>CM024547.1:15919694-17169694 GCA_014182365.1 Eucalyptus tenuipes
TTTACTCAATAACGAGTCCATCAAAAGTGGAAAAAGATACCCAAAAGAAGGATCATTTGAGCACACTCCCTCGTCAAAAAACAACTCAAACGACTTCGAATTCATTCGAAAAGAGGGGGAGAAAATCACCGAACCTGGCTAGTGCAGGGCTCGGAATCGGGCAATCTCATCTTCCACAGCAGCCGGCCGCGATCCTCCCGGACCCTCCGGTAGCAATTCTCCCTGAGCTACACACGACACGAATCACGGCGTTAACGGCCAATTTCTCAACGACCCATTTACTCAAACACCCGCATCGGAACAATCGGGGAGACAAAATGCGCGTCGACGACGCAACCGACCGCGAATCCGACGAATACCCAGGAGCATAAACGCGACGGGGACTACTGCTGATTAAGAAGAATCTCAACCTTGTGCTTCCAACTGGAGCGATCGTTGAAGCCGGAGCGGGATTTCAGAGGCGCCCGCCGCCTCGCGATCGCCGTCTCCGCGGCGCCGGCGCCGGCTCGATCGAGATCCTCCTCCGCCATGTCCTGCATCGCTCGGCGTTCTTCCGTTCCCGGTTCGCGGAGCTTCGGCTTCGATTTTGGAGAGAGAGGATTTTGGCGCTGGTTTTGTCTGGTATTTATATCGCCTCTTCAAATATATGCATTTTAACATAAATTATTGATCAGATTGTTTTCCATTTTATGCAAATCTATCTTTTTTAGTCATATTTTTTTACGAAGAGACAGAGAATGATCGATCTCTTTGCAATTTAGAATCCGAGGTGTCGCCCTTACATTGTTATATATGTGATGGATAAAGGAATCGATTCTTCTCGCAAAAAATTCTTCTTTTTCCTATTTTACAAAGTAATTAATAGTTTAATCATCATCATTTATTTTCTTATTTTATTCGATCTTATAATATAAAGTCATAAAAATTTACCCATACTCATTTCCACATCTGTATATCTATTTGTATATCTACATATTTAAGTCAATAATGAATTTTGTCTTGCTTTTTGCCTTTTCATTTAACCGTTGTCTGATTTTTGGAATGCAACCCCATTCTATTTAAAAAAAAATTAAAAATGAATAAAAAGGTAACAAAGAAAAGTAAACCACCTACTACCCAGTTAAAAGTGCAGTTGCAAAAATTCTTTAGTCTTCCAATCGGTAAAATTACCAACTTCATTCTTCTTTCAATTTTTCTCTCCCTAAGTTTGGAATAAATGTTATGTTTTTAATTAAAGAACGAGTAGAAAAATGTTTTTCTTTCCATAAAAGATATAAAAGAAGAAGAAAAAGATAAGAATCTTCTACATGTCATTTCTCCATCAATTTTAGCAATCAACTTTATAGCTAATTTATCACGACATTGCATAGGATATTAAAATTAATTCCACATATTCGAATTATGCTAAAAATTATATTGGCTTCTATTATATGGTGGTTTGGGTAGAATTGAGTTCCCTCTCGTTGTGCTCATCTTCATCCTTCGTATGTGTTGTGATGATCTTGTAGGCTTTTTTAGAGGACAAAAAAGAAGGAAAAAAAAAATCAACTCACTTCCCAATTTACACAAAACAAAAAAAAAAAATAGCCATGGGAAAGAGGAGAACTCTGGTCCTTTTCTCAAATTTTCTTAAAAACGCCTCGTCGTATCGACTACTGTTTCCTTTTCACTTTTACGAAGGGAAAAGAAAACGAATGGACTGGAGCAGGATTTGTTGACTTATCCGAAGACAAGAGAAGCGAAGCGACGCTGTCGACGGATTCAGTCGGGTCGATCCATCCGATCGGAGCTCCGTCTTCTCCATCGCCGGCGGCCGCCGCTGCTCCGTCGAAGGACAGGAGAGAGAAAGATGCCTGAGAACCCTTCTCCGGCAGCTCCGGCAGCCGATCCCTCCGCCGCCGCCTTCAAGCGCTACGCTCCTCCGAATCAGAGGTCTTTTTCTCTCTTCCCGATCCTCGAGCTCCTCGCGGTTCGCATTCCGCCTCGTGGCTTTTGATGGGCTTTCTTATTAACTGCCTCTAGCGGTCGCACTCGCAGGAATCGCTCCCTCAACCGGCGCAAATCCGGAGGTCCGAAATGTTTTGCTTCTAAGTTATCTCGTCATCTGTTTCCATCAGAATCGTGCGATGGGTTTTTCTTGGGGATCTTTCATTATTGCTTCACCTAAGCGGCGACGCTAATCGTTGGTTTCTGGGTCGTTTCAAAGGGTGAAAGGTGGCTATTGTGAGAGTTGTAGTGATGATTGATCGATTAGGATGGAAATTGGGGACAAGTGATGGTCTTATGCTATCTTACTAGTCGATTGAGGGGCGCTTCTCGTCTCATAATAGAAAGGTTGCACTTTGACAACTCACTGATCACTTTGCTGCTACTCTAATTCTGTGGTTGGTGTAGCCGTAGAGAGAGAGGTGGGATTAGGTTCAGGATTCAATCGGTAGGTCTGCAATCTGCGAGAAATTGTGAATAAATATCTTTTAGGCACGTGATAATGTAGTTGGCTTGGGATTTTGCTGGCATGTTCTGTCCTATTTTTAGTGTGTTCTGTACATTACCAATCGAACTGGGGTGTGCTAAAATGTGCTTTCATTTGCTCTCATAGAGCAACTTGATCGACCAAACAATTTTAATGTAAGTGATGGAGAGAAGAATCACACGGCTGCTTCAAGGAACGCCATCAATGATCAGAGGGATGCAGTGAGTAGCAACCTTCCCAAGGAAAACCGCCGTTCACCATTGATTCACTTAGAAGGGTGCTCTACCAGTGAAGCTTCTCGGGTTCTAAATAGACGTATGGCGTTCTCTACACCAATTTTTTTTTTTTTTGGTTGTAGTTTATAGATCATTCTTTTTATCCCATCATTTTTTAAATATAAATTGGTGTCCTCATGGACATGGTCATTCTTACCAGTTGTTGCATGACAATGTTGCTTTTCTAGGTGTGTGTGTGTGTGTGTGTGTGAAAGGGGAATCTGCCTGGATTTAATTTGCCTTGTCTGTTAGAGATATGTTGAAAAAGGAATGTCCTAAAAATATTGATCATCAAAGAAGCATTGTTGATGTGAAGACTCGTTTTCTCTTTTGGGGTTACACAGTCAGCTTTTGAAATGAGATGTCCTGATGTTAAATCATTTCGAGTTTACAAAGGTTTCTTCTTTTGTAAATTCAAATTATTTCGGATTTATAAATCCTATTAAGCAGATAATTAGATAATTTTGATTTGGAGAACTCAAAGTCCTTGTATGGTTGTTAGGATTTGGACGGATATTTTCTGTGCCTGTGTGAAATGTGGACTTTTCATGTTAGAGTCTGGTCAACTAGCATGTGAAAGCTATAAAGCTTATAATCCACTGGAATGTCAGCATTCGTGTATTGAATTGTTCAGAAGAAAATCATGGTTGGAAACATTAGATATAAAAAAAAAGAGTTACTGCATTATTTTAAGGGATCCACAAGGTTGCACTGACGTGAGTTCAGTAGATGGTTCAGTCTTTTGTCTAGGTCTTCATCTCATTCTCCATGGTAATGCATTTGAGTTCTAGAAAAAGAAAAAGTTATGCACTTGAGTACTGTTCACATTTAGCATATTTATTTGGCATTTAATAGCCAAATTGTCACGTGTAGGAGAAGATTTTTCTTCTATGTTGTAAGTCATTGCTTCCTAACCTGTTAAATTTGATCTCAGGCTGGGAAGATACAATTCGCAAATGCAATGATTTATCTATAGATTCATCTGGTACGTAAAATAGTTCTTCACTTTTCACTCAAGCATTTCATATGAGTGTTGATGGAGGGAAGACATCACCATCTTCATCAAAATTGCATATTTTCAACTGTAAAATTGTGTGGGGACGACTTGTATATCAAAAAAGATATAAAGCCATGCAGGCTATATTTCAGCTCCATTGAACAGATTCAGTGTCCTTTGCTATCGAATGTGACTGTGGACATCTTATTTCTAATTTGTTGACAAACTAATTTACTTCTCCCGTGAAATCAAACTGCATCTTGTCAACAGTAATTAGGCATGAACTTTTTCTTTTTGGCTTGATATGGAAAGAATCTTGCAGCAAGAAATATGCCTAGCCTTCAATATTGTCTTATTCTATTGAGAACTGATGATTGCATTTTTTATTGCCTATGGAAGAGTGATGGTGACGTTTGGGCTGCTGCATCAATGAGATCTTTTATGATTTGTTTTCTGCATAGATAAGTTGTGCTCCCTTTTGAGCATTGATGCCAAAGAGAGAATCACATGAAGGAATTATTTGAATAAAGATCCTTCATGTGTCACTTGTTATATCTCTGGTCAATGTAACTTTTGGATCGTTATGGCGTAGAGAAAGAATTTGAAGGACTTAATTGGGATGTCGAGTCACAGCCCTATATTTAGGAACTTATGCTTTACTTCTTTAATTCGGTGTCCTGAACTAAACAGTCATAAGTTTGTAGTGAAATTTTGTTGGATCTTCCATGTTTCTCTTCGTTACATGCTCAAGATGCATCATTGTTTTCCTGCTGAAAATTGAACCGTGGTTCTTTTTGAGTGTGTAGTCAAACAGCGTTGCAGCTCTGTGAGGATGTCCTGCTTGTAAGGTTATCGTCCTCGACTAACCTGGTTTTCCGTTTTGTGTTCTGTGGTTTCAGAAAGACCTGTTATGTACTCTGGAAGCACCAAACTTCCTCATCAGGTTTCCATTTCTGAATTCCCTTTCCTAGATGAAAAAAGAACAAAAGAACCCTCTCTCTCTCTCTCTCTCTCTCTCTCTCTCTCTCTCTCTCTCATCATGCTTCTGTTTTTGTTTGTCCAGTTAATAGCCCCAACAGGTGTTGGATCTCCCGGTTCCCAGATGGACTTCTTGGCGGAACTTCGCCAGGCAATGCGCAATGCCAATGCAGGTCCCTAGGTGTAGCGATTTTGCATCCGTACTAAAGATGAAGTTATTGGTTTTGGATGTGGACGTAATTGATTACAGCCTTCACTTCCAAGAGACTGGCGAATTGTGGCGAACACTGTGTACACCAGTTGGCTAACCTCCATTTGTAAAACAAAATTAGGATGTACTGCTTGATCACGCGCATATGAATATGCTTTCCACTACCACTATTGTCTTCCCTGATAGCATTAGTGCTAACCGTTTTGAGTAGCTCATTGTGGCCTCCTCATGCTTGGACAACTGCCTTTGTGCAAGTGGTATGCATGCGCGAGCAGAGAGTAGAAGTAGGTCCTTGTGTCTGTTGTTGTGTGTGCGCAATCATTTTGAACTGAGTTTCTTTAACATGGTGATTGGAAACTGTTTTAAGATATCTTTTGTCCAATATAAGAGCTGGTTTTCACTTGTGCTCCTCGGTCTGTTTCTTTCTGAATCCGTTTTGATGCAATCGATTGACAGACACCAAAAGTCCATCTTCTTGCATCTTTTCTGTGAGCTTCAAAGAATGATGATTAAATGTGCATTAACTACCGGATAAGTGATCACATGTTGTAGAACTGTCAAAATGGGTTATGGCCCATTTGTGACTCATGTTTAATAGGCCGAGTCTCTAAATTGGTCGGTAAAATTTGAAAAACGGGTCATATGTGGGTTTGGAGTAATATATAACCTACACGAGTGTGGGTGTTAATGGAATTAGACTTTATTTAGACCCAACCCACTTGCAAAGGCCTGTCACTCTTTCAGCTCTCTTAGCCTTATTTCTCTCTCTCGCCTTCACTCGATCCCTTGGAACGCTGTGCCAAGCAGATTGTAATGAATTTCGGAAGCCAGTTTGGCCTCGCTCCAGCTTTGAGAGGGGGAAAACAAGATCCAGATGAAGCAACTGAATTTCTCTCTCTCCCTCTCCCTCCGCACCATTTGTGTGATCTGTGGCCCAGTATATGTTTACGTTGGAATTGCTTTCTATTTAGTCGATCTTTCTAGCACTCTTCATCATTTTTAACTTGATTTGCTTAGTGTCACCTACCTAAGCTCCATTCTTTGGCTTTGCCATCTCTAATTTTCAATGTAGGTGTTTGTATTGGCTCTATCTGACTCCACTGGCTGTGGCTGTCGTTTGTGTCTTTCTATTTTCTTTTGCTCTTCTGGAATGATTATGGGTTTAGGTCAAAATCTGGTTGGATACACATTGATTGCTTAGAATTTGAGGCTTCTGGGCATTGTACAGTGATACTCCAATCTCCTCTGTAAAGTAGACTGAAATGAACTTAGGTTTAAATTTGTATCCCACATAGATGGGCAAAATAAGTTAAATGAGCCAATTTGGAGTGAAATTGGACCATTTTCAATCTTACTCAACTCAAACCCAACTCCACTCACTAATTCCGTAAAAACCCTAAACTTTGTCCAGAATAACAAATTTATCTCGAATTTTTTTTTGTGATACAAAAAATCTCAAACTTTACTAAATGCGACATATTTATCCCAAACTTTATGGTCAATGGCATTTTCGTTTTATTCTTTTTTCTCTCTGTTTTTAAAAAGTAAAAGACAAAATGCTATGTCACGCAAATATAAGTTTATGGTTTTTTTATGTCACGAAAAAAAGCTTGAAGTAAATGTATTATAATTGGTAAAGTTTAAGATTTTTTATGTCATAAAAAAAATTTCAGATAAATTTATCAGTTTGGAAATGTTTGAGATTTTTGGTGATATTTTACCTTTTATTTTATCAAGTCAAAAAAAAAGGAAAGGGCAAATTTGTCGTCTCGGTCAGTGATACCGATGATGACGTGGCGCGACGAATCCGTTGCGAGGACCGTAGCGGCCACGGTATGGGCTCTTTCGTCATTTGAGCGGGGGCCTGAAGAGCGACGTGGAGGAGTGCTATTGGACGGGCCCGAATCTCCCATCAGCGAGCGGAGCTCCAGGACGGTCGGAGAAAAACAGCAAGGGAAAAACCTAATCCTCGTGGTCGAGCGCCACGTGGATCGATCTGATCCGTTCATTACAAGCCCCAGGTTGCACCGTCCAGAGATATTCTAAAACAACAGTAACATCACCATGTGATGACACTGATAATCGTACGAAACGTTTTATTTTTGTAGATTTAACCCGATTAAGTCTTAAGTTTTCTAATCTGTAAGGATAACTTTAAGCACCGCAAATTTCAGGTAATTAGCATGATTTGAATGAATAACCCTCCCATTCTTGAATTAAAAATCTCTCGATAATCTAATCAAACTCCATCGAGAAATTTTGTGGTGCTGCTTTTTCTTAATATGCTTATTTGCACAAGACAAATTGATTCTATTTCGCACATCACATCGAGAAGGAAATCACAAACGATCCGTTTGCTCTGGGTCAAGTGAAAAACTGCCATATTTCACGTTGCACTGTTTCTTGATAGATTCAAAATCAATTCTTTACATCCAACGTGGGTGTTAATTGAGGATAGGGGTGAGTTGGTCGGGACAAGGATAGTTTTGTCTTAAACTTCGATCCCCAGAAAAATACATTTGTTTTTTTACTTTATGATTCTCTGTGGTCGGAAGTGGGAATAAAAGCAATGCTCGTGGGCATGGTGCTGCTGGCGTAGTCTCAGATTTCTAGAACTCCGTTTCTTGGTTCATCAGCAGCATCCACACAGAGAGAGAGAGAGAGAGAGAGAGGGAAGATGGAAGTTGGGTTCTTGGGATTGGGGATAATGGGGAAGGGCATGGCGATGAATCTGCTCAAGCACGGCTTCAAGGTCACTGTTTGGAACAGGACCCTCTCCAAGGTACTCTCTCTCTCTCTCTCGTGTGTTCTTGCACGTCTCTTCATCGTGATTTCGTTTTTGGGTGGATGGTGTTTGTGATTCTTTCGTTGATGTTGAGCTCGTTCTGTTGCAATTGTGTTTTCGGGTGATGTTTTATCGTCCTCTTTATTGTATCTCCAGACTTCTGACGATATCGTCTGGCTGATGAATGGCCACTGTCCTCCTCACTGAGTGTTTGATCGCGTAATCTGGTGAATAAAAGAAAGAAGGATAAAAAGGAATCGAATTTACCAAATGGTCGAATAGAAGAGAGATGAGGCTTAATTAATTGCTTCTAAAAATCGATTTTTTCGACAAAAATTTACCAAGTGTTTGATTTTGCACTGATTATTGAATATATTGCACCGGTCGGAATGGATTCACATTTTTGATCGGTTCACAGATATGTGTAAACATTTGTAAATTGCAATCATGGGTGAGGATAGAACGGTGGGACGAAGGAAAGAGGCGATAGATGATGTGTATAAATGATCATCTTATCTTTGCACTTACCCCGCTGAAGTCTTGCTCTAGTTATTTATCTAGTAAGTGGATGGGGAAACATGAAAGATGAGGGTGCTTATGTGAGAATCGGTGTCGAAAGTAAACTGATGAAAGTTGGTTCCACCGGACTTGATTGGATCTGTGTTTGTCATATTGATTTATGATGTCTGGATGATGCATCCAGCATCATCTGCCTTTACATTTCCCAAATCTCATCAAATTAATTTACTGGGTAGTTGCATTCTCATGCAGTCCTTGTTTCGCTTCTGATGCATTTCTGTTTCAGTGCGATGAACTAGTGGAGCATGGTGCTTCAGTTGGAGAAACGCCAGCCGCAGTAGTCAAGAAGTGCAAGTATACTATCGCAATGTTATCTGACCCTGCAGCTGCTCTTTCGGTTGGTAATTAATACTTTGGTTTTGCCTGCCACTTGTCTTTCTGTATCCTAATTGCGATTGTCTGTCTGGTAACTGCTAGGTGGCTTTTGACAAGGACGGCGTTCTTGAGGAGATCTGTGTGGGAAAAGGTTACGTAGACATGTCAACGGTTGATGCCGAAACTTCAATTAAGATAAGCGAGGTCTGAATTGATGATTTGACTTATTAACAAATATCAGGTGGCTCGGTGTTTTCTTGGAAATTACCAAAAAAAATGTCCGTTCACCGGTAACCCAGCTGTATGACTCTTGGTGTCAATGATATCTCTCCTTTTTCTACATATCATCTTTGTCAAGATTTCCTAGTAGGTTTCCACATGAAGTATGCTTTGAAGAGAATGAGTGTTGGCCATGAGTGGCTTAGCTTTTTTGCTGATAATTTCCAGGCCATTCAATCAAAGGGCGGTCACTTCCTTGAAGCCCCTGTCTCGGGTAGTAAAAAGCCTGCTGAAGATGGACAATTAATTATACTGGCAGCTGGAGAAAAGGCATGTGCTATGATGATTTTTCTTTCTCTGCGCCTTTTTGGCTTTCTTTGGCACTGCTTTGCATCTGATGGACAATAGAAACAGGTCGATGAAGACAAATTGAACTTAGGTCTACATGGAGGTTCATATTTTCTGTTAGCCTGTTCATCAATTATGTTCATGTGGCCACTCCAAGAATAATTTCTGCTGCACATACTACAAAAATGTTTTCTGCTGAACTGCTAGCTGGGAAAAGAGAATCACATTGGCCGATTCCCCATAAAGTCCTAGTTGAATCTTGAGGGCAATAGTTTTGATAAAGATGAAAGCACTATATTTGGTCCAAGACTTATTATGGTCCTGTCTATAAGTTATATCCACTTCTGCACAATCCCAAGTTCACAACTTTTCTAAATGATTTTATTTATGACAAAAGCTTCCTGGTGAAAGAGACAATAATGCATGTGAACCTCCAAGGAGGATGAGTCTATTCCTTGAGTTATGGATTGCTTGAGGTCTTGTCAAGGCTTATTTTTTTTCAGTAGGTTATCCAGTGGCCTTTGCTGAGGCTTTACACCAGCGCTGCATCTTGTCAGTCAGGACTCCTTCATTCAAAGGGTTTTGGCCATTTTCCTGAATTCGTAGTGTATATCGCAAAGATAACTGTAAGATATTAAGAAAGAGAATGTGTCACGGAGATATTTTTGGAGAAAAAAAATAATAACTACTTATTTCAGGCTCTAACAGTGGCGATGTGTCTTTGTCCTTAGCAAATATCATGTCATTAGATGGACTACTACACTGTGAGAACATCGGGATGAACACGCAAGAATCCCTCTTCATTGAATCTCTAACATTTGTTTATCATTTGACCTTGTATTTGCAGGAATTGTTTGAGCAAGCAGTTCCAGCTTTCGATGTCATGGGGAAGAAGTCTTTCTTCCTGGGCCCAGTCGGCAATGGAGCTAAAATGAAGCTTGTAGTGAACATGATAATGGGCTGGTACTTGTTTCTGTCTATCTGCAATTGGTGAATCCCCGTAGCTTTTTGATACTTTGAGACTAGAAGAGGTGCGGCCAAGCTAAAAGTTCAACGTAGATAGTCTGGTGAAGCTCATTGTAATTTTTATTAGGTGAAAGACGAAACTGAATACTGAAACAGGAACTTACATGGAAGTTCTCGTGGCCCAGGTCCATGCTAGATAATCTTGACTGCAATATCCTGTAATGTTAGAATTAGCATAAACCTGAATCTTAATGTATAATTAATAACTCATTACTCTGTAAGCCACTTGCATGGATCTTGAGGCTTAGGCAGCCAATACACTGCAACCGCATTTTGATCTGCAAATCTCAAAGAAACCATTCTTTGTGCAACGGGAATTAAAAAAACCATCAGTTTGATAATGAAGAAGAAGGGTGTCATTGTCTGCATCAGCTAATTATGATAGTAGCAAGTAGGAAGTCTACTTGAGTTGCTATTACTAACTAGATATCTGGGTGTGGGAAGTCCTAGCAGCTCTTGGTAATGGCAAGTAAATGATCTCTGTGGCTCTGATATGAGAGCATTGTGATTGCATCAGAAGCCTCTGCAGGCCCTCTTGTCATGTCTGAACCTAATCTAAATCTCGTGTGCTATCATTATAAACTCATCAGACGTTAAATTCTGTACTTGTTCTGGTCCCACAGAACTAAATCAGTTTCATTCAAGATTTATCAAATGAAATTTACGTTCTTTAAATTTGGTTGTGGTACATTGGCATTTTTATGGCTTACAGAGTATTTTTATTGTCACAGCATGATGAACGCATTTTCGGAGGGACTTGAACTGGCCAGCCGAAGTGGATTGGACCCTCATACTCTTCTCGACGTACTGGTATGACAATGATCGACCTGTTCGGATTTACTTGAGATAAAGCATGGATGGCTGATAAAAATCTTTTCTTGGCAGGATCTTGGTGCAATCGCTAACCCAATGTTCAAACTTAAAGGACCCACTATGATGAAGAGCAATTACGCCCCAGCCTTTCCTCTGAAACATCAGCAGAAGGACATGAGGCTGGCTCTTGCTCTTGGGGATGAAAATGCCCTTTCAATGCCAATCGCAGCTGCTTCCAATGAGGTTCTTTTCTTCTATTAATATCTTATACTCTACTCTGATTAGAAGTTACTGAATTATTGCTAGGATTAGGATCGAAACCACTGTGGGATGGCGCTTGCTATTCCCAATCCAAATGACACTAACTTTCAAGTACAAAATGAATTGAATCATAGCCATGAACTTCAAGACATTATTCTCCACAGAGAAAGAAATCCTTATAAAACAAATGAAGCTTGAGGATTTTGTTGCTTCCATTTTATGTCCGTGTACTGCATTTCTTGGGGCGATGACTTTCTGGGTAATGCTAACAGGGTAGGGATTAAAGAGATAAATAAATGGTTCCATAGTGATCAGATTGAACATACTTTAATTCTGTATTAATAGCCCTTCACTTCTTCAGGCAGTGTAGAGACATATATTAAGCTTTGATATTCTGTTACCCTTTCCTTTTCTTTTACTTGAATGTACATTGTACCGTGTCCAAAGTGATCTTAGATAAATTCACATTGTCATCTCCACTGCTTGTAGGCTTTCAAAAAGGCCAGGAGCCTGGGACTGGGTGATTTAGACTTTTCTGCTGTTTTTGAGGCTGTGAAGTTGCTCAAACATTCATGATGATGCAAAGGACATGGTGAGACATCTTGGGGCTTTAAACTGATTACTGGAAGATGCATCTTCAGAGTTGTCGGGTCACGGAGAATGATTTTCTATGCCAAAAAGATGAAAGTTACTGCTTGAGAAGCGGATGTTTCTTGGTTCTCAAGTTGTTAAGAGGTTTCGCCCTAGACATGTAAACGTATTTCCCTTTGAGACAGAATGCTAAACTGATGTTTGAGATGCCATCAAATACTAGTGGTTGCTCCAAGACTCTCTCTCTCTCTCTCTCTCTCTCTCATATTCGGACATTAATCTCTCCTTGTAAGTGTCTGGACACTGATTTTTTCTTTCCATGATTGTTGTTGATCTCAATTGCCAACGAATATTCAAGCAGAAAAATTACTAGCAATATATGCACAAAATAATGTAAGACTATTACACACGCATCACTAAAATCCAATCGGACGAATTTCAACCTACTAAGTGAGAGGACCACACCCCACTTGACATACTTCAATCTCAAAAGTTAAGGATGTCTTCGCAGCGAAGATGAAGGTCTTCGAAGCGGCAGTTTTCTAGGTGAAAATGGAGGTTTTCAAAGCGCGGTGATCAAGTGACAAAATATGAACCGTTAAAAATTGAGCTCCTTTTTGAGGATGTTTTCTCTAAAACTAGACATGATCGTAAAGGATGGTTGAAGAGAGATGACGTTGTTGCAGGAGTTTAAATTTTTCCAAAATTAATGGTCCCTTGTCAGAAATTTTGCTTTTGTTTAATTTTAATTTAATTGCCGCATGTCAAATCGCATATGGATCTGACTGTATAAATGAGTGCCACATTAGTCACTTACGTGGCGCTTTAATACTACCAAATATTTTCTTTGATATGAACCTAATTAGCCCAGATTAGTAGGGTTCAAGAAGAGAAGGTTACACTCACCTGCCAAAACAGCTAAATCATTGATGCATTGGATTGACAATTACAGATCCAGATTACTAATGCAAGTGGATTTTCAGACACATATATGCTCTTTGCGGGTCATTAAACATTCTCAGAACGATCAACGAGACTCCTCTTCCGACTTAGTCGGGTTGTGCGACAAGTGCTAAGATAATTGAAATCTAGAAAAAGAAAAAGAAAAGGAAAGCAGAATTTCGTCGGGCATTTCACATTCAAGAACCAGGTCAAAGATATGAACAATTGTTGAAAGCATCCACATCTTCAGCGACGGCAATTACAGATGACATTACACATGATGTGATATGAACACATTCTCCTACCAACATAGGCAACAAATGATGCTATTTGGCAAGGTGGTGTGAAAGAAAGCACTTAAAACTACAAAAGAAGCTAATGAAAACCAAAAGCCTACGCACATACACTCAATACAAGTGATAGTACAACAATTTCAAAGCTCCGAGAGGATGGCAGGGATATAATGAGATAACTCTGCAGTGAGAGATTGGAACCCGTTCACGAGCTGCGTGTGGAATTCTTGATCTTCCTCCCCAATCAATCTGAAGTGAACCCGTATCGCACGCTTGCAAACAGCCATGAATTCAAGAAGTGCGGCGATGAGTTGCTGTAGTTCTTGGGACCGCAACCTTGTGGCAGGCTCACCCGACAGGAAAGCCGTGCAAACACTAAGAACCCCACTATTCACCTACAACATGAGATTAAATGTCAAAAGGTCATCATGAAGAAAGAGGTGCATGGATCTAGACAAGTTATTTGGTCAAGCATAAGCCAGTTATTTGCCAAAGGCCATCAATATGCACTCACTTGGACTGCCACACTGCCTTGGAGGATTCTCTGCAGACTTTGCAAGCGTGGGAGTTGATCTCCTTCAGAACTGCGAGGCTCTTCAAGTTCATTGCGCAGTGCAGCTGTACGGGTTTCAATCATGCCAATTGCATTTTCTACTGGCGAAAACTCAAGAGACTCAGATTTAATCACCAAGAGCCTGTTCACAAGGGCAGGGAATGAGCCCTCAGTCTGAAGGACCGTCCGCCTCTTCCATTGGTCTTCTAACCCACCTTGAGTCTTGCCATTTTTAGTAAATGGGGTATCAAACAAAAAGCGATCAAAAACACGTGCACGGACCCCACCAGTAGATAGAGAAAAGATCCTCTCCCTTCTGCTCCCCAAATCTTCATCTTCCATCACAGGATCAACAGCAGTTATCTGTAGATAGCAAACTCCTGGCTGCAACTCTTCGGCTTTTACTTGTCTAGAATCTGGGATAATGTGTAGTGTATGGTTTCCATCCATCCGGGACTCATAAATATGACTAAGCTTCTCCATAATATCACCAAGGCGCACATCACGGGGCTCCCGATAAACGTATTCCTTCCTATCCAGCTTCCCAAATTTTTCACCGTAGAATCCCACCCTGTAATATGTAGCATCAGTAAAAGGAATTGGGCTCGATTCCTGCTCAAGGATTGACTCATAGATAGTGGTGAGCAAGGTGTGACATTTTGCCAGCTGTCCATATGCTCTCCTGCTTTTGTATACTGGAATCACAAGTTCCAGAATGCTTGCGCAGAAATGATGAAGCTCAGCTTGAGAGAAAAGCTTGTTTGCAAGCTGCAGATATTTCACAGCAGAGTCTACTGTGAGTTTTGAAGCACCATACCCCTCAACCTCTGCAGCAGATGCCTCACAGCTGATCTCACTGCTGACCATTGGGCAAATTTTACGTAGTGCTGTCACATGGTCTTTACTCCAGACACCATCATTTCTAGCTACTAGGGCCTGCAATAAGAAAAGTAAGATTAGATGGACTGCATGAGTATCTGATAGAATATATTCTTCCAATCAATCAGCAATAACTACTTGTGATAAGTTTTTCCATATAAATAGATTCAGACAACAAACAGTTTGAGCAGTCTTCGTAGAGAAGTATAGAGACGTAAACTCTAGATACCTCACAAATCAGAAAAGAACTCACTTTGGTTGAGGAAAATATGTCCTACCGACAGTATCTCTTGTCCATCAAGAGTAGAAATCATTTGTACCCTGTGTCTTTGTTTCTATTACAGATACAAGTATTTGGCTGCAAATTAAAGCATAACTTAGGTCCTTGCTAACTTACAATAGGCAGAGTACATTGGATCTTCTATTTATAAATGCCAAATCTTCCTTGGAGAGCCAGCAAAATGTGATTGTATAGAGGAACATTTTTTGTGACAGCATACAGAATCCAACTATCAAGCTTAAAAGAGTACATTTGCTTAGAAAAAACTGTATGTGACTATATTTGATAATTTAAATGTATGTACCTGCATTACAACACCAGCAACAGCCACAGCACATTGCGCAGCTTCAGCCCAAGACTGCATCTCCTGGTGTGCATCACACAAGTGCAACAACCACATAATGTGAAGATCCGGGACAGGGGCAAAAGCCATAGCAAGTTTGTGATAACTCTCTGCAGCAGCATATCTATCCATATTCATCAAAGGTCCCTGAATGACAAAAAATCAGAGAAAGGCTAACTTAACACAAGCCCAAAACTTATTAAGATATAATTAATCATAAAACCAAGATGTCTATGGTCAGCAAGCTCGCTGGATCAGATACGGTACAGCCAACAACTTTTAACTATAACACGACCCACTCTTCTCAACCAGAATGGTGACTCAGATGACAGAACTACTCCAACTATTTGTAATTGATCCAATCTGATGAATGGTGGCTGATACATTACCAATATATATGAGGTTCACCTCACCCATAAGTCATTAAACAAATATGCTACCACACATGCGATCATAACTTACCAAAAGAGCATGCTCAAGGCTTGCATCTAGTGCCAAAAGAAGGCATTTAGAGAGATATTTGACCTCCGACCAGGACCACCGATTTTCTGTCATTCTTTCTGGAATTGAGACGAGAGAATTTTCCGGAAGACCACATTCTTTCAATATGCTAGGGCTCTTGCCTTCGTTTGCCATTTCCTCCAAAGATTTTCTAAGTCGTCGTGCCTCACCACTCTCCTCTAGCGTACCATCAGATTTCATCTGAGTGACTTGCACCTCAGACATCAACTCTGATATTGTAATGGTCAGCATGACCCTTAACCTTGCAGATTGCATTAAGTGATAGAAAGAACTCTGCAAATTGATTATGAAATGCATACCATCAATAATCTGGTTGTACTAGCTGGCAGAGAAGAGTATGATGTTAAGTCTAGAGAGCTTACCTTAACAAGTATCTGAAGCCCAACAACAGCCCGTTTCCGAATACTGTCATTTCTGAAAACTGCTAGCCGCAGCAGATGAAAAGCAACTTGTTTTAAGAATCGATCATTCTCCCTAGATATAAGGGTAGCTCCATGAAGATCAAAGACACTGCTGAAGACAGGTGATAAAGCTTTCCAAAACTCCAGTGGTTGATTTCGGGAGAAGAAATTCATAAAAATAGCAGTTATGCAATCCAGTTTCCCATAGTCTGTTGTGATGCTATGAGTTGATGCCATTGTGGAAAATTTCTCGGTTATTTCCAGAACTTGAAGACTGACAGAAGCACTTAAATTCTCTTCCCAAAGCTCCTGTAGTAATTGCCACGATTATAAGCTGTCTTCATTAAGTGAAAATCAAATGATTCAAACTTCTTCAAACAAGAAAAACAAGAGCAGTAGCATGGTGAATACTGTAAACACTATACCAGTTTTTGCCTCAAAATTGGGTGCAAGGATTCTCTCAGAGCTTGAGCTGAAGCTCCAATCCTTGAAGATTGAGCCTGAGCTAGGGCTTCTCTCAAAGAATACGGCTGACTTGGGGAGCTCAACTGGGAGTTCACTCTTTGCCATAAATAACCATTCTCAGGTGTTCCCTGAGGCTGCATATAGATATTGCAGCAGAAATTTAGAGACTCTGAGTGGAAACCAATATTCACAAGGATGGCTTCCAGTATTAAAAAGAACATTCACCAGGATGCCTCTGAGATCAGGAATTACTACAGCAGACAAAACATATTTACCTTCCTCTCAAATTAAATGCTTTACAAGAGTTCACTTACCCTAACTTCTTGTCTTGATGCCTCTGAAAGATACGTGTTAATTGCAGGAGAAAGTCTCTCAGAGTACTTTGGGGAGACAGGTCCATCCCCAGTGGGGCTGCGAGAACTGGAGCCAAGGAGCATGCCATCAGAAGGTTTTCTATGCTGCAAAATCATGTAAATTGCAATTACTATTCTGAGCAAGGAGGAAAGCACTGAGACTACTGAGTCATCCTATTAAATCTGACTTCCATGCTGCAAGGACAAACAGATAATTTATGGCGATTGAAATAGAAAAATCCTAACAGCAAAGGAGAAAAAAGGCATGAATCAAGAGCATTTTCATCAGTCAACTGTAAGGAAGATTCATGACAACTGATAATTCCACAAAGAATTGACAAACCAAAAGGAAAAACCTCATCAAGCACCTAGCTGATAATGAACCATTATTGTTACTGTCTCGTAAAGCACCTCTATACTAAGGAATTTAACTTGCCATCTATTGATCCACTAAACGAATTAAATGCCTCCAACGAATTTACTCATAAACAAAAAAGAAAAAAGAAATTAAGCAAATTTCTCAGTCACTGATCAGCATTAAACCAAACAATTCTTAAGAATTCCAATTCAAAGAACAACTTAATCTATAACTGATATTCCAGTAGCAAATATGAGCTAACCACAAGTCAAGCCAGAAAGAAATCGAAATATTGGAAATTGACTCGAACCTCAAAGAGAGTAAGGCACTCTTCCATGAGTTTGAAAAATAGTCGGGTTCGAGCAACACTTTGCTGCCACGCCTTGACAAGTGACACGTCATCTAGGTTGCGCACAATTTGCAAACTAACAATCAGAACTTCACGCTTCTCCACAGCATTCAGACTGTAAAAGACAGGCATCTCATCTAGGATCTGCAATAAATTCAAATTTGAAATTTTCAGAACTTAGAGAAAAGGATAAAGCATAATACTGCAATTCAAGACCATGAAAATGCTAGGAACTTCCAAGCAAGAAACTAGGTTACCCCCCAGGTTGCTTTTACTATGCTAGATTTGTTCACTTAGTATGAATCTTTTCCCCACATATCATGAAAACAAACTAAATTGGAGAGAACAAAAAGATCTGAAGAAGTGAAAATTGCTTTCACTAGACAAATTTAAGTCTATCATCTATATAGTTGTCACACCAGGGACATTAAGTAGCTTCAATTTGCAAGCAATTGTCAGTACATTTATTATGGATAGAGACAATAAAATGATGGGGAAAATGGCACAACGATAGAGGTGGTATTGCAACTAACCCCCAGGATCAGGGTAGCAGTTGCAACTATCAATTTCATTTTAAGCCCCCAAAGGTACTATAACAAAACATCCACAATGATTGCCTAATTTTAATGCAATGACTGGGCAAAAAGTAATTTCTTGGTAGCAAAGATGAACCCTAAACATAGGCCTTGCCATTACAAAAATCAAACATCATGGCATAAATTTTATTAAGTTTACGCTTGTAGTTTTTTTTTAACATCTTCCAGGATCAGAGATGTTATAATCAAGGTAGTACTTTCAACCTGAAGCATCAAGCCTAAGCAATTATGTAATTGTCCTGTTCGGATGCATCGACAGATAATGTCAAAATACTATGTAGCCACCTCAGTAACTAACATAAATCTGCTTAAGATGGTGAACATAAAACCCTGCACCCTTAGTTTTACCACCTACAGCTTACTCAGAGAACATAAAACCCTACACTCTCCAAACCCAGTGAAGTACAGCTTACTAAGCAAATTATTACATAGACAGTTCCCTCATATTTTGATTTCTCAAAAATTAATATTATAAACTATCTGGATCAAAAGAAGGCATGACCTACTTGTTCATTTTCACAAGACAATTTCACTTATGAAAGAACAGATGAAAATTAATCTTTCAACCGGCCCACATTTGACATTTATGCATTCTAACTCAGGACAAATGTAGGAAAGGATACTTGATTTGATACTTAAAGGTGTAAAAGAAGAATCCCTAAAAGCTGGGCATCATAACAAATTTTCTTGTAATCTGTTCTGAAAGAAACAGTTGAAATTGAAAACTGAATAAAAATTCAGTGGAAAGCACAAAATAATAGAGTCTGGGATCTTGATAGGGAAATGTACCTGTCCGATGAGTGGGAAATATAGCTGTGCAATGTAGAGTTTATCTTCAGGCTTCTGGTATCGAGCATCAAACTCATGCTTGCATAGGAGGATGACTAATATTCTAGCTGCCTGCACAAATTGTATGATAAAGGTCAACATACAGAACAAACAAGCATGTTTGCCAACTTTGCAGACTATAAAAGCAAATCGAGGAAAATATATTCAGAAACCAACTTAAATTTAAGCCTATGTTAGTACAAATTATTAGCACAGCAACCAACCTTTGCACGCTGAGATAAATCATCATGATCCCAGCTGAGGAAAATTTCTTGTATTAGGACAGATGAAAGGTAGTTCCTGCAGCATGTACGCATAGATAAGATCATCCAACATATTCTGAAGAATGCAAGGAGACTAAGACCAGCTGTGTGCGCAGTGTAAGTTATGATATGTTGAGGCCAGGAAAGAAAGTATGAAGCAGTTACGAGGACTAGTTTTTCAAGAAAAACTTGTAAAACTTCATAGAGCAAGAGTGGGAATTGATGATTGCTCAAGGGCATACAAGAGACCTCCCAAAGTATATGTAATCGAAAGGCCATCAAGTAGTACCAGATTGTGAACTGCTCCACCACATTTTCCAATAAACTGGATTACCCATGTAAAGGACACAAAGTGGTGGGTGCAAGTTGATGCACAATTTATGTTGCACTTGCAGAGTTAGATGAGGCAAATCTCATTTCTGAAACTCATACAATTACCTATCTGAAGGGTCTCTTCCAGGCATTTCCACGAAAAGATCGTGGTCACATATAATCTGTAAGAATGTGAGCTTGCAATCATGAAGAACCGACGGACATACTCCAGAAAATTTGTCCAGGTACAAGGACACCTGTAGCAGATGAATGAGAAGTAAGACAACCAAACACGGAACTGTAATTGACATAAAAAACATATTTAAATTACTCCAAGCCATATGTGAAATTCTCGCTAAGTTAATCACATCAGGATAAGCTATCCATTCTTAAGATGTAGAAATCCAGTTTAATATGAATAAAGCAGTTAACTTCGCTGCAAGTCAGGAACCCCTCCAACAAACAAGAGTCAAATCCGAACTACTAAATTCCATTAGAGATAATCATACATTAAATGGAAGGAAAAGCGTACTAGTTCAAAAACTTGGCGTGGTTCAATCACTGATAAGAGATCATAACAGAAGAAGGCCAAGCTACTATTCAACCGCTTTGCCAAGCTTAATCCCTTCTTAGAACGCTCGTGGACTTCTGTTAGAAGGCAATCGTACAACTGCAATATGCATTTAAATACACCTTCTTTCAGCTGCATAGGTGGAATATCTTCACCTGCAAAATAAAGGATGATGAGACCACTTAAGGATCATACGATGATTCAGAATGCAAATTGAATGGTGAAATGACTGCATCATTTGAATAAGAGCACATGTTTACAGACCTAAAATTAACTATTGCAATTGTTGCAAAAGTAGAAGCAGAGAAAGAGAATAGACCTTTTTCTTTTCAGAGATACTCATATTTAATTAAGATGAGAAGAGGATATTTTGACGCTTTAAAACATACCTAGTGAAAGAACGTGATAGAATAGTCGAGTCTGCTCCAAGGCCATTGACTTGACAATTAGTTCGAGGAAAAACCAAGCCATAGCCAATACGTCATCATAGACTGGTCCGACACGGTAGCCCTTAGCCTGAACAAAGGGATCGAGTAAATATGGCAGTAGCATAGTATGGCTGTACATTAATGTCCTGCAGCAAGCGTGCAGCATCCATGCAGCATGTTTTTCCACTTGCAAAAAGTATTGTCTACTAACTAGCAAACAGTTTCTCTCTCATTGATATTGCTGTTTTATTCCCAATTGACTAAACCAGGGGAGCTGAATTGACTGTTATTAGTCTGCTAATCATTGACAATAACAAGGAAAATTAATCTCAACAACCAAAGCAAAGACTACTTTATGAGAATATAACCAGGAACAGCAGCTCTTTATATGAAATGAAGCGCAAGAAAATCCTGGTATGAAGATGGTTCCAGAAAGAAAACAAAAGCATGAAATTAGGAACTAAGGCACTTCATTGTAACTAGGAAATGGTGTCTTGCGTCAGTAATCAATCACTGAAATAGTGGGTGAATTGGAGAGATAACTTAATCAGCACCTCATACATATATATATATATATGGTACCCAAGAACTGGTATAATCCATTACACTGTGCTCATAGTTTGACAGCCAAAACAGATGACCAGTAAGCTTTTACCTTACTTCGAGCTAAGCTCCCCCAAACAGCAGAGAGACCAGGATAAACTGGTGGTTGACGTCCCCCAAAGTCATCAAATGCATAATCAACATAGTTAACAAGAAAACGATTTCTTTCATTGTCATCCACAGACTCCTGTTGCGCCCTATGGTACAAAATTCCACATGTTATAATATGCCAAGGGGCCAGATGTGACCACAGCAGTTTAAAATGCATATACTACGTTCCAAGAGAATGAATTAATTGTAAAGCTGAAAGGGCAGTTTGATGTAGAAAAGGGTCGGTTTTTTGCATATGCATCCATTTCTTAATTCCTTTTTCACAGGGCAATGAATCCACATGCAGAATTTATCCAAACTCCATTTAGACATAAGCATTTCATCATCCACAATTTTCAGACATAGAAGGCTTGAAATTCATGTTCAGCATGAACAAAACATGCGTGTACTATGTACTATTCAGTACATTAAGCATCAAAAGTGGAGCAAACCTAGTCAGAATATTCACCACAGCCCTGAAAGCCGCGACCTGAACATGACAAGTAAAATGTGAGGTTGCAAACCATAAGAACTGAGTGAAAGTAGAATGAACATCAAACTATGTGGATTATGCACTAATCAATTAAGATACTGCTTGTCATAAAAGGATAGAGAAAAAAAAAACCCCAAGGCTGGCCCATAAAAAAAAAAAAGAAGAAAAAACAATAAGCCCATTTGAGCAGTTCCCTTACAGTGACTCATTTCTACAGCTCCTCATTATATTTCTTTTGCTTCAAATGGTCCATTCGATTTTAAAAGATCTGTCATTCTACGATGTATCTACGCTTTTAACAGTGAATGTCTTCCTTGAAAGAACAAAGAGAAAAATCCAAGAATGGATATATTTAAAGACCTGCAGGGTTTCTCCACCATTGCCTATAAGATGTAGTAGCATATTCAAGATTGGGTGAAGGAACTGGAGTAAAGCAGTAGAATCAACATTCTTTAGACTGTTAATAGCCTGCAAAAGAACATTTGCAATGAAATTAAAACACGAAAAGTCATAACAAACCATCATCCACAGCAACTTAGAAGAAAATCCACAGAGATATATTGAAATTTCTTTCTGAAGGAAACAGGACTAAATAATGCTGAAGTCAAGGGCCCATTTAACCTCGTGCAGCAGACATATTAGGCATGAAGAAGCCAAATGCTCATCAAAAGATAGCATCTATTAAAGTAGTACCTCCAGAAGTTCAGAACCCCAGGGTGGGCTTGTCCGCAGTGTGTGTCTATCATATTCAAGAAAAAAATCCCTAACTCGCTCATTAATAGGGTACAAAGATGAGCAGAGTCTCAAGCGCAATCTAAACACATTTTTCCCATCTTCCAAGTAGTCCAGCCTCTCCTGCAAAAGAGAGGCACATTACTTTATTTACAAATTTAATGCAAGGACAAGAGCCAAACATGCTATTAGCCAAATCACATCTGTTCTTCTACGAGAAATCCAACAATAAATTTCAAAAAAACTACTTAGCAGTCAACATTGTGCTCTATAGACTCATAAACCTACTGGTTTTCAAAGAAGCCTCTCAGTTTCAGGATACCCCAGGACAGAAACCTGGCAGCATATATATATGTGTGTGTGCATGCATCTGCACATGCATATGCACATATACCCTCCTTCTCATTTGGTATGAGTGGTTGAAGTTCCCAAGAACTTCATCGCCAGACATATATCTGCTCGCAAGTGCCATCAGTCAAGGCATCTGACTTGCTCCAGTTCGACCCAAAGGAGAAAAATAAACATTAAACAATGCAGGAAACCCAAAAGCAAGTAGGATGGAACAGCATAGACCAGTGAGATTTGAAAGAGCAGTTTAGCTTAGTCTAAAGTTAAAGTATGTAAAAGGCTCCCATCAAACAAGAGATATCCTGGATCAAGAACATCTCTAAAGTCACTCATATTGTTAGATAATGATAAAAGGGCATTATTGACATGGAAAACAAGAAATAGTACAGGTGTTATTCTGCTGATTAACACAACTCGTACCTTTCCAGCATCCTGAAGATAATGCGGAACTAGCTCTCTCATGATAGGCAAAGAAATTTCAGATCGCAACCTGAACAAAACCACACCTGTTAGAGGTCTAGGGTAACCATTTATATATAGAAAAGGACTGCAAATTAAGACAGCAAGATTCAACTACATAGAAAATAAAGGTAAACAGATGTAAACAAGCTCCCGTGCCATTTTATCATGTTTCAGGTAAAGAACGTTTTGTAAATACTCAACCACAACATAAGGCATTGACACCGGTTTTTACACATGCATCATGATGAACTCAGCAAAGGTTGAAGACAGGGTCAAATACATGTAAAACGGTTGAACCATTATTTCCATTTGTCAGCATAAGGAACAGAACACAGGGTCCAATGCATGTACTTACTGAGCATGTGTAGATAGTGGAAGTGCTGCATAACCAATCACCACCTGGAAATCAATTAAATGGGAAAAGAAAGATTACATTAATGCAATTACATTAATGCAATGAACATGAGAAAATGGAATAGCCAGGTAATATTAGGTATGGAGCATAAAAAAGTTAAGAAACCAAAATCAACAATTTAGGCACAATAAGAGATCGTTCAGCAAAAGGGATATACAACTAAAAGGAAATATTACCGGCTTTGGAGCTTCCAACTTTGTTTGAAGATCAATGTGGAAGAAAGTGAATAATAGGTGATGAAGCGGGGTCCAAATGGCGGGAAGAAGAAGTTTAAGTTCGTCATGATAGCAAGCTGCCCTAGTTCCAACGGCAACTTGCGTATGGACCCACTTCTGTGGTGATGCACCTGGCTCCCTTGGATACAGTGCCTGTGAGATAATTCATAAAATTGAGAAAATATATTCATAGAGAAATAGATAATTCCAGCCATAGGCACTAAGGGGGTGCCAGCCTGTATAAATCATTCACAAGAAAGAGTATTATCAACAAGAATTCTACCTCCAGAGGCTGTCTACGCACATCAGCATCATCCTTTCTAAGTTCAATCCGTATAAACAAGTTCCTCTTCCGACTCGAAGCCACTGTTAGGGGATATACATAGAGAGAATGAAAAAGCTGCAGGAAAGGCTCATTCCTTGTGGTGGTGCGGAAGTCGAAGGCTTGGAACTGAAAAATAATCAACGATTTCATGAAGCGCATACAAAAGTAAGTGCTCAAACATCAGTGATTATATCTTCAACATGAAAATGCTAGTAGGCACTTTGTATGGGCACATAATCATCTACAATCAGCAGGATAGCAAACGTGCAATTACTCACCAAAAACAAAAGTGTAGACCAAACCCACAAAACAAAAGTACTACTTAAATTAGGTCTGACCAACTTCCTTTGTACCTATTAAAAAATTCAATTCAACCCCCCTTTTTCCCCACTTTTCCCAACCCTCTCAAGCCTCCAAACATTTCTCATTTCTTCTTGCTTTAGATATTTTCTCTACTACAGGTGAAAGAAGTTCAACACAAACATTAAGAAGTTGCAAGCATGGTACAAAAAACCTTTACTACATAAGCAGTTCAAGAGATTTAATCCAGCTGAAATCTTTATTATACGTCGACCATCCGACCAATACTAGGAAGCATTCAATTCTGCTACTGCATACAAACAACAGTTCATCTGAGCACAATGAAAGGGGATCATGGAGAATACACAAGACAATGCAAGCCACAAGTCAATACCCTCGAACAAGCACGCAATGTGACCCTGGAAATGTTAGTGGAACATTTTAATGCAAGCGCATTCTGTCATTTTTTTGTCACTCTAATCCCATGACAGTATATCCTAGTGAATTCCAGCATTTTCCTTTTTTTTTAACAGCTTACTTGAGACCATCCACCAGCCCATCTGTAGACACCGATGCTTGGCTATTTTGAATATTTTCCTGAACCTGCCTTTAAAGCTTTGCTCTTTGATGTTTCTGTCTGTAACGGAAGCTTTTGAATAACACTGATTTTTAGCTTATCAATTAGGCGCCAAATGGCAGAGTGAGCTCTAACACTGAGCCCATTGAAGTTATGCAATCAAATCAATTAAGTCAGAGAAACATAGATAATTAATACTTCCTCCAACCCAACTATTAATTGGTCCACGGTGTCACAGCAAATCCAATTTTTCATACAAACTCCAACATTTACGTACATGCCAAAGAATCACTTCAGAGTTTAATTCCTAAAACTAAATTGCAGCTATTTTCATTTCCTTCCCTAGCCATAATATGTCCTCATCGAAAGAATGACGGCTACATTACTTACATCATCAGCATTGAAGTCTGAATTTCCTTGGCTGTTCAATCTATTGTCTGAGGCTTCTTTTCCATCAAAGGAATGCTGTTTGATATTGCTACTTTGGGTCCCATCCGAACCATTACTGGGACATTTTGAAAAAGTAGAAGCAGTAATAGTATCGCCAGGATCAACAGAATCATTGGTCATGCTACCATTTTCTGATACATTCTCCAAATCAACGTGACCAGTCTGGTGTTTTTCAATTTCAAGTCTCAAAACACCTCTCACAGGTTTATGAACCTTGCGCTTTGGATCCTACAAAATAAAGGAAACACAGACAAGCAACAATTAAGAGGAATAATTGCTTTGCGCTGATAAAAAAAATTCACTCAGTATCTTATATGCTATTCTATGCTGGAATTAGATTTTAAAGAAAATCCAAATAAGACCTGCCCCTTCCTCCTACATCTTAAAATCAATGACAGATGACTGTAACACATCAAAAGCTTCCAAACTGCAATGGAATGAATTTATTGGTAAAGTCATAATATTCAAACCCTGCCCCCAACTCCACCCACACAGAATAAAATGAGAGCTAGATTTGTAAATTTCTTCTTCATCAGGCAATACCTTCAACAGAATTAATTTGAAATTGCATGGAGAGCCTGTTATCTGAACCAAGAAACTCTAACAAAACTTTCAGATAGAAAGTAAATAATCACACAAATTGACTAAATCCTTCTCGTATAATCAAAAAATAACAAGGCCATCCGTCTTGCCAAGAGAGGCTGGATATTAAGATGATAAAAGTCATACTTAATTTTCATCTGAATTAATCTCAATTTATAGGGTTATTCCCCAAAAATTCGGGCAACACAACCTCGGATATATCAATCTAAAAAACCATATCCTCCACAATCATTCAAGTTGGAGTTTTTCAACAGCATCAGTACTTCAACAGTTCCCCAAGTTTGAACAAGAAAAGAGTATTGTAGTATCTACTAGTTTTTTATGGTGGTGATAGTTAATAGAAGAGACATCAAATGCCTAATCAAAAGCATATCATTTTCATAACCTATAATAAAAGGAGTTGACAGAAATGACACAAGTTAAATTAACAAAGCAAATAATAAAACTCAAAAGATCAAAGTTCCTAGTAATTATGAAAGGCTGACAGGTTGCTCATTTTGGAGAATGACATTCTTTTCTTTGTTGTCGTAGCATGGAGAAATAATATATAAACCATCCAAGGGATATGTGCGCGCGCGTGTGGAGATATAAAATAAGCCCATGGTTCCAATAGAAATACAAGCAAACACAAAGGGAAAATGATTGATCTAACAAACACGCTCATGCTGTACCTGAAGTGAATCCTCAGTGTAGCTTTCTTTAACTTTGTTTAAGTTTGATATTTCAACGACAACTGAGCTTCCACTTGAATAACCCAGCTTCCCATGTAATGTGATCTTAGAAACAGGTTCCACTCCACCATCATGGGAGTTGGACCCAGAAATGCTAGGAGCGAGAGGGCTACTTGGAGAAGCAGAACCACCAGAAGCTGCACCAATGGTGTTATCAAATAATGGAACAATAGCCCAGGCGAAGGACTCTCTGTATGGCATGATTCGGGACCACACCTGCAATTTCTGCCTCTCTCTCTCTGTCAAGTGCACCTGCAAATATAGTCAAGATAGCACAACACCTGATTCAAAGGATTCTGTTTAACAACTAACTAAAATTTTACTTAAAACACCAACAAGTGCAACCTCCCTCTAGAACTATTTATGAGGGATCAAAGGAAGCCTTTCAATCAGGTCATTGAGGAGATTTACACGTATGGTTGAGAATACGATCTAGTGAACAGTAGAGTTTGAAATTGGCCTTTTCTAACATACTGTTTCCCCACTAGCTAGCCATTTAATGCGTCCAATACAGGCAGCTTCATGGTTTTGACGGATGAGATAGTAGAATGCAACATTTGTTTCTGCTTTTTCATTTTCAGTACTCCCATAAAACTCACCATATTAACAACAAAAGAATTAAGAGACCTTTTTTATCACCTAAAGGAAGTTAGCAAAAGACCAGCAAGTATGTGGACCCAATTACACGACTATCTAGAGGGATGGATCATTCAAAAACAAGTAGCTCCCAAGAACTACAAGGAATTAATCAAGTTAAGCTGAGTTTGAGTGAATTTACTTCAGTCTCTCAAATTTCGAATTCCTTCAACATCAGACGAGAAAATAGAAATAGATAATCTGCTTGGTGTGATCTATTTTTCCCTTTAAAAGTTCATATTTGAGGAGAATTCTTGCTGCAAGGATAAGGAGGTTCATTGCATTATAGAGGTCACTCTTCAGTCACTGGAAACAGCATATCTCAGCATGCGAATGAAGGCTAGCAGAAGGTTGGTGCAAGTGTGGTTTAATTCGCAACTAATCAAATTCAATCTAGTATAACTCAGTCAACAACTTTTCATAATTACAAGCTTTATAAAATAAATAAATAAAATACGAAGACCCTGTCCTCATTTCTAACTGTGTGATGCCAGTATAGGGAAATGCTGGGGTAATTCTAGCTGCTAGCAGGGACACAAAGCAAAGGTGTTCATGGAGTTTGTATCAACTAATTCCTAAGTTGACAATCTAAAAAGGGAGTCCTTCACAGAATCCTAAAATTATATTTGCCTAGAAGAAGAAATTATACAGAAACATGCAAGTGAGAAACCAAACAATCAGATTATAGTTCTAAATAAGCATAACGCCATTTGGATCTATTTTTAATAACAAAAGGAGGTTGTTAGGTAGTAAGAGGCTACCACACTATTCAAATTATTTAAAAGAATATAAATCACAAGTGTGAAAAGTTTGTTCATCCATCACTGTTGGAGTGTTGAATCAAAGAAGAAATATCAAGGTGTACAAACACATACAGGCTCCTTGCGTGAATAAACGGATGAAGTAACTCCGCCTTCTTCAGTGACAGGTTTCTCCAGCTGGATTAGCAGACAAACTGATGCTGATGGTGCATCCAGATAGAAGATTCCACGTGGCTCATTTGACATTTTGCTCTGATGATGATATCCAAACACGACTTCATTAGTGGAAGGATGTTAATCATCGAACTTAGCTAGATAATAGAAAAACTAAAGGAAAACTTATTCACTTACATCCTGTGTCTCAGTTGGTAGCACTCGAAAATAAAAATCTTCTGACAACTTTTCTCTCCTCTCCCTATTGTACAGGCATATCGTACCATGAAATGGCTCTATTGAAAATGGAAATTGCGGGAAAAGATTCCCAGACAAAAGGTCATTACTCATTAGGAAAACACTTAGGTGCATTAAGAATTTAGAAAGCAGCTATTATACGTAAAGCCAAACTGCAGTCTGACACATACCGACTAATCCTGCTTGAAATGAGAGAGATAACACTTTCACCGAGATCTTCAATCCACTGAAAAACCAAAGGAAAAGGATATGGATGAGAGATAGAACAAAATATTGGCAAATTAAATTGAAAACTGAAATGTGAAATATGAAAGGATGGTGAAAATCTTCAATGCTTGAAGATAACCTGCCATGCTGTGAGATATGAGAATCCGGAATCCTCTGGCCATATATCATTGACCTCTCATTTTGCCAATCAAATGCTGGTTCGTAAGCAGGCAGTGGAGATAGACCAAAATGCTGTATTCACATACATAATACAACTAAACCTCGTCACTTACTAAGGTAAAGTAAAAAATTTGAACCATATGGTAGTGTGCTACTAAAACCAAGAACTCTAAAACATTTAATCAAAACACAGAGTAGACCAAAGGGAAATATAAGATCAATCAAATTCATTGTGACTAAGAAGTAAACAGACCAGTCCATAGCAGCTTCGCAGTCTAAAAAATACCTCCCGTATCGTATATGGTAATTATTATTACTACATGAGAGTAAAAATAACTTGCTTATAGATAGATGAAAGTATAAACTCAGGAAGCAAGCCTACAAAAGTGCAACCTTAGAGTCAGAAGATGTAGCCTCTGTAAATTGCCTTCCTGAAGTGCTAGGGACGTCGTCATCAGTAGTGTCATCTGCCTTTGCTTGCCTGGCACTGGCAAGACGCATCTCTGTAGATCAATCAAAAGGAAATTCATAAATACACCGATGATGTTAAGTGGCAGGAAGAAAACCATTGGTAAGAAAGAATTTCTCCATTAAATAGGATAAACATCTACATTATCATGACATATATAATGCCACTATCTAAAGACAAACTAATAGGAGGAACTCAGAGAATCAGAGCGCAAAGTTTTCTCGCCACAACAAGCCACTTGACACAGGCCAGAAGTGTAGGAGGCCACACAGCCTTAGCAAGTTGATTAATACATTCCTACATTGCATGTACCAAACAGACCCACCAAAACCAGATTGATCTTTAAGATGTAACCATATGTTAGACCACTTTTCTTTCCTTTCCACAAAATTTAGTTTTGGTTTTCCAAAATGCGAGCCACACATCTGTGCCAAGATTACCTGTCTCAATATCAGTGTCGGGTCCTTCAAATATTTGATTTTGAAGATGAACTGGACTAACACTTTCATAATGCCCATACTTGCTATCATCTTTTACCCAGTCAGTTCTATAGCATTGGACAAGTTCATTTAAATGCGGCCATTGCTCCGGATTTTCATCAAGCTGAGATAAACGAGAAGAATTTGTTAGAAAGCCCTCAAATTCTCCGGATCAAGCATTTACCATTCAGCACCAATTATTCCATGTAAGCAAATTTTAAATACTTCTGATGGCATAAAGAAAATGGGCACCATGTTCACTCGGGCAGTAGAGATGATCAGAAAAGAAACTTTAGACGATCTTTGCAAGAGAAAATGACATCTTTGATAGGCCTTCAGACAGCCAAAATGCTGTCAGTTCCATCAAACAACTTAGACCAGTACAGTGCCAATCTATCAACTAATCATCTCCTTCTGAAATTGAGAAGGACGAAACCAGCTAAAACTCACTGCACATGAATGGTTCATTGATGAGAAAATAAAAGTTTGATGTGAACCTTCAACAATCAAAATAAATGTTTTCTGCCTAATGTAGGCAGTAAGGAAGCCTGAAACACTCTAAGAGGTGTGAACTCCAGACAATTCTTTAGGAAAGTGATAGGCATCCATACACGATAAGAAAAGGACAAGATTAGCGGTTCGTTCATTATAGGTTATAGAAGAGAGACATCTATTACAAATTTACAAGATATTCGAAAGATAATTCCAACAAAGAGCTGATTATATTTCAGGGCCCATGCACCACACATGCAGGAGAAAAATTACTAAGTAGGAAATGAAAGAATGAGATTCAAGATATCCAAATAATTGAAAAGTTTAATGGCATCTAGCCACATTCATAGAGGTTGTTTTTGCATAACCAAATGAAGATTCATGGATCAAAGCGACTAAGTGAATACTTGCATGCTTCCTCCATAGTCCAAATCATGCACATGACCTTTTATCTGTTTAGATAAGCAGACCAATTTAAAGAAAGACTATTTGCCCTGATGTCCTTCAATTCACCACGTCATCCTAGACAAGCTCCATTCATACGTCCAAGTCATGACAATTTTGTGTGAAACCCTTTCGTGAGAACCCTTTGCAAACGGGTTCTCAGGAAGAGCAAGCTGCCAGCCAATCAAAATACCTTTGGCAGTATCCAGTGATATGACACCTCACAATAGAACATCTTGCGATACCTTTCAATAGGATATCGCGATATGAGTTCAGCAAACTACATTTCACAAGCGAATAAGAATAGTTCAGGTTAGCAGAACTGGCCTCCCATTAAAACTGCAAAGGGGCAAGAACTATGTCGAAACGAGCAAGTCATGGGCAACATCTCCTAACCACGACCATCTGCCTGAACTACTTTTTCTCTTTTTTCCAAGTACTTTCTTAGGCATGCCATTGAAGTTGCAATGGCGAACACACAAACTTCTGGCACTCAACACTTCAATATGCACAATGATCAAGAAACAGGAAAAACTAACCAATGGGTCCAACTTAAGATGAGCGGAGGTGGCGCAGTTGGTGGACTGGCGCGGAATTCTCCGAAAACGATTCGACGACTGCGAGCTTTCCATTGCAGAAACAGCCCCGAACCCACCTCTCTATCCAACCCTGGAATCCAAAACCCAACAATGCCGAGTCAATGCACGCCTCTTTACCCAAGAAATCAGCGTTCTTGGGACCCAAATCTCGCCGTACGGGCCACTCGCGCTCGCAATGCGGGTACGAAGAAGAAAAACACGTAAAGGCAACGCCTTGTACCGTAGATCTAGACCCAAACTCACCGGAGCATCGCCGGGAAGGGAGCGGAGGAGGAAAAAATGCGATTCAAGATGAGATTTTGAGGAGAGGAGAACGAACCCTTTTCGATTCTTTATGCGATTTGGATCATTGATGTGATTTCACGGGTGGGATTTGAAGAAAAAGGGCATGGGGGGGATGACTTTCTCGGCGGGGCCTAAAACTACCTCACTACCACCAACCCTAACTGCACAGAGAGAGAGAGAGCAGTTGCTACAGTGATGGCACTGTACAAGAGTCAAAGTTAAGTCTAAAGTCATGAAGAGAGAGAGAGTGGGGGAGGGAGAGAGAGTCATTTTTTTTGAGGGGTCAAATGATATGAGGGACAAGCTCATAGTGGCTGTCCCTTTTGGGGATAATAAAGAAAAGAAATTACTTTCCAGTTGTTTTTCTTTGGCTTCTAAGAAAAGCAAATTTCTTTTATATTATCCTCCCCTCCCTCTTTAATAACTAATTTAACTTCCCCAAACTAATGACCAAAAAGAAAAAATGGAATAGATATATATATACATGTAGCTAATAGGTTTTGGTGCCATCATATGGCATGCAACTGACAAGATTAAGCCAAGCAATTAATGATCAGAGTCTTGGTTAATTATAGTATTTGTCCCACTAAGGTACTGACTCAGCAAAAGTTTCTTGAAATGGGACCTCCTGCTGTTCTTGTCCATTGTTGGAAGATAATCATATTCTTTTTGGGTTTGAAAGTGCTCTGAATAGCTCTCTGACTGCTAAATCTCCAACACCTAATCCAGCCATCGGTGCGAATTGTTGTCAAAATTAGGTTTCCAGTCCATTCCGAATGGTAGAGTAATCTCGCTGCGCTAGGTAAAATTTTACTGGTGTTGGGCCAATTCTTCTTTCTCGTCTACGATTTGATTAGCTTTGTCCTGCCCATCTTAGTGGATACTGAGTGTGACTCAAAATCGTCCTTAGCTATAATAAAAGAAGAAGAGATCGAGAAAAGCTAAGTTTATCTCTCCATAGATCAATCATAGTCTAGCATATATTTTGTAAGGTCGATCAGATTAGTGAACCTCGATTTAAGTACTAATAAGCTTTGCTAATAAGCTTGTGTGTTTCGAACTCTTGCTCACACTAACCAAGCGACGGAATCAGTCTCATTCATTCTCCTACCAGATAAAGCATTAATGGCTAATGGCGATACGGATGCTATGTTAGCATCCAGTCATAACAATGACGATGTAATGGGGGTAGTTGACAATGTTAAATAATGAATATGTCAAGTTTGCATCAAGAAGATAACTAATACAGGTTAGTTCGCATCTGGGGAATTGCTAGGTTGGCCATCCGACGATGACAATGAGAATTTAACGCATGTTGACGCTGTCCTGTGTCGGAATTCCATCACCAAACCTACTGCATTTCATTTAGGATATCCATTACATTAGGTGAAATGTGCGTGCCCACAAATTTGTTATTGCCGAAAGATTTGAAATTTCTTACGAATATACATAAGCTGCACACAAGGAAAACTTGCCAGATAAACTCCGCATCAAGGGTTATTCTATTATGTATCTTCTCTTGATGTATGTCTTCATGTGATTTGAAAATTTGCAAATAGCCAATTAGTCTTGATAATCCGCGAGAACACACCAGTGATTGTACAAATATTTCGCCGCGTCAAGCTTACCATATCTCTTACTAGTTAACAATAAAAATTGGAAAAGTAAAACGTTCATTTTGATAAATGGCTCAAAACTCAATTTCAAAGGGAAAAACAAACCATCAAAGGAGATTAGATATATTTGGCCCATGCAGGTCTCGAACCTGCGACCTTCGCGTTATTAGCACGACGCTCTAACCAACTGAGCTAATAGGCCACCATGCCATTGGGGGCCCCTAACACAGAAATATTTTATGCTGATTATCTAAAATGTTAATGGCTTATTGAATTGCATAGCACGTGATGGTTGACATCAGAGCAACCAGGACCTCCGACCAGCAACTCCATTAATGAGATGGACAACAGCCCAACAAAACCAGCCACAATTGGTTTCTTTTCCTTTCTTTGGACACAAGCAAAAGATCTTCAATCCCAAACGCTGAAGAGCTTTGAAATCACTTCTGAGAGTTCACCAAATCCTAGGCAGTTGCTGCTGCGGGGAACTAGTTCGAGTTCAGTGCCATTTCCCGATTGGCATCATACTATTTTTTGCAAGATCCTGAAGAAAACACCAAACCATCATGCTGGTTGGTACGTCCAAGTTAAACTAGTTGACCCTCTTTGCGAGTTGCGACAGAAGAGTTGCCTGAATTAAGGAGAAGCAGCATAAAAAAAATGTAGCACCAAAAACCATACTAAAGCAGTGCGAGGGGAAAATCTCAAGCATTAGAATGAGTATATTGAGCAAGACAGACATCAAGAAATAACTGCTTTTACAATAAACATAAATTATTGAATTACAGCGATAGTGTCTCTCACAAAAGCACTGTGGACGCTATGCATTCCATTTTTTTTATTAATTTGAGCTCTCTAATCTATATGACCTAACAAGCCTCAAAGTTGACGACTAGCTTCAGTTAGAACCACACAAAGTGTTTCTCCAAATTGCAACAAGCTCGGCAAAGTTAGTGAAGTTTTGGAAACCTCCAATGTGAAAAGCAGTTGCATCCATGAGATAGCTGAAATAGCTGGCGAATCCAGAACTATTCTAGTGAAGGAAATCTCATGCCACCGTCCACCATTACTAACGTTGCAGTCGTAGAACAATTGCTGAAAACGGATAACCAGCGGCTAGTGGAAATACATAGTTCTCAAGCAACAGTCGGCACAGAGAATTTACGGATATACACCTTTGGTTGCAACTGGCATATTCCTTTCAGTCAGATATAGGAAATAAAAGGACTCTACAGAGATGGGTAAGCAACAAAATGATTTGAAGAACTAATCATGAGAATTAAGAACGTTCTAAAACAAACGACACTTTCAAAGGACAAGGAAGAAATTGAGTTGTTAGGATGAATAGTCAGTATTCTTGTACAAAGCCACCGATGCGATTTCAACTCCACAACCAAATGAAGTATGGCTATATGGGTAAAGCAATCATCTGCAACTTGCTCAATGAAGGTTAGACTTTCTAAAGCTTCTATTGTCAAAGAATTAGCAGTTCCCTGAAGGCTGTATAGCTAGAATCTTCACGGTGAACTTACTGTAAGAAGATCTAGATGAACTGGCCGAGTGAAAACCACAAAGCACTGGTGACCCCCTATAACCATACCCAATGTGCGAACCACACTTACGGCAGAGAAGTTTTGTCTTTAAGTGGTTACGACCCCAATAAACCGGAAAACATGTAACTTCATCCACCTGGGTGAATCTGCTGAGATCAATCGTAAGAAAGGTACCAAAACCTTTCTTCAAGTCTTTATCATATTCCGAACCCACTCCAGCGGTAATCTGATTGGAAGATGCCAAGTTCAGAGGATATCCACAGGAACCACAGCTGCAAGGCAAAGGAACAACATGAATTTTACCCAAGAATGGGCATCAAAATACTTTAACACTCAACCGGGATGCCTCATCAATAGAATTATAATTATAACAAATACAAAAGATATCCATGCATGTAGATATACAGAGTGATCAAATCGATGCTAATGTGTTGTTGTACAGCTTAAGACCATTTCGACACTCTAGCCTCTAGCAACTCCTTGTATTGGTATTTTGTCACTGCATCAGTTCTGTACTAGTCCAGAAAAGAGAAAACATGCAACTAGAAGCACGAGTTGGAAAATGTAAATGCTTTACCAGCAAAGAAGATCTTAAAGTATATGAGCTATGAGGAACAGTGATTTTGACTACACGGAAACTGAAGTTGCGGTACATAGCAAATGTCGACATATGCACATGTTTAAGTAATTGAAACGTGCAGGATTTGAAAGAAGAGCTGGTTAGAAGCACAGTTTAGTCAAGAAATAGGGACATGTAAGAGCTATAAGATGAGAATCTAACAGAATTTGGGTGCCTAAAACAACCACTATCAAAAACAGTGAAGAAACTAGAGGGAACTTGGATTTAGTCAGGAACCTCGAGATTCCAAAACTAAGGATGCAAAAACTTGGACCCATAATCAAGGATGTTGCAGCAAACGAAACTGGAGCTAGTCACTACTAAACTTGTGAGGGATTGTTTTGCTTTGCCGTGACATCGTCCCTCAACTTTGAGCCTCCACATTTTCATGGTTGAATGAGACGGAGGTTAACGGACGTGTAAAATCACCATGAACTACAGTAATCAGTTATACATATAACATCACCATAAATCAGAGTAATCATACAAATGGCCAACTGAACTGAACTTACCGGAGCTCAAAAACATATTTTTCTTCAATACGCACCATCCGACAAATCCATAATTTCACTAGTAAAATAGCACTTTCTTTCCTTTTTCTTTCCCTTAAAGGAGGACGACGAAATGGGTCAATTAGAGGCCATTGAAAGAATAATGCATGAGCACCATTCCATATTCCTCCATTCCCCAACTCCAAAGACCCAAAATATAGAATCTTTTATAAAAACCAAAATCAGTCATACAAACTTGGCCTAGGAAGATCGATCAACCAGAGAAAGCCCAGCCTTTTTAGCCTTAGCGAGTAAGCTTCGACTCTGTTGCATTAGACTGGACCAAATAACCAAACATCTCTGAAAGGGGAACGGCAACATAGAAAGGGGACAACAAAAGAACCATGTAATCCTATCACGAAGTTCTTGTCCCAAACTCGCACAACAAATACAGCAACCATCCAAAATCCTATCATCGTCCTCGACATCGAAGCCCCATCAGAAGCAACATTACCACGAAATCAATCATCAAGAAAACCACGACCCAGATAAGAAAGGGACCGTATCAACTAGACAAACCAATTATCGAGACCACATTCATTTCTGTATCGAAACCCAGCACCGGGCCAAACCATCCAAGAGCCTACTAACGCACTGCAACCACAGAGAGAGAGAGAGAGAGAGAGAGAGTACCAGTAAGGGACGTCGCTTTCCGACATGCTTTTGAGTCGCTGATCAGAGAAAGACGGCAGATTTCGCTGAGAAAAATTATATCTTGGCGGAACCGGAATGATCAGAGGCCAATGAGATGCGAAGGCTTCCGGTTCTGGTCGTTGTTTGGGAGCTTCCTTGTCCGTTCCGCGAGTTGAACTTTGGAAATTCTACCCGGCACACAGAGAGAGAGAGATATAAATCAAATAGTGGAGAGAACAGACAGGAGGACTTTATAGTAAAGCAGTTGTTGAGTCGTTGACCTCGGAGGGCGAGTTGCGGGAGCAGCGCGGGGCTGGGCTTCACGTCTCCGCTCCCTTCGCCTTCCCTCTCTCTCTTCCAGTGGTGTCTTGTCCTTTTCTGAGATGATTTGGACTTCGGATGCGGGAAGCGTGGTTGACTTTTGAAAGGGACAAAAGGACAATCTATGCCGGGGGCCGCGGTCCATCCAATGATCGATTTCTCAGCAGCGATCTAACCCGTGGATAGTCGCACGTTGGAAAAGCACACCGCCTCCATGAATCTTGACTGCCGACCCTGAACAGCCGTGGAATTTGAAAAATTATCACGCACAACAACAATCGTGATGTCACGCCATTTATGTCATAGTTCACTCACCGTGCGACATTTGTCGATGTGAATCCACTTGTTTGAAAGTCTCCTCTTCACTTTTCACGCTCTGCTCTCTCTTACACGACGAATCGGCATCTCCGCTTTCACGGCTACGCTTTGCTCTCTCCCTCTCCCTCCCACTTTGCCCATCTATGTCGGTTAGGCTCATTTGACGATCGATGATGAGGAGGACGATGACTACGACCTCCATTGCTTTACACATCTTCGAAACGAAGTAAGCATATGCACTTTGTGGTCCCCACCTATTTCCCTTCGAAATACTCTTCGCCCCCACTCTGAGAAAAGCAGGAGGTCGAGTCTCTTCCTGCCGCCACTAGGGCTCTTTTAGTCCTTGGCAAGGCTTTCTCCAGTCTCGTCGATCCACAGACAAGTACAGTTTCAGTCACCTCTCTTCGGGTGTTCTGATATGCACGAACATGCTTTTGTTTTCATTTTAGTGTATGCGTAGTTGATTTAGGTTGCCAATTTAGTTGTGAAATTTATGTTTACTCGATTGACTCAGCGCTACTTGAGCTTGTGCTTTGATAAACCGATTAGTTTGTTGCCGGGAGTGCCGGACTCTTTTTTCGGATTTGCTGGCAAACGTAGTGGGCTTCTATAGTCGACATGTTCTTCGCGGCTGAGAAGGGTGGATTGACTTGGGCGGAGTTCGTGAAAGGCTATGTTAAGTGCTGTGGGAGGATGGGCGCATCGATGGTGCTTAGTAATCTGCCGATAGTTTTCGCTTTGATGGCAAATAAGGTGAAAGCATCAAGCGGATTTGCAATTTTTGTCTGATGAAGTTGATTGTAAAGTGAGAGGACATCCGATGCGGACGATATAATCAGCACAAACCTACCATCCAATCTAAAAAATTAGACGATCAAACATAACCTAAGAACCCTAATGATACATAAATGATATAAATTATATTTTACTCGTGAAATCACACGCCTACCTCTATTGATGGGTTGCAGGCGATACCCAGTGACGATATCTTCGTGGGCTTAAATTGAAACGCTCTGGAGTGAGTGTAAAATCCTCGAGATAAGTAGTCGTGATCACAAATCAAGAGAAAAAGTAGTTGATATCATTTGCTCCATTTTTTTTTGTTCTTTCCCTTTTTAACTTTGCAACAAATGCATCTGGTAGCTCATGCAGCAAGGTAGCGTATTTCCTATCCTATTTTGACGGTTGACTCCACGCCAGATTAATTGAGATATTCTTGAACAAAATTTGAATTTATCGAATTCGGTCTAGGGAGATTCAACGAGCCTAATTTGGAAATAATGATTACTTCAACAGTGATGTCTTGACAACGACCGAAACAATAGAAAAAGTTACAACAACGAATTATGGCTAAGTAAGGGGTGCATGATAACCAAAATTTACATTAGAAATAGTTTTCTATTCCGCACTGCTTTACGGAAGAGAAATCTGTTTGATAAACCTATTCAATTTTTCTATTTCGGAATAGATTTTATTCCGAAATAGGTTTGAAAAAGAGAAATCGAAGCTAAAATTTTCTACTTCTTTATTTCTGGAATAGAAATCAGAAATAAAAATTCTTCTCATCGTTCGTCAATCGGTCCTTCATTCGTCGCCGCCGACCACCGTCCGTCGGTCGCTCGCCGCCGCCGCCGCCGGTCGCCAAATAAATTATTTTTTTAAATATCATTTTAAAATGAAAATATTCGAATAAATAAAATGATTTTTATTTTTATTTTTACGAATAAATATTTATTTTACGAATAAATTAAAAAAATCCTTAAAAATAAAATGAATATCATTTTATTTTTAAAAATAAATAAATATCATTTTAAAAATAAAAATTATTATAAAAATATCATTTTTTCATTTTTATTTTTATTTTTATTTTTTATCATAAAAATTATTTTTATTTTTAATAACTAAATAAATTAAATAAATTTAATCGAAATAAATTTATTTATTAAAAATAAATTTAATTAAATATCATTTTATTAAAAATAAAAATAAAAATAAATAAAAATATTCATTTTATTCATTTAAAAATAAAAATAAATTTATTAAAATTAAATTAAAATTAAATTTATTAAAAATAAATAAATTATTTTTATTTATCATTTTATTTTGATTTTATTAAAATAAATTTATTAAATTTATTAAAAATAAATTTAATAAATTTATTTTTATTTGTCTTGAGTGTTTTTCCAAATAAATTTATTTTTATTTTTAATTTTTATTCATTTTGAAATAAATTTATTCGTAAAATAAAATAAAATAGGATAAATAAAATATTTTTTTAAAATAAAATGATATTTTTATTTTATTTTTTATGATTTATTTTATTTTATTTTTCTTTATTTTTTTGTTAATAAATCAATTTTATTTTTATTTTTTATATTGAAGGTCGTTGGTCGTCGCCGCCACCGCCGTCCGAAAGGAAGAAATTTTGTGTCGCTATCAAACGAATTTCTATTTTTAGAGTAGAAATTTTGTGTCGTTATCAAACGGTTATTTTCTTAGAAACTCTTTTAGAAATAGAAATAGAAAAATCTATTTACGTTCTAGAAACTATTTCTAGAAACAGAATGGTTGTCATGCGCGCCCTAAGACAACCACAAGCTTCTTCTCATTAGGGAAAATTACAAAAAGTAGTACTTAAGACTTAATTTATTTTTTGATAATTAAGTCTTAACCTTTAATATTTACATTAATTTAATCCATTCGGCTAATTTTGACTAGTCGGCACTAACATAAATATCAATTGTCTTATATAATACGATCACCACTGATGTGGATAATTTTTAATAATATAATTTTTTTGGATTTTTTTATTTAGTCATTTTCTTTCTCTTATTTTTTTCCTTCCCTTACTTCTTCCTCTTGCTTGGCGACCGGCTAAGTATGAGGCTTGCGAGACCTTACTGGCCTTAGGCGAGCTTCACCATGGCTGGGCAATCTCGACCTCGTTAAATCCAGCCTAGGTGAGGTTGCCTACATGGCCTCTAGCCAGGGTTGGAGCCTCACCAGCCTTCACGGCCTTGGGCAAGGCCCGAGGGCTGGAGCCTCGCTAAAGGTTGGGCAAGACATGACCTAGTCAAATCTAGTGAGGTTGAGTCTCACCTAGCCATGGTGAGGCCTATTTGAGGCCAACAAGGCCCTTCCTTAGTGATCGGGAAAAATGAAGAGAAGGGGAAAAATAAACAAGATAATAAAAAGTTTTGAAAAAGATTAAAATATTATTAAAAATTATTTATATCGGCGTCAGTAGAGCCATATAGGATGACCAATGTCCATGTCAATATTTGCTTATCAAAATTAATTGGATAGACTAAATTGACACGAATACAGTAGGTTTATGACTCAATTAGTTAAGATGAAAATTTATGACTGAATTAGCATAATTATAGTTGATTTATGATATTTTTGGTAATTTTTTATATTCTTCAAGATGCAAATGGACTGCAATCTCACTTCAATTTGGCAATAATAGTTCACTTTCCTTAATTGAAGACAGTGCACATACAATCGGAAAAGACGAACACCTTCGATGATTTAACTCTTCATGACTCGTTTTCTCGTGATAAACAAGACAACCCGACTCTTCGGGGTACGATTCTCCGACCACAGCACATCATTCCCACGGTCATGTGGCTACGACAAGATGCTCGCCATCTCCGGCCAGCCACCGCAAAGTGGCCAACAGCGGTGGTTAGAAGACCAAAGAGAGCTTCTAATTGATATAAGAAAGTTTCTTTTCTTTTTCATTTAACAGAATTGAGCTAATCATGTTTTGGTGTGCTGTCAAGACCGTTAATCAAGTTATCGAAGGCATACTCTCATTTGGTCTGTAGGGTTGACTGAATCTATGTCTAATATAGAAATTACCTCGATGTTACTTCGACTTGCATACTGAGGCACAATTATGACGAGCACGCTTAACGTGAGTAATGATTATGGCTTCAACTGGAAGTTTCTTTTTTTCGCTGACGGTTGCCGATGGAAAAAGGAAAATAAAAACAATATTAATAGTCCATAAAATTTAGTCTAACGTGTAATGTCGTTTTTAAATTTTTAATATTTTCAATGCAGTCTTTAAACTATTCATAATAACTCAATCTAGTCTATAAACTTCATTCAATATTATCATTTGGTACTATTTACGAGTTTTTATAACAACACTATTTCTCATATATTTAAATGTATTTTCATTTCAATTAATTATCTAAATCAATGAAAGAATATGTGATAATTTAATTTCTTTAATTTCTACGATAGTTCCATTTAAAAATATTGTAATTTATGAATTTTATAATGGTAAAAATAGAACCTCATCTAGAATAGTATGGGGTTGATATTCTTGTTATTTTAATTTTTTAATTTATAGATTGGCTAAATTTAATTAAGAAATCACGAAACACAAGAATTTAAAATATCTATCTATCTATAAAAGTAGGGACTAAATAAAGGTTATTTTAATTACAATGATCTATATATATTATTCCTCCGTATCCTTGTGAAAACATTTATTCTTAAAATAACGATAATATAACGGTTCTAAATGAGGAATGAGATTATAAAAGAGTAAGAACATCGACCCAATATATCTTTAGGCTGTGTTTGGCAGTCGAGATAAAATTCGAGATGGGATATAATTTAACCTATCTTACATTTAGTGCTTGCTCAAAATAGGATAAAGTTGGATATAATGAGGATACAAGCAGGATAAAATTATCCATGGGAGAGGTGGGATAAAGATGGATAGGATTTTAATGTCCATAATAAGAAAGTTATTTTTCTCGAATAACAAACTTATTAAATTAACAAAATTGAAATTATACTTCAATTTAACTAATATTTGAATTATAATTTAAGAAATTAAAAGGAAAAAAAGTTATTTGTAATTAATCTTATTTTAATTTATATATTCAACTTTAATTCTATCTTATAATTCATTCAATCTATAAATTAAATATTTATATTTATTATATATTTTAGGTATTTTTGTATTTTAGGTATGTTAGTACGGTTTACTATTTGATAAAAATTTATTAAAGAATGATGAAAGGGGAAAAAAGAAATAATAAATAAAATTACATAAAAAAAAGAGGAAAAATAAAATAAAAATAAAAATAAATTAAGGAATAGTGTTACGAGAGATTTTCACCATTTCACGTTTGGTCGTTTGGATTTCCAATCGTGATAGAACTGGATATGATAGGATATGAAATCCTGTGATTTTTTTATATCCTATCCATTGTTTGGTGAATCGTAGTATTAAAGTCGAATATATTCACATCATATCACGTATTTTTTTTTTTTTTATATAAACGGCATATCATTATAAATGAACCTAAATGTTCATAAACGGAAATGGTGAAAATCTCTCGTAACACTATTCCTTAATTTATTTTATTTTTAAATTTTATTTAATTTTTCCTCTTTTTTATATTATTGTCTTTATTATTTCTTTTTTCCCCTTTCATCATTCTTTAATAAATTTTTATCAAATAGTAAACTATACTAACATACCTAAATATATAATAAATATAAATATTTAATTTATAGATTGAATGTTTATTATAAGATAGAATTAAAGTTGAATATATAAATTAAAATAAGATTAATTAATTTTTTTATTTTTAATTTCTCAAATTAGAATTCAAATATTATTTATGTTAAAATATAATTTCAGTTTTGTTAATTTAATAAGTTTGTTATTAGAGAAAAATAACTTTCTTATTATGGACGTTAGAAATCCTATCCATCTTTATCCCACCTCCCCCATAGGATAATTTTTTATTCCGCCTATATCCCCCTTATATCCGACTTTATCCTGTCCTGAGCGAGCACTAAAGATAAGATATGATAAATCATATCCTATCCCGAATTTTATCCGGACTGCCAAACGCAGAACTTAAAGATTGATATCATTTTAAGGATAATTGTTCTCATAAGAATATCTATAGATGATATTAATCTATATATTGATAATGAGAACATAAGCTACATACATGATAAACTTAAATAAAAGGGTAAAATTCATACAAAAAAAACTATGAATTGTACCTTTTATGACACATTTACACTAAGGTTTTTTTTTCTTTTGTAACACAAAAAATCCCAAATCTGTACCCATGTGACATACTCACCCTTTGTCAAAATTTTGTCAATAAGAACCTTAAAAAATCTACTCACATGGATGCTACAAAAAGCAAATAGTGTTGACGCTAAGTGAAAAAAAAACGACAATTGTTTTTGCTAAAAAATAATTTAAAGGACCTTGATAAAGGGTAATTGTGTAATGTGGGCACAAATTTGGGGTTTTTATGTCACAAAAAAAAAGTTTAGATAAATGTGTCGTGATGGACATAATTTGAGGTATTTTATTACTTTTTTCCCTAAAAAAACTATCATAACATTTATAAAGATGAAAAAAGTAAAAAAAGTAATAAAAAGATCGCATGCTTTTTGCTAATTCAGATGATGGATTGAAATGAAAAATATATTCTAGAACACGAACAATGATGTAATTATGAAAATTTCCGAATCGTTGAAAAGATGACATTGAATATTTAGAGATAATTAGGGATTATATTGAATAAATTGAAAGTTTAGAAATAGAATTTAGGAACAGTTTTGATGGAGGTTTTTTTTTTTTTTTTTTAAATGAAAGTTTTGATGGATTAAGCCCCTTTTGGTTTAGTTTTCCCAAAAGGCTTATACAAGATGTTGGGTAAGTGTTTTTAGGACCCCATTTGCCAAATGCCAGCGTTGGGAAAATTGAAAACCCAAGGCAAGTCTTATGTACTTTGGTTTTTAGTACATTTGGAATGCAAATCTTGGCATTGTTCATGTTCACTATTCATTTACCTCAGTTTGCACTAAAGAGCTGGACGAAGGTCGACGATTGTCACCTAAGGAGTCACGTGTTCCTAGTGATTATCGCCTGGGAGATTGTTGCCTACGGTCGTGGACCCAAGGTGTTGCCTAAGCTCATCCTACCTCAAGCGGCGTCGCTTGCGTTTTCGTGACACAAGTTGAGTTGCCTCAAGCAAGGCTGCTTAGGGCACGAATGATAACCACTCTAGCTTGGAAGAGAAATAAATTTTTCTATTTCTATTTCTAAATGAGTTTCTAAGAAAAAATACGCATTTGATAACGATACAAAATTTCTATTTCCGAAATAGAAATTCGTTTGATAATGACATAAAATTTTTTCATTTCCAATGACGGCGGTCGGTGGATGGCAACCGGTGAGCAATGGACGGTGATGAGTGGTGGGCGGCAGGTGGCGAACAGCGGGTGGCGACCGGCATCAGCGGTCAACGGTGGTGGCCGACGACCAGCGGACGTTGGCCAACAGCTAGGAATGGTGACAACGGATGGTGAATGGCTAGTGGCGATCATCGGTGGTGGCGTTGGGCAGTGATTACCGGTGGTGGCGACGACAAGTGATCGGGTGGGGTGGTTAATAGCTAAGAGTGGCGACAACGGATTGTGAACGCTGGCCGGTGACTAGTGGCGATGGCGGTTGGTGGCTAAGAGTGGCGAAAACGGATGATGAACGTCGATTGGTGGTGACAGATGAGCAACCGACTAATAGAGAGGACAAAGATTGAGACATTTTTTTATTTCTCATTTTTGTTTCAAAAATACGAAAGTAAAAAAAATTTACTTCTGATTTTTATTCCAAATCTATTTCTAGAATAGATTTTTGGAATAGAAATCTATTTTAGAAATAGAAAAATAAAATAATTTTATCAAACGGACTTCTATTCCAAAAATAAGTTTGGAATAGAAAAATAGTTATGGAATAGAAATAAAATGGTTATTATGCGCGCCCTTAGTGGCCATATTTAGCTAGCAGTAATTATTTTGATTTGTCAATAGCTATGCTTCATCGGAAATAGTTTGAGACTTTTAGCAAAAGTTATTTATAAATGTAGTTTTTACCAAAAGCCAAAATTATTTTCTAATACAAATATTATTGCATCTAAAAAAATCTCCTCAGGCCAAAGGTATTTATACTTAGCCAAAGAAATTTTCATAAACTGAACCAAAGAGGAGATTTTTTTGGTGCGAACCGAGCGAGGCGACCGTCCAAAGTGGACAAACTCGAGGAGGCGGTCCAGTCCGCCAATTAACCCGGCGACACGAAAGAAAACCCTGGAACTCATCCCCCCCTCCGTCGCCGGACTCCGCCGTGCGCTCTCCGCTCCGCCGAAGCCGGTACCCTTCTTCTTCTTCTCCTTCTAAGCAGTTGCGCGCATCCTTAGAGCTACAGTTCGTCTCCGTCGCTGCATCTCTTCGGGCCGATGTCCACTGCTGAATTCTGATAAATCATTACGTGTCTCGGCTTCCGGCTAAGCTTCCAAGGGCGCATTTCCTCCGTTCATCGCGTTCCCCGAGTAGAGTCTCTCGTCGCCACGCGCCGACGTCGGTGAGCCGGAGCGCGCTTAACTAGGGCTCTTCTTCGATTCGCGCCTCTATTGCGTTACCAAGCTTCTTCGTTCGAACTGCAGCGCTTTGCCAAACACGGCAATACCTCTTACCCCTCGCTCGCTGTCTCGAAGCAGGAGGCGTTTCGATAAGAGCACCTTGAGTTTTCGAGCGCCGGGGAGGTTCGAGAAGTTTGGGATGCCATCATGATCCGTCTGTTTCTCTCGAAACCCGATGCCGATGATAGAGGAGATGGTGCCTCTGCCGAGGCGATTATCGCTCTCTTGCATCGGTTGGGAACCGTCATCTGGTCGATCATCTTGGCTTCCGGAGCTAAATCGGAGGCTCGGCTATGGCTTTGCAAAAGCGTATCGATGATGACGTCGCTGTCTCCCCGCCATCAGCGAGATCTGTTCAGGAGCATGCTGAGATCGAAGCCGGTAAATCTGGAGTTGGCATCGCAGCTCTTGCAAATGGTGTTCGAGACGAGACCGCGCTTGGCAGGCTCAATCCTAGCCAAGAGAAGCCACATGCTGGAGAAATTCTTTCAAGGTAAATATCGATGAGCGGCTTTGCGCTCTGTACTGGGGGAAAAGAGCTGTCTTATGTAATTCCAGAATGAAAAGGTCAATACTTTTGGCAAATATGAAAAAACAAATAAACTTGAAGCTCTCTGGCTGATAATTGACCTGGCTTTTCAATATCGCAATTTTCTGATGAGCTGAATGCTTGTTGTGTGGCATACCAGTCTGTAAATTGGCAATATGTTAAGGTAGATCATATATTTAATGGTGCTTGGTCGTATATGATTTTCACATCTATGATGGAAAATGCAGGAAATCCAAGGCGTATATTAAAGTGGTTTTCTAACTTCGATGCTGGTGGTGGGTCAGATCATAAAAAAGGAGCAAAGGCCTTGTCTCAGTTTGCTTTCATTAATCGCGATATTTGTTGGGAGGAACTTGAGTGGAAGGGAAAGCATGGTCAGTCACCTGCGATGGTCGCCACCAAGCCACATTACTTTCTTGATTTGGATATTTTGAGGACAGTCGAGAACTTTGTTGAATACGTGCCTGAGTTTTGGTCTTCCATTGAATTTGCTGAATCGCTGAAAGATGGTGAGATTTTGTCTGTAGACACAAAATATTTTGTTGAACTTTTCATTGATTTGATGTATAAGGATGACTCGAGAGACATATGGGAAGCTGTAGATGATTTTCTCATGGACGTGTCATTCTCCTCTTTGTGTAACCACCTCCTCATTTCTCTCCAAGAGAGTGAACTCCTCATTTTCCTGAAATCACTCAGCAAATTTTTCAGCTTGCCTGTAGAAAATATGGATCTTGGCAACTCATCCTGCTGGTTAGAAATTGTCCTCTCCAAGTGCAAAGATTTTGCTTCTATTGATCAGTTACTCTTGTTAAATATGGTTGTTAATCAAGGGCGCCAGCTTCTGCGCCTCATGCAAGATGAAGAGTGTCAGGAGGAAAAAGAAAAAGTGCAGGATATAGTGTCGGAGATTTTCAAAACCTCAAGTGGTTCCAGTGGCTTTGCTGCAATCCTGGAGGGGTGCTTGGCATGCGGACCCTAGATGTGGTGAAACTGTTGGGACTTTACTCTTGGGTTATTCATTATGTACTTTCCAAAGAATGTCAGACCTTGGAGTCGTGGGAGTCTTTGTTTATAATTAATGGGATTACTTTTAGGAAATCTGGTACATATACAATTCTGGATCATGACGGAATAAAACAGGACGAAAACTGGTCTAAGTTGGACATTAAATCGCCATATGCTATTCATTCAAAGAAGAAGGAGAAAAGGAGAAAGAAAAGGAGGAGGACTGTTGGCTTCAATGTTGATGGCAGTGATGATGATGATCTTTTTGTGTGGGATGATGGGCAGGATGTGCAATCTCGGACCAGAAGTTGGCTGCTTTCCACAGACGGTTTTTCCACTCCATGGACCATGGTGAGCACGATAGCATATGAATTCTGGCACTTCTTTTTCTGTATTTGGTATCTTTGCTTTCCGTTTTGCTATGCACATTCTTGGTATGGGCAGCCAGTTGGTTCCATTTTAAAAGCCATTGGCCGTCTTAGCATCGTGAGCTGGACTCCTAATTTCAAACGATTTGGGACGGACTTTTCTGTTAGGTTTTGATTCGAGGTTTTCTTTTAGCCCTAGAGCCAAATCTGCAAAACTGATTTAAGAAGAGAAGTTAGAAAATTTTGTTAGCCTCATCATCATATGGTCAATGATTTATTGTGAGGTTGCTTTGCATTTGAGATTTCGCCTTCTGAACTTTTTTTTTTTTTGGCCAGATAGCCTTTGAACATGGACTTCATGAAAGTCATAATCAGCATTACATTGATTTTCACATGTTTGGGTGTCAATGCCCTTTCAGATTCATTGCTATAGTTATTCATCACTACTTTAAAAAGCATATGCGTGAAGAAATTGATGGGTGGGTAATGCTATGAGGATAGTTTTTAGCAAGGACTTTGAACAAGATTTTGACTTGATATTGAATGAGTCGGATATTTTGGAGCTATCTATGATCTCTAATTTCCAAAGTGTTTTAGCTAAGGCTTTTCCCCAGCTATTCAGCCAGCTTGGTGTGGCCTGTTTAGATTTCAGAATGGACAAAGACATTGGTTCTGCTATCTTTTTTTGGACCTAGATGCTTTTTATATTTTGGAACATCTGATTGATAGGTGATGTGAGCTGCAATATTGCGCTCTTTTTAGGGGATTATGCTTTTTTTGCTTAACCACTAGAAGCTGCAGGACTTTTTACTGCAGACAGATGAGATGGTCACTAATTGAATCTGTACGTTCTGATCTGTGATGGTCTTAGCCAGACTTGCCAGAGCACCTTGCTAAGCACTGCTTCTCTGTGTGGATGAAGTCGGTTTTCACAAAACAAACTGATGTAGCCTAACATGTTTGCTCCAACATCAATGGCTCTGTCACAGGTAATTTACGTACTCTTTTGTGTGAAAAAGTTCTTCTGGTGTACTGAAAAAGTTGCTATTAATTGAACTGCCAAGAAGAGAAAGTAGATATGCATGTTTATTGTTGCAATTAAAATTTCATCAATCTGAGTCCTCGGATAGGTTGATTAAATTTGCTAAGAAGAGAAAGTAGACATTCAGGTTTCCGATGCATGTCAAGCAGTCATACAAGTGCAGGAAGGGGAATTATGAATAAAATCGGAGGAAATAACTCGAGATTGATTTGAACATGCAGGTTGCTCCAGGACTATGGTTCTATCCTTATTGAATATACCGAGTTCCTATTCTTCTGATGAGGAGGTAGCAGATTATACATTCCACTGATCATTTATCTTATTAATTTCACACGTTGTTATGCGTATTTTAATGTTTCTTTGGTTTATGGCCCTGTGGCTGCCAGGTGCACCAGCAGGCGGTTAACAAAATTTAATTTCTTCAAAAAACCTTGCCCTGCATCCCTTGGAGCCTAATAGTTTGGATTGAGGGTTCCATTGAAGCACAATTGGATTGCAGCTCTACTCAGAATGGTGCGGTCACTGAGCTTGGTCATATTTTATGGAATATAAGATGTAGTTTACTCTTGCGTGATTGGCCCAACAACATGCTGTTTGAAGTAGTTCATTGGAATGTATTTGGGAGGTGGACATGGTGCCGATTTTTTGAGGTCCATGATGTGTAGATTCTTGTAGCCTACAGTAAAGAACAAGGTAAGATGGTAAAGGTATAGTTAGTTGAGTTGTTTGTCACTTGTGAAGTAGCTGCGGCTGATGATCATGGATATTTGTCAATGACCCATTTGAGCCGGTGATTAAATGCGGTCCACTTGTCATTTCTTTGTTTAATTTCTTCCTAAGCTGGCCCTTTTTCATTTGTTGCGGTTTTCTTCAGTGGATATGAATTTGAAATTTGACTTCCCAGCGTCCATGTGTAGTTTACCACTTGAGTTTTGGATCATGACCATTAATAGCCAAGGATGCTGGTACGAAGCTGTCCGGAGGTTGTGAAGAACTGCACCGCACTGGGATCGGGGTCTTTGGATCAGGTTGAATCTAGGTCGCGTGGCATGTATGGACTGGTTGTCGAAATCTGCCCAATTCCACCCAAGACTTGACGTGGTCAAGAAATTCTCAAGAAGGGCTGGTGGAAAAAAGCAGGGCGAGCGGCCATGTGCGTACTTTTGTTGCGCAATATTCCTAGCTTGGAGAAGTGATAATTCAGAGACTATGTCCACGAGTTCTGAACTTTTAAACTACTTGTATCAGTATGTGGAGTCGAAAGAGCATAGTTAGTGTAGAATATACACATCTTTTGTTCTCGCTTGGGAGCATGTAGAATTTATTGGTCTGCGATTGTCCTGGCTTTAATTCGTTCCCGGTCAATTATCTAAAACCTTTGGTGATATGCTAGCTGCACGACTACACTTTGCGATAGCCTTCTTAACAAGGATGACATGGTCGGGAATGACACATCACCATGGGTGTCGATGCTAGTCGACTCCTCCTCGTGGTAACAGCCATTTAGCTGCGAGCTTCGGTTAACACCATCTAATGTGAAAAGTCTGCCTCTCGGACGACGTCAATCAATCGCTTAAAGCAAAGCACCTCAAGAATTTTTTATTATCAAGATCTGCTCAAGAAATTCACAAGCTTGTCATCTCTGGATGAATAACTACTATTTACATTGGTACGGCATCTTACTGTAGCCGCCAAAATCGACAAATGTCCAAAATCGTTGTCTTTCGGGGATCCTGGGGAACGAAATCCACCAATGTAACGTGAAGAATCGAGGGCAAGTTTGTCAAAAAGCAACGAGAGAACAATCATATATTATTTGACCAGGACAAGGTCCTGGATCACAACCCCGAGTGACGAGGTCATCGTACGCGCGAGCGAGCGAGAGGGGAGAGGAGGGACCGAAGACGAGAAATACTAACGTTTGAAACCCTAATAATTTCCCCCGCTCTCTCAACGAAACGAAATCTTCCGTCCCCAATTCATTCGCCCCGTCTGAACTCCTCCCCATCTCGCGCACGAACCTGATCGGACCCGCCTCGTGACATCTCAATTTCCCGTAGTTTGCCCGCCGCGCCGCGCGACGGTCTCTTTGCTCACTCGGCCGCAGCCGAATGGAGCATCCGGAATTCGTCCTTCCGTCTGCGCATCAATTCGTTCGGCGGAGCTGAATTCGAGAAGTCGTCTGCGTTTTCTTTTCGCTTGCTGTTGCTGATTTCAAGTCCGAGCCATACTTGAGGAGGGATTCGGATCAGTGTAGAAGCTTTTCAGCAGTTTGAGAGACTTTGTTTGGGTAGAGAGAGAGAGAGAGAGAGAGAGAGAGAGGTTTTGAATTCTTCCTGTCATTGTGATCTGGAGAAGAAAAAGCGGCGTCCCGGATTGTTGCTAAAGGTACGGACTTTCTAAACTTTACTGGAGTCGAATTCTTGGGTTTTGATTTCTTAAAGTTTCTCCTTGCCTATCCATATTCTTTTTTGAGTCTTTGTCCTTATGGAATTACGGATTGGCTTCAGGCTCTAGATGTGAGGGTTTTCATGGGCAAAAAGGGTCTGTTGGGTAGTTAATGGTCTTCTATACCATTGCTAATTGGAGTTCAAGAATGCTCGTTGGATTTTATATGCAAAAAGATTCTCCTTTGCGGTATCCATATTCTTTTTAGAGTCTCTGTCCTTATGGAATTACAGACTTGCTTCAGGCTTTAGATATGAGGGTTTTCTTGGCCAAAAAGGGTCTGTTGGGTAGTTAATGGTGTTCAATGCCTTTGCTGATTGGAGTTCGAGAATGCTCGTTGGATATCCTTTCCTCATACTTGAATGCACGTGAGGTTTGAATTCCAATACTGCATAATCTTTGCCTCGAAACTCGTAACAGAGTGGACATTTCAAGAGTGTCATGTTCGTGTCGATCCGTAATCGCAGTTTCAGCTTAGTTGTGATTTTCCAGAGAGTTATTAATAGATTGGTGAGTTTCTCGGTGAATATGTGCTTTTCTGCATTCTGATAGTGTGCCATTTTTGTATGGGAAGGAAACTCATAAATGCTATTGTAAGGGTTGTTTGCTAGTTGCTACACATTACTGCAACATGGTTGGCACCGTACTTCAAGTAATTCTTCTTCAGTACTCAGAGCTTTGCTCATAACTCTCTCTAAAATGTTCAAAGATTGCATAGATAGCAACGCTAACGATTTCTGCTGGTCTAATCACCACTTTATTGAGTGTTCATGATTGACTGAACTTTGCTCCTTGAAATGCATATACAGTGCATTGTGGTTGTTGTCTACTGAGAGCATTAACGCAATGCTCAAATCAGTCTTGGGGTCCAAGTATGTGATGTCATCAATAAATTGGATCTTCAAGCATGTTCTTACATTGTTTTCATCTATGATTTACTTGTAGGCACATTGCTTAGATCTGGCTTTGAGTCTCTCTAGAGCCAAAGGTATAAAAGAGAAATATAATAATTGCTTCTAAAATGGTGACTTGTCTCTCATATATGCAAATCTATTCAGTTGGGTGTTTTTTCAAACATCCATAACATCTTCATTAATGCGCAAATTTGTCCTGGGGCTCATCTTTAAAATAAGACTTGGATCTTGAGTTTGAATTAATCTAGAGTTAATTTCTTTGGTTGTTCATCATTTAGGAGGCCTTGAGTCTGCCTCCTAATCTAGTTAGCCAAGCCAAAAGGAGAAATCAAAGGTACAAATGTATCTATTACAGCGTGTGGCCACCCTAATAAGCAAATTGGATGCAGCAGGGTGTTACTTAGAGGGGCTAAGCATGAGGCTTAATTATACATCTCTCAATTGAACTTTTATTTATAACTGGTTTATCTAGGGTTCATTGATGAGGCTTGAACCTGTTTTTTCAGTCCAGCTCGAACATCGCAATTGGATGAAGTTGAAAAAAAAGGTGAAATACAAATAGGGAAATGTCTATATGATGCTATGTTGGCTTAGAGTGATGAAACTAATTGACTCGTGATGTCACTATATGAGAATGCAGAATCATTGCCAATGAGCTAATGTAGCAATTTAACACCTTAGAAAGAGACCGCTAGTAAGTGAGTTGGCAACAGTTATATCTTACCTTCTTGTGGGTTTGTGTATCTTAGTTATTAATGATGTACTTGTTGTTCCTCACTATTAACCTTATATTGGTAAGAGAACAGTGTCCTAAAATTGATAAAGTATAAAGTTCTTGCAATAAATTAGATGGAAGATCATATGCTTACACTATATCTCTCAATCCCCCCAAAGAGAGGGGCTTTCCTGGCAATTTTACATGCACTTGGTAATTAAGGAGTCGAATCATTCTTTATATCTGAACTCATAAACAACAAAAATATCCTAAAATGAGAAAAGCATCCTAAAATTGATAAAGTCATTGTACTTCACACAATAATCAGATATTCTACCCTCGTTATTTATTATTTTGTGTCTTTCAGTTAATGTCCACATCATTAGAAGAGCTGCGTTAGTCATGTATAACGGTTTTATATTGTTGATGCTATTATTCTAAATTGTCATAGTACTTCCCGTTCAATAAATTTCCCCAGCATTTCTCAAATCCTTAGGTTGCTGGAACTTTGTGTACTTAATTCATCCAGTTTAAGTATAACCTCTTGCTAAAAGACCAAAGAGCATGTTCATATGGAACCTTGAGCATTTGGAAAAGAATGTATTTGCTATGTATTATGCTTGTTCCTGTTTCGTGTGTTTATTCTATACCTTGTCAGTTATTTTTCATAATCTATTCCAGTACTACTTTTCATATGAGAAATCTCTTCAGACTTCTACCTCTTTTCCCAGTTCCATTAACGGGGTAACTCCCATGAGGGCTTTTCAAAGGGTATCTCCATGAAGCATAGCATTTGATGTATTGTATCTCTGTCTTCAGTACTGTTGCTATTACAAGATAGGAGCTGCTTGTGTAATTATATGGAATTTGTTGTTGATAATATCCTTCATATCTACTTATGCTGATCTATAATTTGGGAATTCAAGATCAACTTATAAATATTTCATGTTTGATTTTTTAATTTGAGGTCAACTCAGGAATTTATTTTAAAAAAAATTCTGAAATCTTCAAGCATGGTTTAATACAGCAACATATGCACAACTGGAAGCTCTTTAATTTCCCAATGTTGCTAAATCATCTCAGTTTGTTTGTATTTCTTTTAATTAAACAATACATTAATTGATCTAGGCATCTGTCCATAGTTTATGGTTTTGCTCTGCTTCATATGATGGGATCACGATCTGTTTGAATATTTGATTTCTGTATAAAATCTGTGGTTCTGCCAGTTGTACTAAATCATTTACGTTGTGCTTAAATTAGTCCAAATTTTTTACAGTCGAATTTCTTGTTGGATCATTATCACAACAAAAAGAAACAAAAACGATGCATCCCTTGGTTTTCATTTCCTGAATATTTCAATTAAAGTGGCGCCCTTTAACTTTTGGTATTCCATACCTCCCACTTGTTGTAGTTTTGCTTGATGAATATGTGATCTGTGCAGTGAAATTATAAACTTTTTCCTCGTGAATATCTCACCTTTTAGGGAAAGTAAAAGAGAGATGTGAAAAAGGTGATGGTTTCTTAACGCATAATTAATGTGCAGATTTGGTCTGTGTTTGGCTTAAATTTAGAATTCTGCTTTGAGGTTAATGGGGTCGATGATGAACCCTAAACTACCCAACTAAGGTGATGCTTGAACAGCAACTCCATGGACACTGCTTTGTCACTTGCTTTATGATGTCCATTGATATTGTATCATGGCCAAATATTGTCTATTGTGGTTGGAACTTCCGTCTTTTTATGTATAGTGTACTTTCGAACTTGTCCTTCAAAGTTAAGTGAAAAAAAAAAAAAAAGCTGAACTTTATTTCCTTAATGAGTGCTAACAATTAAATTCAACTTTTCAGTAAGTTGATTGGCTATCTTAGGAAGGAAAGCTGATTAATGGAAGCTTTTCTAGAGGACTTGGACAAAGGCTTTCTTTGGAGGAATCGATTTCTTTTTTTTTTCTTTTCCTCATTTTTTTTTTTTTTTGGGTGGGGGTTGGGGGGTTGTGTGGTATAAAATGAGGGAAGACACGAAAGCAGTTATTTTGTATGCCTGATGTAGTTGGTATCCCTTCCTAAAACTAGGATTACGAAAAATCATGTCAAAATAGACACAAAACATTTTTAATCCACCTTTTTAAGATTTTGCATTCTTATCATATGATATTGTTATTTGATCTTTTAAGGAGATTGCTGAAACTCTACTATCATTGGAACAGTTATAAGTTAACTTGCTCTAGCCCATTTTACCAGCCCCTCCTGAAATTCATTTTTTCGCTGTTATAGAAATCCATTGGATGGTCTCTTGATGGATATTCTGTATCTGCCATTTTATGCTTTGAAAAGATAATGTCCCTAGGCTAATAGATAGCAAAAATGCACAGTTTTGTAGAAAATTGCCTATTCGTAAAATGTCTTATTACTGGATGTTAGAGCTCACATACTTGCAGTGCTAGAGGACTGAAATATCTGAATTTTTTATTTCCTTCAAAGGAATGGTTCCTGGATGGTCGATGTATCTGTTTGTTACAGCGAAGGCTATTCTATTGACTTAATTGATACCAATAGTAGATGTTATTATCAGGCTCACTTGAATTGATATTTTCTTGCAGCTTTTGTGCTGTCCATGGAATGGAACAATGTGTTTTGCATCTCTTTATGCCTTGATTTTTATGAATTCCTCTTTTTATTAAGCCATCTATGTAACGATATTTCCTGTTTGAAATTGCAGTCATATTTGTGGTTAGCTGCACCATGAAAGATTGATATGGATCCTGAAAGCAAGAATTTTGGAAAAGGTATTATGTTGTTATGGGATTTTATCTTTGTTAAGAAGCATTTTGTTTGTCTGTTCATTTTTTTTCAATACATGTCATGATCATAGGACAAAACATACTGAGCAGCACTACTTTCAATTAACAAATAAAAGTCTTAGGATCCATCTGAATTAACTTTTGCTTCTTACTTTTTGCTTAATCTAGCGGTTCATACACTTAGAATTTTTTTTTTTTAAATCCAAAACAGTTGAAACTTCAGATTATAATAATATTAACACATAGGTTGACATATAATTCACTCATAATTTTTCAAATTTAAGTAATATACTAAGTCTTGGAGGGAAAGCTGAAAAATACTATTTGCTTTTGCTAAATCTTAATTAGACAAGCCCTCATTTAATTTTCTTCCTTCATCATTTGCATCTGATGTTGATAGGATCTGAGGGTGAACTTATGCTTCATGTGTGCTTTTCTTCACGTCACGAGATGGTATAGTGATGTACTCAACACTCCATGTGAGGGGAGAGTGTCCCTATTGATCATCCTCATCTGAAAAAAAAAAAAAAAACCATATGGTGATCAGATGCTTTATGTTAAGGGTAATAATGATTTATAAATCTGCTTTGCATGCACACGTTACTGAAATTGGTAAAAATGTTGGTGTTAGTATGAGTGTTATATTTAGATGGGATGAGAGCAGGAAGAGGTAACTTTCAATTGCACTTTCATTCTCGTGAGATATTTTGTGCAATTAGCACAATTTGTGTTTCTTTTCTGAATTTCTGATCTATGCTTATATATTAGTATTCCGGTCTTGTAAATTATGATGAATGTGCACATCTCCTTTTTCAGGAGGAAATTCCTGCTTTTTGCTTGCATTTATTTGTATTGACTGTATGTCCACTATATGCATGTTGGATTTCGCTGCAGTGATGTTTCTATGTTCCCATTAAAGCTTAATTTTTTGGTTGGCTTACGTTTCTACCTGCTGTATCTTTCTGTTTGATCTTTTAGGATCGAGAGAGTTGACTGGTGCTGTAGATCTCATAAATCACTTTAAGCTGTCACCCCATCATGATTTTTTCTGCAAGAAGTCCCTACCATTGTCACTTTCTGACACCCACTATCTTCATAATTTGGTGGGAGATACTGAAATTCGGAAAGGAGAGGGGATGCAGTTGGATCAGCTCATTCAGAGTACATCAAACGGGAGAGATTCTCACTTCCGCATACAACCTTTTGACCTAGATTCTCTTCGAGATGCGTTCCATCTGAGGGAAACCACCCGTGTTGATTTACCTGCAGTAAGATTTTGCTATGCCTGTTGTGAAGTTTTCTCTGGTTTTCCATTCTGTTCCTTTTCTGTAGCTATTTACTGCCTTTGTGTGCCATAATTGCTGGCTTGCTCATCATACATTTGCTTTCTTAGACGGAGAAGGGGATTCCGACCATTTCAGGAAAATCAAGAAGTGAATCGAAGGATAAGGAGAAAAAGCATAAAAAGCATAAAGATAGAGATAAGGAGAAAGATAGAGAGCATAAGAAGCACAAGCATCGTCATAAAGATCGGAGCAAAGACAAAGACAAGGAAAGGAAAAAGGACAAAGTTGGGCAACATGATTCAGGAGTTGACAACTCCAAAAAACATCATGAAAAGGTTTGACTTTTGAATATCAAATTAGTCTACCTTTGTCCTGCTCTTACTTAAACCTAAAGTTGGTTATGGGGAACTGGATAATTGCCATTTTTCTTAAACTGATATACGCTAAGATATTTTTTGAATGACAATTGATGTACATCTTTGTGAGCCAAAAAGTAAAATTATGTGTACTTTTGATCAGATGGAATTTTAAAATAAGAGACCTTTATCCTTGATTTTGTCAATCATTTATCTTTTTTTATCAAGTAAGGGGATGACAAGGCCAGAAATTAGGAGCCTGTTTGGATGGGCTTATCTTATTTGACAAGCCACCAATAAGTCACGTTTGGATTTTTTAGCTGAAAAACCAAAGAGCCAGAAGCAGCCATTCTTCAAAATATTTAAAAAGAAACAAAATTTCAGTTAATAGTATTTTGATGGATTTTGTTTTGACTGTACATTGTGTGTCGACAGAAAAGGAAGCATGATGGAGATGAAGATCTTAACGAGCACAAACACAAGAAAAGTAAGGTATTATGTTCTGTGCTAAACGTGGGACTATTTTCTTGTTCTTTGATTCTGAATCTTCAAATGCTACGGTATTTCTTTGATTGCATGATAGTTTCCTCCAGATATTCCTTCAGTTCTTTATCTATTTGTGCTCACCAAGCTGACCACTATATTGTTTGATGTTTTACAGCATAAGAGCGCAAAACTTGGCGAGGTTGGAGTCATAAGAGTCGCGGGATGATGTGGTGGCATATTATAATAGTTCATGTGCTTTCTTCATGTTTTGTCAGTAAAGGCTCTGGGGATTTCTCTTACTGTTACTTAAGGTACATATGCATACATTCTTGATGCTCCATAAACCTAAAATTTATGCTTTTACTTTGATGGAACTTTGACCAGTTGGTTTCTTTTACACCACAAAGCTCTTGCTTATAGTGAGAGCATCAAAAGATTGAAATCTTAATTATTCTTTGCAGCAGTCTGCAATCAACCAGCAATTTTTGATACTGTAATTTGCGTTTTGAGCACTATAGTTGATGGTAGTGATTCTCTGTTTAGCATTTGAATATGTTTTTGCAGTCAACTGTCAAATTCCTATCTGCCTACTGAATTTGATTGGAAAAATTTAGACTGGTTCGGATGGTGATTCTCTGTTTAGCAGGTGGTGGTCCAGCTAAACCTAGTGGTACAAACATATTCAAATTTTTGGCACAAGGGACTGGTTTAAGTTTAGACCAAATATATTAAGTTTTAGTTTGCTAGTATGATGCTTTTCTAATTGCTACCTAAGTTATATTTTGGCATCAAATCTGTAATGCCTCTCAGATCCCCTAGTGAACATGGTTCACCACACACAGAGAGGGTCCCTGGGAGAGAAGAAAAAAAGGGGGGCGGGGTGAGGGCTGCGTAAGTAACCACAAACTCTTGACATTCTGTTTTTCTGTTCATGCAGAGTGACTGAAGATGGACCGAAGATTTGAAGGTGAATTCACCTTTGAAGAATATTCAGATGTGAGGTATAATTGCTGAATTTGATTTCTTTGTATTACAAATGGGGGGATTTCATATAGTTGAAACTAATTTTTTTTCCATCAGCTTAATGGCAGAATTGGATGTCCAGCTCTTTAACATTGTTAATCATTTCTTTAATTTGGAAGCATAGTTCTATACTTAGTCTGAACCGGAGTTTCCAGTTTTGATTCCCAAGGAAAATTGATTTTGGAGGGATGTGTATATTTGAGATTCCCCCCCCCCACCCCAAATCACAGTAGCAAATTATTTATGTCTAATATGCCTAATTTAGTAAGAGCTTGCGAGCGTTGAGGAATATGTCATGCAATATGACACCTCAGGACAAAATGTTCAGTGTATTGTTCTGTCAACTGACAGCAATTGCCTTAATTTAATCACTGATGGTGATTCAAGGGGAAAAAGATGGCGCTAGTTAGTGTACATGAAAGTGTAACTGTGCTTCCTTGTTTTGTCCGGAAGGTTTGCTTTGATCATCTATCTTGTGCCTGCAAATTATAATCTGCTTTCATCTATTGAAACCACAATATTTGGGAAACCTACAGCTATATGCCTTTTGGCCAGAAATCCTATTAACTGAATAATTTGCTGTTACTGCATAAGATAGTCACACCCAACTTGTGGTTAACCGTTCATGTTTCATGTTTGCTGTTACAGACTATTCTTTTCTTGCTGATCTTTTGCTTGCCAAGATGGATACTAGTCTTGATTTTCTATTTTTGTTCCGTTAAATGGAAAACCTTTTGTTTTTGTTTTTGTTTTAGTGGTTTTAATGTTCAAACTTTGAATCTCAAATGAAGCTTATCATACACTTGTATATATGGATGTCTTTTCGGAGTTATGAATCGGGTCCTAATTTGTTTATACATGATGACAATGTTGATGCTAGACCTATGTAACGACGGGATCCAACACTTTATGATTTTCAGTGGGGGCTGAAAATCAGGTTGGGATGATATGGCCTTTCGTAGTGGTTCCATGAAGCACTCTCTTCAACTTGTAACTCGTTTCCATATGTTTTCTACCAGGGTTGAATGGTTGGTTTTGTTATCTCCTTTTTGTGAGGATTTCTGGTCACAGTTTTACTCCCATGATTACCTCTTGGACATTTTTTTCCTTTCACATTCTTTGCCCGATATTTGTATATTGGCCAAATTTTGTTCACCCTCCCTTTGAAAGAACAAGATGCTAATCCTTATATATTTACCAGTAAATCTCGACAACAAGATGTTCCAACATGTGAATGACTTAAATTATTTCATTCCGGTGACACTTTAGATGTATTGTTGGATTTATATAGCTGAAAACTCAAAAAGTGGCAAATTCTACACGTGATCTGCTGTTGTAAGCGATTTGCTGTCATCATTTAACTATTTTTCTCAGGAAAAATTATTGTTGGCCTTGAAAATTTGCGGACTCTGTAGTAGGTGCTCTGGTGTCCGAGCTTCCAAATTATGGCAAGTAGACAAAATGCTTTGGGATTCCAGTACTTTGTTCAAACTAACAACGAGTTGTCTCGACAAGAGAAGTTGCTGCTGAGAGTTAATGGTACATTTGTTTAGTTGAAAATTTCATTCTAGAGAAAAATATTTTTTATGGAAACTATTTTTGTTGAAATTATATAGTTTTCAGTTTTTTAATGGTTTAGCAAAAGTGATTTATTTTTTAACTAGAAGGATTTTTCCTAATCCAAACCTGTTATATTTAGTTCATGGAAAATGTTTTTGATAGATTAATTAACTTTGCCTCATCAAGACATTGAAAAGTTGAAAAACAAAAACATTTTTTTCTGCAAATGGATTTTATATCTGCCCTTCACACTGTCATGTATATATAACGCATATTCATATTTATCTTAACAAGGATTCTTGTGCGTAACAATATAATTCGCATTGTTTGAGTCAATAATCATACAGCATGTAATCTTCTACGATATCGATTCTCATTATTACTTTTCTCATCTTGGAGGTAACTATTTGAAAGCTTCCAATGCCATGTTCGTATGAAACTAGATCTTCTCAGAACTTCGACTTCGCACCTTTCATTCAAATATGCTTATTTTTTTTTTATTTGAATTTTTTTCCCTTCTTTATGTTGATATTTTAAGGAGAATTCTATTTATGATACAAGTCTATCAAGCAACGTGAGTCAATATCTTCTAGCAATTTCACATGCTGCCAGTCTCCCACCCAATGGAACCACTGGATCATACTGTTGCGAGTCACCTAATCGTCAAACTGCGATTGACGTAACCACGCGGCCTGTTTTTGCCTCATAGGCTCCTTATCCCCAACAATCTTCAAAGAAACCTAGGATGGTGGGAATTTTTCTTGGCCACTCATTGGAACCCATCAAAACATGGCTTGAAGTACCCACCGACAACTTTCTTTTTCCCTCTGTGTGCCAAGAAGGGTCAATCATGCACTTCCTAATGTCGTCACATTGCATATAAACCCACGAAGAGACACTTCACTGAAATGCAAAAGAACCACAGAAAATGGAGGATTCAAGAAAATCCCACAAGCCACATTGTTTAGTGCTATCATTCCCAGCACAAGGCCATATCAACCCCATGCTCCAATTCTCCAAGCGCCTAATCCACAAAGGCGCTGGAGTCACGTTTGTAACCACCAGATTCATGTCCAAGACCCTTCATGGATTGTCCTCTAACCCCTCGATTTCACTTGAGAGTATCTCTGATGGCTTCGATGACGGCGGCATCAAGGCCGCCAGCAGCCCTGAAGCCTACCTCGAGCGCTTCTGGAAGGTCGGTCCAGAGACACTGAGCGAATTGGTCGAGAGGCTGATCTCCAGTGGCCGGCCACCGAGTTGCATCGTCTACAACTCGTTCTTGCCTTGGGCTCTTGATGTGGCCCAGAAGTATGGGCTGGTTGGGGCTGTTTTCTTCACCATGTCCTGTGCTGTAAGCAGGGTGTTTTACCACTGCCAAAATGGACTGCTTGAGGTCCCCGTTAGTAGGCAGGTTTTGCTTCCTGGGATGCCTCCTCTTGAGCCTCAGGATATGCCAAGTTATGTGTCTGATCCGGAGTCATACCCAGCTTACCTTGGCATGCTTGTGGGTCAGTTCTCCAATCTTGACAAAGTGGACTGGGTGCTTTGCAACACAGTGTATGAGCTAGAACAAGAAGTAAGTACCCTAAAACTCCTTCGGAACTAAACCATTTGTGAATGAAAAACTTTATTTTAATCTTCTTCTCAGTCTTATCTAATTACTTTGACAGGTTAAAATGGGGTCTGATCAGTGTACGAGGTTTCATGGACTATACACACCTTTCACGGCATGCTTATTACCGTATATCTTGCATGTGTCGAATTGAACAATTGTTTGAAGATATGGTCGTTGATATTGAACATGACCTAGGACCACATGAGAAGATAAGACAAGAACATGAGTGGTACACGGATTGGAGTTGTCTAGCTGGAATGGGCAGCGAATATGACTTGGCATGTTAGTGAATATGACATGTTAGTGAACATGTAGTTGGAGTTGTCTAGCTGGAATGGACAGCAAATATGACTTTACATGTTAGTGAAGATTGAAATTTCATGAATGAACATGCGATGCTCAAATATTTCCCTATAATCAATCACCTAATTAGGACAAGAGTTAAGTCCCATGCTCTACCTCTCAGCTGTCATCTTTCTGATCCATGAGTCGTCCAACTTTTTCTTACGAGCATTTAACAAAAATTTTGTTACATTGGCTTTGCCCGGCAGCTAGTGGACTGGTTCATGAAGATCATGCCATTTAGGACCATAGGGCCAACAGTGCCTTCCATCTATTTAGACAACAGGCTTGAACAAGACAGAGAATATGGTCTTAGCATCTTCCAACCAGAACAAGACACCACCATGAAATGGCTGAGCACGAAGCCAAAAGGGTCGGTTGTGTATGTCTCTTTTGGGAGTATAGCAGAGCTAAAGATTGACCAAATGCAAGAACTTGCGATGGGACTAAAGAGAAGCAACCGTTATTTTCTCTGGGTGGTGAGGTCATTTGAAGAAGACAAACTCCCGCAAGACTATGCAAAAGAGACAGCCCAAAAGGGTCTAATTGTGACATGGTGTCCTCAACGTGAAGTCCTAGCGCATGAAGCACTAGGGGTTTTTCTGACACATTGCGGTTGGAACTCAACTTTGGAAGCGCTCACTTTGGGTGTGCCGATGATGGCGATCCCGCAATGGACCGACCAGCCTATGAATGCCAAGTACATAATGGATGTGTGGAAGATGGGGCTGAGGCCATCTGTTGATGAGAGAGGTGTTGTGAGGAGTGAAGATATAGAGAATTGCATCAGGGAGATAATGGAAGGGGAAAGAGGGAAGGAGATGAGAGAAAATGCAGGAAAGTGGAGGAAAATAACCAAAGAAGCAGTCAGTGAAGGTGGAAGCTCTGATAGAAACATCGAGGAGTTTGTTGCTAAATTGATTGATAAGTTGTAAGAGAAGTTACCTGTGGCAGTATGGAGAAAATTCAAGTAACCAATTCTTGCTTACCACAGGGTAAGGATGATAAATGATGTTGCATAATAGTGACGATATAAGTCATGGTCATGAGATTCTTTAGGTAATATCTTCGTACATCAATGAATCTAATCTCGGATGACACAGGATCATATATCAATTAACCTAAACCAAAATGAATCATTTTGAATACACTACCAACCTCAAAATAATTAAAAAACCACTAAGCTTCTGTTGTCCACTCTTAATTATTCCAAAAACAAAATCATCCCTAATGTTCCCAAAGCAATCGCTCCTGCCAACACCATAAGTGAGTTGGCCTTAAAGCTGAGTAAGCAGACCAGCAGCACAGTATGCAATCTAACATCTTAATGAGGAATCGTCCACGCTATTCCAGTAAAATCGTGGCTGAGACTAATGCTATCCGATGCATACCCACAAATTATATCAAAGTTGCACTGATAAACCAATAGTGGGCTTCTGTGTTCAGGAGTTTATGGTCTGGCAAAACCTCTATTTTTTCCTTTCCAGCATTCAAACTTTGATCTGAAGTGACAAAGCTTATGGTAAATAGCTGTGTCGTCGACGTTAAGGACTGGATCATAATCTGTATCTACACATTGACAAGGTTCATCTCAGAACAATGTAATTGATAGGATCATCTGATACATGATGATCCTGCGTGTCAGGGGGTTTGAAAATGAGGTTGAGATGTGATCTCTCACGGTGATTTGACGAACCTCTCTATCTCTCCTCATTGTGGGACTCTCCCTTTGTTTTCTGTTGCTCGTACTCTACATGGTTTAAATGCATGGTTAGTTTGTTCATCTTCTTCATGTCGAGTTGAGAGTATTCTGATCAACACGAGTCTCCTTGAATTTTTTGTTTATTTCCTTTTTTTCCCTTTTGTTGGATATTCAATATCAACCAAACCTGTTCATCCTTTCCAGCGAAAGCGAAAAAGCCAATCCTGATCCGATCTTGGACCAGCAAATATTGAAAATGACAATTTTCAATGAAGGAAACACTTAATTCATCTCATCATGCAAATAAAAGTTAAGAATGTGGATGCATCTGATGAATTTTGCACACAATCTGCTAGAGTTCAGAGTATGTACCCTTATTCCCTGCCAAAAAAAAGAAGAAGGTATTTTCTTTCCTATTCTAATAGATTTCTAAAAGAGTATTTTTTTTTTTGATTGAGAGAAAACTATACTCATTGCTCAAAATGATATATAAAAAGTATATAGACTTTCATGACAAAGCAAATCAAAGTATGAAAGGGGCGTCCTTAAGGAGTACCTTCGCCGAAAGACGACCATCTGACACCCCACTCTGCGTAGATCCCTCTTCCCACCATTCTACTGCTAGCGCCTTCCTTCTTCTGCTCTGGTGCGAACTAGACTGAAAACTGTGTCAGAAAAGAAGAGTCACGGGGAAAGGCCGGAGTGAAAGCTCAATCCAAGACATGAAAGCGGAATCACAACTGTCGAGAAAAAGCCAGAATACTACAAAACAAAGAAAAATCCAGAAAATAAAGAGAATCAACAGAGTACTGGTAAGGTTAAAGATGTTTGAAAGAGTTGGGAAGTGTAAAAAACTATTGGTATGGGTCACTTGATTTTCCAATGATTTTTTGGCAACATACTTGACACTTCATGGAAACGCTAACTTAGTTTTTATTCAAATTGCTAATTTTGTATATCTTTCACAACTTTTAATTGTCTTCATTACTAATGCTTGAAATTCACCAATTCTTATATAAATTTACTAATCATTATTTGAGTGACTAACCGACTTTTTTCTGATATCTTTGACTAGAATTCATTAATCTTTCTTACTAACGCATTAAATTGATCTACCATTTTGTGAAATGACATACATTTATTAGAATAACTAACCAACTTTTTTGCCAAGTAATCCAATAAAAGAGTTGGTATTTAAAGAAAAAAGATACATAAGGTTGATAACTTACTCAAATGAGAGTTGATATTTTAGAACTAATTGATAACTTAAGATTGCATTTGACAGTTAAGATAAAATTCATGATGGGATACAAATTATTATATCTTGCGTTTGGTGTCTACTCAAGATAAAATAAAGTTGGATATAAGAGAGATATATCCCAAATAAAATTATCCCATAAGGGAGGTGTGTGGATAAGATTTCTAGTATTCATAATAGAAAATTTATTTTTCCCAAACAATTTTTTATATGAATAAAATTAAAATTATATTTCAATTTAAATAATATTTGAATTGTAATAAATAAATTCAAATTAACAAAAAATAACGACAATTCATTTTTTTATTTAATATCATTTATATTTATATATTTGAATTTAATCTATCTTATAACATAAATTCAATAGATAAATATAAATATATATTCATCATTATTACATATTTTAGGCATTTTAGTATTTTAAGTAAATTAGTACAATTTATTATTTATTAAAATTTTATTAGAGAATGATGGAAGGGGAAAAAAGAAATAAAAAAGAAAATAATTAAGATTTTTTTAATTTAAATAAAAATGTAGTAAGTAACAATGTGGCAAGAAATTTTTACCATTGTCATTTCTGCAACTTTTAGGTTTATTTACATTAATATGCAGTTTATATCAAATAATGTACATGATATAATGTTAATATTATTTATTATTATGCTTCACCAAATAATAGATAAGATATAGCAAAGTCTCTAAACTTCATATCATATCTTATCTAGTCTTATCGTAATTAAAAATCTAGATGGCCAAATGCAACCTCATAGGACAAAAGTAAATGAATCAATTATATTAAAATTGACTTTTTCAAATAAGAGTTGATGAACTTAGTCCATAATAAGAAAGCTAAATAAAAATTGATAAAAAAAATTGATAATTAAAAGAAAGACGAACTTGATAAATAACTCAAATAACAGTTGGTAATCCAAAATTATTAGATCACTTAATCTTCAAAAAGTTAATAAGAAACCCTAACTAAGATCGGTTGTTCTAAAAATATTTAGTAAACTTAAAACATTGTTAAGAAATGCTAATAAAGAATTTCAAGGGTTGGTGCAGTTGGCACTCGAGGGCTTTTCAACTCAAGAACTAGATTTCACCCAATCGAATCTCCTCAACTATATCCAAAATTGTTATGGGGTAGGACCATTTATACAGACAAAATGAATAGACTTAATTGGTTCATGATGCTTGCATGGTGTTTTATAAGCCTCCAGGTAGTGAACTCTCCATGACATGCTCCTATTTTGTACAAAGAAAAGCAAATGAATTGAAAGTTATTAATCCAAAACTAGTCAGCAATCTAATCTGACAAAAGCATATAATTTAGTTGGTAATTTTTTTAAAAGAGGTATTATTATTAAGTTATGGATTTAAAGTTGGTAAGTTAATAGAAAAATTTCTAGTTTGCAAAGTGTTGGTAAGTTACCAACAAATTGACTAAAAAAGATACACGGTTTGTTTTTTTATCAATAATTTGGACATTGACCGATACTAACTGGATTTTTTAAGTATGGAAAGAATGCGCACTTTTTGGCATGGAATATATTGTGCATTACATTAGTATCATCTACTCTTTTTCTAAAAAAAGGGTAAAAGAAAACGACAAATATTTTAGTCGTGAAGGGGAAAATTTCAAATAAGGGCATAAAATACTTTTTTTTTTCAAATAAAGGTGGACATTATTTCAAATAAGGATATGAAGTGCGCCTTCATTTCTCAAATAAAGGTCGAAGTGGATCTTATTTCAAATTAGGGTTTTAAGTGTCCATATCAGTCTCAAAGGAAGGCCTAAATTCATTGGCTGTGAATGGCAATTTTGTTTTTTAATTTTTTTAATTTTTTCTTTCTTTTTCCTTTTTTTTTTCTTTTTATAAAAAACAAAAAAATAAATAAAAGGAAAACATAGACAGGCAGGAGGGAGTTCCCTCCTGCCCATGTTTTTTTTTTTTTAAAACTTTTTAATATCATTTAATTTAAATTTAACTTGTGTTTTGGCGAAAATATTACTAGTCGATCAGAATATTTTGCTGACAGACAAGATGGACCCTTATTGAAATAATCATAACCATTTCAAGCTTTTTTTTTGGGGATTAATATGCGCACCTCATGCCTTTATTTGGAACTTTCCTCAAGACTGATCCAGATCCAAAAATTGCTGAGATGAGATCCAAGAAGATATTCTTCTTTTAGGACCGTTGGACCATGGACATCAATGCCAATAATGGCGAGTGGATAAATAGCTTTGAGAGCGGACGCATTGACGTAATACGTTATAGACAATGATTAATCCCTGTTTGGTGCAACTTATTGGAGCGTCAGAGGAATTTCATGGTTGCGATTTCCTAAATAGGTTAAATCAATTTACAGGGTCTATTGAATTTTTCAAGCACATCTAAATAGTTAGTTTTTTCACACTCATATCCACAACATAACTGAAAATAAAAATTCTCCACAATGATTTTCATATGCATAATTGAAATCTATTTATATTGAATTACTCTGGGTATCCAACCCCTTATGATATAATCGCCATCGTTATTTGCTTCTTTTAATCTTGGAGGTGACCAACCGGGCGCTTAGGATTCTTCATTTGATAGCCGTCCTCGCTGGTGGGATCATGTCTCTTTCTGCTTCTCTTTTGAAAATTCAATTTGTACGGTAAGAATTACGCAATAAAATTCAACGAATGGTATGGTTTTCTTCAAATCGTGATTAATGCGATTAATTGGCCTGTTTTTGCCTGATAAGCTACCTGTCAGTAAACACCCCTCACAAGAAGACAAGAAGAAAATTTTCCCGGCCGCGCACTGATATTGGAACACACTAACATCGCTCAAGTACCTACTAATCACTGCTGCTACATCACGTGTAAGACCATGGACACTTCACTTAATTGCGAGAGAAACGCAAGAAAATGAAGGATTCAAGTAAACCCCCGAAGGCCACATCAACCGCACACATGCTCCAATTCGCCAAGCGTCTACTCCACGAAGGAGTTGAGACACTCTTGTCACCACCAGATCAATGTCCAAGACCCTGCATGGATCCCCACGTACCTCCATTGCCCTCGAGAGATACTCCAACAGCTTCGATGGCGGTGGCATGAAGGCTGCCACAAGCATCGAAGCCTACCTCGAGCATTTTTGGAAGGTCGGCCTGGACACCCTGAGTGAGCTGGTCGAGAGGCTAATCTCCGGCGGTCCACTGCCGAGTTGCGTTGTCTACGACTCGTTCTTGCCTCGGGCTCTTGAAATGGCCCAAAAGTTTGGGCAGCTTGGGGGCTGCTTGCTCCACCAGTTCTTGAGCTGTGATCAGTGTGTTTAACCACTGCCAAAAGGGACTGCTTGAGGTTTCAGTGAGGAAGCAAGTTTTGCTTCCTGAAATGCCTCCTCTTGAGCCACAAGGCATTCCATCTTCTGTGTGATATGGGGGTCATACCCACAATTCTTTGGCATGGTTGGAACCAGTTCTCCAATATAGATAGAGTGGGTTGGGTGCTCTGCAATGCAGTGTATGAGCCGGAGCAAGAAGTACACAACTGTCTGGGAGCTCCCAAATTGCAGATTAATTGGACGTACAAGGTAACATGGACTGTATAGGACCTTCTCGACGTATATGCTTTGGTGTATTTTGCATACAAACGTCGAGTACTTAACTGACAATCATTTAAAGATATCATTGTCAATGTTTGACACGACTTTGTTATCAAGAAAAAGAAAAGGACCAGTTATCACTCAAACTGTCTGGCTCAAAAGGGACATTGGTTTTAAGGTTTGTTATGAAGTGCTACTTGATGAAATTATAAATTGTAGCGAATATACAGAGTATGATTATTTGAAAGACGCAAAGAGGGATTTAATATGAAATATTAAGTGCCAATTTGCATGAGTTGGTCAACAATCGAGAAATATTTCGAGAGAGAACAACTGTATTTAAACGATGTTAATTTCAGAAAATGATAAGTTATGACATGCAGATTTTTTTTTTTACATCAATTGATATATTTAGGTTATTTAGGTAATTATTAATACGAATGGATTATATATGATTTTGTGAAATTAAATTAGGTCACGAAATTTGTGATGCACAGAAAGTTTGAACGTACTTTCCTTGTTTGTAGTCTTCGAGAGAGTGATTGGACATGTCTAGTTATTTTTAACTGGTTTAAAATTTGTAAAATGCGAAATTTTATGGAGTAATTAAGTAATTATAGAAATATGGAATTATATGATTTTTTTTTTATTTTTATAATTCAGGTAAATTTAATCAAGGCGCGGTCTTGGAAACAAAAATTATATGACTTACTTAAGTTATTGAAAAATTAATGTTCTAAGGCTTAATTCATCTAAATGATTTATAAAAATTCAAAATTTATCAATTAAATGATGATGGCATGGTGTTCAGCGGATGAAGTTTTGTATATTGAAAAACATGAAACTATTTGTTTGGCACTACTTACACGAGAAACGCCAAGAAATTATACTATTTGCACTATAATTACATGGTGATTGTTATGTGATAATGATTTGCACTTGATGGTAATGACTATTTCATGAATAAGAGTTTGTTTTTAGAAATGATGATAGATGGATATTTGGTTTCTATCAATAATATGGAAAATGCCTAGAGATTGGTGTGAAAAAAATTTACTTATTATTATTAATTTTACATGGTAATTGTTATGTTGTCATGATTTTTATATCAAAGATGCCATGGAATGAATGCTTTGCCACGGCCTATTCATCAGAGAGCGAATTGCCCTACATGAGCACGTGCATAAGACTCTGGAAAAAGAAAAATGTTTTATAATCCATGATAGTTTCCTATTACTACAAGGTTGAGAGAATAAGAAATCTTATGGTTCATACAAGAAATGATATAACTTGTGTAGCCTAATGAGGCTTGAGCAGCATAATATGAGAATGAGTATAGAATAGCATTATCATGCAGTTGTACAATTGTGTATTTATTCTTGCTAATGTAGAGGGCACCATGATGGATAGGTTAAAGTGCGGCAAAGATGTGTTTATGATTCTATCCTCATAAGTTGGTGATAACGATGGATACTCGTGATGGATGGATTAAGGCGTAGCAAAGTTGTGTTTATGATGCTATCCCTATGAGTTGATGATGACGAGACATAATTAATCGAGATGAATTCTGACGAGCGATGAGTAGAGAATAGATATACACCTGTGCTACTACGTGGCTTGCAATGCACAATAGGTCGGCCAAAAGACAGATTGATCCAGTGGAAAATGCCTGGTCCTCCTACTTGCTGTGCGCGAAATTTAGTTTCGAAGAATAAGAGCCACTTGTTTTTCGGTTGTCCTTTCTCTGTTCTAGCCCAGTGTACGATACTACAGCTTCATCAAGTACCAAGAGGGGTTGCCGACTGGTAGCTTGAGGTTGATTGGGCTGTGGCTACCTTCGACGGCAAAGCTCTCCCTCGTCTATTGTTCAAACTCTCTTGGAACGCTTTCATCTATTATATTTGGCCAGCTAGGAATGGTTGTTTGCCCTCTCCTACCGCTACTTCTATTAGAACTGCTTCCACTGGTTCTCAGATAAGAAGACCAGTGCAGAGTAGGTTGGCTAGATGTGCTCTAGTAGCTCCGCCGGTTTCATCCGGAAGTACAACGATATAGATATAGTCTATATAAACCGATGGTGCTTCTCTATTCAACAATATATGATCCAGCTAAACCCCTAAATATCCAAATATTTACATCAATCAGGGTTTAATGTTTTACTTTTCTACTCATATATATGCTTGTGATGGAGAATTGTTCACGCTGAATATCTATTTTTATACTTACTAAGATCCGATTGAGCGCATCTGTAATTTCTGAATAGCTATATTGCTTTAGAGAAAGTAGATCTAATAAATAAGGCATTGTTAATGACGTGCAATTAGTTGGAGACTATCGCTCTTAGCTCTATCTTATATGGATGCTCAATAGTCTCGTATAGCGTTTGTTGTGCCAGACGGGATAATTTAGAGGATCCGAAATTAATTTTTTTCCTTAGTTCTAGAGTTTCAAAATCCTATATAATTATCTTAGGGATTTGGATCGCCTCATTTCCTTTTATTAGATATTTGATTAGATTTCAGATAGTATTTTAAGAGATTTTCTTTACTTGTTTGAATATTTCCAATAAAGTTTGGCCTAGGATTTCTTTAGGATTTTTAATATTTATATTGCTATTATGTCTTTTATAAAGCAACTTATCTTAGATCAATGAAAAAACTACGAGAGACTTCTCTCCGAATATGCGCCTGTAAGTGTATTTGAGCCTGGGTGCGGGTATTATGAGTTTTCATGGCTGGACAAAGATATGTTTGTTAGAAATCCATAAAGTAATGATCTTTATATGATGAAATTACACGAGCGTTCCTTTAACGTGTCTGTTCCTACACTTACGTGCATGCTGACAATCTTCATCCAAGACCCATGTAATGATAAGATCTGAGGCATGATGATCTTCAATAGGGCAGAACTTGAAAATTAGGTGGGGATAAGAATCTCTCCCGACGGGATCCAACACGTTATGATTTTCAGTGGGGGCTAAAAATCAGGTTGGGATGATATAGCCTTTTGTAGTGGTTCCATGAAGCTCTCTCTTCAACTTGTAACTCGTTTCCATTTGTTTTCTACCAGGGTTGAATGGTTGGTTTTGTTATCTCCTTTTTGTGAGGATTCTGGTCACAATTTTACTCTCATGATTACCTCTTGGACATTTTTTTTTTCTTTCGCATTCTTTGCCCGATATTTGTATATTGGCCAAATTTTGTTCACCCTCTCCCTTTGAAAGAACAAGATGCTAATCCTTATTTACTGTCGGACCAGCAAATCTCGACACCAAGATATTCCAACATATGAATGACTTAAATTCTTTCATTGCGGTGACACTTTAGATGTATTGTTGGATGTATATAGCTGAAAACTCAAAAAGTGGCAAATTCTACGTGCGATCTGCTGTTGTAAGCGATTTGCCGTTATCATTTCACTATTTTTCTCAGGAAAAATTATCGTTGGCCTTGAAAATTTGCGGACTCTGTAGTAGGTGTTCTGGTGTCTGTCTGAGCTTTCAAATCATGGCAAGTAGACAAAATGCTTTGGGATTCAAGTACTTTGTTCAAACTAACAAGTTGTCTTGACGAGAGAAGTCACCGCGGAGAGTTGATGGTACATTTGTTTCGATGAAAACTTCATTCTAGAGTAAAATATAGTTTTTGAAATGGAAATTATTTTCCTTGAAAATATTTAGTTTTCAGTTTTTTGATGATTTAAGAAAAGTAATTTCTTTTTTAATCAAAAGGATATTTCCTAATCCAAGCTTATCATATTTAGTTCATGGAAAATGTTTTTGATAGATTGATTAACTTGAACAATGAAAAGTTGAAAAACAAAAACAATTTTCCCTCAAATGGATTTTAAATCTGCCCTTCACAAATGTCGTGTATATGTGATGCATATTCATATTTATCTAAACAAGGATTCTCGTGCGTCACAATACAATTAGCATTGTTTGAGTCAAAAATCGCACCGCATGTAATCTCCTGTGATATCGATTCTCATTATTACTTTTCTCATCTTGGACGTACCTATTAGAAAGCTTCCAATGCTATGTTCGTCTGAAACTAAATCTTCTCAGAACTTCAACTTCGCACTTTTCATTCAAATATGCTTATTTGTTTCTTTTATTTGAAAAATTTTCCCTTCTTTATGTTGATATTTTAGGGAAAATTCTATCTATGATACAATATCGAGCAACTCGAGTCACCTAATCGTCAAACTGCGAGTCTCCCACCTAATGGAACCACCGGATCATACTGTCGCGAGTAGGGGTGATCAGGTCCAGGGTGGGTAGGGTCGAGACCTGGACCCTGTACCCGACCTTGTTATAACCGGTTCCATTTTTCTGGACCATGTAGCCGACCCTATTTATATTGAATCCTATACCCGACCCACCCTGTTTTTCCGATCCGGTTCCAAGGTCAATCCTGTTTCTACTGAAACCTGTTTTGTAATCTCTCGATATCCTATATGACTTCGAATTTTATATTAATACGCGAGAAAATAACGTAATCCTCCTAATTTATGTTGAAACATTAAGCACTTGTAATAAATAAATACATGAACTTTTTGACTAAACGAAAAATTAAGGATCCACAGGGCTAATTATAATAAATAAAATCATTAAGCAAAGAATTAGCAATAAATATAGGTCTAATATTAGTTTTATTCCCACAACTACTATATGAAACTACTCATTTATGCAAGCATAACTCCTCCTACAAAAGAGAAATTAGGCGAGCCAATCCATGTAGTACACAAGAATTTGGCGGCGACGAACACCGGCCGTCCATCGGACGGTGCGAGAGGGAGCCGATGAGGGAGGGAAGCAAGTGAGGAAGAGGAACGACAAAGGAGGAGTGCCATGTGTGTTTAAGAGAGCTAAGAGGAAAAACGCCGTGTGATTGCGAGAGTAAGAATAGAAATCGAGGAGGAAAAAAAAAAGGTTTTGGACCTCTACTTACAAAACCGACCCAAGAACCAGGTTCCAAAACCGGTCACGGAATCTATTTCCGGGTGGGTAATCACTCGGAACCTGTTCCCGGACCGGTTTAAACCGGTTCCGAATTTTGGGAATCGGTTCCCGGACCGGTTTCAATGGGAACCGGTTCCCGACCCTGTTTCAATGGGAACCGGTTCCCGACCCTGTTTTTTGGGTGGGCCGGTCTGGTTGCACACCCCTAGTCGCGAGTCACCTACTCGTCAAACCGCGATTGACGTGACCAAGTAACCTGTTTTTGCCTCATAGGCTCCTTGTCCCCAACAATCACCCAGAAAGGAGGGAAGTTTTCTTGGCCACTCATTGGAACCCATCAAACCATGGCTTTAAGTGCCCACCGACAATTTTTTTTTTTTTTCTGATGACCTGGAACTACCGTATAGCCAGTAGCCGGCAACGTAAACCCGGGGTGGGCAGCAGGGGGACCCACCTCCCACGACGCCGCACTTAAGTCGCGCAATTGCGCACGCGGTGACTTGAACCTCCCCCCAATTGGGATGGGGGAAGCACCCGGACCAACGCGCCCACAGTGGGGTGGGTACCCACCGCAACTTTTTTTTCCCTGTGTGCCAAGAAGGGTCGACCATGCACTTCGTAATGTCGTCACATTGCATATAAACCCACGAAGAGACACTTCACTGAAATGCAAACGAACCACAGAAAATGGAGGATTCAAGAAAATCCCACAAGCCACATTGTTTAGTGCTATCATTCCCAGTACAAGGCCATATCAACCCCATGCTCCAATTCTCCAAGCGCCTAATCCACAAAGGCGCCGGAGTCACTTTTGTCACCACCAGATTCATGTCCAAGACTCTTCATGGATTGTCCTCTAACCCCTCGATTTCACTTGAGAGTATCTCTGACGGCTTCGATGACGGCGGTATGAAGGTCGCCAGCAGCCGCGAAGCCTACCTCGAGCGCTTCTGGAAGGTCGGTCCTGAGACACTGAGCGAATTGGTCGAGAGGCTGATCTCCAGCGGCCGGCCACCGAGTTGCATTGTCTACAACTCGTTCTTGCCTTGGGCTCTTGATGTGGCCCAGAAGTATGGGCTGGTTGGGGCTGTTTTCTTCACCATGTCCTGTGCCGTAAGCAGTGTGTTCTACCACTGCCAAAAGGGACTGCTTGAGGTCCCCGTTCGTGAGCAGGTTTTGCTTCCTGGGATGCCTCCTCTTGAGCCTCAGGATATGCCAAGTTATGTGTACGATCCGGAGTCATACCCAGCTAACCTTGGCGTGCTTGTGGGTCAGTTCTCCAATCTTGACAAAGTGGACTGGGTGCTTTGCAACACGGTGTATGAGCTGGAACAAGAAGTAAGTACCCTAAAACTCCTTCGGAACTAAACCATTTGTGAATGAAAAAGCTTTATTTTAATCTTCTTCTCAGTCTTATCTAATTACTTTGAGAGGGTAAAATGGGGTCTGATCAATGTACGAGGATTCATGGACTATACACACCTTTCACGGTATGTTTATTACCATCTATCTTGCATGTGTCGAATTGAACAATTGTTTGAAGATATGGTCGTTGATATTGAACATGACCTAGGACCACACGAGAAGATAAGACGAGAACATGAGTGGTACACGACTTGGAGTTGTCAAGCAGGAATGGGCAGCGAATATGACTTGGCATGTTAGTGAACATGTACTTGGAGTTGTCTAGCTGGAATGGACAGCGAATATGACTTTACATGTTAGTGAAGATTGAAATTTCATGAATGAACATGCGATGCTCAAATATTTCCCTATCATCAATCACCTAATTAGGACAAGAGTTAAGTCCCATGCTCTGCCTCTCACCTATCATCTTTCTGATCCATGAGTCATCCAACTTTTTCTTACGAGCACTTAGCAAAAATTTCGTGACATTGGCTTTGCCTGGCAGCTAGCGGACTGGTTCATGAAGGTCATGCCATTTAGGACCATAGGGCCAACAGTGCCTTCCTTCTATTTAGACAACAGGCTTGAACAAGACAGAGAATATGGTCTCAGCATCTTCCAACCAGAACACGACACCACCATGAAATGGCTGAGCACGAAGCCAAAAGGGTCGGTTGTGTATGTCTCTTTTGGGAGTGTAGCAGAGCTAAAGATTGACCAAATGCAAGAACTTGCAATGGGACTAAAGAGAAGCAACCGTTATTTTCTCTGGGTGGTGAGGTCATTTGAAGAAGACAAACTCCCACGAGACTATGCAAAAGAGACAGCCCAAAAGGGTCTAATTGTGACATGGTGTCCTCAACTGGAAGTCCTAGCGCATGAAGCACTAGGGGTTTTTCTGACACATTGCGGTTGGAACTCAACTTTGGAAGCGCTCACTTTGGGTGTGCCGATGATAGCGATCCCGCAATGGACCGACCAGCCCATGAATGCCAAGTACATAATGGATGTGTGGAAGATGGGGCTGAGGCCACCTGTTGATGAGAGAGGTATTGTGAGGAGTGAAGATATAGAGAATTGCATCGGGGAGATAATGGAAGGGGAAAGAGGGAAGGAGATGAGAGAAAATGCAGGAAAGTGGAGGAAAATAACCAAAGAAGCAGTCAGTGAAGGTGGAAGCTCTGATAGAAACATCGAGGAGTTTGTTGCTAAATTGATTGATGAGTTGTAAGAGAAGTTACCTGTGGCAGTATGGAGAAAATTCATGTAACCAATTCTTGCTTACCACAGGGTAAGGATGATAAATGATGTTGCATAACAGTGACGATATAAGTCATGGTCATGAGATTCTTTAGGTAACATCTTGGTACGTCAATGAATCTAATCTCGAATGACACAGGATCATATATCAATTAACCTAAACCAAAAGGAATCATTTTGAATACAATACCAACCTCAAAATAATTAAAAAACCACTAAGCTTCTGTTGTCCACTCTTAATTATTCCAATAACAAAATCATCCCTAATCTTCTCAAAGCAATCGCTCCTACCAACACCATAAATGAGTTGGCCTCAAAGCTGAGTAGGCGGGCCAGCAGGACAGTATGCAATCTAACATCTTAATGAAGAATCGTCCACGCTATTCCAGTAAAATCGTGGCTGAGGCTAATGCAACCCGATGCATACCCACAAATTATATCAAAGTTGCACTGATAAACCAATAGTGGGCTTCTGTGTTCAGGAGTTTATGGTCTGGCAAAACCTCTATTTTTTTCTTTCCAGCATTCAAACTTTGATCTGAAGTGACAAAGCTTATGGTAAACAGCTGTGTTGTCGACGTTAAGGACCGGATCATAATCTGTATCTACACACTGACAAGGTTCATCCCAGAACAATGTAATCTGTGAAATTTAGTTTCGAAGAATAAGAACCACTTGTTTTTCGGTTGTCCTTTCTCTGTTCAAGCCCAGTCTACGATACTGCAGCTTCATCAAGTACCAGGCGGGGTTGCCGACTGGTAGCTTGAGGTTGATTGGGTTGTGGCTAACTTCGAAGGCAAAGCTCTCCCTCATCTATTGTTCAAACTCTCTTGGAACGCTTTCATCTATTATATTTGGCCAGCTAGGAATGGTTGTTTGCCCTCTCCTACAGCTACTTCTATTAGAGCTGCTTCCACTGGTTCTTAGATAAGAAGACCAGTGCAGACAAGGTTGGCTAGATGTGTTCTAGTAGCTCCGCCGGTTTCATCCGAAAGTACAACGATATAGATACAGTCTATGAAAGCGTACAGATAAACCAATAGCGCTTCTCTATTCAACAGCATATGATCCAGCTAAACCCCTAAATATCCAAATATTCACATCAATCAGGGTGTAATGTTTTACTTTTCTACTCAAATATAGCTTGTGATGGAGAATTTTTCACGTTGAATATCTATTTTTATACTTACTAAGATCCAATTGAGCGCGTCTGTAATTTCTGAATAGCTATATTGGTTTAGCCAAAGTAGATCTAATAAATAAGGCATTGCTAATGACGTGCAATTAATTGGAAACTATCACTCTTAGCTCTATCTTATATGGATGCTCAATAGTCTTGTGCAGCGTTTGTTGTGCTGGATGGGATACTTTAGAGGATCCGAAATTAATTTTTTTCCTTAGTTCTAGATTTTCAAAATCCTTTATAATTATCTTAGGGATTTGGATTGCCTCATTTCCTCTTTATTAGATATTTGATTAGAGTTCAGATAGTATTTTAAGAGTTTTACTTGTTTGAATATTTCCAATAAAGTTTGGCCTAGGATTTCTTTAGGATTTTTAATATTTATATTGCTATTATGTCTTTTATAAAGCAACTTATCTTAGATCAATGAAAGAACTACGAGGGACTTCTCTCCGAATATGCGCCTGTAAGTGTATTTGAGCCTGGGTGCGTGTATTATGAGTTTTCATGGCTGGACAAAGATATGTTTGTTAGAAATTCATAAAGTAATGATCTTTATATGATGAAATTACACGAGCGTTCCTTTAACTTTTCTGTTTCTACACTTACGTGCATGTTGACAATCTTCATCCAAGACCCAAGTAATGATAAGATCCGAGGCATGATGATCTTCAATGGGGCTGAACTTGAAAATTAGGTGGGGATAAGAATCTCTCATGGCGATTTTAAGATCTCTCCCTCTATCTCTCTCTCCCCCCCCCACCCCACCCCACCTGCCCTCCCCTCCTCAACCCCCACCCCCAACATGTGATTCTTTTCCCTTTTATTTTCTACTGCTTGTTCTCCAGTGGGGTTGAATGGTTGGTTTAGTCATCTTCTTTTAATTGCGTTGAGACTTTCTTGGTGACTCTTGGGTCCCGATGCTTTTTCACGGTCGCTGTACCTAGTAAAATTAATGCCGCAGGTAGACAACGATGCAATGCTTTCTACCGAGAAAATTATCGAAAAAGTCACCCTTGATGAGACCATGATCTAGTGTTGAAGAAGCTGTCATCGACAATGAGGTTTCATGTGTAAGAATCCTAGCATCTCTAATGAGGAAAAAGTTCGAAACCACAGTGTCTAAAACTAGGAGTACTGGTTAGACGTGCTGATTCTACACACTATACGAAGCACATACCCAACCGGTAGAAAACAAGCTTCTAATAGGGGCTTTTAGCCGTAGTCTGATAACTCGATACCCAGCCATAATGCGTTCATTAATTTTAACATGCCAGTACCCGCACGCCCTATCCCCCAATTGGAGAGAGTTTTTCTTCCCTCACCTTTGAAATACTCCCAAATTTTACGTTTTAGAATTCAGATGAAACAATTTTATGACATACTCAAATCCAGAAATCAGTCGTGCTACGATATTAAACTTGCTTTCTATGTCTTTCAATGTTGGAATTAGCTAAAAAGGCAGCCCGTCTAGTAATGTCATTTTCTTTTGTTGAATCTCTTCCGAAAACTAGCGTACGAGATTTCATTTTCCTGCCGTATCATCTTTATTGTATATTGACGAATCCTAATGTTATAAATCGCGTGATAAGCATGATCAATTGTCCAGTTTTTGCCCGATAAACCCCTTGTCCTTCAACCATCTCTACAAGAAACTAAGGCTCTTTTTTTTTTAACGGAAAATTAATTATTTGGAAAACATTTTCTTCAAAATGATTACTTGTAATTATCTAGTTTGCAAAAATGAACAAACAAAAAAAGTTTTCAACATTCACAAAAATGTTAAGACAAATGGTTGTCAATGTTGAATAGTTTTTATATTGACTAATTATTTTAAGAGGTACAAGTAATCGTTTCTATGAAAATGTTTTTTAAATAATTCATTATCCAAGAAATAAACGGAGCATATGAAAAGATGATATTTTTCCTGGCCCCTCACTGATATTGGACCACAAGAAACCATTACCTGGACAAGAAGTAAGCGCCAACTGGGTCAATCAAGCACTTCCTAATGTTATGACAGTATATATATAAGACCATAAAGAGACGCTTCGCTTTCCTATTTTAGACCAAAGGAATATATTGACTCCTCATCTTAGGAAATTGTGATATCACCTTCTGGTTATCTCCAAATAATTAAAATCCTCCCGATACTATGTTTATTTCCTTCAAATTTAATTAGATAATGCAATCTTTCCTAGTTTGGCACGCCCATGTGCAAAGCACATGTAATTTTCAGCCATGAGGGGTATTCAATGGGCTTGACCGAATTTCATGCTCTTGGTGGGCTTAGTCCAGATAATTTAATTAAACTTGTAGCCTTCCTACTTAAACCCATAGGCTGCGTTTGGTCGACCGGATAAAAACCAGGATAGGATATGTTTTATCTTATCCCATATTTGGTAGCTGTTTAGGATAAGATAAGGTCGGATATAGACGGGATATAAATCGGATAAAAAAATCCGAGGGGAGGGGTGGGATAAGGTCGGATAGGATTTGTTTTATTCGAAACATAAAACCTACGCTTTTTTTTTCTCTGTCATTCACCCACAGACGACTCTCTGTTTCCAAAGTATCGCCGGCGTCGGCGAGGCTCGATCTCGCTCGATCGGCGAGGCCCGTCGCCCGGCCGCCGTGAAGGAATGAAGAAAAAGAAAGAAAAAAGAAAAAGAAAAAGAAAAGAAATAAATTGAAATATGAAAAATAATTATAATTTTGATTTTTTATTAATTTTTTTTTTATAAATTAAAAAAGGCCAAGGGTTTAAACTTTAAAATGGGTTTCCTTACAATCCATTTAGACTATTTCTTTTTGTGTTTTACATTCACTGACCCATTTCTGATCCATATTTAACTTTCACTTGACCCATTTCTGACCCATATTTAACCTTCACTCGACCCATTTCTGACCCATATTTAACTTTCACTTGACCCATATATGACCCATTTAACTAAAAATGGGTCATAATATGGGTTTTTGACCCATATTGCCAGCTCTACCTTTACGTTAGAGGGAATCTCGTCTAGGATGACGTAATGAACGCAAATAGACCTTCTCTCTTGCATTGGTTCAGTCCTCCAACGTCATCGATTTTTTCGGGAAAAATTTAGCATCCTTACGTCGATCAATCGCCAGTTTTCGCCTGATATATTAAAAGACGAAACTTTTCGTAGCAAGATACATTGGAACTTATCAACTATGTAGCATCGACACGGACGCGCGACACGCGATACGACACGACACGCCGACACGTCTTTTCTCAAAAAATAGAGAATTCTGATACGTTCCGACATGTTATATATTAAATATATTTTTTATATATAAATGAAAAAATAAATAATAAAAAGAGCATAGAATTAATTTATACTAAAAATATTAATTTAATATTTGTTAATATCATTCATTGTTTTAATTTGATAGAGATTGAATAAGAAATTAAAAAATTGCAAACACAAAAAAGTAAATTCAAAGGAACATGTCATATTTCTTACACTTGTCGGAAATTAGTGAGATTTTTTTATAGTCATAGACAAAGTTCGGAGTTCATAATATAAACTGGCTTGGAGCTCCTCTACAGAACAAAGTTCAAGAAAAATGAAAATTTAGGACAAGAACTCTCGAAGTACAACCAAAGGAAAAGGAAATAACTAAATTCGCTATGGAAAATGTAAGAGATAACTCACAAGCTAATGACATGGATCAAAAGAGATAACCCATAGGCAACGCCCGCGAGAGGCTGAAAGAAGCAAAAAAAAAAAAAAAAATCACAACTTTAAGTCTACGGGGGTGGTGGAGCGACGCCGGTGAGAAGAGGGGCGTTCCATCGTCATTCACGGAAATGTCAAAACTTATAAGTGAGAAACTTGAGAGTGAGAATTTTCTTTTTTCCCATTTATTTTTGTTATTTTCATTATTTTTTCATATATTTATATTTTGACCCCTCAAGTATTGAAAATTTTTAAAATTGACCCTGTGCGTGTCGGAATCGCGTGTCGGAATTTCGGACTCGGGTGTCGAACCGTGTGGGAAGAGTTGACCACGTGTCGGATTTCTCGACACTTGTTGATCGCATGTCGAAATGTGTCGGAGCTTGTCGGACACGTGTCGGAGTGTCGGACACGACACGAAGGCTTCCGGAGAGTGTCGGTGTTTCTTAACTTATCAAACCATTGGCAGAACTAGAGGTACTTACCAAGGCACGAACCACTTCATACCCTTACACTAATAAGGGCCAACGAAGCAGGTGGTGACATTAAATATGAGACCATTGAGAGACGCTTCTCTCGATTCGCAAGAGAAACACGAGAGGATGGAGAATTCGAGTGAGCCCCTGCAACCACATTGCCTGGTTCTATCATACCCAGCACAAGGCCACATGAACCCCATGCTCCAATTCTCCAAGCGTCTGCTCCACAAAGGAGCCAAAGTCACTCTTGTCACCGCTAAATCCATGTCCAAGACCCTGCATGGATCCTCCTCATGCACCTCAATCGCGCTCGAGGCGATCTCTGACGGCTTCGACAATGGTGGCATCGGGGCTGCGGGTAGCCCCGAAGCCTACATCGAGCGCTTCTGGAAGGTCGGCCCTGAGACCCTCAGCGAGCTGGTCAAGAGGCTAATCTCCAGCAGTCCACCACCAACTTGCATCGTCTACGACTCGTTCTTGCCGTGGGCTCTTGATGTGGCCCGAAATTTTGGACTTGTAGGGGCTGCTTTCTTCACCATGTCTTGTGCTGTGAACAGCGTGTTTTACTACTGCCAAAAGGGATGGCTTGAAGTTCCTGTTAAGAAGCAGGTTCTGCTCCCCGGAGTGCCTCCTCTTGAGCCTCAGGATATGCCATCTCTTGTGTGTGATGTGAGGACATATCCAGCTTTCACTGGCATGCTTGTGAACCAGTTCTCCAATCTTGACAGAGTGGACTGGGTGCTTTGCAACACAGTGTATGAACTTGATCCAGAAGTAAGTACTGTAGAACCTTTGAAACTGAACATTTCTGAGTACACTAATACTCTTGTCTCGATTACTGACTCTATTTAACTCTTGAGTGATCTACTATACCGTATATGATTTGATCATCAAGTACTCATCAAATTGTTTGTCGATGGGATGGGATCGTGAATGCGAAGACACAAGGACATGACTTGGCAGGTTGTTATATTAAAGTTAGGTTACTTTAAATGTCATAATGAAATGAAAGATGCTAGCCTACTGATCACGAAGATGTGATACTTGACTATCTTCCAATCTAATCAGTTACATAGAATGATATTGTAACCCCATTTCTCTCTTTTAGCTGTCGTGTCGCCTTTTTGATCAATGAGTTGTCCAACTTGATCTATCAAGCATTTGACAAGAACAAGAAGTACAGTAGAACCTTTGGAACCGAACCATTTGTGAGAACACTAATACTCTTGTCTCAATTACCTCTACTTCGCTTTTTTTTTTTTTTTTTTTGGGGGGAGGGGGAAGGGGGTTGTGAATCGGATTCTAATTTGATGTACAAGGATACTGACTATATAGAACTCTTTATATATATATATATATATATATATATATATATATATATATATTACTCTTTTGAGATCTACTATACCCTATACCATTAGTACATTAAGTACTCATTAAATTGTTTGACGATGGGATCGTCAATGTCGACGCCACAAGGATATGACTTGGGAAGTTGTTATATTAAAGTTAGGTCATTTAAAACGTCATAATGAAATGAAAGATGATAGCCTATTGATCACAAACATGTGATGCTCAATTATCTTCCAATCTTCAATCAATTACATAGAATGAAATTGTATCCCCATTTCTCTCTCAGTTGTCATGTAGTATTTTTGATCCATGAGTCGTCCAACTTCATCTATCAAGCTTTTAACAAGAAGTTCTTCTTTGCAGGTTGCAGACTGGTTCACGAAGATCTTGCCGTTCAGGACCATAGGACCGACAGTACCCTCAGCCTATTTAGACAACAGGCTTGAACAAGATCAAGAATATGGCTTCAGCATCTTCCAACCAGAACACGACACCACCATGAGATGGCTCGGCACAAAGCCAAAAGGGTCAGTTGTGTATGTCTCCTTTGGGAGCATGGCCGAGCTAAAGATTGACCAAATGCACGAACTGGCAATGGGACTAAAGAGAAGCAACTGCTATTTTCTGTGGGTGGTCAGGTCATCAGAAGCAGAGAAACTCCCAGAAGACTTTGCAAATGGTAGCGAGACATCCCAAAAGGGTCTAATTGTGACGTGGTGTCCCCAGCTCAATGTCCTTGCACACGAAGCACTAGGGCTTTTCGTGACACACTGCGGTTGGAACTCAACTTTGGAAGCACTCAGTTTGGGCGTGCCAATGCTGGCAATCCCGCAGTGGACTGACCAGGCCACGAACGCCAAGTACATCATAGATGTCTGGAAGATGGGGCTGAGGCCACTAGTTGATGAGGAGAGAGGTGTTGTGACGAGTGATGAGATAGAGCATTGTATTAGGAAGGTAATGGAACGGGAAACATGGAAGAAAATGAAGGAAAATGCAGGAAAATGGAGGAAAATCACCAAAGACGCAGTTGGCGAGGGTGGGAGTTCCGATAGGAACATTGAGGAGTTTGTTGCTAAATTGGGTGTTAAGACTGGATAAAGGAAAAGAGCAATGATGGAAATATGATTAACGATCATAGTAGTAATCGACCTACTTATGCTAGTGAAAGGTTATACACAATAATATGTGCGGCATGCATATTTGTTGGGAAAGTATGTACTCAACCGTGTATTGTGTGGGGTCTCATTTGTTAGGAATGTGAATTTTAGACTCTATCACGTCATTTTCTGAACAAAACTCAATTCTGTGCTTCCGTTTTAAATGAAATGTGTGATGTATGTTGAATTTTGTCTCAATAAATTGACTGTTGAAGAATTTCATAAGGTGTAACAGAAAAACGTGATTGCACACACAAAAAAAGCTTAAAAAATGATGAAATCACAAAAAAAAATATTGTTAGGAGATTAAAGTTTGACTTAATTAAGCGTTCTTTTAACATATTAATTTTTACTCCCATGTAAATATTGACAATGATCACCATAAATCTATGTAATGATAAGACCTTCACCGGACCGACATTTCAATGATTAGAACCGTTCACTTTGTGGCTATTGATCTATGAACAACGTCCCAAAAAAACTCAGCCAATTCCGACAAAGTTTAATCGTCAAATCTTCGCCGGAAGTTGCTGCCTCTTCTCCATCGGAGAACCCACGCATCTCTCCTCTTTTTCTTTTTCTTGTTCTGCCTTGCTCTCCCTTGCCCGTTCAGCTCTCTCCCTCTCTCCTCTCTTTTTCTTCTTTCTTTTTTTCTGATGCTGATGATGAGCTGGGCCCACGAGGCAACCCAGTCCAACAGGTTCCCTCTTTCACATACTCCGTTCAGACGAGTCTAATGAGAGGTCATGATCAACAGGTGTTGTCATCGACGAATGATGCTTCACGCGAGAGGGCATGTGCGGCCGACATTGAAAAGGTTTTGTTCGACCTAATGTCGCGACTAAATTTTTAGTGCACTACCTAAAATTAGGCTAATGAATTATTAAGCCTATATTTAACTTAGGCCTCCCAAGCCTATATCAATTCGCGACTTAGGTTCAAATTCTTAACATGCAAATAATTTTTAATCAGGAGTCGCCACTAATCGGTTTACGGTAGATCGATTAGACACCTAAATAAAATAACATGAGAATTATTTTAATTCTACGAATAAGAGATTTTGAGTTCGGGGACTTGATTACGTTAGATTTCTCTAACGCCCTTTCGATACATTTCTCTTTTATTTTGAAACAATGTTTGGCAAGCAGCTTGAATTGATTTTAATCTACCTCCCTAACATGTGAGGTAATCATGCAAATGCGCAAACCATCAATTTAACACCCAGATAAAGCTGTGAAAATTGTAAGACTTACCTCATAACAACGAAAGCATCTGCGTTGTTAGATCAGAATTCACATAAACAATCGTAGATATAATTTCTAATTAACACGCAATTTCTTTTTTTGTTTTCACTTATTTAACGAGAATCTAATCTATATGCAATGCAATGCTATGCTACTAATTTAACATGCAATGATAAAACTATATGACATAAATAAAATATAAGCATGCAGTCTATCCTAAAGAAAATTATCTCTAACTATAACTAAGTAGAAAATAAAATTAAACATGCAATCCTACCATAAGATGCAATGACATACAAAGAATGCCCTAACTCTAAGTTTTTTTTTTTTTTTTCATTTTTCATGAAATTCTAAATTAAAGAAATGCAACAATTAAATATGTAATCTAAATTAACCAAATGACCCAATTCTAATGATGAGCAATTTCTAACTAAATGAACCTAGCAATAATCACTAGAAGACGGGCATTTCATGAAATTGATTCTACATGACATGCGCATGATTTTTTTTGTATTTTTTATGAAAATTCATAATTAAAATAGCTAGAAATAAAAATCTTAGTAAAGTGAAAACTAAAGTGAAATGTTATCTATTTTAAATACATGCATTTAAAAAAAAACTAACTATTATGCAATCAATTCTAATTTACATGGGATGCAAATGCAATTTTTTTGTATTTTCGGGGTAAACAAAACAATTAAAGGATAAGCACCAAATCATTCACGATTACCAAGGATAATATCCAAACTTGATTATTTTGCTAATAAAATCGATAAATTGATTTTAAGTCTTAAAGATTAAGATATCAATTTTACTATCGCGTGAATAATTATTCCATCTAAAGCTTTATAGATGGGATAAAAATTCGTGTGGTTGCGAATTGAATGCTACATCAAGGATTTCAATTAGGCATCAAGAAATATTTCAAACAATGAGACAAAATGTAAAAAAAATAAACTAAAATAAGATAAAATAAGTCTACCTAATAAATAAAATCTACCTAATAAAATAAAATAAACCTATACCTAAATTTGATTTTTTTCCCAAAAGTCCGATCAGGAAATTGAACCAACGATGGAGGCTTGGCACGGCTAGAGACGATGGCTGTGATGATAGGTCGCCGAGGTCGGAGATCTTGGTCGTCGGAGCTCCGGCGAAAGGGCTTGGCGCAACTGGATCAGCGGCAACAACAACCAGCGGCAAAAGGGGGTGCTCGGGCAGCAAGGACGGCAGAACAGAGGCGGAGCTAGGAAGGCTCGGGCGGAGGGAGTTTGGCGACCAGTCCTGGCGTCGCTCGGGCGTAGGCGAAGCAGTAGCTCGGACCAGGAGCAGCAGCTCGTTGCAGGCGGAGGGCTGGAGATCTGGCTCGGGTCCGGCTCTGATGGAGGCTCAGCGAAGGTCGGCTCGGCTCACGGACGACAGGAGGGTCGCGGGCCAGCAGGTCGCAGGCGAAGCAGGGACAGCGGCGGAGCTGGGCTGTCGTTTGGGCGGAGAAAATGAGCAGCAGGAGCAGCAACGGCGAACGGGCCGCGCGAAGCGTGGCGAGGACAACATCGGCGGGCGTCTAGTCACGCGGTGGTGACGGCTTCTGGCGAGACGGAGCGAGGCAGGAGCGGCTTCGGCGTCGGGCTTCACGAACGGCGACCGGTGGCGCGGCAACTGGCAGCGGCGCAGGGAACCGGCGACTGAGGGGTGTCGGGAAGGGGCCCAACGAAGAAGAGAAACAGTGATTTTTCTCTCTCCACTGCACGTCCGGTCACTTCCCTGCAATGCACTGTTGCGGCTGTACCTTCAGCAGAGGCTTGTCCTTCTGCTGACCTTACTAAAACAAAACACTTAAAAACTTTTTGCTTTTTGCTTTGAGGTTTTCTTTTGACCTACGAAACCGAGGAAAAAACCCCAAGGAAAGCTCTTCCTCTTTAATGTAGAAATTTTTCCTTCGACTCTAGAGAAAACGAAAAAACCCTCTTTTGTGCGGCTGTATATTCAATGTATGGCATCCCTAAATCCTATGCGTTTTAATTTATTTATAAGCAATGAATTAAGGTTTTTAATCTTTTAAAATTGATATCTACAAAGATTCTTTTTTCTTAAACATAATATTCGTTTTGCTGAACGCAATATTCGTTTTTTTCCACTTGACCTATCCTAAAAATTCCATCATATCTCGAAAAATTTCAAATTCTTATTTTCACGAGATAATTTATTATCATAAAAAAAGGACTTGGGCCAATTTGCTCGCTTTGTGAGTTTAGTCCGACTGTCAATTTAAAGCTCGTAACCACTAATTAGAACTCATCCGCTATTGGTTCAATAAATAAATGTAAAAAATGCAAATTAAAAATGAATGCACCTAAATCTATATGTTATGCAATTAATTATTTTTTCGGAGATAAAATTAACCCATAATTTTTTATGCAATAAATAAATGACTGAATCGCCAAAATTTAGGTGTCAACACCTAAGTTGCAACCCAGTCCAACATGTTCCCTGTTTCACGTGCTCCGTTCAGACGAGCCTGATAAGAGGTCGTGATCAACAGGTGTTGTCATTGACGAATGATTTTTCACGCGAGAGAGTCTACTCGTCAGACACTGAAAATGTTTCGTTCGACCTAAGTCATGCTGCAACATCCGACCTTTTTCCATATCATTCTCATTTAGCTTCGGACACTTGATTCATAGAGCCGTGTTTTAACGAATCTGGAACTCAAATTGGCATTTTTATATTTTTCATTCTAATAAGTTCTTCTATTTTCTTCATGTTTTCATTTCTTATGTTGAGGTTTTGAGAAAGATTCAACTCATGAAATGACTCATTGAGCACTATCATGGTTATTTCTTTTTTTGATTTTCCATTGAAAAATTAGCATACGAGCTTTCATTTTCCCGCCGGTATCATTCATGTTGTAAATTAATGATTCCTAGTGATGTAAAATTGCATCATATAGAAACTCTAATTAACATGATCAATCGGCCACTTTTTGCACAATATGCCCCATGTCCTTTGACAATCTTCTCATGTAATCTAAAACATGGAATTATTCCTAGCTGGCCATTGATATTGTAGCACAGTAAATCATTGCTAGAACAAGAATTACTCGAAAAACCACTTTTTTTCCCTTGTGCTAATAAGGTCAATCAAGCACTTCCTAATTGTGACATTACATAAAAGATCATAAGGAGATACTATTTGATTGGCACTATTTACACGAGAAATGCCAAGAAATTATACTATTTGCACTATAATTACATGGCGATTGTTATGAAGTAATGATTTGCACGTGATGTTGATGACTGTTTCATGAATAAGAGTTTGTTTTTTGAAATGATGGATATTTGGTTTCTATCAATAATATGGAAAATGCCTAGAGATTAGTGTGAAAATATTTACATATTATTATTTATTGTACATGGTAATTATTATGTTATTATGATTTGCAAATCAAAGATGCCATGGAATGAATATTTTTACCACAGCCTATTCACCAGAGAGCAAATTGCCCTACATGAGTATGTGTATAAGACTTTGGAAAAAGACAAATGTTTTATAATCCATGATAATTTTCTTTTACTTCAAGGTTGAGAGAATATGAAATCTTATGATTCATACACGAAATGATATAGCTTGTGTAGCCTAATAAGGCTTGAGCAGCATAGTATAAGAATGAGTATAGAATAGCATTATCATGCAGTTGTACAATTGTGTATTTATTCTTACTAATGTAGAGGGCACCATGATGGATAGGTTAAAGTGCGGCAAAGATGTGTATATGATTCCGTGCCCATAAGTTGGTGATAATGATGGATACTCATGATGGATGGATTGAGACATAGCAAAATTGTGTTTATGATGCTATCCCCATGAGTTGATGATGACAATACATAATTAATCGAGATGAATTCTGGCGAGTGATGAGTAGAGAATAGATATGCACCTATGTTACTACGTGGCTTGCAATGCACAATAGGTCAGCCAAAAGATAGATTGATCAAGTGGAAAATGCCTGGTTCTCCTACTTGCTGTGTGTGAAATTTTGTTTCGAAGAATAAGAGCCACTTGTTTTTCGGCTGTCCTTTCTCTGTTCAAGCCCAGTGTATGACACTACAGCTTCATCAAGTGCCAAGTGAAAGGGCTAGTAACAACACTTAGAGGGGGGTGAATAGGTGTGAACACAATTTTTCGCAAAGTTCAGTAGAAGTAATTTGCTCTTATAATAAGACAGACTTTAAACGAATTCAAACTTTAAACAGTTAGATAAAACTACGAATAAAGTAAAGAGTTTAAGGAAGAGAATAAGAACATAATATTTATAGTGGTTCGGCTTAGATCAAGTCTACGTCCACTCTCCCACGCTGACAGCCCACTGGCTGGATTCCACTATGAATCAAAAGATATTTTACAGCTTGATGATCTCAACTTCACAGTGAAGAGTCTACTTCTCTTTCAGAAGTCACACTATAAGTTTTTTTCTCAATTGAGTACAAATTTCAGCTCAGTGAATGAAATAGTAAGGAACTAGGAAGTTTTAGACTTTGAAATTTTTCTTTCACACCATTTCGAATAACTAGAGAGTCCACCTTAAATACTCTTTCATGCCTTCTCGACCGTTGGTACTTTCCAAAGGAATTCTTCCAATCAACCCGTTGGACAGAATCAATCAAAGAGATCTTGAGTCGTTTGATAATTGAGATGAAAGCCCATCAATTCTGTTCGCCCATACAATCAGGATCTTAGTTTCCATAAATAGAACTTTCCAAGTTTGCTTGCCTTCCAAAAGATTTGGATATCGAAATTGATTCCAATAAAGATAGCCAATCATGTAGGTGTTATATCCAACCAGAATGCCATCCATAAGCTACACGAATCGAACTCTCAAAGATAATCTTGTATCTGGATAAGTCTTCATTCTTCAGTAGCGTTCAGTCTAGAATATGTCAGTGTGGGCAGACTTTGAACCTAAAGTCTGGCGGTCTTCAGACTTTGACACTAAAGTCTAGAAGTCTTCAGAATAAACTTTGGATAAGTTTTGTCAACTTCAAAACAATAAATGAGTTTTCTCCGACAATCTCCCCATTTTTTATGGTGATAAAACTTTCCTGCAGATTCAAGAACTTTTATCATGCAAAACAACTCTTAAGCAGTATCTAATATCTTATAAAAATAAGTTTATTAGGATTTGGATAGCATCGATTCTGCAACCACAGAAAACATGTTAATCTTGATAACATTAAGACTTAAACAACTCAACTATCCATCCATAATCATTACCACAAAAGTAAGTTGTCTGCAAAAGTCAAACAGAATAAAAAGTAGCATAAAACAGCATAAAAATTCAACAAAAATTAAAGTCAAACAACAAATCAAATCTGCACGTTCTCCCCCTTTTTATCTACAGCAAAAAGTGGAGAAAGTCAAGGATAAAAGACAAATAAAATTAGGTTTGTTTTGGAATTCGAACGATCTGTAAATCCCCCATCCACTGAACTGTCTCCTTCAGCTTCTCAACATCTTCACGCTTGGCAGTCTCTTGAACTTGCTCTTGTGAAGCTTGAACTTGAACGATAAGAGCCTATACCTTCTCATGAAGAGAATCTGAAATAGATTTTAATGCAAATTTGAGGTTTTTCATATCAAACTCCATAGCATATTGATGTGCTTTTACCTCAAGAAAGAGCTCTTGCAGCCTTTGAAAGTCTGCAGTAGCTTCTGTTTGTGCACTAGCTTCAGCCACATCAATTCTAAGAGTAATGACATTTGAGGGAACATCAACACGTCGAACATCATGGCTTGGAGAGGATTCCTCAATGTCAGCTTTAGGGAAATGGGAGGCATAAACTTCCTCTGGATCGGCAAGAGATCTACTAACATCATCACTTGTAGAAAGAGGAGAAGAAGAAGTACCTATTTTTTCACAAACTCCCCCTGTTTCTATGGTTACATGTGGAGAAAAGAACTCTTCTTCTTGTTCCTTCTCAATTTCAATGCCAAAATGATGTTCCTGTTGAACTCCTACAGTTCCACTCCTTGTCTTCTCTGAATCCTCAGATAAAGATACTGCAAAAGTTGGTTCAAAAGAGTCATCTTGATCCTCTTTCTCTTCAGCTGCTCTTCCTTCTTCTCTGACTTCTTCGCCTGCTTCTTCTCTTTCCTCTCCTTCTTCTCGATCTGTTCCTCCTTCTTTTCTCTGCTTTGTTTCTCCTCTTTCTCTTTCTTCTCTATCTTGTTGCTGCTCAAAACTTACAAAACTCTAAAGATTCTTCAAGGCAAATGCAGAGATAGGAAGACCATCCTCATCCTCTTCGTCTTGCGGGATAAGAGATCCTCTCTTCTTGGCAGATTCACGCATAATTTCCTTGCCTTTCCTTTTTGTAGCAGAGTCTTGCTTGGTTTTGCTAGGGGAAACTTCCTTCAAGCGCTAAATGGCATTGTTCAGTTCTTTTAATCTCATCTTGGATACCATCTTCAATCCTATAACCATGGGTGCAATAGTTTGAACACAAAGAGAGGCTGGAAACTGAATATGAAAATACCTGAATAGTTGTGTGACCAGCGCTAAGTAAGGGAGCTGTCCCTTATCCTTTATAGCAGTCCTATATATATACATCAGGATTGTATGAGGCAAAGAGAATTTCATTCAATTACTGATGGCAAACATAAGTTTGGCTTCAAATCGAGAAACATCTGTCTTGCAAGTTGACTTTGGTCGGATGCAGTTGATCACGACTTTATGCAGCATAATATTTGAGACAGACGGTTTGGAGTAAGTAATGTCGCCTTCAGCAAGTCTGTCCCTAACAAGAGAATTTGTTGCATGACCAACATAGACATTTATTGGTTGGAAACCACCTCTTTCCATATCAATAATATCAGCCAATGTGTCAACATCCACCACATAATCTTTTCCCTTACAGTAAAACGAAATCTATTCGCATCAAGAAAAGACATGTTCGATAGAAATAAGCAATTAATTCAGGATAAGCAATAAAATTTTTAGAGCAAAATTTTTCAAGTTGAAAGAGAGTTAGCTTCTCCCTCAAGTTCACCTTTATCGAATCTAAGAAATCAAAATCGACCGATCAAGGGTTCATCACCCCTCTTTTCAGCAATTTAGAGTAAACCTTTTTGTGATCTTTAGAATGAAACAAACTCGTTCCATCACCATGCATTTCAGCAGCAATGCCTCGAGTACATTCTCTCATCATCATCTTTGATCTTTGGCTGATTGAAAGAATCAAAACGGGGATCAACAGGAAAATTATGAATCGCTCTATCTACCTCTCCTTCAGGCGCTATTCCCAATCTCTCCATTGTTCACAAGAAATGTGTCTCATTCTTATATCCTCTTTCTTTCAAAGATTCATCAATAATTGTCATTGCAGTACCTCCTCCTTCAAAAGTTTGTAAAGTCTATAAACAACCTGAGGTCTCATGGTTCTGAGAGGTTTCACATCTTCCACGGTTTCCTCTTCTTCTGGTTGGTGCGGAGGATTTGAGTAGGACGCTGTGGAGAGTGTTGTTGAAACTCTTCTTCCTCGGTTAGATCAAAATGTGTAGGACCCTCAGGCATATTCCGTGGTTCCCTGCTTGCGATTCGAGACGACTTCCTTTGGAAAGACATCTTCACAGTCTTTGAGGATTTCACGAACACGTTCAAGCAAAAAAGATGAAAACTTGTAGAACAAACTTAAGAGTAGAAAAGAGAGAGTAGAAGTGAAAGAGTTGAAATGGAAGAGTAGAAAGTCTATATGCTAGGTTTGTAAAAATGCTCGAAAGGAATACGAGGGTATATAAAGAAAATGAACGGTCACGAATAAAAAAAAAACCGTCACAAAGAAAATTACCTTTTTCGAAATAACTTAAAATAAAAACTGCTAAAGATTCAAGATTAAAAAAAGAGAATTTCCAAAAATAAAATAGGTAAACGATGATTTGATTAAACATACCTTTTCACTCCAAAAATAAAATACTTGGATTCGAGACTTTCTTTTACTGAACTAGAGTCTTGAAAGTCTAAGTCTGACAGTTTTAGACTTTAACCAATAGGAGGTAAAATATTCAGTTTGGTGCGAATAAACTGAAACAGATTTTTCTCCAATGGCTTTATAAATATGTCTGCAAACTGATTCTTCAAATCAATGAACTGAATCATAATCTCCCCATTTTGGACATAATCTCTTATAAAATGGTGTCGAATCTCTATATAATTTGCCCTTGAATGAAGAATTAGGTTCTTCGTGAGATTAATAGCACTGGTATTGTCACATTTGATTTCGATACACGACTTTTCAATTTCAAAGTCTCTAGTTGTTGTCTTATCCACAAAATTTGAGAACAATAACTTCCAAGAGCCACATATTCTGCTTCTACTGTTGATAGAACCAAAGTAGTTTACTTTCTTGAGAACCGAGATACCATCATGTTGCCTAGCAGTTGACAAGTATCAGAAGTACTCTTTCTATCGACTTTACAACTTGCTAAATCTGCGTCTGAATATCCAAGAAGAGTAAAGTCTCATTCTTTGGGATACCATAGACCTAGCTTTGGAGTAGTTACAACGTATTTAATGATACGTTTTGCAGCACTTAAATGAGATTATTTGGGATCATATTAGAATCTAGCACACATGCAAACACTAAATAAAATGTCAGGTCTAGATGCAGTAAGGTATAGAAGAGAACCAATAAAACTCCTATAAAGCTTCTGGTCTACTTTCTTTCATCCTTCATCTTTGTCCAGCTTCGAAGAACTTGACATTGGAGTCTATGTCTTTTTACAATTCTCCAATCTGAATTTTTTAATGAGATCTTTTGCATACTTCTCTTGGTGAATAAAGATACCTCCTTTTGATTGTCTTACTTGCAATCCAAGAAAGAAGGTTAACTCACCCATCATACTCATCCGAAATTCATCTTGCATACAACTAGAGAATTTTTGCATATATTTTCATTAAGGGATCCAAAAATAATATCATCAATATAAATTTGAACTAGCAGAAAGTCTTTACCCTCTCTTTTTATGAACAAAGTAGTATCGACCTTTCCCTTAACAAAATCATTTTGAGTTAGGAATTTACTTAACCTTTCATACCGAGCTCAAGGTGTTTGCTTCAGTCCATATAAGGTCTTTTTTAGTTTGTAAACTGAGTTTGGCTTTCTTAGATCTTCAAATCCAGATGGTTGTTCCACATAGACTTCTTCTTGGATAAATCTATTGAGGAAGACACTTTTTACATCCATTTGGAATAACCTAAAATTTTTATAGCAAGCAAAAACAAGTAATAATTTAATTGCTTCTAACCTCTTTACTGGTGCATAGGTCTCGTCATAGTCTATCCCTTCTTCTTGCATATATCCTTTGGCCATGAGTCTTGCTTTGTTCCTTACCACTTTTCCTTTCTGGTTCATCTTGTTCCCGAAAACCCATTTTGTCCCAATAACATATTTACCTTTAGGTTTAGGAATTAGCTCCCAAATGTCGTTAATGATGAACTATCTGGGCTCTTCTTACATAACTTCGATCCAACTTTCATCAGACATGGCTTCTTCTATACTTTTGGGTTCTATCTCAAAAATAAGTGCAAGGGCACTAGACTCTTCTTGCCTTTTGGATTTGGTGCGAATTCCTTCATCAATGTTGTCAATGATGAGTTATGTAGGATGACTTGACTTATGTTTCCAGTTGCTGGTTGGTCTGAAAGTCTGCTGATCCTCTACTTCAGCTGAATTTTCTGGTTCTACTTGATGTTGATCTCCAGAAGTCTGAACCATTTCGGGGGAAGTAGACTTTGTAAAGTCTTGAACGGGTTCAGATTCTTCAAGTTGAGTCAAATCCAGTTGATTCTACATAGAATCTTGAAACTTGATATTGATAGATTCTTCCACAGATTGAGTCTTCTTGTTAAAGACTCTGTATGCTTTGCTTGAGGTTGAGTAGCCAAGAAAAATTCATTCATTTGACTTTTCATCAAACTTCCCAGTTCGATCATTTGCATTTTTCAAAACATAACACTTACAGCCAAACACATGAAAATAAGAAACATTTTGTTTCTTCCTTTTATACACTTCATAAGGAGTTTTCTCTAGAATAGGTCTCAAGAACACTCTGTTGATGATGTAGTAAGCTGTGGAAACTACTTCAACCCAAAATTGAGAGGAAATATTGCTCTCAATTAAGAGGGTTCTGGCCATCTCCTGCAAGGATCTATTCTTCCTTTCCACGACCCCATTTTTTTTTTTTTTTTTGAGTATATGGAGAAGAGAAAATATGCTGGAAATCATATTCATCACGAGAACTTCGCAAAGTCTTGATTTTCGAATTCACCTCCATGATCTGTTCCTATGCTTGAAACAACATATCATTTTTCATTCTGAACTTTCTTGGCAAACTTTGAAAAGTGAAAGAATGTTTCAGACTTATTAGCTAAAAAGTAAACACAAGTAAAGCGAGAGTAATCATCCACGATTACTAGACAGTATCTCTTTCCACCAATACTTTGAGTTCTAGTTGGTCCAAAGAGGTCCATATGGAAGAAGCTGCAAAGCTCGATTAGTAGAAACTTTATTTATAGATTTAAAAGACTTCTAATATGTTTTCCCAAAACACAAGGAGTGCATAATTCAAAATTTTGATAAGTCAAGTTGGGAAGACCACGAACAAGTTTCTTGGAAAAGATCTTGGCAATTTGCTTCATGTTAACATGACCAAATTTTGATGCCATAGATTTGCTTCATCTTGAATAGATATAAGACATCGAGAAGTAAAGTCTCATTCTTTGGGATACCATAGACCTAGCTTTGGAGTAGTTACAACGTATTTAATGATACGTTTTGCAGCACTTAAATGAGATTATTTGGGATCATATTAGAATCTAGCACACATGCAAACACTAAATAAAATGTCGGTCTAGATGCGGTAAGGTAAAGAAGAGAACCAATAAAACTCCTATAAAGCTTCTGGTCTACTTTCTTTCCTCCTTCATCTTTGTCCAGCTTCGAAGAACTTGACATTGGAGTCTATGTCTTTTTACAATTCTCCAATCTGAATTTTTTAATGAGATCTTTTGCATACTTCTCTTGGTGAATAAAGATACCTCATTTTGATTGTCTTACTTGCAATCCAAGAAAGAAGGTTAACTCACCCATCATACTCATCTGAAATTCATCTTGCATACAACTAGAGAATTTTTTGCATATATTTTCATTAAGGGATCCAAAAATAATATCATCAATATAAATTTGACCCAGCAGAAAGTCTTTACCCTCTCTTTTTATGAACAAAGTAGTATCTACCTTTCCCTTAACAAAATCATTTTGAGTTAGGAATTTACTTAACCTTTCATACCAAGCTCAAGGTGTTTGCTTCAATCCATATAAGGCCTTTTTTAGTTTGTAAACCGAGTTTGGCTTTCTTAGATCTTCAAATCCAGATGGTTGTTCCACATAGACTTCTTCTTGGATAAATCCATTGAGGAAGACACTTTTTACATCCATTTGGAATAACCTAAAATTTTTATAACAAGCAAAAACAAGTAATAATTTAATTGCTTCTAACCTCTTTACTGGTGCATAGGTCTCGTCATAGTCTATCCCTTCTTCTTGCATATATCCTTTGGCCACGAGTCTTGCTTTGTTCCTTACCACTTTTCCTTTTCGGTTCATCTTGTTCCCGAAAACCCATTTTGTCCCAATAACATATTTACCTTTAGGTTTAGGAATTAGCTCCCAAATGTCGTTAATCTTTGAACTATCCGGGCTCTTCTTACATAACTTCGATCCAACTTTCATCGACATGGCTTCTTCTATACTTTTGGGTTCTATCTCAAAAATAAGTGCAAGGGCTCTAGACTCTTCTTGCCTTTTGGATTTGGTGCGAATTCCTTCATCAATGTTGTCAATGATGAGTTATGTAGGATGACTTGACTTATGTTTCCGTTCTTTGGTTGGTCCGAAAGTCTACGTTGATCCTCTACTTCAGCTGAATTTTCTGGTTCTACTTGATGTTGATCTCCAGAAGTCTGAACCATTTCGGGGGAAGTAGACTTTGTAAAGTCTTGAACGGGTTCAGATTCTTCAAGTTGAGCCAAATCCAGTTGATTCTGCATAGAATCTTGAAACTTAATGTTCATAGATTCTTCCACAGATTGAGTCTTCTTGTTAAAGACTCGTATGCTTTGCTTGAGGTTGAGTAGCCAAGAAAATTCATTCATTTGACTTTTCATCAAACTTCCCGTTCGATCATTTGCATTTTTCAAAACATAACACTTACAGCTAAACACATAAAAATAAGAAACATTTGGTTTCTTCCCTTTATACACTTCATAAGGAGTTTTCTCTAGAATAGGTCTCAAGAACACTTTGTTGATGATGTAGCAAACTGTAGAAACTACTTTAGCCCAAAATCGAGAGGAAATATTGCTTTCAATTAAGAAGATTCTTGCCATCTTCTGCAAGGATTTATTCTTCCTTTCACGACCCCATTTTTTTTTTTGAGTATATGGAGAAGAGAAAATATGCTGGAAATCATATTCATCACAGAACTTCGCAAAGTCTTGATTTTCGAATTCACCTCCATGATCTGTTCCTATGCTTGAAACAACATATCATTTTTGATTCTGAACTTTCTTGGCAAACTTTGAAAAGTGAAAGAATGTTTCAGGCTTATTAACTAAAAAGTAAACACAAATAAAGCGAGAGTAATCATCCACGATTACTAGACAGTATCTCTTTCCACCAATACTTTGAGTTCTAGTTGGTCTAAAGAGGTCCATATGAAAGAAGCTGCAAAGTTCGATTAGTAGAAACTTGATTTATAGATTTAAAAGAACTTCTAATATGTTTTCCCAAAACACAAAGAGTGCATAATTCAAAATTTTGATAAGTCAAGTTGGGAAGACCACGAACAAGTTTCTTGGAAAAGATCTTGGCAATTTGCTTCATGTTAACATGACCAAATTTTTGATGCCATAGATTTGCTTCATCTTGAATAGATATAAGACATCGAGAACTTTATGGTTTTATATCTACAATGTAAATATTCTCATCCTTTCATCCAGTGAAAGATTTGGAGTAATCTTTACTTGTTCCCGAACAGATGCCTTATTGAAAATTTATTTTGAATCCTGTATCGCAAAGCTAACTTATGCTGAGTAGATTGTAATTCAAACATTCCACTAAGGAGACTTTGTTGATAGTCAAGCTTCCAATCTTCACGATTCCACATCCAACAATTCTTCCTTTGCTATTTTCACCAAAGGAAACTTTTCCACCATTCATTTGAACAAATTTTATAAAACAACTCGAATCTCCTGTCATATGTCTCGAATAGACACTATCCAAATACCATTTGATTTTCTTCTTGATAGTGACCTGTGATTAAAGGAAAAACTCAAGGTTTCTTTGGTACCAGATTTTCTTGGGTCTAGGAGGGTTAGTACTAAAAATAGTCTTAGCTCAATCCCTCTACACAGGTCTCCAAAACTTAGGACATTCCTTCTCGAAATGTTCTGAATTGTTACACTTTAAACATTTGAGAGCACTTGCCAATGGGTTTTACAAAAACCTTTTGAAAGTGATTTTTGTAAAATGCTATTGTAGGTCTTTGTTTGATTCTTTCTTTAACTTTGGGAAAATCGATTAAAGGAATAGTTTCGGAGGTTATACCCAAACTAGATTTGTTAAAATAGGGTTTTTGTACAGAAAAAATTTTCTCCAACTTTTCAGATTCTTTTGAAAATTGTTATGTGATTTTTTAAATATCTTCTTTCAAAAAGGCATTTTCTTTCGAAAGAGAATCAAAATTTACTTTCAAACTAACAAAACTTTTATCCAAATCTTCAAACTTTTCTCTAAAAAAAGTTTCTTGTTGCCTCAGTTTAGAATTCTCCTTTTTAATTCGGAAATCCTTTTAAGAGATGTTTTGAGACTGAGACTGAGTTCATCTATATACTTCGAGACTTTAATAGGAATTTTTCAGTTGCTAACCTCAACTTCTTTGTCTGAGTCTGAATCAGAATCTATTTCAAAGTTTGAATCTGATTCTGAATTGGCCATTAAACATATGTTGGCATATTCTTCATCACTTTCCTCGCATTCGGTATCGCTCCATGTTTGTGCTTTGAGAGCCTTTTTGCATCTCTCAATTCTTCCATTCTTTTTCTTCAACATAGGACAATTAGGTCTGATGTGCTCCTTTTTTCTTGCATTTGAATCATATCACATCTTTGTTGGTTTCATTGTCCTCAGTTAGTTTCTTCTGATTTTTGAGTGCTATGCTTCTTCCAGTTAAATTTTCTTCCCTTTCTATTCAACTTCCTGAAATTCTTAATCATGAGTGCTAGTTCTTCATCGTCCATGTCATCTTCTGAATCTGTATCATCAGAATCATCATTAGATTTTAAAGCAATTGACTTCTTACCTTTAGGATCTTCTTCCTCATTGATTCGCTCCACTTCATATGATTGAAGTATGCCTACTAGTTCATCTACTGAAAGAGGCATGATCCTCTGGGTTTCTCTAATTGACATCTTCACGTGATTTCAATCTTTGGAAAGCCCACACAGCAGTTTATTAACCTTCATTGGTCCTGAGATTGGTTGTCCTTGATATGCAAATCCATTCACGATTTCAGTGAAACGACTGAACATATCAGTGATGGATTCTCCTGGCTTCATACTGTCCGAGTAGAATATTGATTTATGTTCCTTTACTCGTTCAGTTCCTTCGTAGGTGACGTGCAACCTGTCTCAAACTTCTTTAGCTGTTTCACAAGAAGAAATTCGATTATACTCAGTGGGAGATAAAGCATAATATAGAGAGTAGATGGCTTTAGCATCAAGAGCTTGTCTCTTGATTATTTCTGCTTATATCAATTCGCCAGCATCTACAGCTTCCTTCCCTCTTTCTGAGATTGATATAGCTTTGGGATTGATCCCTTTTTCTACCACATCCCATTCCAAGGGGATCTTTCGATCTCAGAAATGCTTTCATCTTGTTTTTCCATACATTGTACTCCTTCCCATCAAAGTAAGGAGGTCTGATGTTGCTTTGGCCTTCGACCAAACCTGAAGCCAAAATACTAGCCATAGATCTTTAGCTTTAGAAGTAAAACACTTCAATAAAATAAGCACACAAACTCTGATACCAATTGAAAGGGCTAGTAACAACACCTAGAGGGGGGTGAGTAGGTGTGAACACAAATTTTCGCAAAGTTCAGTAGAAGTAATTTGCTCTTAGAATAAGACAGGCTTTAAACAAATTCAAACTTTAAATAGTTAGATAAAACTACGAATAAAGTAAATAGTTTAAGGAAGATAATAAGAACACAATATTTAGTTTGGTTTGACTATATGGGTCGATTAGAAACCAAACTAAAATGCTCTGCGAACCAAAGATTGGAGACTAGAACTAAGATATGCATAATAATTCTAATGCCATTTCAGTAGCTTTTCTCCTTATTTCTTAAAGGTTTTGCAAGCATTTTTCGCCAATTTTATTCATAAACTTGTAAATGTGCAAGTAAGAATTTAATACTCAATAAATCGTAGCAATCAATAAAATTGTTAGAAAAGGGTCAAAAGTGTAATGCATTAAGCATAGCAAGCAATGCTTTATTATCATCCAATGCACCAAGTATTTCGCAAGATGTTGATTAGAGCCAAACAATATACGCATAACCTATCACCCCCTTTTTCGATCAGAAGGCAACTACTTCCTCCTATCTGATCTCCCATTGTTGAAGTTGTACCGCCCAAGCTGCTTTGATCTAAGTAAGGATACGAAAGCGTTGGCGGTGCAGCTTTACAAATTAATCCTAATATGCGAAACACATGATTGTAAAAGATAGCTTCTTAAGGTCAATGAAAGCTAAACCTCATTCTAGTGACCAAAGGCCCGATCGTCTTGTTATTTCTTCTATTTTGGTAGATACTTTGGTAAATGGAAAGACCCAAAAATGTTTTTCTTGTTTAAAATAAACATGAATTAATTTAAATACTATCTTTATATGGATTCTAATCTAACATGCAATGATGACATTAAATTGACAGGTGTGCCATTAAATTGAATGCAATCCAGATGCAATGATATGAATTAGAATTAATCATAGAGTAATCCAATTATCTAAACTATGTGAGATTATTTTTGTAATTTTCATTTTGTAGAAATAAAAGAATAAACTCTAGGACGCCTAATCCAATTTAAGGACTTTCATTAAAAGATGACCTAACCATGCAATTCTAATTAATTTTGGTATTTTCTTTTTATGATTTAAAATAGGAAAATTCTTAAAATGATTTTAATCAATTAGGAAATAATATTTATTAAATGCTAATTATTCACTAAATAAATTTATGCTTTTATTAAATTTCTACATGATTCCCAAGTATCTAAGATATGAACTTTTTTCTAAATTAGGAAGCATGCATGAATGCAATCTGAAATTAATTCAATGCAATCCTTCTTGACATTTTTTTATGATGCATGCGCCTAATCTAATGACATATAAAACCTAATACCGTACATGATTGATTGTATTTTACTAATATTATCATGCGCAAATAAGCAAACAAACTTAATTAAGGGCCCAATCTTTAGTCCCAAATATAAGATCCCAATTATCAAACATACATATGAAATGATTCAAACAAGGAAACTGCCTATTTAGTAAAGCCCACCAAATCAAATCAAAAGCAAGTTAGAATCTCTGGAAAAAAAAAAAGTTCGATAAAAAATTTTTAACTGCCTTAACTGGGCTTTTGACTTGAACGACCAACGAGGGAAACGACCGTGGAGACTTGACTAGCGCTGGTGGGTTATGTGGACGACTTCGAAGTCGCTGAATGCGGGTTTGACCACCAGAGTTGTTGTGAATCACGATCAAGGATTCGGGTCAGTGAAAATTGGTAGCTCTTGCCCAAATCTCCGGACTCTATATCTTTGATGCTCAGTTCTTTGGTGGATACGAAAAATTGGGTGTCGTAGATATCTCCTCAAAATTTCAACATATTTCGACCTAGAACAAACAAGCACTCATCACTTTTGTAAGACCGCGCATCGAGCTCTCCAATCTTGATCTAAGAGTCCAACCGGCTCAGTTTTCTCTGTGTAAGAAACACTTCCCAGATATTTTCTCATCAATCCCACTGGAAAACTCAAGAAAAATGTCTTAACGTATTTTGCACAAAATTTGAGCACGCACCAATGGTTAATAAATAGGCACTCATTAATTTTGTGAAACTGCACGTTGGAATATTTCTCCTATTGAGGAAAGAGAGCTTCGCCCTTTTTATTTTTATTTTTATTTTTTTGAAAACTTTCTGAACGTCCCTCTATTGTATCATTTGTGTATGTATGCCTCCTAATGTATATTGTCTCCTCAGTTTTGAGAGAAAGGAGTGTTTATATAGGCATAGGATTAGGGTTATCTCAGACACCAATCACCGCGTCACTTTCCTATTTTAGACCAAAGGGATACATTGACTCCTCATCTTAGGAAATTGTGATATCACCTTCTGGTTATCTCCAAATAATTAAAATCCTCCGGATACTATGTTTATTTCCTTCAAATTTGATTAGATAATGCAATCTTTCCTAGTTTGGCACGCCCATGCTGAAAGCACGTGTAATTTTCAGCCATGAGGGGTATTCAATGGGCTTGACCAAATTTCATGCTATTGCGGGGCTTAGTCCAGATAATTTAATTAAATTTGTAGCCTCCCTGCTTAAACCTATAGAGCGCCAGTCTTATTTAAATGCAATTTATATAATCTTTAACAAATACTCTTAATATGCAAATGCAATTGATGACACTTTTCTTTAGGGGTTGGACAAAATCCCTAATTTTCTATGCCCAATTTAGTCATTTCTGGACTAAATTGGGTCTCTTATACAGAGCATTGTCAACTGCTTGTGCAATGTATTCCTACTCACCGAAACGTTCATTAACTTGATTGGCCAGAGTAGGCCTGGATATTATTTGCTTGCCTAAAAAAGTGGGTGGACTTGGACTCAAAAGGATTGAGTGGTGGAATAATGCTTGTATTTTCCCAGGCAGGATCTAGTTGGGCTGCTTATAGGCAGGAGGCAGGTCTTTTCGGACTCTTCTGATCCTAGCTAATTCCTCACTCATTAGGAAGGAAGATTTTGAAGCTTAGAAATGATGTCAGGCTTTGTATCTAGCATGTCACCCAGGCTCCCAGCTCATCCATTTCACTAGCAGGATTGTCTATGATTTCTGCTCTGCATTCTCAGTCGAATGTAGCTGACGTTACATGTGATGACGTGAGCCACGCTGGTTTTATCCTCCTGCAATATCAAAGTCTTTAGTGCAAATTCCAGCTGGCATCTGTTGATCTTTTTGCAACCAAAATCTTCTGTCCTTAATACCTAATAGGGTCTTCCAGAAGTTAACCACTTCTGGATGTTTCACGTGGCCAGTGCATAGAACGGTTTTTGAGTTATAGGTTTAATCCATGTATTCCCAAGCATTTTCTCTACCCATGATGTACGCTAATGATCAATTTTATTTATTTGACTTGATTGAGGCCTCCCGATTAGATTTTGACTTTGGGTTCAGACTCTATTCCTTCCCCAGGTCGATTTTTGAGCATACAACGTTTTATAATAACAACAAATTCCACAAATAAATCAAAACTATCTATTGTGACATAAACACTCCAAAAAAAAATTATCACGAAAAAATCAAAATTTACACTTATATGATATATATATACCCTCTATATAAATTTTATCCATGGTTTATTTGCCTTACTGGTCTAATTTTGGGATTTTTTATGATGTATTTATGTCACAATTAACAAGTTTAGGGTTTTTAATTATACAAAAAAAAAATGTATAAGGTATTTGTATCGCAATAGGCATAATTTAAGATTTTTTGTGATATTAATTCTTTTAATAATTATGCATGACAACTTGTGAAATTGTGTTATATTAATCTTAATTAAGTTGATTAGCACCAACAGACCTCAAAATACACGCATCGATCATATCCCCTTGATTCTCTGCTTAACCATTTCATCAGTAGAATTATCAATGATTTCTGCTCTGCATTCTCAGTCGAATGTAGCTGACGTTACATGTGATCCACCCTGGTTTTATCCTCCTGCAACGTTGAAGTCTTCAGTTTATATTCCAGCTGGCATCTGTTGATTTTTTTGCAGCCAAAATTTTCTGTCCTCGATAGCGTCTTCCGGTAGTTGACCACTTCTGGACGTTTCGGGTGGTGAATGCACGGAACGCTTTCCGAGTTAAAGGTTGAAGAGTGTGTTGGTGTAAACTTGTTTGGTTTAGTTCATGTCTGCCAAAGCATTTTCTCTGCCCACGACGTGCGCTAATGATCAATTTTATTCATTTGACTTGATCGAGGTCTCTCGATTAGAATTTGACTATGAGCCCCGGACTTTGTCCCCTCCGCCAGGTCAATCTTTAAGCATATAACCTTTTTAATAGGGGCATACCATAAAAAATATAAAAATAAGCTCATTGTGACGCAAATACCCCACATTTATACTTATGTGATATGTATATCCTCTATTCCAGTTTTGTTGGTGTATATTTGCCATACTGGTATAAGTTCGAATTTTTTATGACACCATAAATTTTAGCGTATTAATGTCATAATGGATAATTTTAGGGTTTTTAGTTATACAAAAAAATGCTCAAGATGGTTGTATCTGGTGGGCATGGCAATAACCCTTTTAATAATTAAGCATAACAAGTTGTCATGTTATGTTAATCCAAATTAAGTTGATTAACACCTACAGACCTCAAAATACAAATAAATGAGTGCTTCTTTTTGGGTCAACTATAACCTTCACCAGTGCATGCCACAGTAAGCATACCCATCCATCCATTCCTTTACGTCAGAGGGAATCTCGTCTAGGATGACGTAATGAACGCAAATAGACATTCTCTCTCTCATTGGTTCAATCCTCCAAATTTATCGATTTCTTCGGGAAAAATCTATCATCCTTACGGTGATCAATGGGACAGCTTTTGCCTGATATATTAAACGACGAAACGTTTCGTAGCAAGTCATTGACATTGGAACTTATCAAACCATTGGCAGAAGTAGAAGTACCCACCAAGGCACCAACCGCTCATTAATAAGGGCCAACGAAGCACGTGGTGACATTATATATGATACCATAAAGAGACACTTCTCTCGAATTGCAAGAGAAACACGAGAGGATGGAGAATTTGAGTGAGCCCCTGCAACCACATTGCCTGGTTCTATCATACCCAACCCAGGGCCACATGAACCCCATGCTCCAATTCTCCAAGCGTCTGCTCCACAAAGGAGTCAAAGTCACTCTTGTCACCGCTAAATCCATGTCCAAGACCCTGCATGGATCCTCCTCATGCACCTCAATAGCACTCGAGGCGATCTCCGACGGCTTTGACGATGGTGGCATCGGGGCTGCGGGTAGCCCCGAAGCCTACATCGAGCGCTTCTGGAAGGTCGGCCCTGAGACCCTTAGCGAGCTGGTCAAGAGGCTAATCTCCAGCGGTCCACCACCAACTTGCATCGTCTACGACTCGTTCTTGCCTTGGGCTCTTGATGTGGCCCGAAATTTTGGACTTGTAGGGGCTTCTTTCTTCACCATGTCATGTGCTGTGAACAGCGTGTTTTACCACTGCCAAAAGGGATGGCTTGAAGTTCCTGTTAAGAAGCAGGTTTTGCTCCCCGGAGTGCCTCCTCTTGAGCCTCAAGATATGCCATCTCTTGTGTGTGATGTGGGGACATATCCATCTTTCGCTGGCATGCTTGTGAACCAGTTCTCCAATCTTAACAAAGTGGACTGGGTGCTTTGCAACACAGTGTATGAACTTGATCCGGAAGTAAGTACTGTAGAACCTTTGAAACTGAACATTTCTGACTACACTGTTACTCTTGTCTCGATTACTTCTTCGTTTTTTTTCCTTTTGAGAGGGGCCGCGGGGGTGAGTGATTGTGATTGGGTTATAATTGGATGTACAAAGGTACTGACTGTATATAACTCTTGAGTGATCTACTATACCGTATATGATTCGGTCGTCAAGTACTCATCAAATTCTTTGTCATGGGATCGTCAATGTCGAAGACACAAGGACATGACTTGGCAGGTTGTCATATAAAAGTTAGGTTACTCGAAACATCACAATGAAAAGAAAGATGCTAGCCTATTGATCACAAACATGTGATACTTGATTGTCTTCCAATCTAATCAGTTATATAGAATGAGACTGTAACCCCATTTCTCTTTTTTGGCTGTCGTGTCGCCTTTTTGATCCATGAGTTGTCCAACTTGATCTATCAAGCATTTAAGAAGTACAGTAGAACCTTTGGAACCGAACCATTTGTGAGAACACTAATACTCGTCTAAATTACCTCTTCTTTGCTTTTTTTTTTTTTTTTTTTTTTTGGGGGAGGGGGAGTGGGGGAGGGGTTGTGAATCGGATTCTAATTGGATGTACAAGGGTACTCACTATATAGAACTCTTTTTTGGACTATATATATATGCTACTCTTTTGATATCCACTATACCCTATATCATTAGTATGTTAAGTACTCATTAAATTGTTTGACGATGGGATCGTCGATGTCGATGCCACAAGGACATGACTTGGGAAGTTGTTATATTAAAGTTAGGTCATTCAAAACGTCATAATGAAATGAAAGATGCTAGTCTATTGATCACAAACATGTGATGCTCAATTATCTTCCAATCTTCAGTCAATTGCATAGAATGAGATTGTATCCCCATTTCTCGCTTTCAGTTCTCATGTCGCCGATTTGATCCATGAGTCGTCCAACTTTATCTATCAAGCTTTTAACAAGAAGTTCTTCTTTGCAGGTTGCGGACTGGTTCATGAAGTTCTTGCCATTCAGGACCATAGGACCGACAGTACCATCAACCTATTTAGACAACAGGCTTGAACAAGATCAAGAATATGGCTTCAGCATCTTCCAACCAGACCACGACACCACCATGAGATGGCTCGGCACAAAGCCAAAAGGGTCAGTTGTGTATGTCTCCTTTGGGAGCATGGCTGAGCTAAAGATTGACCAAATGCACGAACTGGCAATGGGACTAAAGAGAAGCAACTGCTATTTTCTGTGGGTGGTCAGATCATCAGAAGCAGAGAAACTCCCACAAGACTTTGCAAATGGTAGTGAGACAGCCCAAAAGGGTCTAATTGTGACATGGTGTCCCCAGCTCAAAGTCCTTGCACACAAGGCACTAGGGCTTTTCGTGACACACTGCGGTTGGAACTCAACTTTGGAAGCGCTCAGTTTGGGCGTGCCAATGCTGGCAATACCGCAGTGGACCGACCAGGCCACGAACGCCAAGTACATCATGGATGTGTGGAAGATGGGGCTGAGGCCACAAGTTGATGAGGAGAGGGGTGTTGTGACGAGTGATGAGATAGAGCATTGCATTAGGAAGGTAATGGAAGGGGAAACATGGAAGAAAATGAAGGAACATGCAGGAAAATGGAGGAAAATCACCAAAGACGCAGTTGGTGAGGGTGGGAGTTCCGATAGGAACATTGAGGAGTTTGCTGCTAAATTGGGTGTTAAGAAGGGATAAAGGAAAACAGCAATGATGGATATATGATAAACGATTATAGTAGCAATCGATCTACTTATGCTAGTGAAAGGATATACACAATAATATGTGTGGCATGCATATTTGTTGGGAAAGTATGTACTCAACTGCGCATCGTGTGTGGTCTCATTTGTTAGGAATGTGAATTTTAGACTCGATCTTATCATTTTCTAAACAAATCTCAATTCCGTGCTTCCGTTCTAAATGAAATGTGTGATGTATGTTGAATTTTGTCTCAATTAATTGACTGTTGAAGAATTTCATCAGGTGTAATAGAAAAACGTGATTGCACACAAAAAAAAGCTTCAAAAATGATGAAATCACAAAAAAAATAAAAATTGTTAGGAGATTAAAGTTTGACTTAATTAAGCGTTCTTTTAACATATTAATTTTTACTTCCATGTAAATATTGACAATAATCACCATAACTCTATGTAATGATAAGACCTTCACCGGGCCGACATTTCAATGATTAGAACCGTTCACTTTGTAGCTATTGATCTATGAACAACGTACCAAAAAAACTCAGCCAATTCCGACAAAGTTTAATCGTCAAATCTTCGCCGAAAGTTGCTGCCTCTTCTCCATCGGAGAACCCACGCATCTCTCCCTCTTTTTCTTTTTCTTGTTCTGCCTTGCTCTCCCTTGCCCGTTCAGCTCTCTCCCTCTCTCCTCTCTTTTTCTTCTTTCTTTTTGATGACGATGATGAGCTGGGCCCACGAGGCAACCCACTCCAACGGGTTCCCTTTTTCACGTACTCCGTTCAGGCGAGCCTAATAAGAGGTCGTGATCAACAGGTATTGTCATTGACGAATGATGCTTCACGCAAGAGGGTCTGCACGTCCGACACCGAAAAGGTTTTGTTCGACCTAAGTCGCAACCCAGTCCAACAGGTTCCCTGTTTCATGTACTCCGTTCAGACGAGCCGATGAGAGGTCGTGATCAATAGGTGTTGTCATTGACGAATGATGTTTCACGTGAAAGGGTCTGCTCGTCCGACACTGAAGGTTTCGTACCTGATTCATAGAGGCGTGTTTTAACGAATCTGGAGCTCAAATTGGCATTTTTATATCTTTCATTCTAACGAGTTCTTCTTATTTCTTCATGTTTTCCTTTCTTAAGTTGAGGTTTGAGGAAAGATTCAACTCACGATTTGTTTTCTCCTGTGAGTTTTGATTCAGGCCGGATCCTTGGCATAAAAATAAAAAAGAAAAAAGATTCAACTCACGAAATGACCCCTCTAGCACTATCATGGTTATTTTTTTCTTGTTGATTTTCCATCGAAAAATTAACAGACGGGCCATGACATCCCGATTTTCGATTTCGATTTCATTGGATAAGTTGGGCTTTTCATCGACACGCCTATACCCTTTTTTCTAAGCGCCACTCATGAGATAAAGCCTTTTCGGGTGTTCGATAATGGATTTCAACACAATAGACTTGAGAATTCGACTGGGAATCGACTACTCGACCGTACTAGTCAGCAAGAGTCATTATGACATTGTCAAAATCGATCAAAAATCAGAGATAGGTCAATTTGACCGAGATATGTAATTGAAGTGTGGGTGATTCCACATTATTGCAAAATTCTCTTCAATCGATACTAGACCGATTTTTCTGTCGTTTTTGGTACCCTGTGTCCATATTTGAAACATTGAGATTCTCACGACAACCGAGAGTCGCCAATGTGTCGAAAATGTACAATGTGGCTCGACAATAATCAACCACGGGTCAATTGTACTGAAAATTCTCAAAAGCTAACCGGTAGGTTAGGTCATGATAAAATCGCGTCAGATTGAAATTAACTGCGAATTTGAATCCGATTTCAGAAATTGAAAGTTATATCTTGTCACGAGTCATTTTAGGAACATCGGCTCATTCTTTGAAGAATTTTTGGCGAGTTCGGGATTTTTACCGAAAATCAATTCGAACGATTCGGAAAAGAACGGAAATTCAGATGAGCCAAATTGAGTGGATTTTTGGCCTCCAAAGTGAGTTATTTGGTGAAAGAAAATTGTAGAAATCGTGTGGGCTTCTTCCTTAGTAAAATTGGACATCAAATAGGAGAATTGATGAAGAAATGGAAGTCTAATTGGATGAAATTCGTAGGCTAGAGGGGCTGTCATAATTTGGTCTTCATTTGGACTTCAATTAGGACAAGTTGATGTGGACATTGGCCTTGGATGACCAATTGATATTGTTGGTTGAAGGTGAGCTGAAGATGAGCATGAATAAGCACTCATTCAAGATATTTTGTTTGACTTCAAACTTTTTCCCTCATCCGTAGCTCCATCGGACGCCAGCTGTTTTCCCCCCTTCCTCTCTCTCTCTCTCTCTCTCTCTTATTCGCACATTTTTCTTTCCCCTCTCAGCCGACATCCCTTGCTCTCTTATCCTTCCTTTTTTTCCTTCCTTCGGTCTTTCGCTAAAACACGCCAGCGTCGTCTATTCCTCTCTCCTGGCCGCTTCTGCTCCTCTTTCATTTTCATTCTTTCCCTCGCACGTTCCTCTACCCCACCAGCACCAATCCCCTTCCCTCACGCCACATCCATAAGCTCTATTCTCTCTCTGCCATCAAATCAACCGCCAGCCCCACTCACGAAGTCAACTCACCAAGCTCTTCTCACCGGTTCGTTGACCGCTCAACCTCACGCCTTTTTCCGCTCTGGCTCACTCACGGATCCAGCCACCGTCGACCAAGATTGCACCCCCATTCAGCGGCCCAGCTCAGCCTACTCGTGCACCACCCGAGGCCCAACTCCGCACTAGATCGCTGCCTCATTGAGACCAGGATCTCCTAGGCCGCACCACCAGCAGCCCCGGCCAGCAAGCTCAGCCAAGCGAGAACCGATCCAGCAAGGGCCCAAGATCTTCGAGGCCCACTTTGGACCCCTTCCGAGCCTCGTTGGGTGCCACCGCTTCGGAGTTTGTCGCCCATCTCCGCGTTGCTTTCTTCATGAACTCATCGAATCGTTAAACTAGTGAGTTTATTCACTAATCTCTTCTTAGGGAGTTAATGATGCTTAATGATTGATTAGTTTAGGCTAATTAAGGTTTAGGTGGTTAGTTAGAATAGCTTAGTGATTTGATTACTCGTTTATGCATGTTAGGTGGTTAGATTTGCTTAATTAGCAACTAGATAGGTGTATTATTTATCTAGATAGGTTCGAAATTTTTCCGGGCCTGTTTTGGTATTTAATAAGGCTTTTCCGCCCTAAGTCTCTATTTATGGTACTTAAATGTATTTATTTAATTATTTTTTGTATTTATTTAATATATATTTATTATTTTCTGAAAATTATACGATGAACTGAATTTCGTGCTGATTGCAATGGTATGTTTGGTTTATTTATCTGGATGCTAATTTGTGCTAATTGAGTGATATTTGTAATTTTTGGAATTTATTCCAAAATTGAGTAATTTCGGTATTTAATTAGAAAATACCGGGCTTCGGTTTACAGCTCCAAAAACGTGTTTGTGGACTATTATATTTAGTGGGATTTTACAAAAAAAAGATGTGGTATTTTGCCTAAGACCGACCGTGTACCCACATATGATTATTTTATCCGGTATAATAAAAGTGGTGTATCGCACAGCTTTGGTGAGCATATTAAGTATCACATAGCTTTGGTGAGCATATTAAGTATCGCACAGCTTTGGTGAGCATATCAAGTATCGCACAATTTTGGTGGGTATTATAAGTATCGCACAGCTTTGGTGAGCAATATAGATATATAGCAGCTTCGGTGAGCATTATTATATATCTATTGTCAGCTTTGGTGAGTTTTACCATCTTCTATTTTTAGCTTAGGGTGAGCAGTGCTTGTATCGATCGAATTTTATGGATGGTATTGATGGTATGGAATCGACTGGGTTGATGGTTTTGATGTGAATTGAAGTGATTGATTGAATATATGAATCGCACTGACTTGCAGGAAGGATCAGAGGCAAAGGTAAGTTCTCTGTCTTGTGTGTGCATAGGTAGCCTTTAGGCGTATTTCCTTCCTATTCGGAGTTTCGCGGGTGGACTTACTGAGACGTTGTCTCACCCCGTCGTGGGCTAATATTTTCAAGTCCTTAGATGGCGGATTCTTCAAAACGTCATGTTCGTTCCATAAGGGTCACTAAGTGAATTTATACTTATCTCAATCCCGGAAGCTTTTAGGTCTACGAACTGGTAATGACCACGGTCTGGGCCGAAGAACGTCCACGCTATGTGTTCCCTAATCGATTCAGAGCTTGGTTCCACTACGGACCCAATAATTTCCGGGTGGGTCCTCTCAGGTGTTTTGAAATTCCCGCAAGGATAATCGATGCCTCTCTAGGAGAGAGTGCTATGGACCTTCCCGATGGTGTGGTGGAGAACCCGGCGTCCCGTCCGGATCCTGTGGAGACTAAAGAATTGGCAAACGAGTCCGACTAGGTGGTCATAGGATAGATCGTTTTGAAGATCGACCTTTTTGTAGACTTGTACATATTGACTAGTATTGTATATGACTTAGTTTGATGTGTATAAAGGTGTGCTGTAATTTTCAAAATTTGTGGCGCTGCTTTTCTATCCCATCTTTCTGTTATCTGGGGATTTATTTATTCACTTCCGCATACATATTAAAATGAATGGGTCGGCGACGCGTCCTCGGACGTCGCTTTAGATCGACTACTGAGGGATGGGCACGTGCTTAAAGGATCGGGGCGTGACAAGCTTTCATTTTCCCGCCGGTATCATTTATGTTGTAAATTAATGAATCCTAGTGATGTAAAATTGCATCATATAAAAATTCTAATTAACATGATCAATCGGCCACTTTTTGCACAATATGCCCCATGTCCTTTGACAATCTTTGCATGTAATCTAAAACATGGAAATATTGCTAGGTGGCCATTGATATTGTAACACAGTAAACCATTGCCAGAACAAAATATACTCGAAAAATCACTTTTTTGCCCTTGTGCTAACAGGGTCAATCAAGCACTTCCTAATGTTGTAACATTACATAGAAGAACATAAGGAGATGCTTCACTTGAATTGCAAGAGAAACGCGAGATATGGAGGATTTAAGTAAACCCCTGAAGCCAATTAGTTCTATCTTACCCAGCCAAAGGCCACATCGACCCTTTTCTCCAATCCTCCAAGCCTTTGCTTCACAAAGGACTCAAAGTCACTCTTGTCATTACCAAATCCATGGACTAGACCTTGCATGGATCCTCTTCATGCACTTCAATTGCGCTTGACGTGATATCCTACGGCTTTAGCAATGGCATCACTAGGGCTGCCGGTAGACCCAAGCCTAAGTGGAGCAATTCCGGAATGTTGGCCTGGAGACTCTTAGGGAAAATTGTCCAAAAAGTTCTAAACTTATTGCACTTTTGCCAATTCAGTCATAAACATTTTAACTTTGTCAATTCAATCTTAAACATTTTCACTTCTTGTCAATTGAGTCTATCGAGCTAATTTTCGCAGGAAAATACTAACGTGGACACCGGTGGTGCCACGTAGGACATTCGGCATTGACGTTGACAATTCTTTATAATATTTTATTTTTATTATTTTTTCAGTTTTTTTCCCTTTTATTCTTTCTTTTCTTTTCTTTTCTTCTTTTTTTTTGTTGGCTTTCTTCTCTGCCTTTTCCGATGGCCAGCCAACCACAAGCAAGCCAGCTAGCCTCGCCCCCGCCATAGGCGAGGCCTATCCGGCGAAGGCAAGCCTCGGCGAGGGGAGCCCTTGCCCGTGCACGGCCCAGCAACGTGCCTTGGCAAGGGTTGCCTAGGCGAGGCCGACGTGCACCCAAGCCAAGGCAGCCTTGCCGGGCATCGGCCGAGTGACGATGATGCCGACGCCGAGCGAGGCTGCCCTAGCCTAGGCGAGGCCAACACTCGCTTGCGTGAGGGCGAGCCCCGGTGAGGGCTCCCCTCACCAGATCTAGCAAGGCCGACCGTCTCCCTAGCCTAGACGTAGGTCGACCTTACCCAGGCGACCCTTCCCGGGCTGCGCCTAGGCAAGGGCTCCTCTCGCCTATGGCAAGCAAGGCCAGTCAGCTGGCTATGGCTAGTGGCCGGCCGTCGCCTGTGGCCGATCGGCAACCAAAAATGCAAAGAAGAAAGCCAAAAAAAAAAAAAAAAAAAAATTAAAATTTCGGAAAAATATTAAAATATTATTAAAAATTGTCCACGTCAGCACTGACAGTCCTACATGGCACCATCGGTGTTCGTGTCAGCATTTTCTAGCCAAAATTGACCGAATGAACTCAATTGGCAAAAAATGAAAAGGTTTAGGACTGAATTGACAAAATTCAAAAGTTTATGACTGAATTGGTAAAAGTGTAATAGGTTTAGGAATTTTTGGACAATTTTCCCGACTTTAGCCGAGCTGGTCGAGAGGCTAATCTCTAGCGGCCACCACCAACTTGCATCGTCTATGACTCGTTCTTTCCTTGGGCTCTTAGCAAATTTGATTTATTTATCTTGGGTTCAGGGTTACAAAAATTAAAATAATTACCTTAGAGACTTGGGTTGTTTTTAGCCGGCAATTCAAGAGATTTTCTTTACTGGGTTAATCATTTCCAATCAAGTTTGGTGTACGATCTCTTTAGGATTTTTTTGTTAAATTTATGCTGCTTATTATGTCCTTTTGTAAAACAATCTATGAGGGACTCTTCTCTCAACTTACATTTCTGAGCGTGTTTGCGCCTGTGTGCATGGATGGTGAGCTTTGCTTAGGCTTATCTATCATTTACGTCGTATCAGTTTATTTATGAAATCACGTGATAATTGTTATGGTTGGAAGGTTAAACGTAGTTATAACTAAAGATGAAAATTGGGAATCGAGTGTAGAAACACGGTATGTCAAATGGGAATTGTTGCATTTTATATTTTCCTTGAGGTGAAATCCTATGGGTTATACGGGTTCGAAAATTGATTTCTTATAAATTTGGGTATACTTGTTACTCAGCAAAATAATATAGATTGTGCAGAAACTTTTTAATCATCATGAGGCTTACACAGCTGGATGAAGATATGTTATCTAGAAATCCACGAGTTATGACGTATTAATAGTTGGTAACAATTACACGACCCTTCCTTTAGCATTTCATAATACTACTTCAATGTAAATGTTGACAACGACCATCCTAGACCCACACAACGATAAGATCTGAGACATGATCTTCAGTGGCGAACATAATAATCAGGTGGGGATATGATCTCTCATGGCGATTTAAAGAAGCTCTTTCTCTCTCTACAACGTGTGACACATTTCATTTTGTTTTTCTTTGAGAAAATGACACATAATCTTAGACTTTCGCCCAATATGCAAATTGATCCCTAAACTTTGATTTTTCAAATATGGTTCGTAAACTTTGCCCTAATGTGCAATGTCATTCTCAAACTATTACATTATAAAATGTGATTCATGAACTTTCAATACATGCACAATTTAGTCCTTAGATTATATACAATGTTTAATATTATCATTGAATTAGAAATAATTGAATGACTGCATTAAATATTATCATATAGTTTTATATCATACTTAACAAATTAAAAATTCAGAGATCACGTTACATATTAAGATAAAGTTTGAGAGTCACATTGAATAAATTAAAATTTCATAAATCATATTACATATCAAGCCAGAGTTCACGAATTATACATGTCATCATCTATTTTTCTTTTGCTCGTACTCCACTGGGGTTGAATGGTTGGTTTAATCATCTTGTTCTGATTGATTGGAAAGGATCGGACCGTACTTTTAGCTCCATGATCCCATTGTCGAGCTTTTTTTAGCTCTTTCATTTTATTCTCTCTCCAGAACATGATCCATCGGTCAACTTTTACCTGATAAGACCCTTGTTCTTCAACAACTTTCACAAAAATAAAATAAAATGAAAAGATGGGACTTTTCCAGGCCACTCATCGAAATTGGAACACAGCAAAAGTACCGACCGACCGCTTTTTCGTTTATGCCGACGAGGGCCCATCGAGCCATTGCATAAGGTTGGAGACATTCAATATAAGACCATAAGGAGACGCTTCCAATTGCAAGAGAAACACGAGAGGATGGAGGAATCGAGTATGCCCCTAAAACCACATTGCTTGATTCTATCATACCCAGCCCAAGGCCACATCAACCCCATGCTCCAATTCGCCAAGCGTCTCCTCCACAAAGGAGTCAAAGTCACCCTTGTCACCACCAAATCCATGTCCAAGACCCTGCATGGATCCTCCACATGCACCTCGATCCCGTTTGAGGTGATCTCCGATGGCTTCGACAGCGGTGGCATTGGGGCCGCGGGTAGCCCCGAAGCCTACCTCGAGCGCTTCTGGAAGGTCGGACCTGAGACTTTGAGCGAGCTGGTCGAGAGGCTAATCTTCAGAGGCCCACCACCGACTTGCATCGTCTACGACTCTTTCTTGCCTTGGACTCTTGACGTGGCCCGAAAATTTAAACTTGTTGGGGCTGCTTTCTTCACCATGTCATGTGCTGTGAACAGCGTGTTTTACCACTGCCAAAAGGGATGGCTTGAAGTTCCTGTTAAGAAGCAGGTTTTGCTTCCTGGAATGCCTCCTCTTGAGCCTCAGGACATGCCATCTTTGGTGTCTGATTTGGGGACATATCCAGGTTTCACCGGCATGCTTGTGAACCAGTTCTCTAATCTTGACAAAGTGGATTGGGTGCTTTGCAATACAGTGTATGAACTTGATCCAGAAGTAAGTACCAACTATGTATGACCTTTTGTGGCATTTGCTGTATCATATGTCATGCATAAGTCAAGCACTCATTAAATTATTTGACGATGGGATTGTCAATGTCGACACCCCGACGACATAACTTGGTAGGTTCTGATATTAATTAAAGTCAGGTCACTCAAATGTCTAAATGAAATGAAAAATACCAGTGCATTAATCGCAAACGTGTGATGAAAAGTTATCCTCCAATCCTCAATCAAATAATTAAAATGAGACTGTATCCTCATTTCTCTCTTCCGGCTGTCATGGCACCTTTTTGATTAAGGAGTCATACAACTAGATCTTCCAAGCATTCAACGAGAACTTCTTCTTCTGCTTCTTCTTCTTTGTAGGTTGCGGACTGGTTCATGAAGATCTTGCCATTCAGGACCATAGGACCAACAGTACCATCAACCTATTTAGACAACAGGCTTGAACAAGACAAAGAATATGGCTTCAGCATCTTCGAACCAGACCACAACACCACAATGAGATGGCTCAGCACAAAGCCGAAAGGGTCGGTCGTGTATGTCTCCTTTGGGAGTATGGCCGAGCTAAAGACCGACCAAATGCACGAGCTAGCAATGGGACTGAAGAGAAGCAACTGCTATTTCCTCTGGGTGGTCAGATCATCAGAAGCAGAGAAACTCCCACAGGGCTTTGCAAATTGTACCGAGACATCCCAAAAGGGTCTAATCGTGACATGGTGTCCCCAGCTCGAAGTTCTTGCTCACGAGGCACTAGGGCTTTTCGTGACGCACTGCGGCTGGAACTCGACCCTGGAAGCACTCAGCTTGGGCGTGCCAATGCTGGCGATCCCACAATGGACTGACCAGGCCACGAACGCCAAGTACATCACGGATGTCTGGAAGATGGGGCTAAGGCCACTAGTTGATGAGGAGAGAGGTGTTGTGACAAGTGAAGAGATAGAGCATTGCATAAGGAAGGTAATGGAAGGAGAAACAAGGAAGAAAATGAAGGAAAATGCAGGAAAGTGGAGGAAAATTACCAAAGACGCGGTTGCCGAGGGCGGGAGTTCCGATAGGAACATTGAGGAGTTCGTTGCTAAATTGGGTGCTAGGACTTAAAGAAATGGAAAAGAGGAATGTTCGATATACGAAGAACGATTGTGGCAGTGATGGATCTACTTATACTACTCCTCGTGTGTTAGGAATGAAATATCTATTTACGTAAAGCGTCATTTACGTTTATACTTGCGTCGCTTAAGTTGTGCGAGATTTATGTTGTGACATCCGGAATTTCCGTATTTATAATTATCTAATATTCGAAAATTCGTATTATGATAATGATATTTAGATTTTGAGCTAATTATTATTTGCCTTAGTATTCGGACAAGTACACAAAGACTTTAATCGAATTCGTAAATTTTGTGGAACACGGCCGGTAATTTTCGTGAACTTAAATCGTCTCGGGTTCGACGTGTGAATCGAATTATGTATGTGTTAATTTAGAACAGTATTAATTAAATTACTATAGTCTTACTAATAATGGTTGTTATTAATCACGTAAGTTTTAGTTAATTGGTAATAATATTATTGAATAATTTGTGTTAATAGTGCTAGAAGAAGGAGAGTACGTTCTGGTTGCTACATTTTCCATTACAAAATTGATTAGTTAAAATTACAAGTGCCACATGTCATTGAATAAAGGTTTGTATGGCCATATGTTCTTAAAACATAATATTTTGTGGTTAAATTCTTTTACACTTCAACTAAGTATGGATTATTACAAGATAACTCATTTTCTTCATTCATTTTCTTTGGCAACGTGCAAAGGTCTTGCTTTGCATTATTGTCACATCAAGGTGAAGGTTAATATGCAATTTTACACCTAACATTTCAAGAAATTAAATTATCTTAATTAATTTCAACAAAACTCATTTTATCTTGGCAAAGACCCAATTTTCATTCCTTTCAAAAACGCAAACAGAAGTTACACGCATTATTTTCCATTTTTAATCCAAGAATTTGGAGAGCAAATCAAGTGCAATTAAAGTGGTAAAGACAATTGGTAGTTTGCGGTTTGCGTTCGTTAGAGGTAAGTGAAATTTCTAGTGTTAACTTAGTTTAAATCTACTTAATTACTTCTATCTTGGTTGGCTGGGTAAGAGGTGAAATCTTGATGTGGATATGGTGATTGTTAAGTGGCTTGATAATTTCTTGCAAGTTTGTTATGCTTCGCTTTGGTTTGTTCTGATTCGTTCTGTATGATTCTAGGTAGTCAGAACATGCTCATTTTACTATATTTGTCTTGATATTTCTAATTCGTTCTGTATGATTCTAGGTAGTCAGAACGTGCTCATTTTACTATATTTGTCTTGATAACTCATTATATGTTCATTCTGCTTCTTTGTGCTTCATTCTAGATAGTTAGAATCTAGTCATTATGTTGTATTTGCATTGATAATTCATTGCATGTTCGTCATGCCTCTTTTTACCTCATTCTAGGTAGTTAAAATCTGGTCATTCTGTCAACTTTGTCTTGATAACCCATTGCAAGTTCATTCTACTTCTTTCTACCTCATTCTATGTAGTTAGAATCTTATCACTACCATTTTTGTCTTGATGACTTATTGCATATTCGTTCTGCTTCTTTCTACCTAATTCTAGGTAATTAGAATCTGGTCATTTTGCTATCTTTGTCTTGTAACCAATTGCATGTTTGTTCTGCTTCTTTCTATCTCATTTTGGGTAGTTAGAATCTGGCAATCCTGCCATTTTTGTCTTGATGACTTGCTGCATATTCGTTCTACCTCTTTTTACCTCATTTTAGGTAGTTGAAATATGGCCATTTCACCATCTTTGTCTTGATAACCCATTGCATATTCGTTCTGCTTCTTTCTGCCTCATTCTGGGTAATTAGAATTTGGTCATTCTGTCATCTTTGTCTTGATAACTTATTGCATGATTCGTTCTACTCCTTTCTGTCCCATTCTAGGTAATCGAATTTGGTTATTTTGTCATCTTTGTCTTGGTAACCATTTGCGTGTTTGTTTTGCTTCTTTTTGCCTCATCCTAGGTAGTTAGAATATGGCCATCCTACCATCTTTGTCTTGATGACTTATTGCATGTTCATTCTACTTCATTCTAAGTAGTTAGAATCTAGCCGTTCTGCCATATTTATCTCAATGAGCTATTGCATGTTTGTTTAGCTTTGTTTAGTTAGAATTCTACTAGTCAGAATCTATTTGTTTCACTTGTTTCTACTGAAATTTCCTAAGATGGAATCTGTCCATTTGTGAGTCTGCTCGAAACTGTTAATTTGTGAGTCTATTCACTTACTGAATCTGCCAACTTATGAATCTGTTCGTTGAATAATTTGTTTATTGGTTCAGGTAGACTTTACCGAATATAAATCTACTTCTCATTAAATCCGTTCATCAGTTGATTTTGTCCATTGCTAAATCTATCCATTTGTAAGTCTGTTCATTGTTGGATCTGTTCTTTTATTCTATCAGCTTTTATTAAGCCGGAATCTACCCTTTTGATTGTTCAGACCCGTTATATTTTATTAGTACATCCATGATGGGGTGCGCACCGTTTTGTCTTGATATGTTATAAAGGAGAGACACATTTTGAAAGGGTATGAGAGAAGTCATATAAATAACTTCAGAAGATAACCGTTGGGTCGGTTTGTCAAAAAGAACGGTCAGAAAGAAACTGTTCTCTCTTCTTCACCTCTTTCCATCAAAGAAAAAAAGGCATTCCATTACTCCTCTACGAAGACAATCGGCAGTAATGTTGTGGAAATTAGATGTTTTCCTCGTGATTGCATTCAGACCATCGTGAAGTCATATTGTTCATCATTCACCCGTAATTCAACATTCGTTCCAGGGTAAATTGTTCATTGCGCATCAAAGAGGTTAGTCGTCTTCTGCCGACTTTCTTCCAACAAGACCTTATCTCTAGAATGTACCTATTCATTCAAATTCAAAATATACCCATTTGATTTACCAGATTTTGATGTCCAGAACCTACTCAATAACTAGACTCATAATGTACTTATTTGAATGTCCAGACTTTAATAATCAAAATATGTTTGTGTGTTATTTCACATGTGATTATTTGACAAATGCATTAAATTGAGTTGAGATATGTGTGCTATACTTGAGAGTATGCATATATTATGGCTTGAATGAGATTAATGTGATTCTGTCACCTGTATAACGGTAAGTGACAACGCCCCGTGTGTCGAGATGCCCCGGGGAGTGTTTCGAGATGCCTCGAGAGTCGAGATGCCCCGTAGGTCGTAATGCCCTATGGTGGAAGTTTGTAAGATGTCTCGGAGTTGAGATGCCCCGTGGGTCAGGATGCCCCGTGCGTCGGGATGATGAAGCATTAATGAAAATGCATTATTGTAAGTAGAACCAGATCATTGTGTGAAACATGTTGTGCACATGCATAAGTCTGGATGAACGGTCTGTTAGTTAACAATTTATGTGGTAAATGAACATAAAAGGTAAAGTCTGTTTATATTTGTATCATACTTGTCGGATGATTATGCTTTCATGTTGTGCATACCAAGTGAAATGGAAAGATGATTTTTCTAACTTAAAACTAGATATTTCATTTATTGGGTTTTGGCTTATCCTTTTTATTTTTCTAAATGTGTAAAATGGACACCCCTTAACCCTTGCACTATGGAGTTTTTGTGTATAATGAAGCTTTTTATGAAAGAGTATTTGAATTAGGGTCTAGAATAATATATACCAAGTATAATTTTAAGATACGGGTTGATGTACAAGACTTCGCAAAGTGGGTTCCTTTCCAATTTGTTGCTTGGCACCGGAATCTTGATGGAGAGTTCATCGGTCCGTTTAGTAGCTTCGATTTGGATGTTGGAGACACAATAGAATGAGAAGTTATCAATCCGTGACTCAGTCTAGTCGTTTGCATAGACAGACTTTTGAAAGTATAGTATAGTCTGGAGATAGGTCTCCTTACCCTTACTCAGACTTTTGTTTTTTGCTCAAAATGTAATGAAATTGTAAACTTATATGTGGTATAAATAAAAGAAGTAGAAGTATGTTTGTTATAATTGTGAGACTTTAATCATTAAAACAATATTCGTAAATGTTTGTTTTCGCTTCCGCACGTTAAAAGAAAGTATATGAGAGACACGTATCGGATGATGTCCTGGGATGTCACATATGTGAATATGTCTATTTTTGTATTTGCTAATTTGTTATGGAAGAACTTCATGAACCGTGCCAAGTAAAACGAATTTGGAAAAAAGCTTGAAATCACCCAAAAAGAAGTGTAAAATTGATTTGATGAGGAGAACCAGATGCACCTTCCAACTTAGGACGAAATCATTATTTAAGAATGTCGTCCACTCTATCAGCGAACCATCTCACGTGCATTTGATTTGATGTCCATGGTTTTCTTTTTCTTTCAAATGTTATTTCAGCTGATCGAACTAACAAAAGGCTGGTGAATAATTAAATAGGGAAAAGTACAATATTCTATCAAAATCTAATGATTATTATGTTTCAGGTCAATGATGGCGTTCTCCCGTGTTAAAATTCTAAATTTTGTTTTGTTAATCCGAACTAACAGAAGGCCGGTGAATAATTAAATAGGGAAGAAGTACAATATTCTATCAAATAGTAGTAATTATTAAGTTTCAAGTCAATGTTGGCGTTCTCCCATAATTAAAATTTTAATTTTTTTTTTGTTAATCCGAACTAAAAGAAGGCCAGTGAATAATTAAATAGGGAAAAAGTACAATATTCTATCAAATACTAGTAATTATTATGTTTCAAGTTAATGTTCGCGTTCTCCTGTAATCAAAATTTTAAATTTTGTTTTGTTAATCTAAATTAAGTTGAGTTACATCCCAATTCCAAAATTTCGAGAAATTGTCTAATCAGTCTTAAATTTATTATATGTATGTCAATTCAATTCTAAACTTTTCAATTTTATTAATTTAGTACTAAACTTTTGCACAAAATTCTAATATAGTATTTTCAGATAATTTTTATCAGATTTCACTAATGGGGCAATATGATAAGTAAAATTGCCGTTGATGATTGAATTATCATGTCAACGATTTATGATAAAAATTAACAGGAATGACTATATTGAAATTTCACACAAAAATTTATGGCGAAATGGTTAAAATTGAAAAGTTGCCTTTTTCTACATTAATTTAATAAATTCAGAACTTGAGTGGGTTATTTTTTCTTAGTAGTCATCGATTGACACAATTCCTATTTCCCTAGTCATGAAAGCAACACCCACTGACCAGAAAATACAAAGACGTGGAGTAATTTTGGCCAAATATCACCTCCGGCAGAACATGCCAAATAAGCATAATTGTCCATCCATTCCCACTTTTCGAGAAAAATCTTTTCTGGTGCGACATAAAAAATGCAATACAATTGGACCCTTTTCCGACATGTTTTTTGTTTTTTTTCGCCTTTTTCTACTTCAAGACACTTGTTAAATATAGTTATATACAAATGTTGCATTTTTTTACAAGCACCACCAAAAAAACATTGCATTGGAATCAATAAACTTCTCCTGTTTGACTGCTGAGAATATGCAAGATAGTTTCTTTTTCAAATAGCAGCTATCTGGAAGATAAGTACCAACCGATATTGGTATAGAGATTAGCAACTTCCACCGAATCGTCTTACCATGCACAGTCTAGAGTCAGTGATGGAGGAGGAGAAGCTGAAGAGACCCTGCAAAGCTCATGTTCTGGTCCTCCCTTATCCTGCACAAGGACACATCAGCCCGATGCTCCAGTTCGCCAAGCGCTTAGTCTCCAAGGGTGTCCGAGTGACTCTCGCCACCACCGTCTTCGTCGCCAAATCCATGCACGCCGCCCTGAACGACTCCATCGGCATCGAGACTATCTCAGACGGATTCGACGAAGGTGAGAGAGTATTAGCCAGTTGCCTAGAGTGAGCTCCGGATTGTGCTATTCTTGGGGTTTTGTGGCAATCTGTGGATTATGATTAGTAGAGTCGATCATATGAACAGACACGGTGAAGAACTAATTTGTCCAATCAACCACTTTCATGTCATGACGAAGCTTCATTGGTTTGATTTATCTTGTCATATTTTTCCTAACAAGAATCATGTCGAGCTTACATATTTTTTTCTGCTCTAAAGGTGGATCTGCACAGGCAGAGAGCATTGAGGCATACTTGACTAGCCTCCAAGCTGTTGGATCGAGAACCCTGGTGGCGCTAATCAAGAAGCTCGACGGTTCGGGTGACGCCATCGATGCCATCATCTACGACGGCTTCCTTTCTTGGGCACTCGATGTGGCAAAGCAGTTTGGGAAGTCAGGAGTGGCGTTTTATACCCAAGCTTGTGCCGTGAACATCGTGTATTACCACGCATACCAAGGTCTCCTTCCTCTTCCGCTGTCAGGGACAACAATTTCGCTTCCCGGGTTGCCGCCTCTCGAGCCAGCAGAGACACCATCGTTCCTGTATGTCCTGGGGTCATACCCAGCTTTCTTCAACTTGATCGTGAATCAATTCTCAAATATCGATGGAGCGGATCTTGTGCTGTATAACTCATTCTATGAGTTGGAGACGGAGGTAATTTATGTTTGCTGTCTCTGCACCTTGTGCTTGTATTGATGGTCTAGTCTAGAAATCTAGCAGTTGAAGCAATTGAGCGAACTTCGATAGCATTAATCAAAGGAAGTGAGGTGGAAGATCAGCGTGTTTACTCTTAGACATGGCCATCTCCTTTATTTTGCAATTCTAACCCATTATTTGATCTTTAATCTTGGGAAAGTTCATGTTCTACTTGTCCAATTGTTAATAAGGTGGTAGACTATATGACCAAGCTCTGGCCACTGAAGACGGTTGGCCCAGCAATTCCATCGATCTACTTGGACAAGAGACTGCAAGACGACAAGGACTACGGCATCAACCTCTTCAGGCCCGACACAGAGAGTTGCCTGAGCTGGCTCAATGACAAGCCCATCAATTCCGTCATCTACGTATCGTTCGGAAGCATGGCTGAGCTAGAAACATCCCAAATGGAGGAGCTCGCATGGGGCTTGAGAAACTCCAACAGACACTTCCTGTGGGTGGTCCGGGAGTCGGAGACGGCGAAGCTCCCTCCCAGGTTTGCGGAGCAGACCCGCTCTGGGATGGGGCTCCTCGTGCCCTGGGGGCCGCAGCTGGAGTTCTTGGCCCACGGGTCGACTGGATGCTTCGTGACGCACTGCGGATGGAACTCGACCCTCGAGGCTCTGAGCCTTGGGGTGCCCATGGTGGCGATGCCGCAATGGACGGACCAGGGCACGAATGCGAAGTTCGTGGAGGACGTTTGGGGAGTGGGGGTTAGGGCTTCCAAGGACGAAGACGGGATCATCCCGAGAGGGGAGATAGAGAGATGCATAAGCGAAGTGATGGAGGGAGGAAAGGGGAAAGAGATCAAGAGAAACGCAGAGAAATGGAGGGAGTTGGCCAAAGAAACAGTTGACGAAGGTGGGCGCTCGGACAGGAACATCGATGACTTTGTGCTTAAATTAGTTAGCTTGACCTAAGGTTCTATCTTATATTAGACTTGACTAGTCCTCAGGAGAACAAGTTCTGCTGATATTCAAAATCATCGAATGATCCGATTTCTGAATTCCAAGAGAAAACAATTTTGCGCATGAGTCCGGCAGCAGATGTCAGCTGCTTAAACTTAAACATCGTTCGAGACTTACACTTGATCTAGACCAGTAATGAAAACCTCAAGAGCAATTCAAAACGACAAACTAATACAAAATTGATGCAACAATGCCTACTGATGTCATGGGTATGGAGCTCGAAAGAGCACAAAGGGAATAAAATAGGTTGCTGATGAGCATACCAATCCAGCCAAACCTTCTGTCAAGCCGAAAAAATACCACCAGTGCTCCAAAATAGGAAAAGGCAGGCAACATACTGCAAACTTCCGAAGTACATACAACGAAAGCTTCAGTGCAGAGAAGCAAGATAATCACTATTGTCATTTACTGCTAACGCACATCCACACGCCTTGTCGCAAGTCAGGTTTTCAGAAGTAATGGCTCAAATCGGGAGAAAATAGGTATTGCTACCTATAGTAATATGGAGAGGATATCCACCTCTTCGAACAGCATGACAAGAAGCAGTGTGCCTAGACATACAAAGCTACGGGGTAATATCTATTTAAACATTTACCACACATATTAGTTACATCTAGCATAGGAGGCATGTAGAGTCGACCATCACTCACCCAAAGGAGCTCGACTGTGCTAGTCTGTTGCTGCTTCTCGAGCAACAATAAGTTCTTCCAAGCAATCTGAGTCACCGCTGTCTATGGGCATCATAAGTTCATTTTCGGTCGAGAAATGGTACCGATCCCCAATGGCCCTTAGGAACTGATAGACTTCAAACATAGTAGGCCTCTCCTTCGGAGGTGGCAACACACAACTGCATGCCACCTTAAGGACTTTAAAGACTTCATCGTCAATTCCCTTTCCAACCAAACGTCTGTCTATTGCATCGTGGAGTTTCGAGCTGTTTGAGAGCTCCGAGATCCACTCCACCAGATTACCCTTAAAAGTTTCAGGTGCTTTAGAAACTTGAGTGGGCCTCTCACCAGTTACCAGTTCAAGAAGCACGACTCCAAAGCTGTACACATCTCCCTTTGGGGTGGCCATGAGGGTTCGTGCATACTCAGGTGCCACATATCCCAGATCACCGAATTCCCCGTTCACAAAAGTACTCAAATGCGTGTCGATTGGGTTCATGAGCCTAGCCAGACCAAAATCAGATATCTGAGGCTCAAAGTCCGCATCAAGAAGGATGCACTTGGAGCTTATGTTGCGGTGGATAATACGAGGAGTGCAGTTATGGTGAAGCCATGCCAGTCCTCGTGCAGCTCCAATCCCAATTTTGAGCCTCAAAGTCCACTCCAAAGCTTTGCTGGCATCATCCCGAGAATGTAGATGATCGTGGAGTATACCATTGGGCATGTACTTGTAGACCAGAAGCCTTTCCTTTTTGGCCATGCAAAAACCCAAAAGTGGAACCAAGTTGCGGTGCTTAACCCTTCCTAGTGTAGCCATCTCAGACATCACTTCTTTCTCGGAGTGTTGAGAATCCTGTAACCTCTTGACCATGAGTAAAGTATTATCCTCGAGCACGGCCTTATACGTTGTCCCTGTCCTTCCTGATCCAATTATACAGTGTTTGCTGAAATTGTTTGTAGCCTTCATCAGGTCACTTAGTTTCATCTTGGAAACTGACTTCTCAAACATGGAAACCTAGAGAGCATTAACAATACTCAGTCCTGCTCAAAAACAGTTCTGTAGATGCATACAAATTCGTTTGCAGTCAAAGTGGGCACGCGCACGTGTACACGGGAAGGGAGGGAGGGAGAGAGATGGTATTTATGATGCAGGCAAAAGAAATTCTTGCAACAAATTCAAAAGCAGTGCATTCAGTAATCTTACCTTGACACCTTTGCTTTTCTTTAAGGCTTTCGCCCACTTATTGCCTAAAGGATCCTCATCTTTCTTCTTCTTCACAGACATTCTACGCATATAAAAGAACATGCCGACCGCAATACCTATGGCTGTGAGAGTTACGCTACCGGCCGCTGCTCCAACAATTATTTTAGCGTTGGAGGCCTTCTTTACAATGCACGGAGAGAGAGGATTACCACAAAGTCCTGGATTATTTGCATAATCATCTTTAGTGATAGTAGCGTTCTCGTTAAATACGGGGACTGGCCCCGTCAGAAGGTTGTTGGCCACGCTAAAGGATTTGAGTCGATAGAGTAGTCTGAGTTCAGCCGGAATCTGACCGGACAACTGGTTGTGGTCGAGCCTAAGGGAATTTAAGTACTTACATTCTGAAAGGTTCACTGGGATTTGTCCGGAAAAACTATTGGACGACAGGTCGAGAGATGTCGCGTACTGAATTATACCCGATATATTTTCCGGGATCGGTCCAGAGAACTCATTGCTCGAGAGATCCAATCCTGTCAAGCTTTTGCATTGCTCGATGCCACGAGGAAACTGGCCCTTGAGTCCCATATCAGAAAGCTTTAGATTAAGAACCCGGTTCTCATCAGGATGCCAGCACTCCACTCCGGTGAATCGACAAATGAAGCCTTCAGTGGAGTTGTCGAAATTCCAAGTATAGTTCAAGTAATTCAGAGGATCTTGAACCGACGCTTTTATGGTCTTCAGGCAGTTAATATCGGTTTCGAGGCAGTCGATCACACAACAGCCAAGCAAGGCCCAGAGAAATCCGGCAGCCACAAGTCTCGAAACCCGATTCCGCAACTCCATCCCACGCGAAGAAGCCTTTCGAATTCCACAGACAGACACCACCACCCTCCTCAATTCGCTACCGCCACATGCTGAAATTTTGCTCAAATCGCGCGACACTCCTCCCAACTACGAAAACAGCCCATTAAAGGACAGAAGAAAAAGAACCCAGAAAACGAATCAAAAGAAGCACAACATCCGACCCAAATTCATCGTTCCTCGATACAAAGCACCTACAGGACACATGTCCGAACCATCGGAACCGCAAACCAATCAGCACACAGACACAGGAACAGGAACAGGAACAGCAACCTCAACCCCTCGCGCGGACGGCCCAAACGGCCGCCGCGACCCAAAGTCACGGCCGCCGCGAGCTCCCGTCCAGCTAAAACAGAGCAAAGCAAAGCAACAGAGGCGGCGAAGGACGGACAGGGACACGTACCGGAGAGCTCGTCGATCGCGATCGGTTCTTGCACAGGCGAAACGGCAAGCAAGCATCAAGAACCCCCGGGGGGGGCCGCCGGCGGAAACGGGTGGAACGGCGGAGAGGGTTCCGAGCTGCGAGGGAGGCGGAGACAGTAGCGGATGCACGTCTGGAAAGGGAGCTGAAAAGACCAAGATATAAGCGAGACAGAGACACAGAGACAGAAGAGAGAGAGAGAGAGAGAGAGCGTGAGGCGAGGGGCGAGACGAGTGTGGGGTTCGGGTGTGAACGGAGCTTCGAGGCCCTTTTTTTCTCTCTCTCTCTTCCCTTAGTTGGTTTTCGCGTGGAAGAAGATGAGGAAGAGAGGGGACGCTGATCAGGGGAGGAAGAGGGGATGGAGTGGGGAGGGGACGCCCATTTTTGTCAAGGTTTTGCCAAGACTGTTGACTTGGTGAAGTCCCACAACGCCCCCTCCCTCCCCCCGCTCACAGGGGAAAAAAAAAGAAAATAGAGAAAACAAAATAAATAAAGGTGATGGAAGGACTCCACCGGTTGCTTGACCCGCTTGGCATTTGACGATGACAGTTGATAATAATAATAATAATAATAATAATAATATTATTATTATTATTATTATAGCAATAACAAAAAAATAATAATAATAAAACCAATAATAAGAAGAAAGACGAGGATAGAGAGTCGTCGCCCCCGTTCGTCAAACATAGGTAAATTGGGGCGGCTTCGGGAATGCCGAGGCATGTTTGTTTCGCTATTCAAATTGCGACCGAAATGTACTCTCTCTCTCTTCCCTTTCCTTTCCTGTTGAAATTTAAAATATACTGGAATTTCAGAATGCAATGAGAAAATTATAAGTGATTGACGAGATATTCAGATATGTAAGATATTACTATAAATGTTGTTGTCGGTTTGAATTTCGCAAGAATAACAAGAACATTTACTACACTATCATATATGAAATTTTAATTTGTGCAACATGATTTTTCAAATATGGCCCTATATATAATATTTTTAAACTTTTATTTTTTAAATATAGTCCTCGAACTACTAATAAATATCTAATATAGTCCTTAAACTATATGAAAATGTTTAAAAGTTCAATGACCATATTGAACAAATTAAAAGTTCAGAGGCGCGTTGCATATTAGATCAAAGTTCAAGAATTACAATAAAAAAATTAAAAGTTAAAAAATGACAATAAATATTTGACCAGAGTTCATTGACTATCTGTGTCATTTTCACTATCTTAAACCGTGCTATAAACTATACTTTTGTTTGCGACCATAAAAATATATGTTGAAGTAGAAATATTAGTCAAACAAGAAAAAACAAATGAGAATATAAACAAAACCACTATAACACCAACATTAGTTTACTAGGTAAAGCTCGTTTGTGAGCATGCCACGTGACTCAATCTCAATTGAGTTTTACGGACTTTCATATGAATGTGTGGAGCTTTGGGTTTAGGAAAAAAATCGAAAAAAAAAATCGTGAGTCCTAAAAATTAAGGTTAATTAAAAATTAACTGCCATTCTAGATATTCCCCTGTGCTCGATAAAAAGCCAGCGAACTCGAAATTGCAACTTTATTTGTTTGATTGCTCAGTTTCCATTCACGGTGGATATTTCAACAATTAGCATAATTCAAAAAGAAAAAGGTGATTTTTTTCCTCTTCTTTTTTCGAAAAAGTGGAAAGAGGAGTGATGGAGACGTTGTTTGACTGTGGACTTACGGATATTTCGGGGAATTCCCCCAAACTCAAACGCGTGAAATAAAAAATAAAAAAGTAGTTTGGAACTGTAGTCCTACCAGTGGGTGTTTGGTGGCTTTTTCTGCTTTCTGTCTCGTAAAGTTTCAGATTCACTGACTAATACAAGATCGAGATATAATAATAATGAGATATTATTATTATTATTATTATTATAGTTATTATTATTATTATATTACTACCGCAATAATTATTGCAATCTCCGATCTTCAAAAGTAGAAGAGAGGAGGGTTTTACGGTACCTAACCTCACCCTCCATTATTTATCCCCTTTTACCATATAATTTGTAGTTAATTTTCCTTTCCTCCGTTTTAACTTTTCAAAAACCAACTTTTCTTTACTTTTGTTTTTACTTTCCACTCACAGAATAGTATAAAGGCAACTTCGAACAAATCCAAGTAATAAGGGAAAATGTCACAAATGATCCATATACTATTACTTAATGTGCAATTTAATCCCTGAATTTTCGATTGGCTCAATTTGGTCCCTAAACTACCGATAAATGCCCGATTTGGCCCCCGAACTTTCAATCGGCTCGATTTGGCCCCCGAACTATTGATAAATGTCCGATTTAGTCATTCGTTACTTATTTTTCCTTTTCTTTTTTTTTTTTTCTTTTTTTCGTTACTATTGAACTTTTCTCTTTTTTTTTTTTTTTTTTTTCGTTACTATTTTTTTTTTTTTTTTCCTTTTCGTTACTTTTTTTCTTTTTTTCGTTACTATTTTTTTCTTTTTTTCGTTATTTTTTTCTTTTTTTCTTTTTTTCTTTTTTTTCATTACTTTTTTTCTTCTTTTTTTCGTTATTTTTTTATTTTTTCAATTTCGTTACTATAAGCAAAAAAAAAAAAAAGGAAAAATAGTAATGAAGGACTAAATCGGACATTTATCAATAATTCGAACCAAATTGAGCCCGATCGAAAATTCGGAGACCAAATCGGGCATCTATCAATAGTAATAGTATAAGTTCAGGGACCAAATTGCACATTAAGTAATAGTATATGGACCATTTGTGACATTTTCCCTTCACAGAATAGTATAAAGGCAACTTCGAACAAATCCAAGTAATTTTGCTCTGTACATGGGTCATCGTAATTACCGTTTCGCATTGTTCGTTTCCTTGAATTTTACTTACTAATATAGTAATACATATTCATAACACACGAGAAAGACATGGAGCCCATATAAGTTCAAATAATCAATTATCATGCATTTTTCACTTTAAAATTCATATCTTTAATTTCTAATCTCTCTAGAAGTGTTATTTCTAATTATAACCAATCGACATCCTAGAGAGTATTTTTTTTATTAACACCCTTCAATGATTAGAATTCGACCACCAGATTTTCCACAATTTTATAACAACATAATTTTTTTTTTTTTTTAAAAAAAAGGAGGAAGAAAGATTCAAAAGTGGGGTTCAGAGAGTAAATGCACCCACGAACTTTCCTCGCGGGTCTCCGGGTTCATGCGTCCCCATCGCGCACTTCGTCGTCGTTGACCCGGTCAACACAAGCCCTCCTCCACCCTTTCCACTTTACCGAAAATGGGGCAATATATTATTTTTGCTTGCAGTCAAATCCGTCCAATTTTTTTTTTTTTACCATGTTATTTCCACGTCGTTTTAATTAATTATTTAAATCAAACTAAAACAGAGTGAGAAAAACAAAAAGGAGAAAAGAAGATAAAAGTGGGAACCGTCGCTGTTCTTTCCTTTATATTAAAGTGAGGAGGGGGAGGAGGAGGAGGGAGAATCTTCCTGTCCGCTTTGAATTCCATGAACCACGTTTCACGTTAGCGTCGTGTCCTTGACTAAATTTTCCTCGTCCCCCCGCGCCCCGTAGTTCTTTTCACACGCGAAAGGGAAGGGGAAAGTTGGAGATTTAGGGCCGATGATGTTCCACGCGACGGTTCAAAGAGGATGCCTTCGCATTTGGTTTGCACCCGCTAGACATAAATACGATGATCGATCAAAGTTACTTTTTTATTTTTCTTTTTTTTTAAATAAATTTTGTTTCTAGAGCAATTATTCACATCGGTGATCTCCCCACGTGGCGATTTGTCCTCGATTTGCTAAAGCGTCGGCTTTAAAAGTTGAAACTGTCAAATGAAAGTATAATTTAGTATTTAAATATTTTATCATTTCCTCTCATGTTTAGTCCTGTCTTTTTTGACTAGTATTAGGCATGGACGTATTTAATTGATGAGCAAATAAAGCATAGAAAAATTTGAACTCAGGACTTTATGTTCTAATACCATGTGAGATTTTTATAGAATCATCATTAACTATTCTAAAACTATCAGATAAAATGTGATTCAATATTTACTTATTTTTTCATCTAAAACAGCTTAGGTTTTTAAAACGGTGGGTGGTGGCTTGACAAAATCCCACATGATATCATAGCAAGTTTAAATCTCCGTCTTTCCAATGTAATATTTTCACACTAGGCTCAGGCCAAAGTCCTAATAGCTTAGTGTAAATATTTTCTTTAATATTATTTCAGTCGACGCTTTCTTCTAAAAGCTCAATTCTTATGTACATGTGATTCATGTTCTTTACCTTTAAGACTGAGTTTTGTTAGTGGACTTTCTCAAAAATCATATCAAGGTATTTTATTGACCATACATTTCTTGCCTATTCAATGTCCATTGTATGGTTTGTTACGGCTCACGTCAATATGGTAGTTCTAAAAAGTCATTTACTCTCTCTTTACGTAAAGGGATAACCACTAACGACTCACCGTTCTGTTGCCTCATGGAAACACGACTCTTTAAAGATATCTATCTTTTTGATGACGTCTTTGCTATTAATGTTCTGTTCGCTTAGGCGTAACCATTTACGACAGCTTCTGCTCTAGAAAGTATAACAACCCTAATTATGACTTGGTAGCGAAAAAACCGCGCCGAAGCACACTTGTCGTCCCCCTACTTTTCAAAAAATCGAGCGAAACAAGAGAGACACAATCTCAAGTAGAATTGAAAGCCTGGTCTCGAGATCAATCCTTCTCTCAAGTTATACATTAGAAGCACTGCATATTGAATTTACCATGACAAGAAACTTACAAAATTGACAACATCAATAGCGAGAGATATTAACCATTGGGGTTTGTCCCAGTGGCTACCATTCCAACATAGAAGGGGGAGGTAGGGGGTTCGAATCCTCACATTTCCGGGAGTTGGGGTGGAGACGATTTAGTTTCAAGAATGGATTTCAACTCCCACGCTTTATAAGGAGGCAGGATAAAAGTCGAGAATGAGCGTTATAGTAAAAATAGAGTAGGATCAATAAAAAAAAATAAATTGTGAGAGATATTTCCTTGGACTCGAGTCCAGTGGATCGAGTGCCTCGCAACGGTTGATTTTACGGGCGTCGTCGAGAGTCCGCTTGGAGGCCCGTAAAAATCAACGGCTGCGATGCATCTTTTTCGGTGGACCCTAGTGCGGAGAACAAATCCCCCGGGCGATGCTTGCCAACTCCATCTCTTCCGGCCTAACGAGCAAAAAGGGCGTTCCACGCCATCTCATTGGCCGGCTCACGAGCCACCCTATCATGGCCACTCACGTGGCATTGCTTCGCGCGCTCCCGGTTTTACCAACCGCACTCCGCCCCGCGAAGGTCACTCCTCGAGCAGGGCGGGAGCGGGGATAGCAAAAACGGGAGCGCCCCGAAAAAAGCAAAAAAGCAAAGGAGGTCAGTAGTGATAAAAACATTCCCTTTCCCTTTCTCTCTCTTCCTCTCTCTCTCTTCCTCTTCTAGGGATTGCGGAGTCGCTCTCGCAGCCGAAAATCCGCCATTCCCGCTGCGCTCCGGAATGGATCGATCGCCGCTCCGCCGCAGCTAGTCGCCGCACTCCCGCCGTAGGTGTGTTCCTCACTTCGTCGACGAGGTGAGCGCGTGCTCTTTCCCTCACTGTTCTTGCTCTGCTTGTTCGGTGATTGCTTCCTCTTTGGGGAAGCTATCTCGGTTTCTGTGGAGATTTCTCGATGCCTTGTTCACTGGACCTCAGTGCTTCGCTGGAGCGAGTATTTCGGGGAAAGTTGGGATTTTGGAAGCGGGTTTGCGTTCTTCTTGCGGCTGGAGGTGGTTTTGGGTGTCTTTCTCTGCTGTTCGAGCTCAATTTAGGGTTTCGCGAGCTGGTTTGAGAGTCTTTTCTTTAGGGTTTTTGAAGTCCCGTCTCTCTGGTCCTTGGATCTCTCGTTTGGGGGCTATTGTGTGTGCTGATTAAGTAGATTGCATGACCAGCTCCCTGTGCTCGGCACAGTGACCCCTGGATAGCATGTGCGAGCCCGTACTTACCTCGTGGGAAACATATTTTCCCTTGTGCATCTTGAAGCTTGTGAGGGAGAAGATGGGAGTCAAAGTAGTAAGGGCAATCGCTGGCGGCCATTGGAACTAGAATGCTGCTTGTAGTGTGTTAGTGTTTGGAGTCAGTTATAATAGTTACCTGGAGTGTCGTAAGATCTTACAAATTAGTGCGCAAATGGCCATTCAGCTGCAGAAGGGTGTGAATTTCAGACCCCTTCTCTTTTAGTTCTTGCTCTACCACGTGAATCTCTCTTTCACAATTCATACACATGAGAAATTTTTACTCTTTATGCTTCAATAATTACTTGACTTTCCCATATAAAGTTGCTCTTGAGCAGTTTGTAGCTTTAAGTTTGTAATTTACTTCCTCATGGATGACTGGGTAGCACATTGGTTGGGTAAGTTGTATTCCGCATTATGGTCACTGGATACATTTCTTTGAATCATATCAAGTATTGCGTTGTTTTAGATCCTTAGGCTGGTGTCAGAACCACATTATTTGGTGCTTTTGAATATTTTCTTGCATTTGCTCGATAGTCCTTCGAATGTTCTGCCACCGTATCAACTTTTTTTGGTAGCATTGTCACAATAGCCAAAGAAAATGTCAGGAAATTCCGAATTTCTTATTTTTCCTATGCCATTGACACTGGCCAGACTTTGCAACATGCCATTGGGACTGTTCCCCTTATGACCATTTGACTATCATTTCCAGCTGATTTGTGAAGGGAAATTCGTTTTGAGAGGTGTAATTTATATAGTCTTGGCACTCATTGTAGTCTATGTTCGTTTTTGCTGCAGAAAGCTGGAATTTCTATTTCAAAAATTTGAATATTTGTCCTATTACTTGTGCAGAAGACCATGGAGGATACCAACTCAGTTGCCAAACTGATCGATTCTACCAATTGTAAGATCCAGCAGCTTCAGAAGGCTTTTGCTGAACTTGAAAGTCACCGGGCAGTAACTCTTAACTTGAAATGGAAAGAACTGGAAGAGCATTTTCATGGGCTTGAAAGATCATTGAAGAGGCGGTTTCATGAACTTGAAGATCAAGAAAAGGAACTTGAAACAAAAGCTTCAAAGGCCAGAGAGTTGCTGGAGAAACGTGAAGCTGATGTCTTGGCCAAGGAACAAGCTTCGTTGGAGAGGCTCCAGGTGAACAGAGATGCAGCTGCGATAGCAATTTCCAATGCTCTGAAGAAGCACCGTAGGGCGTCATCTGTGGAGCTTGCTGTTGGTACTGGAGAGGATGATGCTGGAGGGGCTATCTCAGAAGAGAATTCTTCCAGTGTTGTGACTACTGAGAGTTACTCGGAAGACACAGAAGATAACTCTGAGGTCTGCTCTGCAGAGGTGACATCCTATCCTCTCTTGGATAGATTGTGTAAAGACATGGATTCTGAAGGGCTCCACAGATTCATCTCGGACAACCGTAAGAACCTTGCTATGATCAGAGAGGAAATTCCTTTTGCTCTGAAAGCTGCCCCAAGCCCTGCTGGTTTGGTCTTGAGATCTCTTGAAGATTTTTACAGCATGGATCTGCCAAATGTAGATGGGAAGAAAGACTCAAACCTGTTGGGTCTCCGGCGGACCTGCATCATGCTTATGGAATGCCTTATGATTATGCTGGGAAATGATGGTATCTCTGCTTCTGATATCATCTCAGAAGATGTTAAGCAGCAGGCCAAAGTGATTGCTGAAGAGTGGAAACCAAAACTTGATGCTCTTGACATGAATGCAAGCAATGGGAATTCCTTGGAGGCTCATGCATTTTTACAACTTCTGGCAACTTTTGGAATTGCTTCTGACTTTGAAGGGGAGTATTTATCAAGGTTAATACCAATGGTTTCACGTCGCCGCCAAACTGCTGAACTTTGTCGCTCCCTTGGTTTGACCTCAAAAATGCCAGGTTTGACTCCCAAGGTCTTGCATCTTGAATGTTGGCTTTGCAAAATTGACCCCAATAGCCAAAACACGCATTGCCATTTCACTATAATAAGATTGATTTTGGAAATAGAACAACTAAGTGCTCTTACTGATGCCAGTTTGTTTAAAAAGATGAAACTATGATCTTCTGCTGTTTTATTTTGCCAGTATGGTTTCACTTGGACAAAATTATTTGAAGAGGTCATGATTGTCGAGATATTTATGCTACTCCTTTTGTGGTAAACTTTTTGCAGAAACAAACCACGCAAGTTCTTTAAAACTGGTGCATTCAAACAGGTTGTTTCATGTGCTAGTCACTGTAGCAAGGCTCACTTGTGCTGACTTTCCCATTGACCCTGTACATGCATAAATTAAATTGCCTGTCGCATGCTTTAACGTGTAATTTGTCTCTCTTGTATTTCACAGGTGTAATCGAACTTTTGGCTAATAGTGGTAGGCAAATAGATGCTGTTAATTTGGCATTTGCATTTGAGCTAACAAACCAGTTCTCTCCTGTGCCTTTGCTGAAATCTTACCTGAAAGAAGTCAAAAAATTCTCCTCACCTGTCAAACCTGGAAACAGCTCTCCTTCAGGACAGGTTTGTTGTGTGCTTAACTGTACTTATTTTGTAGCATTTAGTGATGATGCCCCTTCATTTGTTGGTTTTGGGTCACCCTTGAATGGGTGGCATTTAGCTTTATGATTACCATTTTCTTAGTTACTCAATGACATTGAGGCATGGGGCAATCCATTTCAGTTGCAAGTTCCTCTGCAAGTTGTTTTGAGACAACTAATTGAAATATTTATCGGATAAATACACCCTGTTACAGTGGAATGACTTTTAAATGACAAATGCATGCGGAACAGAGGTACTACATCACTATTTAAGCCATTGTAGCTTGTCCTAAGACACTACCATGAAGCACGGTGAGTTGCGAAATGTCTGAGATAGTTGATCTGTCAAAGCTCTGGAGAAGATGGATGGCTCTAAGTTGAAGTGGCTTATGAACTGATGAGAGCCTCGGTGTGTGGACAATGGTGGTGTGGCCATAACATGCTTGTTCACTGTTTTTTGGATGTCAGATACTGTCTTTGATGTCGCATGAAGGTTGCTTATATTCTGACTTCTTATGGTTGAAGGGAGTGGGTCCTTTCTCAGATTTCAATTTAACACAGTACCAATCATCATGTTTTAGAACTATAGGTACCTTGAATGAAAAACAAAATTCTACAGTGAGCCTGTTCAGTGCGCACTATCTTTTTCTCTTACACAATAGGCACTTTGACCACATTCTTAGAAAATTTTTGCGTAATGTCCCCAAGTGGTGATCACTGAGACATCTGTAATTCTCGTGCTTTAAATTTGAGACAATGTTTTTTCACCTGGTTTTGGTGTGTTTCATGACGCCTTTAAGAAGGCATGAAAACAATGTCTAACAAACTTATGGTTCTGTAGATTGAAGTGAATGAGAAGGAGCTCTCTGCCCTTAAGGCTGTGATAAAGTGCATTGAAGAACATAAGCTAGAGGAGCAGTTTCCTGTTGATCCGCTTCAGAAGCTGGTCCTCCAGATGGAGAAGGCTAAAGCCGACAAGAAAAGTGCAGCTGAAGTTGCGAAGCCTCAACCCAAGAGACCCCGTGCTGGTGGGGTTGCTAATGGCCATCATGTTGTTACCTTTGCTGCTGCCAACAAGACTTTCTACCCGAACGTAGCTGATGGGTACCCGCAGTACGTATATGACAGACCTTATGTTTACCCTGCACCCACTGACAATCGTGGTCAGCCAATCTTGGCCGCTGCAGCATACAACCTACCACCAAGTCATGGCAACTTCTATGGGAATGCCTACCACTACCACGCCCCCTTTCTTCATTAGTTAGGAGAAGGCAACCTCTTTTAACTGCTAGTTTTAACCCCTTGAATGTTGTACTGCAATGTATGGTGACTAGTAACTAGGAACTGCATAAATCCATGTTAATCTTGTCATGTTCAAGCGAATCTTTTAATTTCTAATCTATGTACTGTACTGTACTTTTAACTTTGTGAAACTTATCAGCAGTTCTGTATTTCCATCATCTTTGTCCTCGTGCTTGTTGCTTGGAGTACTTATTACGCATTAGTTAAAGATTTGCTTAGCGCTATGGTGAACTTTCACTGTGGTAACTGAGTATTGGTTTCTCTGTTCATCACTTGCTGACGATTTCAAAAGCTGTTTTTTCTTCTGTGTGCGTATGGTTTTGCGCATCTGTCACTTTTCAAGGAATGGGGCAATGTCCACAGATCAGAATGGGACTTGAGGTTGGGCTGAATGCGAGGCATGGCTATGGGGAAGTGCCATACCATTAATTTCCGATTTGAACCATTCTTGTTTTGTGGCAAGATGTGTGATTCTAAGCTTTAAATCTGAAATTATAAAAAGTGGTCAACGACAATCATTTGGCCACCCGCGGCTCTATAAAACGTTGTGATAGATTGTCATGCCACTTATGCTGAGCAGAGATTTGTTAGTCTTGGCAGAATTCGAGAATGGGTACTTTCAGATAAGTGATATTTGAGAATAAATATGAGAACAAGACACCTAGATTAACCCCGTAGAAAGAGTCAGATAAAGTCCATGTCTTATTTTGTGCCGATCACCTTATTGACTCCTCCCCTTCCTTGCGTAAAGTGAAAAACGTCACAATTTGTTCATGGCTTAGCAAAGGAGTGAAGAAAGTAGATGTCGGAAGCGGAAAGAACACCCTCACCAAAAGCATCCTCTTTCTTTCTTACTCGACAAAATTAAGACCAAAACTGTAGTTTGAACAACAAATCTCGAGCTACGCACAAGGATTCCTGATTGTTTCAACTGAGGAGAGAGAGAGAGAGAGAGGGAGGGAGAGAGAGGGAGAGAGAGAGAGAGGAGTAAGGCCTCTGATGTCAACTCCGTGGCTTCGAAGGAGTGGGGGAGGCCGGTGGTTTCATATCTGGGTACTGCATGAAAAACATTAAATGTCAAACTAGAAACCAGGAACATCAGTCACCTAGCTTGCAGTAAAATTCCATCCAGACTTGTTCCTAGACATATGATGTGTTGGCTACAGATATTAGTTCTTGCACATGCAATGCACGTATACTTTTGCAAGGACTAAGCAATTTCTTTAGGATAGAAATATGAAAAACAGAGCAGATCCCTTTGGCATGAATGCTTCTTCATAAAAGTTTAATTTTTTCCAGCAAATTCAGGAAAAAATTAGATTTTTGCTCCACAAAGGCAGGATTATACATGTGAGAGCACGAGATCATACATTTGGATATGGTGAGGATGATCTAGAAACAGTTATCTCCGATGGGGTAGGCACTGCCATTGCATCCTGATTTCCATGGTCTGGAACTTGGTTCTCTCCCTCAGCAACACTTGGAGAAGATGAACCTTCAGCTTTATTACCATTTTTCTGGCTAACCGCGCCATTCATACCAAACTCTCGTTTGGACTTCTTCTTGGTAGACATATGCACAGAAGGTGGCAAAAGGGATTCTTGTATGGCCTGTACAACAACACAGAAAACCCAAATTACCATCATCAAATAGTCTAATTCCAGCATGATGCTTAGATCCAAGTAATGTGGCTATAAGATGCAGAAGACGGAAGATTAATCAGCTAAAGACTACACTTTAACACCAAAACAGCCATCCAATTTGAAACTGGACAGGAGATTCACGAAGAGTAACAAGCAAAGACCATGGATTAGACTACATTTGATACTTGGTCTTTTGTTCCATGTCTATTTGACTCGAGACAGAACAATCGGTTAATGGATTCTGGAAGTACACTATACAATTCCTTTTCTGCACCTATGTCTAGAAAGAGAAGACTTCTACTGACTACACCTAAATCTGCAAGCAATGGAAAAGAGTAACAGGAAAATCGTCACCCAGCCAGATCAAGCAACAGTTCTCCATTCTCATTCATTTGGTCCTTCGGGGAGAACGTGTGATCCATTTGACATACCCGAATGAACAAATTCCCAATAGAAACGACAGAGAGGCAAAAACGAGCATCGAGGAGAAAGGAGTTGCTTAAGATAAAAAACACTGAACATACCAACCACCCTTTCTCGCCTCGAACCCCTCCTTTGATTGCATACGCCTCCTTGAAGCCATTCTTGAACAGTAGTTCCGCAACTTTCATTGAATTGCCATCGAAACTACCTTCCACACAGAAAAAAGAAGTGGAAAATCAAGACAAGCATATGGCCCACACATGCCCATATGCACATTCTCTTAAAGACCAAAGTCCCATTTTCATCAGCTTTGGCAGGCAGGCATACAAATCCCAAAGATCAGATAAATCCAACTGATGCTCCAACCATAGATCACATGCATAATCTACTATTTTATCTCAAAACAACACAGAACTGAAGCAAACTGGCGCTGCACATACTTGTCCAGAATACAGAGGACAGTATCTGCAGGGTCCTCGAACCTCGCCAGAATAGCCTTCGCGAACTCATCCTCACGCCCCTCGTCGAAAGGAACGTGAACCGCAGCCTTGCTCATGTACATCAGATCAGGAGACGCCATGGCCGCCAAGCTCTTCCGGTCCCTTATATCGAGAAGCTGCGCGGTCGGTTCGTCCCTCAGCTTCCTGAACGCATCGATCGCGGAGACGTACTTGTACTTCCTCAAGTAGTACTCCGCCAAGGGAACGACCACAAGCCAAACGAAAGTGCACCCGGCGACGAAGAACGGATTCCGGTTGAAGAAGTCATCGATGGAGACGAGAACCGACTCCAGGTTGATCCTGTCCGAGACCTGGCCGGCGGCAGGGGAGACGGCGCCCTCGGAGGCGAGGCAAGGGAGCGAATTGAAGAGGTGAAACAGGGGGAAACAGAGAGGGGCTTTGGCGAATTGCAGAGGAAAGGAGCGGCCTTTGAGGAGGAGGAAGTGGGGATTCTCCGGGGTCGAAATGGAGGGCATAGGGAGAGAAATGGGTCTGGAAGAGGAGGTGGGTTTGAGGGTTTTGGGGTGGTTTAGGAAGGGAAGGGAGGAAGATGAGGAGAGGATGATGGAGAGAGACTCCATTGATGACTGTGAAAGGTGAGGTGACATGGTGGGAAGAAGAAGATGATAAGAGCGTTTCATTGGGCTTTCCGCGGCCCATGTTATTGGGCCTCCAGGCCCATTAGTTCTCTGTCGATTCCGCTCCGGCGCCTGCTGAACGAGAGAAGCTGCGAGGGATCGAAATTGGGGAAGGATGAGCGGCGTCGCCGGCGACGGAACCCTAGCGCCGAGCGAGTTCCGGGTCGCCGCTGTCGCTTTCGCGGAGCGATGGAAGAGTGCGGTGTCCGCTCTCCCTCCGTGGTCGTGGATTCCTTGTCCGACGCATCCTTGGCTCTCGAACGAAGTAAAAATTCCCCCTTTTCGTTCGTGTCCGATCGATTCGGTCCGAAGCTCGATGCGCTTTAACCGTTGCTCGCTTGTGTCTCAGGTTGATGGATACTTGGCGCTCGAGAACGTGTGTCTTCTCGGCTCTAGTGAGGTTTCTGTCTTGTGAATTGGGATTGTAGCGCTGGTTCTCGGATAGTGGGGCCGTTGTGGTTAGCTAAAGTTGCATGCTTTTTACCAGGAAAATGGTGTCGGATGTTGCGGTGGTTCGGAAGAGCCGAATTGTTCCGGCGATGACGAGCCCGTCGACGATGCCACATTGGTATGCTTGATTGTGTGGGAATTGCCGTGGTTCCAATCGTATTTTGATGGAAAAATGAGTAATCTGTGATTTAGCTGACTGTTTTAAATGACAGGGTCGGATATTGGTTCCTGTTGCATTGGTATTCTGATTCTGATATTGTTGCTTTCGCCAGGTTCAGAGCAGTAGAGATGATGTTCATTACTATGACTTCCACATAATTTACGACTCTTCGTATAGGGTTCCGGTGCTATATTTCCGTGCATACAGTGGAGGTATGATGAGGTTATGATATGAGATCATGTGACCGTAGAAGCTAGTTCACGCTAGCAAACTCAATATGAGTTTGAACTTTCAATTGCTCATTTGCAGCCGTTTGCTGTCTGTTTCCTGGATTGTGATATGCCTTTATGTGATTAGTCATTGTGCCATCTATTTTTCCACAACACTAAGCATACTGAATGCACTACTAGTAATGCAGCGGATAGTTGTTTGAGTGTTCGGTGGAGGTTCCCCATCTATATTTCAAATGTAGTAAAATGGATCGAATATCAAATTCCATAAAGGAGAAGATGAAAACCGAAGTAAAACATGATCCTGTCATCTTTTTACAGAAGGACGATTTCTATTTATCTTGTTCTCGTCCCTTTCTGCTCTAGACCTTCTGATGTTGTTTCCTAGTCTTCTGCTAATATTGAATGCAAGTAAAGCCTAGAGTTGCAATTGTGGAAGGAAGGTGTCAACTGTGGAATATGATGATCGTTTTGATGGTTGCTAGCTAGGATCAAAATCCTCCTCGAGGTGACATCTTGAAGAATGTTGAGAGTTCAATAATCCAATTCTAAGATATGCTTACAGAGTTTGGTTGAACTAATTCGCAGTGCAAAATGACTAAATGGGAGAGAAACATTTGTCACTTGGAGTTAAAAGTGGCGAAACTTGGGAGTTAGTGGAGATATTTTAAGTGAAGTGAGAACAAAGTAGAGAAGATAACAGGAAGAGCTTCCTGTTTCCTTGATTAGGGCATCCACACAGTCCTTGAAACCTGAAAGGCCTTGTTTTTTCCCGGAAATTAGCAAACACAACATTAATTTTAGGCTGACCAACCGGCTGCTTTGAAGTAGTTCCTAAGTGGAATAACTTTTATAATGTTTGAGTGAAAATGTAGGACTAAAGTGAGTCAAGTTCAATGTGCAATGGCTAACTGGGGAGTTAGTGGCAAAATTGATTGAGTTGGGAGGATTAATGGTCTTTTCTATACAAAAAAATTGTATGATTCATCTGGGTAAGTCATAAGCTGAAAACTGGTCGCAAATGCCTGGGGTAATCTTGTTATTTCCGCTGTAAACCTAATGCTTTTGTTCTTTAAACCTATTATGAACCATTCTTATTGCTATCTCATCAGATGGACGGACTCTACTCTTAAATGAATTTGAAGGAGACCTTCCAGCCGACTCTTCAGAGGCACTAGTGAAATCAAAGTGGACATTTATAACTCAGGAGGTAAACGTCTTTGTCCGATACTTTATTATTATTATTTTTTTTTGTAACAATTTTCTTGAATCATAATGTTTCTGCTCGTTTTCTTCATTGTTTCCGATGATTGTTGTGTTGATGTGCCGGAATAACAAGACTTTCTACCATGGACTGCAGGAGCATCCATACTTGAACAGGCCATGGTACAAATTACATCCATGTGGCACCAGTGAATGTATAAAATTGCTCTTCCAGTGTGACGCTTCGATCAGAACAACATCGGGCGCAGCTGAGCTATATTTGCTATCTTGGTTCTCCGTTGTTGGACGGATGGTGGGTCTTAGCATCCCTTACGAAATGATGAAATGTGAGAACAATACGTAGCTCAGTATGTGTGGCCTCTTGTGAAATCATTGACTTATTACTCGGCCATAAGCTATGACTAGATCAAATGGACAGTGGAACATTTGGGAATTAGACACCAAGGCAAGCCATTCTAGCTTCGACGGACGCTTTTCTTCGTACTTGCACTTAGCGGTCAAGAGCTTCAGTTGACATGCGGAGGATGTTAGTTGTCACTTCAGGTGTCGGTTGTTTTGTTTCCACCTGTGAACATTGCAGGTGCCACGGCAATGCTGTAGTGTCTCATCGTTAACCATATATGTAGCTTTCAAACATAATGAGTGCGCATCAAATTGATACGCAATTCGAAATGAGTTATCATATCAGAATTGGTTTCAAGGCAAAGGTACGTCACCCCATTTGCAATCTGTCTCGGGATTGGTTTCAATGCAAAGGGGCGTTGCCCAATTATCAATCATTCTCACCATCGATTTCTTATCCTCTTAAGGACGACCGGTAATTCAATAAGCACGAATAGGAGAGATGATTTGCATATGTAGATGTCCTTGTCCGACACATTTGCATTTCATCTGCTTTCAATATGACACGGGCGAGGAGAGAGAAGATTATTGTCCGGGTCCGACCAACTGAACATTTTTCTCTCAATAGTCAATTGCATCAGCTACAGTTCATGTTATCACAACAAGAAATGTCACATTTCCATGGAACAAGGAAAATCCCCTGGACACCACTTAAACCAATATATGTAACTCTTTAACAAGATCAAAATTTTGGTTTGAACTACTCTTTCTGCCTCAAACGAACAATCGATGTGTATCTTGCCAGAGCAAGTAGCCAGCTTCATGAGGAACCCATCTCTGTCTCTGCTGATGATCGATGCGTATCGTGCCAGAGCAAAGTAGCCAGCTTTATGAGAGGAACCCATCTCTGTCTCTGCTGATGTTCATCTATCTGATCTTGCCCATCGTAACGACTCGGATTTCACGTAACAGGCAAATGCATAAAAGACTTCTAAGTGGAGTCAGTGTCTTTTCTGTCGGCTGTTCGGTTAAAGCAGACTAAGAACTCCTTATTGCCCTCAGCACCCTTTAAAGGAGATTCGATCCAACCTTTCTTCTGGAACCCAAAATTTTCCACACCATTGATAATTTTATCAAGAACCTGCTCAACATAAAAAGTGACAAAAATACAGTTATTTACCTATTCAATTTGTGAAAGCCAGGACGGAACAGATGGAGCTGACCGAATCGAATGTGAGGCCAAAAACATCAATTGGCAAAAAGTCACTCGAATGCCTACCTCTTGATGAACAAGGGGATCTCTTATGATACCGCCACCTCCGACCTGCCAAAAGATTAAGAAGAAAAAATTAACTACAACCAAAGCATTTTCATTTATCACTAAACAAACACATCCTTCCTTCACTGTTTTGTGACCAGAATGTAGATGCATGCAGATTGCTTACATCCACACAATTTTATAGAGAATACAACAGAATTAACTGAAACTTTTACTTGTGATCTGCGGGCCTCAAATTGAGGCTTGACCAGGGTGACCAACGTGGCCTCTTCCTTCATCACATTTACAACGGCTGGCATGACCTATAAGAACAGACCATGACAGAAGTCACCAATTGGCGACAAGTAATAAACTACTCTTAGAGAAATCAGAGATGACACACAAGGCTTGTAGTAGAACTCTTTATAAAGCTTTCAAACTTACCAATAGAATTGAGATGAATGATAGGTCTAGAGTCACCAAATCAACCTTCTGGGGGAGCCCAGGAAGGTATCTCAAATTTGTCCGATCTATTATGGAGACACGTTCATCTCGACGAATCTTGTCTGCTACCTAACAAGACAAAGGCACCAATAAAATGGTTCAGAAAAATAATCACAATTGTGCAAAACCAACATGAAATTGAATATGCTTTTATCGTTCTCTCTAATATTATTGAAATGGAATGAATATGTAAAAGGAAGTACCAAGTGCTTCTTTGAACACTACCATCAAGTGCACAAGTAAATATATATTAGCGAACTTACCTGTCCGTAACCAACATCAACTCCGTAAACAAATGATGCACCATACTGGAGTAAGCAATCTGTAAATCCTCCTGTGGACAGTCCTGAATCGAGAGCTACTTTTCCTTCCACATCAACACCCAATTGTTCAATGGCTGCTTCCAACTTGTATCCTGCTCTGTATTACATAATCATAGGAAAGCAAAATCTAGCTAAGCATTCTTCACCATGACTCCAAACTGTTCCCTTGGCAAGGGAAAATGAAAAGATGCAAAGAGTTTTCTCTGTGGAATAATCACCTACATACATATTTTGGAATTTCAGCTATTATCTCTACATTTGCTTGATCCGACACAGGTGCTCCTGCTTTATTGACTACTTTCCCATTCACAAAAACTTTTCCTGAGACATATATTGTGAGAGGTGAGAGATGAACCCAACTGCCAGAGCATCTGCTTAGCAGTTACAGTCACAATGCCAAGGATATATGGAAAATATCTTTGATTACAAATAGATGACAGAAGAGTTCCCATCAAACCAGAAAGGAAAATTTGCCAGATCAAATGTAATTCTTGATAACAAAAGCAATGTTTCATTGGATTTCAGGTTCACAGATGGATCAATATCATGTAAAACAAATATAAATGTGAATGAGGCATAATGTACAAACAATACAGCCCTACCCATTATCCAGAAACCCAACGATGATGATTCAGGTAATCCAGTGGATTTCTTAGTTCCATCATCACATGATCAACAATGTGAACAAATATTTCATGTTAGACTGAACCCTGTACAGAGTTCCCCTGATTATTACAGAATACCGATCAACATTTTTCAATACAAAAGCTCGACCATTTTTGTTGCATGATGCCTCAAAAGGGTGTACCTTGGAGAATCCATGACTGTATAATGTTTCGACTGTATTGCTGATACCTTTCAAGACACACTTCATCAAGTCTCTTTTTCCTAAAGATGCCAAAAATAAAAGCAGCATCCATAATAAGCAATACTAAAGGCAAATCAAAATGAAGTGAAAAGCATGAAATTTCTACCAAAGGTTTTCTATCATTACCTACCCATTCCTTGGGCTTAACAAACCAATTTGATTGGTTGTGTAAAGGACTTCATTTGACATGCTAGTTTGGATTAAGAAATAGAGAGCTTACTTCTTCTGCGGCTGAAGCTTTTGCGACTTGACAGCAGCGAAACTTCTCAGCGGACAAAATAAATGGCCTCTGATCCATTTGACTGCATTACAAATAACCAAACCACCTAGTCAGACTCCCACTTGAAGGCTAAAATATCATCGAAACATATTCAGAAAGGCAATGGCATCATAAACTGACATTCTTGGACGCTGGGCACATCTACAGTGCTACCGGACAAAAAGAACACATCAAATATGGTAGCTGCATTCTTCGCGTTGGTAAATCAATGTAAAAGTATCAATAATTAATTTCCCACAATTGACATCTTTTTAAAAACATAAGAACATGTTTACCTCATTTTAAGTGGGTGCGCCACCTGGGGTGGCGCGACGGCAAAATGTATAAGGAAAAATCGACTCAAACATCACTACTACTCGGTGCTTGCAATACTAGATGACACGAGAGATTGACAAAAAGAAAATGAAATTGCAGAGAGACTATCGTCACAATTCTCTCTGTTTTCAAGAATTTTTCCTCCCAAAGTCGAGGGGGAAAAAGATTTGAGCTTTACAAATCTTGGAACAGCCTGCAAGAACGCAAGCAAGCAAGAAACTTTTCGAGGACTGGCGAATCTCAATACAAAGCATTCAAGACCCCTTCTTTCTGCTGGAAATCTCCAACTTCTCTTATACAAGAAAACCCGAAATTCTCACGAGACAGATGGAATCGAACCAACCACAAGCATGTTGCCCCAACCAAAACAAACGACAAAAGCTAACCACAAGCACCAGTGCAGAGTGCATGAATTACCGGATACAGTATGGAACTAAGAGAGTACCGTGAGAAGCGCAAGGCAAGCTCGACGCAGAACAGCGCGAGAGGAGAAGCGGGAGACGGAGACAGCGAAGTGCCATCTCCTTCGTCTGGTTTCGCTCCGAATCAACTCGAAGCTCAACTCAGCTCCGCCCGAGTCGATGTGCCTCCGCTCGCCAGCACCCATCTTTTTCTTAAATCCAACAAGTTCGGGTTTCGGGCCGGAAATCGGGCCGCCGCCGGCTGAGCAGACCAATTTTGCTATGAGGCCGGGAGACGTGGGTAATGGGCTGGGCCCCTCGCTTTGCCCTGATTGGATTTTTCTAACCGGTCGAACTTTCTCCAGTTGAGAAATCAAGGGTCATGATTGAGTCTAGTTAGATCAATGGCTACAGAGAGACAGCTGAGACGCTCTGAACAATGATGAAACACACGATCTTAAGCAATCATATATACGAGTATACTATCACGAATAATGTAAACATAAGGATATAATCTTCATTGAAATTGAGCATGTGCCCACTCAAGAGTTTTTTCACTTTCTTTACTTGGAATTCACAATAATCTGTCATTTTAGCGTTGTAGGATTGTTTAATTGGGTAATTTTAGTTTAGTTGACGATCATGATTCATCGTGAAGTGTTAAAAAGAAAATTACTGCAAGAGTGCCCATTAATTGCCTGATCTCTAAAACGAACTCTCGATCAAACTTCTATCTTCCCATTTGTTTTCCAAACATTGTGATGTTTTCCCCCAACGCAATGGCAGTCGAAAACATGGCGTGAAAGTGGACAAAAGTCGTGATTTCTACTGATGCATTATTGGGTGTCTTGGCTTGGCCATGAGGGCCTTTCGCCGAAGTGGATAAGGTGGGATAAGGTCACGGCCACCATCCAACCAATCAAGCCCCTCCAACCTTACACTTCACTCCTCTCCGACCACGAGATTTCGTGCAATAGATCCTCTCACCCTGTTCCCAAAATCTAACTCGACCCTCTTCTCCGTTATATACCTGCACGCTTTTTCCCTCCCGAAGAATCTTCTCCTCTTTTTGAGTTGTCAGGAGAGGAGCTGCAGAAGGGAAAATGGCTGCCGCGACCGCATCTCCCATGGCCAGTCAGCTCAAGAGCAGCTTTGCATCATCATCATCATCCAGGAGCCTGATTGCTCCCAAGGGCCTCTCTGGTTCCTCCTTCAGAGCCTTGCCCACCAGGAGGACTCACTCCTTCACTGTCAAGGCTATCCAATCCGAGAAGGTGAGTCCTTCTCGCGTCCATCCTGCTCTCTGTATCACGAGTCACGATTCGATCGGACGTGCTTGTGCCGCGTAAAATCAATGAATTGGTCTTTCAAACATCTTTATGTTATTCTCTAGTCATCTGACTTGTTTAGCTAGTCTTGGAAGAAGAAAATGAGACTTGAAGATAATGAGTGGAAGTTCTTCTCTTCCACCATTCAGTCTAGTTTCTCATTCTTGGTTCACCCTTCTTAGGCTTTTGGATCTGTGTATATAGAAGAATAATTCACATAGCATAGGGTTGCAAGAGCCTAGTCTTTCGGTATCTGAACTGATTGAGCTAATCCGAGTGTAAAGGTCACCGTGATCGGATTTGTGCTGTGTGATTTTTTCTGTTAGCAGTAATTTTTTGTAGCTTGCTAAAAGAGCCAACTAAGAGATTATAGCTTCTAATATGGAAGGGTAATATGGAAGGAGGGGGTGGGGGGTTCGAATCCCCACTTTTTCGAGGGGGTGAGGTAGGGACGATTTAGTTTCAAGTGTGAGTTTTGATTCTAACGCCTTGTAAGGAGACATGGCAAAAGTCTGAGATCGAGAGTTAGAATAGAAGTAAAGTAAAACCGACAAAAAAAAAAACTAAAAGATTATAGCATGTTATCATTCATTTGCGAATAAGTATTCTCTGAGTGGCTCCATTCACTCGTTACATTAGTTGATGGGTTTCAATTCCTCCATCTGCCTTTCGCATGCAGCCAACCTTCCAAGTGATTCAACCCCTCAATGGTGACCCTTTCATTGGGAGCCTCGAGACTCCGGTCACATCCAGCCCGCTCATTGCATGGTACCTCTCCAACCTCCCTGCCTACAGGACCGCCGTGAGCCCGCTCCTCCGAGGCGTCGAGGTGGGCCTCGCCCACGGACTCCTCTTGGTGGGTCCTTTCGTCAAGGCTGGCCCATTGAGGAACACCGAGTATGCAGGAGCAGCAGGATCATTGGCTGCCGGAGGCCTGGTTGTGATCCTGAGCATCTGCTTGACAATGTATGGGATAGCCTCATTCAATGAAGGAGAGCCCTCGACAGCACCGTCGCTAACCTTGACCGGAAGGAAGAAGGAGCCTGATCAGTTGCAGACCGCAGATGGATGGGCCAAGTTCACCGGCGGGTTCTTCTTCGGCGGGATCTCCGGGGTCACATGGGCCTACTTCCTTCTCTATGTGCTCAACCTTCCTTACTTTGTGAAGTAAATTCATACAGAAGAGAGAGATGAAATTGAAGAGTCATGTCTGTATATCTGAACCGTTTGGGAAGGAATGGGATTGAGGAAATTTCATGTCATTTAGCTCTGTATAAGCCGGAATTTCCCTGGACTTTGTCAAAGAATGTGCATTCGTAGAATGTTCTGATTGCGCTCACTTGCGTCGATGTTATCATCAGCAGCAGATAAAGTTTTTCCTTAGGCAAAACTGGATCGTAAGGATCACATAAGCGTCACGAGAATTTCGATGACGAATCGATATTTGCATGTCAAGCAAGGTTAAGAACAGATTTTGCGCTTATTCTATGGCAAATGCGGTTACAGCCATTCGACAAATATACTCAATGAGCTCCTGTTGATTGCCATGACTTATACTTAATGGCGTTTTATCATGCTATCGACATTTGACAGTACTGATTTAGGATAAAATAATGAAACAGAGCGAGTCATTAACTCTGTAATTCAGAAGCTGTCAAAAGGGAGTGTTGGGATGGTTTCAGTCATTTCAGGATTTGGTTTGACGACAATGTCTGTTCTACTGAATTTGTGTTGCTCTGCGGAGTGCTTTTGTCCCTCGTTTTCACCTGTCAACATTTAAGAATGTGTTAGTAAATCAAATACGTTATTAGTAGAAGACTGGTAATTAAAAGGTTAGTATAATAACCGTGATATTGGGTTATGCTTCATCTATAAATATGACATTCTTTATATATGGAAGCTAATCTAATAGGAAAAAAAAATCCTCATTTTCTCAAATTCCTAATTTATTATCAGAGTAAGCACTTGCACTCGATGCGCACGGGTGCATTTCTCATGCTACATGATGTTCAACTTGATCCTAACGCGACTATAAAAGGGTGTCTTTGGTTTTTTTTTTTTTTTTTTAATTAATATGATTAATCAATCATACCACGTCAATCATGTGACTGATACGTAACATACTTTTTTTTAGTTAAATGACGTTCATTTGGTGGACTTTCTATTTACCCGATGTGTCTCTTCATGTTAGCAGCTCAATGAAATGATTATTGGATAGCAAAAAAAAAGAAAAGAAAATCAAGAGAGAGCGAATGCTATTTGACAACTAACGACAACCAGACACACCCTATCCTTTGAAGAAACGGTTAACATTAACGGTCACTTGGCCTCTTTTCCTCTTTCTCAGCTTCCCGCGACAACAAGCCATGGCGATCCAAGCAAGCCAAGCTATGATCCCTTTTCTTCACGCACGCCAACTCGAATACCTCGTCCGAAGCCATAAGTCCTCTCTATCCTCTCGGTTTGGTGATCGACCCAAATCAGCAGCTCAGCTCATTAGCCGCAGAGATTCTATCAAACCCGCTTGCAAGGCCAGCGTTGACGACAGTGATGAGGTACTTGATTTTGACAAATTTAGCGACTTGTTGATTAATTCTTAATTGTGCCAATTGATTCTTTGAAAAGATCATTGGTTGGTTTCATATGCCTATATGTGTGGACAGGATTATCTGATAGATGCTCCTGTGTCAGCTGGAGATGGCTTCTCATTCTCTGGAGGTCTTGTTCTTGTTCCTCTCACCCTTTCTTCCTCCTCAAAGTGACGAGATATTAATTGCTGGACGCACGAATATCACTATACAGAAGTTTGTTTATGAACAAAAATCTGAACTACAACTGTGGGTTGGTTCTTGGCAGGTAAATATTCCGATGGGCCGAGCCAGTCTGATGAATGGTTTAAGCAAGGAAATATGGTGAGTCATTGTACCCTATTTTATCTTTCGAACATGGCTTTTGTTATTGAAAATTTTCTGCTGTTTGTCCAGAACTTGTTCATACGTTGGCACTATAGTCTGTATAGATTTTAACTGCATTTGGATAACACATGTTGTTTGAATAGTGAGAGTATCCTTTTTGATACACAAGAAAAATGGAATGCATGTGCTACCTGCATTGTAGATTTGGGGGGAGTCTTGCCAAGGCTAAAGCTCGGTTATATTGATCAATGCACCAAGGCTGGTTTTCTAGTCAAGTCAATTTTATATTGCCGCTGTACAAATTAGTCTTTCCCCTCTTATTTGTCAGGTGAAAGCTTTTCCTGTTCTCGGTTCTGGAGAGAAGGCCAAAGACCCTATTTTTGGACTAACAATGGGTTATGGTTCCCAGTCTCCAGCAGATGTTTTCAGGTATTGTTAACTACTAGAAAGCAGCCGGTACCTGAACTGGCATAATTTGTAGAATGCCAATCAACCAAATTGAGCTATCCATTCATATGATACTCCATGCGTGCACAAATTGAGATTGGATTACTTGCAGGACTACCGATTGAAACATGCTATAAATAATTTTGTCCCCTAGATGGTTCTGCGTCGAAAGTGGAATTGCTGATAATCCTCCAGTTTTGTTAGTTCACGGCTTTCCTTCGCAGGTCAGTCTAATCTAGTTTTTACTAGCAATGTGTCTTAGCAATCGTGCTTGGCAGAAATATGTCTCTGCCAGTGATGACGTATGTAGATGATAATGTTTGGATTAGTCTTCTGCATCTTAATTCCACCAGTGGCAGATATGAGATTGCCCCATTGGGTTTATTAAAGTGCCATACTTGTTCTTATATAAGAAAGTTGGCTGTAGGCTGCTGCTTATGCCATTTTCGCTGAGGAAGAAAATGTCAGCATTCCAGTCTCTGTGTAGTGCTCATTTTGACTGACAAATATTATGCTTGAGATACAGGCTTATTCATACCGCAAAATTCTTCCAATTCTCTCGAAGGACTACCATGCAATTGCCTTTGACTGGATAGGTAAGATCATTCGCTTAAAATTGCCTCAGATGTTTGAAAATACTCCAGCCCTCTCTCATTCTTGCAAAAACTTGAATGAGTACGTATTTTGAACTGATGTTGAATTCTCAGCTATTTTAGTGTTCCTAAACATGGGCCATACTTGACATATGAGCTTGAAGGGCTTATCCCTGCTATAAGTAATTGCTATCAACAACTTAAAAAACTCCCTCTTGTAAGAACTTGGCTAGTTGGGGTTTGAAACTGGGTAGCATAATCTGATCAAAATTGATTCTTGCAGATAACTAGATGATTTCTATCAAGATTTTGCATGAATTGGTGCTCAATGAATATGCATTTTGCACAATATCCTAAGGGGAAAAGATGATCAGTAATAAGATTTGTGAATAATAAGTTTTGATAGAGAAAACACCATGCCATCACCAAGAAGCGCTCACGGTGCCTCCAGGCGCATGCAAAGAACCAGGAATCATGTGTTATGCTTATACAGAGTCTAAATTCTGAGCACCAGGGGAAATACAAGGGTTCTTCTGGCCTTATTGGAGGAAAAAGCATGGTTCTCGATCTAATCATAAGATGGTTCAGACCATAATCCGAACCCACTTCATGGAAAAATGCAGTTCAACATTCCAAAGTTCACCCTAATCAATTTGTCCTGCAATTTATAACATAGGCACTACTTGCGCCCTGTGCCAATGACACCTATGCAGACAACCTATATTTAGTTCTTTCATTGCTCTTCTCTCTCCTTCTCTGCAAGAGAAATATCCATATCATTCATTAAGTTGATTGCTGTGATGACTAGCTTTCTCAATTGTCAATACTGACCCAGGAAATTCTTTCGTTTTGCCCTTACCCTGTCCAGGCTTTGGATTTTCGGATAAACCCCAACCTGGATATGGATTTAACTACACATTGAATGGTACTCTTCAATATGAATAAAAGCCTACTGTATACTTTACATGGTGGTTGCTTAGACCCTTTCTAGGCGTGATGTTACTAATGGAGTTTGCAATGGATAATTCTGCTTCTGGATTGCAGAATATGTATCATCCTTGGAGTCTCTTATAAACAGTCTTGGCATTGATAAGGTTTCTCTAGTTGTCCAGGTACGTTAAATGCAGTATTATTTTCTATAGAGATGATGGGATGTATTTCTGTAGCAATAGATATCTGATGTGATGTGCAGGGATACTTTTCACCAGTCGTTGTTAAATATGCCAGCAAGCATCAGGAGAAGCTAAATCATTTAATCCTCTTAAACCCACCTGTAAGATATCTTGAAACCTTATCGTGCCAGTCATGTCATTCTTTTTTGTAATCTACCTTGTTACTAGGTGAGCGAATTGAGTTCATCAAATGGCAACACTTGTCGCCATGAATACAGGGGGTTGGAATCGTTTTATAAACGCTTCTTTTCTAGGTTTCTATGTTGGATTTTCATGTTCATCTTTAGCAAGCTGGTACCTAGTGTATGGTCTTTGGTTTCCTATCGACCAGGAATATCTAGATCATAAAGAACAGTCATGTCTAGTGCTTTTAATCCAAATAGAACACAGAAATTTCATCTATGGGATGTTCTTTTACACAAAGCAAAGAAAATCACCGAAAGAAATTTTACTTTGTCCAACCATTCAGCAGTGTTTGCAAGTTGGGGCTAATTAACATATAAAGGCAAATGGCATTATCTATGAATGCTTATTTTGTTTGGAAATGAATCATTAAAATATGTCTCGAGTAGGTCACACTGACCAACTTATAAATTCGGTATCCAATTTATTTTCTTAATTTTAGTTTAGCATTGTATTTGATTGCGTGAACACTGAAAATGGGATTTGTGAGAAAAGAAGAAGATTAAATTTGGCCAAAAAGAACGGCTTCTGAGGACTTTTCTCACAGCAAACAAAAAATTCAACTGCAAACTTGATGGTAATGCTCCAATTCTCGAAGGATGAGTTTCCCTTATTTTAAAGAATATGTGTATGGATCATAAGAGAGTTAGGAACCTACTAATATTTGAAAGGAATCCCAATCACACTAGGAGTGGATCGATGTCAATCACATTCAGTGAAATATTATCAAGTCTCAAGCTTCGTCACCGGATCAACTTGTGCATGACTGATTTATGTGTTCTTTTCCCATCTGAACGTTTCGTGAAAGGGATACACATGGTTGTTTGTCAGTCTTCATTTTGTGGTGATAAAGGCTGTTGCCAATACCTTCATCTATCCATTTATTTTCCATATGAAACCACGCTGTTGACATACTTGTATCTATCTTCAGTATGTTTTAAGAGGATTGTAATTTGCTTGACTTTGAACCTAGATCATAATCCATTTTGATGTGGCGAGACATGATTATCACTCTTTAGCTTTTTCCTCTTGTTTTTGCTCTAAGCTGACAAGCAAACATGCTAACCTTCCATCAAGCCTGTCCATATTCAGCAACTTCTTGCTTGGTGAGATTTTCTCTCAGGTTTGGACTCTCTTGCCTTTCGTTCTTAAGCGATTCCCATGTTCTGAGGACTTAATGATCATAAATCAGTTCCTCTTTCCAAATAGGATCCGCTTAGGGCCAGTGATAAGGCCCTGACGAGTTGTGGTCCATACAAAATGAAAGAGGATGATGCTATGGTTTATCGGAGACCTTACCTCACATCTGGCTCCTCTGGCTTTGCATTGAATGCAATTAGCAGGGCGATGAGGAAAGAACTCAAGGTAACTTACTTTTGTCTTATTGCATATCATTGCTGATCATTACTTTTAGCAGGACAAAGGTCTATTTTCGCATGATTTTGCGGAAACTTGAGCTGCTATATGATGCAGCTATCACATCATAATAATTATCACCTGCAAAGGACTTGTTGTAATTGGACAGCCATGAGCTTGTTTATAACTTATTTGGATAAAAGAATCCGTACATTTAATGGGTTGGTAAGTAAGGCAAATAGAAGTTCGTAATGAATAAAAAAGTTGGTAGATTTTAATAAAAACCAAGAGGCAACTCAAACAAGACTTGGTCAATCAAAACTAGCGAGTAACCTAATGGGAGAAAAACTAAAGTTGGTGAGCTTATGAAAGAATTGATAAATCTAAGGCGTTAGCAAGAGAGCAAGATAAAAGCTGGCAAAACATACCAAAAGTTGAAAAAATTAGAAAAAATAAAATTAACATTTGCAAGTAACTCGAATGGGGGTCGGTGACCAAAAACTAGAAGATAAGAAAAAGTTGATAATTTTTTTTTTGATACCCAGGGAACCCTGTACAGCCGGCAGCCGGCGGGTAAACCCTAGGGTAACGCTAGCGGGGAAACCACCACCCCGGCGCCGCGCTTAAATCACCTAATGAAACCGCCAGCCCCCTTGCGTTGCAAGGGCTTTGAACTTCTCACCTCTCGATAAAGGGATCACTGAAGCCTACCCAGCGAAGCCACCACAGCCGATGGTAAAAGTTGATAATTTGTAAACTATCGATATGATATAGTCACGTGATGAAAATGTTGGTAGTTACCAAGTTATTGGGAAATCGGGTGTTTGGTAACCTTTTTTACCAATAGTTTTTTTTTCTTTTTCATGCTTGTAAGCTTTTTTAGAAATCTACCGGCACAGAGAGAACCCTTTATTTTTGGGAGTGGAATAGTAAATTCAATTAGGAATGGTGGATTTTGGGCGCATTCTTATAGAAATTTTTTAATTGATCTCAACTACGACAAGTTGTTGCAGAGGTACTAGTATGTTGTTCTTACAATTGCATTAATCACAATCTATGAAGCTTTACTTTTTTCTCTGCCCTACCAGTAACTGGTATTGCTTCAGAGTCAGGATGGGAAAATATGGAGCTAGCTTTTAACATTTACTATAACTTCCAGAATCTTAGATATTGATATTTTACCATGAAGAATAGCTAATAATGCTGTAATAGTTTGGTGAGAGATGAATTGAGCCATTCGATCGTTGCATATTTCTTATGCTTACTGCAAGTGTTGCGCGTGATAGAACTATGTAGAAGAAACAAGGACGATACTCAAGGATGAAAACTGGAAAGTCAAAACTACGATATGCTGGGGTCAAAGAGACCGTTGGCTCAGCTATGATGGGGTTGAAGAAGTCTGCAAGGACTCAAAACTCAAGATGGTTGAGCTTCCTATGGTACAAGCAAAATGCAATTATGATCTCTTCGTTTTGTTGAGTCATTTTTAATCTGTTAAGGCATTAAAGGGGTTAGTGTGTTTTCCAGGCGGGGCATCACGTGCAGGAGGATTCAGGGGAAGAACTTGGAAAACTGATTGCGGAGATTGTTGGCAGAAGAGTTCAGCAATGATGGTACAGGAATAAAAGATCCTTTCCACATGTATGAATGGAAAAGAAATCGACTTTGCGAGAGTTCACATTTGTTACACTAGCTTTCAGGTTTAGGGTTGCGCTTCTGGCAAATGTCTACCAAGGAACTGAACCTGTTTGTAACGATCATTGCACATTGCAATATTCTTTCTGTTATGTTTCGTTACTTTGCAAATAGATATGAGATACTACGACTTACTGAAGGGTAACAGAAACCAGTGCTTTTCACTAAATTAAGGTGTCCGCTCTACCCAGTTTTAGTCTTATCTGATTGCCCTCCCCATTCAAGACAACTTCCCGAGGCAAACCTCATAAGACCCTTTTTATCTAAACGAGCCTGCATGTATCTATTTGCTGATCTTGAACTATGGAGCTTTGACTACAATCTGGGAAGACAAGGAAAAAGGCGAAAGATGCAGACTGTTCTGTCCCCTCAAACACAATGTAACATTTCAGCATTTAACAAAGTTTGAATTGCAAAGAGTCAAAAGTTATAACCCATGGGTTTAGTTTACAGCCCATTGTCTTCTTAGAAAGTTCCTTTCTGTATTTTTTTCCGGTAACAAGCGTCACAATCATAACCGTCACGGTTGATAAAATAGTGAGGCTCCAGGGTTCTCTTCAATGTATAACCGCGGTTGAAATGTCGTTGAACTCAAGAGTTAGAAGACCCAAGGATCTGATTTTCCATTTACAAAACTTTGTGAAAAGAATGGCTTGAGTAGCTCCCCTTTTCTCAGCACCAAGAAACACGTGCTGTATGCTAGTACTGTTGAAGAGAGATGAATGGCATGAATTACCACCTTTTGTTACTCATGAGGCAATACCTCAATAGATTTTCCAAAAATGTTGTGGTTCATCTCTGCAAGGGAGCTAAAAATGCTTTCATGTAGCCTTTTTGTCCTGCTTAATATGGATCAGTCCAACAGTGATCCTCCTCAATTGATTTTCTCCATCTGTGCTGGAAGATCCTCCATTGAGCAAAGGACTCATTTCTAATCTGCACAAAGCAAATGTTTAAGCAATGACCAGATTGATGCCATAATAGATAATGGTTTTATAAAACTGTTCTGCTAACTATCAAGACAGAATCCATCTAGTCATGATCTATTAGCTTTTCTTTTTCTTTTGGTGGCACCTCTTCAGATTGACATTTCGAAGAAATGTATCTGAGCCTGCAGAGAAATGTCATGCATATGCTGCCTTAGAGCACTTACCAAACTTCTAGTATCAGGTTGATCAGGTACTGATTGATGCGAGGTGGATTTTACAGTTTTACCCGTTGCTTCATGATTTGCCTGCACCAGTGACTATTGATTACCAAATACTATTCAACAGATACAACTACTTGCTGCAACAGACTTACACTTTGCTATTCATCCAGGCATAAACTTGAGGTTCTACTATATAAGATAACTGAATTATGCAGGTTACATGAAAAATGGAGAAAGTAAGATATTTTTCTGTTTGTTAAAGGATCCAAAGTTTGGCAAGAGAAGAACCTGAGAGGCAACAACAAGATGAAGAACATCCACGAATATTTGCTAAGATGCATAAGATCATGTGGATCACATGCAAACACATAAAGAAAGGATATGGTTTCCCTTCTGAAAATTTCTTAACCTTGTTAGTTAGAAATTTTAGAGCACAACATTGCAATGAGGGCAGAAGAGTTGATATTATGATTTATTTTGCAGTTAACATGCATGAATCCTCAAGATAGGAATGTCTGACTAAGTGCCAGACATGGCACTGATGTGCTTTTTCAGTCAGAAGAAATACTTGAAAGCAAATGAACTAAATCCAGAAAAAAAGTAGAATTTATCAAGCTGAGCTCAGGATGAAAATGACCTTAAGGCAATCAATAGCAGGACATAGGTAAAGGTTCTTACATTTTTCCATACCACACTCCCGAGTGTAACAGAGCCAGAATGAACTATGTACTCAGAATCCACAACCCCAACTTTTTTCATTCGATCACCCTGTTGAAAGAGCCTTTGGGAGATTAGTTGTATGGGGAGAAAAAAACACTCTATCTTTGATTAATTTTTTGCTACAAGAAAAATGCCTGAGCACAGTAGCCGAGCTGAAAATCCAATCCCCATGCATGAGTTAAGTCATTCTGCAAAAGAAGAGAAGATATAAGAAAGAGATGATGCGATAGAAGACGTAGACTCCAACAGCAGAGAATGAAAAACTGTACAAAGTTCTTAAGGTCAATCTTTTTTCATAGAAGTTCCTCCTGAAGCATAAACGGGCTTCAATTGTGCTCCACAATCAATTGACTGAATATATGACCATGCATTTGGTATGCCTTTTCGTAATATTGTAAAAAACTGCACAATACCTGAATCATATGCCACACACAGCGCCATGATGCTCGTGAGAAAACAGGCGCCATAATTTCCACCCACCTACATTGCAGTTTATGAAACCTTTTTTCCTTTAGCTACCCAAACAATCAGGTAAGAGCATCTCATCGTCACAGTACATTGAAATTTCAGACTAGAAGGATGCTGATGTAAACTGAGATACTCATAAAAATTATGGTAAATCTGACAATAGCGTGTGCAGACTTTTACCCTGTGCATGGAGGGCTTGTACTGTTTTCATTGCACGTAAATCCCCTACCCATCTGTCTGAAGATCCTCCTGTTACAACCATGTCACCAGAACTATAATGATTACAATCCATATATAGCATGATGAAAATGCATTATCTAAGATACCAAGAGTAGAAAAAAACGATTTATGATCTGTCAGAAATTGAACATAAGATTTCCATCTGCTGTTGTGACTCATTGCAAATTCATAAACAGTCGCTGTGACTGTAGATTCATTATTCTTCTCGATCATATTATTGACAGAAACAGCAGACCTGTGTACTTTCGATTTTCTATCTCGTTCAGTGATTTGATGATGGATCTCTGATTTATTCGGGTCAAGTGCTGGTTGCGATATTTCAAGCCCTTCTTCTTTGACAATTGAAAGATATCTGCATTGAGCTTTCATAAAATGTCAACTACCAGCCAAATAGGAAAACTCACACTCATCCAATTTTTCACTAGTAAAGCAGAAAACTATTACCTTCCAACATGGAAATTTTCCACTCCAAGATCCTCATCCCAAAGGAAGATGTAAGCGTATTCAGAAACAATGTCTGGATGTAGAAAGCGCTTTGCGAACCACCTAGGATATCAAAATGGAAGAACTTTATTGCAAGTTAGGAAGAAATTGATGAAGTTGTAGATGACACTTAGAGAACTAGCTTCATTAGCTATCTACTATTACCACTTGGTTTGGTTGATAGCAGACACATGAATAGCATGATCACTCCATTCGGTGTCCCTCCATCCGTCCACATTCCCATCATAATGAAAAAGCATCACGAGGAAATCACTTGATAGAAACTGCAACGATATGAGATCAAAATCAAGTACATGACAAGAAGGTGATCAGGCATAAAGTGGAGGTCTAAGCGATCACCTTCTTGACGATCTTGTCTACATTATCTTTTTGCCGTATTCCTACTGGAATGGCAAGTAAGTTCGTTGAGTTTGAGCTCTGAACAAAAAGATGAACAAACTTCATGACGTAAGAGTTGATAGAAGCCAAGAAAATGCTACTTAAAGAACGACGGAATTGCACCTTTGTATTATGTGAGTCCCATAAAGGTCGCAATTTTAGATCCGAAGTGCTTGAAACAATGCCTCTGGGTAGCATCTCACTGCCACGAGGTTTGCACGGTGTCTGTTGATGGACAGTTTAACCAACAGATGAAAACAGAATCCTCAATTCCAAGTTAAGAACAAAGACAGAAAATGCACGCAATTGCAACAAAAGTTGTGTTGCATAGCCGAACCTCGCACTGGGATGTCACATTGTGCTGACTGTTTACAGTATGCAATCTGAGAAACTTCTGCGAAAGAAAAGCCTTGGTTTAATGCCACAATGCCATTGGCGTATATAACTAGCTAATTCACAAAATTGAACGAGGAAACTTTTCATTAGAAATTAGAGGACTCTTGAGGGGACATGCCGGAGAATAAGTTTTTCGGAATGAAGAAAGCTGTGGATAATCCTTTGTGACAAACGCTCCACCAATGAGGAAAGCAGCGGACAGCAAGAGCACAAAGTTGCAGAGAGATAATCCTTTCCTCTTCAGTGCCTGCAGAAAACATATCTAAAAATTATAGGGTACAACAAAATCAGGCACAGAAAGTTGAACTACAATGCAACAATGGATAATAAGTGAGGTAAAAGATTTTGCGGACTGAAACATCTGAAGAAGATTTCCTCAAAATCTTTGAAGCAATTTCATCAAAACCAGAGAGACGGTGTCTGTCCTCTAGGACATACCGATAACAGAAATTCTCTTCATTCTTCCGAATTGACAAAAAGTGAGGATAGATATGAACAGCTTTTATATTCATCAGCGACTGAAATATCATTGCATAATCTGTTGCGCCCATTGTAAAAAAGTTCCCTTTCCATGGCAATAAAGTCTCATTTGAAGTACATGTACGGATAATCGCATGGATTTCGCACAGAAAGATTGCACGAAAGGAGAGATGAGACATCAGGAGCCGGCATGAGAGAGGGAGACTTACAACAGCTGGCAGTTTCATCTTCCAGATTGAGACAACAAAATCCTAGAAGAAACACAGAACGAATACACGGTTCTTAGGAAATGCATAGAGGGATACTAAAACGAACAATAATTCCTCGCGTCCCCCATGGATGTCTAGATACAGCAGCATAGGCGTGCATGATTTTGCCATTCAAATTTTTTCCCAGCCGGTGTATTTCTGGACACTACTTCATTACCTTGGCTGGCGAATTAAAACAACTTGCCAAGTTAGTGTGGAGAGATGTCAGCTGTCTCCTGAGTGATCACTATAAATGCACCGGGCCGGAAATGGAAGGCGTTCATATACCATATGTGGAACACAGAGAATTGAGCAAAGAAAAATGACAGTGAATATCACTCGAGTCCTTGTGCCAGAGGAGAAGCACTAGACTAAATTAACCTGTAACAAAAGGCATGGGGCGTTATTTAAGATCCTGCTGAATGCAATTGGCCGGCCTGTTCTTATTCAAATTTCCTACAGCTTCACATTGGAGGGTGTGGCGTAGGAAGGAAAAGGACTGCATGTGCACTACAAAAGAAATATAAGATGTTTGGAACTGCTAAAAGTCGAAAAGACGCGACCCTTGATTCGCATTAAATGATTCGGATCATAGCAAGATATCAAGTTGATGAAATGAACTGATCCCAAGCATCCGCCCCTTTTTTTTTACTTTTTTCTCTTTGCTTGCCACGGAATGATGATAATCCAAGTCAACCTCAAGACGGAGGCCACGGGCGAGCGTGTAAACAAGCTTAACAGGGGAATTCAAAAAGATGGTTTTAGCACCTGTATTGATTTTGCTCCTATAGAGGACCCATGTTTGCACCTTCTTTTTGGCAGGATTGCTTGTGGTTGAAGAGGACGACGTTGGTCACCAAAAGTCTCAGTTTTGACTATGTTGGCGGAAACCATTTTGAAAAGTCTTCAATTCATAGTCAGGGTTGCAACTCAAGATCCAATGAAGGGGAAACAAATAGAAGAAAAATCTTAGAGGACCATCCCTATTTTAAGAACTTTCCTCATTTTATTCGATGCCATATCAAGGTCATTCATAAATTCCCTTATATGGTCAACCCATTTAGGCTACGTTTGGTCGTCCGTATTTCTAACTAGGATAGGACTGGATAGGATAGAATAGGATATGAAATCTTGAGATTTTTCTAAAGTCGGATACATTTATATCATATCATATACATTTTTTTAATATAAACGGCATATCATTGTAAATAAACCTAAAAATTTATAAACGGAGATGGTGAAAATCTCCGTGACACTATTCCTTAATTTATTTTTATTTTTTTATTTTAGTTTTCCTCTTTTTAAAATTATTTTCTTTATTATTTATTTTTCCCCTTTCATCATTCTTTAATAAAAATTTATCAAATATTAAACTGTACTAACATACCTAAAAGACAAAAATACCTAAAGTATATATAATAAATATAAATATAAATATATAATTTATAGATTGAATGTTTATTATAAGATATAATTAAAGTTGAATATATAAATTAAAATAAGATTAAATTAAAAAAATAATTTTTAATTTTTAATTTTTAATTTCTTAAATTAGAATTCAAATATATTTTAATTTTTTTTTAATTTAAGAAATTTGTTATTCGAGAAAAATAAATTTCCTATTATGCACATTAGAAATCCTATTCATATTTATCCCACCTCCCCCATTGGATAATTTTATCCCGGCCTATATCCCCCTTATATCCGACTTTATCCTATTCTAAACAAGCACCAAATGTAGGATATGATAAATCATATTCTATCCTAAATTTTATCCTGACTACCAAATGCAGCCTTAGTATGGATACTAGGAAATGAATTAAGGGTATGCACAAGGTCCGATTCAATCTTGGAACTGGACTGAAATGGCCTAGATAGATCAACTCAAGGCCATTTTAGGAAGAACTGGTTCGGTTCCCATTTTTGTGAATCTAGACTTGGCCTAGGTTCAAAGACCAAAACCGCCAGATTTACTCGAGAATGAGTTCAAATATAATCAACCAAACCATTTCTTGGGTAGTTTTAAACCACCCCTTGAGAATCCGACCATGTCATCTATACGAAGAAATAAAAACATACCCACAGACCACTATATGCATTGTTGCCCAATAATGCAACTATTATATGTTATAATGAAAATTAACTATTCTACTTAGGAATCGAAAATCAATCCCCTCAATTTGCTTTGTGTCGTATAGAGGCCCTCTATTACTTTTGGTTATAGCTGTAACCGCGTCTAATTATGCGAATCTCCATTCTAATTCTCAAGAGAATTCATTTTAATCTAACCTAAAAACACGAAACGTCGTCATGCGTCGCCTAGGCACTTGGCAAGAGGACTCAAATATAAAGTGATCTGTCTACTAATGAGGAAGCCAAGGAGAAGAACTCTAAGGAAGGGATGCAATGCATGGCCCAAAAAGAAGAATGAAGGGACAAAGTGGACCAAATCGCTACGGCCCATCAAAGTAAAGCCGAGCCCAAATTGGACACACGCGTATTTTTGTTTTCCTCTATAATTAAAAGTCAGAACCAAGCCCAATATTCCGAGTCGAGTGAGAGTTTTCATTTGAGAAATTTTTGAAATACACCCCACATCATACTTCCCGCGCAATGATCAATTTGCGCGGATGAAAATACTGCGTAGTAGGAGTACGGCCATTTGATTATCTATCGTCGAATAGTTCCTAGATAAAAAAAAATCAGAAAAGCTTGAATTCTCTCCTAAGATATTGGTGCATAATTATCGTTAAGGGTTCGCCGGTCTTTCACGAGATCACGAGTTTAATTCACATCATAAACGTGTTTCTAATTTAACTTATGGCAAACCTCGTGTGAGGAGATTTTGCACCTAATGCCCATTCCAGTATTTTTATCAGATTAAAAAAAAAGAGGCATGGTCAGTGGTTGGTACAAATGGCGCTTAATTGGAAGTGATGAGGTAATTATGCACTCAAATTCTTCGACCATGAAGATTTGATTGATCAAATCAACGATCCACTCAAATCAAATGGCATAAAAAAATTAGTTAAATAACATTTTTTTTCTCAAGGTCATTACAATAATTTATTAGAATTTAGACAAGTTTACTATCGAAATATTATTCCACATTACTTGACAATAGTCTAATGTGATCTTTAAATATACATGGTTTCCTCCACCTATCAATTTTGGTTGTCCTTTCTATCATTCACATCAATCCATTATTTTCTATTATTATTACTTATGATAACTCGGTTGATTTGGGGTCATAAGTCCTAGCATTTTAGTCTTTAGGAACTGAAAAACATCCAATTTCGGTTGCAGTGTAGATGGCTTTATTTTGATAAATGGTTCATATTATCCCAAATTTTTTCCCCAAGTGTAGAGACGACATTGAGATTATCAAACAAAATCTCTCCATTCATGTAGATTGAAGTGATGTAATCGGTTCGATGGTGTAAATATGATTGTGTCGAACTCTTCTTCTCATATCAGCTTACTCTTTCATTGTCACTTTATTAACAAAGTAATCGAAAAATGAAGCAACATTTCGGTAAGTTGATATTTGGACATGCTTTAGAATTTTGTGGGGATTGATATGGTTGATGTATGTAAAAATGACATGTAGCATCCTGTTGACATGAGAACAACATCCCACGCAAATATAAATGGCGTTGTTCTAAGTTGTACATAATTTGCTCGTACTTATTAATATTGGAGCTTGGGCGATAATATATGTATAGCCGTGGTCACGTTAGGAAATCTAACTTTACTTGCTAATTGCCGAATTTATGAGTCAACTAACAAAACGCATATGCTTGTCCGGTATAACTATAATTGTTATTGAGATCTTGTAATAAGGGGTGTCAGTAATTTAGTTTGATTCAATTTTCAAGAAACTCGAAGTAAACCGTTTGAATGTGCATTAATTTAGTTTGGTTCATATCGATTTCGTTTTCAATTTGATTTTCCAGTTTGGTTTTGATGCCCTTGATTGTAATGCATGGATTTGATAATATATGCTTTAACATTGGCTTTGGCAGTTTGTTGTAAGCTATTGCGACTGTGAATGGAAATGAAAAATTCACCATGACATTTCACAACTAGAGATGCCGTGTACAAATGTGTTGTATAGGCTCCGAGTGTCTCTTGATACTAGCAAATGGTAATTGGTTCTAAAGTGACACAATGGTCTATCTAGAACTAGAAACAAACCCTATGGACTCTGGTTTATTAAAATTGGAATTGAGAATCAAGTTAGTTTTGGAACTGATTGCTCCTAAATCAGTCGGTTTGTTATTGCTTTATAGGGAGCCTATGTTAAGTTTTGGCTAAAAAGTCACATTCTTATTATAAAAACAGAAGATTAGCACCATTTCATTACAAAAAAAAGTTGTTGGATAAATAGTTTAATTGCTGTTTGTTCGTACTTTAAGACTAGACTTCAAAATTGACCTGGGCTGAGCTAGCGATTTCTACTTTGGAATTAGGAATGGAATCAGTTTTTAATGCTCACCCTTAATAGTGCCTTTGTTTTTCGTCCACCCCGATGTTTTCTCAGATGGGTAAACGATAAAGTTCATTCCTAGGTTAAATGGAACCACCTTGAAAACAGCAGACCCATTTGATTTTTCTTTTCTATTCTCCCTTTAAAAAAAAGGTGAGGTCCTAGGAAATCGCAAATTTTTGCGGGAACAGGGTACTGTCCCATAAAATTGGAATTTTACTATTTGAGAGGAACAAGGACGGGAAGTGGAGTGCCCAAACAATGCCCTGTCCTCGTTGGCAAATAGAATAAAAAGAATAACTAGGACTCATAAAACATGTTTTCTCATTTTTTTTTGTCAAAAATACGTAGTTACTGTTCACTTAAAAAAATTTAATGAGTACATATCAAGAGTTTCGGGGCAAATTAAATCTAAAAGGGCTCGAAGAATGTACAAGACTCAATTAAAAAGAAGTCTATTAGTCTTTTGGATCTTGACAACCCAGTAGTCTACTTTACTCATGTCCTTACTGTAAAGGGTTAAAGAGAGATATGAAAACTGGGAAAGCTTAGGACAGTTGTTGAATAAGTAATTGAAAAATGTCGTGTTTCAATGCCTTAATTATTCGTAGTCGTGTATAATTACTATTTTAATAATAATTACTATAGATTTATTAATAGCTCAGCATATTCATTAGCACAAATAGTTCATAATTTTGGTCCAATGTATAATATCAAGCTTGGATGTCTAAATTGCTCAATGTAATACTTGAATTATTAGCAAATGTTCATTCTAGTCTCTATATATAAAACAAATTCAACATCGTCCTTATGTTTATTCAAGTTAATAGAATTTACTAGTGTAGCTTCCAATCCGTTAAATTTGAATGGTGGACAACAAAAAAAGTTACTCATTGACTATCCAAGGAAGTTGTTAACTCACAATTAGGATATAATTATTCACATCATAAGATATTGATACGTTAATGTCCAATGTCTTTTCCTTTTTACCTTTCGTAGGTAGAAGAGCAGGAGGAAGAAGGACGAGTCAAATTTAGCATCTAATAATCTACCTTATGAAACAATATTATATATAGAGCACTTGTGTATGGTAGGGTGATCGTGTTGAATAAATTAAAATTAAGGGAAAATATTGTGAACATTTGTTTTTTTCCCTTCTGAGGGAGATTAGTTATGAGTGGACGGGTCATGACATGGGCAATTCGAGACGGTACGGTGCGGACCCAATCCGACAGCTGACGGGTCGAGTCCGTGTCATCGTGGCGGCGACGCGCTGTGCAGCCGCGCGTGGGGGGGACGGAGCACCCCCTAATAAGGTAATTTTGCAGGCCCACGGTCGGTACCTTCTCAGATCAGCTCCGGTCGATGCGGGCCGTCGACCCATCGCTCTCGCCGCGGCTCGCTGTACACGTGGACGGCTGGGATCGCCAGGGGCGACGCATCCTCCCCCTCAGGATGCGGTCGCCCCATCCCCGGTGGGCCCCCACCCCAAACCCGGCAAAGAAAAAGAGGAGGATCTGGAAGTTGTACCGTTTTTTCCTAATTTCTTCCGAATTTCTTTTGATTTCCGAAGTTGTTGGCTTTCATAATCACGCTTGCTGCTCGATCTTCTCGCTCTAAAGCTCGTGGAACCGTCGAGATCTCTCTCTCTCTCTCTCTCTCTCTCTCTAGGACCAGGGAAAGCGCAAGTTGTCTACTTGTTTTCGATCCTTATCTCCTCGCATGCCAGAGATCACTCATTGCTTGTGGGGTTCTCAAGAATCGTTCCCACCATGTTTCATCTTCCATCTTCTTCTTCTTCTTCTTCTTCTTCTCTGTTTCATTGGTCTCCTCGGCGGAGATCCGGAGTTGCCTATTGCGTTTCGGCGTTGTCTGGTGTGATTTGATGGGCATTTTCCTTCAGGTTCCGCAAGGAAAGTGCTCTCTCTTTGTGACCTCCTACATGGGCGACTCTTTTACTTTTTTTCGCGAGCGTTGAATCAGACTGGGTTTTCTTGGGAGTGGGAAGTTGGTGCCGTTTGACTCTCCCTAGGGTTTTGCTTTGCTCGCCGTTGCGAAATGCGAAATTGTTTGGATGCGAAACTGGGATGGATTTTCTCTTCTTTTCTTCAGTATAGTGATAGTGATAGGGTTTAGTAGTTCTTGATCTGGAGATCGTTAAGAGTTTGCTCTCGCGGACACATTTCGTTTTCTGTTGGGTTGTCCTTGTTTTGTTTTGTGGAGGTTTTATGTTCGGATTAAGCTTGTATCCAGTTCGTTGCTGCTTATTGAGGGAAAGGGAATTTTCTTTTCTATGAGTTTATTTTTGTTGGACTTACTCATGCTTTACTGAATTCACGTGCTTACTGCCCTACCTAGCACGAGCACCTACTTATTTTTTTAAATGTTCTCCCTTTTGGATCTTTAGGGTCGCAGTCTTTAGATGTAGTCTCAACGGTTTTGGATTCTTTTCTTTGGTTAATGGTGGTTCCTACACGGTGGCTCCCCATGCTGTTCTCACTAGATGTGGGTGCGTCATGATCGAGTCATAAATGTCACTTGGGTTTTGGTTTTTGCTCTCTTTTTCCATAATAATTTATGGGCACGAAATATATTCTTTCCTTTCCTTTTGATTATTTTCTTTTGAAGATCTTGAGTTGCGAGATTCAGCGCTGTTTATGCTCTTCTAACTCACGTCTGTGCTGATCCCTTTGAAACATGTGCCTAGTAAGCTTCAACCTTTGAAGCTGTTCGTCTCTTGCTGTGTTTAAGTCAGTATAGGGACATGTTGGTTGGCTTAGGGCAATCTGTGCTTCTGGAGATTATATTCGAGACCCTCTATTGATAAGGCAAACGGTTTTCTATGGCTATTTCATGTTTAAATGTTCAGAAATATTTCTTTTATCCTTCTAAATTAATTTGGGGAAATACTATAACATTCATCCAATACAGTATTCTTGTTGACGAGAATTGGATTGGCTTTTGAATTTCAGTCAAGTAATGTGTAATGCTCCATAGATTACGGTCAAAGATCTATACAAGCATGCCAAAAAGTAGAATTCGCCTCTGTGCTTTTCCTTTTGCAGATTTGGGCCTCTAGGTGATATCGTTGCTTGACAACGAGAGAGAGCACGCTAGTTAGCATCCATAAAAGGGACATGGCTGTGTACAAGCGTGCTCTCTATCGTTGTCATACGATCTGCATTTGAGGCTTTGTTTCCAATCTTTGGAATAAGTGAATGGTGACTTTGAATTATATGTCTTGAGTGTAATATTTTAATGCACAACACTGATGAGTTGTGAAGGCTTGTGTTATGCATATATGACGCAAGGGGCTTGAGTCTCTTTTTTCAAATAGCTGGGAGGTAATTTGAATTTGAATTTTCTCCTTAATGCCTGATATTAATGACTGTGTATTTTGTGTGATGCATTAATATAGTGCAATTCTAGATGGTCTTCCAATAGTTTGGTGCATGCTTCTAGAATTTGTGTGCGTCTTTGTTTATGTTTGGTTGTTGCGTAGATGTGATGTGATGGAGCATGTACTAGATACTTAGATAATTAAGACATTTTCCTGACCTAGCTGTTAGCATTTGCAATATTATCTGCAACATTGATGTGTCTATTGAGATTTGTACATTTTATTGGTTGATTTAAAGTATGTCACTATTCATGATGCTGATCAATGATTCGGGAGTTGCATTGCTCACTAATAATGAATTAGTGTAATGCACGATTTTGGAGTCTAGATACCATATTGTTTATTATTTTGCATGAAGTACATATTTCATTTGGTGTTTGGATGAGGTTATGGGACATTGTCCTTGTCGACTAATGCAGCATAATTTAAAATATACTCGAATTCATAGTTGCTGAGTTAGATATTGACTAAAATATATTGTTTTACGGAATTATGAAATATGATATGCACTCCAGCATAATAGGCTTAATTCAGGAAAGAAAAGGATGCCGATATTTCCTGGTTGGCTGAATATTCAGGTCTAAATTGAGGAACTTGCATGTCAAAATTTTTCTTCTGCATATTAAAGACCCAACTTTGTTCAGTCCTAATGATAATGAGGTTGCACATGCCACTGAAGTAAATTTTATTTTTCAGTGAGTTTGTAACGCAATATCAAATTTAATCCAACGATGTCTTTCTTCTGATGCACATCAATTGCTCTAATTTGATAGCTTGTTATAGCTGATTAACCCTTCCTTAAAATATGATACCATGCTTTGTCAATGCTTGCTTTATTAAAAATGGCAGTCGTGTTTTGGGGGAATTGTTCCACAAATCATTTGCACGCAGTTTAATTGAGCCTTAAACCTTTCATTTGTTGCACTAAGGTCCTATGGAAATTAAAAAGTGTAATTGAGTCTTAAAATTTAAGTTCGTGTAGTCAAGTCGTAAAACTTTTCTCCAAAGTGCATTGAGGATCCTAACCTATATTGACTAGTGCAATTTGAAGGGTGTCAATAAGCTTTGAGTGCTATCTGGGCAAGTATCAACATTGTCCATGGAAAAGACTTGATTTTACTTTTTGCAGAGGTTGCCAATCAAAATAATTAGGACTTAATTGCATTCTGCGCAAAGGTTTTTGAATAAGTGAATATTTAACTTGGGTATAGGTTATTGCGGTTGAATTATAAATAAAGCATTGCACTTGACTTGTATATATATATATTTCAATCTGACATGAACCATAACTCTCTTGATGTCTTTTCTCTCACATGCAATGTTCTTTTTGACTCCAACCGTAGGGGCTGTCTAGTTCGAGAAGCATTTTTAGTTTCCAATTCCATAGAAAATGAAATGAAAACAATTTTCTGCTTTCATTTCCTTTTTTTTTTCAAGATGTTTGGTAAGCTAAAATGAGAATTCTTGGTGGAAATGACAATTTTGAAAATATGTTTTGTGCTTCACTAAGAGATTTTTTTTTCCTTTCTATTTTGGTGAAAAGGTTATGGTTTTTCTTTCATAAATGGAATTTGAGAAAGTTTCAGAGAAGGTTCATGTTCTTTACCAATTCATTGCGTGAGTAGAGTTTCTGGAGCTCATTTTTTTCCTCTCCTCAATGCCTTTCAGCTTTGGAGCGCCTGGCCCCTTGGGGGGGGGGTGTGTTTGCTTGGATCCAGTCTTTGAAGAAGACATCATGAAAAGAATGTCCTTCACCATGATACTTTGTTCTCATTTTGGAGTGGGAAACACCAATGTGTTTTAAGTCCATGATACTGTTTTCACTTTTGTGCCTAATAAATGAGAAGAAGCTTACCGTGTTTTCATTTGAAATTTTTTTCATGATTTTGCCAAACAAAGTTGCTAGTAGCCTTTTCATTCTCAGTGAAATGAAAGTGGAAATTCAAAAGTGCCTATCAAGCGAACAAGCCCTGAAATGCTGCCATTTTCTTTTCTTTTGTAGTTTTCTTTTGCTAGGATTGGTGATTCGTAGTGGTGACTAAAATCATTGAAGATTTTTATGCTAGAAGGTGTAGTTCTCTCCCTTTGGGGCCTTTTTTGGTCCACTCCTTGTAACTATATCATGTAGGGAGTGAAATTATACTATACGTAAAAATTGTAAACCTGATGCATTGAAGCAAAATACTTCTTTCTACAATAAGGACCATGGTCTTTTTAGTTTTTATGGATTGTTTGATATTCCAAAAATAGTGCGACACAATTTGGGCGTGGAGAGATTCCATTTTTGTGTTGGAAAGAAGAAATAGACTATATAATTCCTCTCCTTGTGTTTTGGCTCATCCAGAAAGAAAGGAACAAGGAGCAGTTGTCCTCTGGGGATTCTATTAAGGATAATTTGTCATGGAGACATCACTTTAAATAACATTGGAAAGTTTAATTTCATGATTAGCATTCACTGCAAATTGGCTCCTCGAAGATGGTTGTTGCGGAGATCCTAGAAATTATCACCTGGCCTTTTACTTGATTTCGACCTAGTCTGGTGTTGAGGAATCCCATTGCTGATAATTGAGAGAAGCTTGAAGTATAAATCATGAGAAAGATAATGGCAAACGATCGTAGGAGGTAGCTAATGGATCATTCCATGTGTTATGAGTTCTGTATTCTAAGATCTTCCTTTGAAGTTCCTCTTTGTGAGACCTATTACTTGTATCTTTAAGAGAAGCTTGTTGTTGTGTAAGTAATTGATGTTTCTTGTGGCCTTTGTTTGTCTGCTAGAGAATGATGATGCACAACTCTAGTGGACAGCAGTCTCATTCCAGGAAGACATCATTTATGTCCATTATATTAGTGGCCAAACCATATTGAATTCGTAATTGAGTTTACATGTATTTCATTTTTCTTCTGTCAGTAGTGGATTCTATTTTTTTTTTTTAATGAATTTGATAACATGTATGAATCACTTTTCTCTTGTATAAAAATTTCATTGATTAAATCACACCTACAATTTTTCAAGGGCATTACCTTTTCCGACTTATCGGGAAGTCATAAGAAGGCAAAAATCTTATATGACTTTGCTTCAAACTCGATTTTCTTATAGCCTCACCTTCCTCTTTTATTAGCATTCTTGGCAGCTCATAACATTGAAGAAGAATGAGATTGATGTGGAACAAACTCATCCATTTTTGGGGCAAATAGATGAGAGCTTATAGCTAAACCTTGATATAACCTTATTGCTAGCTGTTAGAAATGTCATACACTATCTTGTGTAACCTTATGCTTTCCTTTTGTGGCTGAAATAAATTGTTCTATGTACCCTTTGTTTCTGAGAGTCTTGCATGATGTCACCTAATAATAAGATGCCATCTTCGTTGTTGCATCTTTGGTTAGATCTTATGCTCATTCAGTTCACTAAGCAGAATTCTCAATTTTTGCTATGGAAATAATCAAATTGACTTTGGGGCTTTACCATGCCTGCCATGTCTAGCTTCGGTCATACCATCTGCAACAATTTCTCCTCCACTTAAGAATCCTCATTTGTTGCTGAATAGAAGTTCGATAATATGCTTTGGAGTCTTCATTTTTTCCTAGATAGATCTTGGTTCATTGACTTCTATAATAGTTCCTATACTATCAAATGGATATCTGAAACACTAGTCCTTAAACTCATTAGAATTTGAAGATGAGGTGTATGATTTTATCTTCGACAGAGATGATTCTGGATTTGCCCTATCTTGCTGTTGTGCGTATGCACACTTACAGATGTCGATGCTTCTTGTGCAATATATGTTTTGCTGGGTATGTGAGTATTCATGCATTATATTTGTTTTTAGTCAATGTTGGCACTGATAGTGCGAAGGTAGGTCATAGTCTTCACCTCGGCATAAAATTGATCATGTGGTTGACCGAACTTGCATCATTGCTACAAATTGAGTTTCCAGAAATATGTTTGGCTTGTCCAACCATTTGAGTTGGAGATGAGGTAATTATCTGCTGTGTTTTCATCCTTGATGTATAAGTGTCATTGCATCTCTAGTTTGTCCATGATGCTAATGTCACTATTGAGAGCTATTGAGCTCCAAAGTTGACTCACAAGAACCGGGAATTATGCCAAAATTGCTGCCAAACGTTTTTTTACATAAATTCTTTTATCTATGAGATTGAAATTGGAATTTTCACCTTCAAATAAGGTGAGGATGCTTTTTTTTTTTTTTTTTTTTTTTTTTGGGACAAGAAATAAGGTGAGGATGTTTGAATGCAAAGGATTGCGTTTTTGTTGTGCATCTGCCATGGCTTTGAGTCACATGTAGCGATTTTCTACATTTTGTTGTCTTGTCGATCTTTGACTTTGATATGAAATTGAGTGTAATGGCATAAAAAATGATTTCATATGCATCATCCTACATGGCCGGCTTATTTGCTGCTGCTGCTGCTGCTGTCCAGTGGCCGGTCTTTTCAGACTCAAATTTGAAAAGAAAGGGTTATGATCGAGGTTATCTTCCAGACATTATGTTTGAAAAAATATATGCTGGACCTGAGGGGCTGCTAATCTAGGTTGCCCTTAAATCTGTGCATGGTGAAGACTATCCCGAGAGGGCTTATATTAGATTGCACTCGAAATTGTTTGTGCTGAAAACTGTCCATTGGCTTCTCTATATTTCATTTATGATGGTGGTAATTCCATCCTTCGGAGCTCTCCTGCATGTTTTTGCATCTCACTTTGTTGATTTAATAACGTGTCAGTTTATTACTTTTGCTGTAAATATTTCGCGTGATTAAGCCCAGAGGTCCAACAACTCTGAACAGGAAGAGGGTCGAATAGCTTGGCACGGATCAATTCATATACAACTGTCATGTTGCCAAGTTGCCTTCTATGAGATTGCTGAGAGTCCTACATGCTGTAACAGGAAAAATCTTACACTCTGGAGGAAAAATCTTACACTCTGGATGATGAAGAAACAATAAGCCATCGGCTATCGCACGGGATTTGGTAGTATCTGTTGAGATGCATGCATGTTGACTTTTTTTGACTGGCTTAAGGTTTTCGTTCCTCTCTTGCCCTTTTCAGTTTGATACTTAAGCGATGCTCCTTTTATTCGTCTCTCACAATGAAGAACTTGGAACTTAAAAGGAGATTCGGTTTCTGATTTACGAAGCAGCGACAGTTTCTGGTGGGGTCAAACTACGGAGTTGTGTTTATGTTTTGACGCAGCAATCACTCTCTTATTTCTTGAAATGGGAACAATGTGAAAAGAGCAGTGCTGGACGACAACGACAACCATGTCTTCTATTGTTCTTGCATATAGGTATATTGCATGATATCTCATTACTTTAAGTGTGGAGTAAGGTTAATTTAATTACGCTATTGAGTCTCTTCCCTTCGGTGGAGTCCGCTTGGGGTACACGTCACCCGAATCTTGTCTAAGATCACATTATTCCTGGTGGAGAGAGCGACTGATATTTCAATTAAATGGATCTTTTATCTATTTATATCCATACCATCTACTTTTTAAATCCATAAGCCACCCATCAGCCTAAAAATTAGAAGTCCAAATTTCCATTCAACTTTTAGTCTTATAGAATTGAGGGAGTTTGTCTTTAACGGCCAAAGTTTAAACCATATAAGGTGAGGATCGCTATGCAGAGGAATTTGCTTGAAAAGTGAAGATGCGCGTGGGACTCTAAAACAGAGTTTGAGGCTTACGATGTCATTCAGCCGAATTCTTTTGGGAATTTACGTGAGTTTGACTCTGATGAAAGCTGAAGTTGGCAATCACACTTGCGGACCATAAAGGGTTTCATCAGTTTATAGATGCCTTTCAAGTTCTTCTTTTCTTTCAGATATTGTAAAATATCACAAGCCAGGGACGTGTGCATCTGTCCACGCGTTCATCTATAAGGTTTGGCCCCTTCACCGTGCTCCAGATCTTGTAAGAGTAAGAATTGGGCAACAAAATCACAAATCAGGGACGTGTGCGTTTATCTATAAGGTTTGGCCCCTTCACCGTGCTCCAAGAAGAAATTCATTAATCATCTTAAGAAGGAAGTCATTAACCATCTTTTTTGACCGTGGTCGAACTCCAATTATTCTGATTAATTCATGTAAAAGGAGATTAATTGAAATTTATTGCTCACAGCATTATCACTTGAGATTTAACTAAAAATCTTCATCAAAAAAGGAATACTGTAAGGGTTATTAATTTTTGTATGGCTTCTATTTGAGTGTCATAATTTAAAAAAAAAAATAATTTGAGTACTATAACCTTTGTACGATATTTATTTGGGTGTTATGATTTCTCTTTCTTAATAAATTAACTTTCTTAATAAATTAAGTGCAATATAATTTCTTAATTGATAACTTGAGTGTCATAATTTCAAAAAATGTTCACCGCAAATTGGGGAAAATTGTTCAATCTATGATATATATATATTTTTATGGATGTCAATTTAGTTTTAAACTTTTTAAATTTTGTCAATTTAGTCTCAAATGTGCGAAAATCCAAGATAGTTTGCATGGCCAATTTTCAATCAACTACTGAATGAACAGTGACAAACATGACTTGTGTAATCAAAAAGTTACCTAGCTCCAGCTGATTGTGTAGCTTGTAAAAGTTCATTATTTTAGTATTTTTTTTATACAAGCTATTTAAGTTGTTAATTACAAGTTTAAAAATCAATATCAATTGTGAAAAACATAATTTGTATGGGGTGATATAGTGGTTTCTAGGAGGTATAGTGTATGTATTTCACTGTCTTGGAACGCAATAAGTCTTAGGGCGCGTTTGGTAACCATTATGTTCCCGAGAATAATTTCTTAACAAAAGAATGCGTTTGGTAAGCGCACAAAATTTTTGATTCTGGAATAGAAAAAGAATAGTAATGCGTTTGGTAATTATATTAAATTTATATTTCGATTTTTTTTTTCAATTACATTTTTAGATGAGTATAAATTTGATATTGAATTCTCATGGACCACTCACCAATATAATTATCTTCTTATGAGTGAATAAATCATATTATATTTTATTATATTTTCAATTTCAAAAGAATTCGAATTTAGAATTTTATTCCATTCTAAAATTCTATTAAATAATAGAAATTCTATTGATTAATTATATTTATACTAAGTAATAAAAATATTAACTAATCAATTTTTTATTAAATAGTAAATAATAAACTAAAGTATAAACTATAAATATAAATACTAAATAATAAATTAAAATACAAAATTAAATATTTATTCTATATATAGCAAAATTTCAATTCCTACTTAAATTTTTTTTTTTTCTCCCCTTCTTCTTCTTCTTTTTCAAGGTGGTGGTTCTTTGGCCTTGGGATGACCGGCGACCTCACTGGAGCGTTGCCGGCAGCTGGGCGAGGCTCGGCCAAGCTCGCCTAGCCGTTGGCGGGGCTCAACCTCATTGGGCCATCGCGAGGTTTGCCTCACCTTGGCCGGGCGATGCCGACCTCGCGGTGGCCCGGCAAGGTCGAGCCCCACTGGTGGCTGGGCGAGCTCGGCCTCGCCAAATCTGGGCGAGGTTGAGTCTCACTCAACCAGGGGAGGCCCGCCTGGCCATCGGTGAGGCCGAGGCTCACTGGCGGTTAAGCGAGCCTCTGGCGAGCTTGCTGGCGATCGGCGGCGGTTGGGCGGTGGATGGCAACATTCGACGGGGGCGGTGGCGGCGGCAGACGGCAATGGCGGCGACAGCACTTGAAGAACAAGAGAGAGGGAAGAAGAACAAGAAGAAAGAGGAGGAAAAAGAAAAGAATAAGTAAACTTGATTCTAGAATTGTTCCCGGGAACAAAGAATTAACTTTTTTTTTTACTCTTGATTCTACTCCAAGTCTGTTTCCGGGAACAAAAATTTTACCAAAGGCGATTCTGCTCCAAAATTACTTTCGGGAACAAAAGAATAGAAATAAACACTATTTGGCAAATTAACAAACAGGCCCTCAGTCATTCAACAAATCTGGTTGTGATTTTTAATCTTTTGATCTAATATTGAAGGCTCCAGACTTCATCTAGGCCCATTACGTGTAACATGATGAGAAAATCCCGTCATCATAAAATTACACAAATTTTTAAGTGGGGCCGGACTTTATTTGAGGTCATCACGTGTAACATGATGAGAATCCATGACTCACGAGGAGGAGTTAGGCCCATGAAAACCGCAAAAGTAAGCCAAGAACCTATAGGTCAAAAATAGAAAAAAAGAAAGGACAACTTAAAATTTTGAGGATATGAAAGCACTATAATTCCTTCCCTGAGTGTCACCAATATAATAATGGAGTTCAGTCAGATTGTTAAATTGAATAGCTTTGAACTACCAATAACATAATTAGACCAGTTGAAGGGGCGAATTCAAAAAGAGGTGACAAAGTTAAAAGGATTTCGTGGTCAAGACCCTCCACATGATGAAGACAAATTGATTAGGAAAAAAGAGAAAATCAGGACAAAAGAAAGATAAAGCTGATGTTGATTTTGTTGTTTCTAAGGATTTCATGTGTTTATACATCGATGAATGTTTTATGGGGTGAAGACTGGTTGACCAAATATAGAGAGGAGACTCAAACTCTTAAGTCGCACTACTTTCGAAATGTAAATTTCACACACAAAAAAAAAGAGAAAAAAAAGAAATTACTTGGGAAAAGAGAGCTCCATTGAGCCAGAGGATGAGAGGCTTGCGAGAAGCATCCGCTTATGCCTCATAAGAACTAGTAGAAGAAAAAGAGAATCATGCTTGAATTTATGTATCATCACCTATAAATTGTGAAAATTTCGAACGTCTTGGATTAGGAAAGAGTAAAAGCGCGTCCAACCAAATATTTATATGTAGTTAAGAGCAAAAAGTAAAATGTCTATTCGAGTGATTTTAATTAAGTTACATGATCTTCATATGGACATTACAATTGCATGTAGACTTAAATTATAGAGGTCGATTAAGGAATTTTGATTGGCCTTGAGTAGTTTTTGGCTATGTGAGTACTAATGAAACATTTCTTTTTTCATTTGTTTTGTCCACGAAGAGAATCAACATAGTTGCTCAAAATAAGAAAGTCAAAGTTTCCATTTTCTTTCCTTAATCATCGCTTTTTTTTGCACCACAAGGCCAAAAATTAGGAAGTCCCACGCTTTCTTAATCTTTTTCGGAAATAGTCTAAACTCAATTTCCTAATTTCTCAAATTAAAACCCTATTCCCCCAAATTTAGGTGGAGAATCTCAAGCGCTAGTGATGGTAGGATTGCAGGGAGAGACCGCGATGTTGATGAAGAGCAGAGAGAGAGAGGTAGAGAGGATTGGAATTTCAAGAGAATTAGGGGAGATGATTAGGACACAGTCCGCCTTTGGAGAGGCCGAGGCAAGAGCATAGAGAGAGGGCAAAGTCCAAATTAGTGACATTTCCTTCCCTTTCCTTTTCTTTTTTTCCTAGTTCAAGGATGACTAGCGATTGAGTCTCATCATTCGGTATTATTTTCTTATTATACCCCAAATGGCACATGCTAAATTGTTCGGAAAAGTAAAAGATATTATTTTGCAATCTATGGTCAATTCAGAAAAAAAAAAAAAGGAAGAAAAATTGTTCACGAGAGGCCCACATTTGTGCGAAAACGCTATCCAACTTTAAGGCATTGACCTCATCTGAGGAGCTTCAGGAATGACATTCCAATTATAAATATGTCTTCCATCTTGTTAACGTTATGTAGAACTAAACCATCTTCCACCTCCCAAAAACCATCCATACCCCCCAAAATCATGGTTTCTTCATTATTGTTGTCCATCTTGTCTTCTTTACGTGTCTTAATCTTCTTCTCCTCACTCTTCTTGGTCAGCACAACTTCATTTGAGGGGGTAGGAGTTTCCGCTTCCTCCACTTCTTTTTCCACGATCCACACCACTGGGAATAAGGATGAAGTAGAGGCTCTCTTGAATTGGAAATCTACTTTTGACAACCATTGCCAATCTCTCCTCTCTTCATGGCATGGCGACAATCCTTACCGCTTTACCGGTGTTGCTTGCAACTACTATGGAGCTATCATCCATCTAAATCTTTCCAATGTTGGTTTAAGAGGAACTCTAGATGGCCTTGACTTCTCGCGCTTAACCAGTGTGGTTAGCTTTGAACTCACCAACAACTCGATCTATGGCTCCATCCCCTCAGGTATTGGTAACCTTTCCAAACTCAATTCTCTTGATCTTTGCTTGAATGAACTCTCTTAGGAAATTCCTCCAAGTATAGGTATGTTGGAGAGTCTTCATTATTTGTACCTTTGTGCCAACAATTGGAGTGGACGTATTACTACCTCTCTTTGAAAATTAGGCAATTTAATCAAACTAAGCATTTCACGAAATAACTTATCTGGTTCCATTCCACAAGAAATATGCAACTTGAGGAGCTTGATGGTTATTTCCTTACGGGGAAATAGATTGTTAGGATCCATTCATTTAGAAATCGCGAGGCTCACTTCTCTCGATGAACTTTACCTATCATCTAACAATCTCACCAGCTCAATTTCTCATTCCATCGGAAACTTATCAAATTTATCTGTGCTTAGTCTTTTCCACAATAATTTGGTTGGTCTAATCCCTACTTCTCTTGGAAAATTTGGCAACTTAACCATATTTGACATTTCACAGATTGCCATTTCCGGTCCCATTCCACAAGAAATATGCAACTTGAGGAGCTTGACCCATCTTTCTTTATGGGCAAATAGATTTTCGGGACCTATTCCTTCAGAAAACGCGAGACTCACTTCTCTTGATAAACTTGAGCTATCATTCAACAATCTCACCGGCTCAATTCCTCATTCCATCAGAAACTTGCCAAATTTATCTATGCTTAAGCTTTCCAAAAATAATTTGACGGGTCCAATCCCTACTTCTCTTGGAAAATTGGACAACTTGACCATATTTGACATTTCACAGAATGCCATTTCTCGTTCCATTCCACAAGAAATATGCAACTTGAGGAGCTTGACAGTTTTTTCCTTTTGGGGAAACAGATTGTCAGGATCCATTCATTCATAAATCGCAAGGCTCACTTCTCTCGATGAACTTTACCTATCATCCAATAATCTCACCGGCTCAATTCCTCATTCCATCGGAAACTTATCAAATTTATCTATGCTTAGCCTTTTCTACAATAATTTGGTTGGTCCAATCCCTACTTCTCTTGGAAAATTAGGCAACTTAACCATATTTGACATTTCACAGAACGCCATTTCCAATCCCATTCCACAAGAAATATGCAACTTATGGTGCTTGACCCATCTTTTTTTTTTTTTTGGGAAATAGATTGTCGGGATCCATTCCTTCAGAAATCGCGAGGCTCACTTCTCTTGATAAACTTGAGCTATTATTCAACAATCTCACTGGCTCAATTCCTCATTCCATCGGAAACTTGCCAAACTTATCTATGCTTAAGCTCTCCAAAAATAATTTGGCCGGTCTAATCCCTACTTCTCTTGGAAAATTGGGCAACTTGACCATATTTGACATTTCACAGAATGCCATTTCTAGTTCCATTCCACAAGAAATATACAACTTGAGGAGCTTGATGGTTCTTTCCTTATGGAAAAATAGATTGTCAGGATCCATTCATTCAGAAATCGCGAGGCTCACTTCTCCTGGTGAACTTTACCTATCATCCAACAATCTCACCGACTCAATTCCTTATTCCATTGGAAACTTGTCAAATTTATCTATGCTTAGCCTCTTCCACAATAATTTGGCCGGTCCAATCCCTACTTCTCTTGGAAAATTGGGCAACTTAACCATATTTGACATTTCACAGAATGCCATTTTCGGTTCCATTCCACAAGAAATATGCAACTTGAGGAGCCTGACCCATCTTTTTTTATGGGGAAATAGATTGTCGGGATCCATTCCTTTTAGAAATCGCGAAGCTCACTTCTCTTGATAAACTTGAGCTATCATCCAACAATCTCATTGGCTCAATTCCTTGTTCCATTGAAAACTTGTCAAATTTATCTATGTTTAAGCTCTCCAAAAATAATTTAGTTGGTCCAATCCCTACTTCTCTTGGAAATTAGGCAACTTGACCATATTTGACATTTCACAGAATGCTATTTCTATTTCCATTCCTTCAGAAATTGGAAGGCTTGCTTCTCTTGATACACTTGCGTATCATTTAATAGTCTCATTGGCTAAATTCTTCATTCCATGGAAACTTGTCAATTTTATTTTCACTTGACCTCTACCAAAATAATTTGGTCGGTCCAATCCCCGCATCAGTTGGAAGCTTGGTCAATCTAATGAGCTTAACCACTGGTGTTAGTATGTTCTCTGGTTCCCTGCCCTCTGAATTTAATAGGTTAACACATTTGACTCATTTGGATATGAACGACAATAAACTAGAGGGGGAACTGCCAAAAGATGTATGCCTTGGGAGATCATTAGCGTATTTCTCTGCCTTCAAAAATCATTCCACAAGTCCCATCCCAACAAGCTCAGAGAGCTGCAACACATTAATTAGATTGAGGCTAGAAGAAAACCAACTTATTGGAAACATAACAGAAGCTTTCGAAATATATCCGCATCTAAATTATGTGGACTTAAGCCACAGTCATTTGAACGGTGAATTTTCATGGAAATGGGAGCGTTGTCCCAATTTGACGAGCTTAAGGATATCAAACAACCAAATTTCTAGTGAGATACCCGCATTATTTGGAAGGATGGCTCAGTTACGGGTATTAAAACTTTCTTCAAATTTTTTAAGTGGGGAGATTCCAATGGAATTGGGAAGTCTATCGATGTTGTTGGAACTTGATCTAAGTAGCAATGCTATCACAGGAAATGTCTTGACTGAGTTTGGACTTTTATTTCATCTGGTACATCTAAACTTGGCATCAAATAATTTAAGTGGATTGATGCCGGTGCAGTTAGGCTCTTGCAAAAGCTTGTTGACCTTGAACTTGAGTAGAAACAAATTTCGGACAAGCATCCCTACAGAGATAGGCAACGCATAGTTCCTTGAGCTTCTTGACATAAGTCATAATTTGTTGATTGGTAACGTACCGGGAGTACTTGGACAGTTGAGAATGCTGCAAGTCCTAAATATCTCCCACAACTGCCTTTCTGGTTCTATTCCACATACCTTTGGTGATATGTCAGCCTTAACTTCCATTGATTTATCCTCTCCCAAAAGTCAAAGCTTTTAATGAGGCTCCATTTGAGGCAATGCAACATAACAAAGGGCTTGTGGAAATGTTATTGGTCTATCGATATGCAATTCAATTGAGAGTAAGAAACGCAATCCATATGCAATTCTCTCTTGCACCTTGATTGTTCTTATAATCATCAATCATCATCGAAGAAGAATTATCAAGAGAGAGAACAACGAACGCGCAAATGATTTGAAATTCATGCATATTTTGAATTATGATGGCAAAATTTTCTATGATCAAATCTTTGAGGCCACAGAAGGATTTGACTTAAAGTACTATGTGGGCGAAGGAGCATATGGAATTGTTTATAAAGCCAATATATTGAAAGGTTAAACATTTGCTATAAAGAAAACCTCATCATCCCAAGACAATAGTGAGACTGTTGATTTGATACCAAGAAATTCAAGCCTTAAGAAATATATGCCATTGTAATATTGTGAAATTTTATGGGTTCTGCTCTCATGTCCAATGCTGTTTTTTGGTATATGAGTACATGGAAAGAGGAAGCTTGAGAACAATTTTGAACTATAATGAAAGAGCAGTAGAATTTCATTGGGACAAGAGGGTAAATGTGGTCCGAGGAGTTGTGGATGCTTTGTCCTATATGCATCACGAATGTTCACCTTTGTTGATTCATCGAGACTTGACCAGTAACAATGTTCTATTGGATCGCAATTATGAGGCTCATGTTTCCGATTTGGGCATTGCAAGACTATTGAGGCCGGATTCATCAAATTGGACTATTGTTGCTAGCATGATAGGGTATATTGCTCCAGGTACTTCGTAATTTCTTCAATTTCACCAGTATTTAGTGTCAAACATCCCTTCTCTTGTTATTTAATCTTCTTATGGAAATTTGTTTACGCATTTAGAGCAGTCAAGTTTAATTTTGATCAGAAAGCCTTCTGACTTTCCTAATAAGGAAGAAATGGCAAAAGAGGTAAAGATTATAATCGATCCATCTCAAGGATATGAAATTTGTGTTACCTAAATGAAGCAAGCATCAAACAAAATCCTTAGAATGCCCCTGAAGCGTAAACTCCCATGCTCAAATCGGTGTTGTAAGCATAGATTAAGTAGAAATTTGTACTTGTGACTGGTCCCTCATGGGAAGCAACGTAGTCAATTTGAAAACAACTTGTGATCAGGGTTATAAAAAAATCATGACTCCTCCACTTGCAGAGTTGGCTTATTCTTTGATTCCAACCGAAAAGTGCGATGTATATAGGTTTGGAGTCATTGCATTAGAGACAATCATGGGAAAGCATCCAGGCGATCATGTCTTTGGGGAATGTTCATCATCCACCCAAACTGAATCGCCGATACTATTGAAGGATGTGTTGGATCAACGTCTCTCGCCTTCTAGACTTTGTCTTCGAGATGCGCAAGACGTAGTCTCAATCGCCAAGCTAGCGTTCACGTGCTTGCAAGTCGATCCGCGGCTTTGACCGACTATGGGACAAGTCTCGCATGAGCTTTATGTTCAAGTACCCCTAGAAATGCCACTCTCTACTATGACCTTAGAAAAACTTCGTGGTCTCAATGTTAGGAAATTTGAAGCATTCATAGGATTTGGTAAGTTTTTAAGTTACTTTTTCATGTGCTATTGTGTTTGATCTTTAATCATGATGACGATTGGCTTTTAAATATTTTCTTAGTTCTCACTAATTCGAGTTGTGTGATTTATGATGTTCACTGCAGAGCTAGCTTCAACATTATAGGAATAGTGCAATGTTTATAATTTGGAATCATGGCACCAAAAATAATTAGGGAAGGCTTTCAGGGGGATCTCATTTTATGATTATTTCCAACTTTTTTGTAGAGCAATCAACAAGTGAATTTGTAAAATGCATTAAATTGACATCTCTTGCCTTCTTTCAATCGAGATGTAAACATGTAGTTTCTATTGCTTGAAGAGATAATGATACTAGTAACCTATGCACTTTTATTGATATGTAGTGTCATATTAGAACTTTCAATTGGGTCATTCATCTTACCTTTTATTGATGTGCACTATCATCCTAAAACTTTCGGTTGGTCCAATAAGATGCTAATATATTTTGATATGTTTATTTTCATTCTTTCAGTGATTAATTTAAATGAAAATTGGCATGGATATCAATATAAGAAAGCTAATGTTTGATGAAGAAAATCATGTGGATTTTGCACTTGTCATTTTGACTTGAAATTGGAAAAGTATAAACAATTGGTTAATTGGTGCAATCAAGTTCCTGACCCTAGATCTTTTGGTTGTGTAGGAAGTGAAGTATGCTCTCACACTTCACTTGATTTTTAGTCGATCTTAATAGGCTTGTGGCCCCTCTTTCTTTAGAAAATTTTCATAATGTCAATTTAAACACCAGATGTCGAGCGAGGTATGGACTCGGGAGAGCCCACATCTAAATCATAAGCCGTAGGCATGTCCTTTAGGCAATACCTTTAAACCTACTCTCCTCCCTAACCGAGGGGAAGGTCGCGATAGTTACTAAGGTCAATTGCAAATTCCAAGCATGGAAGGCCATTTTTGAGAAGTAAGGAGAAGTGCATGATCGTGAAATTAAGAGGAGGGGTTGAGTTTTGTAGAAGTTAATTTTTCTCATTTTCTTATTTTGAATGTGACCGTTCGGCCACGTGTCTTTTATTCTTGAAGTGGCCGAATATCACACTATTAGAAAGAATGGGGCATGCATGGGCTAGCCCATCAAGCCCAAGTACCTGAACCATCCTTGCCCTCCCAGGTTACAGCCCGGGGTAACGGCCCTCTCTCCAAGCTCAGGATGACAATAGCCTACGAATACGTGACAACGACTCCATGTGTACTCCACCCTTTCTTTCCTCTTTCAACTGCACAGAGAAAAAGCAAAAGTAGATTCTCTGCCAAGAAACATCTACGCAGGCCTGACAAGCAATCACCATTAGATCACACTCGACGGTCTAGAAAACAAGAAATATAACAGTACATCACGCTCCTCTCTCTCTCTCTCTCTCACTGTGTAGCAGACGATCTGAAGCACAAGCCCTCGCATAATCGTCAGCATTTTAGTCGTGTGCCGTCCTACAGGAGCAAGTCAGTGGTTCATGCTATTTTGACGTTGGTCGGGCTCGGGTTGTGGGCTCTGGTGGCTTATACACCTCCTGCAGTGTATGCTTTTATGCACTGATGAGTGTGAGTGAGTGTTTCAAAGCAATTGAAAGCAAACTTTTAGTGTTTATAATAACGAGAAGTCGAAGCGAATTAGTTCTTTTGATTTCTTCGTGCTCCTCGAGTGAAATGCAGCTAGGTTCATGTATGACTTTTTGCATAATTCTGAAGAAGTGACACAAGCAGGGATTTAACTGAGGTACTCTGTTTCGCCATACAGCGTAATGTCATGCATAATTAAGAACCGGTGATGAAATTATGAGCAAGTATTCGAAAGATCTCAACAAGGACAAACGAATCCTGTTGATTCTAACCTTCTATCTTCTACATCAATCGTGAGTTAGCTACGTCAACCTCACTACTAACTAATTCCCCTATATGGACATGATTCAACCCATCCTGCAGTTTGTCTGCAGCCAAAGGGGGGAAAAAGACATGAACAAGAATAGTGCAGTTACAAGAGACATACCGGTGGCTATTTGTTACTACTGACAGGGACAGGAGCTCTCCTCCACTCAATTTCTGTCACACTTTTAACTATGTCTTGGGTATATTTCGATAGGTGGCTCGGATGCTCTTACATATCCCGCAAAACCATCTCAAGCTGCTCCAGATAAGCAGCGAATCTCTTCCGCTCACCCTGCTGCTGCAGTCAACTCATGGATTTTAGCATATTTCTCATCCTGAAATGTCACAGTAAATCAATTAGCGTAGGAAAGATTCAGGACAATCAGCTGTCAAACCGACAAAAAAATGCACCGCCGCATCAGAATGCAAATCTTAGGCATGGCATTAAACTTTCTCGGAAAAGATCACACCTCAGCTGATTCAAAATCCCAGAGTATCTTTATTATCCAAAACAACAGCGACCCCCACGTGTGAGGTAGTTGAAAGAAAGGATCAAGTTACTACGAGGATTCTTAAACAAGGAAGCACGGTCAAATGAAGCATATGCTGACGCCTTTAATAAAACCAGTTTCCCTCGCTTGAGCTGGGTGTTCCAGGAAGCTAATTTATAACAGTTTGTCTTCGTAATGGAACTTATTTACTTGTCAAAATAAATCAGAATCATGCTGTCAAGGGTTCTGAGGCAACCAATACCTCAATGACCAGGCCTCCCGCTGCTCACGCTTATCAGGTATCACTCCAGATCAATATGTGACTGCTCCCAAGGTGATCCCTTCCGTGCTATCTTCTTCTAAAAGTACTCAATTTCCTAGCGCAATATGTTGTTGCGATGCCTAACGATAGGAGTAAGTCAAGCACTTGTCGGCCAAAATGAAAATAGGAAATGATAGCACTTAGATTTGAGGACATTGTTTACAGCACAAAGGCCCATTACCATTGGATTCATGATTGTCATTCCTTTTAATTTTGAGTTCAATTGGACTCGATTGTCCAAAACCAACGTCAACTGACGTAAATTCAATTGAAGCTCGAGCTAACATGCTGAAAATACAATAAATTTGAGAAACAAATTATTTGTCTATTCCTCATATCGACAAACATGAAGTCGGGAATGATCTTGTTTATTTGTTCGTAATGTGTCTAACGTGCTTAAAGGTTTTGGTTGTATGAACATCGGATGGCAAAATGAATACTATACTAGATATTAGAAAGCTTCAAACAATGTTTTATGACATCTTTTAAGCATCTAAGTTAAAAGGCAATTTAGTTAAGCTTTTTAAAAAGTAAAAAGCAATTTCTTGCTTTTCGGTCAAATTTTAAAATATCATTTAAATTCTAAAAAATTATGATAAATTTGTATGTCAATTTATATATCTGGTATATGTATATCGTAAGAAAATTTTGAATGTTTCGGGTTAAGAAAAGGTAAAAGTGCGTCCATCAAAATATTTAGAGGAAGTAAAGAACAAAAAGTAAATATCTACTCATGGTTTTAATTAAACTACATGCTCCTCATATGGACATTACAACTGTACATAGATTGAGATTCAAGGGGTTGGTTAAGTGATTGTGTTGGTGCTGACCAACTTTTAAATATGTGAGTGCTAATGAAACATTATCTAGTCATTAATTCAATTTATAAAGAAAAAATGTTTTATGAAAAGGGAAAATGATACAAATAGTTTATGAACTTTGACTCAACGTACAATATCGTCTCTTAACTTTTAATTTGTTTAATGTGGTTTTTGAATTTTAGTCTAATGTGCAATGTCATTCTTGAACTTTTAATTTTTTCAATATAGTCCTTGAACTTTTAGTAAATATTCAATCTAGTCCTTAAATTATATGAGAATGTTCAATATTATTCACGAACTTAAGTTAATGAAATGATAACATTGAATATTTTTGTAAAACTTAAGGACTAGATTGAACATTTACCAAAAGTTTAGAGACACATTGCACATTGAGCTAAAATTCATGGACGACATTGAATAAATTAAATGTTGAGAGAATGCATTGCATGTTTAGCCAAAGTTCAGGGATTATTTGTGTAATTATCCCTTGTGAATATAATGGAAAATAAACCAATACCCTTGTTCCATTTTTTCTTAATCATGGCTTTAGTTCACCACGAGGCAAAATCATGAAGTACCACGCTTTCTTAATTTTTGTCCGAAATGGTCTAAATTCAATTTTCAAAATTGCCAAATTAAACCCTAATTCCTAGAATGTGGTTCCCCCCTTCAATGCACTTGATAAAAGAAAGAAAAATTTCAACCATCTATTTATAATTTTTTATTACCAATTCATGTCTCTCGGAATCCTAATCCCCGCTTTTGCATGGAATATTTATGAGAAAAATTGTGAGATAGTAATTTGATTACCATGAAATTTTTAAATATTTATAGATTACGGTATTTTATATAGACAGTACAATAAAACTAGTATAATTACGAGCTACGATTTTTTTCGATGAGTTAGATAAGTAGAGGCTATGTAGACTCAAATTGGATGTTAGGCCTAAATTTTGACTGAAGTCCCTCCATCATAAAATTATACCTTTTGTAAATTTTCCAGTGGGACGTGATTTTATTCTGGCCCATCAGTTGTAACTAGACCCGTTAAACGGGTGGGTCGGGTCATAAATGATCCAACCCAAATCGACCCATTTAACCCGTTTATGACCCATTTATTGCGGTGCAAAATTTTTTACCTATACCCGACCAATTTAACTAAACTTAAGAAAGCTTATTTCTTTTATATATATTTAAAAAAATGGTATTACTAAAATAGTTTTATACAACATAAATTTAATGGACAATTTTTATAATTTTTAAAATAATTATTTTAAAAAATCGAATTTTAAATTACTTTTCGAAAATTAAAATTTTAATAATAATTATTTTTTAAGAATATAATTTTTTAATTTTATTTTTTCTTTTTTTTTTTTTTTCTTTTTGTTCTTCTTCTTCTTTGGCCGACTGTTGGCCACACCGACAACTGGGGCGACCCGCCACGGGCAAGCCTCGAGCTTGCCGGCTCGCCGAAGCCGGCGAGCTCAAGGCTCGCCGATTTGGCGAGCTCTATGCTTGCCGCGGGCGAGCTCGAGCTCGTCGGATCTAGCGAGCCTTGAGCTTGCCCCTCGCTGGAACCGGCGAGGCTCGAGCCTCACCGGACGTCGGCGAGGCCTCGCCTCGCCGAGATTAGGCGAGCTCGAGCTCTCCCGATCTTTGGCGAGCTCGAGCTCGAGCCCGGCCGGTCGTCGGTCACCTTGTGCCGTCGTCGAAAGGAGGAAGAAGAAAGAAAAAATAAAAAAGAAAAAGAAAAAAAGAAAAAAAGAAAAGAAAATTAAAATAATTATAAATTCGATTTTTATAAAAAAATATTTTGTAAAGTTAAAGAGGGAAGAGAGAGATTGTAGGTTTTGGTTGAAAATGGGTTCTAAATCCAACTCATTTAAGACCCACCTAAGACTCACTTATCTTAAGTCTTTAATTGTTAAACTCATTTAACTACTTTTTGTCAAAAAATAGTGCCCATATATGACTCATTTAAATCATAAATGGGTCATATATGGGTCTAAGACCCATTTTGCCACCTCTAGTTGTAACATGGAGACAGTCCATGACTCGAGGAAATAAGCCTGTAAAGACTTAAAAAAGAAAGTCAAGAACTTGCCGGTTGAAAAAGGGGAAAAAAAGGAAGCGATTGCTTGAAAAATGAAGGACGTTAGAGCACGATGAATCCTTTCAATTGGATCCAAGATTGCGAAATTGGATGGCTCTACACTAACAATAACATAATCAGACCATTTGAAGGATAGAATTGAAAAGAAGATGAAAAAGTGAAGGTCTTTCATGGTCAAAGCCCTCCACATGATTAAGACAAATTCGTTGGCATAAAGAAAATTGGGGCAAAAGAAAAGAAAGGTAAATCCTTCACCATCGAATTTGAATGCAATAAATCTTAGTCATTCAATTAATGTGACTGTGATTATTACCATTTGATCTAATGTTGAAGTATCTAGATTTTATTTTGGTCCATCACGTGTAACATGATAAGAAAGTTCTTTCATCATTGAATGATTCGTATGTTTTTTTTGTTGGTGGGGCCGGCCTATATTTAGGGCCCGTCACATTGACATGATGACAATCCATGATTCACGGAGAGGAGCTAGGCTCGTGAAGATCGCAAAAGCAAGTCAAGAACCTATAGATTGAAAATAGAAAAAAAGGACACGATAACTTGAAATAATCGAGGACATGATAGCACGATAATCCTTTCGATTGGATCCATGATCGCCATTGCTCTAATTATTGAGTTCAATTAGATTATAAAATTTTTATAGCTTGGAATATTTGAGGGGGAAGGAGGGGGTTGGTAATATTCAAAGAGGTGAAAAAATTAAGAGGACTTCATGATCAATGCCCTGCACATGATCAAGACAAATTGATTGGAAAAGAGAAAATTGGGGTAAATCAAAGATAAAGCTGACGTTGATTTTGTTCTTTGCAAGGTTTCATCCGTTCATCCGTTCATAAGTCTTTTAGGATACGTTTGGTCGTCCGGATTTCTAATCGGGATAGGATTGGATATGATAGGATATAAAATCGTGTGATTTTTTTATATCCTATCCATTGTTTGGTGAATCGTAGTACTAAAGTCGGATATATTCACATCATATCATGTATATTTTTTTGATATAAACGGCATATCATTATAAATGAACCTAAATATTCATAAACGGAAATGGTGAAAATCTCTCGTAATACTATTCATTAATTTAATTTATTTTTAAATTTTATTTAATTTTTCCTCTTTTTTATATTATTGTCTTTATTATTTCTTTTTTCCCCTTTCGTCATTCTTTAATAAAATTTTATCAAATAGTAAACTATACTAACATACCTAAATATATAATAAATATAAATATTTCATTTATAGATTGAATGTTTATTATAAGATAGAATTAAAGTTGAATATATAAATTAAAATAAGATTAATTAAAAATATTTTTTTATTTTTAATTTCTCAAATTAGAATTCAAATATTATTTATGTCAAAATATAATTTCAGTTTTGTTAATTTAATAAGTTTGTTATTCGAGAAAAATACCTTTCTTATTATGGACGTTAGAAATCCTATCCACCTTTATCTCACCTCCCCCATAGGATAATTTTATCCCGCCTATATCCGACTTTATCCTGTCCTGAGCGAGCACCAAACGTAAGATAGGATAAATCATATCCTATCTCGAATTTTATCCGGACTGCCAAACGCAGCCTTAGGGGTTGAAGACTTGGTAAGAAAAAGCAAAGGAAGACCCCACACAAGATGAGTCACACTCCTTTCGAAATGTGAAAAAGTTAAGAGGACTTCATGATCAATGTCCTCCACATGATTAAGACAAATTGATTGAAAAAAATAAAACTAGAGCAAATCAAAGATAAAGCTGACGAAGATTTTGTTCTTTACAAGGATTTCATGCGTTCATACGTTCATGAGTGTTTTAGGGGTTGAAGACTTGGTGAGCAAAAGCAGAGGAAGACCCACACAAGACGAGTCACACTCCTTTTGAAATGCGATCTCTTTTAAAATGATTTCAACCTAGACATTTCACAGAAAAAGAAATTACATGGGAAGAGGGAGCTACATTGAGCCAGAGGACGTGATTGCTTGAGCTTCAAAGAACCAGAAGAAGAGTGCCATTATCATATACTGAAATTTATGAAAAAAATGTTTGTGAATTCGTGTATCATTATTTATATATTGGGAAAATTTTGAATCATTCGTGTTAAGAAAAGGGAAAAGTGTGTCCATCGTAACATGTAGATGAAGTAAAAAGTAAAAAGTAAATGTCTATTTATGTGATTTTAATTAAACTACATGATCCTTGTACAACTTTTATTTGAGCTCATCACATGTAACATGATGAGAATCCATGACTCACAGGAGGGAGGAGCTAGGCCCATGAAGACCGCAAAAGTAAGTCAAGAACCTTTAGGTCAAACATAGAAAAAAGGGACACAATAACTTAAAACAATCGAAGACGTGACAACACGATAACTCCTTTTGATTGGACTCCCGATTGTTGCTGCTTCAATTATCGAGTTCAATCATACTATGACATTTTTGTACCTTTGGCCTAACAATAACATAATCAGAACAATTGAAAAGGGGGTCCGAGGAATTCAAAAGGAGGTGACAAAGTCAAAAAGGACTTCATGATCAAGGCCCTCCACATGATTAAGACAAATTGATCGGAAGAAAGAAAATCAGGGCAAAAGAAAGATAAAGCTAATGTTGATTTTGTTCTTTACGAGGATTTCATGCGTCCATAGGTCCATGAGTATTTTGGGGGGTGAAGACATGGGAAGCAAAAGCAGAGGAAGGCCCACACAAGATGAGTCGCACTCCTTTCAAAATGTGATCTCTTTTAAAATGATTTCAACCTAGAAATAACACAGAAGAAAAAAATTATCTAGGAAGAGAGAGCTCCATTGAGCCAGAAGACAGAGACTTGCGAGGATCATCTAGTTGAGCTTCAAAAACCAGAAGAAGAGTGCCTTTAACCATATACTGAAACTTATGGAAACATTGTATTTGAATTCATGTATCATTATTTATATATTGGGAAAATTTCGAACCATTCAGGCAAAGAAAAGGGAAAAGTGTCCATCACAAAATATAAATGAAGTAAAGAGTGAAAAAGTAAAATGTCTATTAAAGTGGTTTAGATTTAACTACATGATCCTTGTATGGACATTATAATTGCGCGTGTATTTAAGTTCAAGGTGTTGGTTAAGTGATTCCATTGGTGCTGAGTTATTTCTGGAGATCTAAAAGCTTACGAAACACTATCAACTTATTTATTCTGTCCATGAAGATAATCAAAGTCGCTGGAATAATAGAGAAGAAACTGACATCGAAGTTACATTATTTCTCAATCATGGCTTTTCTAAACCATAAGGCGAAATCCCACGCATCCTTAATTTTCACCAGAAATGGTCTGAATTAAATTTCCAAATTTCCCAATCAAACTGATTGACAAAGGAAAAGATTTGATCTTGCAATAAGGCCTTATTTGCAAAGAATTCGGTATTTGTTGTGCATCTGAACTGGGATTGGTTAGTTTGTCTTGAGTTACCTGTAGCTATGCTCTAAATTATGTGGTTTTATTGCTTTTTGACTTATTGAGTGCAATGGCGTAAAAAAATATTCTCATTTGTCCAATCTCACTTAGCTGGCTTAGTTATTGTCGCTGTTGCTACTGTTCCTATGGTTGATCTTTGTGGAGTCAAATTTGGAAAAGATTATAATCCATTTTGTCTTCGACATTATGTTCCATATAAATATGTGCAGGACCTGAAAAGGCTGCTAATCTAAACTGCACTTGAAATTTGTGCATGGTGAGGACTATCCGGAAAGGGCTAAAATGAGATTACCAAAAAAAAAAAAATCGTAAAAATTATCCACAATAGCGTGCCACGTAAGATGGCTGATGTCTACATCGTTGATTTTCGGTCAAAATTGGCCATAATAATAAAATGGGTATCTCGTAAAAAAGATTTAACATTAAATTGGTCAAATTGAAATATTTAGAATTAAATTGGTACAAATGTAAGGGATTTAGAGGCTTATTTCCTTACCAAAAGAAAATGTAAGGGATTTAGAACTTTTTTTGGTAATTTCCCTCAATAACTTGTCAGTGTATGAGTTTTGGTGTTTCGTTTGCTGTGAATGTTTGATGGGTGACTAAGCCCAGAGGTCCAAAAACTCCAAACGAGAAGGGGGTCGAATAGATGGGTACAAGTTTTGCTTGGTAGGGGGTCCATTCATATACAACCTTTTTGTTGCCAGGAACCTCCTATGAGATTGTTGAGAGAAGACATGATTCTTGTATGATGTAACAGGAAAGAATTGATTCTGGATGACGAAGAAACGATAAGCCATCGGCTATCACAAGTGTTTAAGTAGCATTTTTTTTTTTTTTTTTCAAAGGAAATTTACATTTACTATTAAAATGATACATGAAAAGATTCATAAGAAATCTTAGAAATCACCTCAACAAAGCAAGCCAATAGAGTTGCAAAACAAACCAAAATCCAGAAATTAATGTATATGATTAGAGCATGATCGGTAAAGATAAATATATGCTTGTCCTTCAAGAACAGATTTGTGATTGAATCCAAGCAAAAGAATTGACAGCCGATTACCTAATCAAATATCATCATCAATGATGAACATATATCGGGATCTCCATTTGTAGTTATGACTTTACCTTTTGGCAGTGTGCGTCTAGGTTCAATATCCCCAACATCAAATGTGTTTTACATAATTTCTTTTCTCCTTTAGATTAAAATTGAATTTTTACCTTCAAATAAGATGATGATGCTTTTTTTTTTTTGGAGGAGAAATAAGGTGAGAATGCTCGACTGAAAATAACTGGGGATTCTTGTACATTTGACAAGTGAAAAATTGGAAGCAAGTTATGAGGGTTTTAGACTTATCATCTCATCCTTTTTTCTAGCTCCAACAATGGTATTGGTCGGTTTGGCTTTGAGTCAAATTTTGTGGTCCTATTGCTCTTTGATGTGATACAGAATTGAGTGCAATGGTGCAAAAGATGATTCATATGCCCAATCCTACTCAGCTGGCTCAGTTGTTGTTGCTGTTGCTGCTGTTCCTATGGTCGGTCTTTCCGGAGTCAAATTTGGAAAAATTAAATTTATCTTCTAGACATTATGTTTGCATAAATTTTATAATGGATGATCCGGAAATAAACCATTGGCAATCACACAGGTATTCAGTAGTATCTGTTGAGATGAATGCATGCTGGCTTTCCTTTTTCCTTTTTCTTTTCCTTGGTGGCTTAAGGGATTCGTTCCCCTCTTGCATGCTCCTTGAGATGAATGCATGTTGGCTTTCTTTTTTCTTTCTTTTTTCTTTTTCTTGGTGGCTTAGGGGATTCGTTCCCCTCTTGCATGCTCCTTTTATTCGTCTTTCGCAATGAAAAACTTGGAACTTGAAGGAGCTTTGATTTCTGATTTACAAAGCAGCTACGGTTTCTGTTGGAGTCGAACCGCGGAATAGTTGTTTTTCATTTGACGCATTCTTCTCCATTTCTTGAAATGAGAACAGTGTAAAAAGATCAGAGTTGGACGAAGAAAATTACGTCTTCCATAGTTCTTGCATATGGGCACATTGCAACACAACAGATTTGAGTTTGATTTGATGTTAATGAGGAAGGTTGCGATTTTTCATTTTTTAAGCTAATGGTGAAGGCCCGAGATGCACGGCTTTCTATTTCTCCTTTCCTTTTAAATATTGTAAGAGTAAGAATTGGGCAAGAAGAAAGCCATTAACCATCTTTTACGTCTTTTGAAATTTCTTTTCCAAGCAACATATTACTTTTTTTTTTCTTTTTTCCATAGAGACTGATAAAGAAGAAAGTCATTAATTGGTGTTGAAACTCAATCATCCAGACCAATTTGTAAGAAAGAGATCAATTTTGAAATTTATCGCTTAATGTGTTGACACTTGAGATTTCACCAAATACCTTCATCTATCGAAAACCTTTATTTGATGGTATATGGAAGAAATTTTTTTTAATCATCTTTATATATAAATTATTATTATCGTTTGAAGTCTCCCTTTAACTTTATCCTAGTCTTTGCTTTTGCACCGAATATTTTATAAGACAAATGTGAGATTGTCATTGGATAATCATATATTTTTCACATCTTTATACGTTATAGTGTTATATATAAACATTATAATAAAACTTGTTTGATTATGAGTTACGGCTTTTTTCAATGGATTGTAAAGGTAGAAGTGATCCGTGCTCCGATTAGGGCGTCTAGCCTATATATTCGAGTGAGACATGACATTATCTTGGCCCACCATGTGTAACACGAGGAGAGTCCATGACTCGTGAGTGAAGATCAGAAAAAAGTAAGTCAAGAATTTATCGGTTAAAAAAGAAATAATAGTCAAAGTGGGCTCCTGACGAGAAATCACTTGATGCACGAGCAAATATGATCTTTTCTATGGTATGACATTCATGATGGTGATTTATTTTGGCAATGGCTCGATGAAACTACTATATAAGAAAGATTATGTTTAGTAACTGGTTAATGCATATAAAGAGCCTACATGGGACCGAATTATATTTCATAATTTTTTAGTGAACTGAATTCAAAGGGAGAGAAGGTACTATAGTCCGCAAATGAGAGAAAAGACAAGCTAATATGTGTCGCCCCGTACTTGCATCATCATTCTTCCGATAATATCGACTGTCACCCTCATAGACTCGCGTTGATTGAAGACCTGAGCAAATTAATGACTTGGGTTTGAGTATACTGACACTTAAGTTGATCATTTTTCCAAAGATTTGCATGATTAGCTAGGTCCATTTTAATGAAGACTTCGAAATCTAAGTCGAGCATGGATATTGAAAAATGATCAAGATCCCATAAAATGCCCTCTCAGTTTGAAGAGCAAGATAACTACTATGATTGAGATTCAATATTTTGTACTGTTTACTCATCACCCCTATACTTCTGAACGTGTGCTAAAATAAAATAAAAAAAATAAAAAAAGGAAAGATTTATCTCACAATATATTGTCAATGCGGAAAAAGAAATTCTTGACAACAAGGCCCATTTGCCCCTTCATTCGATGGCACTTGAAGTCCCTAGGTGGAGTAATCTTTTGCAAGCAACATGGATGACAGATTCACTAGAGAAAATTTGATTGCTAATAAATGTCTTGAGACACTTATGATATATATTTAATGCAGAAAGTTTCTATTTTCAAAATATTAATTGTTATAGACGGTGCATTTTAATTTACAATATTTTGTTATTTTGTTACTTAACAAGTGCCCCGTGGACATTGTTCAACTGAAATCCAAGTAAAATTTATTCTTGTGCAAGCGGAGCATCAACTTAGTATAATAGTTGGTAAAACTCGTGCGAAGTTGAGCCATATAGCATGTTTATATATGAAATTGTTGGTAATTTGTTTTTGATGATCACTTTAGCAAATATATAATCCTAACATATCTCTAACTCGATATATCTAATCTTATGCAAATTTTCATAAAAAAGATCTATTATTGGTGTACTTTCGTATATTCTTATCCATAATTCTTTGATAGAACTATGCATATTTTTGGTAATAAATGCTCTAAAAAATATTTTTATGTATGTATAGATTCTATCTTGAAATACCTGTAATTTTTATCTTTAAAGAAACTTGTTCAGGACGAGGTTTTGAAGAACTTAACAGTATAGGGATGCCTATTTCATAATTGGCTCATATTTAACAAATTATATATTAAAAGATCAATCTCTTATAGGGTTCATATTTGACAATTAAAGAATGTTAAAAACATATCTGAGAAATAATTATATTACATGATCAATCTCAAATTGGTCTCTTATTTGACAAATAAATATATTAGAAGATCAATGAAAAAACTCATCGTCAGAGGACTATCTCATTGTTGACTCAAATTTTAGATTAATCTATTTGAAAGATCAATCTCGCATTGGCTTCATATTTGACAAACAATTAATATTAAAATCTTATTTATAGTAATATTACATGATCAATAACATATTGAACTAATATTTGGCAAATAAACAATATAAAACAACCCGAGTCTTATTGTATTTATATTTAAGCACATCGGCCACCGGCATTTGTTGTTTCTTGGTCAATCTAGACTCACGTATTTTCAATCCAATTGCTCACATCTTTTTATTGCCATCAACTTCAAGAACCTCGAAATTGAGCAAGCGACTCATTCTAGATTTTGTTTGCAGAACCTGAGATCAACCCTGTGCCTTTAATCGGTCGTCAGCCATCTGCAAAGAATCAAAGCGGATGAGTCCAAAGTCGATTAATGTTCCATTTGTACGTGAAGGTTTGCAGGTCCTAGTCTGTCGATGTGTTCAGTGTAGACTATTAAAAGTCCCGTGGAGATAATGCCGGTCTTCTGAGCAAACGCGTTAACAGGAATACTATTACTAATGTAATGACCTTCATACAAAATGTTGACCTAAAAAGATAAGGAACAACAGAAAGAGACTCATTAGCTCCTTGGTCGCTGCCATGATAACATCCTTTCCACGAATAGTTTGTCAGCTAGTAATAATGCATAGCACAAGTTTCTTCTCAATAGCATCATCATTTTCTATACTCCAACGATCTAATGGTAACGCGAAATAATTGTATAATGTGACAATATGTAATTTCTGAATTACACAGAGAAAGACTTACAATGTCTTATGTTAATAGAAATTGATGTGAACTATAAACACCATCATGAATTGTCTGGCTAAGATGAATATATAAATTAAAGATTTTGCCGATATATTTTTCAGAAAGGATTTTCATGAGGGAAACAGAACTCTACATACGAAACGGTGGATCGCCCAACCCATTAAAGCGGGTTGCATTAAAAAAAGGATAGAGGCTGTGTAGCTAAGATGAATTCTGGACATACGTGACAAGCACTCTATTTTTAACTGTTTGTAAATGACAGCGATATATGCATTGTCCATGATTGACGCTTCATCTAATAATGATTAGCCATCTATAAGTATCTTACCAATCTTGTTGTTGAGAACATGCGAACTTGGAAAATCTCACATCGTCAAAACCACCCCAAAATCATGGCCTCTTCCTTATTTCTATGGAGGTCATCTTCTTTAGGAGTCTTCTTCTTATTCTACTCGCTCTTATTCGTAAACAACATCACCATATTTGTTTCCACTCTATTTCATGGCATAGTTGTTTCTGCTTCCTCCACTTCTTTCGCTTCCGGTGCGACCAACCATACGGATGAAGCAGAGGCTCTCTTGAAATGGAAATCTAATCTCGAAGACCACAACCAATCTCTCCTGTCTTCATGGCATGGTAACAACCCTTGCCACTTCATGGGTGTCACTTGCGATGACTATGGATTTGTCGCCCATATTAATCTTTCTAATCTTGGCCTGAGAGGAACTTTAAATAGTCTCGACTTCTCGCACTTAACCAAGGTGGTTAGTCTTGACTTTTCCAGCAACTCGATCTACGGTCCTATAACCTCAAGTATTGGTAACCTTTCCAAACTCAACTATCTTGTTTTTTGTGACAATAGACTCTCCGGAAACATTCCTCCATGTATAGGCTTGCTGAAGAGTCTTCGCGTTTTGGACATATGTGGAAATTATTTGAGTGGACACATTCCTTGGGAGATTGGATTGTTAGATTCTCTTTTGGAAGTTTATTTTGCCAAAAACAATCTCACAGGTCCTATCCCTACTTCACTAGGAAACCTAAGCAGCCTAAATATTCTTGCTCTTTTTCAAAACCAATTTTCAGGGTCCATTCCTCCATCTCTTGGAAAATTAGGCAACTTAACGGAATTGAGCATATCACAAAATGACCTTTCTGGTCCCATTCCAAGAGAGATAGGTGACCTAAGAAGATTGGAGTTTCTTTACTTATGGAGCAATAAACTTTCAGGATCCATACCTTCAGAGGTTGGGAGGCTAACCAATCTTATTGAATTAGATTTTTCTGATAATGATTTGGTTGGGCATATCCCTTCATCTATTCAGAATTTGACTAGTTTGAATTTCTTACAAATAGTCTCAAATCATCTTTCAGGTTTGATTCCTGAAGAGATAGGGAAACTAACATCTCTTGTACAATTAAATTTGTATAGTAATAATTTGACTGGTTCAATTCCTGCATCAATCGGGAGCATGGCCAATCTAACTATGTTACGCCTTCATGACAACTTCTTTCTTGGTTCCTTGCCCTCTGAAATTAATAAGATGGTTCATTTGAGTGTTTTGGATCTCGCCGATAATGCCCTCGAAGGGCAATTGCCGGAAAATGTATGCCTTGGGAGATTATTGCAAAATTTCACTGTGAAGAATAATCATTTCATAGGTCATATTCCCAAAAGCTTGAGGAATTGTACTTCATTAGTTAGAGTGAGGCTTGATGGAAACAAACTTACTGGGAATATCACGGAAGCTTTTGGAGTACATCCACAGCTGAATTATGTAGACTTGAGCTACAATTATTTGCACGGCGAACTTTCATGGAAATGGGGGCATTGCCGCAATTTGACGAGCTTAAAGATATCAAATAACAACATTTCCGGTGAGATACACCCGATATTTGGAAGGATGGCTCAGTTACAGGTACTTGACCTTTCTTTAAATAATTTAAGTGGAAAGATTCCGAGGGAATTGGGAAGCTTGCAATTACTACTAGATCTTATCCTCAACTATAATGAGATCACAGGTGATATTCCCCATGAATTTGGATGTTTATCTCGATTGGAACATCTTAACCTAGCATCGAACAGTTTGAGCGGAGTCATTCCGTTGCAGCTTAGCCAATGCACCAACTTGCTGAGCTTGAACTTGAGCCAAAATAAAATCGAGAGAAGCATTCCTCCTGAGATAGGCAATGCACGATTCCTAAGCGTTCTTGATTTGAGTCAGAATCTATTGACAGGAAGAATACCACCAAATCTAGGAAAACTGAGAGTCCTAGAAACCCTAAACGTCTCCCACAATGGCCTCTCTGGTTCCATCCCACATAGTTTTGCTGACCTATTGGCATTAACTTCTGTTGATGTGTCCTACAATGACTTGGAAGGTCCTCTCCCAAATGTCAAAGCTTTTAAGGAGGCTCCATTTGAGGCAGTTCAGCATAACAGGAGGCTATGTGGGAATGTGGTTGGATTGAAGAAATGCAATACTTCTTCCATGAGCAAGAAACACAATCGACACATCGGAGCTAGATTTTTAATTATCCTCGTTCTCTCATTCTTGGGATTCCTCGTTCTCTCTTCCTTCTTGATTGTCCTCATAATCATTGATCACCGTCGAAGAAAGTTTATCAAGAGAGAGAGGAATGCACAGATAGAGACTAATGATTTAGATTTCTTGCCCATTTTGAATTTTGATGGCAAAATTTTCTATGAGCAAATCGTGGAGGCGACGGAAGGCTTTGACTTCAAGTACTATTTGGGAGAAGGGGCCTATGGTGTTGTTTATAGAGCCGATCTACCCACAGGTCAAACTGTTGCAGTCAAGAAAATTTCATCGTCCCAGGAAGATGAGACCGTCGACATCGTTCCTTTCGAAAGGGAAATTGAAGCCTTACAAAATATTCGCCATCGCAACATCGTGAAGCTTTACGGGTTTTGCTCTCATGCACGACATTGTTTTCTGGTGTACGAGTACGTTGAAAGAGGGAGCTTGAGAACAATTTTAAATGATGATGAAAGAGCATCAAAATTTGGCTGGGACAAAAGGATAAATATGGTTCAAGCAATTGCGGATGCATTGTCGTATATGCATCATGACTGTCTTCCTCCATTGATCCATCGAGACTTGACCAGCAACAACATCTTGTTGGATGCTGGTTATGAGGCTCGCGTTTCAGATTTTGGCACCGCAAGATTATTGAGGCCAGATTCCACCAACTGGACTGCTATTGCTGGCACCATTGGATACATCGCACCAGGTGACGTTGTATGGAGATGCATATTAATTTACTGTCGAAACTCATGTTGTCATTGGAAGTTCCTTATTTATGTGAAAGCAAATGTCCGAATCTTTAATTATAGCTAGCAAAATTATCAACAGTCTTTGAATTCTTCGTTTGCAGAGCTAGCTTATTCCAACATTCCGACCGAAAAATGTGATGTATATAGCTTTGGAGTTGTAGTACTGGAGATAATTATGGGAAAGCATCCGGGAGATTATGTGTCGTTGGTATTTTCATCCACTCAATCCAAGTTGCGAACACCATTGAAGGATGTGCTGGACCAACGGCTCTCGCCTGTGACAAATCAACATGCACAGCACGTAATTTCTGTCGCAGCACTAGCACTTGCGTGCTTGCAGACCAATCCTCAACTTCGACCGACCATGACACAAGTCTCGCGACAGCTTCGAGTTCAAGCACCACCGGTTTTGCCGTTCTTTGGAGTCACCTTAGAACAACTCCGTGATCTCGACGGCAGGAACTTTTAGACCACATTCGGGAGGTTGCAAGTTTCTGATCGAGTTATTATCTTGTGTTCACCTTTTCTGGCTTTTGTGTTTGGCAGTAAAATGTCGATTAGTTGTAAAACTTGGAAGATGCGGAGTCTAAATGTTTTCTTTTTGTTGGAGTAGAATGATAGTTAATTTTCCTCCTTTCGTGTAAGCAAGCATCTGTTTATAGTTAATATAAATCACTTGTATCCTAGCCAAATTGTTTGAACTTGTTTAAAATACTATCTCACGTATCACATTACAAAGTCTTGTATGTGCAATTGTTCTGGGATACTCCACAGTTTTGAGATCACTATGTTCGAGGAAACGAGCTCGATAGAAAGCAATCAGGCTCACAACACGAGGATAATGTTTTCGATATATTAGCTCATCAAAAATGAATTTGCAGGGCGGTTCTTGCCTTTTGAGCAGCCAAAACCGAGAGTGGGAGTTTGGAACATCCGGAACTGACATCAATACTCGCAAGGCGAGTTCTTAATGGGGCTAAGTCAATTACTAAATGGAATTTGTGTGCCCTAATTAGCAAAACCTAGTATTTCTCAATTAACGACTTCTTACTTGAACTCGGTAAAAATCAATGAATCAATCTCAGGTATCTCAGGAGTAGCTTGTTAATTGTTATGTTTCTGTCCTTATGTAGAACCTCTTCCTTATGAGTACCTCGGAAAGATTATCACTTGATTTTTTACTATCTAAAAGTAGGCATTAGATTCGCATGAGCAAGGTGTGTCCATTGACTTTGAGAGGGAATGGGTGACCCCAGATTTCCCCTCTTTTTTTCCACCGTGAATGATACGAGAAGAAACCTATGAACACTCCAGCTGGATCGGCGACTTTCTAAGTTAACTAGAAATGGCACGCTCGTTCTCGTTCTCGGGGAAAAATTAAAATTTTGTAAATGTCTCTTTATTACCTTGAATAAGAATAAGACCACATTGTTCATGCTAAGTGAGTGCTTTTGTCCTGGTTTGGAAGCTTTCCTTTGACACTAGGTAGAATTCTTGAGCGCTGCACGGGCTCTAACTATCTGTCTAATGAAAAATGGCTTAAAAATATTAATTCGAAATCCAATGTTGATTTTCTCTCTCTCAATTAGAACCAATAACTAATGGAACTATTTTCTTCATCTAATTCTATTTTATATGTTGCCATCTTGTTTTTGTCGTTATCAACAGAATTTGTCTCAATGCAATCATTCAACAATGTGTAGTTTGACATTGGATTATATATCTTTTCATATAGTAATAGGATATGTGCAAATTGATGAACGGATTAGACACAAACAACCAAGAGAGGAATGAATTGGTTATCTATGGAAACTTAAGCCTTTTGGTGAATAAGTGGTGGACATGTGTAGAATATGCATTGTGCTTTTGGCTTTAATTGCATTGAAAATTAGAGATTAATTTTTAATCCTAAAAAAATCATTAAAATTGCATAGCATAAAAAAATTAAGAGCATTTCCATTAATAGTAATAGAATTTGTAGAAAATATCAAAAAAAAGAGAAAAGAAAAAAATTAAAGAAACGAATTTAAAAAATTAGCTGTTATTTTAAAAAAGAGAGGCGGAGTCGGGCCGGGTCAACCCGGCCCTCTATTTATTTTCTTTTCTCTGCTGGACCCGGCCCATCCCCTTTCCCTTTCTTTTCCCGCCGCGCGCCGGCCCATCTCCTTTACCTTTCAGCCCGGCCCGCGCACTGGTCTTCTTCTTCCCTCACGTCGGGCACGCCTCTGCAACACAGCGACGTACAGAAGCAGATCGACAGGGACAGAGAGAGAGGATCGCGAGGGAGCAGGCGGCGGCCTGATCCGGCCGGCGAGTTGGCGGTGGCAGAAGTCATGCGCGCCTGCCGGTTGCCCTTAAAAGCGAGAGAGGGGCTTGCTCGTTAGGGGGTGCTCTCTTGAGAGAGCGAGGAATTGGCAGAGAGAAAAAACCGTGTGAGAGAGCGACTGAGAGCAAGAGAGAGTTCTGCCGTCGCTCGGCCACGCCTGAGTCCTGTTCGACGACCCCCGGCTGTTATCCTCATCGTCGCGACCTCTCTTTCCCGATACCCACATCTCTAGTAAGTGTCTTTTCGGTCCGAACTTTCCTTGCCCCAAGGATCTCAGCTCGGGGGCATCACGAGGCTGTCGGACATAGCTCGGCTCGTCTCGAGCTCACCTTATAACCGCCATCTCCAACCCGGGTAGGGATCTCCGCGATTAAACGCTCGTTCCTCCGGACCTCTTTCTCTCCGTTCGGTTTTCGTTGAAGTCGAAGCCTAGATGTAGCTCTCTATGTTAACAAGTGGTTTATACCGGGATGAGATGTTTTTCCCACTGATCTCGTGCTTGGTTTGATGTTTTTGTCTGAGTCGACCCTCGAATCCCATCTTCAGATAGCTTCGTTTGTTCCTAGCCGGTCGCACATAACTTGTTTGACAAAATGCTCACGAAAACCGTGCAAGTTAGTTTCGTTTCCTTTGGTCATACGAGAGCGTTAATTGATCCTCAAGTCATTCCCACGATCAAATGCTTTTCTACACCACCATTTTGTTCGCGTTTCTTGCTTTGTGTCTGCGAACGGCAGACCGCAAGCGGTGGCTGGCGTCGGTCCAGTGAAGACAGGTGTTTGATGGTGAAGTGTATCTTTTTTAGGTCGGGATATGGTAGATGTATATCGTCGCAGGATCTTTGATGTTCTGGGTTTTATGTTTTACTTTATGAGTTCGTCTTGGGGAAGGCTATAAAAAATTGGTGAAACAAGAAGAGAAAGAGGAGAGGAAGAACGACGTGATGGAGGGTGGGCTCAGCTTTAGGAACATTAGACAATGATTTAGAGTGACATTAGTGTAGTGGGCTTGTCATAGGTGTCCAGAGCAAGGCTTAGTGTGGGCTTAGAGTCGTTGGGATGGGTAGAGACTTCGCTCCTTGTTTCGCATGTTCTGGTATTGCTTTTGTGGTGGTTGCAGGAAATGAAGCGGATGGAGTGTACGGCTGAAATGGATATGATGTTGGGTAGTCAGTAGTGAAGTTCATTTGTTTGCGGCTTGAGATTTTGGCGCGTCGATCTTAACCTGTGAGCCTTGAGGTTCATGAGTTAGTGGATAATATTTAATAAGCTCTCAGTCCCCTAACTGAAAACAATGGATACAGTTTTGGAAATGTTTTTGTGGATGAGTTGAATGTGAGGAGAAAGTGAGCGAGAAGCATAGAAAATTAGGGTATGGGCTCTACAATGATAAATGGGTTTAACATGGACTTGGGTTAAATCCGTCCTTATTTGAAATAGGCTTTAGTATGGGTTTGGCTTTGGCGTCACTTTACTTTAGTGGAAGAGCAGGCTGGTTGTGAGTCTTCTTAATTTGGGCTTGGTTAAAGTTATACGAACATGGGCTTAACCTGGGAGTCTTTTGAAATCGAGCTTAGGAAGGTTAGAATTGGAGTGGGTTTGAGGATGGACTCCATTGCGTCCTTTAGCCCATTTGGGTTAGGCCGGAATTCTACCTTTGTTCGAACTGGGCTCAAGGACCTAGTCCGATTCGCCATTTTGGGAATTATTAAAATTTTTAAAAAAATTAAAAATTCGAAAATATTAAAAATAAAAGTAAAAAATGAGAAAATGATTGAAAATAGATCTTCATTAATTTTTTAAATTTAGCATTAGATGTGGCTTGGTTTCACTTGACTAGTATACATGTAGCTTATTCCCGATGATGGAGTGTCCTTTTGAAATAAATTGAATATGACATAGTTTTAGCTTAAGGGGGATCATGTTTTGGGGCTTATAACATGACCTTGTATATTCTTTGCCCGACTTGTATTGGATATCCTTGTTTCGCATTTACTTTAAAGTCATTTCAATATTTGAATATTTGCTTACCGCATCGTTTTTCAAAAAATTGGTTGTTTGTCGCTTTCCTGGAATACGTTAGGATTAATTTAGGCTTCGATGAAAATGAACCCTACAAAAATATTTGCATGATCATTTAGCAACTTTGATGCCCTTAAGGACATAATTGTTAATCAAGACCATGAGATCACTTAGATAACGATCTTTGAAGTTATAAGTACTGCAAAGGCGCTAATAAACATTAGCATAATCAAGTCCTCAATCCTAGAATCTTTAGTTGCATAGGAATCAAGATGATACTCCCACACCTCAAAACAGCCAGTGATGACTAGACCATCACGTTACATTAGCGATTGTCGGCAAAAATTGGTTGGAATGATCACTTTAGATTTTCATGCAACGATTTAGAGTTAAATTGACAAAATTGGAAAGTTTAGGATTAAATCAACATTCGCATATTGAATTTAGAATTGATTGGGTAATTTTCCCCTGCAAGTGACATACAATCTTAGATTTCCAGCATTTGGGTGAATGTTTTGACAAGTTATGACATTTAAGTGTCAATTGAAAATTATAGCACCAAGTGAACATTTTTTAGAAGTCATAGCATTTAAGTGATTGAGAAAAAAATTTCAGCCTCAAGTAAACACCATGGGAATGTTATGACACTCGTGATATTGTTATCTCTATATCCTATATCAAAAGCCTTTACATGGTGGTAGTGTTGTCCATGCAAAATGTACGAGAATTTTGAAATGAAAGCTTTTTGATTGCCCTAGTAACAACTTTAAGTGGTAGCCACGCTCCTCGTTTTAGGAATGATGTCTATGTGACAGGTTGCGAGTAACATCGAACACTTAAAAAATATATACAAAATGTCCCGTGTGAGTGGATCATGGCTGAAACCATTGAATAGAAATTACAAGTAGGCAAAAAAGTTTGCCACTTTAGAAATCAATCAATTGGAAATGAATAGTGACAAACATGACTTGTGTAATAAAAAAAGTTATGTAGCTACCGGCCGATTGTGTAGCTTGCGAAAGTTCATTATTTTATTTTTTCTATATGCGCTATTTAAGTAGTTGATTACACAAGTCCTCTCTCTTGCCATTGATATAGATATACTTACAAGTTTTAAAAATCAAAATCAAATGTGAAATACATAATTTGTATGAGGTGATATATTGGTTCCTAGATGGTATTGTGTCCGCATAATCCTGTACCATCAAATTCAAATGCAATAAATCTTAGTCATTCAACAAATCTTATTGTGATTTTTTACCTTTTGATCTAATGTTGAAGGCTCCGGACTTTATCTAAACCCATCACGTGTAACAAGATGAGAAAGTCCCTTCAGCGTAGAATTACAAGTACGTAAAATTTTTAAGTGGGGCTGGACTTTATTTGAGCCCATCACATGTAATGTGATGAGAATGCATGGCTCACAAAGAGAAGCGGGGCCCATGAAGACCGTAAAAGTAAGTCAAGCAACTATAGGTGGAAAACAGAAAATAGGAAACAATGACTTAAAATAATTGAGGACATGATGGCACGATAACTCCTTCCAATTGGATCCTTGATTTTCACTACTCTAATAATTGAGTTTAATTGGATAATAAAATTGAATAGCTTTGAACTGACGATAACATAATTAGACTGTTTGAAGGGGAGAATTCAAAAGGATTTGAAAAAGTTAAAAGTGACTTCATGATCAAGGCCTTTCACATCATTAAGACAAATTGATTGGAAAAAGAGAAAACTTGGGCAAATGAAAGATGAAGCTGATGTTGATTTTGTTGTTTATGAGGACTTCTTGTGTTCATACGTTGATGAGTGTTTTAGGGGGTGAAGACTGGTTGACCAAATATAAAGAGGAGACCAAAACTCATGAGTCGCGCTACTTTGGAAATGTAAATTTCACACACAAAAAAAAAAAGAAAAAAAGAAATTACTAGGGAAGAGAGAGCTCCATTGAGCCAGAGGACAAGAGGCTTGCGAGGAGCATCAGCTTGTGCCTTAGAAGAAACGGTAGAAGAAAAGGTGAATCATACTTGAATTTATGTATCATTATCTATAAATTGTGAAAATTTGGAACATTTCGGGTTAAGAAAGAGTAAAAGTGCGTCCTAACCAATATTTATATGATGTAAAGAACAAAAGGTAAATGTCTATTTGAGTAATTTTAATTAAGCTACACGATCTTCATATGGACATTATAATTGTACGTAGATTTAAATTGAAGGGGTTGATTAAGGGATTTTGATTGGTGTTGAGTAGTTTTTGGATATGTGAGTACTAATGAAACATCTTTTGTTTTTTCCATGATGAGAACCAACATAGTTACTAGAAATAAGGAACTAAAGGTTTCCATTTTTTTTCCTTAATTATGGCTTTTTTCTCATCACAAGGCCAAAAATCAAGGAGTCCCATGCTTTCTAAATCTCTACCTGAAATGGTTTGAACTCAATTTCCTAATTTCTCAAATTAAAACCCCATTCCCCCAAATTTAGGTGGCTAAATCCCCAACGCTAATGATGGTAGGATTGCAATGAGAGACCGCGACGCTAATGGAGATTAGAGAGAGAGGTAGAGAGGATCTAAATTTCAAGAGAATTAGGGAGATGATTAGGGCACAGTCTGCCTCTAGAGAGGCTAAGGCTGGAGTGTAAAGAGAGGGCAAAGGCCGAACTCGGTGATGATTTCTTTTCTTTTTCTTGTTCAAGGATGACTAGCGATTGAGTCTCATCATTCGGTACTATTTACTTATCATACCCAAATAGCACGCGCTATATTGTTCAGACAAGTAAAAGGCATTATTTTGCAATATATTATCAATCACAAAAAAAAAAGAAAAAAAGAAAAAAAAAATTGTTCACGAAAGGTCCCCATTCGTGGGAAAATGTTGTCCAACTTTAAGGCATTGGCCTCAATTGAGGGGCTTCAGGAATGACATTCCATCTATAAATATGCCATTCATCTTAATAACGTTATATAGACTAAAACCATCTTCCACCTCCCAAAAATCATCCATCCCCCCAGAATCATGGCTTCTTCATTATTGCTGTCCATCTTGTCTCTTTTACATATCTTCTTCTTCTTCTTCTCCTCGCTCTTCTTGGTCGATGCCACTTCATTTCATGAGGCAGGAGTTTCCGCTTCCTCCACTTCTTTTTCCACTGTCCACACTACCAGGAAAAAGGATGAAGTAGAGGCTCTCTTGAATTGGAAATCTACTTTTGACAACCATAGCCGATCTCTCCTCTTTTCATGGCATGGCGACAATCCTTGCCGCTTTATCGGTGTCGCTTGCAACTACAATGGAGCCATCACCCATCTAAATCTTTCCAATGTTGGTTTAAGAGGAACTTTAGATGACCTTGACTTCTCGCGCTTAACTAGTGTGGTTAGCTTTGAACTCGCCAACAACTCAATCTATGGATCATTCCATCAAGTGTTGGTAATCTTTCCAAACTCAACTCTCTTGATCTTTGCTTCAATGAACTATCCGGGGAAATTCCTCCAAGTATAGGTATGCTGGAGAGTCTTCATTATTTGTGCCTTTGTGCCAATAACTTGAGTGGACGTATTCCTACCTCTCTTGGAAAATTAGGTGATTTAATCGAACTAGGCATTTCGTGAAATAACTTATCTGGTTCCATTCCACAAGAAATATACAACTTGAGGAGCTTGAAGCTTATTTTATTATGGTAAAATAGATTGTCAGGATCCATTCCTTCAGAATTCGGGAGGCTGATTTCTCTTGATAATCTTGACCTATTATCCAACAATCTCACCGGCTCAATTCCTCATTCCATCGGAAACTTGTCAAATTTATTTATGCTTAATCTCTTCCAAAATAATTTGGCCGGCCCAATCCCTACTTCTCTTGGAAAATTGGGCAACTTAACCATATTTGACATTTCACAGAATGCCATTTCTGGTTCTATTCCACAAGAAATATGCAACTTGAGGAGCTTGAAACTTCTTTTACTATGGCGAAATAGACCGTCAGGATCCATTTCTTCAGAATTCGAGAGGCTTACTTCTCTCGATAAACTAGAACTATCATCCAATAATCTCACCTGTTCAATTCCTCATTCCATCGGAAACTTGTCAAATTTATCATTGCTTAGTCTCTTCCAAAATAATTTGGCCAGCCCAATCCCTACTTATTTTGGAAAGTTGGGCAACCTAAGCATATTTGACATTTCACAAAATGGCATTTCTCGTTCCATTCCAGAAGAAATATGCAACTTGAGGAACTTGACGAATCTTTCCTTATGGGGAAATAGATTATCAGGATCAATGCATTCAGAAATCAGAAGGCTTACTTCTCTCAATAAACTTGACTTATCATCCAACAATCTCACCGGCTCAATTCCTTATTCCATTGGAAACTTGTCAAGTTTGTCTTTTCTTATTCACTCTCAAAATAATTTGGCTAGTCCAATCCCTGTGTCAGTTGGAAGCTTGGCCAATTTAACTATGTTAATCAATAGGGACAACATGTTCTCTGGGTCCTTGCCTTTTGAATTTAATAGGTTAACGCATTTGACTCAGTTGTTAATGGGTAATAATAAACTAGAGGGAAAACTACCAAAAGATGTGTGCCTTGGGAGATCATTGCAAAATTTCAACGCCTTCAAAAATCATTTCATGGGTCCCATCCCAACAAGCTTAAAGAACTATAACACATTAATCAGATTGAGGTTAGAAGAAAACCAACTTACAAGACATGACAGAAGCTTTCGGAATATGTCCACATCTAAATTATGTGGACTTAAGTCACAATCATTTGAATGGTGAAGTTTCATGGAGATGGGACCGTTGTCCTAATTTGATGAGCTTAAGGATATCAAACAACAAGATTTCCGGTGAGATACCTGCAATATTTGGAAGGATTGCTTAGTTAGGGGCACTAAAACTTTCTTCAAATTTTTTAAGTGGGGAGATTCCAAGGGAATTGGGAAGTCTGTCGATGTTGTTAGAACTTGATCTAAGTAGCAACGCTATTACAGGAAATGTCCCGACTGAGATTGGACTTTTATCTCGTCTGGCACATCTAAACTTAGCATCAAACAATTTGAGTGGATTGATGCCGGTGTAGCTAAGCTCATGCAAAAGCTTGTTGACATTGAATCTCAGTAGAAACAAATTTTGGACAAGCATTCCTCCGGAGATAGGCAACGCATAGTTCCTTGAAGTTCTTGATATAAGTCATAATTTGTTGACTGGAAACATACCGGGAGTACTTGGACGGTTGAGAATGCTGCAAGTTCTAAATATCTCCCACAACAACCTTTATGGTTATATTCCACATACTTTTGGTGATATGTCAGCCTTAACTTCCATTGATTTATCCTACAATAACTTGGACGGTCCTCTCCCAAATGTCAAAGCTTTCAATGAGGCTCCATTTGAGGCAATGTAGCATAACAAATGGCTCTGTGGAAATGTTATTGGTATACCAAAATGCAATTCTGTTGAGAGCAAGAAATGCAATCCACATGTTTAAGTTAGAATTGCAATTATCCTCTTTCTCTCGTTGTTGGGAATTATCCTTCTCTCTTGCACCTTAATCGTTCTTATAATCATCAATCATCATCAAAGAAGGATTATCAAGAGAGAGAACAACAAACGGGCAAATGATTTGGATTTCATGCATATTCTGAATTATGATGGCAAAGTTTTCTATGATCGAAACTCTGAGCCTACCGAAGGATTTGACTCGAAGTACTATGTGGGTGAAGGAGCATATGGAATTGTTTATAAAGCTCATATATCGGAGGGTCAAACGTTTGCTATAAAGCAAACCTTATCATCCCAAGACGATAGTGAGATTGTTGATTTGATACCATTCAAAAGGGAAATTGAAGCCTTAAAAAATGTAAACCATCGTAATATTGTGAAATTTTTATGGGTTCTGCTTTCATGTCCAACACTATTTTTTGGTGTATGAATACATGGAAAGAGGAAGCTTGAGAACAATTTTGAACAATAATGGAAAAAACAGTAGAATTTCATTGGGACAAGAGGGTAAATGTGGTCCGAGGAGTTGCGGATGCTTTGGCCTATATGCATCACGAATGTTCGCCTTCGTTGATTCATCGAGACTTGACCAGTAACGATGTTCTATTGGATCGCAATTATGAGGCTCATGTTTCCGATTTTGGCACTACAAGACTATTGAGGCTGAATTGATCAAATTGGACTATTGTTGCTGGCACCATAGGGTATATTGCTCCAGGTACTTCATAATTTTTTCAATTTCGCCGGCATTAAGTGTCAAACATCCATTCTTTTGTTATTTAATCTTCTTATGGAAATTTGTTTATGCATTTAGAGCATTCAAGTTTAATGTTGATCAGAAAGCCTTCTACTTTCCTAATAAGGAAGAATTGGCAAAAGAGGTAAAAATTATAGTCGATCCATCTCAAGGATATGAAATTTGTGTAACCTAAATGACGCGAGCATCAAACAAAATCCTTTGAACGCCCCTGACGCGTAAACTCCCATGCTCAAATCAATGTTGTAAGCATAGATTAAGTAGAAATTGGTATTTGTAACTGTTACCTTATGGCAAGCAATGTTGTCAATTTGAAAACAACATATGATCAAGGTTATAAAAAAAAAATTGTGAATTCCCACTCGCAGAGCTGGCTTATTCTTCAATTCCTACCGCAAAGTGTGATGTCTATAGCTTTGGAGTTGTCGCATTAGAGACAATCATGGGAAAGCATCCAGGAGATCATATATTCGGGGAATGTTCATCATCCACCCAAATTGTATCGCCGATATTGTTGAAGGATGTGTTGGATCAACGTCTCTCGCCTTCTAGACTTTGTCTTCAAGATGCGCAAGACGTAGCTTCAATCGCCAAGCTAGTGTTTTCATGTGCTTGCAAGCAGATCCGCGGCTTCGACCGACTATGGGACAAGTCTCGCGTGAGCTTCGTGTTCAAGTATCCCTAGACACGCCACTCTCTACTATCACCTTAGAGCAACTTTGCGATCTTAATGTCAGGAAATTTGGATCATTCGCAGGATTTGGCAAGTTTTGAAGTTACCTTTTCATGTGCTATTGTGTTTGATCTTTAATCATGATGATGATCGGCTTTTCAATACTTTCTTAGCTCTCACTAATCCTAATTGTGTGATTTATGATGTTCATTGCAGAGTTAGCTTCAACGTTGCATGAATAGTGCAATGTTTAAGTTTGGAATCGTGGCACCAAAAATAATTAGGGACGGCTTTTGGGGAAATCCAATTTCATGATTATTTCCAACTTTTTGCAAAGCTATCAGCAAGTGAATTTGCAAAATGCATAAAATTGACATCTTTTCCTTCTTTCAATCGAGATGTAACAACATGTAGTTTTAATTGCTAGAAGAGATAATAATACCAGTAGCCTGTGCAATTTTTTGATATATAGATCATAATTAAACTTTTAATTTGGTCATTCATCTTACTTTTTATTGATGTGCACTATCGTCCTAAAACTTTCGGTTGGTCCAATGAGAGGCTAATATATTTTGATATGTTTATTTTCATTCTTTCAATGATTAATTTAAATGAAATTTGGCATGGACATCAATATAAGAAAGCTAATGTTTGATGGAGAAAAGTACGTGAATTTTGCTCTCGTCATTTTGACTTGAAATTGGAAAACTATAAAAAAAAATTGATTTTGGATTGATTCCGCAATTCATCGTTCACTCTTTTCCGCTATTTGACATTATTAAAGTCGCTACATTTAAAACTTTGAAGATGAGCAATAAAGATGAGAACAAAAAGTTATTTTTCTTCCCCTTCCGTACGTTTTCGAAAAACGTTAATTAATTTAAAGAAATTCTTTTTTGGCCAAATAATTTGAAGAACTTATTTGAAAATGCCCTTTTTACATGTCCAACCCCACCACAAATTTATGTATTTGCAATTACTTTAGGGATTAACGATTTCAAGGTCATTAGGTTCGCTTCACATGAGAAGAGGATAGCTAACGTTTTTTTTCAGTACTTTCGCATAATAGCTCAGCAAAATTAATCCCCCTAAATATCATTGCTCATTGCTGACTACTGGCTCTTGCTCAAGGGATTTGATCTCTTTTTCTTCATAATTAGCGCATTGTGCTTATAACCGACATATCAATAAATAGTAAGGACCGGACCGATGAATCTTGCTGCATCAGCCTTTAAAATTACCATCTTGATAACGAAATTATTTTTGCCAGGATGTTATATATACTGAGGAAATTATTATGACAACTAGCAAGTACAAAAACGAAATACATGACATAGTACAGAGACTTAGACTTAAACCAATACATCTCATTATAAAATCAAATAACACCATACAATTTGCGCCCATTGAAGTCCAAGTACATAAGAATCAGACTTAGATGAATACAATCTCATAAACAAAATTACAGCCTAATAATTAAAGACACCATACTAAGCAGACCGATAAAAACACATTTATTTCATCACTAGAATACAAACAAATACACTTTTATAACATTTAGTACAGACAAAAAAAAAAAAAATACAAATCTCAATGACCCGTTTCAAGAGAGGTGGCAAAACTCAGGTTGACCATTTCAGCAAAATATTTATCTTGATGCCTTTTCACATGGCCCGTCCTACCATTAGGTTCTAAAGATGATTTCGGCGGATGACCTTCTTCTCACCATTGGGGAGGTCAATGATGTTGAACATCTTCAATAAATTCGATCCTCATAAAAAAAAAGTTTTTTGGAGTTGGGCAAGCCATCTAAGAAATGGGTTAGGTATTGTTGACATATAAATTTGACCATTTTATTAGGGGCTTTATCACATACAAAATTAGAGATTAATTTTTAATCCCTAAATAAAAATAATATCCATTAAAATTGCATTGCATATAGACACTGAGGAATGTTCGCATCACTAGGAGCAAAAATTTTAAAAAATTATTATTATCATTATAATCTTTAAAAAAAAAATAAAAAAATTATTTATTTTTAAAAGGAAAAAAAAAAAGAAGAAGCAGCGAAACCGGGCCGGGGGTAGGCCGGCCCGGCCTTCTTTCTTTTCCTTCTTCTTGCTCTTTCTGGTTTAGGCCTAGCCCATTTTTATTTTTCTTTTCCCCCAAGCCGGGCCTTCTCCTTTTCTCTCTGGCTCTTTTCCTTTTGTCCTGAACCTTGGCTGAAGAGAGGGAGGAGACAGAGAGGACAGCACGGAAAGGAGACCAGAAGATGCAGAGAAGCCGGCCAGGGATAGCCGGGACGTCAGAAGCTATGCGCGTCGTTGCTTAGACGCGAGAGAGGGAAAGTCGGCCAAAGGGGGTTTCTTCAGACAGAGAGAGAGAGAGAGAGAGAGACGGATAGAGAGTGAGATGAAGAGCGAGAGAGCTTGAAGCTGCCTGGGTTGAGCATCGCTCGCCCATCCTCGACGCGAATCGCCGACCTCTAGCCGACGCCCTCGAGCACAAGACTTCTCGTTCCCAAACCTCGGCATTTCCGATGAGTTTCCTTTCGGTTCAAACCGGTCGTTCCCAAGGATCTCGGCTCGGAGACATCGGAAGGTGGCCGACTGAAGTTCGATTCGCCTCGAACTGGCCCTCGGGCCTGCCGTCTTTGAGCCGAGTAGGGGTTTTTGTGACTGAAACTCATCCCCCACGAACCCTCTTGGCATTGCCCTGTTTTGGCGATAGAATAGCCGAGCGAGTTTTCTTTGATTCTTGAATTTTTTGTGTGCAACTGAGTCGATTTGTTTGATGTTGAGCATTTCCCCGTGTTCGCTCCGGTCAAAGTCCGGGTTCGAGTCCTAAGAAGTGGCCAGCGTCGTTCTCCTCACTTCTTGCCCACTGCGTGCTTGACGAAATGCTCGAACCGAACCTGTGTAAACCTGTCTCTGTGCTGTGCATTCTAGCCGACTGCCATGTGTTCGTGATAATGCCTAAACAGAGCTGCGTCCTTGTTCGAAGAGGGTCTTTGGAATCAAAACATCTAAATTTTTTAGAAAAATCGTAACTTTCGACTTCAGTTCATTTAGTCCGCGTTTGTTTACCTGAGATTTGAGTTTATGGCTACACATTTTTTCTGTTTAAAAATCGAATGTGTCAGTTTATAAATCCATGAGCGTTCTCCTTTCACTGGGAAAAGAACATGTGCATATTCATGAGAGAAGTCAACATTGAAGTCGCCGTGAGTTGTGAGCAATGGGCTCGGTAGGTTTAATGAGATTTGGGTTTTTGGTTGATTGAGAGAGCTTGGGCTGGTTCAAGCTCAAACAGATTCTAGGCCTTAGTTTTAGACGTAGGGGGAGCTCGGTATTCTGCTGGTTGGCCGAGAGAGAGATTGGAGAAAGAGGAAGCAACCGAGAGAGAGAAAGAGCCGTGAGTGAGAGGGAGGGAGATCTAAGAGTTAGCCCGAGGTAGAGAGAAATCTAAGGGAGAGGAGCGACGGCCAGTGAAGCCCACTCTTCTCGACTGGCAAGCGATTGCAGCTGGCGACGCCACACTCACAAGGTAAGCCCGTGTCCCCCATTCACCCGCCTTGATCGAACCATCGGAATGAGGCTTGCTGGCCCGGACTTGCTCCTGCCTCTCTCTATTTATCCTAAGTGTTGTCTGATTGGGGTTGGTTTTGGTTTAAGTCCGTGTCCAGAATGTTTCTTTTGGATTCCCTTTAGTCGATGCCCATCTCACGCTCAATGAAACGACCTTGATGCGCGTTTGTGACTTCGACACTAGTTTAGCCAAATCCAAAGGTGTACTTGTGTGTCGGCATGGTATTAACAAATCGCTAGCCCTGGAGTGTGGTTTTCTCGAGTTTACGGCCATAGTTTTCCTTTTCTGATCCGTCTTTTTGCTTGTTGTCGCCAATGGGCGGTCCGAGATGTTAGCTTGAAGCAATTGATGGAGTTGGCGTGGTGATGGTGATCGGAGGTTGTTGATGATGCGGGTATCATTCTCGGTGAGTATATGATTTGTTGTCGAAAGTTGGAGTGTTTGTCGTTGAATGGTTTAGTGTTGTGTGCGCTGAGGAAAGGTTGCAAGCGTCGTAGAGAAGCAGGGAGCTGTTGGGCAGAAGAAAGGAAAAATAACAAGAAAAGAGAATAAGAAAAGAAAAGAAAAGAAAAAAAATGAAAGGTAGAAAAAGGGCTGGGTTTTCTTCATGTGGGCTTCGGGCTATTGTGGGCTAATCCAGTAAATGAGGTAATTATGAGTGGGCCTTAGAGCGGCCCGTTTTTCTTTTATCAACCCAGATCGATAGGGTCTGGGTCAGTTTAATCGGGCCAGATCTTTTGACCCAATCCAAAATTTCTTTTTTTATATAATAATAAAATTAAATTAAATATTAAGAAATATAAAAAATATTAAAAAGTGTAAAAAAAGGAAAATATATTAAAAACCAGAATTTAAAAAAAAATTAGAAAATTCAGAAATTCACAGAAAATCTAGAAAATTCCAGAAAAACTCCAAAAGGATTGTAAAAAAATTTTAATTCCTTGAAAAGATTAAAAATAATTTTTGGGTAATTTACTCTTAAAAAGGGGAAGCCTTGCAATCTAGAATTGTGCTCAATTTGGACAAGTCCCTTAGGGCTCTACCTTAGAATTTTAATTGTCTTTAAAGATGAATGCCCTTGGTCGGGCATTTTCATTGTGTTGACTTTGGTCTCCATTTAGCTTAGTTAGAGATGATATGCTCCCTAGTTGGTAATGTTAAACCTATTCTCTCCTATGCAATCTTTTTAATGCTTTCCTTGATTGCTAATTTTTATTTTAACGATTTCGCACCTATATTGTCATCTTACATGTTAGTGGATATATGTAAAATCAATCCAAAATATTTCTAAAATAATCAAGATTAGGTATCGAAATGGTACTAATTAGTTAGTTAGTGTAATTAAGTCTCTAACCCTAGATTATTTGGTTGCATAGGAAGCGAAGTACGCTCTTACACTTCACTTGATTTCTAGCCGACTTTAATAGGCTAGTGATGATTCTTTCTTTAGAAAATTTTCATATTGTCAATTTCAACACCCGATTGGGAGAGTCCGCATCTAAATCATGAGTTATAGGCCCGTACTTTAGACAATACCCCTAAACTTACTCTCCTTTCTAACTGAGGGGTAGGTCACGACAGGTACTATTGTTCATTTTAAGTCAATTGCAAATTCCAAGCCTGGAAGGCCATTTTTGAGAAGTAAGGAGAAATGCATGATCGTGAAATTAAGAGGAGGGGTTGAGTTTCGTCGAAGTTAATTTTTCTCATTTTCTTTTTTTGAATTTGACTGTTTGGTCACATGTATTTTATTCTTGAAGTGGCCAAATATCACACTATTATAAAGAATGGGCCATGCATGGGCTAGTCCATTTGGCCCAAGTAATTGAGCCATCCCAGCCCTCCCAAGTCCCAAGTTAGAGCCCGAGGTAACAGCTAGGGGTGTAAATGGTTCGGTCCGGTTCGATTTTTTCAAAAAAACCGAATTGAATCGCAATCTCGGTTTGGTTTGGTTCGGTTTTTATTTTTGTGTTTTGTATTTCTCCCTACATGCACCCCTTTCTATAAATTTTTATTTTTTTAAATCGATTTTTTAATTATTTTTCTTTCTTTTTCTTCTTCTTCTTCTTCATTGGCCGGTCGCCGGCTCGGCGCCGCCGATCGGCGACCGGCCAATCAATAAGAAGAGGAAGAAAAAAAGAAAAAAGAAAATAAAAAAATAAAAAAATGATTTAAAAAATAAAAAAAAAAAGGAAAAAATTTAGATTTTATCGGTTTGGTTGGGTTAATCGAACCGATAAAAATCAAACCTGTTAAAAAGTTTCGGTTTTTAATGAGAATCGAACCGAAATGAATCGAATTTTTTGATTCAGTTCGGTTTTTGGTTCGGTTTTTGACATCCCTACTAACAGATCTCTCCAAGCTCAGGACGATAGTAACCTACGAAATACGAGACAACGACTCTATGTATACTACACCCTTTCTTTCTTCTTTTATCCGCACAGAGAAGAAGAAAAAGTAGATTCTCTGCCAAGAAACATCTACGCAGACCTCACAAGCAATCACCATTAGATCACACTCGACAGTCCAGAAAATAAGAAATATAATAGTACATCGCACTCCTCTCTCTCTCTCTCTCTCTCTCTCTCTCTCTCTCTCTCTCTCTCCTTGCAGGATCAAGTCAGTGGTCGTGTTCGGGTCGTTGGCTCTGGTGGCTTATACGCCCCCTGCAATGTATGCTTTTATGCATCGATGAGTGTGAGTGTTTTAAAGCATTTGAAAGCAAACTTTTAGTGTTTATAATAATGAGAAGTCAAAGCGAATTTTTAGCTCTTTTGATTCTTTAGTGCTTCTCGAACGAAATGTAGCTAGGTTCATGTATGACTTTTGGTATAATTCTGAAGAAGTGACAGAAGCAAGGTTTTAACTAAGGTACTCTATGCCATCCGGGGGTAACGTTATGCATATTTAAGAACCGTTGATGAAATTATGTGCAAGTATTCGAAAGATCTCAACAAGGACAAATAAATCCCATTAATTCTAGCCCTTCCATTTTCTACGTCAATCACGAGTTAGCTATAACTAATTCCCCTATTTTGACAAGATTCAACCCATCATGCCGGTGGCTAGTGGCTACTATTGACGGCAGCAGGAGCTCTCCTCCACTCGATTTCTCTTACACCTTTAGTCATGTCTTGGATAGTTTTCGGTAGGTGGCCCGAATGCTCTTCCACATCACACAAAACCATTTCAAGCTGCTCCAGAAAAGTAGAGGATCTCTTCCGCTCACCCTGCTACTGTGGTCAACTCATAGATTTTAGCATCTTTCTCAGCCTGAAATGTCACAGTAAATCAATTAGTGTAGGAAAGATTCACGACAATCAACTGTCAAACCAACAAAAATTGCAACCCCACATCAGAATGCAAATCCTAGGCATGGCATTAAGTATTTTCTTGGAAAAGATCAAGCCTCAACTGATTTAAAGTCTGTAATATCTTTATCATCCAAAACAGCAGAAATCCCCGCATGTTAGGTAGTTGAAAGAAAGGATCAAGTCACCACGAGCATTCCTAAACAAGGAAGCATGGTCAAATGAAGCTTATGCTGATGCCTATAATACAACTAGTTTCCCCAGGTTGAGCTTGGTGTTCCAGGAAACTAATTTATACTAGTTTACCATCATAATGGAACTCATTCACTTGTCAAAATAAATAAGAAACATGCTGTCAAGGGTTTTAATGTCACGGCCCAATCCTCGAGCATGTGCCCATCCTTCGGTGGTCGATTAAACTGCAACGTTCCAGGACGCGTCGCCGACCCATTGATTTTAATGCGCATGCGAAAGCGTATAAATAAATCCCCAGACAACACAAAGATGGGATAGAAAAGCAGGGCCACAAATTTCACAAACCACAACACACCTTTATACATAGCTAACTAGTTTATTTACAATACTAGTCTACAGACAAAAGTCTATACAAGCTCAGCTCACAAAACGAAGATGTGTTTTTATTCGCTGACTCCTCGGTCTCCACGGGCTCCGGGCGCGTCGGGTCCTCCACAACCCCATTAGGAGGGTCAGCGGCATCCTCATCTAGGGTAGCGTCAACTACTACAGTGGGGACTTCAAAACCCCTGAGGGGACCCACCCTGAAACCATTGGGTCCGTAGCGAAATCATGCTCTGAATCGATGAGACACCTTATGAGAAAGGCCCTATTCGACTCAGACGGTGGTCACTACTAGCTCATAGACCCAATGACTTTCGGGATCGGGGTAGCTAAAAACCCACTCGGTAACCCTCATGGGTTGGCCAAAACGCTCAGGAGGAGCAGCCATCTAAGGATCTGAAAAGTTGAGCCCATGATGGGGTGAGACAATGTCTCAGCAAGTTCACCCCCTAAACTCCGACTAGGAAGGAAATACGCCTAAAGGCATCCTATGCACACACAAGAAAGAGGACTTACCTTGCCCCGATTCCTTCCTGCAAGTTAGTATAATTCATATACTCAACTAGTCAATTCAAACCAAATCATCGATCGAACGATCCACTCGATTCAATACCAGCAATACCATCTATAAATTCAATCGGCACAATCACTGCTCACCCAAGCTGAAATAGATGGTAGAGCTCACCAAAACTGATATATAATAATAATGCTCACCGAAGCTGAAATAGATATATTAATGTTCACCGAAGCTGCTATATCTATTATTGCTCACCGAAGCTACTAGATAATATTGCTCATCGAAGTTGTTTGATAATATAGCTCACCGAAGCTGATATAGTATACTGCTCACCGAAGCTGATATATCAAAGCCCATAGGCTGATATAGTATACTGTTCTCACTAATTGACGATTCACTGCTTTTATAATACCCGAATAAAATAATCGTGTGTGGGTACACGGTCGGCCTAAGCCAAAAATGCAATATTTTTCTTTTAGAAAATCCCGCTATTTAATATAGTCCATAATGATATTTTTGGCATTATAAACCGACGCTCGGTATTTCCTGATTAAATACTGAAATTACACAATTTTGGGTTAAATACCAAAAATTACAATTACCACTCAAATAACACAAATTAGCATTCAATTAAATAAACCAAGCACACCAATGTAATTAGTACGAAATTCTGGTCATCGACTATCTCGGTCTAATTTCCGGAAAATAATAAATAATTAAATAAGTGCCAAAAATAATTAAATAAATATAATTAAATGCCGAAAATAGAAACTTAGGCCGGAAATGCCTAATTAAATACAGAAATGGGCCCGGAAAATTTCCGAACCAATCTAAATAAATAATACGATCTATCTAGTCTCTAATTAAGCCGTTTTAACCGCCTAACATGCATAAAAAGGATATTTAAATCGCTAATCCGTTATAACTAACCACCTAACCTATATTTAGCCTAAACTAATCAACCCCTAAGCATCGTTAACTCCATAACCAGAGTTTAGCGAGTAAACTCACCGATTTTGCGATTCGGTGAGTCCACGACAACGGTAACGCGGAGACGGGCGACAAACTCTGAAGCGGTGACATCGACGAGACCCGGAAGTGTCTGTAAACGGGCCTTGAAGTCTACGAAAGCTTGCTGGCCTTCGGTTTTGGTTGATGGGCCGAGAGGCTGCTCGAGCGGCCAAGAGTGGCAAGGAGAGACGGTGACAGTGCAGTGGGGCTAGGCGGACAATGGTGGGGCTTCACGACGGTGGGGCGAGCTCGAGCGGCGGCCGGGGCTTCGACGGCTCGGGATAGGCGGAATGGCAACGGAACAAAGGCGGGATGGACGGTGGGATCGGCGCAGCTCGCCCAGGGATGCGACGCGTGCGAGTGGCGAGCGTCGGCGGTAGACGGTCCGGCGGTGGCTGGCTCGGTTTTTTGGTTCTTTGGAGCTTTAAGGTGGACTGAAAATGGAGAAAGCAGGCTATGCTGAAGAAGAAAGGGGAGAACAACCACTTGGAGGGTCTTTCAAGCCTCCATTCTATCCTCTTGTCCCTTGAAGAGGCCCCACCAGCCCTTGGCTGTCTTCCACAGCCTCTTGGCAGCCCACAAACTTCCCTTGCAAGCCAATGAAGTGGTCCAAAGGTGGTGAAGGCCATGGCATACGAATTTGGTGCCAAATTCCCCAAATTGAACCAAATTGAACCAAATTTCTCCTCAATTGGATCCAATTCGGTCTCCATAAATTCCACTAAGGTTCCCTCGACCAAATTGACATTTTTTCTTGCCAATAGAACCAACTTACATCACAAAAACGTGATTAAAAACTGTTCCCTAAATTTTCCGATCGAAAACGGCCATATTTTGAATTTTTGCCAAAAATCTCGATTTGCAGAAAAATCTTCGGAGGATGAGTTGACATTCCTAAAATAAATCGTGACATGACAGAACTTTCAATTTTTGAAATCGGATTCAAATTCACGGTTAATTTTAATCTGGCGCGATTTTAGCATGACCTAGCCTACCGGGTAGCTTTCAGAAATTTTTAGTGCAATTGACCCGTGGTTGATTATTTTCGAGCCACATTGTATATCTTCGACACATTGGCGACTCTCGGTTGTTGTGAAAATCTCAAGGTTTCAAATGCGGACACAGGGTACCAAAACGACAGAAAAGTCAGTCTAGTGCTGATTGACTATAATTTTGCAATTAGGTGGAATCACCCACACTTAATCACATGGCTTAGTCAAGTTGACTTATTTCCAGTCTCTAATCGATTTTTAACTGTGCCGTAATGACCCTTGCGTACTAGCATGGTCGAGCAGTCGGTTTCTAGTCGAATTCTCAAATCTATTGCGTTATAATCCCTTAACGGTTTCACCAGATAGACTAGTTATCTTGTAAGTGATCAGCTTAAAGAATAGAACAATAGGCGCGTCGATGAAAAACCCAACTTATTCAATTAAAAGCAGGACTTGAAATTCAGGATGTTACATTTAAGGCTACCAATACCTCAGTGACCAAGCCTCCCATTGCTCACGCTTATCAGTTGTCACTCCGGATCAATACGTGGCTGCTCCCAAGGTAATCCCTTCCGTGCCATCTTCTTTTAAATGTACTCAATTCCCTAGCGCAATATGTTGTTGTGATGCCTAACAAAAGGAGTAAGTCAAGCCCTTGTCTGCCAAAAAGAAAATAGGAAACGATATAACTTAGATTTGAGGACATTATTTGCAGCACAAATACCAATTACCATTGGATTCACGATTATCATTCCTTTTAATTTTTGAGTTCAACTGGACTCTATTGTCCAAAACCAACGTTGACTGAACTCAATAAGAAAGCAAATTCAATCGAAGCTCGAGCTCACATGCTGAAAATACTATAAATTTGAGAACCAATTATTTGTCTATTCCTCATGTCGACAAATGTGAAGTCAAGAATGATCCTGTTTATTTGTTTGTGACGTGTCTAACGTGCTTAAAGCATTTTGGTTATATGAACATTGGATGGACAAATGAATGTTATACTAGATATTAGAAAGCTTCAAGCAATGTTTTATGGCATCTTTTAAGCATCTAAGTTAAGAGGCTGTTTAGTTAAGCTTTCTAAAAGTGAAAAAAGTAATTTCTTGTTTTGCGGTTAAATATTTAAATATGCATTTAAATTAAAAAAATATGATAAATTTTTTGTGAAGTTACGTATTCAGTATTTATATATTGTGAGAAAATTTTGAAAGTGTGTCTATCAAAATATTTAGAGGAAGTAAAGAACACAAAGTAAATATCTATTCATGGTTTTAATTAAACTACATGATCCTCGTATGGGCATTACATTTGTACCTAGATTGAGATTCAAGGGTTGGTTAAGTGATTGTGTTGGTGTTGACTAACTTTTTGGATATGCTAGTGCTAATGAAGCATTATCATTCATTTAGTTTATAAAGATAATCGCCAGAGTTGTAAATGTTTTATGAAAAGGGAGAATGACACAAATAGTTTATGAATTTTGGTCCAATATATGATATCGTCTTTTAACTTTTAATTTGTTCAATATAATCCTTGAATTTTAGCTTAATGAGCAATGTCGTCCCTAAACTTTTAATTTGTTCAATGTGATCCTCGAAATTTTGGTAAATATTCAATCTAGTCCTTGAACTATATGAAAATGTTCAATATTATCCATAAACTTAAGTTAATGGAATGATAATAATGGATATCTTCGTAAAATTCAGGGACTAAATTGAACTCCACATTAATCTCACAAAGGACCGCTCGGGTACTGTTCATCTTGTGCTCTCGGCCCGGATTCCTCGAACTCTTGTTCTGCCTGGTGGCTGGTGTTGGTTCCGGCCAACACAGCCGTCCGTTTGATCCCATTTTTGGAGGTGACCTCCCCCTAGAACCGATCTTCAATCTCACCGAAGGAATCCCCCTGGTATGGCTTCCTCTCTCGGATTTCTTGATCTGTGTTCTTAGGTTTTCGCTCCTGGTTTCCCGATTGCTGGTATGGCTTCTGCATTTTTGAATTTGGATGGTTCAAAGGGGAAGGCTGTTCGTGAGGCCACTAGGGAAGCCTCCGACCCTAACCCACCTATCCAACATCCCCTTGCTCGTCAATTCTCTGCATCAAGGGATTTCCGTGGCCAAAAGGGCCGCTCACGAAGTAGAGGCCGAAGTAGAGCACGAAGGGGTCGGCCACTTCTCGGTGGACTGCCCATTCCGCAAGCTGAGGCACTAGGCCCTTCTACTTCTATGGCTTCTCTTGGGAAGAACAATGGCCTTGAGGCCGCTGGAGACCCCGCACCTCCTTCTCGACCCATTCAAGCCCAGCGTGTTACGCACAAAGGTATACCCTCGGACCCTGGTAAGGCTACTGCCTCTTAACAGCTCCTGCCCAAGGAAAATCCAAAACAGCCCCCTCGGTCTTGGGCCGCTGTCACGCGGTCGGCAATGAAAGGATATAGCCTCTCTTATATTCCCCCTACTGTTATTGATAACAAAGTGGTGGTGCAAATACCGAATGAAGTTCTGCAGGCTGCTCACCCGAAATGGGAGGAATGTCTTGTTGGACATTACATTGGAAAAAGACTTCCGCTTGACATGACGAAAGATGCTCTTAGCTTCGCTTGGGGACATCATTTAACCGAGGTCATTCCTGCAGATTTGGGTTTCTATTTCTTTCGAATACCTGACCATGATTTCAAGAGAAAAGTCTTGGAAGGTGGCCCGGTTATGGTTTCAAAGATTCCATTGGTTTTCCAACAATGGTATCCAACTCTGGAACTTAAGAAGAACAATCATGATTCAGTTCCTGTTTGGATTCGTCTTCGGAATATCCCTGTTTCTCTTTGGTCTGCTGCTGGCTTCAGTCACCTTGCAAGTGCAATCGGTAAGCCTCTCTATGTTGATAGTCGTGCTGAACAAATGGATGTTGTTGCCTTTGCCCGAATATGTGTAGAGATTAGTGCCTCGAGCACTTTTCCTGAATCAATTGAGTTCACGTTGAATGACGAGCCTCGCTTGGTTGCTGTGTTCTATGAATGGGTGCCATCCCTCTGCCCTTCGTGTGCTTGTTTTGGCCACCGCTGTCCTACTACTGCTGTGCCGAACTCTCCTAAAGCTGGTAATGCTGGAACCACATCAGCTATGCCTCGACCATCTAATGAATGGCATGAAGTGCGGGGCAGAAGAAGGTTTAAGACCCCTGTTAATCCTGCAAAGTCCCCGACTAGAGCTGTCCCTCTTCCCTCGAGAGACAAGCAGCCTCTAATACCGGAGCAACCGGTAGTGGTACCTAAGAAAATCCCTCCTTTAAAGATAAGGGATAATGAGGACCCTCCCTCTTTCGGACTCTTACCGAGTTCTTCTATGGAACCAGCACCAGCGGGCCTCCTTGATGATCCAAACAAAGCTCTCCCTGAATCATCCTCCTCTTTCGAGAATGAAGTCCCAGATGAGATAAGCTCTGAAGATAGTCATTCGAACTCTCCTCTTGCTCTAGCCTCTTCCATCCCTGAGGAGCATGACCCCCCTCAGCTCCCTCCGGTCCCTGGGCGGCAGAAAGGTAGCCTTCGATCTGCCTCAGTTGATACTTCTGGCCCTTCGAGTCCGGCTGGTCCCCGCCTCGGGAAAAAGCGAGGCGGAAAAAAACGGTAACCTCCTCTCCTTTGCCTATTATGTTTTTTGGTGTATGGAATATTAGAGGACTCGGCACCCCTCTTAAGCAAGCCGAAATTAGAGCTTTTGTAAGGACCAACAATCTTTGTTGTATTGGTATTTTGGAGACGAAAATCTCGCCTGCTGCTTTCCACTCTGTTTCGACTGCTTTACTCCCTGGTTGGTTGTGGGTTTCAAATTATGAGCACTCGAATAAAGGTAGAGTCTGGGTGGGATGGAACCCGGCTTTTGGTAATTATATGATGACGGCTTGTTCTGCCCAAGCTATTCATGGTTTTTTGACTTGCATATCTAATGGCACTTCTTTCAACCTCTCCGTTGTCTATGCGGAGCATTCCTCCTTTGTTCGTAGAAGACCTCTTTGGGCTGAACTGATCCACTACAGTCTTATCTACTCAAACTCGCCTTGGATCATTGCGGGTGATTTCAACGCTATTCGTGATGCCTTGGACAGGGCAGATAATTCGAACTACTGGCTCCCGGCTTTTGATGATTTCGGTAATTGTCTCGTCCAAGCTGGGTTGGATGATCTTAGATTTGTTGGCTACCGTTTTACTTGGGCCTCTTCTTCTGGTTCGACCCGAAAGCAAAGGAAATTAGATAGGGTCATTGTTAATTCGGCGTGGAACACCGCTTACTCCTATTCGGAAGCCTCTTTTTTGGCCCCTAGTGTCTCTGACCACTGCCTGATGGTTATAAGAATCTTGCCTATGCCTAATTCTCGCAAGCCCTTTAAGTTCTTTAATTTTTGGATGTCCCACCCGACTTTTTTTGAGCTGGTTTCGCAGGTTTGGAATTCTCCTTTCTCTGGTTTGCCTATGTATATTCTGTGCTGTAAGTTGCGGGCTCTTAAGTGCAGACTCAAAATCCTAAACAAGACGGCCTTCTCGGATATATCGGCTCGGACGGAGGATGCCAGAAGACTTCTCCTATTAGCCCAAGATGCGATCCAATTAGACCCGCTAAATCAATCCTTAGCTGATGTAGAAAAGGAGCGCCTCCGGGCCTTCTCGATTCTCCGCATCCAAGAAGAGTCATTCTTCAGGCAGAAATCAAGGGTGCGCTGGCTTAAAGAAGGTGACCGTAACACGAAGTATTTCCACCATTCAGTTAAGCGTAGCCACCTTCGTAATAGAATTTTATCTATTTCTAATGGAGATGTCCTGGTGACCGATCCAACTGAAATCCAGCAACTCTTTATTGCCCACTTTCAAAATCTCTTGGCGGCTTCTCCTTCTCCTGCAATGCCTTCTCTTGATGTTATCCGGCCTCTATTGAATCGATTACTTGATGATGACCATATTCAAAATCTTTCCCGTCCTGTCACGGATGGGGAAATTCGAGAAACCATGTTCTCTCTTGCGAATGGCAAAGCCCCGGACCCGATGGTTACAATGCAGATTTTTTCAAACGGTCTTGGGAGATTGTTGGCCCCTCGGTGTTACAGGCAGTGCATGATTTTTTCAACTCGGGCCGAATTCTTCGGGAGATCAATGCAACTATTATCACTTTAGTCCCGAAAATTCCAAATGCTTCGACGGTCAATGACTTTCGCCCCATAGCCTGCTGCAACACGATTTATAAATGCATCACTAAAATCTTGGCTAACAGGTTAGTGGTGGTTCTTCCTTCTATTATTAGTCCCCCTCAGAATGCATTTGTGGAAGGTAGAAGGATTAGTGACAATATCATGCTCGCCCAGGAATTATTCTGTGACTTTCATCATGAACCCTATCGACCTAAATGTGTTATTAAGGTTGATTTTTCCAAAGCATACGACTCAGTTGATTGGAACTTCATTGAACTTATCCTTCAAGCTTTTGGCTTTCCTACTATATTCATTGATCGTATTATGGCTTGTATCCGGTCCCCTATGTTCTCCATCTCCCTTAATGGTGAGTTACATGGATTTTTCCCAAGTGGCCGAGGCATTCGACAAGGTGATCCGATGTCACCTTACTTATTCACTCTAGTCATGGAAGTCTTTACTGGTATCCTTAACTGTCAATCCAGAAAGCCTTGCTTTGACTATTATTGGAGATGTAAAGCGACTAGGCTTTCTCATTTCTTCTTCGCAGACGATGTCCTCCTTTTTTCGGAAGCTAACTTTCCTTCGGTACGCTTATTAATGGATGGGATCCACCTCTTTGCTGGCTGGTCCGGCCTGGTACCTAATCTTCGGAAGAGTGAGATCTTCATCTCGGGAGGCCCTGCTTCTCTCACGGATGTCCTAGTAAGTACCTCTGGCTTTCAGTTAGGATTCCTCCCCTTTAAATACCTTGGTGTGCCTATCATCTCAAAGAGATTTGGGAAAGAAGACTATGTCACATTGGTGAATGCTATCACTTCAAGAGTCCAGTCTTGGACCAATAAATTCTTATCTTTGGCTGGCGGACTGCAATTAATAAAATCGTACTCCACTCTATCCAGTTTCTTGGTCCAAAGTGTGTTTATCTTGCCGTCTTCGATTATAAATAGAATTGAACAGATCTTTCGACAGTTCCTCCGGAAAGGACCTACCCTTGGTTCGGGAGGTGCAAAGGTTGCCTGGGACAATATTTGTCTACCCAAAGAAGAAGGTGGGTTGGGTATTCGATCCCTTCGAATTAGCAATTTAGCTGCCATGATTAAACATCTTTGGAACCTTTTTACCGACAAAGAGTCTCTTTGGTGCAAATGGATCCATTCAAATTTTCTAAAGCACAAGAACTTCTGGGTTGAACCTATACCGACTTTTTGTTCATGGGCTTGGAAGAAATTGCTAGGTCTTCGGGATCTCATTCAACTTCATTTTAGTTGGAAAATTGGAAATGGCTCCTCCGCATCATTCTGGTTTGATTTTGGCACCCACGGGGCCCCCTTTATAAACTATTCACGGATCGTGAAATCTACTGCTCTGGCATCCCTCGTGCTGCCTTGGTGAAGACTGGTTTAGCTGCTTTATCTAACCCGTCTGTTATTGTGACTGAGATCTTAAGTTGGGAGGAACCACTCCCGACCCTTTTGGAGGAAAATGACCGACTGGTGTGGTTGGGGCACCCTTCCGGCCTTTACTCCTCAGCTTCTGCTTGGAATCTTCTTAGACCGAGAGGCCCCACAAGCTACTGGACCAGATTTATTTGGAACTCTTCTCTTCCTCCTCGGTGTCAAACTCACCTATGGCTCATCACACGCAATCGCCTACCAACTCAAGTGATGTTACTCTCCTATGACAGAATCCCTGATGTGTCCTGTGCCTTTTGCTCAACTAGACCGGATTCAATCGATCATTTATTCTTTGGATGTTCGATTACCCGCGACCTTGTGGTTTTTTGGGCGGCCAAATTTAATCTTCCATGGAGTAACCACGCTTGGCGAGGATAATCTCTTATGGGCGGTTAAACACCTTTCGGATTCTGATTTCCACCAAACGATGGCCCGATTTGCCTTTGGTGCGTTATGCTATCTCATTTGGAAGGAAAGAAACAATATTATCTTCCGCAATCAAATTCTCTTTCTCCCGGCACTTAAAGCTCATTTGATCCAAGCGGTTAAAGACAAGGCCCTCACCTTTTCAAAGGTCCCGGATACCCCCCGTAATAGACGCCGCAACTTAGTTGGGGTATCCACCCATCTATTTTTGATTGACTGCTCGCTCGTCTCGCTGTTATGATCATGTGTCCCTTCGGTTCTTACCCGTGGATTTGCTGTGTTGCTGTTCCTTGGAGTTCCCACTTGGTACGCCCCTTCCCTCCACCTTTCCTTGGAGGGTTCCGCCCGCCTCCTCATCGTGGGTATTCTGTCCACTTGATCGAGACTTGCAGGCTTTCCGTTGGTGTAGCTAGAGCTGTCCCTCTCCGTTCAAGTGTGGCTACTAGCTTTGTTTTCTCTTGTCTCTCTTGTTTATGTTGGCCACGCTGTTTCGTTGGCTCTTCTAGTATATTTCTTTTCTTTGTTTTGTCCTTCTTGCAGCTTGGCCCGTCACCCTTTCACTCGATTAGTCCTTTGACTTCCTGAGTGCAAGCTTTTGGTGCCAGGTCCTGTGTGCTCTTTGCTTGTATTGCTTCTTGTTCCACAGTTATTTATAATACTTGCCTTTTACCAAAAAAAAAAAAATTGAACTCCACATTACATATTGGGCTAAAGTTTATGAACAATATTGAATAAATTAAAAGTGGAGAGAAGGCTTTGCATATTTGATTAAAGTTTAGGAAACATTTGTGTAATTTCTTGTGAATATAATAGAGAAGAAACTGATATCAAAGTTCCATTTTTTCTTAATCGTGGCTTTTGTGCCCCACGAGGCAAAATCAGGCAGTCCCACGCTTTCGTAATTTTTGTCCGAAATGGTATAAATTCAACTTTCAAAATTGCCAAATTAAACCCTAATTCCCAGAATGTGGTTGTCCCCTTCAATGCACTTGATAAAAGAAAGAAACTTTTCAACCATCTATCTAGAATTTTTTATTACCAATTTATGTCTCTTGGAATCCTAATCTCCGCTTTTGCATGGAATATTTTAAGAGAAAAAGTGTGAGATAGTGATCGGATTACTGTGAAATTTTTAAATCTTTATGGATTATGGTCTTTTATATAGACATTACAATAAAACATGTATGATTATAAGCAAAGACGTTTTTTCAATGGATTATAGTAGTAGAGGCGATGTAGGCTCAAATTGGATTTTAGGCCTAAATTTTGGGCGAAGTCCCTCATAAAAACAGTATACCTATTGTAAATTTTCCAATGGGACATGATTCTACTCTGGCCCATCATGTGTAACACGGAGACAGTCCATGACTCAAGGAACTAAGCCCATAAAGACTAAAAAAGAAAGTCAACAACTTACCGGTTGAAAAAAGGGAAAAAGATAAACGATAGCTTCAAAAATGGAGGACGTTAAAGGACGATGACTCCTTTCAATTGGGTCCAAGATTGCGAAATTGAATGGCTCTGCACTAACAATAACATAATTAGACCATTTGAAGGGTAGAATTGAAAAGAAGATGAAAAAGTGAAGGTCTTTACGGTCAAGGCCCTCCGCATGATTAAGACAAATTTGTTGGAATAAAGAAAATTGGGGCAAAAGAAAAGAAAGATAAATCTTCGCCATCGAATTGGAATGCAATAAATCTTAGTCATTCAATAAATGTGATTTTGGTTTTTACCATTCGACCTAATGTAAAAGGATTTGGATTTTATTTCGACCCATCAAATGTAACATGATAAGAAAGTTCTTTCATCATTAAATGATTCGTATGTATTTTTTTGAGTGGGGTCGAACTTTATTTGGGGCCCGTCACAAGCAGCATGATGAGAATCCATGACTCACGGAGAGGAGCTAGCCCATGAAGACTGTAAAAGCAAGTCAAGAACCTATAGGTCTAAAATATTAAAAAAAAAGACATGATAACTTATAATAATTGAGGACATGATGGCAAGATAATTCCTTTCATTTGGATCCTTGATCGTCGTTACTCTAATTATTGAGTTCAATCAAATTATAAAATTTTCATAGCTTTAGACTAACAATAATACAGGGGCTCACCCGGGGGGGGGATTCAAAAGGAGGTGAAAAAGTTAAGAGGATTTCATGATCAGTGCCCTTTGCATGATTAAGACATGGAAAAAAAAAAAATGGGGCAAATCAAAGATAAAGCTGACGTTGATTTTGTTCTTTATGGGGATTTCATGCATTCATATCTTCATGAGTGTTTTAGGGGTCGAAGACTTGGTGAGCAAAAGCAGAGGAAAACCCACACAAGGTGAGATGCACTCCTTTAGAAATGTGAAATAGTTAAGAGGACTTCATGATCAATGCCCTCCACATGATTAAGACAAATTGATTGGAAAAAAGAAAACTAGGGCAAATCAAAGATAAAGTTGATGCTGATTTTGTTCTTTATGAGGATTTCATGCGTTCATGTGTTCATGAGTGTTTTAGGGGTTGAAGACTTGGTGAGCAAAAGCAAACGAAGACCCACACAAGATGAGTCGTGCTCCTTTCGAAATGTCAAAAAGTTAAGAGGACTTCATGATCAATGCCCTCAACATGATTAAGACAAATTGATTGGAAAAGAGAAAACTAGGGCAAATCAAAGATAAAGCTAATGCTGATTCTTTATGAGGATTTCGTGCGTTCATGCATTCATGAGTCTTTTAGGGGTTGAAGACTTGGTGAGCAAAAGTAGAGGAAGACCCACACAAGATGAGTCGCACTTATATATATAATGATTAATGTCCTCCACATGATTAAGATAAATTGACTAGAAAAAAGAAAACTGGGGCAAATCAAAGATAAAGCTGACGTTGATTTTGTTCTTTACGAGGATTTTATGCGTTCATACATTCATGAGTGTTTTAGGGGTTGAAGACTTGGTGAGCAAAACTAGAGGGAAACCCACACCAGATGAGTTGTGCTCCTTTTGAAATGTGAAAATGTTAAGAGGACTTCATGATCAATGCCCTCAACATGATTAAGACAAATTGACTGGAACAAAGAAAATAGGGGCTAGGGGTGAGTCAAAGATAAAGTTGATGTTGATTTTCTTCTTTATGAGAATTTCATGCGTTCATACCTTCATGAGTGTTTTAGGGGTTGAAGACTTGGTGAGCAAAAGTAGAGGAAGACCACCCCCCCCCAACACACACACACACACACACACACAAACACACACACATATCAATGCCCTCCACATGATTAAGACAAATTGACCGGAAAGAAGAAAACTAAGGCAAATCAAAGATATAGCTGACATTGATTTTCTTCTTTATGAGGATTTCATGTGTTCACACGTTCATGAGTGTTTTAGGGGTTGAAGACTTGGTGGGCAAAACTAGAGGAAAACCCAAACAAGATGAGTTGTGCTCCTTTTGAAATGTGAAAATGTTAAGAGGACTTCATGATCAATGCCCTCCACATGATTAAGACAAATTGACTAGAAAAAAGAAAATAGGGGCAAGTCAAACTTTATGAGGATCTCATGCATTCATACCTTCATGAGTGTTTTAGGGGTTGAAGACTTGGTGAGCAAAATCAAAGGAAGACTCACACAAGATGAGTTACATGCCTTTCAAAATGTGAAAAAAGAGGACTTCATGATCAATTCCCTCCACATGATTAAGACAAATTAATTAGAAAAAGAAAACTTGGGCAAATCAAAGATAAAGTTGGCGTTGATCTTGTTCTTTACAAGGATTTCATGCGTTCATACCTTCATGAGTGTTTTAGGGGTGAAGACTTGGTGAGCAAAAATAGAGGAAGACCCACACAAGATGAGTTGCACTCCTTTCGAAATGTGATATCTTTCAAAATGATTTCAAACTAAAAACTTTTACAGAAAATAGAAATTACATGGGAGGAGGGAGCTCCATTGAGCCAGAGGACGTGAGACTTGCAAGGAGCATCTACTTGAGCTTCAAAGAACCGGAAGAAAAGTGCCATTATCATATACTAAAAATTATGAAACCATTGCATGTGATTACGCGTATCATTATTTGTATATTGAGAAAATTTCAAATCGTTCCGGTTAAGAAAAGGGAAAAGTGTGTCCATCACAAAATGTAGATGAAGAATGAAAAGTATATGTCTATTTATTTGGTTTTACTTAAACTACGTGATACTTGTATGGACATTACAATTGCAATTGTATTTAACTTCAAGGTGTTGCTCAAATGATTCCGTTGGTGCTGAGTTACTTTTGGAGATCTCGTGCTTACGAAACACTATCTACTTAGTTATTCTGTCCATGAAGATAATCAGAGTCGCTGGAATAATAGAGAAGAAAGTGACATCAAAGTTCCATTATGTCTCAATCATGGCTTTTCTACACCATAAGGCGAAATCAGGGAGTCCCACGCTTCCCTAATTTTCGTCCTCAATGGTCTGAATTAAATCTCCAAATTTCCCAGTCAAACTGATTGAAAAAGGAATAGATTTGATCTTGCAATAAGGCCCCATTTGCAAAGAATTGGGCATTTGTTGTGCATCTGAACTGGGATTGGTGGGTTTGGCTTTGAGTCACCTGTAGCTATGCTCTAAATTATGTAGTCTTATTGCTCTTTGACTTATAGAGTGCAATGTCGTAAAAAATTATTCTCATTTGCCCAATCTTACATAGTCGGCTTAGTTATTGTCGCTGCTGCTACTGTTCCTATGGTTGATCTTTGTGGAGTCAAATTTGGAAAATATTATAATCCAATTTGTCTTCTCGACATTATGTTCCGCATATATATGTGCAGGACAACTTGAAATTTGCGCTTGGTGAAGACTATCCGGAAAGGGATAATATGAGATTGCCAAAAAAAAAAAAAAAAATTTGTAAAAATTATCCACGATGGCATCAATCAAAATTGATTGGAATGATAAAATTGCATCTTGTTAAAAAGTTTAACATTAAATTGGTCAAATTAAAAGATTTAAAACTTAATTGGTACAAATGTAATAAATTTAGAAGTTTTTTTTGGTAATTTCGACTCAATAATGTGTCGGTGTATGAGTTTTAGTATTTCTTTTGCTATGAATGTTTGACGGGTGACTACGCTCAGAGGTCCAAAAACATCAAACCAGAAGGGGGTCGAATAGCTGGGTACCAGTTATGCTTGGTATGGGGTCCATTCATATACAACCTTTTTGTTGCCAGGAACTCCTATGAGATTATTGAGAGGGATAAGGCTGATAATATTATTGGTGAACCATCGGAAGATTAGATTAGAGTATGAGATATGATTTGGTTTTGCCATCAGAAGATTAGATTAGAGTAGGAGATATAATTTAATTTTGATTATTCTAATTGCGGGTCAATTGATTCGGTCAATCCACAAGATTGAATATTCAGAATATAAAATAGAAAATCTGATTATCTTCTTAATATAAATAGCAGTAAATACAGTAGAAGCAAAGTGTGTATTATGGCTTTTAGTGAAGAGCATTTTTCTCCCGAGAAATTTTGAATAGTTCCTTTCTTAATTCCTTTGATTTTCTTGATGGTATTGGAGCAAGGGATCCTGAGTTCAAATCTTATTAGGCTCCTATTTATCTCTCTAATTATATATTACCATGCTTTAGGCTTAGATCAAAGTTCAGCCTACAAGTGAGGGAGAGTGTTAGAATATTTAAATAATAAACCACATATTTATTTAACAGTTTAAACTTTTAGAACAATCAGCTGTGGTCTCACAAGTGTTTAAGTAGCATATGTTTTTTTTTTTAAAGGAAAAATTATATTTATTACTAAAATGATACATGAAAAGATTTATATGAAATCTCAAGATTCATATGAAATCTTAGAAATCACCATAACAAAGCAAGCCCGTAGATTTGCAAAACAAACCAAAATCCAGAAATTAAGGTATATCCTTAGAGCATGGTTAGCAAAGGTAAACATGCGTGTTCTTCAAAAACATATTTGTGATTGCATCTAAGCAAAAGAATTGGTAACTAATCACTGAATCACACATCATCATCAATGATGAGCACGTCAGAATCTCCATTTACAATTATGACTTTGCCTTTTGGCGCTATTCACCTAGGTGCAATATCCCCAATGCCAAAAGTGTTTTGCATAATTTCTTTCTCCTTTAGATTGAAATTGAATTTTCACCTTCAATATAAGGTGAGGATGCTCTTTTTTCTTTTCTTTTTTTGAGGAGAAATAAGCTGAGAATGCTCGAATGAAAATAATTGGGGATTTCTTGTACATCTGACAAGTGAAAAATAGGAAGTAAATTATGAGTGTTTTAGACTTATCATATCATCCCTTTTTTCCCAGGTCCAACAATGGGATTGGTTGGTTTGGCTTTGAGTCAAATTTTGTGGTCTTATTGCTATTTGACTTGATACAGAATTGAGTGCAATGGCGCAAAAGATTATTCATATGCTCAATCTTACTCAGCTAGCTCAGTTGTCGCCGTTGCTGCTATTCCCATGGTTGGTCTTTCCGGAGTCAAATTTGGAAAAATTAAATTTATCTTCTAGACATTATGTTTGCATACATTTTATAATGGATGATGCAGAAATAAACCATTGGCAATCACACGGCGTTTCAGTATTATCCGTTGAGATGAATGCATGTTGGCTTTTTTTTTTTTTTTTGGTGGCTTAAGGGATTCGTTCCTCTCTTGCATGCTCCTTTTATTCGTCTTTCGCAATGAAAAAACTTGGAACTTGAAGGAGCTTTGGTTTCTAATTTAAGGAGCAGCGACAGTTTCAACTGGCGTCGAACCGCGGAGTAGTGGGTTTTCATTTGACGCATTCTTCAGGTATTTCCAGCAAGCAATCCCTCTCCTATTTCTTGAAATGAGAAGAGTGTAAAAAGATCAGAATTGGATGAAGAAAATTACGTCTTCTATTGTTCTTGCAGATGGGCACATTGCAACATTATAGATTTAAGTTTCATGTGATCTTAATAAGGAAGGTCGCGATTTTTCATTTTTCAAGCTAACGGTGAAGGGATGCATGGCTTTCCAGTTCTCCTTTTCTTTTAAATAATGTGATAATAAGAATTGGCCAAGAAGAAAGCCTTAATCATCTTTTCTGTCTTTTGAAGTTTTTTTCCGAGCAACATATTACTTTTTTTTTCCACAGAGATTGATAAAGAAGAAAGTCATTAACCGCTGTTGAAACTCAATCATCCAAACCAATTCATATGAAAGAGATCAATTCTGAAATTTATCATTCGATGTGTTGACACTTGAGATTTCACTAAATGTTTTCATCTATCGAAAGACTTTATTTTATGGTATATGGAGAAAAAAATTTAATCATATATATATATATATATATTATTGTTTGAAGTCTCTCTTTAATGTAGTATCCTTGTCTTTGCTTTTGCATCCGATATTTTATAAGAAAAAGGTGAGATTGTCATTGGATAATCGTATATTTTTCACATCTTTATACATTACAGTTATATATAAACATTATAGTAAAACTCTTTTGATTATGAGCTACGACTTTTTTCAATGAATTGTAAAGGTAGAGGTGATCCGTGCTCCGATTAAGGCGTCCAGCCTAAATTTTCACCAAAGTTCCTTCATCATAAAAGTATGCTTTATGTAAATATTCAAGTGAGACATGACATTATTCTGGCCCATCATGTGTAACACGAGGAGAGTCCACGAGTCGCAAGTGAAGACCAGAAAAAGTAAGTCAGGAATTTATCGGTTAAAAAAAGAAGTAATAATCAAAGTGGGCTACTGACGAGAAATTACTTGATGCATGAGCAAATGTGATCTTCTCAATGGTATGTCATTCATCATGATGATTTATTCTGGCAATGGCTCAACGAAACTACTATATAAGAAAGATTATGTTTAGTAACTGGTTAATACATATAAAGAACCTATATGAGACCCAATTATATCTAATAATTTTGGACTGAACCGAATTCAATTCGTACAAATATTAGGTTGAACTGCTGCCCTTGTAAGGACAGAAGATACTATAGTCTGGAAATGAGAGAAGGAAACCTATAATGTGTGGCCCCGTGCTTGCATCATCGTTCCTCCAATGATATCAACTATCACTCTCATAGACTCGCGTCGATTGAAGACATGAGCAGATCAATAACTTGGGGTTTGAGTATACTAACACTAAAGTTGATCATTTTCCCACAAATTTGCTTGACTAACCAGGTCAATTTTAATGAAGACTTGGAAAAGTAAGTGGAGCATGGATATTGAAAAATGATCAAGATCCCAAAAAATGCCCTCTCGGTCAAAAGAGCAAGATAACAAATATGATTGCGATTCATCATTTTCTACTGTTTACTCATCATCCCCATATTTTTGAATGTGTGCTAAAATAAAAAAAAATAAAAAAGGAAAGATTTATCTCACAATATATTGTCAATGCGAAAAAAAAAAAAATTCTTCACAACAAGGCCCAATTTGCCCCTTCATTCGATGACACCTGAAGCCCATAAGTGAAGTAACCTTTTGCAAGCAACATGGACGACAGATTCACTACAGAAAATCTTACTGCGCCCCCTACTTAAAAAGAGAATGTGAAAATACAATGAATCTTGCTAATAAGTGTCCTCGAGACACTTGTTAAACATGTTTAATGCAAAAAAATTCGATTTTCAAAATATTAATTGTGTATGTCACAAGGTGCATTATAATTTGCAATATTTTGTTATTGTGTTACTTAACAAATGCCCTGCAGAGATTGTTCAAGTAAAATCCTAATAAAATTTATTCTTGTGTAAGTGGAGCATCAACCTAGTATAAAAGTGAGTAAAACTCTTAAGAAGTTGAGCCACATAGCACGCTTACGCATGAAGCTGTTGGTAATTTGGTTTTGATGATCACTTTAGCAAATCTTTAATCCTAACATATTTCTAACTCTACATCTCTAGTCTTATGCAAATTTTGATAAAAAAAAAAAATCTATTATACCAGCAATTTCTTTCTTTATATAAACTTATTCAAGAGGAGGTTTTGAAAGAAATTAACATTATAGGGATACCTATGTTGTGATTGGCTCATATTTAACAGATTATATATTAAAAAATCTCATATGGGCTCTTATTTGACAATAAAAGAGTATTAAAATCGTGTCTTATAAATGATCAATCTCAAATTGGTCTCATATTTGACAAATAAATATATTAGAAGATCAACGAAAAAAATCCATCATCGCAGGACTATCTATCTCATTGTTGACTCACATTTTAGAGTAATCTATTTGAAATCAATCTCGTTTTGGCTTAATATTTGACAAATAAATAAAAAAAAATCATATTTATAGTAATATTACATGATCAATAACATACCGAACTAATATTTGGCAAATAAACAATATTAAACGACCCGGGTCATATTGAATTTATATTTACGCACTTCGGCCACCAGCATTTTATGTTTCTTGGTCAATCTAGATTCATGTATCTTAAATCCCATTGCTCGCATGATTTTCTTACCATCAACTCCAGGAACCTCAAAATTGAGCGAGCAACTCATTCTAGATTTCATTTGCAGAACCCAAGCTCGGCCCCGTGCCTTGACTTGGTCGTCAGCCGTATGCGAAGAATCAAAATGGATGAGTCCAAAGTCGATTAATGTTCCATTTGTACGTGAGGCTTTGCGGGTCCTAGTCTGTCGATGTGTTCAGTGTAGACTATTCAAAGTCCTGCGGAGTGCAATAAAAGGAATACTATTGCTACATGATAACCTCTGTACGAAATGCTGACATGAAAAGATAAGAAATGAGAGAAGGAGACTCATTAGCTTCTTGGTCCCTACCATGATAATATCTTCCCCGCGAATAGGTTGTCAGCTAATAATAATGCATAGCACAAGTCTTTTCTCAATAGCATGATCATTTTCTATACTCCAACGATTTAATGGTAACCCGAATTGACAGAAAAACGAGACGAGAGCTAATTTCTGAATTACCCAAAGAAAGACTTTTAATGTCTTATGCTAATAGAAAATGACGTCGATTACAAACACTAACACGAATTGTCAAGCTTAGATGAAAATTTAAATTAAAAAATGGCCAATATATTTTTTAGAAAGGATTTTCATGACGGAAACAAAACTTTACATACGAAATGGTGGATCGCACAACCCATCAAAGCCGGTTGCGTAAAAAAAAAAGGATAGAGGCTGTGTGGTTAAGATGAATTCAGGGCATACGTGACAAGCACTCCACATTTAACTGTTTTAAATCGATAGCGATAGGTGCATTGTCCATGATTGAGGCTTCATCTAATAATGATTAGCCATCTATAAATATCTTACCAATCTTGTTGTTGAGAACGTGCGAACCTGGACAATTTCACATCGTCAAAACCACCCCAAAATCATGGCCTCTTCCTTATTTCTGTGGAAGCCGTCTTCTTTAGGAGTCTTCTTCTTATTTTACTTGCTCTTCTTCGTAAACAACATCACCATCTTTATTTCCACTCCATTTCATGGCATAGTCGTTTCGGCTTCCTCCGCTTCTTTCACTCCCAATGTGATCAACCCTACGGATGAAGTAGAGGCTCTCTTGAAATGGAGATCTAGTCTCGAAGACCACAACCAATCTCTCCTATCTTCATGGCATGGTAACAACTCTTGCCACTTCATGGGTGTCACTTGCGACGACTACGGATTCGTTGCCCATCTCAATCTTTCTAATCTTGGCCTGAGAGGAACTTTAAATAGTCTCGACTTCTTGCACTTAACCAAGGTGGTTAGTCTTGACTTTTCCAGCAACTCGATCTACGGTCCTATGACCTCACGTATTGGTAACCTTTCCAAACTCAAGTATCTTAATTTTTATGACAATAGATTGAGTGGAGACATTCCTTGGGAGATTGGATTGTTAGATTCTCTTTCCGAAGTTGATTTTGGCAAAAACAATCTTAGAGGTCCTATCCCTACCTCACTTGGAAAATTAGGCAACTTAACAAAATTAGGCATACCAGGAAATGACATTTCTGGTCCCATTCCAAGAGAGATAGGTGACCTGAGAAGATTGAAGTTTCTTTACTTATGGAGGAACAAACTTTCGGGATCTATACCTTCAGAGATTGGGAGGCTAACCGATCTTATTGAATTAGATTTTTCTGATAATAAGTTGGTCGGGCGTATCCCTTCATCTATTCAAAATTTGAGCAATCTGAATGTTTTAACGCTATTCTCAAATCAACTTTCAGGTTTGATTCCTAAAGAGATAGGGAACCTAACATCTCTTTTAGAATTAGGTTTGTATAATAATACTTTGACTGGTTCAATCCCTGCATCAATTGGAAACATGGCCAATTTAACTAAGTTGCGCCTTAGAGAGAACAACTTTATTGGTTCCTTGCCTCCTGAAATTAATAAGATGGTTCATTTGAGTATTTTGGATCTTTCTGATAATGAACTTGAAGGGCAGTTGCCGGAAAATATGTGCCTCGGGGGATTATTGCAAAAGTTCACTGTGAAGAATAATCATTTCACAGGTCATATCCCTAAAAGCTTGAGGAATTATACTTCATTAGTTAGAGTGAGGCTTGAAGGAAACCAACTTACTGGAAATATAATGGAGGCTTTTGGAGTATATCCGCAGCTGAATTATATGGACTTGAGCCACAATTATTTGCATGGTGAACTTTCATGGAAATGGGGGCATTGCCACAATTTGACAAGCTTAAAGATATCGAACAATAACATTTCAGGTGAGATACCCCCGATATTTGGAAAGATGGCTCAATTACGGGTACTTGACCTTTCTGCAAATAATTTAAGCGGAAAGATTCCGAGGGAATTGGGAAGCTTGCAACTACTGCTAAATCTTATCCTTAACAATAATGGGATCACGGGAAATATTCCCCATCAAATTGGATTTTTATCTCGACTGGAACATCTCAATTTAGCATCAAACAATTTGAGCGGAGCCATTCCACCACAGCTCAGCCTATGTGCCAACTTGCTGAGCTTGAACTTGAGCCAAAATAAAATTAAGAGAAGTATTCCTCCTGAGATAGGCAATGCGCGATTCCTAAGCGTTCTTGATTTGAGTCAGAATCTATTGAGCGGAAGAATACCACCAGATCTAGGAAAATTGAGAGTCCTAGAAACCCTAAATGTCTCCCACAATGGCCTCTCTGGTTCCATCCCACATAGTTTTGCTGACTTATGGGCATTAACTTCCGTTGATGTGTCCTACAATAACTTGGAAGGTCCTCTCCCAAATGTCAAAGCTTTTAAGGAGGCTCCATTTGAGGCAGTTCAGCATAACAAGGGGTTGTGCGGGAACGTGGCTGGATTACAGAAATGTAATATTTCTACCATGAGCAAAAAACACAATCAACAAAGCCAAGCTAGAATTTTGATTATCCCTGTTCTCTCATTCTTGGGATTCCTCGTTCTCTCTACCTTCTTGATTGTCCTCATAATCATTTATTGCCATCGAAGAAAGGTCACCAAGAGAGAGAGGAATGCATCAACAGAGACTAATGATTTAGATTTCTTGCACATTCTGAGTTTTGATGGCAAAATTTTCTACGAGCAAATCGTGGAGGCGACAGAAGGATTTGACTCCAAGTACTATTTGGGAGAAGGGGCCTATGGTGTTGTTTACAGAGCCGATCTACCCATAGGTCAAATTGTTGCAGTCAAGAAAATTCCATCGTCTCGGGAAGATGAGACCGTCAACATTGTTCTTTTGAAAGGGAAATTGAAGCTTTACAAAATGTTCGCCACCGCAACATCGTGAAATTTTATGGCTTCTGCTCTCATGCACAACATTGTTTTTTGGTATACGAGTTCATCGAAAGAGGGAGCTTGAGAACAATTTTGAATGATGATGACAGAGCATCAGAGCTTGGTTGGGACAAAAGGATAAACATGGTTCGAGCAATTGCGAATGCGTTCTCATATATGCATCACAACTGTTTTCCTCCATTGATCCATCGAGACTTGACTAGCACCAACATCTTGTTGGATGCTGATTTCGAGGCTCACGTTTCAGACTTTGGCACCGCAAGATTATTGAGGCCAGATTCCACCAACTGGACTGCTACTGCTGGCACAATCGGATACATCGCTCCAGGTAATGTTCTTTGTAGAAGCATATTAATTTACTGTCATTGGAAATTCCGTAATTATGTGAAAGCAAATGTTTGAGTCTTTAATTACAGCTAACAAGATTATCAATGGACTTTGAATCATTCAATTGCAGAGCTAGCCTATACCAACATTCCGACAGAAAAATGTGATGTATATAGCTTTGGAGTTGTAGTACTGGAGATAATTATGGGAAAGCATCCAGGAAATTATGTCTCATTGGCAATTTCATCCTCTCAATCCGAGTTGCAAACCCCATTAAAGGATGTGCTGGACCAACGCCTCTTACCTCCGACAAATTGGCATGCGCAAAACGTAATCTCTGTTGTGGCACTAGCACTCGCATGCTTGCGGACCAATCCTCAACTTCGACCAACCATGACACGAGTCTCGCGAGAGCTTCAAGTTCAAGCACCACTGGTTTTGCCGTTCTTCGGAGTCACCTTAGAACAACTCCATGATCTCGATGGCAGGAACTTTTAGACCGCATTCGGGAGGTTGCAAGTTTCTGATCGAGTTACTGTTGTGTGTTCACCTTTTCCGGCTTCTGTGTTTGGCAGTAAGATGTCGATTAGTTAGTTATAGAACTTGGAAGATGTATAGTCTAAATGTTTTTTTTTTGTAGGAGTAGAATGATAGTTAATTTTCCTCCTTTCATGTAAGCAAGCACCTATTCATAGTTGATATAAATCACCTGTTTCTTAATAAAATCATCTGAACTTGTTTAAAATACCATCTCACATATCACATTACGAAGTTTTGTATGTGCAATTGTTCTGGGATACTTCACAGTTTTGAGATCATTATGGTCGGGGAAACGAGTATGAAAGAAAGCAATCAGACTCACATAACACGAGGACAATGTTTTCGACATAATAGCCGATCAAAAATGAATTTGCAGGGCGGTTCTTGCCTTTTTGAGCAGCCAAAACCGAGATTGGAATTTTGGGACGTCCGGAAATGACATCAACTTGCAGGGGGAGTTCTTCATGGGGGCTAAATCAATTACTAAATGGAATTTGTGTGCCCTAATTAGCAAAAGCTAGTATTTCTCAATTAACAACTTCTTACTTTATTGGCAAAAATCAATGAATCAATCTCAGGTACCTCACGAGTAGATTGTTTAGTTTCTGTCCTTACGTGCAACCTCTTCCTCATGAGTACCTCGGAAAGATCATCACTTGATTTTTTACTATCGAAAAGTAGGCATCAGAGTCGCATGAACAAGGTGTCTCCATTGACTTTGAGAGGGAATGGGCGACCCCAGATTTCCCTTTTCTTCCACCGTGGAAGATACGAGAAGAAACCTATGAACACCCCAGTTGGATTGGCTGCTTTCTAAGGTAACTAGAAATGGCACGCTCGTTCTAGTTCCCGGGAAAAAAATTAAAATTTTGTAAATGTCAGTTTATTACCTTGAAGAAGAATAAGACCACATTGTTCATACGAAGTGAGTGATTTTGTCCTGGTTTGGAAGCTTTTCTTTGACACTAGGTAGAATTTTGTGCGCTGCACGGGTTCTAACTATCGGTCTAATGAAAAATTGCTTGAAAGTATTAATTCGAATTCGAATGTTGATTTTCTTCCTTTCAATTTGAACCAACAACTAATGGAACTATTTTCTTAATCTAATTCTATTTTATATTTTGCCGTCTTGCTTTTTCGTTAATTAATTTCAACAGAACTTGTCTCAATACAATCATTCAACAATGTGTAGTTCGACATTGCATTATGCATATTTTTATATATTAATAGGATACGTGCTAATTGATCAACGGATTAGGCTCAAACAACCAAGAGAGAAATGAATTGGTTATCTATGGAAACTTAAGCCTTTTCGTGAATAGGTAGTGGACAGTGTATAGAATGTGTATTGTGCCATGTTAACACCTAAATTTTTGTTTTAATTGTATAGAAAATTAGAGATTAATTTTTAACTCCTAAAAAATCATTAAAATTGCATAGCATATAGACAATAGGAGCATTTGCATTAATAGTAATAGAATTTATAGAAAATATCAAAAAAATAAAAGAAAAAAAAATTAATGAAAGGAATTAAAAAATTAGCTGTTATTATAAAAGGAGGTGGAGTCGGGACGGGTCAACTCGGCCCCCTATTTCTTTTCCCTTCTTTTCTCGGCTGGACTCGGCCCACTCCTTTTTTCTCTTTCTTTTCCCTCGCGCCGCGCACGCCTCTGCAACACAGCGACGTACAGAAGCAGATCAGCAGGAACAGAGGCAGAGGATCGCGAGGGGAAAGGTGGCGGCGTGATCCACGGGTCAGGATCAGGCCGACCGGCAAGCTGGCGGTGGCAGAAGCCATGCGCGCTTGCCGGTTACCCTTAAAAGCGAGAGAGGGGTTCTGTCATGCCCCGATCCTCGGGCACGCGCCCATCCCTCACCTTGGTCGATTAAAAATTTGTGATATCCCAGGACGTATCGCCGACCCTTTCATTTTCATATGCGCATACGGAAGCGAATTAAAAATCCCCAGAACAATAAAACATTGGGATAAAACAGTAGGACTAAATTTCAAACTCTTAAAAACCTTCACTCTTATTTACAAGGTGAACTATTAAATTTAATTCACATCAAGCCAGTTTAAAAACAAGGTCTACAAGTAGAAGTGGGGTTCTACAAGCTATAGTCCCCGTCATCCTCTTCATCATCCTCCACACTCCAACTGGAGCCTTCAGCAGACTGCACCGGACTTTCGAGATCTTCAAAATCCAAGTCTACTTTGCGCATCTAGGGACTGAAATGGTTATTGATAACCAATGACAACGTCTCAGCAAAGTTCTACCCCCTAAGACCCGATTAGTAAACCAATACACCTTAGGGCTGCCTATGCACAACACGAGTCGGAGGACTTACCTTGACCTCAGATTCCGCCCTGCATATTAGCACAGATCAAATAGGCACCCAAGCAATCACATCACAGGTCGAAGTATCGATCAAATCGACCTAGTTGATTACACGCCAACAAGACTGCTCACGGTCATTTCCATTCAATCAATCAATTCACAACATCATATCAAAGCAATGATCAATCGACCTAGTCGATTACACGTCAGTTAGACCATTTATCATTCATCTCACTTATTCAGTCTCAAATCTTCTCACGGCTCAACGAGCATAGTCTATCAAACTTCTTGGCTACAAATTACGGTCCAAAGGACACAACCTATCTTAGGTGGCAAATTACGGCCCAATGGGCGCAACTTTTAATAGGTGGCAGATTACGGCCTTATTAGGCGCGACCTCTATCAGGTGGCAATTTACGGCCCAACGGGCATGACCTCTATCCGGTGGCAATATACGGCCCCACGGGCGCGACCTATATCAGGTGGCAATTTACGGCCCAACGGGCACGACCGATTCCAAATTCGGTGGCAAAACTCGGCCCCACTGGCACAGCCATACTTTGGTGGCTTTTGAAGTTCAACTCACAACCTCTCATAGTCAATTCTAATTAAACACCGACACTGATTAATTTTGGGACAAATCCCCCACATACTCATCAACTCGCTAAATTTCCACAAACTAGTGCTCAATTAAATAAACAGAAAAGACCACCGCAATCGCATTTGAAATTAGGTCACCGGCCATCCCAGGTTGAATTTCCGGAAAAATAAATAATTAAATAATTAATTTCGAAAATTAAATAAATAAATATTAAAAAATCCATTTTAGGCCCGTGATCTAATTGGAACCCAAAACGGGTCGGGAAAACCCCGAGATGCATTCAATAAATATTAGAAGATCTCTACTACTGCTAATGACTAAGTCAACCACCTAACATGCATCGTTAAGTCACTAATTTAAATGTTAAACTAATCTAACCACCTAATCGCACTTAATTAAATCTAACCAACCCTGGCGATCATTAACAAACTAAGAAAGCGTTAGCGAGTAAAAACTCACTGCAAGAAGCGAAGAGGAACATCGCGACGACAACGCGACGGCCAAATCCAAATTTTCGGCGGCGTCGGCGAGATACTCGGGCGGGCCAAGAAACCTTGCAAGCTCACAGAAAATTCTGGGCTTGATCTTGGGCTTGGGCTGCAGCTGGGTTGGGCTTGCTTCGCAGGCCCAAGGTGGGCTTGAAACTTGGGCTGAACTGAATTCACTTGGGTTGCTGAAAATGGGCTGAACTGAGCAAGTTGTTGGGCCCAAAACTTGGCTGAGTTGGGCTTGCTGGAATGGAAGACTCGGTGGAGATGGACTTGCGGGCTCGAGGGAACTTGCGTGGGCTGAGTCCGCTGGGACTTTTGGGCCGAAGACGTTGGAGCTGCTCGGTTGGTTCGGTGGAGTGAACTGAGCGGAGAGAGAGACGAGCTGCAGTTGTTTCGGTGGGATGGGATGCACGAAAATGGAAGCAAGCCGACGGAGCTTCGGTGGACGTTTGGCGGTCAACTATGGGGGCTTCCCTGGCAAAAGCTTGACTGAGCAAAGCACGCCACTTGAAGCTGGATTTCAGTGGAGATGCTTGGTCGGTGATGATGTAGATGAAGCATGAAGCGGATGGTGCTGATGATGGTTCGTAATGGAGTGCAGAGGGAAATTGGCCGAGAGATTGAGGGGGTTTGGTGGAGATGGGGATGATGCGGATGATGGGGATGATGGAGCACAAACGAGAGGAAATGATGGGCAGGAATCAAAGAAAAATAAAATGAAATAAAAGAGCAGGGGTTCTCGGTGGAGTGCAATATCGCACGAAAGAGAGGGAGAGAGAAACGATCAAGCAGGAAGAAGATGATGGAGCATTCAGTGGAATGAATTGAAACAAAAGCAAAGCAGAAGATAGCTGGGTCGGGGGAGGCTACGCACGAAGGAGGGGCAGCCAAGCGTGCTTGAGAAGCCAAAACAAAAAGTCCACAAGCCTAATCCCCTCCATTAAATTCATGTCCCCTTAAAGACCACAACCTTATCCTCTTTGTCCCTATTTCTTTCTTGCAAGGCAATTTCCATAAATAATCCAATTTTAATGTCCAAAAATCCAATTCCCTCCCAAGCTCCGAATTTTACCAAATTAAACTTCAATTTCATCCTCGATTTCTCCAAATCAACGTCCAAAAATTGATGAAGAAAAGCCTACAAAATTTCCACACTTTTCTGTCGTCAAGTAGATCGGTCTGGAAATCCAAATTTCCTTCAATTAAGCCCGTACAATTTTCTTAATTTTCCGCAACGTCCGTATCCATTTTCCGTAAAAATCCCAAACTCGACGGAATTTCTCCGAAAGACAAGACGACGTCCTATAAATGAATCGTGACATGCTCGAACGTTCGATTCTCGAAACCGAATTCAATTTCGTTATTAAAATCGACCGAACGCGATTTTAGTCCGATCCAACCTATTGAGTAGCTTTTAGGGATTTTACCGCGGTTATATCCCTTAACGGCTTCACCCAACAGATCGGTTAACTCGTGAGTGACCAGCTCAAAGAAAAAGGACCATCGGCGCATTGATGGGATGTCCATTTCATATATTTGGAACGGGGTCGAAATTCAGGATGTCACAAGTTCGCTCGATAGGGAGGTGTTCACTTGAGAGAGCGAGAAATTGGCAGAGAGAAAAACCATAAGAGATAGCGACTGAGAGGAAGAGGGAGTTCTGCCGTTGCTCGGCCACGCCTGAGTCCTGTTTGACGACCCCCGGCTGTTATCCTCATCGTCCTGACCTCGCTTTCTCCATACCCACATCTCCAGTAAGTGTCTTTTTGGTCCGAACTTCCCTTACCCCAAGGATCTCAGCTCGGGGGCATCACGAGGCTGTCGGCCATTGCTTGGCTTGTCTCGAGCTCACCTTATAACTGCCGTCTCCGAGCTGGGTAGGGATCTCCACGATTAAACGCTCGTTCCTCCGGACCTCTTTCTCTCCGTTCGGTTTTCGTTGAAGTCGAAGCCCAGATGTAGCTCTCTATGTTAACAAGTGGTTTGGACCGGGATGAGATTTTTTCTCACTGATCTCGTGCTTGGTTTGATGTTTTTGTCTGAGTCGACCCTTGAATCCCATCTTCAGATAGCTTCGTTTGTTCCTAGCTGGTCGCACATAACTTGTTTGACAAAATGCTCATGAAAACCATGCAAGTTAGTTTCATTTCCTTTGGTCATCCGAGAGCGTTAATTGATCCTCAAGTCATTCCCACGATCAAATGTTTTCTACATGTTGTACTTTAGCTAGTACGTCCATGATGGGGTGCGATTGGTTCGCACCGTATCGTCTCGATACGTTACGATGGAAAGACACCCTTTTGTAAGGGTGCGAGTGAGTCATATAAAAGTCTCCCAAACACAACCGTTGGAACGGTTGGCAAAACATACGATCAGAAAATTCCTCTCGTTGATTTTTCTCATTTCCATCAAAGAAGAAGGAAGGCATTCCATTTCAGTTTTACAAGAACAGTTTGCATTTACGCTGTGGAAATCGGGTGTTTTCCTTGTGATTACATTCAGACCAACGTGAATTATTATTGTTCGTGATTCATCCGCAATTCAACGTTCATTCCGGGGTTAATTGTTGTTTGCGCATCGGATAAAGGTAACTCGTCTTCCGCCGACTTGAATTCCAACATTGGTATCAGAGCCCGGTCGTGATTTCTGCCTTGTTTTTCATCAAACTTTCTCGTTTACCTTTTGATATCGAGATCAAGAGTATGAAATCTACACTGTTTGGATGTCTATTGGTCGGAATTGCTATATGAATTGTCGAAAACGAACCGAAGCGAAGAATGGGTTCCGGGTCGGGAACACCCGTACGGTTTTGGCCATTTTTCGAAATTTATTTTCGGTCAAAATCATTTTTTAAATATACAAGGTGAAAGTACTCGTTGAGATGAGTCCGATGATGGGTCGAGCACCGCCAGAGGACGTTGGACGCGCCCACACGCGCGGCCGAAACCGCCGCGTGTGGGATCCATGCGCCGACGCACCGGGCATGCCGGCGAACCGGCACGTGATGACGTCATCCAACGGTCGATAACCGCTGGGATGACGTCATCGATGACGTCATCGCCGGCGGCAGTTGGCCGGCCGGTCACCGGCCGGCAACCCGACCCGACCCGAGGTTGACCTGCGACCCGACTTGACCCAACCGGACCGTTGACCTGACCCGACCCGACCGTTGACCCGACCCAATCCGACCGTTGACCGGTCAACGGGTTGGACCGGTCAACCGGTCACTGGTCGAACCGGCCAGGAGCCATTTGGGCTCGCTGGCGCGTGCGCCACATGCGCCGCACACTCGGGCGGCGCGTGGGGGCGCGTACAAGCTTCGATTGGAGCGTAGTTGGTGGCGTTTGCTTCGTATGGATGTCCTCTACACTGTGGTATAATTATTTTTTATTTTTGAATTTTATAAATGTATGAAGTTGTGTATGGAACCCTAAGTACGCGTATCTTTAAGGTATTAATGCACAATTTATTCATTTGTAGCTAGTATTTTCTTATGTTTTAGGAAATACAGTAGCTAACCTATGTGAAAATGATGTCACATATGCTGTGTAGAGCTTAGTTCGATGGTGGCATGTATATAGTTTAATATACTTGCAATTTTCTAGTTCAAAGAAAATTCGAACAATGGTAGGAAATCCTTGTTTTTCCATTATATGTTGAATTGCGGATTTTGATTGTAGTTATAGCATGATTGTTTTTAGTACGTTGGTTTACATTATGCTATATTTTTGTTAATGGAAAAATATAGTAATTACATGAGATCATGTAGTTATTTTTCCTAGTGGGAGTTCGTAGGTTGGTAGAATTCGAAAAAGTTCTCACCTAGAACTTAAAATTTGTGCAAATTAAACTAATTAATGATAATAGAACAATCGTACACAGGAGCTGATTGGGAACATAGTGAACTTTCGTTTCTGTGTCTTTTGTTGAATTATCATTAATTTAGTTTGTCTTTGCTGCAAATTAAATATGTGTGTTACTTTGAAAAATGTGCTAGTATTGATTCTGCGTTTATTATATCAATGTGTTATAGCGATTGATTATGGCTTCGTCATCTAAGACCATTGTGGCTGACCTCAATAAGGGTGAGAAGCTGAACGGTAACAATTATGATATTTGACACCGAAAGGTTCAGTACATCCTTGAGGAGCAAGAGGTTTTGAAAACCCTCAACCACACCATGAATAAACCTGAGCATGGAACTTCAGCTCAACATAGGAGAGATCTACAAGCTTATCAAGCTTGAAAAAAAAATAGCATTGCTCGCATCACATTGCTGAGTTGTATGCAAGATAATCTCATGTGTGAGTTTGAAAGTTATGATAAAGCTCAAGCTATGTGGGTTGCCTTGAAAGACAAGTTTGGGGGTACATCTGCCACTAAGCTGAAGAGACTCACCATCAAGTTTGACATATACTGAAAGCGCCCAAATGTAACGATGAGGCAGCATCTTCAGGAGATGTCAAACATAATTCGTGAGCTGAAGTCGGCAGGTCACTCCCTTACTGATGAACGGCAAGTTTAGGCTGTTATAAGGTCTCTTCTTGATAATTGGGAGCATATGAAGATCAATATGACGCATAATGAGAATGTTGTCATTTTTGATGATATAGCGCGTCATTTGGAATTAGAGGATGAGCGCCTAGAGGCTGCGAGATCCTATACCCATGCTTATGTTGCTGAATCGAGTTCGCGCAAAGTTTCAGGCTTTAAGCGTAAAAGGAATTCTCAATTCAACAACAAAGGGAATAAGACTGATCAGGCACCTAAGAGGGCTAAAACCTTCCAACGCAAGAAGCCTGGTGGGAAGAAGGACAAGGCCAAGATGAAGTGCTATAATTGTGGCAAGATGGGTCACTTTGCTCGTGAATGCACTGAGCTGAAAGAAGTACCCTATTACTTCAATGCTTTAAGTAATGCTTTTGTTTCTAGCACTGTAATGCTTGCTGAATCTCATCCTATGTGGACTGTAGACTCAGGAGTAACAGACCATGTAGCTAGAGACCGAGAAGCATTTGTGGTATTGTCGGATACAACCTGGAAGAAGATGGATATATGTTGGGAATAACTCAAGAGTTGAAGTGAAGGGTATCGGCACATGTAAATTAATTTTATGTGGTGGTCGAAGCCTATTCCTACATGATGTCCTCTATGCTCCGGATATTCGACGAAACTTGGTCTCAGTAGTTGTCCTTCTTAGCTTAGGTTATGTATTGAATTTTCATGGTGATTGTGTTGACATTTTGTATGGAACATTTTATTATGGTTCAGGTCATGTATCGAATGATTTTATGGTGTTAGACATTGACTATGATCAATACAATATTAATGTCGATGGTTGTTTTTCTTTAATTGCATCTTCTAGTAATGTTGAGATTGATGCAAATACTTGGCATGCTAGATTAGGTCACATTGGGTTGCAAAGGATGCAAAGATTAGCTAGAGAAGGCCTTTTAAGGTCACTCACTAATGTTAATCTACCTGTATGTGAACATTGTCTAGCGGGAAAAGCAACTAGAAAACCATTCGGTAAAGAGACTAGAGCCGAATTTCCATTGCAACTCATACATTCTGACATTTATGGTCCTTTGAATGTGAGGGCGAGGCATGGAGCCTCATATTTCATCACTTTTATAGATGACTTCACGCGTTTTGGTTATGTCTTTCTGATCTCCCATAAGTTAGAAGCATTAGACTGCTTTAGACGATATATAACAATGGTAGAGAATCAGTTGAACAAAACAATAAAGGCATTGAGAACCGATCGCGGATGTGAGTATCTATCGGAGCAATTCAAGGCTCTTTGTGATGAAAAGGGAATTGTACGACAATTGACTATTCCTAGTACTCCACAACAAAATGTGGTAGCTAAGAGAAGGAATAGAACCCTAATGGAAATGGTTAGGTCTATGATGGTGCAAGCAAATTTACCTATCTCCTATTAGGGAGATGCATTATTGACTGCTGCCTATGTACTTAACCGAGTGCCCTCAAAATCGGTCACTTTCACCCCTTATGAATTATGGACTGGTAGGAAACCAAACTTAAGTAGTCTACGTCCATGGGGATGTGCAGCTTATGTTTATGATTCTTCCCATAAATATGGCAAATTAGGTCCTAGAGGGAAGAAATGTATCTTTATAAGATATTCTGAACAATCCAAAGGGTACGTGTTCATAGGTGAACAAGCTGATGGAAGTGTGACTGAAATGGAGTCACGAGATGTCACATTCTTGGAGAACGATTTTCCTAGTAGAGGTGAGATTGATAAGGACTTCCAATTATATGAGATGAAAGATCCTGATAACACACCCACTAATGTTGTAGAGGGAAATGAAGATTTACCTCAACACACGAGACCTAGTGGGAGTGTTGCATCGTCTGACGAATTGAATTCAAGAGAAATTCAATTGCGTAAAAGTAATCGTAAAAGTATTCCCCGTCGTCGTTTTGAGATTGAAGGGGAAGCATTTATGATTGCTCAAAAAGACGATACCGAGCCTAAGATTGTTCAAGAGGCTCTCTCATCCTCTGACAAGGAAGAATGGAGAAAAGCTTTGGAAGATGAAATGGAGTCAATGAGGGCAAATCATATATGGGACTTGGTTGATCTACCAGCCAATCGTAAGGCCATTGGAAACAAATGGGTCTTTAAGATTAAGCGAAGGGCGGATGGATCTATTGATAAGTATAAGGCTCGCCTTGTGGCGAAAGGTTATACTCAACAAGAGGGTATAGACTATGAGGAAACCTTTTCACCAGTTGTAAGGTTTGCCTCAATACGCCTTATTCTAGCCATCGTTGCACTTTTGGACCTTGAATTACATCAAATGGATGTAAAGACGGCATTTCTCAATGGAGAACTAGATGAGGAAATCTATATGAAACAACCAATAGGTTTCCTAGCTAAAGGTCAAGAGCATAAAGTTTGCAAACTCCGTCGATCAATATATGGCCTTAAGCAATCATCTAGATAGTGGTATCTTCGTTTTCATCGAGCCATAACAACTTTTGGTTTCACGATGATCGAAGAAGATTACTGTGTATATGTCAAGCGGTCCGAAGATAAATTTGTGATTTTATCACTTTATGTAGACGATATTCTGTTGGCTGGAAATGACAAGGTTTTGGTTATCACCATAAAAGAATGGTTGTCCTCCAATTTTGAAATGAAGGACATGGGAGAAGCTGCTTATATATTAGGAGTTAAGATCGAAAGAGATCGATCAAGGAAACTCCTTACTTTATCACAAGAGTCTTATATTATGAAGATTCTTGAGCGTTTCAATATGCAGCACTGTAATCCCATTGCAAGGTGAAGGCCTAAGTACTGAGATGTGTCCTAAGACTCCGAAAGAAATTAAAGTAATGGAAACTGTTCCTTACGCTAGTGCGGTCGGAAGTTTGATGTATGCTATGATGTGTACTAGACCCGACATATGTTATGCCATGGGATTGATGAGCTGATATCAATCAAATCTCGGTCAAGCACACTGGAAAGCAGTGATGAGGATCCTGAGATACTTGAAGGGCATTATGGACTATTGACTTCTGGATATGCGTTCTTGCTCAATCGAGGTGCAAGAAGTAGTATGGCTAAAACGTTTCTTGGAAAATTTAGCCACTGTCACTGAGATTCCAAGACCGGTGACAGTTTATTGCGATAGTCAAGCAGCCATTGCCTATGTGAAAGATCCCAAGTATCATGGAAGGATGAAGCACATTGACATAAAGAACAATTTCATCAAAGATATTATAGCGCAGAAAGAAGTGATCCTATAATACATTTCAACCAATAGAATGGTTGTTGATCCATTTACAAAGGCTATTCCTAGAGACATATTTTTGACCCACAGAATGTCACTAGGATTGCGTAGAATGTGATATGTGTTATTATAGAGGATCATTGGTTTATGTATTAGTGGACATATGTATTGTACTTGTTTGTTTATTAGTGATTTGATGTTTTATCAATAAGTACAAATCCACTATGAGACTAGCACATACACACATATATTATTGAAAAGTATGTCGGCAGGCAATGATTGGCTCACTCACACGAGCAATCACCTCAAGTGCTATAGTTAGCATGTTGAGATGAGACATTATGTACAAGTAAATGCTGAAGAGCAAGTTTAGTACATAAAATAATATGTCGCCTTGATTGGAGTCAAGATGAGGTCTGTGATTTGTTAATAATAAGACTGAACATGATAGTCCCACAATCATGTATACTTGAAAGATGCCGGATGCGAGTACTTAATTGGGCACTATAGAAAGCGAGCTGATATAGCACTTGAGCTAAACATGAGTACGTAAGAAGCACGTGACTATGTTTAGGCTAAGATCCGTATGGTGGATATATTTAATAAATGACATACGCTCTTATAAAAAAGAGAAATCCACTATAGCATGTAATTCATACTACATGTGCATTGTACGACCGACAAGGGAAGGTGAGTAAAATTATCCCTATTTACTCATCGTGTGAGCCCTTGAGGTAATTTATAATTTACCTCATTTTGTGCCCTATGTTGCTTTTGACTATGTTCTCAAAGTGAAAGATCAATGTTGCTACTTTAGCATGTTATCGGCGGTCATGAATGGATATGGCCTTATGGAACGTGTCTAGGAAAGCAGTTGTTCTGAAATGGAGAGAGACATGAGTGCGAAGGAAGACTATTGTTGTTTTACATCTATCACATGTATTTACTGGTCGACCAATTGTATCGCCATCTGTGGTTGCGGATATAATTGTAAATACATGGTGTTTTGAGAATAGTCAAGTATAGCCTTTAAGGGATATGTATACTTGGATTGATGTAACAAAATATGTCTGGGGCACCGTGAGACATCGATTGTTTATTTCTTTTCAGGGTTGTAGTAATTATGTCATCCCTAACAGGTGCATAATTTGAGCTCCCAAGTGCAGGTGTACTCACTGGTCGCACGGATTATTTGCCAGTATGAATTGTTTTGTAAAGTTGATGAATGTTGAATGCCTTATATTCTTGATAGAGCGCTATCAAGCCCATCATGTCCGAGTGGGAGATGTTGTACTTTAGCTAGTACGTCCATGATGGGGTGCGATTGGATCGCACCGTATCGTCTCGATACGTTATGATGGAAAGACACCCTTTTGTAAGGGTGCGAGTGAGTCATATAAAAGTCTCCCAAACATAACCGTTGGAACGGTTGGCAAAACATACGATCAGAAAATTCCTCTCGTTGGTTTTTCTCATTTCCATCAAAGAAGAAGGAAGGCATTTCCATTTCAGTTTTACAAGAATAGTTTGCATTTACGCCGTGGAAATCAGATGTTTTGCTTGTGATTACATTCAGACCAACGTGAAGTATTATTGTTCGTGATTCATCCGCAATTCAACATTCGTTTCGGGGTTAATTGTTGTTTGCGCATCGGATAAAGGTAAGTCGTCTTCCGCCGACTTGAATTCCAACACTACACCACCATTTTGTTCGCGTTTCTTGCTTTATGTCCGCGAACGGCAGACCGGACGTGGTGGCCAGCGTCAGTCCAATGAAGACAGGTGTTTGATGGTGAAGTATATCTTTTTTAGTTCGGGATATGATAGATGTATATCGTCGCAAAATCTTTGATGTTCTGGGTTTTATGTTTTGCTTTATGAGTTCACCTGTGGAAGGCTATAAAAAATTGGTGAAACAAGAGAGAGGAGAGGAAGAACGACGTGATGGAGGGTGGGCTCAGCTTTAGGAATATTAGACAATGATTTAGAGTGACATTAGTGTAGTGCGCTTGTCATGGGTGTCCAGAGCAAGGCTTAGTGTGGGCTTAGAGTCGTTGGGATGGGTAGAGACTTCGCTCCTTGTTTCGCATGTTCTGCTGTTGCTTTTGTGGTGGTTGCAGGAAATGAAGCGGATGGAGTGTACGGCTGGAATGTATATGATGATGGGGAGTCAGTATTGAAGTTAATTTGTTTGCGGCTTGAGATTTTGGTGCGTCGATCTTAGACTGTGAGCCTCAAGGTTCATGAGTTAGTGGATAAAATTTAATGAGCTCTTAGTCCCCTAACTGAAAACAATGGATACAGTTCTGGAAATGTTTTTGTGGATGAGTTGAATGTGAGGAGAAAGTGAGTGAGAAGCATAGAAAATTAGGGTATGGGCTCTACAATGATAAATGGGTTTAACATGGACTTGGGTTTAATCCATCCTTATTTGAAATAGGCTTTAGTATGGGTTTGGCGTCGCTTTAGTGGAAGGGCAGCTGGTTGTGAGCTTTCTTAATTTGGGCTTGGTTAAAGTATATGAACATGGGCTTAACTTGGGAGTTTTGAAATCGAGCTTAGGAAGGTTAGAAATGGAGTGGCTTTGAGGATGGACTCAATTGCGCCCTTTAGCCCATTTGGGTGAGGCCAGAATTCTACCTTTGTTTGGACTGGGCTCAAGGACCCAGCCCGATTCACCATTTTCGGAATTATTAAAATTTTAAAAACTTAAAAATTCGAAAATACTAAAAATAAAAATAAAAAATGAGAAAATGATTGGAAATAGGTCTTCATTAATTTTTAAGTTTAGCATTAGATGTGGCTTGGTTTTACGTGACTAGTATACATGTGGCTTATTCCTGATGGAGTATCCTTTGAATTAAATTGAATATGACATGATTTTAGCTTATGGGGGATCATGTCCTAGGGCTTATAACATGATCATGTATATTCTTTGCTCGACTTGTATCGGATTTCCTTTTTTCGCATTTACTTTAAAGTCATGTCAATATTTGAATGTTTGCTTCCCACATCATTTTTCAATAAATTGGTTGTTTGTCGCTTTCCTAGAATATATTAGGATTAATTTAGGCTTTGATGAAAAGGAACCTTACAAAAACATTTGCATGATTATTTAGCAACTTTGATTCCCTTAAGACCATAATTGTTAATCAGGACCATGTGACCACTTAGATAACGATCTTCAAAGTTATAAGTACCACAGAGGCGCTAATAAATATTAGGGTAATCAAGTCATCGATCTTAGAATCTCTAGTTGTATGACACTCCCATGCCTCAAAACGGCCAGTGATAACTAGACCATTACGCTACATTAGCAATTTCGGGCGAAAATTGGTTGGAATGATCACTTTGAATTTTCACGCAATGGTTTAGAGTTAAATTGGCAAAATTGGAAAGTTTAGGATTAAATCAACATTCGCACAAGAAATTTAGAATTGATTGGGTAATTTTCCACCACAAGTGACATGCAATCTTAGATTTCCAGCATTTGGGTGAACATTTTGAAAAGTTATGACATTTAAGTGTCAATTGAAAATTATAGCACCAAGTGAAAATTTTTTAGAAGTCATAACATTTAAGTAATTGAGAAAAAAATTTCAGCTTCAAGTAAGTGCCATGGGAATGTTATGACACTTGTGATGTTCTTATCTCTATATCATATATTGAAAGCCTTTACATGGTGGTAGTGTTGTCCATGCAAAAATTTTGAAATGAAATCTTTCTAGTTGTCCCAATAATCACTTTAAGTGGGAGCCACGCTCCTTGTTTTAGGAATGATGTCTACGTGACAGGTTGCAAGTGACACCGAACACTTAAAAAATATATACAAAATGTATCGTATGAGTGGATCATGGTTGAAACCATTGAATATAAATTACAAGTAGGCAAAAAAGTTTGCCACTTTAGAAATCAATCAACTGCAAAATGAACAGTGACAAACATCACTTGTGTTATAAAAAAGTTATTTTGCTACCAGCTGATTATGTAGCTTGTAAAAGTTCATTATTTTATTATTTTATTTTTGCTGTACGGGCTATTAAAGTTGTTGATTACACAAGTCCTCTCTCTTGCCATTGATATAAATATAGTTACAAGTTCTAAAAATCAAAATCAATTGTGAAATACATAATTTGTATGAGGTGATATATTAGTTTCTAGGTGATATCGTGTCTGTATAATCCTTTCCCATTGAATTCAAATGCAATAAATCTTAGTCATTCGACAAATATTATTATGATTTTTTACCTTTTGATCTAATGTTGAAGGATCTGGACTTTATCTAAGTCATCACGTGTAACATGATAAGAAAGTCCCTTCATTGAAAAATTACGAGTATGCAAATTTTTAAGTGGGGTTGGACTTTATTTGGGTTCATCACGTGTAACATGATGAGAATTCATGACTCACGAGGACGAGCTAGGCCCTTGAAGATTGCAAAAGTAAGTCAAGAAACTATAGGTCGAAGAAAACATGAAACAATGACTTAAAATAATTGAGGACATGATAGCACAATAACTCCTTCCAATTGGATCCTTGATTGTCACTCCTTTAATAATTGAGTTCAATGGGATTATAAAATTGAATAGCTTTGAATTGACAATAACATGATTAGACCATTTGAAGGGGAGGAATTCAAAAGGAGGTGAAAAAGTTGAAAAGGACTTCATGATGAAGGCCCTCCACATGATTAAGACAAATTGATTGGAAAAAGAGAAAACTGGAGCAAAAGAAAGATGACGCTGATGTTGATTTTGTTGTTTCTAAGGATTTATTGTGTTTAAACATTGATGAGTATTTTAGGGGGTGAAGACTGGTTGACCAAGAACAGAGAGAAGACCCAAATCACGAGTCGCACTACTTTCGAAATGTAAATTTCACACAAAAAAAAAAAAAAAAAAGAAATTACTTGGGAAGAGAGAGCTCCATTGAGCTAGAAGACGAGAAGCCAGCGAGAAGCATCCGCTTAGGCCTTAGAACAACCAATAGAAGAAAAGGTGAACCATACTTGAATTTATGTAGCATTATCTATAAATTGTGAAAATTTTGAGCATTTTAGGTTAAGAAAGAGTAAAAGTGCGTCGAAAACAATATTTATATGAAGTAAAGAGCAAAAAGTTAATGTCTATTTGAGTAATTTTAATAAACATACATGATCTTCATAGGGACATTATAATTGTACGTAGATTTAAATTGAAGGCATTGAGTAGTTTTTGGATGTGTGAGTACTAATGAAACATCTTTTGTTTTTTCATTTGTTTTGTCCATGAAGAGAATCCACATAGTTGTTGGAAATAAGGAACTCAAATTTTGCATTTTTTTTCCCTTAATCATGGCTTTTTTCTGCACCACAAGGCCAAAAATCAAGGAGTCCCATGCTTTCTTGATCTTTGTCTGAAATGGTCTCAACTCAATTTCCTAATTTCTCAAATTAAAACCCTATTGCCCAAATTTAGGTGGAGAATCTCTAGCGCTAATGATGGTAGGAATGCAGGGAGAGACCGCGACGCTAACGAAGAACAGGGAGAGAGAGAGAGAGAGAGAGAGAGAGAGAGAGAGAGAGAGAGAGAGGATTGGAATTTCAAGAGAATTAGGGGAGATGATCAGGGCATAGTCCGCCTCTGGAGAGGCCGAGGCAAGAGCGTAGAGAGAGGGAAAAGCCCGGACTCAGCGACGATTTCTTTTCTTTTTTCCTGTTCAAGGATGACTAGCGATTGAGTCTCCTCGTTCAATACTATTTACTTATCATACCCAAATGGCACACGCTAAACTGTTCAGAAAAGTAAAAGATATTATTTTGCAATGTATTGTCGATCACCCAAAAAAAAAAAAAAAAATTGTTCACGAAAGGCCCTCATTCGTGGGAAAAACATTGTCCAACTTTAAGGCATTGGCCTTGACTGAGGAGCTTCAGGAATAACTTTCCATCTATAAATATGTCATCCATCTTGTTAACGTTATATAGACCTAAACCATCTTCCTCCTCCCAAAAACCATCCAGTCCCCCAAAATCATGGCTTCTTCATTATTGCTATCCATCCTGTCTCCTTTACGTGTCTTCTTCTTCTTCTCCTCGCTCTTCTTGGTCGGTACCACTTCATTTCATAAGGTAGGAGTTTCCACTTCCTCCACTTCTTTTTCCACTGTCCACACGACCAAGAATAAGGATGAAGTAGAGGCCCTCTTGAATTGGAAATCTACTTTTGATAACCATAGCCAATCTCTCCTTTCTTCATGGCACGGTGACAATCCTTGTTGCTTTACCGGTGTCACTTGCAACTACCATGGAGCCATCACCCATCTAAATCTTTCCTATGTCGGTTTAAGAGGAACTCTAGACGGCCTTGACTTCTCGTGCTTAGCCAGTGTGGTTAGCTTTGAACTTGCCAACAACTCGATCTATGGCTCCATCCCCTCAAGTATTGGTAACCTTTCCAAACTCAACTTTCTTGATCTTTGCTTCAATGAACTATCTGGGGAAATTCCTCCAAGTATAGGTATGCTGGAGAGTCTTCATTATTTGTACCTTTGTGCCAACAACTTGAGTGGACGTATTCCTACCTCTCTTGGAAAATTAGGCAATTTAATCAAACTAGGCATTTCGCGAAATAACTTATCTGGTTCCATTCCACAAGAAATATGCAACATGAGGAGCTTGACATTTCTTTTGTTATGGAAAAATAGATTGTCAGGATCCATTCCTTTAGAAATTGGGAGGCTCTCTTCTCTCGATAAACTTGACCTATCATCCAACAATCTCACCGACTCAATTCCTAATTCCATTGGAAACTTGTCAAATTTATCTCTACTTAGTCTCTTCCAAAATAATTTGGTCGGTCCAATCCCTACTTCTCTTGAAAAATTAGGCAACTTAACCACATTTGACATTTCACAAAATGCCATTTTTAGTTCCATTCCACAAGAAATATGCAACTTGAGGAGCTTGACCCTTCTTTTTTTACGGGGAAATAGATTGTTGGGATCCATTCCTTCAGAAATCATGAGGCTCACTTCTCTCAATAAACTTGACCTATCATACAATGATCTCACCGGCTCAATTCCTCATTCCATCGGGAGATTGATATCTCCCGAAAGATTGGATTTGTCAGAGAATGATTTGGTTGGTCCAATCCCATCGTCTCTCCAGAACTTGAGCAATCTAAACTTTTTAAGGCTCAACTCAAATCACCTTTCAGGCTCGATTCCACAAGAGTTGGGAAAATTAATATCTCTTATAGTATTAGATTTACGTGACAATGATTTGACTTGTCCAATACCTGCATCAGTCGGAAGCCTATCCAACCTAACAGTATTTGTCCTTAATGACAATAAATTCTTTGGTTCCTTGCCTTCTGAATTTAATAAGTTAACGCATTTGAGACATTTGGATCTATCTAGTAATGAACTAGAGGGGGAGCTGCCAGCAAATGTATGTCTTGGGAGATCATTGACATATTTCTCTATCTTCAATAATAATTTCACGGGTCCCATCCCAGCAACCTTAAAGAATTGTAGCACATTAATCAGATTGAGATTAGAAGGAAACCAACTTACTGGAGACATAACAAAAGCTTTCGGAATATATCCGCATCTGTATTTTATGGACTTGAGCCACAATCATTTGAATGGCAAACTTTCGTGGAAATGGGAGCATTATCGTAATTTGATGAGCTTAAGGATATCAAACAATAATATTTTCGGAAAGATACCCGCAATATTTGGAAGGATGGCTCGGTTACAGGAATTGGACCTTTCTTCAAATAATTTGAGTGGAGAGATTCCAAGGGAATTAGGAAGCCTGTCAATGTTGTTAAAACTCAATTTAAGCAACAATGCTATCATGGGAAATGTCCCGACTGAGATTGGACTTTTATCCCATCTAGCATATTTGAACTTGGCATCAAATAATTTGAGTAGATTGGTACCGCAGCAGCTAGGCTCATGCAAACACTTGTTGAACTTGAACCTAAGCAGAAACAAATTTCGGAAAAGCATTCCTATTGAGATAGGCAAAATACAATTTCTTGAGGTTCTTGACTTGAGTCATAATTTGTTGACTGGAAACATACCAGGAGAGATTGGAAAGTTGAGAATGCTGCAAATTCTAAATATCTCACACAATGATCTCTTTGGTTCTATTCCACATTCTTTTGGTGATATGTTGGCCTTGACTTCTATTGATGTATCATACAATGATCTGGAAGGTCCTCTCCCAAATGTCAAAGCTTTCAATGAGGCTCCATTTGAGGCAACAGAGCATAACAGAGGGCTCTGTGGAAATGTTGTTGGCTTACCGAAATGCAATTGTACTAAGAGCAAGAAATGTAATCAACACGTTGGAGCTAGAATCATAGTTATCCTCATTCTCTCATTATTGGGGGTTCTCCTTCTCTTTTGCACCTTTATCGTTCTTGTAATCGTCAATCATCGTCGAAGATGGATTATCAAGAGAGACAACAATGAACGGGCAAATGATTTGGATTTCATGCATATTTTGAGTTATGATGGCAAAGTTTTCTACAACCGAATTGTCGAGGCCACAGAAGGATTTGACTCCAAATACTATGTGGGTGAAGGAGCATATGGAATTGTTTATAAAGTCCAGATATCACAAGGTCAGACAGTTGCCGTCAAGCAAATCTCTTCATCCCAGGAGGATAGTGAGATTATTGATTTGATACCATTTGAACGGGAAATTCAAGCGTTAACAAACTTACGCCATCGCAACATTGTGAAATTTTATGGATTCTGCTCTCATGTCCAATGTTGTTTTCTAGTGTATGAGTACATGGAAGGAGGAAGTTTGAGAACAACTTTGAACGATGATGAAAGAGCAAAAGAATTTCGATGGGACAAGAGGGTAAATATGGTCCGAGGAGTTGCGGATGCATTGTCTTATATGCATCACGAATGTTCACCTCCATTGATTCATCGAGACTTGACTAGCAACAACATTCTATTGGATCGCAATTATGAGGCTCGTGTTTCCGATTTTGGCACCGCAAGGCTGTTGAGGCCAGATTCATCAAATTGGACGACAATTGCTAGCACAATCGGGTATATCGCTCCAGGTACTCCGTAATCTTTTTTTCGATTTCGATGGGCATTTAGTGTTAGACATCCCTTCTATAATTGAACTTTCACTAGGTTCTTTGATTATTTAATCTTCTTATGGAAATTAGTTTACTAATATAGAGTTTTCAAGTTTAGTGTTGATCATAAAGCTTTCAGATTTCCCTAATAAAGATGAATTGGAAAATGAGGAAAAACATTATAATCGATCCATTTCAAGGATATTAAGTTCGCGTTACCTTTAACCCAAGAAAAAAAAAAAGTGGGTCACCTAAATGATGCTCGTACTTTAAGCGTCAAACAAAATCCTTTGAACTTCACCAAAGAATAAATTCCCCTGCTCAAATAAATTTTATAAGTGTAGATCAAGTAGAAAATTGTACTTGTAATCGTGGGAAGCAATGTTGTCAACTTTAATACATCTTGTGATTAAGTTTATAAGAAAATAAGATTTCTCCACTCGCAGAGCTGGCTTATTCCATGATTCCAACCAAAAAGTGCGACGTGTATAGCTTTGGAGTTGTTGCATTTGAGACAATCATGGGAAAATACCCAAGAGATCATGTCCCTCGAGAATATTCACCGTCTACCCAAACTGAGTCTTCGATGATGTTGAAGGATGTGCTAGATCAACGTCTCTCACCATCTAGACTTTGTCTTCGAGATGCGCAAAATGTGATCTTGATTGCCAAGCTAGCATTCGCGTGCTTGCAAGCCGATCCACAGCTTCGACTGAGTATGGAACAAGTCTCACATGAGCTTCGTGTTCAAGTACCCTTGGAAATGCCACTCTCTACAGTCAGCTTAGAGCAACTTCGCGATCTTGGTGCTAGGAAATTTGGAGCATTCATAGGGGATGGTAAGTTTTAAATTTACTTTTCATGTGTTATTTTGTTTGGTTCATTATAATGATGACGATCACCTTTAATATCCTCTTAGTTCTTGCTCATCTCCACCATGTGATTTATGATTTTCACTGCAGAGCCAGCTTGTCTTTAGACGATACTGGAATGTTGCGATGTTTATTGTTTGGAATCGTGGCACCAAAAACAATCATAGGAAGGCCTCAGGGGAGGTCTTATTTCACAATTATTTCAAAGTTTTTGCAGAGCAATCAGGAAGTAAATTTGCAAAATGTATTGGATCAACATCCATTACCTTCTTTTAATCGAGATGTGAAGAACATGTAGTCTTTGCTTCTAGAAGAGATAAAGGTATTAATTGCTCGTGAAATTTTTATCAAAGTGTAGTATCATACTTGAACTTTCAATTAGTTCAATGAAATCACTTTTGACTAATGGGCAATACTAAATAGGGAATTTGAATTGGTCCAATTTTATACGACAAATGGTCTACCTAATTTTTAGACTCAATCAACATAAGTTGATCATTCAAACTTATAGAGCCATAAAACTAGTAAAACTGGAAAAATTTCATATTTCTCACACAAAGTCCATTCTCAGTTCTTTAAACTTCAAAGGGATATGTGCATTACAAGTCCTAAAACTTGCCACGAAAGTATAGTTGAGTCCTAAAATTTTCAAAAAGTCCAATTAAGTTCTAAAACTTGTCAAATTGGTGCAATTAAGTCATTCCGTTAACACCATTGATCTGTCTATCGAAAAATGCTCGCGTGGCATTGTTAAATTCATTTCCCTCTCATACGTGGCATTTTTATTAATTTTCCTTTAAATTTTATTTAAATAATATTAAAAAGCTAAAATAATTTTAAGAAAAAAACTGGAAAAAGAAGAACAAAAACGGGCAAGGGCTCACCAGTGCAATGGGTATTGCCATCCCTTCGCCGGCTAGGGCGAAGTCTTGCTGGCAAGGGAACTTGTTGGCGAGGTTCCCCTAGATCTAGGCAACGCTGGCCCTTGCTCGAGCCTAATGAGGGTCTTTCGCACAAGCAAGGGCCCACATCAAGTAGATTTGGGCGTGCCACACTAGCCCCAGGCAAGGGTTGGTAAGGCCTTGCCTAGGCCTAGCGATAGTCACCGGCCGTCTTAGGGCCAACAACGCCCCACTTGAGATGGGCGATGGTCACTGACCCCGGGGAGGGCTGGCGTTGCTAGATTTGGGTAGCCTCAACCCAATCTGGATAAATCTTGCTGGCTATTGACACCTAAATTTTGACTAAGTACTTAGGGTTAAATTGCATAGAAAATTTGGGATCGATTCGACCATAACAAAAAGGATTTTCACATCGCATAAGCATTAATTTCTTTTGCATCTACTAAGCTTTATTTTCATTTAATTTTCCCTTATTTTACCTTACTTTCGGATAAAAAAATATTTGAAAAAAGGGGGCCTGCGAGGCTCAGCCCCCTTTCCCTCTTTTTCCCCGCGGTCGGGCCCAGGCCCATTCCACCTATTATTTCCCTCAGCCCGGCCCTTCCCCCTTTTCTTCTCCTTCTTCCTTCCTCCTTCCTCCTTCGTGCGTCTCCCGCTCGAGAGCCCACGGAAGGAGAGAGAAATCGAGAGAGAGAGAGAGAGAGGCCGAGAGAGTGAGCGAGATCTGAGAGAAATCCGGCCGTGAAAGAGAGAATATGCAACTGAGAGGGCCACCGTTGGCCGCCATTTCTGAACCAGAACCGATGATCTGCCGCCGCTCCTTGTCCACTCTAAAGCCACGGTAGATTCCCGTTCGGGCGATCTTGGCTTTTTCCGATTCGGCGGCCTCCCGAGGATCCCGGATCGTGGGAGTGTGAGGCGGACGGACGTAGCCCGATCTATCGAGCTCGTCCGCTGTCCGACGCCGCGAGCTGGGTAGGGACTCTCGACCAACCGCCTTTTTTTTTTTGTGCCCATGCTCTGTTTCGGGCTCACCGGACCGGCCTGCCGCTTTCCGGTTCGTGCGAGTTTCCGTCCTTATTTGTGTGCGTACTACTGTCTCGGGGCCTAGCGTGTCAATTTCTGTGAATCCCGGCTCGAGCCCGGGCTCGGTCGTCCCCGTTCCTCAACCCCAGTTTGCATATACCATGCTCGACGAAATGCCCAAGTAAGATTTGTGCGGTTGATTCTTAGTTCTCCGTCGGTCGTGGGTGCTCGTCGCTCGTCAAACGCATCTTGATAAATCCTCATTGCTATCCTTCGCTTTGCATGTTCTTGTTTCGACGTTCTTTGTGTGCGCGTCGTGTTTCCAGGCAACCGGTTCATGGCCGGCAAAGAGGAAAGAGGTGGTGGTTATGGCCATGGATGACAGCCGCGTGATGGCTGGACATGGCTCTAGCGGCACCCGTGTTTTCTTAAACAGATTTGCGTTTCGTTGGCGTTTGAGTTAGCGAGTCTTCTCGGTCCATCGAGAAAGAGGTTCGCGTGTTCCGGGAGGGGGTTCTGCGAGCAGCTCGCATGGGAGGAGAGACGAGAGTGAGAAAGGGAAAGAGAAAATGAAAAAGCGAAAACGACAAAAGAAGGAAAAGACAAAAGAGGGAGGAGGAAAAAGAAAAGGGGAAAAATGGGAAGAAGCGGTCTTTTTTCTTGCTAGCTCGTCGGAGGGAGCGCGACCCGGGTCGGTCCGGTCAGATTCAAATCGGGCCGGCGCCCGGGGTCAGTTATTATTATTATTATTATTATTATTATTATTATTATTATTATTTAGTTTTATTTTTAAAAAATCAAATAAAGAAGAAATAAAAATGCAGAAAAATATTTTTTAAGGGAAAGGCCTAAAATTGATTTTGGGCATTTTTCTCTAAAAAATGCATGAAAAATCCTTCAGAATTTTCTGAAAGTAGCGAAAGGCCCCAAATGGTTTTGTTTTGGAGTATTTTCAATACATGAAAAATCTTCCAAAAAAAATCAAATTTTGAAGTTTAAATAAGATTAGGTCCCGAAAGGGTATTTGTTGATTAAATGTTGTAATTAAGTTCTCAATCCTGATTTCTTTGGTTACGCGGGAGTAAAATATTTTTCCCAATATTTTACTTGGGTTCCCAATCGATTCACTCCAAATCGATTAGTGATGATTTCTAAATGAAAATTACTTGTATGTTAAAGACTCGGAACATAAGTTGCGAATTGGTTGGCTTGGGAGAACTCAGACTAAGCCTAGACTTAGAGCTAGCCATTAGCCTCCACCTCCGCGAATAGGGTTCCAGGGAGTTTGCGATACCAGTTCTTGCCTGGGGCTAGCAAGGCCTCGGTTGGGGCTGTCGAGGGCCGGCTACCTTCAGTGGCCCCTCCTATGATGGGCGGTAGTGGCACAACACACTAGCGAGTCCCTGCCCTTTTTCACTCTTCTTTTCCGAACTTTTTGACTAAACGAAAAATTAAGGATTCATAAGATTAATTATCATAAATAAAATTATAAGGTAAAACAAAAATCATAACATTGCATAAATATTAGCAACAAATATGTGTCTAATATTATTCTTATTCCTATAACTATCACATGAAGCTGTTCATTTATGCAAGTATAAGTCCTCTTATAAAAGAGAAATCAGTCGAACCAATCCACGTGATACACAAGAATTTGGTGGCAATGAACACCGTCCGTCCGTCAGATGGTGCAAGAGGGAGCTAGCGAGGGAGGGAAGCGAGTAAGGAAGAGGAACGATGAAGGAGGAGTGTCGTGTGTGTTTGAGAGAGACAAGAGGAAAAATGCCGTGTGATTGTAGGAGTAAGAATATAAATCAGGGGAAAAAAAATAGGGTTTTGGACCTCTACTTACAAAACCGGTTCCCAAACAGATTCCAAAACCGGTCCGAGAACCGATTTCTGGGTGGGTAATCACTCGGAATCGGTTCCCACCGGGTCCCAGATTGGTTTAAATTGGTTCTGGACCACTTTCAACGGGAACCGGTTCCTGACCCTATTTTCCGGGTGGGTCGGTCTGGTTCTCGGGTATACCCGGTCCGGTTGCACACCTCTAGTTGTAACACTGAAGCTTGTAATATTGATACTAATAGTAGAAGATTGCCTAGTGCGACACCTTAATTTTTCCCTTTTATTTATTGTCGCGACCAATTTTTCGGGTGAACCACCTAGTATTTGGCTAATGGATTACTAAGCCTAAACTTAGCTCGGGCTCTCCCAAGTCCATACCAATTCACGACTTCAGTTCAAATTCTTAACATGCAAACGATTTTCAATCAGGAGTCGCCACTAATATATTTTCGGTAGGTTGATTAGACACCTAAGTAAAGTAACGAGAGATTTACTTTACTCCTACGAACTAGAGATTTATGAGTTCGGGAACTTGATTACGCTAGATTTCTCTAACGCCCTTTCGGTACCTTTCTCTTTTATTTTGAAAAAAATGTTTTGCAGGCAGCTTGAATTAATTTTAATTCACTTCCCTAACATGTGAGGTGATCATGCGGGTGCGCAAACCATCAATTTAACACCCAAATAAAGCAATGAATAAATTGCAAAACTTATCTCATAGCAACGAAAGCATCTGCAATGTTAAATTAGAATCCACATCAACAACCCTAGATATGATTTCTAATTAACACACAATTTCTTTTTTTGTTTTCACTTAATTAATGAAAATCATGCAATATTAACTAAATGACCTAATTCTAATGACATGCAATTTCTAATTAAATGGACCTAGCAACAGATCACTAAATGGCATGCATTTCATGAGTCTAATCCTAATGACATGCACATGACATTTTTTATTTTTTATTTTAAAAAGAATGCAATTTATCCTAGAAAATAAAACTAATTTATTCTAAGACATTTTTGTATTTTTTATGAAATTCGAAATTAGAAAAATGTGAAAATTATCTAATTAGATTAAGATCCTATTCAATTTGCATTAGGAATTAGGTTGAGCCAAATCCTAATTTAAACTAAAATATTATCTTAACCCAAATAATCCTAAAATGCAATCTATTTAAGAAAATACCTAAACACATAATAAATTAAGAAAAATATTATCTAAAATTAAACTAAGTGCAATTTTACCCTAATATGCAATGACGTGCAAAATATGTCCTAACTCTACATGACATATGCATAATGATTTTTTTGGTTGTTTTTGTTTAATTTCGAAATTAATAATTGCCAAATAATTAAACATGCAATCCAAATTAAAAATCTAGCAACCTAAATTGATTGATTTGATTTTTTATTTTTTTATTTTTATTTTTTTAAAATTCGAAATAAAATTCCTATTCTAAATATGTAAACCCTAAAACATGCAAATTATAACTCAAACACATCTCAAGATAAATAAAGCAATCAAAATGAGACAACTCATTAAAAATCATCAAAATATCACACATCGTTCAGATTAGGGGATAATTTTCCGCTAATAAAATCGATAAATTGATCTTAAGCCTTAAATATCAAAATATCAATTTTACTCTCACTTGATTAATTATTTCATCTAAAGCCTTATAGATGAAATAAAAAACCCTAGCGCGGTTGCGAATCAGGTGATATATTGGGATTTCCAATTATGTAGAGGAATACTTCAAATAATTAAAAAAAAGATATAAAAAGATAATAATAAGAAATAAAATAACATAAACTTGCCTAATAAAATAAAGCAAAAATACCTAATTTGATTTTTTTCTTTTTCTTTTTTTCCTTAAAAAAGCTTAGCAATCGGAGCTCGGCGAGGAATCCGGTGAAGGTCCTAAGCAAGGGCGTCGACCGGGTGCGATCGCGAGTGAGGGGGATTCCGGCGACGTCGGGTCGCGCGCAGGGACGGCGGCGTGGCGAAATCGGCGGTCGTCGGGCGTCGGGGTAGGAACGGCGGGGACGCAGAGGTCACCGAGGCACGGCGTCGGGCTCCGGCGGTGTCTTGGCTTGGCGTCGGCACTAGGTCACGAGCGAGGCGAGCTCGACCAGATCCGCCGGCGTCGGGTCTCGGCTGGAGTAGGGAACGACAAGCACCGGGTCACGAGCGGCGGCGGCGTCACGGGCCGGTGCGGGCTTCGAAGGAATGGCGCTCGGAGGCGAGATGGGGTGAGCGGGTCGCGGCCGCTGCAGGGGACCTCGGATCTGCGGCGTCGGGGCTGCGCAGATGGCGAGCGACGGCGGCGGGGCTGGCAGAGGCGTTCGTGGACAGGGGGATTTCGGCGTGGTGGCGAGCAACGCCGGGTGGAGTTCGCGGGCGGCGACGGTAGGGCGCAGCAGGTGAGCGACGGCGCCGACAGCTCCTCGGGGAAGATGAACAGTAGCTAGGGTTTCTCTTTTTTTTTTTTTTTTTTGAGAAATTGATTTTCTCTTTGAACAAAGTGGATGAACACCTCTTTCTTGCACGAATTTTCCTTTCAATTCTCTCAATTTTTTTTGTCCATCCCCCCGCGTCTCCATACATGCACCACACTTTTTATAGGGAAAAATTTAAATCTTTGTGGTATATTTTGTTTCCAATTTCGCTTGGGCATTATACTCCTGTATATATCGTTGCACCCCGCGCAATATTCCCTTTTGTATTTTTTTCAAATATTCCATCCAAAATTTTCCTTTTTGCTCAAAATATATCCCTCAGTGTATATTACCTGAATATGTGAAAAATCTGAACGAAATATGTGAAAAACCTTTCCGTTACTTGCGGTCTAAAAACAAAACAAAACAAAACAAAACGACATAAATGTTCCTAAACTATATGCCATGTGATTTTTATATTTTTTATTTTGGTAAAAATTAACCCAAAAATTATGCAAAAATTTAGGTGTCAATAGCTGCCCCTCATTGAAGGTGAGTTCGTAGAGGTTGCCTTCAAAGATAAATTGAGACCTAAATTTTGATCATGCGCATGTAATGAATGATTTTTTATTGGAAAATGAATTCTATTTTGGAATGCAATTTATATGATGCATGGAAATGCTAATGTAAATGCATGATGCAAAAGGAAAGAATGTACATACAATCACTTACCAATCAGTGCGGGAGAGCATTTTGAGGTACATGATAAATCCCTATTTGCTCCACAAGTACCCAACTCTCACTCAGGTTCCTTGAAGAGTGTAACAGGTAATAGATTGAAACATTGAGATTGAGAAGAACATTCACATCCAAAGTGAAATGTTCAACGAAAAGAATTGAGACATCCAGATCCAGACTGAGATGTCAAGATTTTTTAAACTCGAAATACCTAGATCCAAACTAAGGTCTAACGAGAAAGCTCGAAAAACATTCACATCCAAAGTGAAATGTTTAACGAAATGAATAAGACATCCAGATCCAGCCTGAGATGTCAAAATTTTTGAACTCGAAATACCTAGATCCAAACTAAGGTATAACGAGAAAGATTGAAAAACATTCACATCCAGAGTGAAATGTTTAACGAAAAAGAATTAAGACATCCAGATCCAAACTGAGATGTCAAAGGAACCTACCTGGAATATCTTACCTTGAAGGAGGGTAGAGTGACTCAAGATAGTTGGTGTTACATGTCCAGGACCCGTACCATTCTACGGTCGCCTAGAATAGTAACATGACTTTACAAAGAGAATGCTTTCCTAGGACCCGTACCATTCTACGGTCGCCTAGAATAGTAACATGACTTTACAAAGAGAATGCTTTCCTAGGACCCGTACCATTCTACAGTTGCCTAAACGAGAATTCACTTTCCAGGACCCGTACCATTCTTCGGTTGCCTGAATGGGGAAATTGCTTTTCCAGGACCCGTACCATTCTACGGTCGCCTAAATGGAGGTTTTGATTGGCTAGGACCCGAACCATTCTTCGATCGCCCAACGTTGCAACATAGATCATCTGACCAGGACCTGAACCTTTCTTCGGTCGCCTTAATTAGACTGAATCTGGAGAAAAATCTTTGAAGACAACTCAATTGAGTATCAGTGTATTCAAAAGGGGAATACCCTAACCAGTATTTAAAGTATGGATAGAGACATACTTACCTGGTGACATCTCTGTTCATTGGGGATATGTCTCTTGTAAACATGGTTGTAGGAAAGGCAACATGCATTTGTGGTTACACATAACACATGCATTAATTCAAGTAAGGTTCATGCGTAGTGATCTCTATCAATCATGCATCACCTAATGGGAAGGATTTCAAAAGAAGATTCCAATCTGAACACATGAGTGTCATGGATGTGTCAAATGAGGGACCCTTCAGTTTGAAAGGACTTTTCACTCAGCCTCTTTAAAAGGGGCTGTTTTATCCTGACCTTTGATGCAGGATCGTGACAATCATTCTATCTCACCATCGTCATGCTAGATAAGGGTTTGAGTAATCTCGCAAATGGTACGACCTTACCAATCTGAGGGGTCTTTAATAGGGACCGTACTATCGGCTTGGTCAATGGCTTAACAAAGGGGACTCTTTGAGTTGAGGCTATTGAAAAATGACATTTCGCAATCGTCTTGGGATTTACAAGTCAAGAAACATACGAAATGAAGCAGAAATTATCTTACTCGCACTTCTTCGAGCGATGCTTTCAAACATATGAACCTTTACGTTAATTCAAGTGCCCTAATCCGAAGAGACTTTGCAAGGGACGTAATGTAGACTTGGTTCATGGGTTGTGAAATGAAAGGATCATTAAGCTCAAAGAGTGTTTAGAGGGTCAAAAGTTGGTGATCATCTTGACATTTCCACCATTTTCCTTCTGCACTGTTGGAGATTTTTTTTTTTTTTTACATCAAATCTCCATTGATTGCAACGACATTTGAGTTTTTTTTAGTATTGCCCTGTTGAGGATACGACTCACTACATCAAGGATTTGACTTTTCTCTTCTTCTTTCTTTTTTTTTTTCTGGGCATTGGCCTTACTTTTACCAGCCACACTGTTTTTTCATGCCCCATTTTCGCACTTATTTTCTTTGGACAATGTCTCCATTTTTGTCGACATTCTAGTTCATATCACTTGAATGTTTTTGTCTTGTCTCAGTGTGGGGGATGATCACCAACTGGGTTTAATATGAAATGAATCCATAAACTCAAGCGGGCTATGCAATGGATAAGAGTGTATAGGATAGAGAAATGACTGCTCTTCATCATCCTAGGGCACTTTAAACAATCGTACGTGTTACAATGCGAAAGCAATATTCGAAGATTGATGCAAGTGTGAGTAAGAGAATTCCCATCATTCATCAAATTTTGTCCCAATGTGGAATGATCCTTGACAGGGATGATCTAAAAACTCTTCACGTGTATGGGCTCAAAGGGCTAAACAATGGGTATACCTGTAGTGTTTCGGGTAGAGGAAAGAACTGCCTCTCATCACCTTTGTTAGCGTACCCTTTGCGAGATCACCCTTTTCCTTGCGAGCATGGAATTTTCCACACAACTCACTGAGGATTGGTGTATGGGATAGTGTATGGAATAAGGCTTGCCTTTCATCATTCCAAAGTATCCCATTTGACACATTCAATCTATCTCATGCAATTTATCAAGGAAGAAAAATGCAAAATTCGTAACAAATTTGAACAACTCAACTTATTGAGGCATCTTATTCATCATAGAAATATTGCAGTTCAAAACATGACATGGCAAATTCTGTCATGGATAATACAACATCAAAATTAACTGGAGTGGGGAACTCACGATCCTCCATTTCTGCCAAGATCAAGGCATCTGCAGGAAGTACCTTCTTCACCACATATGGGCTGCTGTAATTTGGAGCAAACTTGCCCCCGGATCCTCCATCGAAAAATGATGGTTCTGTTTTACTTGCCTCAGATTTGTTTTTTTTTTTTCATTGCAAGTGCGCTCTAAGTCCGTTGATCACGAGTCAAGTTTATGATCATTGAAACTTGATTTGCTATTTTCAGATGTCCCTTGTCATAACAAGTTAAAGAATTATACTCTGAGACAAGAAGTAAATGAGTCAGATAAACAAACAGGTTTAATCTGTTACAAGCTTTAGGAAAATGTTTTTTTTTTTTAAAGTGAAATGCTTTTGTTTTTGAATTTTTTTTTTTGGGAAGCATGAGAAGGTCCAGCCCTCAGGATTTCTCCGTGGATGGTATTTTCTTTTCATGGTTGGATATCGTCATTGGACTGGTTTGGTGTACCTCATCATGCCCTCAAAATAAAACTTGTAATTTCATTGAAGTTCATCAATCAATTACATTTATTAAATGGAAATTGCAATTCCTAATCCCAAGAAATTGATAAAATTCCCGCGCAGGGGAATGTGCAAAAGCAATAAGTTACTCTTGCGGGCCGACGCCCATGTCTTCCAAAGGTCCTTCGTTAATGGCTCCTATGAAGAGATCATCGAATTCCTTCCAGGGCGTCATCAGAGTTCTCTTTCTTTGGAGGCATTGGATCGTCCATGCCCTCCCATCCATCACTTAGCTGCCCTAGGGTGTCCATCACGTGCACCTTCGAGTTCTTGATTCGACCGGCGTCATGTTCGAAAATAGCATTCATCCTATCCTCATGCTTAGGTAGAGGATTCGGTTGAGTGGTATTGAAAGCAAACGCCTTGGTGTCTAATAAGTTTTAGACCTTGTGCTTCAAGGTAATGCACTCATCAGTCGAGTGTAGGGGTGAGCGGTTCCAGGTTCCAGTTCGGTTCCGTCAGGAACCTGGAACCTATCCGGAGTACGGGTTCCTCAATTTTTGGAACCCGGAACCTACCCGTCAAATCGAGAACCCGGAACCTACCCCGTCACAGGTTCGGGGGGTCGGTTCCGAGGTTCCAACGTGTTCTTTTTTTTTTTTTTTTTTTTCATTTTTAGATTTGAACTATAACGTACGCGCATACTCTACGGTAACTTCCCACATCTTAGCAAACATACCAGTGCCAAGAATCTGGACATACATAATCAAAACCAATAAGAAGTTTCTGGAGAGGAAAGGAGAGTACCCTCTTATTCACCCTTAAGCAAATGCAGCTACAAAACATGTGCAGCTAACATGGTGCGAGACGACAATCGAATAGTTTTCTCTAGCAATTAATCATGAACTCCATTCAAAGAAATTCAACAGCCTCAACATGCCATCAGTGATCCATAGAAACAAATTATGCAATCTAAGATGATTTTTTTTTTTACAAGTATGTCGAAACCATTGTTGCATTCGACTGGAAAAGAGAAAGAACATAAGATGTATACGTAGCCTGATGATTCAAAACAACAACGAGCTCTTCCACAATAAGCCTATGCAGATCAAATCAAAGAGACCTACTTCTCATCGAACCAACACAAATAAATCATTCATAGACACTGGAAGTTACTAACAGTCCAAGACTCCAATGGTAAGAATTTCACCCATTAGAATTGTCATCTGAAGATGTATAATTTACTCGTAAAATTCCATTTTTGAGCGTCTCCGTCTTCTCTCTATTACTGATGAGTAAACTGGGGTCAATAGTATTGAACGTGGACATCTTCCAAACCAAGAGACTTCAAAATTCCACAGCAATTCCATTACTCCAATTGCAGCATCCAAAAAATTAATAAAAACAGACAAACAAGTTACCAGCCCTTGCACACATTCAACACTGCATAGCGATAAATACGCATTTTTCAACTTATTCTTCATAAATGGGAGGGAGCCCTTTACTCACATGAACGAGGTGGCAAAACATGTCATTTTAATGCACATATCAAAATAAGCAATTCATAGCGGCAGGTCAAATTCTTCTGCTTATCCAATCCCTTGACTCAATACAGAATGGCTAACAAACGAACCAAGAAGAAACCGTCTCCGCTGGAGCAATCGATCACAAACTCGCAGTGAACGAACCAACAAACGAAGCGGCACATCATCAATCCCACCAAAAAATTACCAGATTAAAAGCAAGAATCGAAACCCCAACCTCAAGAATAACCTCACTTCCCTCCTTCGCAGGCCGGGGCCTCGTCGAAGTTCTTGGAGGGGTACTTGGCGTTGACACCGCCGACCTCGAAGACCAGGTTCTCGCCGCGGGGGCGAGTGGCGTCCAGCGGCGGTGTTGGGGGAGAGCAGCGTCGGCGATGGGCAAAGGCAGAGACGGGAGAGACTCAGAGGTACATCAATTAGCAGCAATTGGCGTCGAGCGGCGAGGGTTAGGGCGAGCGACGTCGGCGACTGGTGTCCAGCGGCGTCCGGCGAGGGCGAGCGGCGTCCGGCGGCGTTCTCCTTCTTCTTCTTCTTCTTCGTAGTCGCCGTCGTCGTCGTCTCCTCAACCGACGCGTCGCCCTTGCTACTGCTTGCTCAAGAACCGGGCTCCGACGCAGCAAGACAGCGGTACGAGGGGCGAAGAGCGAAACGGAATCGACCCACCACACGCCCACGAAAGCCGGGGAGGTCGAGCACGGAAGGAGATGACGGCGTTAGCAATTTCTGCGCTCTCGCAGTCGCCATCTCCAGTCATGACCCACGAGCCGAAACCCAGGTTGGCGTCGAGATGGATACCACATGGCACTGAAGAAACTAGTCCACTTTGATTGGGAGGAGACGGAGCTCTACTTCCGCCATGGAAGCTCGTGCGAGCTCACTTCTGGCGCCGAGCGGGGAAGGGTGAGGAGCGGTGTTCCGTTCACGGCCTCAATGAAAGTGTGAAATTAAAGTGGAGGGAAATTGTGAACACTAAACCGGTCGAGAGATTTGGGGCTTCTTCTCTTTTAGACTTTGGAGCCCTAGCTGGTTCCGGTTCCGAAACCGGTTCCGGTTCCGGTTCCGCAACCGGTTCCGGTTTCTGTTTCGGTTCCCAGAAAAAAGGAACCGGGAACCGGGAACTGAACCGGAACCTCCGGTTCGGTTCTCCGATTCCCGGTTCTACCCGGAATCGCGCTCACCCCTAGCTAATGCCGCCGACCTCGAAGACTAGGTTCTCGCCGCGGGGGCGAGCGGCGTTCGGCGGCGGTGTCGGGGGAGAGAGCGTCGGCGATGGGCAAAGGGAGAGACGAGAGAGACTCAGAGGTACATCAATCAGCAGCAACGGCGTCGAGCGGCGAGGGTTAGGGTGAGCGGCGTCGGCGCCGGTGTCCCGAGGGCGAGCGGCGTCCGACGAGGGCGAGCGGCGTCCGGTGGCGTTCTCCTTCTTCTTCTTCTTCTTCGTAGTCGCCGTAGTCGTCGTGTCCTCAACCGACGCGTCGCCCTTGCTGCTGCTCAAGAACCGGGCTCCGACGCAGCGAGACCGCGGTACGAGGGGCGAAGAGCGAAACGGAACCGACCCACCACACGCCCACGAAAGCCGGGAGGTATGAGCACGGAAGGAGACGACATCGTCGCAATTTTGCGCTCTCGCAGCCGCCATCTCCGATCCACGACCCACGAGCCGAAACCCGGGTTGGCGTCGAGATCGATACCACACGGCACTAAAGAAACTAGTCCACTTCGATTGGGAGGAGACGGAGCTCTACTTCCGCCATGGAAGCTCGTGCGAGCTCACTTCTGGCGCCGAGCGGGGAAGGGCGAGGAGCAGGGCGTTCCGTTCACGGCCTCAATGAAAGTGTGAAATCAAAGTGGAGGGAAATTGTGAACACTGAACTGGTCGAGAGATTTGGGGCTTCTTCTCTTTTAGACTTTTGGAGTTCCGGTTCGAAACCGGTTCGGTTCGGTTCCGAAACCGGTTCGGTTCGGTTCCGGTTCGAAAAAGGAACCGGTTCGGTTCCGCAACCGGTTCCGGTTCCGCAACCGGTTCGGTTCCTGGTTCCCGGAAAAAAGGAACCGGGAACCGGAACTGTCCTTTAAGAACCGGGAACCGAACCGGAACCTCCGGTTCGGTTCTCCGTTTCCCGGTTCTACCCGGGAACCGCGCTCACCCCTAGTCGAGTGTCCTACTTCCCCCATATGGTACTCGCATTTCTTGGAAGGGTCGTAGTTAGAAAATTTTTCAACATTGGGTCGCTTTGGCTCATAGGACAGCAACCCCTTCTTTTGTAGGACCTTCCAAACCTGGGATAAAAGGCCAGGAAGAGGAGTGAACTGCCTTATAATAAACTGCCGAGGCACGGTCGGACGGACATCGCCTTGTTGATTCTTAGGGACATGAACAATTGGAGGCTTGCTAGGTTGTGCATACGCAACATTGACTTCCGTGCTAGGTTCTTAGTCTTTCTTCATGGTGAACCTTTTGCCTTGATGGGTCGACTCGTTGAACCATCCGTCCCTTAGCCCAATCTCGATTTGCTCACCCACCGGGATAAGTTGGTTGAAACTCTCGACGTACGTGCTGGCCATTCGAGTACGGAATTCAGACGGAAGAGTCTTGACGAACAACTTCGTCAACTCCTTATTAGTAGGTTCAGGGGTGATTTGAGCTGCTAGATTTTGCCATCTCACGGCATACTCCTTGAACGACTCGCTCTTCTTTTTCTCCATCCTCTCAAGATCCTCTTGGGAAGGTGCAATGTCCATGTTGAACTTGTACTGCTTGAGAAATGCGTCGGCCACTTCATTCCAGGTGTCAAGAAGGTTCACATTCTTCATCACATACCAGTTCAGTGCGGGCCCAGTCAAACTCGCATGGAACGATTGGATCATGAGGGGCTCGTTCTTGACATATTGGGTCATACGCACATAATACATTTGCAAATGAGCTTTTGGGCAGGAAGTACCATCGTACTTCTCAAAATCCGGCATTTTGAACTTCTTTGGCATCTTGACTTTCTCATACACGGACAGGTCGAACGAGAGTGAATTCTGCGACTCTTGCAGTTGTTTCAGTTTTTCTTCCAACTTTGCGAAGCGTTCATCCTGCTCCACCTTAGGGACATTATTCGGCTTTGTCTTTTTAGCGATGATCAATGGTGGATCATCTTCCAGGTCAGGCATGTGATCATCACCCATTTGAGCCTTCGAGACAACTATCTCGGGGAGAGTGGGCGCAGGAGTTGGATTTGCTCGGAGGAATTGGATTTGAGTCGTCAGAAGCTGCATGGAGGCGGTTAACTGTTGAAGTTGTTCTTCCATAGTGGAGATGCGATCATGCATTTCAACTTGATCGGCCATCCAAGCTCTTAGTCGTGTAATAATAGGTGAACGTGGGGGATCCGTTTTCACCTAATTCAAATGAATGAAAATATATAAGTACAAGGTGCAAATAAAGAATCAATCCATGACAGTGATCTATCAACTTTTTTCATTCATATTTTTTTTTTAATTTCTTACAAGAAGGGAATTTCCTAAAAATAGACACCTTAACAAGATCAAATTTCCTAGACATGAATTGAAAACAAATTTTCCAAAGTTTTTTTTTTTTATTTTCCAAATGATTCATTGCATGACAATTTCCTCACTTCATTTCTGATTGACAAAGGAATTAGATCAAATGACTACCCTAGATTGTCATGGACGGACCAAAATAAATTGCTTGGTATAGGGATAGAAAACTTACTTCACCAAGAAAAATCGACGGCAATCACATAGACAAGCGCATGAAATGTGGGGTTCGATTTCTAACTAAGAGGGCTAAGCAAAGTGGAGTTAAAATGGTGGGATGACTTAGTTGCAGCCTCGCATACTAAGTCAAGTCCTTCCAACTCCGGCTCAATCAAGAATGATACCCCAATGTGACGCAGTCTCGCGGGCAGAGGTAAACATTCTTGACACCAAAGATTTATGAGTAAAGTAACGGGAGATTTACTTTACTCCTACAAACCAGAGATTTATGAATTCGGGGACTTGATTATGCTAGATTTCTCTAACGCCTTTTCGGTACCTTTCTCTTTTATTTTGAAAAAATGTTTTGCAGGCAGCTTGAATTAATTTTAATTCACTTCCCTAACATGTGAGGTGATCATGCGGGTGCGCAAACCATCAATTTAGCATCCAGATAAAGCAATGAATAAATTGCAAAACTTACCTTATAAAGAACGAAAAGATCTCGCAATGTTAAATTAGAATCCACATCAACAACCCTAGATATGATTTCTAATTAACACACAATTTCTTTTTTTGTTTTCACTTAATTAATGAAAATCATGCAATATTAACTAAATGACCTAATTCTAATGACATGCAATTTCTAATTAAATGGACCTAGCAACAGTCACTAAATGGCATGCATTTCATGAGTCTAATCCTAATGACATGCACATGACATTTTTTATTTTTTATTTTAAAAAGAATGCAATTTATCCTAGAAAATAAAACTAATTTATTCTAAGACATTTTTTGTATTTTTTATGAAATTCGAAATTAGAAAAATGTGAAAATTATCTAATTAGATTAAGATCCTATTCAATTTGCATTAGGAATTAGGTTGAGCCAAATCCTAATTTAAACTAAAATATTATCTTAACCTAAATAATCCTAAAATGCAATCTATTTAAGAAAATACCTAACACATAATAAATTAAGAAAAATATTATCTAAAATTAAACTAAGTGCAATTTTACCCTAATATGCAATGACGTGCAAAATATGTCCTAACTCTACATGACATATGCATGATGATTTTTTTTTTTTGTTGTTTTTGTTTAATTTCGAAATTAATAATTGCCAAATAATTAAACATGCAATCCAAATTAAAAATCTAGCAACCTAAATTGATTGATTTGATTTTTTATTTTTTTGATTTTTTTTTTTTTTTTTTTAAATTCGAAATAAAATTCCTATTCTAAATATGTAAACCCTAAAACATGCAAATTATAACTCAAACACATCTCAAGATAAATAAAGCAATCAAGATGAGACAACTCATTAAAAATCATCAAAATATCACACATCGTTCTGATCAGGAGATAATTTTTTGCTAATAAAATCAATAAATTGATTTTAAACCTTAAAGATCAAAATATCAATTTTACTCCCACTGATTAATTATTTCATCTAAAGTTCTATAGATGAAATAAAAAACCCAGGCGCGGTTGCGAATTAAGTGATATATTGGGATTTCCAATTATGCAGAGGAATACTTCAAATAATAAAAAAAAAAACAAGATATAAAAAGATAATAATAAGAAATAGAATAACATAAACTTGCCTAATAAAATAAAGCAAAAATACTTAATTTGATTTTTTTCTTTTTCTTTTTTTCCTAAAAAAAAAGCTTAGCAATTGGAGCTCCGGTGAGGAATCCGGCGAAGGTCCGGCAAGGGCATCGGACTGGTGCAGTCGCGAGTGAGGGGGATTCCGGCGACGTCGGGTCGCGGCAGGGACGGCGGCGTGGCGAGATCGGCGGTCGTCGGGCGTCGGGGTAGGAACGGCGGGGACGCAGAGGTCACTGAGGCACGGCGTCGGGCTCCGGTGGTGCTGCTTGGCGTCGGCGCTAGGTCATGAGCAGAGGCGAGCTCGACCCAGATCTGCCGGCGTCGGGTCTCAGCTGAAGCAGGGAACGACGAGCACTGGGTCACGAGCGGCGGCGGTGTCACGGGCCGGTGCGGGCTTCAGAAGGAATGGCGCTCGGAGGCGAGATGGGGTGAGCAGGTCGCGGCTGCTGCAGGGGACCTCTGATCTGCCGGCGTCGGGGCTGCAGATGGCGAGCGACGGCGGCGGGGCTGGCAGAGGCGTTCGCGGACAGGGGGATTTCGGCGCGGTGGCCAGCAACGCCGGGTGGAGTTCGCGGGCAGCAACTGCAAGGCGCAGCAGGCGAGCGACGGCGCCGGTAGCTCCTCGGGGAAGATGAACAGTAGCTAGCGTTTCTCTTTTTTTTTTTTTTTGAGAAATTGACACCTCTTTCTTGCACGAATTTTCCTTTCAATTCTCTCAATTTTTTTTGTCCGTCCCCCCCTCGTCTCCATACAGGCACCACACTTTTTATAGGGAAAAATTTAAATCTTTGTGGTATTTTTTGTTTCCAATTTTGCTTGTGCATTATATTCCTGAATATATAGTTGCACCATACGCAATATTCCCTTTTGTATTTTTTCAAATATTCCATCCAAAATTTTCCTTTTTGCTCAAAATACATCCCCCAGTGTATATTACCTGAATATGTGAAAAATCTGAACGAACTATGTGAAAAACCTTTCCCTTACCGGCAGTCTAAAAATAAAACAAAACAAAACAAAATGACATAAATGTTGCTAAACTATACGCCATGTGATTTGTATATTTTTTATTTTGGTAAAAATTAACCCAAAAATTATGCAAAAATTTAGGTGTCAACATTTATTTATTTTTATTTTGGGAAGGTTTTATACGTAAAAATTCTCGCTTGTTTTCTTTTCTATTTTTTCTCTTCGTATATTCGCATTCCCAACAATTAAGTCCCTCAACTTTTGTATGTGTGCAATATATGTCACAAACTTTCAATTGGTTCTGTCAAATCCCTCTACAATTTGAATAAAATGACATGGGAAGGTGCGAAGCCTGATTGACCTAATGAATATTGCCATATTGCCCCTTCAAGAGATTCAATAGTTGGGATGGAGCTTGGAACAGGGTTCCGTAGTTAGGCTAAGATCTAGAGATTTCCAATTTGTTAGTAGTAATGTGGTATCTTATGAGCTCAAGGGCAAACCTGTCGAACCTAGCGAACTTAAACATCTTAGTAGCTAGGCAGTCGTTGTATGATGCTATCTAGTTCCCCCTATCCGAAAATACATCTACAAGCGCTTGTTGGCCCCCTACCGGTTATTGTATGAGATCTACCCAATGCTAGATGTAGAGGCACACCATAGATCGATATGAACATCATGAGTTGTCCCGCAATAAAGCCCGTTGGAAATTGCCTATCCAATCTCTTTTTCTTTTTCGATCCAGCAGGCCTTCTTGCATGGACTTGGGCCTGCTCTGATGATGGGTAGTCTTGTTGTGCTTTGGCCCTTCTATGGGCTTTCATCGAAGAAAGCGGGCTTGACAGGCCTGGAGAGAAATAGTAATCATGGCTACTAATAAAATAAGTCTCGGAACCAAAAACCAGATGAAATAGTAGGTATAAAGTAAATTGCCCAATGTTTCCAAATTAGCTAAACTTCGTCCGAGATATGACAACTCTTTTTTTTTTAGTAAAAAATGGTATAGAAATTGTAAATTCATCCCTCCATTTTATCTCGCTTTGTGAATCGCCGCCATTACTTGAAAGATTCTCACTCTTGCTTATCTTGCTGCAACAAAGCAAGCTTAGGAATGAATTGAATGGAAATTTAGGTCTCTGTCCCCACCTACCAATTGTAGAAGTAGGATCTTTGGCAAGCAATAAGCACTTAAATAATACAATTCCGGCTTGTCTCCATTTTCATGAAACTATTCCTCAAGCAAGGCAGCCGATAAGTCATCGAAGGATTTGTGTGAATAATGGAATGGTAAGCATTACTCATTTGAAAGTATCCCATGGTGATCTAATATCTTTTCAAGAAAATGACGCGAGAATCCGTGGTGAAGAAAGAAGGAGATCTTTCTATATTGAAATATCAGTTGATAAAATCATAGGCAAATTCCTGCCGGTAAGAATGTAGAGAAGAACGAAAACAGAATGGTTCCACCTACTCAAAACTAAGAGGAGATGCACCTGCAGTCTGGACTCTTGTAGGCCACGTCGTTGCGGATGGCTTCCATTTTTAAAAGAAAACCAACAAGCTTCCAAGGTTGGGGCCATGAGTTGGCTTTCTTGAACTCCTAGTAAAGGCGAACAGCTATTTCAGGATTATATAAGCTATAAGCATTGAAGTGCGAAACTAACTTAAAGACATGGGACATCGATTCAGTAAAACTTAATGGAGAAAGGCAAGGATGACGGTCTCTGAAACTAATCAAACCATTTAAGGAATTCTGAATATGGAGAGTAAGAAACCTTATGAAAAGGACTAAATAAATTGAGAACAAGATGGTGCGATAGTTTTAATGTTGGAAGTTTATGAAAATTTCGAGTATGTATACTTGATAGAACCCTCAAAATCTGATTAAACCAACTTATGGACTGGACCGCTTACGATCTGAAAGGCTAATCTCACATTATGTTGAAACGAGGGGCTTGCCTCGAGCTAAAATTCAGAGCGACTTTACTTGAATAGCTCAACAAGACCAAAACGCAAGTCGATGACATGACAGCTTAATTAGAGCACTAACATCATAAACGCCCTTGCGGTGTTATATCTTACTCAATTATTCAGTTCCAGTGGATGAAATCGAGACCATAATGACTACTATAATGAGACCCATCATTCACCAAGATTAAGTGGCATAAATCAAGACACATTGACGTTTCCATCGTGCTCGAGCTCAAGTTAACTGGATTTATGCAAAGCTCAGTATCCAGTTCGACCTTGATTTAGTTGTTCAATAAATTCAAGCCCGACTATTCGATTCTGCAATTAGCAAGTAAGTCTGTTGTGAGCTGGAGTCTAGCTGGAGTCTAGCTCGAGTCTAACTCAAGTAAGAATTGAGAGATAATGTAAAAAGGAGTATAAAAAAATAATGCTGTTTTTCTATATATTGTATTTATAGTCTGATCATATGTAATCACTCAAACATAATTCAACAGCTCGATTAGCTTGGCTCCAAAGCAAGATACTCAAGTTAGGCCGGCCCAGTTAAGAACTTACTTGGACTTAGCAAAATTCAAAGAATCCATCTCGTGTCTCTCGAGTAGCATGATTAGTTTCCATTTCTACGTGCAACTTTTTCGTTACGCATACCTCCGAACGATTATGACTTGATTTTACTATCTAAAATTAGGCATTTCGCATGAACAAGATGCGTACATTGAGTTTGATAGGGAATGGGTGACCACTGGCTTCCCTTTTTATTCACCGTGAATAATACGAGAAGAAAGCTATACACACTCCAGTTGGATTGGCGTCTTTCTAAGGTTACTAAAAATGGCACGCGCGTTGCCGGGAAAATATGAAATTTTTTGTAAATTACTTTTTTTAGTGAAAAGATTATAATCAATGGTGAAAAATAAAAAATAAAAAACATAACTCATGTGGCCTCATATCGGGCGATCTTCTTATCATGTAAGCCAATACCCCACACTAAAATTTCAATTCTATATAGTACAAACTAACAATTTAACTTTTCGAGAAGCTTTGTGTCCTTTCATGTTACAAGCAATCCGGAATTTTGTTGAAGCCGAAATATCGAGCTAAACTTCACCAAAGCATGACAACAATGATGAGACTCTCAGAAATAAAAACGCCAATTCCAAATCAAACGAATTCTCATGAATATCATCTGTCAAAAGCAGCAACTAAATGGAAATAATCTGCACGCTGTGACTTATTTCAGAAAAGGTTCGAGTCTATTTCCTTGCTTTTTATTACTGTCAATTGGAAGAGTTCTTTAGAAAGCCCGCAGAAAATGTGAAGCCAAAGATTGTTTTTGCCCAATCACCATCAGGAAATCACGGTTTGAACAAGCCAATGGGTCGATGAGAAATTTTGAGAATTCTTCTAAAAATCTGAATTTTTATATCACACAAATAACTGAAAGAGAATCCCATTCCACGGATCAAATCACTTGAAACGAAAATCCGGATAGGAGTCAATATCAATGGACTTGTGGCAACTCACAGACCAGAGAAAGATGATAAGTCTCACGAATTGATGTGAATAACTAGTGATTCAAGAATACGGATCCTCAAATCGACCATTTTCCACAAATTTGCTTGACATGTCAATTTCAATGAAGACTTGGAAAAGTAAGTCAAGCATGCTTGTCCTAAGAGCAAAGTACACTCCAAACTGATTGAAGAGGGGAAGGGAAAAAGATTCCGAAAATCCGGATAGGAATCAATATCAATGGACTTGTGGCAACTCACAGACCAGAGAAAGATTATAAGTCTCACGAATTGATGTGAATAACTAGTGATTCAAGAATACGGATCCTCAAATCGACCATTTTCCACAAATTTGCTTGACATGTCAATTTCAATGAAGACTTGGAAAAGTAAGTCAAGCATGCTTGTCCTAAGAGCAAAGTACACTCCAAACTGATTGAAAAGGGGAAGGGAAAAAGATTCCAAAAACCCTAAACTTTGCCCAGTGTGACAAAATTATCCTAAACTTTTTTTTTTTGAACACAAAAATCCCAAAATTTGCCAATTATGACACATTTATCCCAAACTATAGGGCATTCTCGTCTTTTACTTTTAATTTTTTTTTTCTTGTTGTTTTCTTTTTTCTTTTGTTTTTCTTCTTCTCTCTTCCCTCCGCCGGCCATGACGGAGGGAAGCCCCCCGCCGGTGTCGAGTAAGGGCTGCCCTCGCTCGATCGGGGAGGGCAACCCTCCCCTGATGCTGGCGAGGGCGACCCTCGCTAGAGTTAGGCGAGGGCATTCCTTGCTAGATCCGGCCCAGGTGAGGGCTGTCCTCGTCGAATCTAGCAAGGGTTATCCTTGCCTAAGTCGATGAGGGTTGTTTTCGCTCGACCTCGCCGACCTAGGTGAGGGCAGCCCTCGCCTAATGCCGGCAACAGCGGCCCTCGCTTGAGTCTGCCTTCCCTTCGCCATGGCCGATGGAGGGAAGAGAGAAGAAGGAAAAAGAAGGGGAAAAAAAAAAGAAGAAGAGGAAAGACGTAAAAAGAAAAAAAAATTAAAAAATAAAAGACAAAAATGCCCTTGGAAATAGAGTTCAAGGTAAATGTGTCATAGTTGGAAAAATTTGGGATGTCTTGTGTCATAAAAAAAAATTGGGGTAAATTTGTCATTCTGGGCAAAATTTGGGATTTTTAGTGCCTTTTTCCCAAAATGAAAAGATATATTATTTTAATGAACAACTGCTTTAAAGTATTAATTTTGAAATCTACTGTTTATTTTGGTCCTCTCGCTTAGAACTAATATTTATGAAATTATCATTTTCATCTCGCTCTTTTTCATATTTTACTATCTTGATTTTTCTGTGAATTAATTTCAAGGAACTTGTCTTAATAGTATGATACAATAACGTGTAGTCTGACCTGGGATTATATATCTTTCTCAGATATCAATAGGATATCAACAAATCGATACATTGTTTAGGCACAAACAAACATAGGGGGGGGTGAGTTTGTGATCTAAGGAAACTTCAAAATTTTTCGAGTGAAGAGCATGCACTAGTGCTGTAGAGAGAAACGTGCATATACAAAATACTTATCTTCCATCAGTGAAAGGCATTTAAAAATAGAAGAATTGCAAAGCATATTTATTATTTATGGGACTTTGGCCGGTCCATTTGGCTTTATCAGCTCTCTCAGCTTTAACTGTCCAAACAAATACTGGAACCCACTATATAATCCTTGAGATATTACTGCATCCAAAGATAGTTCCTTCTACTTGTAACTTTGCTTTTACATATAATTTGTATAATGTATTGACAAAGTTTCTCTATATATCTTGTCATCAATTCATGTGCCTACTATTACTCTCGGATATTTAAAGAATATAATCCGTTATGTTCAAGATTAGAACATGAGGATAATGTTTTTGGTAGTGTGGCATGGTAGCTCAACAACAATGAATTTGCGCGATGGTCATTGATTGATGACCGGTGTGGTTCTTGTCTTTTGAGCGACCAAAAGCAAGTTGGAAGTATGGAAACGCGGGTCGAGGGCACCTAGTATCTAGGAATGTAATCCCTTCCATCCTTTGGATGGTCGTAGCTGATCATAGCAGGATTTACTCGTATTGATCCATCAATCGCGCCTGGCCATGACCATCCAACATGTACATAGACCGTATGGGGATAGATCCAAACATATTAATATCAAGTAATAATCAAAGTGTGCTCCTTGACTATATAAAAAGATTATGTTAAGTAATCGGTTGGTGCATATAAATAACCTAGATGGGACCCAATTGAATTTCATAAATTTTTACTGAACCGAATTCGATTTGTATAAGGTTGAACTGCTGCCCTTGTAAGGGAGAGAAGGTACTGCATTCTGGAAATGAGAGAAAAGGTATGCTAAAATGAGTGGCCTCATACTTGCATCATCATTCTCCGATAATATTGATTATCACTCTCATACAGTTTTGACTTAAGAACTGAGCAAATCAATAACTTGCAATTTGAGTATCCGACACTTAAGTTGATCAATTTTTCACAGATTTACTTGACTGGCTAGGTCAATTTCAATGAAGGCTTGGAAAAGTAAGTCGGCCATAGATATTAAAAATGATCAAGATGCCATAAAATGCCCCCCTCAGAAGTACGGGTTTCTGATTTTGGCACCACACGACTATTATTCATCAAAATGGACTGCATTAGCTGGTATTATCGACTACATCGCTCTAGGTATTTATGACCTTTATAATTTCTTTCCTTTTCAATGACATTAAGGATCCAGAAAGGCATTGTAATTGATCTGGCTAGTTCGACGATACTAAATTTATGTAATCAAAATGATATCTGCTCGTAATTTTTTACCTATACCCATCACATGAAGAGGAATCCATGTCGTTGACTCAAGTGTAGCTGATGAGGTTATGAACAAGTTGTGATATCTTCACTTGCAGAGCTGGCTTATTCTACGATACCAACTGAAAAATGCGATGTGTATAACTTTGGAGTCATCACGTTAGAGACAATCATGGGAAAGTATCTGGAAGATATTATCTCTTGGAAATATCCATCATCCACCAAAATTGAGTTGCCAATACTGTTGAAGGATGTGCTAGATCAACGTCTGTCGCCTTCGAGATGCAGAAGACGTGATCTCTATCGCACGGCTAGCATTCAAGTGTCTACAAGCCAATCCGCGGTTTCAACCGTCCATGAGACAAGTTTCTCAGAAGCTCCGCGTTCAAGTACCCCTGGAGATGCCATTCTGTGCAGTCACGTTGGAGCAACTTCGTGATCTCAAAGGCAGGAAATTTCAAGCATCGGAAGGGGATTGTAAGTTTTGAAGTTAGCTTTACGGGTGCACCATTTGCTGTTTGTTTGTTTGTTTTTTTTTTTTTTTTGGGGGGGAGGGGGAGAGAGAAGGGGGTGTTCAGTCTGTTGGGTATTTAAGTCACTAGCAAAAAGTTAATACTCTTGCTCAGAACAGTTGCTTCTCTTTTGCGGGCTTATCAGGATTATAAGAGCCAATCTTATTCGACAATTTGGATTTTCTTCTTAGTCCTTACCAATCCCACCATCTTAATTATTTTCACTTCAGAGCCCACTTACCTTTGAACATTATTCGATCACTGCCGCGTCGGCAATTGTACTTTGGAGTCACGGCATAAAAAATAATCATGGGAAGGCTTCTGTGGAGGTCTTACTTCACTATGGTTTCCAGCTTGTCGCAATGAGATCAGGAAAGAATTTGCAAAATGCATCAGATCGACATCGTTGAATGTAGTTTTCCATATCGAAAGGGATAATGAACCTACTAGTCAGTAAAAATTTGTTTGGGTGCAATTCAAACTCTAGTTGATTCAATTAACTCCCTGAACTTTTGTATGTGTGCAATATAAGTCCCAAACTTTCAATTGGTTCTGTCAAATCCCTCTACAATTTTAATAAAATGACATGGGACATCGATTCATTAAAAGTTAATGGAGAAAGGCAAGGATGACAGTGACTCCGAAACTAATCAAACCATTTAAGGAATTGTGAATATGGAGGGTAAGAAATCTTATGAAAAGGTCTAAATAAATTGAGAACAAGATGATGTGATAGTTTTAATGTTGGAAGTTTATGGAAATTTCGAGTATGTATACTTTATAGAACCCTCAAAATTTGATTAAACCAACTTATGGACCGGACCGCTTACCAACTGAAAGGCTAATCTCACATCATGTTGAAACTAGGGGCTTGCGTCGAACTAAATTCAGGGCGACTTTACTTGAATAGCTCAACAAGACCAAAACGCAAATCGATGACACGACAGCTTAATTAGAGCACTAACATCATAAATGCCCTTGGGGTGTTATATCTTATTCAATTATTCAATTCCAGTGGGTGAAATCGAGAACATAATGACTACTATAATGAGACCCATCATTTACCGAGATTAAGTGGCATAAATCAAGACAAATCGACATTTCCATCGTGGTCGAGCTCAAGTTAACTGGATTTATGCAAAGCTCAATATCCAGTTCGACCTTGATTTAGCTTTCAATAAATTCAAGCCCGACCATTCGATTCTATAATTAGCAAGTAAATCTGCTGTGAGCTGGAGTCTAGCTCGAGTCTAACTCAAGTAAGAATTGAGAGATACTACAAAAGGGAGTGTAAAAAAATAATGCCGTTTTTCTATGTATTGTATTTATAGTCTGATCATATGCATGCACTCAAATGTAATTCAACAGCTCGATTAGCTTGGCACCAAAGTAAGATACTCAAGCTGGGCATTTTCAAGCATGAACTCAGCCCAATTAAGAACTTCTTAATTGGACTCGGCAAAATTCAAAGAATCCATCTCGTATCTCATGAGTAACTTGATTAGTTTCCATTTCTACGTGCGACTTTTTCGTTCCATATACCTCGAAACAATTATGACTTGATTATTACTATCTAAAAGTGGGCATTTCGCATGAACAAGATGCGTACATTGAATTTGATAGGGAATGGGTGACCACTGGCTTCCCTTTTTATCCACCGTGAATAATACAAGAAGAAATCTATACACACTCCAATAGGATTGGTGTCTTTCTAAGGTTACTAGAAATGGCACGCGCATTGTCGGGAAAAAATAAAAAAATTTGTGAAATACTTTTTTTTAGTGAAAAGATTATAATCAGTGGTTAAAAAAAAGAAAAAAACTCGTGTGGTCACATATCGTGCAATTTTCTTATATTGTAAGTTAATACCCCACGCTATACTTTTAATTGTATATAGTACAAAATAAGAATTTAACTTCTCGAGAGGCTTTGCGTCCTTCCATGTTACAACCAATCGGGAATTTTTTTGAAACTGAAAGATCGACCTAAACTCCACCAAAGCATGACAACAATCACGAGACTTCAGAAATAAAAACGCCAATTCCAAATCAAACGAACTCTCATGATTATCATCTATTAAAAGCAGCAACTGAATAGAAATAATCTGCACGCTGTGACTTATCTTGGAAAGGGTTCGAGTCTACTTCCTTGCTTTTTATTACTATCAATTGGAAGAGTTCTTAAGAAAGCCCGCAGAAAAAGTGAAGCCAAAGATTTTTTTGCCAATCACCATCAGGAAGTCACAGTTTGAACAAGCCAATGGGTCAAGAAATTTTGAGAATTCTAAAAATCTGAATTTTTATATCACTCAAATAATTAAAAGAGAATCCGATTCTACGAATCAAATTACTTGAAACGGAAATCTGGATAGGAATCATTATCAATGGACTTGTGGCAACTCAAAGACCAGAGCAAGATTATAAGACTCACGAATTGACGTGAATGACTAGTGGCAACTCAAGAATACAGATCCTCAAATCGGCCATTTTCCACAAATTTGCTTTACTTGTCAATTTCAATGAAGACTTAGAAAAGTAAGTCAAGCATGCCTCTCCTAAAAGCAAAGTACTCACAAAACTGATTGAAAAAGGAAAAGATATAATGTTTTAATGAAAAACTGCTTCAAGTATTAATTCTGAAATCTACCGTTGATTTTGGTCCTCTCGCTTAGAACTAATATTTATGGAATTATCGTTTCATCTCACTCTTTTTCACATTTTACCGTCTTGATTTTTCCGTGAATTAATTTTCAAAGAACTTGTCTTAATAGTATGATATAATAACGTCTAGTCTGACATGGGATTATATTTCTTTTTCAGATATCAATAGGATATCAGCAAATCGATAACTGTTTAGGCACAAACAAACATAAGGGGGTGAGTTTGTGATCTAAGGAAACTTCAAAAAATTTCGAGTGAAGAGCATGCACTAGTGCTGTAGAGAGACACGTGCATATACAAAATAGTTATCGTCCATCGATGAAAGGCCTTTAAGATAGGGAAAATGTCACAAATGGGCCCTTGTACTATTACTCAATGTGCAATCTCGTCCCTGAACTTTCAATTTGCTCAATTTGGTCCCTGAACTATTGATAAATGTCCGATCTAGTCCCCCGAACTTTTGATTTGCTCAATTTGATCCATGAACTATTGATAAATGTCCAATTTAGTCCTTTGGTTACTTTTTTTTTTCTTTTTTCTTTCTTTTCTTTTCTTTTTTTTTCTTTTTTCTTTTTTTTTCTTCTTCTCTCTTCCCTCCGCCGTCGATGGAGGGAAGCCGGCGTCCGGCGAGGGTCGCCCTCGCCGGTGCCCTGGCTAGATCTGCGAGGGCTCCCTCGCAGATCTGGCGAGGGCCGCCTCGGCGTCGGGCGAGGGAACCCCTCGCAGATCGGCTGTGGCGGCGGCGAGGGGCTCCCTCGCCCGACGCCGGCGAGGGACGGCCCCGCCCGACGCCGGCGAGGACGGCCCTCGCCCGACGCGGAGAGGGCGACCCTCGCCGGACGCCGGCTTCCCTCCCCGGCTTGCCGGCGGAGGGAAGAGAGAAGAAGAAAAAAAAAAGAAAAAAAAAACAAGAAAAAAAAAAAAAAAAAAAAAAAAAAGTAACCGAAGGATTAAATTGGACATTTATCAATAGTTCGGGGACCAAAATTGAGCAAATCAATAGTTCGGAGGATCAAAGTTGAGCAAATTGAAAGTTCAGGGACGAGATTGCACATTGAGTAATAGTACATGAACCATTTGTGACATTTTCCCTTTAAGATATGAAGAATTGCAAAGCATATTTATAGTACTTTGGCCTATCCATTTGGCTTACTCTACTCTCCCAGCTCTAACAGTCCAAACAAATACTGGAACCCACTGTATAATCCTTGAGATGTTACTGCATCCGAAGATAGTTCCCTCTACTTGTAACTTTGCTTTTACATATAATTTGTAAAACTTATTGACAAAGTTTCTTTACATATCTTGTCACCAATTCACGTGCCTACTCTTACTCTCGGATATTTAAAGATTATAATGAGTTATGTTCAGGATTATAACATGAGGATAATGTTTTTGGTAGTGTAGCATAGTAGCTCAACAACTACGAATTTGCGTGATGGTTATTGATGGATGACCGGTGTGGTTCTTGTCTTTTGAGCGACCAAAAGCAATTTGGAAGTATGGAAACGCGGGTCGAGAGCACCTAATATCTAGGAATGTAATCTGTTCCATCCCCTGGATGGTTATAACTGATCATAGCAGGATTTACTCGTATTGATCCATCAATCGCGCATGGCCAGGACTATCCAACACGTACATCGACCATATGGGGATAAATCCAAACATATAATATCAAGTAATAATCAAAGTGCGCTCCTTGACGAGAAATTACTTGATGCATGAACAGATGTGATCTTCTCTATGTTATGACATTCACCATGGTCATTTAATCTGGCAATCGCTAGATAAACTACTCTATAAGAAAGATTATGTTAATTAACCGGTTAGTGCATATAAATAACCTACATGGGACCCAATTGAATTTCATAATGTTGAACTGCTGCCCTTGTGAGAGAGAGAGAAGATACTTTAGTCTGGAAATGAGAGAAAAGGCATGCCAAAATGAGTGGCCCCATACTTGCATCAGCATCCTCCAATAATATCGACTATCACTCTCATAGACTCGCTTTGACTTAAGACCTGAGCAAATCAATAACTTGTGGTTTGAGTATACCAACACTTAAGTTGATCAATTTTTTATGGATTTACTTGACTAGCTAGGTCAATTTTAATGAAGGCTTGGAAATCTAAGTCGAGCATGGACATTAAAAATGATCAAGATGCCATAAAATGCCCTCCCAGTCTAAAGAGCAATATAATTACTAGGATTGAGATTCATCATTTTGTACTGTTTACTCATCATCCCTGTACTTTTGAATGTGTGCCGAAATAAAATAAAATAAAATAAAGGAAAGATTTATCGTGCAATATTGTCAATGAGAAAAAAAAATTCTTCACAACAAGGCCCCATTTGCCCGTTCATTCGATGGGACTTGAATCCCAAAGGTGGAGAAACTTTTTGCAAGCAACATGGATGACAGATTCACCAGAGAAAATCTGATTGCACCCCCCAAATAAAAAGAGAATTGAAAATAAAATAGATCTTGCAATAAGTGTCCTCAATACACTTGTTAAACATGTTTAATGTATAAAGATTCGATTTTCAAAATATTAATTATGTATGTCACAAAAATAGTCAATGCATTATAATTTGCAGTATTTTGTTATTTTGTTACTCAATTAGTGTCCTGTGGACACTGTTAAGTAAAATCCAAGTAAAATTTACTCTTGTGCAAGCAGAACATCAACCTAGTAAAAGAGTGGGTAAAACTCGCACGAGGTTTAGCCATACAGCACACTTACGTATGAAACCCTTTGTAATTTGTTTTTGATTGTCACTCTAGCAAATCTTTAATCCTAACATATCTCAAACTCTACATCTCTAGTCTTATGCAAATTTTGATAATGAGATATATTATTGGTATACTTTCATATATCTTATCCATAATTCTCTAAAGAACTATGCATATTTTTGGTAATAAATGCTCTAATAAAGTTTTTTTAATGTATTTATAGATTCTATCCCAAAACACCCGCAATTTTTATCTTTAAAGAAACTTGTTCAAGACGAGGTTTTGAAAGAATTTAACAATATAGGGATACCTATCTCAAAATTGGCTCATATTTAACAAATAATACACTAAAAGATAAAACTCATATAAGGCTTACATTGGACAATTAAAGAATATTAAAATCATATCTGATCAATCTCGAATTGGTCTCATATTTGACAAATAAATACATTAGAAGATCAATGAAAAAAATCCATCATCACAGGAGTATCTATCTCATTGTTGATTTACATTTTAGAGTAATCTATTTGAAAGATCAATCTCAAAGTGGCTTCTTATTTGACAAACAAATAATATTAAAATCATATTTAGAGTAACATTACATGATCAATAACATATTGAACTAACTTTTGGCAAATAAATAATATTAAAACGACCTGGGCCTTTACATATTGTATTTATACTTACGCACTTCGGCCTGCAGCATTTCTTGTTTCTTGGTCAATCTAGATTCATGCATCTTAAATCCCATTACTCGCATGATTTTCTTGCCATCAACTCGAGGAACCTTGAAATTGAGCGAGCGGCTCATTCTAGATTTCATTTGCAGAACCCAAGCTCAACGCCGTGCCTTGACTCGGTCGTCAGCCGTCTGAGAAGAATCAAAGCGGATGAGTCCAAAGACGATTAATGTTCCATTTGTCCGTGAAGTTTTGCAGGTCCTAGTATGTCGATGTGTTGAATATAGACCATTTAAAGTCTTGCAGAGTGCGATAAAAGGAATACTATTGCTAACCGATGACCTCTGTACCAAATGCTGACATGAAAAGATAAGAGACGAGAGAACAAGACTCATTAGCTTCTTGGTCCTTGCCATAATAACATCCTTCCCACGAATAGTTTGTCAGCTAATAATAATGCATAGCACAAGTCTTTTCTCGATAACATGATCGTTTTCTATACTCCGACGATTTGATGGAAACGCGAATTGACCAAAAAACGAGACGAGAGATAATTTCTCAATTACACAGAGAAAGACTTATGATGACTTATGCTAATAGAAATTGCGTGAATTACAAATATTAACACAAATTGTCAGGCTTAGATGAAAATTTAAATTAAAGATTTTGCCAATATATCTTTTAGAAAGGGTTTTCATCGGGGAAACAAAACTTTACATACGAAATGGTGGATCGCACAACCCATTAAAGCAGGTTGCGTTAAAAAACGATAGAGGCTGTGTGGTTAAGACGAATTCTAGACATACGTGACAAGCACCCCATATTTAACTGTTTCAAAATGACAGCGATACATGCATTGTCCATGATTGAGGCTCCATCTAACAATCATTAGCCATCTATAAATATCTTATCAATTTTCTTGTTGAGAACATGCGAACCTGGACAATTTCACATCGTCAAAACCACCCCAAAATCATGGCCTCCTCCTTATTTGTGTGGAAGCCATCTTCTTTAGGGGTCTTCTTCTTATTCTACTCACTCTTCTTCGTAAACAACATCACCATCTTTGTTTCCACTCCATTTCATGGCATAGTCATTTCTGCGTCCTCCATTTCTTTCGCTCCCAATGCGACCAATCATACGGATGAAGCAAAGGCTCTCCTGAAATGGAAATCTAGTCTGAAGACCACAACCAATCTCTCCTGTCTTCATGGCATGGTAACAACTCTTGCCACTTCATGGGTGTCACTTGCGACGACCATGGATTTGTTGCCCATCTTAATCTTTCTAATCTTGGCCTGAGAGGAACTTTAAATAGTCTCAACTTCTCGCACTTAACCAAGGTGGTTAGTCTTGACTTTTCCAGCAACTCGATCTACGGTCCTATAACCTCAAGTATTGGTAACCTTTCCAAACTCAAGTATCTTAATTTTGATGACAATAGATTGAGTGGACACATTCCTTGGGAGATTGGATTGTTAGATTCTCTTTTGGAAGTTTATTTTGGCAAAAACAATCTCGGAGGTCCTATCCCTACTTCACTAGGAAACCTAAGCAACTTAAATATGCTCGGTCTTTATCAAAACCAATTTTCAGGATCCATTCCTCCATCTCTTGGAAAATTAGGCAACTTAATAGGATTGGGCATGTCACAAAATGATTGGGAGATAGGTGACCTTAGAAATTGAAAATTCTTTACTTATGGAGTAACAAACTTTCGGGATCCATACCTTCAAAGATTGAGAGGCTAATTAAATTGAATTAGATTTTAGATAGGTGCATATCCCCTTCACTAGGAAACCTAAGATTGAAGTCTTTTCAAAACCAATTTTCAGAACCCATTCCTCCGTCTCTTGGAAAATTAGGCAACTTAATAGGATTGAGCATGTCACAAAAACTGGTCCCATTCCAAGAGAGATAGGTGACCTTAGAAGATTGAAGTTTCTTTACTTATGGAGTAACAAACTTTCGAGATCCATAGAGATTGGGAGGCTAACCGATCTTATTGAATTAGTTTTCTATAATACTTTGACTGGTTCAATCCCTGCATCAATTGGAAACATGGCCAATTTAACTAAATTGAACCTTAGAGATAACAACTTTATTGGTTCCTTGCCTCCTGAAATTAATAAGATGGTTCATTTGAGTGTTTTGGATCTTGTTGATAATGAACTCGAAGGGCAGCTGCCGGAAAATATATGCCACGGGGGATTATTGCAAAATTTTTCTGTGAAGAATAATCATTTCACAGGTCATATCCCTAAAAGCTTGAGGAATTGTACTTCATTAGTTAGAGTGAGGCTTGAAGGAAACCAGCTTACTGGAAATATAACAGAAGCTTTTGGAGTATATCCGCAGCTGAGTTATATGGACTTGAGCCATAATTATTTGCATGGTGAATTTTCATGGGAATGGGGGCATTGCCAATTTGACGAGCTTAAAGATATCAAACAATAAACATTTCAGGTGAGATACCCCCAATATTTGGAAGGATGGCTCAATTACGAGTACTTGACCTTTCTGCAAATAATTTAAGCGGAAAGATTCCGAGGGAATTGGGAAGCTTGCAACTACTGCTAGATCTTATCCTTAACAACAATGGGATCACGCATGTGATATTCCCGATGAATTTGGATCTTTATCTCGACTAGAAAATCTCAACCTAACATCAAACAATTTGAGCGGAGCCATTCCGTTGCAGCTCAGCCAATGCACCAACTTACTGAGCTTGAACTTGAGCCAAAATAAAATTGAGAGGAGCATTCCTCCTGAGATAGGCAATGCGCGATTCCTAAGCATTCTTGATTTGAGTCAGAATCTACTGACTGGAAGAATACCACCGAATCTAGGAAAACTGAGAGTCCTAGAAACCCTAAACATCTCCCACAATGGCCTCTCTAGTTCCATCCCACATAGTTTTGCTGACTTATGGTCATTAACTTCTGTTGATGTGTCATACAATGACTTGGAAGGTCCTCTCCCAAATGTCAAAGCTTTTAAGGAGGCTCCATTTGAGGCAGTTCAGCATAACAAGGGGCTGTGTGGGAACGTGGCTAGATTATAAAAATGTAATATTTCTACCATGAGCAAGAAACACAATCAACATAGCAAAGCTAGAATTTTGATTATCCCCACTCTCTCATTCTTGGGATTCCTTGTTCTCTCTTCCTTCTTGATCGTCCTCATAATCATTGATTACCGTCGAAGAAAGATTATCAAGCGAAAGAGGAATGCATTGACGGAGACTAATGGTTTAGATTTCTTGCACATTCTAAGTTTTGATGGCAAAATTTTATACAAGCGAATCGTGGAGGCAACAGAAGGATTTGACTCCAAGTACTATTTGGGAGAAGGGGCCTATGGCATTGTTTACAGAGCCAATCTACCCACAGGTCAAACTGTTGCAGTCAAGAAAATTTCATCATCTTTGGAAGATGAGACCATCAACATCGTTCCTTTTGAAAGGGAAATTGAAGCCTTACAAAATATTCGCCACCGCAACATCGTGAAGCTTTATGGGTTCTGCTCTCATGCACGACATTATTTTCTCGTATACGAGTACGTCGAAAGAGGGAGCTTGAGAACAATTTTGAATGATGATGAAAGAACATCAGAGCTTGGCTGGGACACAAGGATAAACATGGTTCGAGCAGTTGCGGATGCATTGTCATATATGCATCATGACTGTGTTCCTCTGTTGATCCATCGAGACTTGACCAGCAACAACATCTTATTGGATGCTGATTTCGAGGCTCGCATTTCAGACTTTGGCACCGCAAGATTATTGAGGCCAGACTCCACCAACTGGACTACTACTGCTGGCACCATCGGATACATCGCTCCAGGTGATGTTCTTTGTAAAAGCATATTAATTTGTCGTCCCAATTCGTATTGTCATCGGAAATTCCTTAATTATGTGAAAGCAAATGTCCGAGTCTTTAATTACAACTAACAAGATTATCAACAGACTTTAAATTCTTCAATTACAGAGCTAGCTTCTACCAACATTCCAACCGAAAAATGTGATGTATATAGCTTTGGAGTTGTTGTACTAGAGATAATCATGGGAAAGGATCTGAGAGATTATGTCTCATTGGTATTTTCATCCACTCAATCTGAGTCGCAAACCCCATTGAAGGATGTGCTGGACCAACGCCCTCGCCTCCGACAAATTGGCACACGCAAAATGTAATCTCTGTTGCGGCACTAGCACTCGCGTGCTTGCGGACCAATCCTCAACTTCGACGGACCATGACACAAGTCTCCCTAGAGCTTCGAGTTCAAGCACCACCGGTTTTACCGTTCTTTGGAGTCACCTTAGAACAACTCCGTGATCTTGATGGCAGGAACTTTTAGACCGCATTCGAGAGGTGGCAAGTTTCCGATCGAGTTACTGTCGTGTGGTCACCTTTTCTGGTTTCTGTGTTTGGCAGTAAGATGTCGATTAGTTAGTTATAAAACTTGGAAGATGCACAGTCTAAATGTTTTCTTTTTGTAAGAGTAGAATGATAGTTAATTTCCCTCCTTTCGTGTAAGCAAGCATCTATTCATAGTTAATATAAATGACTTGTTTCTTAGCAAAATCATCTGAACTTGTTTAAAATACCATCTCACACACGACATTCCGTAGTCTTGTATGTGCAATTGTTCTGGGATACTTCACAGTTTTGAGATCATTATGTTTGGGGAAACGAGTATGATAGAAAGCAATCAGACTCACATAAAACGAGGATAATGTTTTCGACATAATAGCTCATCAAAAATGAATTTGCAGGACGGTTCTTGCATTTTGAGCAGCCAAAACCGAGATTGGAAGTTTGGGACGTCCGGAACTGACTTCAATACTGGCAGGGGGAGTTCTTCATGGGGGCTAAATCAATTACTAAATGGAATTTGTGTGCCCTAATTAGCAAAAGCTAGTATTTCTTAATTAACAACTTCTTACTTTAACTCGGTAAAAATCAATGAATCAATCTCAGGTATCTCACGAGTAACTTGTTAAGTTTCTGTCCTTATGTGCGACCTCTTCCTTATGAGTACCTCGGAAAGATTATCACTTGATTTTTTTACTATCTAAAACGAGGCATTGGATTGGCGGCTTTCTAAGGTAACTAGAAATGGCACGCTCGTTCTCGTTCCCGGGAAAAAAATTAAAATTTTGTAAATACCTGTTTATTACCTTGAATAAGAATAAGACCACATTGTTCATGCTAAGTGAGTAGTTTTGTCCTGGTTTGGAAGCTTTTTCTTTGACACTAGGTAGAATTCTTGTGCGCTGCACGAGTTCTAAATATTTGTCTAATGAATAATTGCTTAAAAGTATTAATTCGAAATCGAATGTTGATTTTCTTCCTCTCAATTAGAACCAATAACTAATGGAACTATTTTCTTCATCTAATTCTATATTAGATGTTGCCGTCTTGTTTTTTTCGTTAATTAATTTCAACATAATTTGTCTCAATGCAATCATTCAACAATGTGTAGTTTGACATTGGATTATATATCTTTTCATATATTAATAGGATATGTGCAAATTGATGAACGGATTAGGCACAAACAACCAAGAGAGGAATGAATTGGTTATCTATGGAAAGTTAAGCCTTTTCGTGAATAAGTGGTGGACAATATGTAGAATGTGCCTTGTGCATTTGGCTTTAATCGCATTGAAAATTAGAGATTAATTTTTAACTCCTAAAAAAATCATTAAAATTGCATAGCATATAAACATTAACACCATATGCATTAATAGTAATAGAATTTATAGAAAATATAAAAAAATTAATGAAAAGAATTTAAAAAATTAGCTGTTATTTTAAAAAGGAGGCGGAGTCGGGCCGGGTCAACCCGGCCCTCTATTTCTTTTATTTTCTTTTCTCGGCTGGACCCGGCCCACCCCTTTTCTCTTTCTTTTCCCTCGCTCGGGCCGGCCCATCTCCTTTACCCTTCAGCCCGGCCCGCGCACTGGTCTTCTTCTTCCTTCACGTCGCGCTCGCCCCTGCAACACAGCGACATACAGAAGCAGATCAGCAGGAACAGAGGCAGAGGGTCGCGAGGGGGCAGGTGGCGGCGTGATCCGCGCGTCGGGATCAGGCCGGCAAGCTGGTGGTGGCAGAAGTCATGCGCGCCTGCCCGTTGCCCTTAAAAGCGAGAGAGGGGCTTGCTCGTTAGGGGGCTGCTCACTTGAGAGAGCGAGAAATTGATAGAGAGAAAAATCGTGAAAGAAACTGAGAGCAAGAGGGAGTTCTGCCGTCGTTCGGCCACGCCTGAGTCCTGTTCGACGACCCCGAGCCGTTATCCTCATCGTCCCCACCTCGCTTTCCCAATATTCACATCTCCAGTAAGTGTCCTTTCGGTCCGAACTTCCCTTGCCCCAAGGATCTCGGCTCGGGGACATCACGAGGCTGTCGGCCATAGCTCGGCTCATCTTGAGCTCACCCTATAACCGCCGTCTCCAACCCGGGTAGGGGTCTCCGCGACTAAACGCTTGTTCCTGCGGACCTCTTTCTCTCCGTTCAGTTTTCGCTGAAGTCGAAGCCTAGATGTAGCTCTCTATATTAACAAGTGTTGTGGACCGGGTTGAGATTTTGCTCTCACTGATCTGGTGCTTAATTTGATGTTTTTGTCTGAGTTGACTCTTGAATACCATCTTTAGATGTGCCTAGCCTGTCCCACGTAACTTGTTTGACAAATGCTCATGAAAACTGCGCAAGTTAGTTTCATTTCCTTTGGTCATCCGAGAGCGTTAATTGATCCTCAAGTCATTCCCACTATCAATGCTCTTCTACACCACTATTTTGTTCACGTTTCTTGCTTTGTGTCCACGAACGGCACACCGGAAGTGGTGGCCAGCGTCGGTCCAATGAAGACAGGCGTTTGATGGTGAAGTATATCGTTTCTGGTTCGGAATACGATAGATGTATATCGTCGTAGGATCTTTGATGTATGCTTTGCTTTATGAGTTCGTCTTGGGGAAGGCTATAAAAAATTGGTGAAGCAAGAAGAGAGAGGAGAGGAAGAACGAGGTGATGGAGGGTGGGCTCAGCTTTAGGAATATTAGACAATGATTTAGAGTGACATTAGTGTAGTGGGCTTGTCAGGGGTGTCCAGAGCAAGGCTTAGTGTGGGCTTAGAGTCGTTGTGACGAGTAGAGACTTCGCTCCTTGTTTCGCATGTTCTGGTGTTACTTTTGTGGTGGTTGCAGGAAATGAAGCCGATGGAGTGTGCGGCTGGAATGTATATGATGATGGGTTGTCAGTGGTGAAGTTCATTTGTTTGGGCCTTGGGATTTTGGTGCGTCGATCCTAGACTGTGAGCCTCAAGGTTCATGAGTTAGTGGATAAAATTTAATGAGCTCTCAGTCCCCTAACCAAAAACAATGGATACAGTTCTGGAAATTTTTTTGTGGATGAGTAGAATGTGAGGAGAAAGTGAGTGAGAAGCATAGAAACTTAGGGTGTGGGCTCTACAATGATAAATGGGTTTAACATGGACTTGGGTTTGATCCATCCTTATTTGAAATAGGCTTTAGTACGGGTTTGGCATCGCTTTAGTGGACGAGCAGGCTGGTCGTGAGTCTTCTTTCTTAATTTGGGCTTGGTTAAAATTATACGAACATGGGCTTAACTTGGGAGTCTTTTGAAATCGAGCTTAGGAAAATTAGAATTGGAGTGGGTTTGAGGATGGACTCAATTGCGCCCTTTAGCCCATTTGGGTGAGGCCGGAATTCTACCTTTGTTTGGACTGGACTCAAGGACCCAGCCCGATTCACCATTTTCGGAATTATTAAAATTTTAAAAACTTAAAAATTCGAAAATACCAAAAATAAAAATAAAAAAGAGAAAATGCCTAGAAATAGGTCTTACATTAATTTTTAAGTTTAGCATTAGATGTGGCTTGGTTTTCCTTGACTAGTATACATGTAGCTTATTCCTGATGGAGTATCCTTTTGAAATAAATTGAATATGACATGGTTTTAGCTTATGGGGATCATGTTCCAGGGCTTATAACATGGCTATGTATATATTCTTTGCTCGACTTGTATCGGATTTCCTTTTTTTGCATTTACTTTAAAGTCATTTCAATATTTGAATGTTTGCTTCCCACATCATTTTTCAATAAATTGGTCGTTTGTCGCTTTCCTAGAATATGTTAGGATTAATTTAGGCTTTGATGAAAACGAACCCTACAAAAACATTTGCATGATCATTTAGCAACTTTGATTCCCTTAAGACCATAATTGTTAATCAGGACTGACAACTTAGATAATGATCTTCAAAGTTATAAGTACTACAAAGGTGCTCATAAACATTAACGTAATCAAGTCCTCGATCTTAGAATCTCTAGTTGTATGACACTCCAATGCCTCGAAACAACCAGTATGACTAGATCATTACGCTACATTAGCGATTTTCGACAAAAATTGGTTGGAATGATTATTTTGGATTTTCATGCAATGGTTTAGAGTTAAATTGGCAAAATTGGAAAGTTTAGGATTAAATCAACATTCACACGATAAATTTAGAATTGATTGGGTAATTTTCCGCTGCAAGTGACATGCAATCTTAGATTTCCAGCATTTGGGTGAACGTTTTGAAAAGTTATGACATTTAAGTGTCAATTGAAATTTATAGCACCAAGTGAACATTTTTTAGAAGTCATAACATTTAAGTGATTGAGAAAAAAAAAATTGGCCTCAAGTCAGTGTCATGAAAATGTTATGACATTTGTGATGTTCTTATCTCTGTATCATCTATTGAAAGCCTTTACATGGTGGTAGTGTTATCCATGCAAAATGTACAATGAATTTTGAAATGAAATCTTTCTAATTGTCCCAATAATCACTTTAAGTGGGAGCCACGCTCCTTGTTTTAGGAATGATGTCTACGCGACAGGTTGCAAGTGACATCGAACACTAAAAAAATATATACAAAATGTATCGTGTGAGTGGATCATGGTTGAAACCATTGAATAGAAATTACAAGCAGGCAAAAAAGTTTGCCGCTTTAGAGATCAATCAACTGCAAAATGAACAGTGACAAAAATCACTTGTGCAATAAAAAAGTTATGCAGCTACTAGCTGATTGTGTAGCTGTAAAAGTTCATTATTTTAGTATTTTATTTTTGCTACGCGGGCTATTTAAGTTGTTGATTACCCAAGTCCTCTGTCTTGCCATTATTATAGATATAGTTACAAGTTCTAAAAATCAAAATCAATTGTGAAGTACATAATTTGTATGAGGTGATATATTGATTTCTAGGTGATATTGTGTCTGTATAATCCTTTTCCATTGAATTCAACACAATAAATCTTAGTCATTTAACAAATATTATTGTGATTTTTTTTACCTTTTGATCTAATGTTGAAGGCTCTGGACTTTATCTAAGCCCATCATGTGTAACTTTTAAGAAAGTCCCTTCATTGTAAAATTACAAGTATGTAAAATTTTTATGTGGGGCTGGACTTTATTTGGGCCCATCACGTGTAACATGATGAGAATTAATGACTCACGAGGAGGAGCTAGGCCCTTGAAGACTGCAAAAGTAAGTTAAGAAACTATAGGTCGTATACAGAAAATAGGAAACAACGACTTAAAATAATTGAGGACATGATAGCACAATAACTCCTTCCAATTGGATCCTTGATTGTCACTCCTTTAATAATTGAGTTCAATTGGATTATAAAATTGAATAGCTTTGAATTGACAATAACATAATTAGACCATTTGAAGGAGGGGAATTCAAAAGGAGGTGAAAAAGTTAAAAAGGAATTCATGATTAAAGCCCTCCACATGATTAAGACAAATTGATTGGAAAAAGAGAAAACTAGGGCAAACGAAAGATGAAGCTGATGTTGATTTTGTTGTTTATGAGGATTTCTTGTATTCAAACGTTGATGAGTATTTTAGGGGGTGAAGACTGGTTGACCAAAAACAAAGAGAAGACCCAAATCATGAGTCGCACTACTTTTGAAATGTAAATTTCACACAAAAAAAAAAAGAAAAAAAAAGAAATTACTTGGGAAGAGAGAGCTCCATGGAGCTAGAGGACAAGAGGCCTGCGAAGAGCATTTGCTTATGCCTTAGAAGAACCAGTAGAAGAAAAGGTGAATTATACTTGAATTTATGTAGCATTATCTATAAATTGTGAAAATTTTGAGCATTTCGGGTTAAGAAAGAGTAAAAGTGCATTGAAAACAATATTTATATGAAGTAAATAGCAAAAAGTAAATGTCTATTTGAGTAATTTTAATAAAGGTACATGATCTTCATGGGAACATTATAATTGTACTTAGATTTAAATTGAAGGCATTGAGTAGTTTTTGGATATGTGAGTACTAATGAAACATCTTTCATTTTTTCATTTGTTTTGTCCATGAAGAGAATCAACATAGTTGTTGGAAATAAGGAACTCAAAGTTTCCATTTTTTTCCCCTTAATCATGGCTTTTTTTCTGCACCACAAGACAAAAAATCAGGGAGTCCCATGCTTTTAATTTTTAAGTTCAACTGGACTCTATTGTCCAAAATCAACGTTGACTGAACTCAATAAGAAAGCAAATTCAATCAAAGCTCGAGCTCACATGCTGAAAATACTATAAATTTGAGAACCAAATTATTTCTCTATTCTTCGTGTCAACAAATGTGAAGTCAGGAATGATCCTGTTTATTTGTTTGTGACGTGTCTAACGTGCTTAAAGCATTTTGGTTATATGAACATTGGATGGACAAATGAATGTTATACTAAATATTAGAAAGCTTCAAGCAATGTTTTATGGCATCTAAGTTAAGAGGCTGTTTAGTTAAGCTTTTCAAAAATAAAAATAAAAAAGCAATTTTTTGTTTTGCGGTTAAATATTTAAATATAATTTAAATTTCAAAAAAATATGATAAATTTGTTATGTATTTAGTATTTATATATTGTGAGAAAATTTTGAATGTTTCGGGTTAAGAAAAGGTAAAAGTGTGTCTATCAAAATATTTAGAGGAAGTAAAGAACAAAAAGTAAATATCTATTCATGGTTTTAATTACACTACATGATCATTACATTTGTACATAGATTGAGATTCAAGGGTTGGTCAAGTGATTGTGTTGGTGCTGACTAACTTTTGGATATGCAAGTGCTAATGAAGCATTATCTATTCATTAATTTAGTTTATAAAGATAATCAACAAATTTGTAAATGTTTTATGAAAAGGGAAAATGATACAAATAGTTTATGAATTTTGGCCCAATATATGATATCGTCTTTTAACTTTTAATTTGTTCAATATAGTTCTGGAATTTTAGCCTAATGTGCAATGTTGTCACTAAACTTTTAATTTGTTAAATATGATCCTCCAAATTTTGGTAAATATTTAATCTAGTCCTTGAACTATATGAGAATGTTCAATATTATCCATAAACTTAAGTTAGTGGAATGATAATAATGGATATCTTCATAAAGTTTAGGGACTAGATTGAACTCCACATTACATATTGTTTATGAACAACATTGAATAAATTAAAATTTGAGAGAAGACTTTGAATATTTGATTAAAGTTTAGGAACTATTTGTGTAATTTCTTGTGAATATAATAGAGAAGAAACTGATATCAAAGTTTCATTTTTTCTTAATCATGGCTTTTGTGCCGCACGAGGCAAAATGGAAGTCCCACGCTTTCGTAATTTTTGTCTGAAATGGTATAAATTCAACTTTCAAAATTGCCAAATTCAACCCTAATTCCCAGAATGTGGTTGTCCCCTTCAATGCACTTGACAAAGAAAGAAAATTTTCAACCATCTATTTAGAATTTTTTTATTATCAATTCATGTCTCTTGGAATCCTAATCTCCGCTTTTGCATTGAATATTTTAAGAGAAAAAGTGCGAGATATTGATCGGATTACCGTGAATTTTTTAAATCTTTATGGATTATGGTCTTTTATATAGACATTACAATAAAACATGTATGATTATGAGCTAAGAAGTTTTTTCAATGGATTATAGTAGTAGAGGCGATGTAGGCTCAAATTGGTTTTATTAGGCCTAAATTTTGGCTGAAGTCCCTCATCATAAAAGTATACCTACTGTAAATTTTCCAATGGGACATGATTCTACTCTGGCCCATCACGTGTAACACGGAGACAGTCCATGACTCAAGAGGAACTAAGCCCATAAAGACTAAAAAAAGAAAGTCAACAACTTACTGGTTGAAAAAAGGGAAAAAGGGAAACGATTGCTTCAAAAATGGACGACGTTAAAGGACGATGACTCCTTTCAATTGGAGCCAAGATTGCGAAATTGAATGGGTCTACACTAAGAATAACATAATTAGACCATTTGAAGGGTAGAATTGAAAAGAAGATGAAAAAGTGAAGGTCTTCACAGTCAAGGCCGTCCGCATGATTAAGACAAATTCATTGGAATAAAGAAAATTGGGACAAAAGAAAAGAAAGATAAATCCTTCGCCATCGAATTGGAATGCAATAAATCTAGTCATTCAATAAATGTGATTGTGTTTTTACCATTCGACCTAATGTTGAAGGATCTGGATTTTATTTTGACCCATAAATTGTAACATGATAAGAAAGTTCATTCATCATTAGATGATTCGTATGTATTTTCTTGAGTGGGGCCGAACTTTATTTGGGGCCCGTCACATGCAAAATGATGAGAATCCATGACTAGGAGAGGAGCTAGCCCATGAAGACTATAAAGGCAAGTCAAGAACCTATAGGTCTAAAATATAAAAAAACAAGGACATGATAACTTACAATAATTGAGGACATGATGGCAAGATAACTCCTTTCGATTGGATCTGTGATCATCGCTACTCTAATTATTGAGTTCAATCAAATTATAAAATTTTCATAGTTTTAGACTAACAATAATAGAGGGGCTCGCCCTGCCGGGGGGTGGGTGGAGGGGAATTCAAAAGGAGGTGAAAAATTTTAAGAGGATTTCATGATCAATGCCCTTTGCATGATTAAGACATGGAAAAAAGAAAAATGGGGCAAATCAAAGATAAAGCTGACCATTGATTTTGTTCTTTACGGGGATTTTATGCATTCATATCTTCATGAGTGAACAAAAGTAGAGGAAAAGTAGAGGAAGACCCACACAAGGTGAGACACACTCCTTTAGAAATGTGAAAAAGTTAAGAGGACTTCATGATCAATGCCCTCCACATGATTAAGACAAATTGAGTGGAAAAAAGAAAACATGGGCAAGTCAAAAATAAAGTTGATGTTGATTTTGTTCTTCATAAGGATTTCATGCGTTCATACCTTCATGAGTGTTCTAGGGGTTGAAGACTTGGTGAACAAAAGCAGAGGAAGACCCACACAAGATGAGTCCCACTCCTTTCAAAATGTGAAAAAAGAGGACTTCATGATCAATTCTCTCCACATGATTAAGACAAATTATAAAAAAGAAAAATTGGGCAAATCAAAGATAAAGTTGATGTTGATCTTGTTCTTTACAATGATTTCATGCGTTCATACCTTCACGAGTGTTTTAGGGGTGAAGACTTGGTGAGCAAAAATAGAGGAAGACCCACATAAGATAAGTCGCACTCCTTTCAAAATGTGATCTCTTTTAAAATGATTTCAAACTAAAATTTCACAGAAAAAAGAAATTACATGGAAGGAGGGAGCTCCATTGAGCCAGAGGACGTGAGACCTGCAAGGAGCATCTACTTGAGCTTCAAAGAACCGAAAGAAGAGTGCCATTAATCATATACTAAAAATTATGAAAACATTGCATGTGAATTCGCGTATCATTATTTGTATATTGAGAAAATTTCGAACCTTTCCGGTTAAGAAATGGGAAAAGTGTGTCCATTGCAAAATGTAGATGAAGAATGAAAAGTATATGTCTATTTATGTGGTTTTACTTAAACTACGTGATACTCGAATGGACACTACAATTGCATGTGTATTTGACTTCAAGGTGTTGCTCTAGTGATTCCGTTGGTGCTGAGTTACTTTTGGAGATCTCGTGCTCACGAGACACTATCTACCTATTTATTCTGTCCATGAAAATAATCAGAGTCGCTGGAATAATAAAGAGGAAAGTGACGTCTAAGTTCCATTATGTCTCAATCATGGCTTTTCTACACCATAAGGCGAAATCAGGGAGTCCCACGCTTCCCTAATTTTCGTCCTCAGTGGTCTGAATTAAATCTCCAAATTTCCCGATCAAACTGATTGAAAATGGAACAGATTTGATCTTGCAATATGGCCCCATTTGCAAAGAACTGGGCATTTGTTGTGCATCTGAACTGGGATTGGTTGGTTTGGCTTTGAGTCACCTGTAGTTATGCTCTAAATTATGTAGTCTTATTGCTCTTTGACTTATAGAGTGCAATGGCGTAAAAAACTATTCTCATTTGCCCAATCTTACATAGTCGGCTTAGTTCTTGTCGCTGCTGCTACTGTTACTATGGTTGATCTTTGTGGAGTCAAATTTGGAAAAGAATATAATCCAATTTGTCTTCTCGACATTATGTCCCGCATATATATGTGCAGGACTTGAAAAGGCTACTAATCTAAGCTGCACTTGAAATTTGCGCTTGCTGAAGACTATCCGGAAAGGGATAATATGAGATTGCCAAAAAAATATTGTAAACATTATCCACGAGGACATCAATCAAAATTGATTGGAATGATAAAATTGGCATCTCGTTAAAAAAGTTTAAGATTAAATTGGCCAAATTGAAAGATTTAAAATTTAATTGGTACAAATGTAATAAATTTAGAAATTTTTTGGTAATTTTCACTCAATAATGTGTCAGTGTATGACTTTTTAGTCTTTGTTTTGCTATGAATGTTTGACGGGTGACTTCAGAGGTCCAAAAACATCAAAGCAGAAGGGGGTCGAATAGCTGGGTCCCAGTTATGCTTATATGGGGTCCATTCATATATAACCTATTTGTTGCCAGGAACTCCTATGGGATTGTTGAGAGGGATAAGGCTGATAATATTATTGGTGAATCATCGGAAGATTAGATTAAAGTATGAGATATGATTTGATTTTGCCATCAGAAGATTAGATTAGAGTAGAAGATATAATTTAATTTTAATTATTCTAATCGCGGGTCAATTGATCCGGTCAATTCATAAGATTAGATATTCGGAATATAGAATAGGAAATTTGATTATTTTCTTAATATAAATAGCAATACATACTGTAGAAGCAAAGTATGTATTATGGCTTTCAGTGAAGAGCATTTTTTCTCCTGGGAAATTTACCTTTGAATAGTTCCTTTCTTAATACCTTTGATTTTCTTCATGGTATTAGAGTAAGAGATCTTGAATTCAAATTTTACCAGACTCTATTTACCTCTCTAATTATATATTTCCATGCTTTAGGATTAGATCAAAGTTTAGCCTATAAGTGAGGGAGAGTGTTAGAATAGTTAATTAATAAAATACACATTTATCTAAAAGTTTAAACTTTTAGAATAGTGGATTGTGGTTTCACAAGTGTTTAAGTAGCATATATATATTTTAAAGGAAAACTTACATTTATTACTAAAATGACACATGAAAAGATTCATAAGAAATCTCAGAAATCACCATAACAAAGTAAGCCCATAGAGTTGCAAAACAAACAAAAATCCAGAAATTAAGGTATATCCTTGGAGCATGGTTAGCAAAGGTAAACATGTTTGTTCTTCAAAAACATATTTGTGATTGTATCTAAGCAAAAGAATTGGTAGCCGATCACTGAATCACACATCGTCATCGATGATGAGCACGTCAGAATCTCCATTTACAATTATGACTTTGCCTTTTGGCCGTATGCACCTAGGTGCAATATCCCCAACACCAAAAGTGTTTTTCATAATTGTTTTTCTCCTTTAGATTGAAATTAAATTTTCACCTTCAATATAAGGTGAGGATGCTTTTTTTTTTTGGAGGAGAAATAAGCTGAGAATGCTCGAATGAAAATAATTGGGGATTTCTTGTACATCTGACAAGTGAAAAATAGGAAGTAAATTATGAGTGTTTTAGACTTATCATATCATCCCTTTTTTTCCCAGGTCCAACAATGGGATTGGTTGGTTTGGCTTTGAGTCAAATTTTGTGGTCTTATTGCTATTTGACTTGATACAGAATTGAGTGCAATGGCGCAAAAGATTATTCATATGCTCAATCTTACTCAGCTGGCTCAGTTGTTGTCGCCGTTGTTGCTGTTCCTATGGTTGGTCTTTCCGGAGTCAAATTTGGAAAAATTAAATTTATCCTCTAGACATTATGTTTGCATAAATTTTATAATGGATGATGCAGAAATAAACCATTGGCAATCACACGGCGTTTCAGTAGTATCCGTTGAGATGAATGCATGTTGGCTTTATTCTTATTTTTTTTTTTTTTGGTGGCTTAAGGGATTCGTTCCTCTATTGCATGCTCCTTTTATTCGTCTTTCGCAATGAAAAAACTTGTAACTTGAAGGAGCTTTGGTTTCTAATTTAAGGAGCAGCGACAGTTTCAACTGGCGTCGAACCGCGGAGTAGTGGGTTTTCATTTGACGCATTCTTCAGGTATTTCCAGCAAGCAATCCCTCTCCTATTTCTTGAAATGAGAAGAGTGTAAAAAGATCAGAATTGGATGAAGAAAATTACGTCTTCTATTGTTCTTGCAGATGGGCACATTGCAACATTATAGATTTAAGTTTCATGTGATCTTAATAAGGAAGGTCGCGATTTTTCATTTTTCAAGCTAACGGTGAAGGGGATGCACGGCTTTCCACTTCTCCTTTTATTTTAAATAATGTAATAATAAGAATTAGCCTAGAAGAAAGGCATTAATAATCTTTTCTGTCTTTTGAAGTTTTTTTCCAAGCAACATATTACTTTTTTTTTTTTTTTTTTTTGCCACAGAGATTGACAAAGAAGAAAGTCATTAACCGCTATTGAAACTTAATCATCCAGACCAAATCATACGAACTAGATCAATTCTGAAATTTATCACTTGATGTGTTGACACTTGAGATTTCACTAAATGTCTTTGGGTCCGTTTGGTTCAACTTTGGGGAAATGACTTTGGAAAAATGCAAATATCTTTGATGTAAAGGGGTTTTCCGAAATGTTACATCGTTTGGTAAATTGTAATGTGAAATAGCATTGAAAAGTAATTTTAGCATAATCTATCGAAAAACTTTATTTGATGGTATATGAAAGAAAAATTTTAATCATATATATATCATTTGAAGTCTCTCTTCTAAATGGTATGACATTCATCATGATGATTTATTCTGACAATTGCTTGATGAAACTACTATATATGAAAGATTATGTTTAGTAACTGTTTAATGCATATAAAGAACCTACGTGGGACCTAATTATATTTCATAATTTTTTACTGAACCGAATTCAATTTGTACAAATATTGGGTTGAACTGCTGCCCTTGTAAGGGAAAGAAGGTTCTACAGTCTGGAAATGAAAGAAGGAAAGCTATAATGTTTGGCCCCGTGCTTGCATCATCATTCCTCCGATGATATCGACTATCACTCTCACAGACTTGCGTCGATTGAAGACCTGAGCAATATGCTGACACTTAAGTTGATATTTTTTCCACAAATTTACTTGACTAACTAGGTCAATTTTAATGAAGACTTGGAAAAGTAAGTGGAGCATGGATATGGAAAAATGATCAAGATCCCATAAAATGCCCTCTCGGTCAGAAGAGCAAGATAACAAATATGATTGAGATTCATCATTTTGTATTGTTTAATCATCATCCCCGTATTTTTCAATATGTGCTAAAAAAATAAAAAAGGAAAGATTTATCTCACAATATATTATTGTCAATGCGGGAAAAAAAATCTTCACGACAAGGCCCAATTTGCCCCTTTATTTGATGGCACTTGAAGCCTATAAGTGGAGTAACTTTTTGCAAGCAACTTGGACGACAGATTCACTAGAGAAAATCTTACTGCGTTCCCTACTTAAAAAGACGATGCGAAAATAAAATGAATCTTGCTAATAAGTGTCCTGAAGACACTTGTTAAACACGTTTAATGCAAAAAGATTCAATTTTCAAAATATTAATTGTGTATGTCATGAAGTGCGTTATAATTTGCGATATTTTGTTATTTTGTTACTTAACAAATACCCTGCAGACATTGTTCAAGTAAAATCCTAGTAAAATTTATTCTTGTACAAACGGAGCATCAACCTAGTAAACAGTGAGTAAGGCTACGTTTATTTGTGTTTTTTTTTTTGTTCATGAACACAATTCCTGTTTTTTTTGTTCCGGGGAACAAAAAAAGAACAGAAACGTGTTTACCTCTACGGTGGAAGAGAGAACGCAACTGTGCTGCCCATGGTTGGGTTTTATATAAACCTGTTCAAGACGAGGCTTTGAAAGAACTCAACAGTATAAGGATACCTATCTTGTGATTGGCTCATATTTAACAAATTATATAATAAAAGACAATGGGCTCTTATGTGACAATTAAAGAATATTAAAATCATGTCTGATAAATAATTATATTAGATGATCAATCTTAAATTGGTCTCGTATTTGACAAATAAATATATTAGAAAATCAATGAAAAAAATCCATCATCGCCGGACTATCTATCTCATTGTTGATTCACATTTTAGAGTAATCTATTTGAAAGATCAATCTCATTTTGGCTTCATATTTGACAAATAAATAATATTAAAACATATTTATAGTAATATTACATGATCAATAACATATTCAACTAATATTTGGCAAATAAACAATATTAGACGACCCGGGTCATATTATATTTATATTAACGCACTTCGGCCTCCAGCATTTTTTGTTTCTTGGTCAATCTAAATTCATGTCTTTTAAGTCACATTGCTCGCATGATTTTCTTGCCATCAACTCCACGAGCCTTGAAATTGAGCGAGTGGCTCATTCTAGATTTCATTTGCGAAGCTCAAGATCAACCCTGTGCCTTGACTCAGTCGTCAACCGTCTATGAAGAATCAAAGCGGACGAGTCCAAAGTCGATTAATGTTCCATTTGTACGTGAAGGTTTGCGGGTCCTAGTCTATGGATGTATTCAGCGTAGACTATTCAAACTCTTGCAGAGATAATGCCGGTCTTTTGAGCAAAATGCGTTAAACAAGATAACCTCTATATGAAATGCTGACATGAAAAGATAAGAGACAAGAGAACAAGACTCATTAACTTCTTGGTCCCCGCCATGATAACTTCCTTCCCATGCATAATTTGTCAGCTAGTAATAAGTCACAGCACAAGTCTTTTCTCAATAGCATCATCATTTTCTATACTCCAATGATTTAATGGTAACGCGAATTGACAATAAAACGAGACGAGAGATAATTTATGAATTACGTAGAGAAAGACTTATGATGTCTTATGCTAATAGAAATAGATGTGAATTACAAAGACTGACACACGAATTGGCAGGCTTAGATGATGTAGAATCTACATCGACAACTGCATGTTGTAAAGTGAAAATTTAAAGTAAAGATTTTGCCGATACAAACTAATGGATTGCATAACCCACTAAAGCGTGTGGCGTTAAAAAAAGAATAGAGCTACGTAGTTAAGATGAATGCTAGACATATTGAACTAATTTTTGGCAAATAAAAAATATTAAAACGACCCGAGTCTTTACATGATCAATAAAATTTTTGACAAGTAAAATAATATTAAAACGACCCGGGTCTTTACATAATGTATTATTTAGAGTAATATTTGTGATAGCCTGATTTTCGAGTTTGTTTTCGATTGAATGAATTGGGATTTTCATCGACGCGCCTATAGTCTCTTTCTTTAAGCTGATCACTCACGAGATAACTAATCTATCAGGTGAAGCCGTTAAGAAATATAAACGCGACTAATTTGAGAATTTGACCAGAGATCGACTGTTCGATCTTGTTAATTTGCAAGGGTCAATAAGGCACAGTTAAAATCGATCGAGACCGGAGATAGACCGATTCGATAGAGGCATGTAATTAAAGTGTGGGTGATTCCACTTGATTGCAAAATTCTTGTTGATCGGCAATAAACCTATTTTTCTGTCGTTTCCGTACCCTGTGTTAGTATTTGAAACCTCGAGATTTTCATGACAACCGAGAGTTGCCAATGAATTGAAAATGTACAATGTGGCTCGAAAATAATCGACCACGGGTCAAATGTGCTAAAAATTCCAATTGCGTCCGATTGAAATTAACCACGAAATTGAACCCGATTTCAGAAATTGAAAGTTCTGTCATGTCATGAATTATTTTAGGAATGTCGACTCATCCTCCAAAGAATTTTTGGCAAACCCGAATTTTTGGCTAAAATTCAAGATTGGGCGATTTTGGACCGGGAAATTTAGATCAGCCAAATTGGGTGCATTTTTGGCTGTCAAGTTGGAACAATTGGTGAGGAAAATTATGGGAATTAAGTGTGGACTCCTATCTTGGCACTTTGCCATTTAATTTTAGGCCAATTGAGGTGAATTGAGTTCAATTGAAGGGGAAATGCACAAAATTCGTAACCATGGATAGGGGGGCTGCAACATTTAAGCATCCTCTTGGCTCGCTAGGGAAGATTTGAGGGAGGAAATTGAGCTGTGGATGAGGCTGAAGGTGGTGGGGCCAACACTCAAGTGTTTGTGATATTTTCCATTGACTTTGGTGGCCTTTGTCTCCCTTGAAGCAGCAGCTCTCCTTCTTCCTTAGCTTCTCCTCCATTGTTGCTGAAGATCTCCATTTCCAGAGCTAGAAAAACCAGCCACTAGCCCTCTCCATCACCCTAGCTACGAACCAGCCAGCAATGCCGGTCCAGCGCTTGTTCAAGCCAGCGAATCGCCGCCCGTCACTGCCCTTCGGTCCACTCATCTCTTGCGCCACCCGGGCCAGCGATGCCTACAGCCGCTCGTCACCGTCTGCCTGACCGCCATCGCCGTTCTAGCCGCCTAAGCCACCGCCGTCAACCCTTGCTCATGTTGCCATCCCGCCGTGCTCGTTCCAACGTTGGCCAAGCCCTCGGCTAGCTCCTTCGGTTCAGCCACAGAACTGAAGCCTTTGTTGGGCTGTAGGCCTTCCAAGGCTTTTTCTAGGCCTTTCCGGATCTCTCTTGGTGTCGCCGTTGACTCGAGTCTTGCTCGCCGTCGCGCTGCTATCGCCGTGAACTCATTGGCTCACTAATCCGATCAGTTTACTCTCTAAACTCTACTTGTGGAGTTAATTATGCTTAGGGTATGATTAACTTAGCCTAAGATTGGTTTAGGTGGTTAATTTAGTTTAATTAGTGGTTTAGTTGGTTAATTAGGTTTATTAGGTGGTTAGATTAGTTTAGTTAAAGGTTAATTAGATTGTAGGATTTATTTAGCTTAGTACATTAATTATTTAAATCCAATTAGGTGGTTAGATTACTGTTTAAAGCTTAATTAGTGATTTATTGAATTATTTTGCATTTATTTGATTAATTTTTCAAAATTTTTAATTATTTAATTTTTTTCGAAAATTATATAGGGATTGCCGGTTGTCAGAATTTCGTGCTGATTATTGTGGTGTTGTTAGTTTGTGCAATTGATTGTTAGATTGTGCAATTGAGTGATGATTGTGATTTTTGAGTTATTATTTGAAAAATGTGGATTTTTGGTATTTAATCAGAAAATACCTGGTATCGGCTTTTGACGCCAAAAATATTTTCAGGTACTATATAAAATAGTGGGATTTTTAAAAGGAATGATATAACTTTTTATGGTTCGATATGACTGTGTATCCACACGATTATTTTACCGAGTCTTTTTAATAGGAAGAAAATAGGCCAAGTACATTATCTTAATAGGAGTATTTGAGTGCAAAGCACAATGTGCTTGGCCGGGATTAGGTGTATGTGTGTTGGTTATGAGAACCCGTCACCCGATGTGCGTCGGGTGGATGATGCTCCTATATAGAATGCCCCTGACAACGGATGTTGCATTGCAATAGAGGCCGGACCGATGCTCCTTTGGGAATGCCGTTTAGAGGTAGACGTTGTCGTGCTCAAGGGATGAAACGATGCCTGGTTACGTCAGAAGACCACGGAACGTCAAGTAGGCCGTACCCATAGGGCCGTAATCAATTAGAATGCATGAATGATTGTTTTAACCGCGCCTGGTTATGGGATAAAATTGTGTGGTATGGAATGGGACGTGTCATAACGATTTGGCCTTATAATCGAGACCCTTGTGATTATTTGAGATATGAGTAAGACTTTCCAATTGATGTGTGCATTTACTATGTGCATCTGTTATATGAACTGTACTAACGTGCAGGGAGGTGCTGAGGCGAGGTGAGTCTTCTGTGATGTGTGGTTAGACTGCCTCTAGGTGTATTACCTTCCTAATTGGGGTTTAGGGCGTGAACTCGCTGAGATATTGTCTCACCCTATCGTGGGTTTAATCTTTTTAGGTCCGTAGATGGAGGTGAGACCTGTGCGTTTTGGACAGTCGCGAGGGTATACCGAGCAAAGTACAGACGTTTCCGTCCCTGGGAGTCCCTGGCTCCATGAGCTCATCGTGACCACTATCTTGGTCGATGAAGGCCTACCACAGTTGGTACCTCATCGATTCAGCGCGTGGTTTCGTCATGGGCCTAATAGGGTACGGGAAGGTCCTTTTCAGGGTTTCGACGTACCCGTCGTTGAGGGCGAGGGGGTAGCTAACCCACCTGACAGTGTCATGGTAGACTCGGAGCCCCCAGAGCGTAGGGATGAGGAGTCTAGTGCTTAGATGGCCTAGTAGCTCTTCCCTTTTGAGTTAGGCCCCTGTGGATAGACTAGTTTTGTATATAAACTCGGTGTGTTTATAAAGTGTGGCTTTTGTGAAATTGATGTCTTGCTTTTTTATCCCATGTCGGTTGTTGTCTAGGGATTGTTTATTTCGCTTCCACATGTGCATGAATCGTTTAGGTTGGTGACATGTCCTAGGAACGTCGCAATTTAGTTGACCTTCGAGGGATGTGCGCGCGCTCGAGGATCGGGGCGTGACATCCCCGCCCGAAGTGGTATCATAGCTGGTCAGTGTATGAAGTGATAAGGTGCGATGGGCTATGGGATAGTTAGTAGGAAAGATCTTTTTCTTGTATTGATGCATGTGATTGATAGCTAATTGTTAGCTTGTTTTGTGTGGTCACTCAGTTTCTAATTCTATGTGGAATTGGAAAGCAAGTTCTGTAAGGATCTTGCATGATGGGTGATCAGGAGCAGAGGACTCCTAGGAAGAGGGCAGTAGCCCCTATGACTCGAGGTAGGACGCCGACAAGGGTCGGGACCTGAGGTGGCTGAGGTAGAGCGCAGCCTTAGGCTAGCGCAAGTGGGATAGCGCCGCCGCCGGTCGATGCTGGTGTAGTAGCCCTTGGCGATCCTAGAATTGAGGGGATCAATCAGGCGCTCAAGATTCTTAGAAATCTGATGGGGCAGCAGGCCCAGAATCAAGCCGTTGCCATTACCGCCACCGCATTACTGCAGATAATGCTACCATTGCTGCTGCTGCCGCACCTACCGAAGTTCCACCTGGGATGTGGTTGCTGAGAGGCCGATGCACAAGTTGGTGGAACAGTTCCTGAAGTTGAACCCGCCAAGGTTCACAGGTGTAAGGGACCCTGAGGCTGCAACACTCTGGGTCCAAGACTTGGAGAAGGCCTTTGCACTGCTAAGATGCATCGAGGAAGAGAAAGTTGTTCTTGTGGTGTATCGGTTGTAGGGAAATGCAAGTACCTGGTGGAGAGCTACCAGAGGCAGAGTATTCCCAAAAGGTGTGGTTCCGGTGTGGAACGCCTTCTTTAGAGCCTTTAATGGAAGGAAATAGAAGATGGAGGAACTCCAGTGCCTTCGTCAAGGTTTGATGATAGTAGATCAATATGAGGCCAAGTTTGCCGAGTTGTCGCAGTATGCCCCGAGACTAGTAGAAGATCCAGAGAACAGAGTTAGGAGGTTCAAGAATGGCCTCAAACCGGAACTGAAGAATCCACTGGTACCATTCAAACTACAACGATTTGTATGAGCGGGCCCAGTTGATAGAGAGGAATCTGAATGAACAAGTTGCCATGTCTAGGTTAAGGTTCATTTCGAATGTGGATGGTAATAGGTTTGGGAATAAGCCTATGACTGGATGAAGATATCCCATTCCACCCAATAGGAAGGGTGGGGTAGGAAAGTCAGCGCCAAACCATATTGGCGTGTGTTGCTTCTACGGAAGGCGACATGGATCGGCCCGTGCCATTTTAGGACAGGTGCTTGCTACGAATGTGGCCAGTAGAGTCACTTGGCCAGAAACTATCCCAAAAAGTTAATGGGACCACAGCAGTTGCCGCCGCCACAGCCGATGGGTCAGAATAGAGGGTATGCGCCCCCGAATACACTGTAGTGTGGTTTGAATCGACCTCCAGCTCAGGGAAGGGTGTACGCCGTCACTAGACAATAGGTAGAGGACTCACCTGATGTGGTCACAGGTATGGTCTAGCTAAACGACCATGCTGCTTATCCCTTATTTGACCCTAGCACTACTCATTCATTTATAGCTGAGCAGTTCCTTTAGTTGGTAGGGTTGAGTCCTAAATTGTTGGAGTCAGTAGTTAGTATATCTACACCGTTAAAGGATAAGGTGTTGTCTACGATAGGTTGTCCTAGTTGCAAATTGGTTATTGGTGAGTGAGAGGAAATGATAGATTTGATAGTTCAAGCCATGTATGATTTTGATGTGATAATTGGCATAGACTGGCTCACCAAGCAAAGAGCTAAGATGGACTGCTATCGTAAAGCGATTCAGTTTAACCCGTTAGCGGGTGAAAGTTTCGAGTTTATTGGGAGTCGAGGAGGACCCTCGATTACCTTAATCTCGTCGTTTAAGGCAACCCATTTGTTAGACGGGGGTTGCCAAGGTTACTTGGCGACTATCGTGGATACGACAATTGAGGAGTAGAAGATCGAAGACATCGCAGTGGTACAAGAGTTTCTAGGCGTGTTTCCGAAGGAATTGCCTAGTTTGCTACTAGAAAGGGTAATAGGGTTTGTGATTGAGTTGGCCCCGGGACGGAGCCAATCTCTAAGGCTCCTTATCGGATGGCGTTGTCAGAGTTGAAAGAACTGAAGGTGCAGATGCAGGAGTTGTAGGATAAGGGATTCATACGTCCTAGTGCATCACCTTAGGGAGCACCGATTCTGTTCATGAAGAAGAAAGATGGTTCGTTGCGTCTGTGCATCGACTATCGATAACTTAACCAGGTGACGATCAAGAACAAGTACCCACTGCTGATGATCGACGACTTGTTTGACCAGTTGCAAGGAGCGTCGATATTTTCCAAGATCGACTTGAGGACATGGTATCATCAGTTGAGGATCAGAAAGAGGACATGCCGAAGATGGCGTTTCGTACTCGATACGGCCATTATGAGTTTTCTGTAATGCCGTTTGATTTGACGAACACCGCAGCTGCTTTCATGGATTTGATGAACTGAGTGTTCAATGAGTATCTGGATCGGTTTGTGATCGTGTTAATCGACGACATCCTGGTGTACTCGAGGAGTCCTGAGGAGCATGAAAGGCATTTAAGGATAGTGCTCCAGACTTTGCGAAGTCATGAACTATACCAAATTCAGTAAGTGCGAGTTTTGGTTGACTCGTGTGGCTTTCCTAGGTCACGTGATTTCAGATGAAGGAATCTTTGTGGACCCGACCAAGATTGAAGCGGTTATCAACTGGCCAAGACCGACGACAGTGACAGAGATCAGAAGCTTTGTGGGTTTGGCAAGTTACTACAGACGGTTCGTGGAAGGATTCTCTGCATTAACTTCGCCTTTGACTCGCCTGTTGAAGAAAGAAGAGAAGTTTGTGTGGATAGATAAGTGCGAGCGTAGTTTCCAAGAACTTAAGCAGAAGCTGACTACCGCACCAGTGCTGACAATTCCATTTGGTCCTGAAGGATACGAGATCTACAGTGATGCGTCATTCAGGGGACTGAGTTGCGTGTTAATGCAACATGGCAGAGTTGTTGCATATGTGTCCTGTTAGTTGAGACCTCATAAGTTGAACTACTCGATGCATGATTTAGAACTCGCAACAATTATCTTCGCTCTGAAGATTTGGAGACATTACTTGTGTGGAGAAAGATTCAAGATCTTTATAGACCATCAGAGTCTCAAGTATTTATTCTCTCAGAAGGAGTTGAATATGAGACAACATCGCTGAATGGAACTTCTCAAGGACTATGACTGCGACATCCTATATCACCCTAGAAAGGCTAACAAGGTCGCAGATGCGTTGAGTCGGAAGTCTTCGATGGTGTAGATGGTGATCAAGGAGTGGATCTTACTCGAAGGAGCTCGAGATTTGGTTTTCAAATTTGAGGTAGGCCACATTTTAAATCTTATGGCCACCCTCAGAATTGAACCGGAGGTGCAGATCAGAATCAAGACGTTGCAAAGGATAGATCCAGAGATCCAGAAGATCCTGCAAGAAGATGCAGATAAGAGAAAGTCTAACTTCCAGATTTTTGAGGACGGAACGCTGAAATTTCGTGGACGATTGTGTGTACTTGACGATGTAAAGCATGAGGAGGAGATTTTATCAGAAGCTCATTGTAGTAGTTACAGCATTCATCCAGGCAGCACGAAGATGTATTAGAATCTGCGTCAACACTACTAGTGGACTAGTATGAAGGCGGATATCACCAAGCATGTTGCCAAGCATATGACGTGTCAGCAAGTGAAAGCACAACACTGTAAGCCGGGATGACTTCTGCAACCTCTCGAGATTCCCAAGTGGAAATGGGAACACATTACAATGGATTTTGTGATGGGCTTACCAAGGAGTCAGAGGGGTAATGATTCCAATTGGGTTGTTGTTGACAGATTGACGAAGTCTACTCACTTCATCGCCGTACGAAAGGATTATGAATTGGATAGACATGTAGAATAGTACGTGCATAAGATTGTTTGACTTCATGGAGTGCCGGTGATGATTACATCTGTTCGAGAACTGAAGTTTACTGCAGCCTTCTGGAAAAGCTTACAGATTGCCATGGGAACGAAGTTGCAGTATAGTAGGGCCTATCATCCTCAGACGGATGGCTAGTCTGAGAGGACGATTCAAACCCTCAAAGACATGCTGCGAGCTTGTGTATTGGATTTCAAAGGAAGCTAGGAGGAACAGCTTCATCTTGTCAAGTTTGCCTATAACAACAGCTACCGGCAGAGTATTCAGATGTCACCTTTTGAAGCGTTGTATGGCAAAGCGTGTAGGACTCCAATTTGTTGGGATGAGGTCGGAGAGAGGAAGATCACAGACCCAGAGTTAGTTCAACAGTTAGTGGATGTAGTTGCAATTATTAGAGAAAAACTGAAGACTGCTCAAATTTGCCAGAAAAGCTATGCTGACAAGTGTCGAAGACCATTTGGAATTCCAAGTTGGTGAACACATCTTTCTAAAAGTGTCACCGATGAGAGGTACTTCGCGCTTCAGCAATAAAAGGAAGTTGAGTCCGAGGTACGTCGGTCCCTTTGAGATTTTGGAGAGAATAAGGACTCCAGCGTATCATCTTGAGCTACCATCAAGACTAGCGCAAGTGCATGACGTATTCCACGTGTCGATGTTGAGAAAGTATGAGCTTGACCCGACCCACGTGCTAAACTTTGAAGAATTAGATGTGGACGACAAAGTGTCGTATGTGGAGAGACCAATTCAGATTATAGATCACAAAGAACAGGTTCTGCGCACCAAGACAGCCCCCATGGTCAAAGTGATCTAGCAATACCACGAGATAGAGGGAGCGACATGGGAAAGCAAACACTCGATGAGACGACAATACCTCCACCTTTTTGTTTAAGATTTGTAATGGTTTAAATTTCGAGGACGAAATTTTTATAAGAGGGGAAGGGTTGTGACAGCCTGATTTTCGAGTCTATTTTCGATTCAATGAATTGGGCTTTTCATCGACGTGCCTATAGTCTTTTTCTTTGAGCTGATCACTCACGAGATAACTAATCTATCAGGTGAAGCCGTTAAGGAATATAAACGCGACTGATTTGAGAATTCGACCAGAGATCGACTACTTGACCGTGTTAATCTGCAAGGGTCAATACGGCACTATTAAAATCGATTAGAGACAGAAGATAGGCCAATTCGACAGAGGCATGTAATTAAAGTGTGGGTGATTCCACCTGATTGTAAAATTTTATCGATCGGCACTAAACCGATTTTTCCGTCGTTTCTGTACCCTGTGCCCATATTTGAAATCTTGAGATTTTCACGATAACCGAGAGTCGCCAATGAGTCGAAGATGTATAACATGGCTCGAAAATAATCGACCACGGGTCAAATGCGCTAAAAATTCCTAAAAGCTACCCGGTAGGTTGGCTCACGCTAAAATCGCGTCCGGTTGACATTAACCATGAAATTGAACCCGATTTCAGAAATTGAAAGTTTTGTCATGTCACGATTTATTTTAGGAACGTCAACTCATCCTCCGAAGAATTTTCGGCAAACCCGAATTTTTGGCAAAAAATCAAGATTAGGCGATTTTGGACCGGGAAATTAAGATTGGCCAAATTGGGTGCATTTTTTGCCGTCAAGTTGGAACAATTAGTTAGTAAAATTATGGAATTAAGTGTGGACTCCTACCTTGGCATTTTGGCCATTTAATTTTAGGCCAATTGAGGTTAATTGAGTTCAATTGAAGGGGAAATGCACAAAATTTGTAGCCATGGGGGAGGGGGCTGCAACATTTCGGCATCCTCTTGGCTTGCTAAGGAAGATTTGAGGGAGGAAATTGAGCTGTGGATGAGGCTGAAGGTGGTGGGGGCATCACTCAAGTGTTTGTGATATTTTTCATTGACTTTGATGGCCTTTGTCTCCCTTGAAGCAACAGCTCTCCTTCTTCCTTAGCTTCTCCTCCATTGTTGCTGAAGATCTCTATTTCCAAAGCTAGAAAAACCAGCCACCAACCCTCTCCATCACCTTAGCTGTGAACCAGCCAGCAATGCCGGTTCAACGCCCATCCGAGCGCCGAACGCCGCCCGTCGTTGCCTTTCGGTCCACTCGTCTCCTGCGCCACCCGATCTAGCCACACCTACAGCTGCTCGTCACCGTCCGCTTGACCGCCACCGTCCGCCATTCTAGCCGCCTGAGCCACCGCCGTCGACCCCTGCTCACGCTGCCGTCCCGCCGTGCTTGTTCCAGCGCCGGCCAAGCCCTCGGCTAGGTCCTTCAGTTCATCCACAAAACTAAAGCCTTTGTTGGGTTGTGAGCCTTCCAAGGCTTTTTCTAGGCCCTTCCGGACCTCTCTTGGCGTCGTCGTTGATCTGAGTCTCGATCGCCGTCACGCCGCCGTTGCCGTGAACTCATCGGCTCACTAATCTGGTAAGTTTACTCTCTAAACTCTACTTAGGGAGTTAATTATGCTTAGGATAGGATTAGCTTAGCCTAAGATTGGTTTAGGTGGTTAGTTTAGTTTAATTAGTGGCTTAGTTGGTTAATTAGGTTTATTAGGTGGTTAGATTAGTTTAGTTAAGGGTTAATTAGATTGTAGGATTTATTTAGCTGAGTACATTGATTATTTAAATCCAATTAGTTGGTTAGATTAGTGTTTAAAGCTTAATTAGTGATTTATTGAATTATTCTGCATTTATTTAATTAATTTTACAATTTAATTAATTATTTAATATTTTCCGGAAATTATACCAGGATAGCCGATCGTCGAATTTCGTGCCGATTGTCATGGTGTGGTTAGTTTTTGCAATTGATTGTTGGATTGTGCAATTGAGTGATGATTGTAATTTTTGAGTTATTATTTGAAAAATGTGGATTTTTGGTATTTAATTAGAAAATACCAGGTGTCAGTTTTTGACACCAAAAATATTTTTAGGTACTATATAAAATAGTGGGATTTTTAAAAGGAATGATATCACTTTTTATAGTTCGATCTGACCATATACCTACACACGATTATTTTACCGAGTGTTTTTAATTGGAAGAAAATAGGCCAAGTACATTATCATAATTGAGGCATTTGAGTGCAAAGCACAATGTCCTTGGTCAAGATTGGGTGCATGTGCGATGGTTATGAGAGCCCGTCACTCGATGTGCGACGGGTGGACAATGCTCCTATATGGAATGCTCCCGACAACGGATGTCGGATCGCGGTAGAGGCCGAACCAATGCTCCTTCGGGAATGTCATCTAGAGGTAGAGGTTGTCGTACTCAAGGGATGAGACGATACTTGGTTACACTAGAAGACCGTCGAACATCGAGTAGGCAATGCCTATGGGGCCGTAATCAATTGGAACACAGGAATGAATGTTTTAACTATGCCTGATTATGGGACAAAATTGTGTGGCATGGAATGGGACGTGTCATAACGATTTGGCCTTATAATTGGGACCCCTATGATTATTTAAGATATGAGTAAGACATTCCAATTGATGTGTGCATTTATTATATGCATCTGTTATATGAACTGTACTGACGTGCAGGGAGGTGCTGAGGCGAGGTGAGTCTTCTGTGATGTGTGGTTAGACTGCCTCTAGGTGTATTACCTTCCTAATCGGGATTTAGGACGTGAACTCGCCGAGACATTGTCTCATCCCATTGTGGGTTTAATCTTTTCAGGTTCGTAGATGGAGGTGAGACCTGTGCATTTTGGACAGCCGCAAGGGTATACCGAGCAGAGTACCAACGTTCCTATCCTCGGGAGTCCCTGGCTCCATGAGCTCATCGCGACCACTATCTTGGTCGATGAGAGCTTACCACAGTTGGTACCTCATCGATTCAGAGCGTGGTTTCGTCATGGGCCTAATGGGGTACGGGAAGGTCCCCTTCAGGGTTTTGACGTACTCGTCGTTGAGGGAGAGGAGGTAGTTGACCCACCTGACAATGTCGCGGTGGACCTGGAGCCCTCAGAGCCTAGGGATGAGGAGTCTAGTGCTTAGATGGCCTAGTAGCTCTTCTTTTTTGAGTTAGGCCCCTGTTGGTAGACTAGTTTTGTATATAAACTCAGTGTGTTTATAAAGTGTTGTTTTTGTGAAATTGATGTCCTGCTTTTCTATGCCATGTTGGTTATTGTCTAGGGATTGTTTATTTCGCTTCCGCATGTGCATGAATCGTTTGGGTTGGCGACGCGTCGCAATTTAGTTGACCACTGAGGGATGTGCTCGCGCTCGAGGATGGGAGCGTGACAATATTACATGATCAATAACATATTGAACTAATTTTTGGCAAATAAAAAATATTAGAACGACTCAGGTCTTTTCATATTGTATTTATATTTACGCACCTCAGCCTCCAGCTTTTTTGGTTTCTTGGTCAATCTAAATTCATGTCTTTTAAGTCACATTGCTCGCATGATTTTCTTGCCATTAACTCCAAGAGCCTCGAAACTGAGCGAGCGGCTCATTCCAGATTTCATTTGCGAAGCCCAAGATCAACCCTTTGCCTTGACTCGGGCGTCAACCGTCTATGAAGAATCAAAGCGGATGAGTCCAAAGTTGATTAATGTTCCATTTGTACGTGAAGGTTTGCGGGTCCTAGTCTGTTGATGTGTTCAGTGTAGACTATTCAAACTCTTGCGGAGATAATGCCGGTCTTCTGAGCAAAATGCGTTAAACAAGATAACCTCTATATGAAATGCTGACATGAAAAGATAAGAGACAAGAGAACAAGACTCATTAACTTCTTGGTCCCCGCCATGATAACTTCCTTCCCACGCATAATTTGTCAGCTAGTAATAAGTCACAGCACAAGTCTTTTCTCAATAGCATCATCATTTTCTATACTCCAACGATTTAATGGTAATGCGAATTGACAATAAAACGAGACGAGAGATAATTTATGAATTACATAGAGAAAGACTTATGATGTCTTATGCTAATAGAAATAGATGTGAATTACAAAGACTAACACGAATTGGCAGGCTTAGATGATGTAGAATCTACATCGACGACTGCATGTCGTAAAGTGAAATTTAAAGTAAAGATTTTGCCGATACAAAATAATGGATCGCATAACCCACTAAAGCGTGTGGCGTTAAAAAAAGGATAGAGGCTGCATAGTTAAGATGAATGCTAGACATATTGAACTATTTTTTGGCAAATAAAAAATATTAAAACAACCCGAGTCTTTACATGATCAATAACATATTGAACTAATTTTTGACAAATAAAAAAATATTAAAATGACCTGGGTCTTTACATATTGTATTATTTAGAGTAATATTACATGATCAATAACATATTGAACTAATTTTTGGCAAATAAAAAAAATATTAAAACGACCTGGGTCTTTACATATTGTATATATATTTACGCACTTCGGCCTCCAGCATTTTTTGTTTCTTAGTCAATCTAGATTCATGTCTTTTAAGTCCCAATGCTCGCATGATTTTCTTGCCATCAACTCCAAGAAACTTGAAATTGAGCGAGCGGCTCATTCTAGATTTCATTTGTAGAACCCAAGATCAACCCCGTGCCTTGACTCGGGTGTCAACCGTCTATGAAGAAACAAAGCGGATGAGTCCAAAGTCGATTAATGTTCCATTTGTACATGAAGGTTTGCGGGTCCTAGTCTGTGGATGTGTTCAGTGTAGACTATTCAAACTCTTGCGGAGATAATGCCGGTCTTCTGAGCACAATGCGTTAAAAGGGACACTATTGCTAACAAGATAACCTCTATACGAAATGCTGACATGAAAAGATAAGAGACAAGAGAACGAGACTCATTAGCTTCTTGGTCCCCCACCATGATAACTTCCCACGAATAGTTTGTCAGCTAGTAATAATTCAAAGCACAAGTCTTTTCTCAATAGCGTCATCATTTTCTGTGCTCCAACGATTTAATGGTAACGCGAATTGACAATAAAACGAGACGAGAGATCATTTATGAATTACATAGAGAAAGACTTATGATGTCTTATGCTAATAGAAATAGACGTGAATTACAAAGACAAACACGAATTGGCAGGCTTAGATGATGTAGAATCTACATCGACAACCGCATGTCGTAAAGTGAAAATTTAAAGTAAAGATTACAAATTATGGATGGCATGACCCATCAAAGCGTGTGGCGTTAAAAAAAGGATGCAGGCTGCGTAGTTAAGGTGAATGCTAGACAAACGTGACGAGCACTCCATTTTTAACTATTTAAAAACAACAGCGATATATGCATTGGCCTTAATTGAGGCTTCATCTAATAATGACTAGCCATCTATAAATATCTTATGTTAAGCACATGCGAACTTGGACAATCTCACATCCTTAAACCACCCCAAAATCATGGCTTCTTCCTTATTTCTGTGGAAGCCGTCTTCCTTAAGCCTCCTCCTCCTCCTCCTTGTTCTACTAGCTCTGATTCGTAAACAACATCACCATCTTTATTTCCACTCCATTTCATGGCATAGTCGTTTCTGCTTCCTCCACTTCTTTCACTCCCAATGCGACCAACCATACGGATGAAGCTACCAGCTGATTGTGTAGCTTGTAAAAGTTCATTATTTTATTATTTTATTTTTGCTATACGGGCTATTTAAGTTGTTGATTACACAAGTCCTCTCTCTTGCCATTGATATAGATATAGTTACAAGTTTTAAAAATCAAAATCAATTGTGAAATACATAATTTGTATGAGGTGATATATTGGTTCCCAGGTGGCATTGTGTCCGTATAATCCTTTTCCATCGAATTAAAATGCAATAAATCTTAGTCATTCAACAAATCTTATTGAGATTTTTTACCTTTTGATCTAATGTTGAAGGCTCCTGACTTTATCTAGGCTCATCACGTGTAACATGATGAGAAAGTCCCTTCATCGTAAAATTACAAGTATGTAAAATTTTTAAGTGGGACCAGACTTGATTTGGGCCCATCACTTGTAACGTGATGAAAATTTATGACTCACGAGGAGGAGCTAGGCCCATGAAGACCGCAAAAGTAAGTCAAGAAATTATAGGTTGAAAATAGAAAACAAGAAATGACAACTTAAAATAATTGAGGACATGATAGCGCGATGACTCCTTCCAATTGGATCCTTGATTGTCACTACTTTAATAATCGAGTTCAATCGGATTATGAAACTAAATAGCTTTGAAATGACAATAACATAATTAGATCATTTGAAGGAGGGGAATTCAAAAGGAGGTGAAAAAGTTAAGAACCTCATGATCAAGGCCCTCCATATGATTAAGACAAATTGAATGGAAAAAGAGAAAATTAGGTTAAACGAACGATGAAGTTGATGTTGATTTTGTTGTTTCTGAGAATTTCTTGTGTTCATATGTTGATGAGTGTTTTAGGGGGTGAAGACCGGTTGACCAAAAACAAAGAGAAGACCCAACTCGTGAGTGGCACTACTTTTGAAATATAAATTTCACACACAAAAGAAAGGAAAAAAGAAACAAATTACTTGGGAAGAGAGAGCTCCATTGAGCTAGAGGACAAGAGGCTTGCGAGAGCATCTGTTTGTGCCTCATAATAACCAATAGAAGAAAAGGTGAATCATTTTTTAATTTATGTGCCATTATCTATAAATTGTGAAAATATTGAACGTTTCGGGTTAAAAAAGGGTAAAAGTGCGTCCAAACCAATATTTATATGAAATTAAGAGCAAAAAGTAAATGTCCATTTGACTAATTTTACTTAAGCTACATGATCTTCAAATGGTCATTATAATTATATGTTGATTTATTGAAGGGGTTGATTAAGGGATTTCGATTGGCATTGAGCAGTTTTTGGATATGTGAGTACTAATGAAACATCTTTTGTTTTTTCATTTGTTTTGTCCATGAAGAGAATCAACATAGTTGCTGGAATAAGAATTTCAAAGTTTCCATTTTTTTGCCCCTTAATCATGGCTTTTTTCTGCACCACAAGGCCAAAAATCTGGGAGTCCCATGCTTTCCTAATCTTTGTTTGAAATAGTCTGAACTCAATTTCCTAATTTCTCAAATTAAAACCCTATTATCCCAAATTTAGGTGGAGAATGTCCAGTGTCGGTGATGGTAGGATTGCAGGGAGAGATCGCGACGCTGATGGAGAACAGAGAGAGAGAGAGAGAGAGAGAGAGAGAAGAATGTCAAGAGAATTAAGGGAGATAATTAGGGCACAGTCTGCCCCTGGAGAGGTCAAAGCAGGAGGGTAGAGAAAGGGCAAAGCCCGGACTCAATGACAATTTCTTTTCTTTTCTTTTTTCTTTTTCTTGTTCAAGGATGACTAGTGATTGAGTCTTATCATTTGGTACTATTTACTTATTATATCCAAATGGCACATGCTAAACTGCTCGGAAAAGTAAAAGATATTATTTTGCAATATATCGTCAATCACAAAAAAAAAAGGAAAAAGAAAAAATTGTTCACGAAAGGTCCCCATTCATGGGAAAACGCCATCCAACTTTAAGGCATCGGCCTCAACTAAGGGGCTTCAGGAATGATGTTCCATCTATAAATATATCATTCATCATGTTAATGTTATGTCAACCTAAACCATCACCTCCCAAAGACCATCCATCCCCCCAAAATCATGGCTTCTTCATTATTGTTGTCCATCTTGTCTCCTTTACGTTATTTCTTCTTCTCCTTGCTCTTCGTGATCGGCACCACTTCATTTCATGAGCTGGGAGGTTCCCCTTCCTTCACTTCTTTTTCCACTATCCACATGTCCAGGAATAAGGATGAAGTAGATGCTCTCTTGAATTGGAAATCTACTTTTGACAATCATAGCCAATCTCTCCTCTCTTCATGGCATGGTGACAATCCCTGCCGCTTTACCGGTGTTGCTTGCAACAACTACGGAGCCATCACCCATCTAAATCTTTCCAATGTTGGTTTGAGAGGAACTTTAGATGGCCTTGACTTGTCGCGCTTAACCAGTGTGGTTAGCTTTGAACTCGCCAACAACTCAATCTATGGCTCCATCCCCTTAAGTGTTGGTAATCTTTCCAAACTCAACTCTCTTGATCTTTGCTTCAATGAACTATCCGGGGAAATTCCTCCAAGTATAGGTATGCTAGAGAGTCTTCATTATTTGGACCTTTGTGCCAACAACTTGAGTGGGCGTATTCCTGCCTCTCTTGGAAAATTAGGTGATTTAATCAAACTAAGCATTTCACAAAATAACTTATCCGGTTCCATTCCACAAGAAATATGTAACTTGAGGAGCTTGAACATTCTTTTTTTTTATGGAGAAATAGATTGTCAGGATCCATTTCTTCAGAATTCAGGAGGCTTATTTCTCTCAATAAACTTGACCTATCATCCAACAATCTCACCGGCTCAATTCCTCATTCCATTGGAAACTTGCCAAATTTATCCATGCTTAATCTCTTCCAAAATAATTTGGCCGGCCCAATCCCTACTTCTCTTGGAAAATTGGGCAACTTAACCATATTTGACATTTCACAGAATGCCATTTCTGGTTCTATTCCACAAGAAATATGCAACTTGAGGAGCTTGAACCTTCTTTTTTTATGGCAAAATAGATTGTCAGGATCCATTCCTTCAGAAGTCGGGAGGCTTATTTCTCTCAATAAACTTGACCTATCATCCAACAATCTCATCGGCTCAATTCCTCATTCCATTGGAAACTTGTCAAATTTATCCATACTTAATCTCTTCCAAAATAATTTGGCCGGCCCAATCCCTACTTCTCTTGAAAAATTGGGCAACTTAACCATATTTAGCATTTCACAGAATGCCATTTCTGGTTCTATTCCACAAGAAATATGCAACTTAAGGAGCTTGAACTTTCTTTTTTTATGGCAAAATAGATTGTCAGGATCCATTCCTTCAGAAGTTGGGAGGCTTATTTCTCTCAATAAACTTGACCTATCATCCAACAATCTCACCGGCTCAATTCCTCATTCCATTGGAAACTTGTCAAATTTATCCGTGCTTAATCTCTTCCAAAATAATTTGGCCGGCCCAATCCCTACTTCTCTTGGAAAATTGGGCAACTTAACCATATTTGACATTTCACAGAATGCAATTTCTGGTTCTATTCCACAAGAAATATGCAACTTAAGGAGCTTGAAGCTTCTTTTATTATGGCAAAATAGATTGTCAGGATCCATTCCTTTAGAATTCGGGAGGCTTATTTCTCTCGATAAACTTGACCTATCATCCAACAATCTCATCGGCTCAATTCCTCATTCTATCGGAAAATTGTCAAATTTATCCGTACTTAATCTCTTCCAAAATAATTTGGCCGGCCCAATCCCTACTTCTCTTGGAAAATTGGGCAACTTAACCATATTTGACATTTCACAGAATGCCATTTCTGGTTCTATTCCACAAGAAATATGCAACTTGAGGAGCTTGAAACTTCTTTTATTATGGCAAAATAGATTGTCAGGATCCATTCCTTCAGAAGTCGAGAGGCTTATTTCTCTCAATAAACTTGACCTATCATCCAACAATCTCACCGGCTCAATTCCTCATTCCATCGGAAACTTGTCAAATTTATCCGTGCTTAATCTCGTCCAAAATAATTTGGCTGGTCTAATCCCTACTTCTCTTGGAAAGTTGAGGAGCTTGATTAATCTTTACTTAGGGAAAAATAGATTATCAGGATCAATTCCTTCAAAAATCGGAAGGCTTGCTTCTCTCAATGAACTTGGCTTATCATCCAACAATCTCACCGGCTCAATTCCTTATTCCATTGGAAACTTGGCTAATTTAACTAAGTTAATCCTTAGGGACAACATGTTCTATGGGTCCTTGCCTTTTGAATTTAATAGGTTAACGCATCTGACTCTGTTGTTAATGGAAAATAATAAACTGGAGGGGGAACTGCCAAAAGATGTGTGCCTTGGGAGATCATTGCAAAATTTCAGCGCCTTCAAAAATCATTTCACGGGTCCCATCCCAACAAGCTTAAAGAACTGTAGCACATTAATCAGATTGAGGTTAGAAGAAAACCAACTTACAGGAAACATAACAGAAGCTTTCGAAATATGTCCACATCTAAATTATGTGGACTTAAGCCACAATCATTTGAATGGTGAACTTTCATGGAGATGGGAGCGTTGTCCTAATTTGAAGAACTTAAGGATATCAAACAACAAGATTTCTGGTGAGATACCTGCAATATTTGGAAGGATTGCTCAGTTAGGGGCACTACAACTTTCTTCAAATTTTTTAAGTGGGAAGATTCCAAGGGAATTGGGAAATTTGTCGATGTTGTTAGAACTTGATCTAAGCAGCAACACTATTACAGGAAATGTTCCAACTGAGATTGGACTTTTATCTCATTTGGCATATCTAAACTTAGCATCAAACAATTTGAGTGGATTGATGCCGATGCAACTAGGCTCTTGCAAAAGCTTGTTGACCTTGAACCTGAGTAGGAACAAATTTTGGACAAGCATTCCTCCAGAGATTGGCAATGCACAATTCCTTGAGGTTCTTGATATAAGTCATAATTTGTTGACTGGAAACATACCGAAAGTACTTGGACATTTGAGAATGCTACAAGTTCTAAATATCTCCCACAACAACCTTTCTGGTTATATTCCACATACTTTTGGTGATATGTCAGCCTTAACTTCCATTGATTTATCCTACAATAATTTTGAAGGTCCTCTCCCAAATGTCAAAGCTTTCAATGAGGCTCCATTTGAGGCAATGCAGCATAACAAAGGGCTCTGTGGAAATGTTATTGGTATACCGAAATGCAATTCTGTTGAGAGCAAGGAACGCAATCCACATGTTCGAGTTAAAATTGCAATTATCCTCTCTCTCTCTCTGTTGGGAATTATCCTTCTCTCTTGCACCTTAATTGTTCTTATAATCACCAATCATCATCAAAGAAGGATTATCAAGAGAGAGAACAATGAACGGGCAAATGATTTGGATTTCATGCATATTTTGAATTATGATGGCAAAGTTTTCTATGATCGAATCTTTGAGGCTACAGAAGGATTTGACTCGAAGTACTATGTGGGTGAAGGAGCATATGGAATTGTTTATAAAGCTCATATATCGGATGGTCAAACGTTTGCTATAAAGCAAACCTTATCATCCCAAGATGATAGTGAGATTGTTGATTTGATACCATTCGAAAGGGAAATTCAAGCCTTAAGAAATGTACGCCATCGTAATATTGTCAAATTTTATGGGTTTTGCTCTCATGTCCAACACTATTTTTTGGTGTATGAGTACATGGAAAGAGGAAGCTTGAGAACAATTTTGAACGATAATGAAAGAGCAGTAGAATTTCATTGGGACAAGAGGGTAAATGTGGTCCGAGGAGTTGCGGATGCTTTGGCTTATATGCATCACGAATGTTCGCCTTCGTTGATTCATCGAGACTTGACCAGTAACAACGTTCTATTGGATCGCAATTATGAGGCTCGTGTTTCTGATTTTGGCACTGCAAGACTATTGAGGCCAAATTCATCAAACTAGACTATTGTTGCTGGCACCATAGGGTATATTGCTCCAGGTACTTCATAATTTTTTCAATTTCGCCGACATTAAGTGTCAAACATCCCTTCTTCTTTTGTTATTTAATCTTCTTATGGAAATTTGTTTATACATTTAGAGCATTCAAGTTTAATGTTGATCAGAAAGCCTTCTACTTTCCTAATAAGGAAGAATTGGCAAAAGAGGTAAAAATTATAGTCTATCCATCTCAAGGATATGAAATTTGTGTTGCCTAAATGACGCAAGCATCAAAATCCTTTGAACGCCCTTGAAGCGTAAACTCCCATGCTCAAATCAATGTTGTAAGCATAGATTAAGTAGAAATTTGTACTTGTAACTGTTACCTCATGGGAAGCAATGTTGTTAATTTGAAAACAATCTATGATCAAGGTTATAAAAAAAACTATGAATTCCCACTCGCAGAGCTGGCTTATTCTTCGATTCCTACCAAAAAGTGTGATGTATATAGCTTTGGAGTTGTCGCCTTAGAGATAATCATGGGAAAGCATCCAAGAGATCATATCTTTGGGGAATGTTCATCATCCACCCAAACTAAATCGCCGATATTATTGAAAGATGTGTTGGATCAACGTCTCTCGCCTTCTAGACTTTGTCTTCGAGATGCGCAAGACGTTGTCTCAATCGCCAAGCTAGTGTTCATGTGCTTGCAAGCGGATCCGCAGCTTCGATCAACTATGGGACAAGTCTCATGTGAGCTTCACGTTCAAGTACCCCTAGAAACGCCACTCTCTACCATCACCTTAGAGCAACTTCGCGATCTCAATGTCAGGAAATTTTGAGCATTCATAGGATTTGGTAAGTTTTGAAGTTACTTTTTCATGTGCTATTGCGTTTCATCTTTAATCATGATATTGATAGGCTTTTAAATTCTTGTTTAGCTCTCACTAATTCTAATTGTGTGATTTACGATGTTCACTGCAGAGCTAGCTTCAACGTTGCATGAATAGTGCAATGTTCAAGTTTGGAATCGTGGCACCAAAAATAATTAGGGACGGCTTTCGGGGAGATCTAGTTTCATGATTATTTCCAACTTATTGCAAAGCGATCGGCAAGTGAATCTGCAAAATGCATAAATTGACATCTTTTCCTTCTTTCAATCGAGATGTAACAACATGTAGTTTTTATTGCTAGAAGAGATAATAATACAAGTAGCCTATGCAATTTTTTGATATATAGTGTCATAATTGAACTTCCAATTTGGTCATTCATCTTACTTTTCATTGATGTGCGCTATCGTCGTAAAACTTTCGGTTGGTCCAATGAGATGCTAATATATTTTGATATGTTTATTTTCATTCTTTCAATGGTTAATTTAAATGAAATTTGGCATGGACATCAATATAAGAAAGCTAATGTTTGATGGAGAAAAGTACGTGAATTTTGCACTCGTCATTTTGACTTGAAATTGGAAAACTATAAAAACTGATTTCAGATTGATTGTGCAATTCGTCGTTCAACCTTTTCCGCTATTTGACATTATTAAAGTCGCTACTTTTAAAACTTTGAAGATGAGCAATAAAGATGAGAACAAAAAGTTATTTTTCTTCCCCTTCCGTACGTCTTCGAAAAACGTTAATTAATTTAAAGATATTCTTTTTTGGCCAAATAATTTGAAGAAATTATTTAAAAATGCCCTTTTTACATGTCCAAACCCACCACAAATTTATGTATCTGCAATTACTTTGGGGATTAACGATTTCAAGATCATTAGGTTCGCTTCACATGAGAAGAGGATAGCTAACGTTTTTTCAGTACTTTCGCATAATAGCTCAGCAAAATTACTCCCCCCTGAATATCATTGCTCATTGCTGACTACTGGCTCTTGCTAAGGGGATTTGTCGTTTTTTCTTCATAATTAGCGCAATGTGCTTATAACCGATATATCAATAAATAGTAAAAACCGGACCGATAAATCTTGCTGCATCAGCCTTTAAAGTTACCATCTTGATAACGAAATTATTTTTTCCACGGTGTTATATATACTGAGGAAATTATTATGACAACTAGCAAGTACAAAAACGAAATACATGACGTAGTACAAAAGACTCAAACTTAAACCAATACATCTCATTATAAAATCAAATAACACCGTACAATTTGCGCCCATTGAAGTCCAAGTACATAAGAATCAGACTTAGATAAATACAATCTCATAAACAAAATTACAGCCTAATAATTAAAAACACCATGCTAAGAAGACCGATAAAAGCACATATATTTCATCATTAGAATACAAACAAATACACTTTTATAACATTTAGTACAGACAACAACAAAAAAAAGAATACGAATCTCAATGACCCGTTTCAAGAGAGGTGGCAGAACTCAAGTTGACCATTTCAGCGAGATATTTATCTTGGTGCCTTTTCACATGGCCCGTCCTACCATTAGGTTCCAAAGATAATTTCATAGCACATACCGTGCAGATGACCTTCTCACCATTGGGGAGGTCAATGATGTTGAACATCTTCCATAAATTCGATCCTCATCAAAAAAAAAAAATTGGAGTTGGCTAGCCATCTAAGAAATGAGTTAGGTATTGTTGATACATAAATTTGACCATTTTATTATGAGCTTTATTACGTATAAATTTAGGGATTAATTTTTAACCCCTAAATAAAAATAATATCCATTAAAATTGCATTGCATATAGACACTTTGTTTGCAAAAATTATTATTATCATTATAATTTTTTTTAAAAGAAAATTTTATTTATTTTAAAAAAAAAAAAGAAGAAGCAGCGAAACCGGGCCAGGGGCAGGCCGGCCCGGCCCGGCCTTCTTTCTTTTCCTTCTTCTTCCTCTTTCTCGTTTAGGCCAGGCCCATTTTTTCTTTCTTTCCCGCCAAGCCCGGCCTTCTCCTTTTCTCTCTGGCTCCCTTCCTTTTGTCCTGACCGGTGGCTGGAGTGAGGGAGGAGAGAGAGGACGGCACGGGAAAGGAGACCACAAGATGCAGAGACGGCGTCGACCGGGAGTTGGTGGTCGGGGCCAGGCGGGCCAGGGACAGCCGGGATGTCAGAGGCCATGCGCGCCGGTGCTTAAAAGCGAGAGAGGGAGAGTCGGCCAAAGGGTTTTTTTTTTTTTTTTTTTTTTTCCAAGAGGGAGAGAGACGGATTGGAGAGTGAGATGAAGAGCGAGAGAGCTTGAAGCTGCCTGGGTTGAGCATCGCTCGCCCATCCGACGCCAGTCGCCGACCTCTAGCCGACGCCCTCGAGCGCAAGACTTCTCGTTCCCAAACCTCGGCATTTCCGGTGAGTGTCTTTTCTGTTCAAACCCGCTGTTCCCGGGGACCTCGGCTCGGAGACATCGCGAGGCGGCCGACTGAAGTTCGATTTGTCTCGAACTGGCCCTCGTGCCGCCGTCTTCGAGCCGAGTAGGGGTTTTTGTGACTGAAACTCATCCCCCACGAACCCTCTTAGCACTGCCCTGTTTTGGCGATAGAATAGCCGAGCGAGTTGTCTCTGATTCTTGAGTTTTTTGTGTGCAACTGAGTCGATTTGTTTGATGTTGAGCAGTTCCATGTGTTCGCTCGGGTCTAGGTCCGGGTTCGAGTCCTAAGAAGTGGCCAGCGTCGTTCTCCTCACTTCTTGCCCACCACGTGCTTGACGAAATGCTTGAACCGTACCTGTGTAGACCTCTCTTTGTGCTGTGCATTCTAGCCGACTGCCATGCGTTCGTGATAATGCCTAAACAGAGCTGCGTCCTTGTTCGAAGAGGGTCTTTTGAATCAAAACATCTAAATTTTTTAGAAAAATTTGAACTTTCGACTTCAGATCATTCAGTTCGCGTTTGTTTACCTGAGATTTGAGTTTGCGGTTATACATTTTTATGTCTAGAGATCGAATGTGTCTGTTTGTCGATCCATGAGTGTTCTCCTTTTACTGGGAAAAGAGCGTGTGCATATTCATGAGAGGAGAAGTCGGCATTGAAGTGGCCGTGAGTTGCGAGCAATGGGCTTGGTAGGTTTAATGAGATTTGGGTTTTTGGTTGATTGAGAGAGCTTGGGTTGGTGTGGGCTCAAACAGATTCTAGGCCTTAGTTTTAGACGTAGGGGCAGCTTGGTATTCTGCTGGTTGGCCGATAGAGAGATCGGAGAAAGAGGAAGCAACCGAGAGAGAGCGAGCCTTGAATGAGAGGGAGGGAGAGGAACGTTGGCTCAGCGACGCCTAGTGAAGCCCACTCTTCCTGACTGGCCGAGCGACTGCAGCCGGCGACGCCACACCCACGAGGTAAGCCCGTGTCCCCTATTCACCCGCCTTGATCGAACCATCAGAGCGAGGCTTGCTGGCCCGGACTTGCTCATGCCTCTCTTCTCTCTCTCTCTCTCTCTCTTCAGTGCTGGTCGTGCTCGACTCGTTGGCTCCGGTGGCTTATGCACCCCCTGCAGTGTATGCTTCTATGCACTGATGAGTGTGAGTGAATGTTTCAAAGCAATTGAAAGCAAATTTTTAGTGTTTGTAATAATGAGAAGTTGAAGCGAATTTTTAACTGAAGATTCCTCCGTGCTTCTTGTGCGAAATGCAGTTAGGTTCATGTTTGACTTTTCACATAATTCTGAAGAAGTGATACAAGCAGTGTCTTAATTGAGGTACTATGTTTCGCCATGCAGGCTAATGTTATGCATAATTAAGAACTGTTGATGAAATTATGAGCAAGTATTCGAAAGATCTCAACAAGGACAAAAAAATCCCGTTCATTCTGGCCCTTCCATCTTCTACATCAATCGCGAGTTAGCTACGTCAGCCTCACTACTAACTAATTCCCCTATTTTGACAAGATTCAACCCATCCTGTAGTTTGTCTGCAAACTAAGGGGGCAAAAAAGACATGAACAAGAATAGTACATTTACAAGACACGCATGCCGGTGGCTAGTGGCTACTACTAACGGTGACAGGAGCTCTCCTCCACTCGATTTCTCATACACTTTTTAACTATGTTGCAACCCCACATCAGAATGCAAATTCCATGCATGGCATTAAGTATTTTCTTGGAAAAGATCAAGCCTCAGCTGATTTAAAATCCCATAATAATTTTATCATCCAAAACCATAGAAACCCCCGCATGTTAGGTAGTTGAAAGAAAGGATCAAGTCACCACAAGGATTCCTTAACAAGGAAGCATAGTCAAATGAAGCTTATGCTGATGCCTTTAATACAACTATTTTCCCTCGGTTGAGCTGGGTGTTCCAGGAAGCTAATTTATACTAGTTTATCGTAATGGAACTCATTTACTCGTCAAAATAAATCAGAAACATGTTGTCAAGGGTTCTGAGGCAACCAATACCTCAGTGACCAAGCCTCCCGGTGCACACGCTTATTAGTTATCACTCCAGATTAATATATGGCTGCTCCCAAGGTAATCCCTTCCGTGCTATCTTCTTCTAATTGCACTCAATTTCCCAGCGCAATGTGTTGTTGCGAGGCCTAACAAAAGGAGTAAGTCAAGCACTCGTCGGCCAAAAAGAAAATAGGAAACGATAGCACTTAGATTTGAGGACATTATTTGCAGTACAAAGACCCATTACGATTGGATTCACGATTGTCATTCCTTTTAATTTTTGAGTTCAATTGGACCCGTTTGTCCAAAACCAATGTCGATTGAACTCAATAAGAAATCAAATTCAATAGAAGCTCGAGCTCACATGCTGAAAATACTATAAATTTGAGAACCAAGTTATTTGTCTATTCCTCACATCGACAAATGTGAAGTCGGGAATGATCTTGTTTATTTGTTTGTGACGTGTCTAACGTGCTTAAAGCATTATGGTTGTATGAAGGTCAGATGGAAAAATGAATGTTATACTAGATATTAGAAAGCTTCAAACAATGTTTTATGGCATCTTTTAAGCATCTAAGTTAAGAGGCGGTTTAGTTAAGCTTTTTAAAAGTAAAAAAGGCAATTTCTTGCTTTTCAATTAAATTTTTAAAAATCATTTAACTTTCAAAAAACATATGATAAATTTGTTTGTGAATTTACGTATTCAGTAGTTGTATATTGTGAGATTTTGAATGTTTCGGGTTAAGAAAAGGTAAAACTGCGTCTATCAAAATATCTAGAGGAAGGAAAGAACAAAAAGTAAGTTTCTATTCATGGTTTTAATTAAACTACATGATCCTTGTATGGGCATTACAATCGCACGTAGATTGAGATCCAAGGGGATGGTTAAGTGATTGTATTGGTGATGAGTAACTTTTGGATATGCGAGTGCTAATGAAATATTATCTATTCATTAATTTAGTTTATAAAGATAATCAACAGAGTTGTGAATGTTTTATGAGAAGGGAAAATGACACAAATAGTTTTTGAAGTTTGGCCCAATATATAATAACATCCCTTAGCTTTTAATTTGTTCAATATAGTCCTTGAATTTTAGTCTAATATACAATGTCATCCCTGAACTTTTGATGTTCAATATGATCCTTGAAATTTTGGTAAATATTCAATCTAGTCCTTGAACTATATGAGAATGTTTAATATTATCCATGAACTTAAGTTAATGGAATGATAATATTGGATATCTTCGTAAAGTTTAGGGACTAGATTAAACTCCACATTACATATTGGACTAAAGTTTATGCAAAACATTGAATAAATTAAAAGCTGAGAGAATGTATTGCATATTTGATCAAAGTTTAGGAATTATTTGTGTAATTTATTGTGAATATGATAGAGAAGAAACTGATATCAAAGTTCCATTTTTTTCTTAATCATGGCTTGTGTGCCTCACGAGGCAAAATCAAGAGTCCCACGCTTTCTTAATTTTTGTCCGAAATGGTCTAAATTCAGATTTCAAAATTGCCAAATTAAACCCTAATCCCCAAAATGTGGTGGCCCCCTTCAATGCACTTGATAAAAGAAAGAAAATTTTCAACTATCTATTTATAATTTTTTATTACCAATTCATATCTCTCGGAATCCTAATCTCTGCTTTTGCATGGAATATTTTAAGAGAAAAAGTGTGAGAGAGTGATCAGATTACCATGAAATTTTTAAATCTTTATGGATTACAGTATTTTATATAGACATTAAGATAAAACATGTATGATTATGAGCTAAGAATTTTTTTTTTCAATGGATTATAGTGGTAAAGGCGATGCAAACTCAAATTGGATATTAGGCCTAAATTTTGACTGAAGTCCCTCACCATAAAAGTATACCTATTTTAGATTTTCCAATGGGACGTGATCTTATTCTGGCCCATCACGTGTAACATGGAGAGTCCATGACTCAAGAGGAACTAAGCCCATAAAAACTAAAAAGGAAAGTCAACAACTTATTGGTTTAAAAAAAAAGGGAAAAAAAGGAAACGATTGCTTCAAAAATGGAGGACGTTAGAGCACGATGATTCCTTTCAATTGGATCCAAGATTGCGAAATTGAATCCCTCTGCACTAACAATAACATAATCAGCCCGTTTGAAGGGTAGAATTGAAAAGAAGATGAAAAAGTGAAGGTCTTCACGGTCAGGGCCCTCCACATGATTAAGACAAATTTATTGGAATAAACAAAATTGTGGCAAAAGAAAAGAAATCGAATTGGAATGCAATAAATCTTAGTCATTCAATAAATGTGATTGTGATTTTTACCGTTCGATCTAATGTTGAAGGATCTGCATTTTAATTCAACCCATCACGTGTAACCTGATAAGAAAGTTCTTTCATCATTAAATTCGTCTGTGTTTTTTCGAGTGGAGATAGACTTTATTTGGGGCCCGTCACATGTGACATGATGAGAAACCATGACTCATAGAGAAGAGCTAGCCCATGAAGACCATAAAAGCAAGTCAAGAACCTATAGGTCGAAAATAGAGAAAAAAGGACACAATAACTTATAATAATTGAGGACATGATAGCACAGTAACTCCTTTCAATTGGATCCTTGATCGTCATTGCTCTAATTATTGATTTCAATCAAATTATAAAATTTTCATAGCTTTGGACTAACAATAATATAATTAGACCATTTAAGGAGAAAGGAAGGGGGGGGGATTCAAAAGCAGGTGAAAAAGTTAAAGAGGATTTTATGATCAATGCCCTCCACATGATTAAGACAAATTGATTGGAAAAAAGAAAACTGGGGCAAATCAAAGATAAAGCTAACGTTGATTTCGTTCTTTACGAGGATTTCATGCATTCATACCTTCATGAGTGTTTTAGGGGTTGAAGACTTGGTGAGCAAAAGCAGAGGAAGGCCCACACAAAATGAGACGCACTCCTTTCGAAATGTGAAAATGTTAAGAGGACTTCATGATTAATGCCCTCCACAAGATTAAGACAAATTGATTGGAAAAAAGAAAACTAGGGCAAATCAAAGATAAAGCTGACGTTGATTTTATTCTTTACGAGGATTTCATGCATTCATACCTTCATGAGTGTTTTAGGGGTTGAAGACTTGGTGAGCAGAAGCAGAGGAAGGCCCACACAAAATGAGATGCACTCCTTTCGAAATGTGAAAATGTTAAGAGGACTTCATGATTAATGCCCTCCACACGATTGAGACAAATTGATTGGAAAAAAGAAAACTAGGGCAAATCAAATATAAAGCGAAGGTTGATTTTGTTCTTTTTGAGGATTTCATGTGTTCATACCTTCATGAGTGTTTTAGGGGTTGAAGACTTGGTGAGCAAATGCAAGGAAGACCCACACAAGATGAGTCACACTCCTTTCGAAATGTGAAAAAGTGAAGAGGACTTCATAATCAATGCCCTTCACATGATTTAGACAAATTAATTGGAAAAAAGAGAACTGGGGCAAATCAAACATAGAGTTGATATTGATTTTGTTCATTACGAAGATTTCATGCGTTCATACCTTCACGAGTGATTTAGGGGTGAGGACTTGGTGAGCAAAAAACAGAGGAAGACCCACACAAGATGAGTTGCACTCCTTTTGAAATGTGATCTCTTTTAAAATGATTTCAAACTAAAAATTTCACAGAAAAAAAAAAAAGGAATTATGTGGGAAGAGGAAGCTCCATTGAGCCAGAAGACATGAGACTTGCAAGGAGCATCTATTTGAGCTTCAAAGAACCGGAAGAAGAGTGCCATTAACCATATACCGAAAATTATGAAAACATTGCATGTGAATTCGCATATCATTATTTGCATATTGAGAAAATTTCGAACTTTTTGAATTAAGAAAAGGAAAAAGTGTGTCCATCGCAAAAAGTAGATGAAGTAAAGAATGAAAAGTAAATGTCTATTTATGTGGTTTTAATTAAACTACCTGATACTCGTATGGACATTACAATTGCACGTGTATTTAACTTCAAGGTGTTGGTTAAGTGATTCCGTTGGTGCTGAGTTACTTTCGAAGATCTGAATGCTTACGAAACACTATCTACTCATTTATTCTGTCCGTGAAGATAATCAGCGTTGCCGGAATAATAAAGAAGAAACTGACATCAAAGTTCTATTATGTCTCAATCATGACTTTTCTACACCATAAGGCGAAATCGGGGAGTCCCACGCTTCCCTAATTTCGTCCTAAATGGTCTGAATTAAATCTCCAAACTTCCCAATCAAACTGATTAAAAAAGGAAAAGATTTGATCTCACAATGACGCCCCATTTGCAAAGAATTGGGCATTTGTTGTGCATCTGAACTGGGATTGGTTGATTTGGCTTTGAGTCACCTGTAGCTATGCTCTGCAATGGCGTAAAAAATTATTCTCATTTGCCCAATCTTACATAGCCGGCTTAGTTATCGTCGCTGCTGCTACTGTTCCTATGGTTGATCTTTTTGGAGTCAAATTTGGAAAAGACTATAATCCAATTTGTCTTCTCGACATTATGTTCCGCATATATATGTGCAGGTCCTGAAAAGGCTGCTAATCCAAACTGCACTTGAAATTTGTACTTGGTGAAGACTATCCGGAAATGGATAAAGTAAGATTGCCAAAAAAAAAATTGTAAAAATTATCCACGATGGTATCGGTCATGCCACGTAGGATGGCCGATGTCTACATTATTGATTTTCGATCAAAATTGGCTCGAATGATGAAATTGACATCTCATTAAAAATGTTTAAGATTATATTGACCAAATTAAAATATTCAAAATTAAATTGGTACAAATATAATAGATTTAGAACTTTTTTAATAATATCCGCTCAAAAATGTGTCAGTGTATGAGTTTTAGTCTTTCCTTTGCTGTGAATGTTTGATGGGTGACTACGCTCAGAGGTCCAAAAAAATCCAACGGGAAGGGGGTCGAATAGCTGGATACAACCGTACAAGTTATGCTTGGTATGGGGTCCATTCATATACAACCTTTTTGTTGCCAGGAACCTCCTATGGGATTGTTGAGAGAAGACATGATTTCTAAATGCTGTAACAGGAAATAATTGACACTGGATGATGAAGAAACGATAAGCCATCGGCTATCACAAGTGTCTAAGTGGCATCTTTTTTTCCCCCCAAAAGGAAACTTACATTTATTACTAAAATGATACCTAAAAAGATTCATAAAAAATCTCATAAATCACCATAACAAAGCAAGCCCGTAGAGTTGCAAAACAAATCAAAATCCGGAAATTAAGGTATATTGTTAGAGCATGGTTAGCAAAGGTGAACATATGCTTGTTCTTCAAGAACAGATTTGTGATTGCATTTAAGCAAAAAAATCGGCTGATGATCACTGAATCACACGTCATCATTAATGATGAGCATACCTCAGGATCTCCATTTGTAGCTATGACTTTGCCTTTTGGTGGTGTGCACCTAGGTTTAATATCCCCAACACCAAATGTGTTTTGCATAATTTCTTTTCTTTAGATTGAAATTGAATTTTCACCTTCACTATAAGGTGAGCATGCTTTGCTTTTCTTTTCTTTTCTGTCTTTTGGAGGAGAAATAAGGTGAGAATGCTCGAATGAAAATAACCGGGGAATTCTTGTACCACTGACAAGTGAAAAATAGGAAGTAAGTTATGAGTGTTTTAGACTTATCGTCTTATCCTTTTTTCCAGCTCCAACAATGCTTTGAGTCAAATTTTGTGGTTTTATTGCTATTTGACTTGATAAAGATTTGAGTGCAATGGCGCAAATGATGATTCATATGCCCAACCCTACTCAACTGGCTCAGTTGTTGTCGTTGTTGCTGCTGCTTCTACGATCGGTCTTTACGGAGTCAAATTTGGAAAATTAAAATTTTCTTCTAGACATTATGTCTGCATAAATTTTATAATGGATGATGCAGAAATAAACCATTGGCAATCACACGGGTTTTCAGTAGTATCCGTGGAGATGAATGCATGTTGGCCTCTTTTTTTTTTTTTTGGGGGGGGTTGGCTTAAGGGATTCGTTCCTCTCTTGCATGCGCCTTCTATTCGTCTTTCGCAATGGAAAACTTGGAACTTGAAGGAGCTTTGGTTTCTAATTCAGGAAGATATGCATTCTTCAGGTATTTCCAGCAAGCAATCACTTTCCTATTTTTTGAAATGAGAACTGTGTAAAGAGATCAGAGTTGGATGAAGAAAATTACGTCTTCTATTTATGGGCACGCTACAACATTATAGATTTAAGTTTCATCCGATCTTAATAAGGAAGGTCGCGATTTTTCATTTTTCAAGCTAATGGTGAAGGGATGCACAGCTTTCCAGTTCTCATTTTCTTTTAAATAATGTAATAATAAGAATTGGCCAAGAAGAAAGACATTAATAATCTTTTCTGTCTTTTGAAGTTTTTTTTTTCCAAGCCACGTATTACTTTTTTTTTTTTTTTTTGCCATAGAGATTGGTAAAGAAGAAAGTCATTACCCACTGTTGAAACTCAATCATCTAGACCAATTCATACGAAATAGATCAATTCTGAAATTTATCGCTCAATGTGTTGACACTTGAGATTTCACTAAATGTCTTCATCTATCAAAAACCTTTATTTGATGGTATATGAAAGAAAAATTTTAATCATACATATATATATATATATATATATATTATCACATGAAGTCTCTCTTTAATGTAGTATCCTTGCCTCTGATTTTGCATCCAACATTTTATAAGAAAAAGGTGAGATTGTCATTGGATAATCGTATATTTTTCACGTCTTTATAGATTACGGTTATATATAAACATTATAGCAAAACTCGTTTGATTATGAGCTACGACCTTTTTTCAATGAATTGTAAAGGTAGAGGTGATCCGCGCTCCAATTAAGGCATCCAGCCTAAATTTTCACCAAAGTTCCTCCATCATAAAAGTATGCTTTACGTAAATATTCTGGCCCACCATGTGTAACATGAGGAGAGTCCATGACTCGCGAGTTAAGACCAGAAAAAGTAAGGAATTTATCGGTTAAAAAAAGAAATAATAATCAAAGTGGACTCCTGACGGAAGAAAAAACTTGATGCACGAGCAAATGTGATCTTCTCAATGGTATGACATTCATCATGATGATTAGCCATCTATAAATATCTTATCAATCTTGTTGTTGAGAACATGCGAACCTGCACAATCTCACACCGTCAAAACCACCCCAAAATCATGGCCTCGTCCTTATTTCTGTGGAAGCCGTCTTCTTTAGGGGTCTTCTTCTTATTCTACGCGCTCTTCTTCGTAAACAACATCACCATCTCTGTTTCCACTCCATTTCATGGCATAGTCGTTTCTGCTTCCTCCATTTCTTTCGCTCCCAATACGACCAACCATACGGATGGAGCAAAGACTCTCCTGGAATGGAAATCTAGTCTCGAAGACCACAACCAATCTCTCCTGTCTTCATGGCATGGCAACAACTCTTGCCACTTCATGGGTGTCACTTGCGACGACCATGGATTCATTGCCCATCTTAATCTTTCTAATCTTGGCCTGAGAGGAACTTTAAATAGTCTCGACTTCTCGCACTTAACCAAGGTGGTTAGTCTTGACTTTTCCAGCAACTCGATCTACGGTCCTATAGCCTCAAGTATTGGTAACCTTTCCAAACTCAAGTATCTTAATTTTTATGACAATAGATTGAGTGGACACATTCCTTGGGAGATTGGATTGTTAGATTCTCTTTTGGAAGTTTCTTTTGGCAAAAACAATCTTAGAGGTCCTATCCCTACTTCACTAGGAAACCTAAGCAACTTAAATATGCTCGGTCTTTTTCAAAACCAATTTTCAGGACCCATTCCTCCATCTCTTGGAAAATTAGGCAACTTAATAGGATTGAGCATGTCACAAAATGACCTTTCTGGTCCCATTCCAAGAGAGATAGGTGACCTAAGAAGATTGAAGTTTCTTTACTTATGGAGTAACAAATTTTCGAGATCGATACCTTCAGAGATTGGGAGACTAACCGATCTTATTGAATTAGATCTTTCTAATAATACTTTGACTGGTTCAATCCCAGCATCAATTGGAAGCATGACCAATTTAACTAAATTGAACCTTAGAGATAACAACTTTCTCGGTACCTTGCCTCCCGAAATTAATAAGATCGTTCATTTGAGTGCTTTGGATCTCTCCAATAATGAACTCCAAGGGCAGCTGCCGGAAAATATATGCCTTGGGGGATTGTTGCAAAAATTCATTGTGACAAATAATCATTTCACAGGTCATATTCCTAAAAGCTTGAGGAATTGTACTTCATTAGTTAGAGTGAGGCTTGAAGGAAACAAACTTACTGGAAATATAACGGAAGCTTTTGGAGTATATCCGCAGCTGAATTTTACGGACTTGAGCCACAATTATTTGCATGGTCAACTTTCATGGAAATGGGGGCATTGCCATAATTTGACGAGCTTAAGGATATCGAACAATAACATTTCCGGTGAGATACCCCCGATTTTTGGAAAGATGGCTCAATTACAGGTACTTGACCTTTCTGCAAATAATTTAAGGGGAAAGATTCCGAGGGAATTGGGAAGCTTGAAACTATTGCTAGATCTTATCCTTAACAACAATGGGATCACAGGTGATATTCCCCATCAAATTGGATTTTTATCTCGATTGGAACATCTCAACTTAGCATCAAACAATTTGAGCGGAGCTATTCCACCGCAACTCAGCCTATGCACCAATTTTCTGAGCTTGAACTTGAGCCAAAATAAAATTGAGAGAAGCATTCCTCCTGAGATACGCAATGCGCAATTCCTAAGGGTTATTGATTTGAGTCAAAATATATTGACTGGAAGAATACCACCAGCTCTAGGAAAATTGAGAGTCCTAGAAACCCTAAACATCTCCCACAATGGCATCTCTGGTTCCATCCCGCAAAGTTTTGCTAATTTATGGGCATTAACTTCTGTTGATGTGTCCTACAATGAGTTGGAAGGTCCTCTTCCAGATGTCAAAGCTTTTAAGGAGGCTCAATTTGAGGCAGTTCAGCATAACAAGGGGCTGTGTGGGAACGTGACTGGATTACAAAAATGCAATATTTCTACCATGAGCAAGAAACACAATCAACACAGCGGAGCTAGAATTTTGATTATCCCCGTTCTCTCATTCTTGGGATTCCTCGTTCTCTCTTCCTTCTTAATTGTCCTCATAATCATTGGTTGCTGTCGAAGAAAGATTATCAAGAGAGAGAGCAATGCATTGATTGGGACTAATATTTCAAATTTCTTGCACATTCTGGGTTTTGATGGCAAAATTTTGTACGAGCGAATCGTGGAGGCGACGGAAGGATTTGACTCCAAGTACTATTTGGGAGAAGGGGCCTATGGCGTTGTTTACAGAGTTGATCTACCTAGAGGTCAAACTGTTGCTGTCAAGAAAATTCCATCGTCCCAGGAAGATGAGACCGTCGACATTGTTCCTTTCGAAAGGGAAATTGAAGCCTTACAAAATGTTCGCCACCGCAACATCGTGAAGCTTTACGGATTCTGCTCTCATGCACGGCATCGTTTTCTAGTGTACGACTACGTTGAAAGAGGGAGCTTGAGAACAATTTTGAACAATGATGAAAAAGCATCAGAATTTGGCTGGGACAAAAGGATTAATATAGTTCAAGCAGTTGCGGATGCATTGTCGTATATGCATCATGATTGTTTTCCTCCATTGATCCATCGAGACTTGACCAGCAACAACATCTTGTTGGATGCTGATTATGAGGCTCGCATTTCAGACTTTGGTACCGCAAGATTATTGAGGCCAGATTCCACCAACTGGACTGCTATTGCTGGAACCATTGGATACATCGCTCCAGGTGATGTTCTTTGTAGAAGCATATTAAATTTACTATCCCAACTCATGTTGTCATTGGAAATTCCTTAATCATGTGAAAGCAAATGTCCGAGTCTTTAATTACAGCTAACATGATTATCAATGGATTTTGAATTTTTCAATTGCAGAGCTAGCTTATACAAACATCCCAACCGAAAAATGCGATGTATATAGCTTTGGAGTAGTAGTACTGGAGATAATCATGGGAAAGCATCCGGGAGATTATGTCTCGTTGGTTTTTTCATCCACTCAATCCGAGTCACAAACCCCATTACAGGATGTGCTGGACCAACGCCTCTCGCCTTCGACAAATCGGCATGCGCAAAACATACTCTCTGCTGCAGCACTGGCACTCTTGTGCTTGCGGACCAATCCTCAACTTCGACCGACCATGACACAAGTCTCACAAGAGCTTCGAGTTCAAGCACCACCGGTTTTGCCGTTCTTTGGAGTCACCTTAGAACAACTCCGTGATCTCGATGGCAGGAACTTTTAGACCGCATTCGGGAGGTTGCAAGTTTCCGATCGAGTTATTGTTGTGTGTTCACCTTTTCTGGCTTCTGTGTTTGGCAGTAATATGTCGATTAGTTAGTTATAAAACTTGTAAGATGCATAGTCTAAATGTTTTCTTTTTATAAGAGTAGAATGGTAGTTAATTTTCCTCCTTTCGTGTAAGCAAGCATCTATTTACAGTTAATATAAGTCATTTGTTTCTTAGCAAAATCATCTAAACTTGTTTAAAATATCATCTCATATATCACATTACGAAGTCTTGTATGTGCAATTGTTCTGGGATACTTCACAGTTTTGGGATCATTATGTTCGGGGAAACTAGTATGATAGAAAGCAATCAGACTCACATAACACGAGGATAATGTTTTCGACAAAATAGCTCGTTAAAAATCAATTTGCAGGGGGATTCTTGCCTTTTGAGCAGCCAAAACCGAGATTGGATGTTTGGGACGTCCAGAATTGACATCAATACTTGCTGGGGTGTTCGTAAAATTCTAAACGCAAGTGGCCATGTCAAACAAATAATATAATGATGAGAAAAAGTATCGTCCCACAGAGATTGATAATTAATAAACTAATTAAATACTAAAAATAGATTAATTCTAAAATTTATCCAACAAATTAAAATAGAATTGAGAATAAATTTAAACTAAAAATCTTTACAACAAAATTAAGAGGCTAAATGCAATAAATCAATCATATAAATATGATAGAACATCCGATTTCTCTATAACCACTATATATTTATTTCATATTATTATGCATACAAGAACGATATCAAACATGTGATAGCGGAATTTCTTAATCTATTTACTATCCTATCTCTAGGTATAGCAAACTTACTCAGTTTAGTAATCAACTATATCTCTATGTGAATTAAAATAAGTGCATTAAAATCTATGAATATTCCCGGCTTACAATGAGCCTTTTGGATCACCTAATCATCGAAAGCTACACAAATCTATCCATATTTAATTCATGGTTATATATTATAAGGAGCAATTACATATTATCACTTCTCAATCTTAAATATGCACATCAAATCATTCAAGTGATGGCCAGTCATTTAAAAGCATTGAACACAATAATATATAACTCACATATATGAAATCACTTGCACACATAAAAATCATGAAATTTACATCATCATGGTTAGGCTGAATTATAACCCTAACAAAAGAAAATTAGAACATAGTAGAAGAAGAAATAAATATATAAATCAAACCCAGCATTTTGAATCAAAGAACAAGAATTCTATTACCACTTTTGTTTTCTCTTCAAATTATTTGAAAAACACTCAAAACAATAAAAAAACGATCTAAAAAAAAACTAACTATCATAAATTGAATGAAATTAGGGAGTAAATCAGAGAATCTTTGACTTGATATCATAAATTTAGGGAGGATTTGATTTGATATCCATCTTCCAATGCCTTCTTAATTGAATTCCAGATTTTGCCATTTTTTTTTTCTTATCTTCTCCATATCTCATTATTCTGCACAAATAAGGAAAATTCGAATAATCAGAAGAAAATCTAAATATTTTGTCATAGATATTGCATTATTTGTTACATAAAATAGGTAAAATAACTCTATTTTTATAGAGTTATCGGGGGTTCTTCATGGGAGTTAAATCAATTACTAAATGGAATTTGCGTACCCTAATTAGCAAAAGCTAGTATTTCTCAATTAATAACTTCTTACTTTAACTCGGCAAAAATCAATGAATCAATCTCAGGTATCTCACGAGTAGATTGTTTAGTTTCTGTCCTTACGTGCAACCTCTTCTTATGGGTACCTCGGAAGGATTATCACTTGATTTTTTTACTATCTAAAGTAGGCATTAGATTCGCATGAACATGGTGTGTCCATTGACTTTGAGAGGGAATGGGCGGCCCCAGATTTCCCCTTTTTTTCCCATGAAAGATACGAGAAGAAACCTATAAACACTCCAGTTGGATTGGCGGCTTTCTAAGGTAACTAGAAATGGCACGCTGGTTCTCGTTCCCGGGAAAAAATTAAAATTTTGTAAATGTCAGTTTATTACCTTTGGTCTTTCTTTTGCTATAAACGTTAGATGCGTGACTAAGCCCAGAGGTCCAAAGTCTCCGAACAGGAAGAGGGCCTAGAAGCTCGGCGAAAGTTATCTGGGTTAGGGATTCATTTATAAACAACCTTCTTGTTGCCAGGCTCCTTTTATGATATTGTTGAGAGAAGACATGATTCAAAGTATCAAAAAAGTCTAAATATGTTGCATTGGTACTACTTCAATCATAAACCTTTCAATCGAGTCAATTTAATCATAAACATTTTCACTTTCATATCAATTTATTCTATTCGGCCAATTTAAATTGGAAATTACTCACATAAATACGGCAATCTTGTATGGCATAGCCGATGCTAACATGGATTTTTTTTAATAATTTTTTTTATTTTTTTTCTTTTTTCCTTTGTTTTTATTTCTCTTTTCTTTTTGTTGGTAGCCGGCAAGGGCTATCCTTGCCTGGGTGAGGATCGCTCTTGCTAGCCATAGGCAACGGTCAATCTCACTAAGCTGCACCTGAGCAAGAGTTAGCCTCGGCGAGGCCCAGCTTTTTATCATATTTATTTCTTTTTGTTTTCCACAAAATTCAAATCATTAAAAAAGAGGACTTAACTCCTTTTCTATTTGACTTCTCTTGTTTGTTTTGGATTATAACCAATGGAAACGTAAGAGTGGTCAAATGCTACGTCATCAAATGATTGTATAAGGCAGGTAGTAGCTTACGAAAAAAAAAATCAAGAATGAAGAATGAAAGGAAAGAGAAATTCAAATAAAAAAGAAAAGTAAAGTGATTGGGTCAAGAATCCAATTTTGGATTCAGTATGGATAAAAGATCCCTGACTTAAGGCTTTGGTAGCTGACCTCTTCTCTGAGGATGGCCGACCTATTAGATCGGTGATTGAGTCTTGGGGTTCGCCACTTCCCTCCTTGTCCGTAGTCCAAGATCGGTTTTGTTGGAGGGAGGACTCGTCGGGCGTGTTCTTGGTGGCCTCGGCTTGGGAGGCCTTAAGGCGAAAGAAGGTTAGAGTCAATTGGCATCACTTCATTTGGAACAATGCCATCCTACCTCGATACTAGCTAAACCTATGGCTCATCACCAAGCATAGGTTGCCTACTCAATCTCTCCTTATGTCTCATGGCAGGATTGATGCTGCCTCCTGCCCTTTTTGTAATGAGGTGCCTGACTCTATCGATCATCTCTTTTTTGGGTGTCGCATTACTTCTAGTATTGCTTTCTTTTGGGCGACCAGATGCAATCTTCCCTAGAGGAACAGGTCTTGGGATGAGACTCTCAGTTGGGCCACTACCTTGCTTTCGGGCAAGGATTTTTATAAGTGTGTTGCCCGTTTTTCTTTTGGTGCGCTTTGTCACATCATTTGGAAGAACATGACAATATTCTTTTCAGGAGGGAGCCAGTTTCTATCCCGGCCATGAAGAAGCGTCTTCTTAAGGTCGTTAAAGACAAGGCTATTACCTTCAAAAATGTTGAGGACTCCACCAAAAATCAGAGACTGCAGCGTTCTTGGGATGTGGACCCCATTATCTTCTCTTCCCCTAATCGTCATTCGGCTGGCTAAGCATCTTGTCGTCTGCTAGTTTGGTTGTGCCTGGCGGTTGGTCTGCCGTTGGCCTTCTCTTTGGGTTGCTTGTTGTTGCCATTTGGCTTTTTCCTAGGCTTCCTTCCACTCATAATGAGCCTGTTCATCTTGAGTGCAAATTTTTGAAGCCATTTTGTTTGTACAGTTTGACCTTTCCCCAATATATTGCTTACTTTCACCAAAAAAATAAAAATCCCTGACTTAGGCGAGGGTTGGCCTCGCTAATGCTCAATCCTCTTTTTTCTCTTTTCCTCCAGAAATTCCTTTCCACAAAATCTATTCTTTTTACTTGTCGAACTTAGTAATTTAATCCGCAAAGGAGTATCTGGAGGCTTTAGACTTTAGGGGTCATAGAAACGGCAAGGTTGATAATAAGTGGCACTTTGAGGTCAACAGTTTTGAGTAGAAGAGGATTAGAGTTTAAGGTTGAATACGAAGAAGGAAGTGAGATAAAAATCAAATCTTGGCAAAATTTATACATTACAAAAACGGTCCTCTATACATGAAGATGTGATTCATGATAATAGCAATTCATGAATAGTGTCGATTAAGGTAACGTGTCAGGAAGCTATGTGGTAGCAGACTGCACACAGAGTACAAAGCTTCAGAGGTACAATACGCATTAAATTTGTCTGCAGATATTGTAAAAGAAACCCAAATTACTTTTAATTCTTTTAAAAGGAGGCATATATTTACACCAAATATAACTAGATCATCATCATGGATAGGCACATGACTTGAATACAAGTTATTATTTAATGCATGAGCCATCGTCGACGACCATAAAAAATGTTACTAATATCAACATACATCCATGACCATTAATCCACTGTTGATATAAGACAGCGTATAATTGATGATGATGAACATCATAGTAGAATTGGTTGGCAAAGATACCAATTAAAGAGAATCACTTATTGAGACTGCGAATAGGGAAGGGATATATGAGAAGTGCCAAAAAACAGTTATGACATTCCAAATTGAAATCATTCGTGGAAGAGATGGAGTTAAAGTTAAGTAGATCAGGGAAGAAAGATTAAGTTAAAGCAAGGGTGAAGGATCAAGGTGCAATTTTTAAGGAGAAACCACCTCAACACAATATTGTGGTGTCGCTGGAACATAGAATTGAGATCCTCGGAGATATGGAGGCCTGACTAAAACTGCAAGAAAACTGCTTTTGAGCGGTTATGTCACAGGCACTATATTACACTAGTGCTCGACTACTAGAGACCACCCCCCTCCTGTGCTCAGTGCACAAACAAACAATATGTCATCTTCCAATTATCTTTACATTTCTACACAAGAATTTTAGGTTTCAGACTCGCATTGTCGATTAAATTCCGACGTGTTTCTTAGTTATAATTACCAAATTTTCATTGTCGATTATATTTCTACATTTATCTTTGCTTTAAATCCTAGGTGCCTCGTCAACGATTAAATTCCAATGTTGCATCTTCACATTTTCAGGCTTTGTTCTTGATTAAATTCCAGCAACATTTTTGTAATGTGGCTATTTTTGAAGTAAACTTGCCGATTCTTTTGTCTACCTGTGATATCTTCTGTTCAAAATCATCACGGAACCCATCTTGTCTAATAAAACCGAAGAACGACTTTTGATGACATGTATTTTGTCATTAAATCCAATTCAAGTGAAACGGTTAGAAACTCAACTAGAAATGGATCAGGTATTAAAATTTCAGCTCAACCACAACTCTATTGGAAAATCAAGGTATTTGATTAGACTGGACAACGATTGTTTTGTAAAGGAACTTGAGCTCGAGTTTGAGTTCAAACTTAAAAAAGCTCGAATAATGTGGGTACATTTTGTAATTTTCAAGATATTTATATCTATTTTATTAAAATTTATATTCAAAGAATAGGAAAGGTCAATTCCATTCGCGAGCCTATGGAACTAGAAATTGGCGAGCTCAAACTTGGCGCGACAAGGTAGTTTGAGTAACTCAAGCTCGAGCTTGACCAGGAATCAAATGATTTTTATCCTCGGGGAGCCCAAATAACTTGACTCAGTTTCAATCCCGCGCCCTACGATAATGTTGCTTCCAGTACACGCCCTCTTCCTTTTCAACTCGTTCAACACTTATGTCAGGTGCATGCAGATTTTGAGTCTAAATTTCGCCTCTCATCTCCTAATGCAAAGCGCAGACCACGACAAGCACAACAAAATTGAGCATCCCAACAGTCTGACACCCTCTTACCTTCCCAATCAATGGCTAGATCATCCGGATCGTGTCTCGAACTAACGTATTTTTATATGTTTCAGCAAGTCCAAAGTACAGTTGTAGGAGACAATTTCATTGGTTTTAAACTTTTTACTTATATTGTATTCCTCACTTATAGGGATATGTTAACTAGAATCTGACATCTTTAGTCACGTATAACAATACTAAAATGAATAATAATAATGGACATCCAACACGCGTATGGGAAGTTCCGACTTCCAGTTGACATTGCTACTTATATAGGTCAGGTTCACCGGTAACAAGCTCGTCGGAGAACTCCTTGTACTGATCGAAATCATGACTGAACCTAATAATTCAGTTTTAGTACTGATCTGCATCCTCTGTGTGTCCACTACTTTATTTGTTTCCTTTTGCCATAAAAGGTCCAGGTCACACCGGCTTCCTCCGGGACCCTTCAGATGGCCGATATTCGGCAACCTGTTCAATCTTGGGAAGATGCCTCATCGAACACTAGCTGGCTTCCGTGAAAAGTATGGCCCGGTGATTTGGCTTAGGCTAGGCTCGATAGACACCATGGTGATTCTCTCAAGCAGAGTTGCAGCCGAGTTCTTCAAGAACCATGACCTCAATTTTGTGGAGCGAACCATCACCGATCTCATGCAATCTCAGGAGTACTACAAAGGATCCATTGCCCTAGCCCCATACGGCACATATTGGCGGGTGTCAAGGCGGCTGCTGACGGCGGACATGCTAGTTGCCAGGCGGCTCAATGAAACAGCTCCAATCCAGAGAAAGTGTGTCGATGACATGTTGACATGGATCGGGGAGGCGGCATCCACGGAAAAGGTCCGACTCGGAGAAGGTGTTCACCTGGCACGCTTCGTGTTCCTCATGGCATTCAATTTGCTGGGGAATCTCATGCTGTCCCGAGACTTGCTTGATCCGGACTCGAAGGTTGGATCTGAGTTCTTCGAGGCAATGAGCGGATTGATGGAGTGGTCAGGCCATGTGACCATTGCGGACCTATTCCCGTGGCTGCGGTGGTTGGGCCCGCAAGGGCTGAGGAGAAAGATGGATCGGGATATTGGGAAGGCCATGAGGATCGCTTCGGATTTCGTGAGGGAGAGGATTGAGGAGAAGAAAATTAGGGGAGGCGATGATCGGAGGGATTTTCTTGATGTGTTGCTTGAGTTTGAAGGAAACGGTAAGGAGGAGCCGGCCAAGCTTTCTGAGAAGCAAATCAAAACATTCATACTGGTACGACCACAAACTTTGAATTGCTAGTTCTGTAAGGATTCCTGTGTGTCCAATCATATTCGTAGGGGATAACGGCAGGTGAATATCACTTGATTATTCAATTATCTCCTTAATGTATAACACATAATCTTACTCGATTCTGAGTCATTTTTCTATTTATAACTTTACTTTGAAACAAGATCAGCATCCTTCCATTAATATAACCTTTTGGCTTTATGGTTAGGGTTCTTAGCATTGTGTAATATGTGTCAAGAATTCGATAGAACCATTGTGAGAAACATGCAAGTTTCTGAGTATGTCAACAAGGACAAAATTAGACATGTAAAAATATGTTTATGATTGTTTGGTAAAGTATTGTGGTAAATTAGTAGCCTACTTGGTATAACTTCCCACAGTTGCTACGTATTTAAAAAATGGTATGGCTATGGTTCCATTGCCTTGGCCTAGAAAAATTTACGGATATGGCTCCATTTCGTGAAATTTTGCCGTGCTTGCTCTCACATACTCTCCTCTTGACATCACAGGAAATGTTCTTGGCTGGGGCAGAAACATCGAGCAGCACTGTCGAATGGGCACTGACAGAACTCCTACGGGACCCAAACTCCATGGTCAAGGTCCAAGCAGAGCTGTCCCGGGTTGTTGGGTCCAACCGAAAGGTCCAGGAAACCGATATAGACCAGCTCTCCTACCTGCAAGCAGTTGTGAAGGAGACCCTCAGGCTCCACCCGCCACTCCCATTCCTCGTGCCACGGAAGGCCATGGCCAACACCATTTTCATGGGCTATGACATACCCAAAAACACACAGGTCTTTGTGAACACTTGGGCGATCGGTAGAGACCCAGATGTCTGGGAAGACCCTATGGCTTTTAAGCCTGAGAGGTTCATTGGATCGAAGTTGGATTATAAGGGTCAACGCTACGAGTTCATTCCGTTTGGAGCAGGTCGAAGGATGTGTGCCGGCATGCCCTTGGCACATCGCGTGCTTCATCTGGCTTTGAGCTCGCTGCTTCATGAGTTCAATTGGGAGCTCGATAGCCGCATTGATGCAAAGACGATTGACATGAGAGACAGGGTGGGGATGACCATGAGAAAGTATGTCCCCTTGCTGGTGGTACCCAAAAGAAGAGCAATGTGAGACTGGGTTCTGCTCGGAATTTGTGCTTGTTTGACATATTGGTCTGAGCCTTTCTTTGCTTGCTCAAATGCGTATCCTCCATGGTTTTTACTTTCTAGTTATTTCCTAGGCTAGAAAATGAGTAAATGACAAGATGTAATATGATGTATCTAAAACCAGCTAGATTGGTCATGTAAGGTTGCTCTTTTGTTTTGACATTTTCATTGGGTAAGATGTTAATCTTTGGTGAATAGAATCAAATTTCAGATCATGATAATACGTAGTTGCACAAATAAGCTCCGTTTCATGAGTTCAGAGAACTTTCACAACCTATTATAGTCCCGAGTTCAGCAGACTAGAAACTAAAGACGGCAAAAATCAACACAGAAGAAATGGACCCAGTCAATTATTTGCGTAAAAATTGTCAGCTTAGAGGGCACCTCACTAAGTGCCAAATTTACCAGACTGCAAGATGAAGAAAATGCGCATTCCAGTATTATGCCTCATGTTATCTACCGTCACTCAGAATAGAAATAGGTTTTATATATTGAGAAGTCAACATTTGACCCGAAAATAAAGACTAATGTCTTGCAAGTCTAAGTGCCGCACTTAAGTCTCCGGAAAAAACCTCTCAGCTCTCGCTTTCACTCTGCCAATCCTGCATATATAGTTTAGACCCACCAGAAGTTCGACAATCGCTTCCTCAGTTTTTGGTTGGTCTGCGACATACAACGTCTGTACCAGAAGCACATTCGCCCCAGAATCGCGATTTTGCTTCTCGAAGCTCTGCTCAGATTGCCATTTTATTGTGTTGTGAGCAAGCGGAGCTAGCCATTCCAGCATTTGCGCCACTGTCATCCTCCATTTCTCCACAATCACACCATCATGCACCATCAACGCCAAACTCTTGGCATGCAACCTTAGCCTGGCCCTCAGAGCAGTTCGAATGGAAGCAGGCAACATATGATAGAGGTCCTCTCTCATGTCGAGGGTGATTGAGTGAGGCGAAGATGCTAGCTCCTCAATTAGAACAATCACATTAGCATAGTGCACAGCTAAGGCAGCATGGCCAAGAGTATGAGGAGGGGTGATTAAGCACCCGCACTTTGCATAGAAAGATGCGAGCTTAGAGTAAATTTTGTTGCTCACGAGCAACCTCTTCATATCTTTGTAGTCCATTGTTCTGACATCATTTCCAAACACACTTGTCGCTCTCGTTGATTCAACCATCTCTGTTCTGCAGTAACCGTCGATAAGGGGAGAATCGGTTTCCACATTAATGCACCCCTTGAAAGGCCCAATGTAATGTGACTGTTTCATCGGTCCGTGCCTTTCCCTCAGTGAAGAGGACTGCCGATGATGAATTTGGTGCGCCTTTTTGTTTGGTATATCCTTGTCAGGACGCAGTGACAAATAGAACGGATCGAGGCTGTAAGCAGATGTATGGACCGAAGATTGCATTAGAGCAGACAGGGAGTGGTCCTTGGAAAAACATGTGGGGTGGATTTCCTCTAATTCAAACTTATCTTGGTCACCCCTTGGTCACCCCCAAAAGCATGTGTCATTTTCTCAAGAATCGTGAAAAGCGATCTGGCGAGGAGCCGAACGGTATAGTCATAAGTTCTGTTACAAGGAGACAACTCACGGAGATTACGCACCACCTGAAACTGCCACATCGCCTTCTGCTGAAACTCAAACAGTTTGACGTGGTGCGACATGGGATTGGCCTTCATCCTCCTAACCGTCTGTTGAAGTTCCGCCAACACCTCCTGCTCTTGGGACAACTGCAGAGTGACGGCAATAAACCTTTCCATTTTCTTCACTCTTCTGTCCATCTTCTTCCATTTGTACTCCCAACCAAACCATTTGATGTAGTTGTTCATTGGGTCATCGAAGAAGCTTCTAATTTGGTGGTACACAGGATCGGCACACCTCCTCGCAAGCCTGACCACCGCCCTGGCCACGTACGCGAAATTGTCGATGATCTCGTCCAGCACAAGACTCATGATGTAGCTATCATCTTCACTCACAAGCTTCCTGATGCCCACGGATCTCGCCATCTCTTCTCTCAACTGCAGAATCTTGACATCGCTCAAGCAATGCCATAACTTAACCACTTTGGACATTAGGCTCACGACCTCGAAAGACAAAATCCCAATCGTGGCTTTCCCATGCTCTTGCGCCTTGCACCGCGAGCCCCGCCAGAAATTGCCCAACCATGATTCGGTCACCCTTTCACCTCCCATTGAAATGCTCCCAGTGGGATCAAGCAGAGATAAGTACCTGGAATGCACCTAGTAATTTCGACAAGCTTCTTGGTTCATGTACCCATATGAAAACCCAACCAAATCAGGTGACGGTAGAAAAAATGCTAAACTGCAACTCCATCAAAGCCACAATCAATTTAGACATTGAACCAAATGTCTACGCAAAAGAGACATTAAGTTAAACCAACCACATTCACGATGCCAACTTTCCCAGGGAAACTTCTTTTTTCTTTTTCTTCAAATAGCAACAGCAAAGGAGTCGCACAATTAAGAATCACAAACGAAACTCTACTGAACCGATCCTTTCCTCTAAACCGGATGTGGCAATACGCTTGTTTTTCCAAGACATTTCTCTGCTTACATATATTCACATCCAAGACAACAACGTTAATCCAGGAACCAAGCCAGCACCATAGTTAAACACCATGCAGGAGAGTGCGTGAAGAAGACAACTCACTGCCGACTTGTAAGGCTACGAGATCGTCGTCCAAATGGAGCAACATGAAGCAACAGAAGGTGAGCGAGAGAGAGAGATAGAGAGAGAGAGCGAGAGGGTGTTGCGCACTGTGAGGTGATGCCGGCCGTGAAATAAGAGGATGGCATGCCAAATAAGAAAAGAGAGTAGGGAATGGGAACGAAGGAGGAATGAGGACGAAAGTCATTCAGACCGAGGAAGGATCCGAGGGATCATTTGGGGTTTATGCTACGCGATTCCTCATTTGGATCTCCCGGTGTTGACAATACACAAGAGAACAAATCCAAGTACAATCACAATGAAATGTTCCTGTCGTGCTTCTGTCGTTTCCGCGGCGCTTACGATGCCGTCGCCCGATGGGAGGGGCGTCGTGGGACTTCACCAAGTCAACAGTCTTCGCAAAACCTTGACAAAATTGACCGTCCCCTCCCAACTCCATCCCCTCTTCCTCTCCTGAACAGCGTCCCCTCTCTTCCTCATCTTCTTCCACGCGAAAACAAACTAAGGGAAGAGAGAGAGAGAAAAAGGGCCTCGAAGCTCCGTTCACACCCGAACCCCACACTCGTCTCGCCCCTCGCCTCACGCTCTCTCTCTCTCTCTCTTCTTCTGTCTCTGTGTCTCTGTCTCGCTTATATCTTGGTCTTTTCAGCTCCCTTTCCAGACGTGCATCCGCTACTGTCTCCGCCTCCCTCGCAGCTCCGAACCCTCTCGGCCGTTCCACCCGTTTCCGCCGGCGGGGGGTCCCCCCCGGGTTCTTGATGCTTGCTTGCCGTTTCGCCTGTGCAAGAACCGATCGCGATCGACGAGCTCTCCGGTACGTGTACCTGTCCGTCCTTCGCCGCCTCTGTTGCTTTGCTTTGCTTTGCTTTGCTCTGTTTTAGCTGGACTTTGGGTCGCGGCGAACGTGACTTTGGGTCGCGGCGGCCGTTTGGGCCGTCCGCGCGAGGGGTTGAGGTTGCTGTTCCTGTTCCTGTTCCTGTTCCTGTGTCTGTGTGCTGATTGGTTTGCGGTTCCAATGGTTCGGACATGTGTCCTGTAGGTGCTTTGTATCGAGGAACGATGAATTTGGGTCGGATGTCCTGCTTCTTTTGATTCGTTTTCTGGGTTCTTTTTCTTCTGTCCTTTAATGGGCTGTTTTCGTAGTTGCGAGGAGTGTCGCGCGATTTGAGCGATTTCAGCATGTGGTGGTAGCGAATTGAGGAGGGTGGTGGTGTCTGTCTGTGGAATTCGAAAGGCTTCTTCGCGTGGGATGGAGTTGCGGGATCGGGTTTCGAGACTTGGAGCCGCCGGATTTCTCTGGGCCTTGCTTAGCTGTTGTGTGATCGACTGCCTCGAGACCGATATTAACTGCCTGAAGACCATAAAAGCGTCGGTTCAAGATCCTCTGAATTACTTGAACTATACTTGGAATTTCGACAACTCCACTGAAGGCTTCATTTGTCGATTCACCGGAGTGGAGTGCTGGCATCCTGATGAGAACCGGGTTCTTAATCTAAAGCTTTCTGATATGGGACTCAAGGGCCAGTTTCCTCGTGGCATCGAGCAATGCAAAAGCTTGACAGGATTGGATCTCTCGAGCAATGAGTTCTCTGGACTGATCCCGGAAAACATATCGAATATAATTCACTTCGTGACATCTCTCGACCTGTCGTCCAATAGTTTTTCTGGACAAATCCCGGTCAACCTTTCAGAATGTAAGCACTTAAATTCCCTTAGGCTCGACCACAACCAGTTGTCCGGCCAGATTCCGGCTGAACTCAGACTACTCGATCGACTCAAATCCTTTAGCGTGGCCAACAACCTTCTGACGGGGCCAGTCCCCGTATTTAGCGAGAACGCTACAATCACTAAAAATGATTATGCAAATAATCCAGGACTTTGTGGTCCTCCTCTCTCTCCGTGCATGATAAAGAAGACCTCCAACGCTAAAATAATAGTTGGAGCAGTGGCCGGTAGCGTAACTCTCACAGCCATAGGTATTGCGGTCGGCATGTTCTTTTATATGCGTAGATTGTCTGTGAAGAAGAAGAAAGATGAGAATCCTTTAGGCAATAAGTAGGCGAAAGCCTTAAAGAAAAGCAAAGGTGTCAAGGTAAGATTACTGAATGCACTGCTTTTGAATTTGTTGCAAGAATTTCTTTTGCCTGCATCATAAATACCATCTCTCTCCCTCCCTCCCTTCCCGTGTACCCGTGCGCGTGCCCACTTTGACTGCGAACGAATTTGTATGCATCTACAGAACTGTTTTTGAGCAGGACTGAGTATTGTTAATGCTCTCTAGGTTTCCATGTTTGAGAAGTCAGTTTCCAAGATGAAACTAAGTGACCTGATGAAGGCTACAAACAATTTCAGCAAACACTGTATAATTGGATCAGGAAGGACAGAGACGACGTATAAGGCCGTGCTCGAGGATAATACTTTACTCATGGTCGAGAGGTTACAGGATTCTCAACACTCCGAAAAAGAAGTGATGTCTGAGATGGCTACACTAGGAAAGGTTAAGCACCGCAACTTGGTTTCACTTTTGGGTTTTTGCATGGCCAAAAAGGAAAGGCTTCTGGTCTACAAGTACATGCCCAATGGTATACTCCATGATCATCTACATTCTCTGGATGATCCCAGCAAAGCTTTGGAGTGGACTTTGAGGCTGAAAATTGGGATTGGAGCAGCACGAGGACTGGCATGGCTTCACCATAACTGCACTCCTCGTATTATCCACCGCAACATAAGCTCCAACTGCATCGTTCTTGATGAGGACTTTGAGCCTCAGATATCTGATTTTGGTCTGGCTAGGCTCATGAACCCAATCAACACACATTTGAGTACTTTTGTGAACGGGGAATTCGGTGATCTGGGATATGTGGCACCTGAGTACGCACGGACCCTCATGGCCACCCCAAAGGGAGATGTGTACAGTTTTGGAGTTGTGCTTCTTGAACTGGTAACTGGTGAGAGGCCCACTCAAGTTTCTAAAGCACCTGAAAGTTTCAAGGGTAATCTGGTGGAGTGGATCTCCGAGCTCTCAAACAGCTGGAAACTCCACGATGCAATAGACAGATTTTTGGTTGGAAAGGGAATTGACGATGAAGTCTTTAAAGTCCTTAAGGTGGCATGCAGTTGTGTGTTGCTAGCTCCGAAGGAGAGGCCCACTATGTTCGAAGTCCATCAGTTCCTAAGGTATGGTCAATAAAATACTCTGATATGATTTGTTAGAAATCATATAGGGTGAGTGGCCATGATAGGGTGGCCCGTGAGCCGGCCAATGAGATGGCATGGAACCCCCTTTTTGCTTGTTAGGCCGGAAGAGATTGGAGTTGGCAAGCATCGCCCGGGGGATTTGTTCTCCGCACTAGGGTCCACCGAACTAGATGCATCACAGCCGTTGATTTTTACGGGCCTCCAAGCGGACTCCCCATGATGGCCCGTAAAATCGACCGTTGTGAGGCACTCGATTCATTGGACTCGAGTCCAAGGAAATATCTCTCGCGATTGATGTTGTCAATTTTATAAGTTTCTTGTTATGGCAAATTCGATGTGCAATGTTTCTAATGTATAACTTGAGAACCATGGTGGTGAAGGATAGATCTCGAGACCAAGTTTTCGATTCTACTTGAAATTGTGTCTCTCTTGTTTCACTCGATTTTTTGAAAAGTAGGGGGACGACAAGTGTGCTTTGGCACTGTTTTTTCGCTGCCAAGTCATAATTAGGGTTGTTATACTTTCCAAAGCAGAAGCTATCGTAAATGGTTACGCCCAAGCAAATAGAACATTAATAACAAAGATGTCATCAAAAAGATAGATATATTTAAAGAATCGTGTTTCCATGAGGCAGCAAAACGGCAAGTCGTTAGTGGTTGTCCCTTTACATAAAGAGAGAATAAATGACTTTTTAGAAATACCATATTTGACATGAGCAGTGACAAACCATACGATGGACATTGAATAGGCAAGAAATGTATGGTCAATAAAATACTCTGATATGATTTGTTAGAAAGTCCACTAACAAAACTCAATCTTAAAGGTAAAGAACATGAATCGCATGTACATAGGAATTGAGCTTTTAGAAGAAAGCGTCGACTGAAATAATATGAAAGAAAATACTTACACCGAGTTATTAGGACTTTGGCCTTAGCCTAGTGTGAAAATATTACATTGGAGAGACAGAGATTTAAACCTGCTATAATATCATGTGGGATTTTGTCGAGCCATTACCCACCGTTCTAAAAACTTAAGTTGTTTTAGATGAAAAAAATAAGTAAATATTGAATCACGCTTTGTCTGATAGTTTAAGTTTTTAGAACAGTTAATGATGATTCTATAAAAATCTCACATGGTATCAGAACATAAAGTCTTGAGTTCAAATTTTTCTATGCTTTATTTGCTCATCAATTAAATACATCTATGCCTAATATTAGGCAAAGAACACCAGACTAAACGTAAAAGGAAATGATAAAATATTTAAATATTAAACTATACTTTCATTTGACAGTTTCAACTTTTAAAGTCGACACTTTAGCAAATTGAGGACAAATCGCCACGTGGGAGATTACTGACGTGAATAATTGCTCTAGAAACAAAATTTATTAAAAAAAGAAAAAAAGTAACTTTGATCAATCATGGTATTTATGTCTAGCGGGTACAAACCAAATGCCAAGGCGTCCTCTTGCAACCATCGCGTGGAACATTATCGGCCCTAAATCTCCAACTTTCCCTATCCCTTTTGCGTGTGAAGAGATCGGGGGAAATTAGTCACGGACACGACGCTAACGTGAAACATGGTTCATGGAATTCAAAGCGGACAGGAAGATTCTCCCTCCTCCTCCTCCCCCTCCTCACTTTAATATAAAGGAAAGAACAACGACGGTTCCCACTTTTATCTTCTTTTCTCCTTTTTGTTTTTCTAGCTTTGTTTTAGTTTGATTTAAATAATTAATTAAAACGACGTGGAAATAACATGGTAAAAAAAAATTGGACAGATTTGACTGCAAGCAAAACATAATATATTGCCCGATTTTCGGCAAAGTGCAAAGCATGGAGGAGGGCTTGCGTTGACCGGGTCAACGACGACAAAGTGCGCGATGGGGACGCATGAACCCGGAGACCCGCGAGGAAAGTTCGTGGTGGTCCTCTGTCACCGTGCATGATAAAGAAGACCTTTAACGCTAAAATAATTGTTGGAGCAGCGGCCAGCGGCGTTGCCATAGGTATTGCGGTCGGCATGTTCTTTTATATGGTACGTTTAGTGTTGTTTATCTTAAGCAACTCCTTTCCCCTCGATGCTCGTTTTTGCCTCTCTGTTGTTTCTATTGGGAATTTGTTTATTCGGGTATGTCAAATGGATCACACGTTCTTCCCGAAGGACCAAAAGAATGAGAATGGAGAACTGTTGCTTGATCTGGGTGGGTTACGATTTTCCTATTACTCTTGTCCATTGCTTGTAGATTTAGGTGTAGTTAGTAGATGTCTTCTCTTTCTAGTAGGGGTGATCGGGTAGGGTCCAGACCTGGACCCTATACCCGACTCTGTTATAATCGGTTCCCCTTTTTTTAATTTTGTACCCAACTCTGTTTGCATTAGACCTTATATCCGAACCCCCCCTATTTTTCCGATCCGGTTTTAGGGCAACCCCGTTTCCATTGGAACTTGTTTTGCTACCGTCCGATATCCTATACAGCTTCTAATTTTACATTAATACTCGAGAAAACAACATAATCTGCCTAATTTGTATTGAAACATTCAGCAAATGTAATCAATAAGTACATGAACTTGTTGACTAAATAAAAAAACTAAGGATCCGCAAGGGTCATTATCATAACCAAAATCATAAGGCAAAGCAAAAATCCAAACATTGTATAAACATTAGTAACAAACATGGGTCTAATATTAGTTTCATTCCCACAATTACTACATGAAGTTGTTCATTTATTTAAAATGATTAGCAAATCTCTGCTCCAAACATGACTCCTCCTGCAAAAGTGAAATTAGGCGAGCCAATCCACGTAGTACAAAATCTCTAACAAAGACCTAAAATTCATACATAAAGAAAAATCAACAAGAAATCATGCTCTAGAGACATATGCAAAAGTTATGGTTTAATAAAGTCTATTTACTTACCACAAAATCGGAGTTTTCACAAAATGAAGTCTATTTTCCAATGTTAATGTCTTCGGTAAGACAATCCAAATCTAAAAACCAAAAAAGAGATTAAATAAAGCATTCACTTAATAGATGGTTATTCGAATGAATTACAAGATAGAAGAAATACATACAACTTACCCACCTCAAACTTTTCCGCATTCTCGATACACTCTTTAACATTGATTGTCACACGAACAGCTTTCAACCAATCTTGAGTGCAAATCAAACCTTTCACCACTCTAGGAGTCGAACTTTGAAAGCTGTCAAGTACACGTCCCGGCGTACTAAAAGTCAGATCGAAAGCAACGGTAGTCACGGGAATAGACAAAACATCTCGAACTATCAAAGATAAGATTTTATACTTTAACCCAGTACTCTTCCACCACATCAAAAGGTCAAGATTAAGGACATCTTCACTTTCAGCTTCAAGATACCGATCAAGGTCAGATTTGTTTTCATCCACCACTCTTTTCTTCGCATGGAGAAAGCTTTTATGCTAAGCATGGATTTCACACTCATTGTCATCAATATCGATATTGGAAGCATTGCTCACACTTGAACCACTAAAATTTTCTTTACTAGAAGAACCATCAAAAGATTGCTCATAAAATTTATATAAACGTTCCATGGCAACCTTCACTTTATTATGCATCTCATCAATTTTTGCTTCATCATCATCAATTTGTTCAAAACAAAACTTCACATAATTCAACTTTTTTGTAGGATCCAATGCAACCGCAATCAACACCATCATATTTACTTTATCCACACCCCCATAATACTTGTCAAACTTCTCTTTCATTTTTATACCCATAACTTGAAGCTTTGGGTTCAAGGAATTCGCCACATTATTCAAACATTTATACAACATAGCTATCCCCTCAAAATAATCATTTGAAGTAACATATGAACTCCCCGACATCATTTTGGTTGCCTCATAAATCCGTTTCAGAAATTTAGAAAGAATGATGGCATTTTCCCAATCTTCATCTTGAGGAGAATCATCGTCAATCTCTCTTAAGAAAAATAAATCATCTTTTTCCATTATTTCAAAAGCTTTCCTGAACTTTATGGTGGTGTCCAACATCATGTAAGTAGAGTTCCATCTAGTGGCAATATCAAGACAGACCGAACCCTTATATGCAATCCTCTCACTCTCAATACAAGTCTGTAATGTCTTAGCTCTAGCAAGAGAACTCCTCACATGCCTAACTATGTTTCGGATACGTGCAATAGAATCACGCACTTCATTCAATCCATCTCTTACTATCAAGTTAAGTATGTGAACAGTGCATCTCATATGTAAAGCATCGTCATTCAAAATAAAAACCCTTCTCTTGAAATTTTTTCCTTCAAATAATCAACGGCCCCATCATTTGAATTAGCATTATCTATGGTTATTGTGAATATCTTCTTTTCTATTCCCCAGTCATGAATACATTTATCCACCATTTTGTCAATCTCCATACTCTTGTGACTATGCATTACTACAAAATTGATGATTCTTTTATGCAACTTCTAATTTTCATCAATAAAATGTGTAGTGAGACATAAGTAGTTCAAATTTTGAATGGAACTCCACATGTCAGTTGTGAGTGCAATCCTAGATTTAAGCTTACCAAAGAAAGTTTTCAAACAAGTTTTTTCACTCATATACAATTTCATACAATCTCTTGCCACCGTAAATCTTGAAAGATGTTGAAAAAGAGGTTGTAATTCGGTGACAAAATTGCGAAAACCAACATGTTCAACCATGGAAAACGGTTGTTCATAAATAATAATCATCAGAGTAAGCATGTGCCTACAATGTTCTTAATCAAACTTCCATGTCGTTAAGACGCTATCACCACTAATAGTATTTTCCCCTTGTCGCGACCTACCCCTAGAGGGGAGGGAACAGGTTTAGGGGTATTGCCTAAGGACGGGCTTAAGGCCCATGATTAGGCGTGGGCTCTCCCAAGCCCATACCTCGCGTGACATTGGGATATTTTTTAGGAAATTTGCACAAAAGGAGTCGCCATTAGCCTATTGGGGTCGGCTAGAAACCAAGTGAGGCATGGGAGTGTACCTCACTTTCTACGCAACCAGAGAGTCTAGGGTCGGGGACTTGATTACACTAATCGACTAATTAGTGCCCTTTCACTCATATACAATTTCATACAATCTCTTGCCACCGTAAATCTTGAAAGATGTTGGAAAAGAGGTTGTAATTCGGTGACAAAATTGCGAAAACCAACATGTTCAACCATGGAAAACGGTTGTTCATAAATAATAATCATCAGAGTAAGCATGTGCCTACAATGTTCTTAATCAAACTTCTACGTCGTTAAGACGCTATCACCACTAATAGTATTTTCCCCTTGTCGCAACCTACCCCTCGAGGGGAGGGAACATGTTTAGGGGTATTGCCTAAGGACGGGCTTAAGGCCCATGATTAGGCGTGGGCTCTCCCAAGCCCATACCTCGCGTGATATTGGGATATTTTTTAGGAAATTTGCACAAAAGGAGTCGCCACTAGCCTATTAGGGTTGGCTAGAAACCAAGTGAGGCATGGGAGTGTACCTCACTTCCTACGCAACCAGAGAGTCTAGGGTCGGAGACTTGATTACACTAATCGACTAATTAGTGCCCTTTCGGTACCTAATCTTGTTCATTTTAACAAAATGATTTTTGGCAGGCAGTTTGGATTGATTTTATACCTATCCACTAACATGTAAGGTAATCATGCGGGTACGCAATCATTAAAGTAACAATCATAGTTACCAAAATCTTAATTGCAACAAAATTAACACATGCAACTAAATAATTGCAAACATAGTTAAACATATAAATTAAACACGCAATATAATCAACATACGAGCAAATAAAAACCTAATTATGCTAAAAAGGCAATACAAGACAATACCTAAACAAATCTTACATTTTTTTGGATTTTCAAAATTTTTAATTTTTTAATTTTTCAAAAATATATATTAATTATTTTATTTATTTTTAAATATATTTTTTAATAAAAATTTTGGTCGGACCGGGTCGGGTCCGGTTTGACTGGGTTCGGCTCGACTGGGTCCAGTTTGACCGGGTCCGACTCAATCGGGTCCGACAGGTCGGGATTGGGCCTTAGCGAGCCCAATCCCCTGTTAAAAAAAATTGAATTTCGCTGGCCCATAGCCAACACCAAATCTGGGCTATGGGCTGCAAAAGGAAAGAGATCGAGCAGGCCAGAAAGATTTGGCCTAGCTCGGTCCGCCTCATCTGGTTAGCGACGGCATAGTCGTGACCAGAGGAGCTGCGATGGCACCGTCTCGGCGATTCGCCGGCCAAAGCGCGTCGGCGCCGTTCCGGTTGTGCGCGGAGAGGGGGAGGGGTAGCCTTCACTCCCCCCCCCCACAAGGGCAAAAGGATTCGACGGCGACGGCAAAGGGAGGGTCGAGGGGTGAGCTCCGTCGACACGCGCAAGGATTCACAGCTCCGATCCCCACGAACCCTAAGACGCAGCGCACTGGGAACATGACCTAGACCAAGTAAAAGAGAGAGAGAGAGAGAGAGAGAGAGAGAGAGAGAGGGAGAGCAATGAAGGGAGAGAGACGCGGCCTACGGCTCCAAACGGCGGGAACAGGGGAAAATTTCAGCTCGGCATTTCGTTGAGCAGGTAGCACGCGCCCAAGAATCACGAAGCTTTAGATCCAACCGAGATCCGAAACGGTAGTGGCGGTAACCAGCAGACAACTAACAGTAAACAGAGACTTAAGGGGAACCTACAGAGGCCGAAGCTCGCCCGAATCGGATGGAACGAGCTCCGACCAACTCGACCTCAAAGATTGCACACCAAGTGTTCAACGAAATACCAACCTAAGTTCGGCGGGAATGGCGGCTCGGAGACGCGTCGGCGACGGCGGCGGTCACCCGGAGACGAGTCGGTGGCGATAGCAGCGGCCGATTCTCCCTCCTCCTCATGTTTCCTCTCTCTTTCGCTCTCAATTTTTTTTTCTCTCCTCCTCTCTCTGTTCTCCTTTTTGCTTTTTCTTTGCTTGGCTCGCGCACGTGGCCTTAGCTGACCAACCAGCGACCTCTGCCAGCCGGCTCTAACCCCAGGACCGCGTCGCTCACCTGCCATGCGATCTTGCTGCCCCCCTGTCGCGGCTCCTTTCTGCATCTGAGAGGCTGCTTTCTACTTCGCTGCTTCCCCGCGCAGAAGATGGCTGGAGAGCCAACAAACGAGCGCGGGCCGGGCCAAAAGAAGAAGGGGGCTGGCCCGCGTAGGGGGAAAAGAAATAAAGGAAAAAGGAAAAGAGGGAGATGGGCCCAGGCCCATGCGGCTTCTTCTTCTCTTTTTTTCTTTTTTTTTTACATATTTTTTTCGGGATTTTTTTCTATTAGTTTTTGTTTCAATTTTTTTTATGTGCTAGAAAATTAAAAAAAAAAATAGGTGTCAACAGTTACCCCTCTTTGAATGTAGCCTCGAAGAGGTTGCATTCAAAGACAGAAGACACCTAAATTATTTCGGCGGTAAAGAGACCCTGGGTGCATGGGCACGTATGAGGTCGACGAAAAGGACTCATAATTATGGAAGCGCATCTTGTCAATAAGAGGAAGAAAGACCCCAAGCTACAGAAGCACGCCGTGTCATAAGAAAAATGAAAGACCTCGGGCTACAGAAGCACGTCGTGTCATAAGAAGAAAGAAGAGACCCCGGGCTACAGAAGCACGCCATGTCATAAGAAGAAAGAAGAGACCCCGGGCTACAGAAGCACGCCGTGTTATAAGAAAAAGAAGAGACCCTGGGCTACAGAAGCATGCCGTGTCATAAGAAGAAGGAAAGACCCCGAGCTACAGTAGCACGCCGTGTCATAAGAAACAAAAGAGACCCCGAGCTACAAAAGCACACCGTGTTATAAGAAGAAGGAAAGATCCCGGGCTACAAAAGCACGCCGTGTCATAAGAAGAAAGAAGAGACCTCAGGCTACAAAAGCACGCCGTGTCATAAGAAGCAGAAGAGACCCCAGGCTACAAAAGCATGCCATGTCATAAGAAAAAGGAAAGACCCCGAGCTACAGAAGCATGCTATGTCATAAGAAGAAAGAAGAGACCCTGGGCTACAGAAGCACGCCGTGTCATAAGAAGCAGAAGCGACCTCGGGCTACAAAAGCACGTCGTGTCATAAGAAGAAGGAAAGACCTCGAGCTACGAAACACGCCATGTCATGAGAAGAAAGAAGAGACCCGGACTACGAAGCACGCCGTGTCATAAGAAGCAAAAGAGATCCTGGGCTACAAAAGCACGCCGTGTCATAAGAAGAATGAAAGACCCCGGGCTACAGAAGCATGCTGTGTCATAAGTAGAAAGAAGAGACCCTGGGCTACAGAAGCACGCCGTGTCATAAGAAGAAGAAGAGACCCCGGGCTACAAAAGCACGCCGTGTCATAGGAAGAAGAAAAAGGAGGCCTCACCATGTAACAACGGGTTTCGATTGGGTTGAAAATGCATGATTTGAGGAAAACCAATGAACCTTTGTAGATGACATGGTTTAAAGTTGACCATGAACCTTTTGAAAAATCGCAGTTTAAAGATAAACTCATGAACATTTTAAAAGCGTGGTTTAAGGACAAACTCACGAACCATGTAGTTTAAGGATAGACCCACGAACCTTGTGGTTTAAGGATGACCCACGAACCTTGTGTTTTAAGGATAAACCCATGAACCTTGTGGTTTAAGGATAGACCCACGAACCTTTGGAGATGGCATGGTTTAAGGCTAACCATGAACCTTTGATTTTCAAGGAAGTACTCGCTAACTCCTTGAAACTGCATGACTTCGCTGAGGAATCCTGTCAAACTCAATTAGAGTAAATGTCATTAGAGACGTCATCAAGAGACGTATTTGTAATATTGCAGTATTAAGAACAAGTTAATCGAACTAAGTCTGACTACCTTAGAAAAACATTCGATGTCAATCAGCTTCATGTGGCGCAAAACTGTCATCTTGCTTGGGGATATATCATTAATCATCAAATTTTCTGGGAGTCACGTTGTTATCAGAATGACTACGACTCGTAAAAAAGACTCATTAAGCATGCCACACTAGAGCTTCTTAGTGAGAAAGGGCTTCTCACACGCTCTCGATAAGATGGCTGCTTGATCCCATCTATTCATGTGGGAGATAATTGGTTGCTGAGAGTATCTCACATAACCTATGTCGAAGGCTTCTAGAAACATTCGAGATGAGCAGAGTCTGATCGATCAAAAAAATCTTATAAAAGGACCGCAATATAGATTTGGTCATGGGCTTACACAAAGGGACTATTTCTTTGAGGCCAATAAATGAACATTTGTCGCTATCTTCATCGGGTTTACAAGTCGAGAACTTGGAAAATAAGACAAGATAGAATTACCTCAACTCCTTCAAGCAATAGCTTCTTTATGGCATTCTCATTTTCACTCAAACCATCCCAATCAGAAGAGACTTCGGAAGAGGGTTGTAAGGTTGGTTTGGGAGAAGCTCGAAAGGCTTAAAATTTTCAAGAGGGTTTTTAAGAATCGGTGATCATCATGGCATCGTGACCAAGTCACTTGATCTTTCGAAATCATTTGGCTTTTGAAACACAGCGCATCTCGAAAGTCTATTGACTAATAATTTCCGCATTGGAGCTTTGCCCATTTTTCTAATTTCCTTTGCACTTGCGATGATTTTTTTTACGTAGGCACTTGGACGTTGATAATTTTTCTTCACATAAGATGCAGCCTTTTGGCTCTTTTTCTTAACAGGTATTGTCCTTGCTTTTACCAGGCACACTACTTTTTCATGCCCCCTAGTTTGTCGAACTCTTTTTTTCTTTGAACTTTTGGAGCTCTTATGACTTTCGAGATGTTTTTCCTGTTTTTTCATAAATGTCAATTGCATGTGGTCAGTCTTTATGCCTTGCCCCAGTGAAGGGAGATGATCACTGCTCGGGACCCAGAAATGAACAATCAGGCCCAAATTGGTTAAAGCAATGGGTATCAGTATTTGGATAGAGAAGGAAATGCTCTTCTTCACCTTGGGATGAGTCAAGCTCTGATGAGAATTCATTTGAAGCTATCACCAAAAGATTGATGCAAGTGAAAGTAATAGAATTTTTCTCAATCTTTCACTCTACAATACGACCGTAACCTCTTATCCTGCTCTAATGTAGGGTCGTTCTCGACAGGGGTACTTTGAATGATCATCTTTATTCTGCCCAAAGGGGTAGTAAGAGATTAGTGTAATGCTTGGGATTGATGAAGGAAACACCTTTATCATTTCGATCTATGCGCTCAATGAGAATGAATCTTTCTCCCTAAGAGAATGTCGCTTTTCACTCAACTCCCAAAAGTGTTTGAAGGACGCGTTTGGAAATGGCTTACATTTCTTCATCCTAAGCACCTCTTGTTTGGCATGGTTAACGTTTCACTTTTCACTCTACCGAGACCATCTGAGTATATCAATCTCCATAGGGAAATTTGATTCAAAATGAATAACCTACAAAACGAAAAAACAATTTTGAGATAAAATGGATGCTTAAAAAGTTTGTAGAAATTTTCTTTTTCTTTAAAAAAATTATTTATTTTCGTGCTTGTCTCTAAAAAAAGTGCCAAAGGTTCCTTTCTTGTTTTTGTTTTTGTTTTTTGTTTTTTTTTTGGAAGTATTTTTTGTAAATTTCAAGAAATCATCCTCATATCCTCGGATTTCCTCGTCCTTGCAAAACAGTCAAACCTGGGAGCATGTGGAGGCCTAGGCCTCAGTGACCATCATAGGACTAGTTTGATGTGCTTCCACATGTCCTTAATAAAACATGTGTCTATTTTATTGAATGAGGAAAGATAAGGTCGTATTTTAACACATACCACCCTCGACTAACGTTTCAAGATCAAGGCTAACCACAGTTCACGCTACGAACGACATAAACAAAAAAGAAATAACAACAAGATCCCACGCAGGGAATTGGACATAAGACAGAAGACTAAGCTGAATGAGAATCGCCCTACTCTGGAGGGACAGCTACGACTTCGGAGGACTCAGCTTCCTCACACATTAGGATGGTGCATATGTCGTCCTCCTCAAAAATTGAGTTCACTCACTCTGCATGATTTGGTAAGGGGTTCTGTTGCACGTTAGGTTGAACTTCCTTGAAAATCAGGATGCCCCCATCTAGCAGTTGCTAGACTTTGCATTTCAGCACATAGCAATTATCCACGTCATGCCCCCTCTCTCCCATGTGGTACTCACAGGTCTTGGTCGCATCGAACTCGACGAACTTCGCGGGGTTGTCCCTAGGTACCTCCTTTGCAACCATCCTCTTTTCGAGGAGCATGGGCAACAGCTTCGACAACGGGCGTGGTAACAGGGAAAATTGCCTCCGAATAGGTCTCTTGCCCTTGTCATATGCTCGGGTTGAGCTTCCTTGGGCCATTACAGGCTTATGCACGGGTGTTGAAGGTGGCTTAGAGAGAAACGGCTCTTTCACCAGCGCTACTTCAACTGCAGTTTCCTTATCTTTTCTCGCCAGGAATTTCTTCGTGCCTCCGGTAGATATCTTTCCCTCAACAAATGCCCATTCGACTCCTTCACCTACCTCAACCAGTTGCGTAAACATCTAGCAACCCGAGAACACTAACCCTTGAAAATATTCAGGGGGCAATGTCTTGAGGAATAGTTGCTTCATCTCCCTCTCATCCAAGGCCGGCTTCACCTGTCAGGCCATAGTCCTCCACCTTTGCGCGAAAGCCTTAAACAACTTATTCATCTTTTTCTCAATGCGGGTCAACTCTTCCCTCGTGGGGGCGAGCTCGGTATTAAACCGGTATCGCTGCAAGAACTCATTGGCTAAATCTTCCCAATTGGTAAATTCTTCAATGTCCAATGCGATGAACCACGTCAGGGCAATGCCTTCCGAGCTATCTTGGAATGTGTGTATAAGGAACGGCACGTTATCAGCGTAGCGAGCCATTTTCCTCAGGTAATACCTAAGATGGGTCTTGGGGCATCCCGTTTCGTCATACTTTCTTGTGAACTCAGGCTCTTGGAAATTCTCAGGGAAGTTCGTCTTAGTGTATGGAGACAGCCTATCAGCTCCTTTCAGCTCATAACCTTGCAAGGCACACAGTCGCTCCTCCATCTTTGCCAAACGTTTTTCGCTCTCTTCACTTAGGCGAGGTGTTGGGTCTTCCTTCGGAGGAGGATCCAAATTAACGATGACTAGCATGACAGAAGGAGCCACTCCGACATTTTCTTTCCCAAGGAGATCAACAACATGCGTGCCCCCCATCAACGGGGGAGCTTGTCCTGATGACGCAGGAGTGGATGTTCTAGTGACAGCTATAGCGGGAGGCTCCTTAAGCTTCTGGCTTATTTCAAGCATCATTGCGATGAGTTGGGCTAGCTGGTCCTCCATCTTGGCCATGCGCACGTTGGTGTCCTCGTTCTCCATTCTGACTTTCGTGCGCGTGCGAATTGGGGATCTCCGCTTGGCCGTGTCGATGATCGGCAGAAGACAATTGATCAGCTAGTACCTGGAGCAAGGATAGATAAGCATATATAAGTACAATAAATAATCAAGCGGTCGACCCACGACAAAGATTTAATTGCCCCAATTTGCTCGTTTCATTGAAAGCCAGGTTGCCACATAATATAAGAAAAAACATGAGAGAAAACCCACAAACAATGAAGCTATTATCGAAGACCGAAAGACACTCTCCTAACTCCTAATTTCCAACATTGAGACTCGAGACAAGCTCCTTAATATTGCAACGCATGCTAGTATGATCCCGCTACATATCGCACTTGACTTACTCTAACTAATAAGGACAGCTTCCGCTCGTGGCAGCTCAACTAACTCGGGTTAACTTCAAAGCACGCTCATCGGCTTCCTCGAGCTCCCTTTTGAGGCGCTTAATCTTAGCTCGGTGGGTAATCTTCAATGGCACTTCATGAATCTTTGGGCGAAGGCTCTCCGAGATCTTGTGCCTAAGGATGTACTCCTTCGAGGCATAGTAGGTTTTCTCTTGCCTCTCCAACTCTTCTTCAGGCCATATCAGCTTCCGGGGGTGGCACATATCCCACATTGACTTGACCAACGCGACGGAGTCTTCGCGATCTTGGCATCCATCGGGGAAGTCTATCCTGAGCGGGTCCTCCTGAATTGCCGGTGGAAGCTGTTGAACCTCTCGAAACTGACGGGTGACTCGGGTCGGGTAATATTCGGTGACTCCAGTGATTCCCAACAAAGGAATAGGTCCAGTAAGCCCACACACAAACTGCGCTTCTTGAACTCGAAGCCATTTGGCATGCCATTGGAAATCCTCAGATCCAGGATTGGTCATGAAAACTAACCACTCAGAATAATGATAATCAGGGGCAAACGTTTTCCTATCTCTAAACTTTAGAATAGGGTGGCTAGAGTCAGAAATATCACTTATGGTCATCAAGCCACCGAACCCCTTAATGTGAGAAAAGAACCAAATTTGCAAGAGCGCAGGGGGGCATGGAAAGCTTTATCTTTATTTTCTTTAAAACGAGTAAGGGAAAGAAAAGTTTCAGTCAAGATAGCATTAACAAAACCCTTTCCCATACATACTTCACGAACTACCCATGCTACGGAAGGATTAATAGCGTTCCTACAATGTGGGAATATCACAAACCCGAAGAAGGCTAGCAAGAAGATCCTATTCTTTTGGAAAGATTGGGCATTTTGAAAAAGCTCATTTAGAAATGAAAACGGGCAGGTTCTGCGATTGGCTCTCAAAACTTGTCTTTATTTATAACTTTACTTTGAAACAAGATCGGCATCCTTCCATTAATATAACCTTTTGGCTTTATGGTTAGGGTTCTTAGCATTGTGAAATATGTGTCAAGAATTCGATAGAACCATTGTGAGAAACATGCAAGTTTCTGAGTATGTCAACAAGGACAAAATTAGACATGTAAAAATATGTTTATGATTGTTTGGTAAAGTATTGTGGTAAATTAGTAGACTACTTGGTATAACTTCCCGCAGTTGCTACGTATTTAAAAAATGGTATCGCTATGTCCATTGCCTTGGCCTAGAAAAATTTACGGATATGGCTCCATTTCGTGAAATTTTGCCATGCTTGCTCTCATATACTCTCCTCTTGACATCACAGGAAATGTTCTTGGCTGGTGCAGAAACATCGAGCAGCACTGTCGAATGGGCACTGACAGAACTCCTACGGGAGGCGAACTCCATGGTCAAGGTCCAAGCAGAGCTGTCCCGGGTTGTTGGGTCCAACCAGAAGGTCCAGGAAACCGATATAGACCAGCTCTCCTACCTGCAAGCAGTTGTGAAGGAGACCCTCAGGCTCCACCCGCCACTCCCATTCCTCGTGCCACGGAAGGCCATGGCCAACACCATTTTCATGGGCTATGACATACCCAAAAACACACAGGTCTTTGTGAACACTTGGGCGATCGGTAGAGACCCAGATGTCTGGGAAGACCCTATGGCTTTTAAGCCTGAGAGGTTCATTGGATCAAAGTTGGATTATAAGGGTCAACACTACGAGTTCATTCCGTTTGGAGCAGGTCGAAGGATGTGTGCCGGCATGCCCTTGGCACATCGCGTGCTTCATCTGGCTTTGAGCTCGCTGCTTCATGAGTTCAATTGGGAGTTCGATAGCCGCATTGATGCAAAGACGATTGAAATGAGAGACAGGGTGGGGATGACCATGAGAAAGTATGTCCCCTTGCTGGTGGTGCCCAAAAGAAGAGCAATGTGAGACTGGGTTCAGCTCGGAATTGTGCTTGTTTGACATATTGGTCTAAGCCTTTCTTTGCTTGCTCAAATGCGTATCCTCCATGGTTTTTACTTTCTAGTTATTTCCTAGGCTAGAAAATGAGTAAATGACAAGATGTAATATGATGTATCTAAAACCAGCTAGATTGGTCATGTAAGGTTGCTCTTTTGTTTTGACATTTTCATTGGGTAAGATGTTAATCTTTGGTGAATAGAATCAAATTTCAGATCATGATAATACGTAGTTGCACAAATAAGCTCCGTTTCATGAGTTCAGAGAACTTTCACAACCTATTATAGTCCCGAGTTCAGCAGACTAGAAACTAAAGACGGCAAAAATCAACACAGAAGAAATGGACCCAGTCAATTATTTGCGTAAAAATTGTCAGCTTAGCGGGCACCTCACTAAGTGCCAAATTTACCAGACTGCAAGATGAAGAAAATGGCGCATTCCAGTATTATGCCTCATGTTATCTACCGTCACTCAGAATAGAAATAGGTTTTATATATTGAAAAGTCAACATTTGACCCGAAAGTAAAGACTAATGTCTTGCAAGTCTAAGTGCCGCACTTAGTCTCCGGAAAAAACCTCTCTGCTCTCGCTTTCACTCTGCCAATCCTGCATATATGGTTTAGACCCACCAGAAGTTCGACAATCGCTTCCTCAGTTTTCGGTTGGTCTGCAACATACAACGTCTGTACCAGAAGCACATTCGCCCCAGAATCACGATTTTGCTTCTCGAAGCTCTGCTCAGATTGCCATTTTATTGTGTTGTGAGCAAGCGGAGCTAGCCATTCCAGCATTTGCGCCACCGTCATCCTCCATTTCTCCACGATCACACCATCATGCACCATCAACGCCAAACTCATGGCATGCAACCTTAGCCTGGCCCTCAGAGCAGTTCGAATGGAAGCAGGCAACATATGATAGAGGTCCTCTCTCATGTCGAGGGTGATTGAGTGAGGCGAAGATGCTAGCTCCTCGATTAGAACAATCACATTAGCATAGTGCACAGCTAAGGCAGCATGGCCAAGAGTATGAGGAGGGGTGATTAAGCACCCGCACTTTGCATAGAAAGATGCGAGCTTAGAGTAAATTTTGTTGCTCACGAGCAACCTCTTCATATCTTTGTAGTCCATTGTTCTGACGTCATTTCCAAACACACTTGTCGCTCTCGTTGATTCAACCATCTCTGTTCTGCAGTAACCGTCGATAAGGGGAGAATCGGTTTCCACATTAATGCACCCCTTGAAAGGCCCAATGTAATGTGACTGTTTCATCAGTCCGTGCCTTTCCCTCAATGAAGAGGACTGCCGATGATGAATTTGGTGCGCCTTTTTGTTTGGTATATCCTTGTCAGGACGCAGTGACAAATAGAACGGATCGAGGCTGTAAGCAGATGGATGGACCGAAGATTGCATTAGAGCAGACAGGGAGTGGCCCTTGGAAAAACATGTGGGATGGATTTCCTCTACTTCAAACTTATCTTGGTCACCCCCAAAAGCATGTATCATTTTCTCAAGAATCGTGAAAAGCGATCTGACGAGGAGCCGAACGGTATAGTCATAAGTTCTGTTACAAGGAGACAACTCACGGAGATTACGCACTACCTGAATCTGCCACATCGCCTTCTGCTGAAACTCAAACAGTTTGACGTGGTGCGACATGGGATTGGCCTTCATCCTCCTAACTGTCTGTTGAAGCTCGGCCAGCACCTCCTGCTCTTGGGACAACTGCAGAGTGACGGCAATAAACCTTTCCATTTTCTTCACTCTTCTGTCCATCTTCTTCCATTTGTACTCCCAACCAAACCATTTGATGTAGTTGTTCATTGGGTCATCGAAGAAGCTTCTAATTCGGTGGTACACAGGATCGGCACACCTCCTCGCAAGCCTGACCACCGCCCTGGCCACGTACGCGAAATTGTCGATGATCTCGTCCAGCACAAGACTCATGATGTAGCTATCATCTTCACTCACAAGCTTCCTGATGCCCACGGATCTCGCCATCTCTTCTCTCAACTGCAGAATCTCAACATCGCTCAAGCAGTGCCATAACTTAACCACTTTGGACATTAGGCTCACGATCTCGAAAGACAAAATCCCAATCGTGGCTTTCTCGTGCTCTTGCGCCTTGTACCGTGAGCCCCGCCAGAAATTTCCCAACCATGATTCGGTCCCCCTTTCACCTCCCATTGAAATGCTCCCAGTGGGATCAAGCAGAGATAGCTACCTGGTATGCACCAAGTAATTTCGACAAGCTTCTTGGTTCCTGGGTGACAGAAGAAAAATTGCTAAAATGCAACTCCATCAAAGCCACAATCAATTTAGACATTGAACCAAATGTCTACGCAAAAGAGATTAAGTTAAACCAACCACATTCACGATGCCAACTTTCCCAGGGAAACTTCTTTTTCTTTTTTCTTTTTTCTTTTTTCTTTTTTCTTTTTTCTTTTTTCTTTTTTCTTTTTTCTTTTTTCTTTTTTCTTGAAATAACAATAGCAGAAGAGTTGCACAATCAAGAATCACAAACCAAACTCTACTGAACCGATCCTTTCCTCTAAACCGGATGTGGCAATACGCTTGTTTTTCCAAGACATTTCTCTGCTTACATATATTCACATCCAAGACAACAACGTTAATCCAGGAACCAAGCCAGCACCATAGTTAAACACCATGCAGGAGAGCGCGTGAAGAAGACTCACTGCCGACTTGTAAGGCTAGGAGATCGTCGTCCAAATGGAGCAACATGAAGCAACAGAAGGTGAACGAGAGAGCGAGAGAGCGAAAGGGTGTTGCGCACTGTAAGGTGATGCCGGCCGTGAAATAAGAGGATGGCATTGCCAAATAAAAAAAGAGGAGGGAATGGGGACAAACGAGGAGTGAGGACGAAAGTCATTCAGACCGAGGAAGGATCCGAGGGATCATTTGGGGTTTTATGCTATGCGATTTCTCATTTGGATCTCCCGGTGTTAACAACACACGAGAGAACAAATCCAAGTACAATCATAATGAAATGTTCCTGTCGTGCTTCTGTCGTTTCCGCGGCGCTTACGATGCCGTCGCCCTCCTTCCCACAGTTCGCACGACCACGCCATTAACCGTGGGCCGGAACCATCGCGCATGGCTCCTCTTAAACTAGAATTTAATTTAATTTTTAGTTTTATTTTTTTGCTCTACGGAATGTTAGAACTACTAACAAACTATAGTATATCTCAGCTTTGCCCACCCGCGTGATAAATATTCCGCAAAAGAAATTTACAGCGTGGTTTGTAGTCACATGCTCTAATCTTCTGGGCTACAAAGTCAGCCTCAACTGTTTGTTACTCACATTGCAATTTGCTTCACCTGGTGTTACGATCTGTTATCTGCACCTTGGATTCTGTTAGGTGATCCACAATGGTACGGTTTGTGTTTAGTGGCTTGTTTGGAATAAGAGCGTTAACGTGTTTCGGGTCGAACAATGTTCCAACCCTGAACCAGACCCGAAACATGTATTCCGCTTGTTTTATATTTGTTATCCAAACAGTATCAAGACCCGAAACACTTACCAAACTTGTTTCGTGTTCGGATCGGGTCGGGTCGGGTCAGTTCCGGGTTTTTTGACACCCCTAACGGTTTCAGTGTCGAAACTTCCATCAATAGGGCTCTAATTTTATCCGATCAGGAATGTAGATATGTCCCTCGGATAGGTTTTGTAGAAGTGTGTTTTTCCCTGTCCGAGTTTCCTTAAGCAAGTTTTTTATTGACGAGTTACAAATGTAAATGCAGTTTACATGAAAAATTAAGTCTAAATAAAGTATGTTATTTGAATGGCCTTTTTGGATTCTCTTTCTCTCTCGACCAAATGTTGAATTCATCGACATCAAGTCACTTGTTGACGCAAGTAAAGGTCATTTTTAATGTAATGTCCTGCGTCCACCACTGTATATATATTAGCCATTTTGGACACTACGTCCTTATGGTTTTATTCTTCTCAAGGCAATCCATACTACCAAAAACAAAAAACATATTTATAGTTAGAGAACCCAAAACTTTATAAGTCAGCCCAAGACTCCCCCCTAAACAACGTGGGATAGGAGACATGCACTTAGCCTTACCCACGCACTGTCGAGGTGCAACCTCCTTTGCCATCCCCCCATCTCTAGGTCTGGGTTATCACATTTAGAAGTCTCCAACTTCTCCTCTTATGCTCATAAATATGCAATTATAATAGGAGTAAGACTTATTTTTGTATTTTTTTTTTAATTTCTCAATTGTTTTTATGTTTCTGACTATGTATTTGCTGATATAAAGCACATATATTTTCATGTATTATTATAGATGTTATGTGGTATTGCCATGACTATGGAATCTATAGTGTAAGAATTATTGTGGCCCACATGATATGATTTATTATATGGTTTAATAATTATTGAAATGCTATAAAATAAATAAATATTGGTTATGAGAAGTTGCGACTCTAATAAAACAAAGAGGTGCGACTTATATGGAAGTTAAAAGGCGCTTTGATGGAAGGCACCTTTTGATAGAACGTACAAATAGAGTTCGGTCCTCTCTCCACCCATATGAACAACAATAACTTAAAAGAACTCGGTATTCTCTCCTCTATCAATAGAATATATTAAAGAATAGTGGGTTAAGGGAGAGAAATCGGATTTCTTCATTTGGTTCGAGTTCTTCGGTTTTCTACAATGATTATCATCAAGAGTAACGCTATAGATAAAAGTACATCTTCATCTATTTGTGAAAATCATGAAGATCAAAAAAGCACTGTTTTCTTTTTGAATTTTCTGCATCAAAGAATTATCTAACAATTGGTATCAGAGCAATGGTTTATGATCTCATGATTTTTCCGTTTATGGAAATATTATGATTAATGTATGATGATTCGTTGAACGATCATGTTCGTACTATTTGTTGTTGTTGAAATGTTTTTCGAATGGTTCTGTCAAAGAAAATCCGAATGATAAAACATTTTCATAGAGAAAATGACGAAAATGGAGGAATTCGGGGAAACAGAGAAGGAAACGGCGAAAAATGGCGAAGAAAGGTGTCCTGCGTGCGAGGAAGAAGGCGTGTGGGCTCCACGCACACGCAGCAGTTGCAAGCGCGTGGAACCACACGCCATGCGCTGTCACGCGCGCACAACCGTTGCGCTCGTGGAATCCATGCGCGCTCCAATTGCTAGCGCATGGAGTCCACGCGCACGGAACTGCCCGCGACAATTGCCAGGCGTTGCACACGCTTGCTTGTTGGACGCGCACATGCGAGGCACACGCCCGTGGCCGATGCGGGCGCGTGCTCGGCACGCGCCCGACGTACCGTGGTGCCGTTTTTACTCTTTTGCCTCTTCGCCAATAAATTACCTTTTTGCCCTTCCTGCAATTTTACAATCCTCCCCTTGGCCAATTTATTTACTGTTCTGCCCCTGTTTATTTATAATTACGATTCTGCCCTTACTGATTATTTACCATTTTGCCCCTGGATTATAAATTTATGGTTCTGCTCTTCTGAAATTATGATTTTACGATTTTGCCCTTATGCTTTGATTACGTTTTTATCCTTGTGTGCAATTTGGTAAATATTTGTATTTTACAATATTAAAAAAAAAAGTTCATATTAGGAATGGTTTGTTAGTCACCAAAGTAGCCAAACCTTGAAGTCTTTTGAATTTTTAATATTGTAAATTGTTTTATTCAATTACCCATGATTAATTGATGCTATATATGAAATTGATATGTTTCATATCATTATTGGTGTTATGGGTATATTGAAGTTTATTTATTATAAGAACTTGGGGGTTAATCCAAAGGTTAATTATTTTCTTATAATTCATGAACATGATAGTTGGTAATTAATATGACTTGTTATATTTGTTTGCATATCCAAAGATAGCAAATAAATTTTCATAAGATATATTTACAATTACCAAATAAAAGTTATTAGTATCATTATGGTTTATATATATTTGTACATCATAGGATTGTCCAAAGGAGAACTATGATGTACATGTGTAGGTTAGTTTGAATCTGATTAGGTGATATTCTCAAGGCATTAATGTATGAGTATTTTCTTGCATATTTGCAGTATATGTACCTATTTCACTCCATTCGCATGCTTCGTCTGTTCCCTTATTCAATGGGATAAATTTTCCTGATTGGAGTGAACAAGTCCAGTTTCACTTAAGTATCCTGGATCATGATTTAGCGCTTCAAGCTGAGAAACCAGCTGCTATTACTGATGAAAGTAGCGATGATGAATCTTTTTATAAAGTTTGGGAAAGATCGAACAGACTAAACTTAATGTTCATGCGAATGACAGTTGCAAACAACTTAAAGACTTCTCTTCCCAAGACGGACAATGCTAAGGAATTTATGAAATTTGTGGAAGAGCGTTCTCAAACTGCTGATAAGTCACTTGCTGGTACATTGATGAGCACACTGACCATCATGAAATATGATGGTTCACGTACCATGCATGAGCATATACTTAAGATGACGAATTTAGCAGCAAAGTTAAGGACTTTAGGAATGAATGTGGATGAGTACTTTTTAGTACAGTTTATACTTAATTCTTTGGGCCATTTCAAATGAATTACAATACTGTAAAGGATAAGTGGAATGTGAATGAATTGGCCAGTATGTTAGTTCAAGAGGAAACAAAGATAAAGAATCGAAAGGCTCATTCTATTAATCTCTCAAGTCATCAAGAAGTTCAAAAGAATTTCAAAAGAAAAGGTGGAATGAGCAAGAAGAAATGATTACACGTCCTGAATAATTCTTCAAAGGCTTCTCAATCCACAAGAAAAAACACAATCTTATTAAGTGTTATTTTTGCAACAAAATTGGACACTTGAAGAAAAATTGTTTGAAACATAAGGCTTGGTTCGAAAAGAAATGTAAGCCTTGTGCTTTAGTATGTTTTGAATCAAACTTTACTGAAATTCCTCATAACACTTGGTGGATTGATTCTAGTGCCACCACTCATGTGTCAAATACGATGCAGGGATTTATTACGATCCAAACCATAAAACCAAATGAAAGTTATGTGATTACGGGGAACGGAAACAAAGCTCCAATTGAAGGCATTGGCATTTACCATTTGCTCTTAGATACTCGGCATTATTTGGATTTGTTTCGAACCCTTTATGTACCTATATTTTCTTGCAATTTAGTTTCTTTGCCAAGACTTGATGTAGCGGGATTTTATTGTAAGTTTGGTTTCGAATCTTTCAGTTTATTTAAGAGTGATACTCTTATTGGAACTGGAACTTTATGTGATGGTCTCTACAAATTTAGACTTGATAATACTTTTGTTGAGATATTAATGACCTTACATCATAATATTTGCACTAAACGAAGTTTGGTGAATGAAAATTTTGCTTACTTGTGGCATAAACGTTTGGGTTATATATCCAAGGAAAAAATGCAAAAATTAGTGAAGAATGAAATTCTTCCAAATTTGGATTTTACTGACCTTAGAGTGTGTATTGATTGTATTAAAGGTAAACAAACAAAGCACACTAAGAAATGTGCCACAAGAAGCACAGAACTTCTTGAAATTATACATACTGACATATGTGGTCCTTTCGATATTCCATCTTTTGGTAAGGAAAGATATTTCATCACCTTTATTGATGATTTTTCATATTATGGTTACATTTATATATTTCATGACAAGTCTCAATTAGTTAATGCACTTGAAGTGTATATTAAAGAGGTTAAGAGGCAATTAGATAGAAATGTGAAAATAATAAGATCGGATAGAGGCGGTGTATATTATGAAAAGTATGATAAATCGGGATAATGTCCAGGTCCATTTGCTAAATTCCTTGAAAGACATGGCATTTGTGCTCAATACATAATGTCAGGTACACCACAACAAAATGGTGTAGTAGAAATGCGTAATTGTATTTTAATGGAAATAGTTATGAGTATAATGAGTTATTCATCTTTACCATTATCTTTGTGGATGTATGCTTGAAAGACTTCCATGTATTTATTAACTCTAGTAAGGCAGTTCCAAAGACTCCCTTTGAGCTATGGATAATAAGGAAACCTAGTTTACGACACCTGCATGTTTATGATTGTCAAGCAGAAGTAAGAATTTACAATCCACATAAAAGGAAATTGGATTCAAGAATAACTAGTGGTTATTTCATTGGTTATACAGAGAAATCCAAAGAGTATAAATTTTATTATCCTAATCATAGTACAAGAATTGTTGAATCTAGAAATGCTAGGTTCATTGAGAATGGTGACATCAATGGGAGTGAAAGAGTGCGTGATGCTTGCATTCAAGAAGTAAGAGTAAAAGTTCCTATACCCAAAACTTTTAAAGTTGTTGTTCCTGATATTATAGTGCAACTTAACAATAATCAAGAACAATAAATTAATGAACAAACACTCCATAATAAAGATGTCAATATTGAACCTCCAATAGCTGAGTCACAAGAAATAACATTAAGAAGATCTCAAAGAGAAATGAGGTCAGCTATTTCTTATGATTATATAGTTTATCTACAAGAGTCAGAAGTTGACTTAGAAATTAGAAATGATCCAGATTCATTTTCTCAAGCCATGGAATGTGAAAATTCTAATGAATGATTTAATGCCATGGAAGAAGAGTTAAAATCCATGCATTAAAATCAAGTTTGGGATATTATTGAATTGCCTAAAAGATGTAAAAAGGTCGGGTGCAAATGGGTCTTTAAGACCAAGCGCGACTCAAAAGACAATATTGAACGACATAAAGCCAGACTTATTGCAAAGGGTTTTACGCAAAAAAAAAAAAAGAAAAAGCATTGACTATAAAGAAACATTTTCACCAGTCTCTAAGAATGACTTACTTAGAATCATTATGGCTTTGGTGGCTCATTATGACTTGGAGTTATACCAAATGGATGTTAAAACTGCCTTTCTTAATGAGAATTTAGAAGAAGAGGTTTATATGGACCAACCCGAAGGCTTTTCAATTAAAGGAAAGGAACACATGGTATGTAAATTAAAGAAATCAATATATGGACTTAAACAAGCTTCCCGACAATGGTATCTTAAGTTTAATGATACCATAACTTCATTTGGATTTAAGGAAAACACCATTGATCGGTGTATATATATGAAGATTAGTGGGAGCAAGTTCATTTTTCTAGTTCTGTATGTTGATGATATTTTGCTTGCTGCTAATGATCTTGGTTTGTTACATGAAACCAAGACGTTTCTCTCTAAGAATTTTGAAATGAAGGATATGGGAGAGGCAACGTATGTGATAGGAATAGAAATATTCCGTGATAGATCACAAGGATTATTAGGATTGTCTTAGAAAGTTTACATTGAGAAAATTTTAAAGAGATTTAATATGAGTAAATATTCAGCAGGAATAGTGCCAATTCAGAAATGTGACAAATTTAGCCTTATGCAATGTCCAAAAAGTGAATTGGAACGAGAACAAATAAAAAATATTCCTTATGCATCTATTGTAGGGAGCTTAATGTATGCACAAACTTGCACCAGACCAAACATCAGTTTTGTTGTCGGAATGCTGGGCAGGTATCAAAGTAATCCTAAAATAGATCATTGGAAAGCTGCAAAAAAAGTTCAGAGATACTTGCAAGGAACGAAGAATTATATGCTCACTTATAAAAGATCTGATCATCTCGAGGTGATTGGATATTCAGATTCAGACTTAGCCGGATGTGCCGATACAAGAAAATCAACATTTGGTTACTTGTTTCTTCTGGCTGGAGAGGCAATTTCATGGAAGAGTGCGAAGCAGTTAGTTATTGCCGCATCCACTATGGACGCTGAATTTGTGGCATGCTTTGAGGCCACTATTCATGGATTATGGCTGCGAAATTTTATTTCAGGGCTTGTGATTGTCGACAGTATTGCCAAGCCGCTAAAAATTTATTGTGATAACTCTGCAGCGATTTTCTTCTCTAAGAACGACAAGTATTCTAATGGTGCTAAGCATATGAAGATCAAATACTTGTCTATTAAAGAAGAAGTTCAGAAACGAAGAGTGTCAATTGAGCACATTAGTACCAATCTTATGATAGCAGATCTCTTAACAAAAGGACTACCGCCCAAAACATTTAATGAGCATGTTGAAAAGATGGGCATTATTGCACATCATTAATGTTTGTATTATGATTGTATTAAGTTTATGTATTTGATTTCTGATATTTCCTGTTTTCTATTTAGTATACATTATAGATAATTGTTAAACAGGATAGTTTCTAAAGAAACATTATAGTTGGACTACTACTATACTTCTCATTTATGGATCATGTTAAGTATAGTGGTATAGTTGTGGTGCATAGAAGGGACTATGTCAATTAATAAGATACAACCGATATGACTCGTATTAGTTTTCTTTACTTAATTGTGATTATTATGTGATTGCCAATTTAATGAAATTTTATAGCATAATGTTATTGTGTACATTATAGTATTTATTAAACCATGAAAGGAAAATCATATTGGTCAAGTGGGAGAATGTAAGAATTACTGTGGCCCACATGATATGATTTATTATACGGTTTAATAATTGTTGAAATGCTATAAAATAAATAAATATTGGTTATGAGAAGTTGCAACTCTAATAAAACGAAGAGGTGCGACTTATATGGAAATTAAAAGATGCTTTGATAGAAGGCACCTTTTGATTGAACGTACAAATAGAGTCCGGTCCTCTTTCCACCCATATGAACAACAATAACTGAAAAGAACTTGGTATTCTCTCCTCCATCGATAGAATACATTATAGAATAGTGGGTTAAGGGAGAGAAATCGGATTTCTTCATTTGGTTCGAGTTCTTTGTCATCAAGGGTAACACTATGGATAAAGGTACGTCTTCATATATTTGTGAAAATCATGAAGATCAAAAGATCATTGTTTTCTACCACCGGCCGTGGTGGCTCCGCTGGATAAGAACTCCGTTGATCCTTTCCCAAAGGTGAGGAGTTCAAAACCCAGGGGAAGCATTTGGTGTTTTAAGTGTAGCGCCGAGGTGGTGGGTCCTTCGCTAGCGTCACTCCAGGGTTTACCTACCGGCTACCAGCTGTACGAGGTTCCCTGAGTATAAAAAAAAAAAAAAAAAGATCATTGTTTTCTTTTTGAATTTTCCGCATCAAAGAATTATATGTATAATCTAACATATAGAACTAGCAATTCCAGGTTGATGGTGGTTCCAAGAGCCTAAAAGGTAGGTTCCCGTTCTAGTTCTTTGGAATCGTTGCCCATGAAAAGATTTCGGGGTTGGACAAATGTAGCGTCGCATGATTGTCAATTGTGGGAACGTATATGGATTGTTCTTATCTAAGGAAATGGATGACATTCATTATAAAATTTAAACATTAAACAATGTTTTGATCTAGCATATTATACTTGTGGATTTTAGATTATGTCAAATGGAGTTCTTAATTAAAAAATCACCGCGAGTCTCTTATTAAAAAAATTATCCAATCAATCATAAACCTATTATACGGATACTAATTCAATTATAAACTTTTTAATTTTGCAATTTAGTCTAAAACTTTATGCGAAATGCCAAGTACACCTTCTAGTCAGTTTTTGCCCTAAAGAGTATGCCATGTGGGACAAGCGGCGATGACGAGACCACCGCGTTAGCGACTTCCAGCGAAAATTGATCGGAATAATTATATTGAAATCTTCTGTGCAAAGATTTAAAACTGAAATAACAAAATTGAAAAATTTAGAACTAAATTGACATATGTACAGTAAGTTTAGGACCGATTGTGTAATTTTCTTGTCCCTTTTATCTCCATTATTCTCGGTATTCACGGTTTATATGGCCAAATTGCAGCCACCGCGGGGGGTTGTTGCTACATTTAAAGTCAGGCCAATTTACTAAAAGACCATAGTTATTTTTGAAAAGTAATTCGATCCCCACAGAAACTCAAAGAAGAATATACATATGTAATGAAACAAATATACACCCACTCAGACATTGAGGTAATTGGTACTAAACGATTTTTACAGACTTCGAGAAGCCATCTTACTAAAATACAGACAAACCTAAACAATTATAGGAGACTTAAAATCACGTAGTTAAAACTTAAAGGCCACAATTAAGACCCTATACCGCACCTAATTGACTCCAAATTATTGAATTACAAGAGACATTCACAAACATGCCGACAGGGAAGGACGAAACAACACGAATTTTCTTTGCATAAATCATGTAATCCCCCGAAATATCGCCAAACTAAGCGTATATCGAAGCGCCTTTGCTTTGGATGCGCAGCAGGACAAGACAATTAGAAACGTGACGCTTGAGATGACTCGTTGCAACTTCTAAATCGACATGGATTATGTATTGGGCCCTTGGTTTTGAGTAGCTCGCATAGTTCTTTTCGATGAGCACGCGTTGATATCAACTTATAAGGCGTCACATCAAGGACTCTTGATGTTTGCTATGAGATTTTGTTCTTCTCTTGTTGCTCAATGATGGGAGGAATATGCGGTAACTTCGCACTTGTTAATTTGGAAACTATATGGAGCAACGGAGACACCGAGAAGGAAAAGCTTGGGCGGATCTTGAGCTCCTCATTTTTGCTGGGCGATCTTTGTTTTGCCCTCCGGCTTTTCTCGAATCCGAAAGGTCAAAGCTCGACACGAAATAGAGAGTTGTTCCATTTTCGACACGATGGTGTCATCACGAGGAGGAGAAGTACGATGGAGTTGCCACTTCGGGGCCAGTGGGATTGGGATTTCTTGTTCTGCGACAGCCCAGTAGGAATGCTTGTGGCCAAACAGAAACAACGAAAAGGAAGACCGTTCATGGTGAGGATCAAAATAAAAACGAGTCTTCCCACTTTGAATCACGTGAAGAGTTATTCTAAACGCTCAAATTTTATAAAGATTTTAAACGTTTTTGCATCTCATATTTTATATATTTCGGTAACAATAAAAGAAAAAAATAAAAAGTCAAAAGTCAAAAACCGGTCGTCCCAACATTACCCTATTTTTTCTTATCATTAATAGGCACAATCATGTGAGGAACGCACAACACACATGACAAATGCATAAGATACGCAAACATTTGCTTATCATTCTTTCAGTAACTAACAAATTAATTAGTTTTATTTGAGTAATTGATTTTTTTTGTATTAGACTAATTTATTAGAACTCAGTTTTAATTAGTTTTTTCATTCGACGACAATTAGATTTGAGCCCAACCTTACTGAGCTCAACTGGACGGAAAGAGACTTTTTTCCGGCAAAGCCTATAATGATGGTGGACCTCTTAGGTTGATTGGCTGCGAGGCCCATGGGTAATGAGTAGGTCATCAAACTTAGATGGATCTCGACTTACCACAAGCTTAACAAGCAAGTATATTGTTTGAAATATTTTCATTAGATCAAATTGCACATAATTATTTTATGGATTTTTTTTTATTTTCTTGTGTTTATGAAATAATTTCCAAATTATTAACAAATGTCCATTATAAAGTGTTTGTGAAGCACGCCAATCTAACTGATATTGAATGGTTCAAGAAAACATAATATCATTGCGAGATTTCTTGATTAATTTTGATGTAACTTAATTTCATTGTAATTACAAAATCACACTCGATTTTCCTGCACATCTTGCAGTATGGTGTTTGGGAATGCACATAGAAGTTATATTAACATGTCAAATGCCAATATTACCAACTTGATTAATTAAACTGACCAAATTGGATCTGCTTATGGAGCTCAATGATTGAACTGAACAAAAGAAGCAAAATTCAAGAATCAAATTTAACACCGCATGCATATAATCAAAAGACCATGTTACCCCTAAAAGTAAAATGAGTTTGTTAAGAAATATTTATCCAAGAAATGGGTTTCGATTACAAGGTTTACTGGTTATAATCAAAACAAAAGAAAAATGCATATTCGATGTCTTTAATCAGTAGCCTAGCATAAACTTTCTTTATTTTTATTTTTAGGTTCCAACTGAAGTCCTAGACATTTCCAGCACCATCTTCGTCACTCTCCGGCACCTTCTAGCATCCCAAGTTCTTGATTTTTCCTACATATATAAATACGCTTAGACCATCACAGAGTCTTCACCGACACATCGACTATTTCCATCCGAAAAACACTTCGCCCTTCTCGAGCTTGGTTCCTTCTTCCGATCTGCCACAAGATAATGAAGCGTGTCGACCGCAGGAAAGATACCACGACGCTCCCCGTCGTGACCCGCGACGAGGAAGGCAGGAAGAGGGTGGAGAAGATAGAGGTGGAGGCTCACAAAGTGGACACCGTCAAATACGTAGAGAGGAAGCTGATGGACAAGGGCGTGCAGCGGATGGAGCGCCACCCCGCCGATGGCCTCGGCGGCATCGGCCGCCCACCGCCCAAGTCTGGTCGCGGCGGCAAGTACACGTGGGAGGGGCCGGAGGATCCAGCAGAGAGCGAGCTGGCCCCGACGCCACCGGCAATAGACGAGAAGGATCCGAACTACGTGGATGAGGAAGCGGAGGAGAAGGTGATCAGAGGGGAGGACGGGGAGGTGGCCGGGCTGGTGGTGGGGGAGGTGGAAGTGCCCAAGGCTCACGAGGTCGGGGTCGCGAGGATCGAAGTTGATCCTAACTTGAAGGTGGTTCAACAGGAGGATTGAGTAGTTTGATGAGATTGTACATTTTTAAGGATTTACGTCGACATCTTCGACTAATCCCATCTTATCTTCTTCAGTTATGTCTTTGGGATTCCGCGAGTATGTAATGTCTTTCGTTTTATAGTGTCTTCAGCTCAAGCACAGGGATTTTGGATTTGCTTTTGCAGCATGCCAGAAGAGACCCAAATTGATTTTCTTGGACGGACCGAAAGAAGTATCTTTTGAGACCAAAATTTGTTTTGCATAGGTCAGGGATTGCAGCTTTTGTTCTGTCACTTTTGATTATGAATAACTTGTGAGACATTCCTGTAAAGCAGTGCCATCTCTTAACCTAAACCATCACTTCTATAAAATCACTAATATAGTGTACCAAGAGATAATCCGAGCGCTAACAACAATAGGCCACTTGTCATCAGTGGTTGAACCGTCTGATATTCTAAACTTGAAAATTACATAGATGGTCTGCAAGAAGAACGAAAAAGGGAGGAAATGGCCCAAGTGAAGGTGGACCACTTGCAAATGGCCGCCTCTCAACAAAATCGCCTTCACTCCACTTTGGATTTTGGGCATTAACTTTAAGTCTCTCCCAAAACTCACCTCTATTCCTCCTGCAACGGAGCTTTGATGAAATCACTCGACCAAAAGCTTTAGAACAGACTCATTTTTTGGACTCTATCGATGTCCCGAGTTGTCCTCAGATGTCATTTTTCTAACCCGCACCGAAGCCTTCGAGAGCAGCTGGTAAGGTCTCTTCGATCTTTCGTTCGTGCGCCGCCGCACTCGCGTGCCGCCTGAGTCTCTTTCCCAACGTCCGTAGGTTGAGTAAGTTTTCCCTTCATGGCTCCGATCACATTTCCCCCTGGGATGAAGATGTTGCGCTTCGCCGCCTTCGCCCTATTAAATCACATCGTGATGGTTTTGATTTGCACTTCATTCTCATTATACAGAATGGAAATCAAATTTACACGGCCGCTCTATCGAAATCACACCTTGCAACCTCATAGTCCTTAGCCATCTCCGCCATGCGAGCCTCTTCCTCTTCATATTCACTTGCCTTCACTTTGATCAGCTCCACTTTCTTCTGCTCATGTTTCTCTGCTTCGCTCCCCCTTCCTTGCGTCTCTATGTCAAATTTTATAATTTTATGATGATATTAATGTTATTTTCGTTTCACGAAAAATAAATTCGAGGAAAATATTTTTCTAATTTTTCGACGTTCGTTTCTTGAAAAAAAAAATTAGTTTAAGAAAACATTCTCTATTAAGAGAAAATAATCTTTTAGGATAAGAGAAAATATCCTCCACTTTTGAGAAAAAAAGAAAATATTTTCATATTTTCTTTCACCTCATTTTCCTTCATCAAATGCCTTTTCCTTTTATTTTTTTATTTTCTTAAATTGAGTTTTAATTATTTTTATTCTTTTTCTTTTTGTTTCCGTTTCTTTTTTTTTCTTTTTCTTCTTCATTGATTAGTCCAGCCACAGCGACAATTGGCGACCAACACAAGCGAGCTGGAACATCGCCACACTTGCCCGACGCCAACGAGCTCGAGCCCCACTAGATCTAGCCACCCAAGCGAGGCTTAGCCTCACCGACGTTTGGGGACCTTGAGTGAGGCGAGTCCCATGCAGCTCGCTAGATTTGGTGAGGCCCTAGCTCTCCCAACCGGCCTCAAGCAAGCTCGGGTCTCACCAAATCCGGCCACAGTCTAGGTTGACATCAAGTTGACCTCAATCTGGACCCTCAACTTGCTACAAACAAGCTCTATGTAAAGCTTGAGCTCGGCACCACTCCAAGCTCACATGGCCGAGCTCAAAATAGGGTTCACGGCCATGTGAGCTCCATTGTAGCTTGAGCTTGAGGTGGTATAGCCAAGTTCTATATAGAGCTGGCATTGGAACTTGATGTGGGTGGGAGGTGGCGAGTGTGTTTGAGTGATAATGATGTGATGTATGAGATTACGATCACTCCCAAGATCTAAAGGAGACACCACCTGCCAAGAACAAAAACTGAGATTGCCGAAATTCACCACAAGGCTTAAAAGGACAAGCCAAATGTCTCTTCTAGATAGGAAAAACTTATTAACAGCGCTTAGAAAAATTACCAATCAAGAATAGAGCTACTTCTTAGCTCATGAACGGGTGAGCAGCAATTCTAGACTAATCAATTCAGGGTCAACTCTAGACTAACTTTGGATCGACCTAACCCTATCAGTCCTATTCATAACCGAAGAAGAATCCACCAACCAAGGTTAAGATCACCAGTTAAGGATAGAGCTTCTTAGAAAGAATCCACCGACCAAGGTTAAAAGATTGAAATTGCCCTTTTTTTCTTTTTGGACGGCATGTGAATTTGCCGTTGGTCGGTACCGTTCTTCACGAAATCAATTTTGTGACAGTTCCCTTATCTTTTAGATGAAAATGCTGCAAGTTCTGCACGAAATCGCCTTATTCATAACATCAAAAGCCTTTTCAGCTCTTGAAATTGTGCAGAACTGGAAGAGGATTTGCCAGTGGCCAATGCAATCTGTTCCGACTCCCGCATTTACAATTCAATTCAATTCAATTATTTCTCTCCACCCAGAAATCACTGATTGTCGCTCAATCTAACATTCAGTCGCCTAAGCCACACGGAATGAAGTATCATGTGAAACACATCATATCTCTTGGGCGGAGAGTGAACCTCGAAATGCCTTCGGACCTGCGCGACCCTCCTCTGCATCCTTATGTACTGCCTCGACGAGATGCTAGCGAGTATCGTCTTCAGATTCGGGATCTCCCTCACGGGAACCTCGACCGAGAACGATCTCCAGTTCAAGACGTCGCTGAAGGGGGGCACGTAGTGGTCTGAGATCAGCACCGGCACACATCCCGTGTAGATAGCCTCCACCACTCTCGGGCTCGCAACCTCGTAGCCACTCGGGCAAATGCAGAACTTGCTCTTTCTCATCATGTCGTAGTAAGACACGCCTCGAGGGAGGTACCGATGGACCTTCACGTCCTCGTCCTTGTTTTCCCAGTGCTGAAGGAGAATAGGCCTGATGGGCCCGTGAAGCCCGCCGGCAAAGAATGCCAATATTGAGCGGTGCGACGGCGATGGCCCCCCAATTAGGCCACTTATCGCGCCGGTGTGGAGATTCACTTCTGGAAACGAAACATCCTTGGATGGGTTAAAGCCCTCGGAGGTATTTGCATTACACAAGACTCTGATCGAGTTCCTGTGAAGATGTGGAACAGCAAAGGAAGCCTCCGGCCCCTGCAAAAGAATCTCAGCTTTCAAGGTACTCAAGTGTTACTCATGCTGTCCTCAGAGTCTCATGCATTTTTTCGTTCTTGCATGCGTCAAGTGGAGCAATCTAGACAATAAATCAAAGACCTACCCAGTCATGACAGGCCAGCATAAAATGATCAGCACCCAAGCTGCGATTCCAATATGGGTACTTGCTCGCCACAACATCGATGTAGTCAATCACGGTTCGCTTTATGGGACCGAAATCATGCGAATCCCGTACATACACAAACTGGACCATCATCGCCACACTGAAAGGGAGGAAGAAGACGTGTGCTTTGTGGGGATCTCCAGTGCGGAATCTCTTGTTTATTTCGACCATATGGATGAAATTACCTTCCATAGCGTATATGCTCTTGCAAGGACCGTTGTGGAATACAGGGGGATCACCCTCCTTGTAAACATATATCTTAAACTGCTTTTCCATTTCTAGGTAACTCCTGCAGTTGGAATTCGAGTCTTTTATCAGATGTGAAATGTCAAAGGGTCCATCAATGTGTTCCATACAGAATCAAACAAAATTTTTATGTTACCTGCTTTTTGTAAATTCTATGAAATATTAGAAGCAAGATATATGTCCTTCTACTGACGTGATATTAACTAAAATTAAGAGGCAAACATTACACCCGAGGGTATTGTAGTCAAAAAAGCCTATTCCAGATCAGTTGTTAATGCTCTTAATTTCTCCATCAAGACCCACTGATCTTCCATAGCTTCTTATGTAAAGATGCAATAAATTGCGTTCCAGTGGTTGGTGATCACTGATGTTTAATGACTTGTGCAAATCTACGGAGACATCCCATTAATTTGTCAATGTTGGATGATCTGATAGTGTCGCTCTTCAGTTAACGTACAACCGCTTTTTTGTCTGCATCAACATGACGGTGTTACAGCCTCATTCTCTAATTTATCTTAATTTCTATCCCTCACTTTGTAATTTAATCCAAGTACATGTCAATAGGTAAAGGTTGGGAACAACGCCAAAGAAAAAAGCGAAAGCCTTGTACGTACTTAGATCCCAACTAAATGAGTCCTAATTGTAAGTTTGACTGATTATACGACATTGCTCAGTTCATTCATTAGAGACTTGGGAATACATTACCTGTGAAAGGCATTGGCATTCCTGTACATTGGACCTACGGGGACATAGTCTGGGTCCTCCATCGGGTTCCCAGTCTTAGCTTCTCTGATCCCGGATCTAGCTCTTCTTAGCCCCGCTTCTAGCCTCTCTAAATCAGTGTCTACCCTTTGTTGCCACGCTTTCTCAACAAAACCATAAGACTCATTAAAAGCGGGCACATTGCGGGCGGCATTTACAGAAAAGTCTGAGGTACCTTCCTTCGTGGCGCTCTGCATAAATGTAGGCATGAATCAGCTTCATATTACCAAATTGAGGGATGCAAATAAATTGAGGGAGGGCACTTCAGAAATGCTAACAAGGAACCATACTAGCAGTGGCGGTCACTATCAGTTACCAATAATGAAACTCTCACTAAATGAGGAAATACTTTACATAAGGTGATCACAAAGCGGAGTGGAAACTAAGGTGCCATCAGTTACTAACATAAATGCAGGCAGATTTCATTATATTGTTCCAACACTGGGTTGCCTCCTGTGCTCAGCACACTCTTGAAGGTCATTTCTGAGCATAAATCAAGACAAATTTTGCAGAGAGAGAGGGAGAGGGAGGAAGTCTACGCTATCACATAGCAGAGAGAAGTTTGGCACTGACACCAATTAGAGACTCTACTTAGTTTTCTCAACAGAGCAATGAAACAAAACAGGATGCAAGCAGGAATGATTTTACTAGTCCCAACAGGTTAATTAAGCTTGTAAGAACTAAAACCCAGAGAGCTCTATGAAGAGTTGATGGGCATTTAAGAAATAAAATCCAGAAAGTTTTATGAAGAGTTAATGGGCATTTAAGAACTAAAACACAGAAAGCTTTATGAGTCTTGTTCGTGCACACATGACACAACCAATTGAAGAGCTACTCATGAGAGTTTTCTGGTTATTGATGTAGGTAATATCTTGGCCCCAACAAGGAAAAAGAAAAATGTGTAAACAGCGAATTTCCTGTTACACAAGCCATCCCATCAGTAATTAACTAACTTATCTATAAAATAAGTGTTCTGTGTACATCAAATTAAATGTTAAGAAAAGGGAAATTACACTCGTTTTATTTGGTGGCCTTTCAGCTGCAAGTGGCGGAGAAGCAGAGGGCTCGGGGGCCAAAGAATCATCTGAGACTGCTCTCTCCATTTTCTGAACTCCGACCACCACCAGCGGAGGGTCCGGCGCTGGAGGCCCCTCCGCCGACCCACCACGGCCACTTCCGCCGCCACCGGCCTCTGCATGCAGAACGGGAATCTGCAAAGCGGCATCCAGGATTGGAGTCCGAGTGGGAGAGGAGTAAGAGCGAGAGGAGCTCCATAACCACGAGTACTTGGATACCAGATCCCCGGCCGGTGACTTCCGCGGAGCGGCGACCGCAACGAGTCCCGCCACTGCAACCAGCGGCACCATGAGAAGAAGGAGCTTTGTCGACGGTGACACGGACCAACATGCACGAATCTTCTTCTTCTCACAATCCATCTCTCTCTCTCTCTCTGCAATATTGCAGGGGCCAAGAAGTGGAAAAGATGAAGATGGTCGTGCTAATGTTGGTAGTGTGGACTTGCCAAGTGTTTTGCTCTGGCTCTGAATCTAACTGGGGGCTTCAGCAAAAATATTGGGTGATCCGGGAGCGCCATATCAGCGTGGTCCCGGACCAATCCACCCAATATTTTCTCCACTTGGACATCGATGGTTTGCTCAACCGTGCCAAGCGTCGTCGTGCCTGGACCTCAATCTATGAGTTTCGCATGCAAACTTTTCCTCTTCCCCGCTCTGCCCTTCCTTAAATTTCTTTTCCTGGATTCATTCCGAAAAGAAAAGTGTAATCTTTTGCTCTCTTTTTCACGTAAAGAATAAGGTTTGGACAGCATTGGCGGCTACCTCACATGAAGATTAGATTGCTCATGAAGGGTCGAGTGCCTAGGGGGGGAGGAAGAAAAATTTGTTAAAAAACGTCGGAAATGGAGAAATATTTTTCGTATAAACTTTTTATTCGAACGGAGTAAGCGGAGTTATCAATATTAAACACTTTATACACCTCCGTGCTTTACTTCCGCTTGTCCGACGTCCCTTTTTTGTCAAAAAAATAAAATTCTATTCATTATCAAACTAATACATGAAAGGAAATCTCAAAAACCTCTTTTATATGGTCAGAATACCAAAGAAAAGTCTAAGAAAAGTGAGAAGAAGAAAAGGAAGATAGGATTTTTGGAAAAATATAAACATAAAAAATCCCTTGATTATTGGAGTACTGCATATTTATCCCTTATCTTTCACCTATTACGATGGATTCGCTCGATTTCCATTTCTCAATATCTCAGATTTTATCGAATCATTAATTTAAAAGCTTTCAAGTTTTGAAACAATTTTAGTTGTTTTCGTTATAAAATTAATTAAAATACATGAATATATTTTTCATTACTTATTCAAAACTTGGATAAAGTATCAAAAAAATCATAAACATATTACATTGATACCAATTTAATTCTAACATTTTATATTTATACCAATTGAGTTCATCCAGTTAATTTTAATCAGAAATCGTTGACCAAGGCGATCATTGTACATGGCACGATTGGTGCTAATGTAAACAAATTTTACAAATTTTTAATATTTTTCTAATTTTTTTTATTATTTCCCTTCAAAACCATTCTGTCTATTTTTTTCGTGAAGAATACAAGAGGCTTCTAGTATACTGTTTTCGCTATATTATCCTGAATCCCTACTCAATTTCTAGGGGAGACGTCATTCTTTTGGGTGTTATTTTTGTAACTTGAAAATGCCACTACACAATTACAATATTCAACTCATTGCATGAAATTTATTGAATTAGACCAAGGATTTACTCAGTTAATCCCTGTCAAATCGATGCTTGTATATTCATAGGACAATTGCATTTATAAAGAAATTGCGCCTCTTCGAGAAGAAAGATTTCTCTTACAAGAAAAAACAACAATTGCATAAATAGGCGTATTAGTTCTTCTCGTTAAAATTATATGATGCTGAAATTTAGTTCGTACTTTGTAAATTCAGCGGGAAATTTTATACTAGTCTTTTTACAATCCAAGAGCATGGGTGCACGAGTCCAACAATTTGGAAGTAGATGATACGTCTTTCACATCCCATAAAACATCAAATCCAAATCTTTAGCAAAGTCACTGAAAGTAAGATCGAGTCTAGAAAGATTAACTTCTGCCAAAAGAAGTGCCACAACACCATTGATCGGTGAATGGTACTGTTTGTTCGCAATGTAAGATGTTACTTTATGAAACTAAAGCAATCTATCTAGGCTGATACTTCAGATTGCCTAAAAAATATATATACGCGTATTATTTTGCGGGCATTCGTTAAGCATACTACATGAGAAATTATAAAAAATAATCAGTACATTCGAAATTGCAATATTTCTCTAACAATTCATCAAATGCTCTCATGACGCTTTTTAAGGAGATCCTATATATACGTAGCAAAGAGAACTCCAAAGGGCATTTTCGCCATGGGAGCGGCAGGTCTCGGATGATCTAGCTCTCGTGCGCACCGCCCTCTCATTTACAGCAGCGACGGTGAAAAACCGGCGGAGCGAGGATAAATTTAAGACCGACCGTCCCCGCCCGCTTCGCCGATCATGATGTCCCCCCGTTTACGGGACGGAATCGTCTCCAGATTATTACGTATTAACCTCGTTGAACATCCCAACAATTTCTTCTTCTCCTTCTTTGTTCATTTTTATTGACGCTTTCATCGGAGACCCAGTTCGAATGATTTTTCACGGCACGTTCTCTTCGTCTTTGTCCCCTTACGATGCGATGACCCATTTCTTTAGAAAGACTTCGAAAGACTTCTTCATTTTTCTCGCCTCAACCCCACGTTCCAAGCTCTGTTTCTCTAAAGTAATAAATTTGCATCTCGAGGTTTTTATTATTGGACATCAAATTACATCTCATGTTGATTCTGCTAACGAGCATCTCGAGATACTTGTTAAGCACACGCAAAAATATTCTATTTTTCAAAGTGTTGATTGTATATATTACAAGAATAGTTAGTAAATTGAGAATGACAATATTTCTTTAAGTGCTCCAATTATCTTTTTAAATATAGGATAAATGACGCAAATAGTCATTGAACTTTAGCCGAACATATAATGCGGTCTCTAAATTTTAAATTTCTTCAATGTGGTTAGTTCAATGTGTAATGCCGTTCTTATTTAACTTTAACTCAACATATAATGTGATCCCTGAATTTTAAATTTTTCAATGTGATTAGTTCAATGTGCAATGTCGTTATTGAATCTTTAATTAATCCTTGGACTGCATGAAAAAATTGAGATAATAGTATCCCCAAATGACGTTGTTAGAGAGCCTCGGGGGGCACTTTACTAGAATGCCACATTTGCCAAAATGGTGGAAAAGATGTTTCTGCACGTGACATCACCGAACAAAAGGACAGAAGCCCATGGGCCACATTCACCCTTCGGAACCAGGAGGTGAGGGTTTCGATCGTCACCCCTTGCAGTCCGTCCACATAGCGATGCGAAAGTGGCGGTGCTGGTTAATCACGCATGCGAATGCTGAGTCCAATTCATCTTAGGGTGCTCACCTCAGATTCATCCAAGTGCAACGAAAGGGCTCTATTGCAACTCATGGAGAGTTCGCCCACGGTAATCGACATATATATTGTCCTACCAATCATCGCTGAAAGCAAATGCTTTGTCAGAAATGTAGCAGCATATGTAATGTACAGTAACGGAACAAGACAAACAAGACAAACAAGACAATCCTTGGCCAATCACCTCATAAAATGGCTCTCGCTCTCTCACTTCAAGGTACAACATCATTTGGTACCCTTTACAATTGTAGAAGAGAAAGTTTTCTCCTCTACACTTGTATCCCATGTTTTAGTAAGAGAAACCTTTCCTACCTGTATCCCTGGTTCAGCATACGTTTCTCATTGTATCAATTGCCACCACTTATATAGTTGATTTTACTTTATGCAGAACATCATATGTTTAATCATTCTTAACATTTTATCTATTATTTATGTATCATTTGGGGTAAAGGGGTTTTCTGAAATATTATATCATTTGGTAAATTGTAATTTCAAATAGCATTGGAAAATAACTTTGGCATAAATACCGTTCGTTAAAACCCATATTTATAATGGGCTTTTGCTATATTTCTTTCTTCTTTTTTCTAGTTTGAAAATTAAATCTAGTTAGGGCCAATCATTGCTAATTGCCATACAAACACTGGACAGCCAGATTGTCAAATCAAGTTGCCAGATGACTAGATCTCATGGCCTGAGGTCACACAAACCTCATGTGAGGCTACTTCAGGTTGCGCGACCTCAAGCGTTGATGTTGTCTAGGGTTGCGCGAACCCAGGTGGCACCGCCTGAGTCATGGATCACGCCACCCCAAGCAGTGGTCATTGGGGATGCACAACCCCTAGGCGATGGTGATGATTGCCAAAGAAGCTCGACTTAGGCGGCAGATCAAGGAAGACGAACAGCCGTGATGAATGGGGAAGAAGATGAACAATGATAGATGAACATTAGATTTAACATTTATGAAATATTGAAAACCTAAAGTAGGTCTCTACTTGCATTGGACTTTTCAATATTCGGAATGCTAGCATTTGGCTAAGGGATTCTAAAAAATACTTGCCAAATGAGTTGTATTTTCCCCCAAATCCCCTTGCAAATGCTCAACCAAACAGACCATAATTCCCTCAATTTAAAAAAGATTATGTGAATCCTCCATGCAATAGGATCTTCAATGTGAGAGCAACTTGACGCCCTATGGAAACCGAAGGCGCAAAAACCACCTAACCATCCTTGAGAATAGTTATTCATCTTAATGCAAATCACGCCATCAAATATATACCAACTCGACATAAAATTAGACCGTATGGTATACTCATGAAACTGCAAAAGGCAAAGATCAAATTTTGCCTCTAGTTTCATAAAATCATTAAGTTTGACCTAGGATTAATCGATACTTAAGCAAAGGTTGACCAGCCAAATCATTAAATTTTGTAAATCTCGCAATTAGGGATCGCTAACATTGGGAATGTTGGACAAGGGAAGGGAGTAATCTCCGGTAAAACGTTGGTCAAACCTTCCAATTCCTGAAAGAAAAATCCCAGGGCCCAAAACCATATTTAAAATTTCCAAACCTCTAAGTTATGATAAATAATAACTTTTTAAAATAATAAGTTATCGAACCTATACCCGATTCATAAACCCAAGCCTTAGGCCCCCATACAGGCCCAAATCTCGAACCTATGATTTCGCAATTTTACCTATCAGTATCAGACTCATAGGATAGCTCTCGACGCAAGTGTTCCAACAGCTCAAAGAAGTAGGAAATTTTAGGAGTTCTTTTTTATTTAGTGTAGGTAATTTTAGGGGATGCAAGAACATTGGGGTGAAGAAGTTCACCTCTTCGAAATAAACCAACTAAAACATTACCTCGCTCAGGAAGCAACTTTTTTGCAAGTACCATGAAGTTTTCTCAGAATTTCAACTCCAGTAATCCAATTACCTGATAGTAGCACAACACTTACAAATATTGTCGAAGACCATCCCTTCTTGAAAGCTGATCTGATGGTTTTCTTGCTGTCGTCCATTCTTTCTTTATTGGGAGGTTACTCTATTGGTATACAATTTACATCTACTCTCTCTCGGAAAAATCTAAACAAATCCTATGATACAAAAATATTCAAAATAACCAGACACTGGATCGAAAAACGCAGGGAGAATAACCTGCATGAGCTTTACCATCGGTCGTTGCACGAGCAGTGCCCACTTGAGAAGTAGTGAAATCCCGAAGCATCCCTCAAGAGTATTTGTCTATTTGTAACGGCTGAAGTGTATTTCAAGAACTGATGGCAGTCCCCACAAAGGCTGATGTTCTTCACAATCTTGATGGGTTTTCCTGGTCTATTCATCAAAAGACCGAATGCTGCAGCAAGTTTTGCACTGTGATAGAACAAGAAATCCAATTTCTGATGTTCTCCAACTTCATGAAGAACGAAACTTGTGTCAGGCTCGTACCCAACTTTTTGGCATTCTGAAATTAGGATTTCCAACCCACTATAGATGTCCTTGGCTTGGGAATGGGACTTATCTCTTGTATAAAATGATATAATCTTGTTCTGATGGATGACCCAACTCCGTGAAGGCTGTTTCTGAAACCCTTTCACTCTCATTTCTTTCCTCACTGTTTCAGAGCAATGCCATCTTCCAGATGCAGAGTACAGATTTGCGACAAGCACATAGGTGGAAGGATCTCGCGGTTCCATCAAAAGTAAATGCTTTATAACTCTTTTACCAAGAATTGCATTGGAATGGATTCTACATCCATCAAGCAAAGCTCGCCAGACTGAAGCCTCCGGTTCAAAAGGCATATTGCTGATTGTTTTCTCTGCCAGCTCGAGAAATCCCCAGAAACCTAAAACTCCAACAAGTGATGCATAATGCTCCTGTGAAGGTTCTATATCAAATTCTGTTTGCATGGACGAAAAGAATCTACAACATTCATCAACTAAACACATTTTAGTATATTTGTAAGCTGATATAACTAAAAGGATGCTGATCTTGTCAGGTTTTATCCCTGCATTGTGTAAGTTTGACCAGACAGTGAGGGCATCATCTCCCCGCCTGTGAATAATGAACCCCGAAATCAAGCCATTCCATGAAACTATATCATGTGCAGGCATAATGTGAAAGACTTTTTTAGCAGCATCCATATTCCAACACTTTGAGTACATACGGATCAAAGCATTTGCTACCTCTAAATCTGAAAATAATCCAGATTTAAGAACATGGCAGTGAATCTGCTCACCCATCTTATCAGACCCTAAAGTTCCACAAACACCAAGTATTGAAATTGATGCAATTTCATCAAGAATTATGCTCCCTTCTACTTTACAACGGCAAAATAGCGATATTGCCTCATCTGGCAGCCCATTACGTGCATACCCACATATCATAGAAGTACAAATAATAGAGCTATCCCACTCAAAAGGCCATCGCTTGAACATTTTTCCAGCAGCCACCATCCTCCCACAATGAGTGCACATATCAAGCAAAGCTGCTTCCACACAAGCATTGGCCAGGAGACCAAACTTGATAATAAACCCTTGCAACTGCTCACTAAGTTTCCCTTCCCCAAGCAACCCACAGGCCTTAGCAACAGTAGTTAAGGTGTAGTCAGTCAACTCCAGGCCCTCCTCCACCATACTAATAAATAAATCTAGCACTTCAAAAGTTTTGCCATTTTCACAAAGTCCTGCCAAAAGGGCATTGCGAGAAACACAATTCTTCTCTGGCATTATATGAAAAATCTCCATAGCCAGATCAATCAACCCAAACTCTGCATATGCTCTGATCATCTCTGTCCAAGTGATAACATCCCTTGTGGCCATCTTCTCAAACAAGGCCTCCGCATCATCTATGGTTCCACATTTTATGTAAAATCCGATAAGTGCATTGTTGACACTCAAGTCAGTCTCCATACCAATTCTGATGGCATGAGAGTGAATTTCTTTTCCTCTAATTAAACTACCAGTGTCAGTACAGGCAGTCAAGAGCACAGAAAGCGTCAAATGATCGACTCTAAAACCATCAATTTGGTCCATTTGCCGAAAAGATTCAAACGCTCTCTCGTACATTTGGGCCTTCACCAATCCCGAAACTACAGTATTCCAGGAAGCAACGTCCCTCTTAGGCATTTCGTCAAACAATGCAAGAGCAGAATCCAGACACTCGCATTTACTGTACATACCCATAAGTGCATTCGAAACGAAAGTGCTTTCTAAATAACCCGTTTTAGCCACCAAACCATGGACTTGCAAGCCCAGCTCCAATTCAGTCATTCGTATACAAGCGGTCAGAATCGCAACGAAGCTATACTCATTCGGGTGAATACCTGAACCCATCAATCTAAAGAAAACCTCCACCGCTTCGAGTCCTCGGTCCGCCTTAGCGAGACCAGAGACGACGGCCGTATAAGAAACCACGTTGGGACGCGACAGCCCACCGAAGACGCCGTAAGCATCCGAAATGCGGCCAAGCTTGAGGTAGGCCACGATGAGAGCATTGCCCAAACTGGGATTTTCCTCCAGCTCGAGCCTGAGGAAGACAGCGTGCACGGCTCTGGCGAGGTCGACGTCGCGGCACCTCACGGAGAAGCGAAGCAAGTCGAAGCAGTCGTCGGTAAGAGAACCAACGGCCGCCGCCGCGTCCGGCGGGGGAGGGCCGTCGAAGGGCTCGGAGGCGAAAAGGCGTCGGCTTTCGGGGCGACAGGGCGGCGGGAGCGGTGACGGCGGAGGTCGGGGCAAGGGGAACTGGGTGGAGGAGGCGGCGGCGGCGGCGGCGGAGTGGAGGGGCTTCCGTTTAGGGAGGGAAAGCGACGAGGATGGCGGGGAGGAAGAGGAGGGGAGCTTCGGGACGAGAGGAGGAGAGGGAAGAGTGGCGGAGGGCTGGATAAGGGCGGCCATGGATGCCGGGCGCCAACATAGTACGAACTTTTGCAGAGATTGCTGCGGACTCCCGTTGGCATTCTGGCCTGGCCCTGTTCTTCGTGTAAGGCGGTTCGATCTGCGGTCCGGTTCGCCTCTTCAGCGGTCGAACCGCTGGTTGAGTCGGTTCATTCCGGGATTTTGACCAATCTGAATTTGAGTGATAAATTGGACCGGATTGAGGGGCAATGCCCAGTTCAATCGGCCGAGTCGGTCGGTCTGGTCTGACGAGATTTTAAAAATATTGAAGCTGGTCAGGCACTAATGTAAAATGGAAGCATTATAATTGAGAGAAAGAAAGGGTCGAGGAATTTAGGGAAGAATAGACAGAAGATTTCAAAGAGAAACAGGAAGAATTCTGGAAGAAGACAATTCGATTTTGAATCAGAATTAAAATAAATGGTGTTTTGAATTAGAAATAAGTTATTAAATACATGAAGTACATTATTGAGTACTGAGTATGTTCCATTTTGTTCAGCTTTAAAGATTAATACATTTGAAGGTACTTTCTCTTTATTGGTCTTTTGAAACGTAATGTAATAAGAGGAGAGAGTTTGTACATTGCAAGTTCAAGATCAATACTAATTGTACTGTAATCTTTAAGTCATAGGATATATGTATAATTTGATTTCCTTTTTTTTCCCTTATTCACTAAATTCACCTACTTGAACAAAATAATTTATACTTAAAATTATTATTTGTTTTGGTTCAAGCTTATGATTTCTATTAAAAATTTTAGTAGTGTCTACATTTGAGTTTTAATTTCAATGTATCACTTTATTTGATGAATTTCTTTTGTATTTCAAGAATACTACATTTGAAAATATGATTTATTTATCCAATTTTTTAAGTTTAAAGTACTAGTGGGTAGAAGTTTGTACAATGCGAATTCAAGATAAAACATAGTGAAAACTTAGATTATATCGTAAAGAATGTATTGGTCATATGTTGACGAAATGGCAAAATCACTTTATGCGTGCATAAGGTCACGTGGCAATTAAAAAGGTAAAGTGAAGTGTCACGTGACAAATAGGGAGGCAGACATTCTCTCAATTGTAGCTTCTAGTAGATATATAATGAACGTACTGTGAATTTTCAGAAAAAGATTAATACCTTTGCAATTTCAATTTATTATGGTCTCTTGGAATTGGAATACCGACCACGTGTCCCTGTGATTTTTTATTCTTTTCTTTTCTTTTCTGGAAATGGGGAACGTGTTCGACCATCACCTCAGAAAGTGGTTAACTCGACGAAAAGGCAAAGAGATGCTGAGCACCGGGGAAATCACATAGCTTGGTCAAAAAGCAACAGGCACGCACTACTCCTCCTCTAAACAGAAGAAATGCTAATGCAACATAAAAGTGCAAAGAATCTTTTAGGCAGCAGCTTTATAGCAACACCGTTCATGAATTCCTTTACCTCAAAGATTGTCCACCCAATTCACAATCGAACTACTTGCTGTTTCATACCTCCTTTAATAGTCCACGTTCGATTCGGTCGCCAAAAGGGTTCGATCGAAACGAGCCGGATCGCTTCAGGATGGATAGTACATCGTCAAAACCGGAGATCATGATCATGAAGCCTGTGTTTCTGAAGGCCGGAGTGCCTCTAGCTCTATCCATGGCGGGTTTCATATGCGCTAGGATCATGTGGAGAAGAAGCTGCAGCATGCAATCTAAAGCTTCTTCGTCGCAAGGCCAGGTGAATTTGGACGACTCTGACGGTGAAGATGGTGGATATGATGAGCATGAGACCTCTCGCAGCTTGAATTCCACGTGTACAGACTCGATAGAGGACGAAGAGCGATCGGCGGCGAATCCACAATCTTTGATAGGAAGCTCCTTCCGAATTTGGGAAGGAGAAGAGATCTTAGCCCTGAGAAGCACGGTCAGGGTTCTTCAGGAGAGAGAGCTGGAGCTGGAGATGCAGTTTCTCCAGTACTGCAATTTGAAGGAGCGGGAATCGGTCTTGATGGAGATGGGACACGCGTTGCGATTGGGGATGTCTCAGCTCGAGCTTCTGGACAGGGAGGTTTTGCACATGGAAGAAGAGAACAAGCGGATTGCCGACATGGCCGCAGAATATTTCCAGGTCATGGAGGAGCTTCGCCATTGGAAGTCTAAGAATGAGAGGCTTCTTAGGAAGGTGAGGAAGCTCCAGAGGAAAGTGAAGCAGCAGTCGAGGGTCTTGCGAGAGAATGATCTGAGGATCAAAGAGAGAGAAGGGGAAATTTTGAAGATCCAGAGAGCTCTCGAATCGAAGACGAACGATGTCGAGAGAATGGAGGCTGAGATTGATGGGCTAAGGGCCATGTTGGATCGATCGGAGCGGGAGAAAAATGAGCTTCTGATTGAATTGAGTTCAGCAAAAACATCAGCTCCGCCACTCTCCGAGGTTTGAACTCCTAGTTTTATGTTTCCGAGGTTTCTCGAACTGTCTCTGTCATTAAGAATTCACATGCATGATGAGAACGAGAATCAGAAATCCATCTACCGAAGCGAGTCATCTAACTTTTGAAATGTCGGTAATGCTAGCTCATCTTCGTCTCCTCTTGTCCTATTAGTCAATTTGCCTGATAGGATTGGCTTTTCTGGACAGACCGGAGCAGAAGCAACATCGACGGAAGATTGCAGTCGCCTGTTGAAGGAAATAGAGCAGCTCCGGACGGAACGGGCGGCGGAAGAGAAGGAACTGATTCACCTGAGATGGAGCAACGCTTGCCTGAGGCATGAATTGACGAAGAGCCCCCATGTCCATGAGCAGGATATGGTGAAGAGCCATTCTTCTGAATTGGCCCTCAATAGTCAAGACTGCGACTACCTGGATGAGCTGAAAAGGTCGAATTCCGCAAATGGCGGGTACTCCTCTCACGCAGGAACTGGCAATCATGGCCACTCGAAAAAGGTGAAGATACTGCACAAGCTCAAGAAATGGGTGGAGGGGAACGACAAGACGAACGCGAAAGAAGCGGAGAAAGTGAAGCACGAGATCGGGTGCTTCATGAGGCATTCGACTGCAGATGATGCAGAGGAGGAGCACACAGACCAGGCAAGAAGATCGGGTTCCACCCCATAAATACGGCTGCGACCGAAGCGAGCAGGGCTGCCGATCATAAGTTGGTAACCCAATTCGCTAACACCAAACCGTAACACTGATTGTATAAGCCCATCCGCCGCTGTTTCACTTGAATCGTCCTGCACTTTAAGTGTAAATAATGAGGTCGGTCTTATCTCGCCAATCTCGCACCACAAGAACAAGTATTTTCTGATGCTTGGATCCGCCCTTATAGTTTCTTTTCTAAATGAACATATATAGTAGCTAGATGGGCGTAGACGATGCTATAATGCCAGGTGCAAAACACAATTTGAGTTGAGAAATATAGAGAGGCTTTTGATAGATTTTCCTTAAAGACATTGAGCTGTATGTAGTTTGTAAAATGACAAGGAATGTCAAGAAATCATGTTTTGTGGAAAGAAGTCATCAGTGATTCCGGAAAATTCCAGCGAGAGTTGGATTTTCTTGACCAGCGGAAGCGTATAACCGAAGCAACACTTGCAATCATGCCTTGACATCACACTATTTCGTCATTAGATAATTTGCCTTATAATTAATTATTAAAATTATTTATTTAATGCCTTGACATTAAACTATTTCGCCATTAGATCATGTACTTTATAATTATATATTAAAATTAATTAATTAATCGAATATGATTAATACACACAATCCACGTGTCTAAATATAAGTCATGACTCTCCTAGCAGAACGAGATGGATTTAGAGGTACTGTCAAGTTGGGGATCAATGACCCTCAATCGGCACGGGTTCTTCTAAATTCTTAACTTGTACGATGTTATAAAGTTCATTTGATTAATCTATTTATAAAAATACTATCCAAATTTGAAGTCATCACTTCCCTTCCAGGCTCAAGCAAGGCGCAAGAGGTTACATTACCTATTGCATAACCAGAAATTATAGGTATGAAAACTCAATTACATTAATTTATCTAATCAACCCTCTTTCGATACCTAAATTTGATTATTTATAGACTAAAATGTCCACACAGTTTTTTTACCAATTGTCAAGCCCTCCTTAGCTCTATATTATCAAGGCCCGTTTTTTGAAACTAACCCTCCATGACGGCAAGAAGCTTTAAGCCCAACTCTTGTTATAACTAACTAATAGCCAATTTTCATTAGATACCTATACATCAACATTCAAGGCTGCGCATGATAAAATTTCTACTTCTCTATTTCTCTGTTCCTCGAAACAGGTTTGGAATAGAAATCTGTTTGGTAACGGAATTTGACTTTTCTATTTCTGGAACAAATTTCTATTCCATAAATTAATTTAAAGAAGAAATCATAAGCTAAAATTTTTTAACTTATTTCAGAAATTGAGAAATCAATTTATGTTCTAGAAATTTTGTCATATGCACCCTAAGTCACTGAATTCCGATTCCAAATTCCCGTGATTACTATTTCAAAAGAAGTGGAATCAGTACAGCATATTCGGTTTCCAATTTCTAGGCAAGAACCAAATCGGAAATCAGAAACCGAATTACTGCAACCATCTATCCGGTCGAGAACCCTACCTCGTGCTCACTCCTATTATTTAGGAATAAGACACATGAAGAAAGAGTTTTTGCCGCTTTATAAGTTGAGGAATGAGGGCCCGTAGAAGAAAACTTATCCAAGGCGTTCTCTGATTTCGGTCTGGCCAAAATGTGGACCAAATTCATTTTCTATCCTCTCTCGTGCCTCATTTTCTCTCTCTATGATCCAAAAATATCAGACAAGACCAAAGCTGCTATTTCCTTTCTATTTGTGTCCTTGCTTTAACTGTCACTGCAACGAACTCTGCCATGGGACTCTCTCTTCTCCTTCTCCCTCAACAGCACACCTCCCAAATCCACCACCTTCACACCCTCTTCTCCCCAACATTCTCCATAAGTAAGTATCTCTCTCTCTCTCTGTCTCTCTCTCTCTCTCTGATATCAGCTGCTGATCATCCCCTTTGATCTTCTGATTCCACAGGAAGCAAACAACTAAGGAAGGCGCCGACCGTTGCTCTTTGCCGATGCTCTTCATCTTCTTCCTCCGGTGATTCTGCGAAAGCAGAGCTCGCGCCATTGCTGTCGCCCTCGGAAGGAAGGAGAGCACTCCTGGCTTGTCTCCTATTATCAGGTCAGTTCTTGTCGTCATCAGAGACGGCTGGCGTTTCACGCTCTAATGCAGCTCGGCTTCATTTGGTCTAAAGGCTACTTCAATGTGGTGTCGTTAGATTGACATTGATTTCAAGATTTTCTTTTTGGACCCTTTTTATCAAGTGGATTGATTAAATTGACCAGTTTCGATCATCAGAAATTGGAATCCTGAGTAAATATGTATGTGGCATGCCCTGAAAATGTTGATTTTTTTCGCTTCTTGTGGAGCCATAACACAATGATCGATGTTGCTGCTCCGCGATCGTGGAGGAAACTGCTTGTATGAATGAAAGGATGTTTGATTGCCCTGTGTAGTGTCTTCGAAAGACCAAAAAGAGAAACTTGACCAGAGCACAAAACCTTTCCTTTTTGCTTTTTCAACTTGAAGTCTTTTGATGGGTAATTTGGAGTAGTAAATTCTTGTTTCTCCCCTTAAGTTTTGAGTTTTACAGATTGTATATAAAAGAGCGGGGATTCGTCGATCAGACAAGTTTTTTGTATAAGAACCTACCAAAGTCAATTCATCAGGGTCCTGTCATCGCTGACAGCTCTCTCAAGTTTATTCTTGTCCTGATGAGTTGCTTTTATCAGCTGCTGGCACATGTGTATCAGATGCGGCTCATGCTGTTAGCACCAGTCGAAGAGCTGTAAGTTTTATCGCCTTACTTCATTCTTTGTTGTAAAGTTGCTGTTTACATCGGCAATGATGCACTTTTGGTGGTGCTGCAGCTCCGAGGAGCAAAAGTACCCGAGAGTGATTTCACAACCCTCCCCAATGGTCTGAAGTTAGTCACCTGGATCTCTTTTCTTCTACCTTTTTTTTTTCCCCCATTTATATTTTCGGTAGAGCAAGTTTCTAGTTAAGACTCTAAGTGCTGCTTTGTTTTCTACACTTTGGAAGCTCATTCTACTTACATTTAATCTATCTTCAACTATTTGAGGGCCAATGCTAATAAATCAACGATATATTATCATGTTATAGTTGCAGGGAATGTGACTTCAAACTAGATTGCCTAGCTCATTTTGAACAATGGCCTAGTAAGGAAAGTGATTGATCCAGACTTATGCAGAATTTAAAAGAGGATATTCTGCAATAAATTTGCAGAAACTTCAGAGCGTTGAATGTCACAGAGTATCATTGCACTCAAACTGTCACGATTTTCTATTTTGAGTGCAATTTATGCTTTTATATCTCAAAAAAAAATTACTTGGAGGTGTGATTTTGGAGCGGGTGGACTCATGTATGGTAACTTTGAAAATGTTTTGCTCCAGGTATTATGATATAAAAGTAGGAGGTGGACCTGAGGCTGTGAAGGGATCAAGGGTTGCAGTATGGTTGTAATTCAGTTTTGAATTTCATGTTTTCTGATAGACTTCAGCCATTTAAATTCTCCTTAAAATATTTTTGTTGATGTAGAAAAATATGCTTTCCTTAATTATGTGTTATGATTAATCCAATAATGAATCACTAATAACCTTCATCAGGTCCACTATGTTGCTAAATGGAAGGGCATTACTTTTATGACTAGCAGACAAGGGCTTGGTGTGGGTGGAGGCACGGTAAGACTTTAGAGTTCAAATTCCTAATCGGAAGGTGTTTAGTAAGCTCTAATCATTTGGGTTCAACTAAAGCTTATAGGAATCTGTGATAAAGCATAATTCGGATCCTAGTGGAGCATTCTCTGTGTTTTATGTTTAACTTCATCAAGAGTTTCTAGTTGTTGCTGTCAGATGATTGAACTGATACGTGGTCCAGTTAAAACTCAACTTGACATCAGCTCTAAATCTGGATCTATTGTTTGTTAGTAAAAAATTGGGAGGATTGTGTGAATCTTCTTGGAACTGCAAAAGATTGAACTATAGCCTTCTCTTTTTGAGTAAGCAACTTTAGTCACGCGAGAGCAACTTCCTCTGGTCATTCCACAATTAGTACAACTTCATTAACAGAATTAGCATGGATGGAGTTTCAAAGCTAATGTTTGTGGCTTCAAGTTTCTAGAGTCCAGTTTGAGAATTACTACATTGTGGCGTGCTCTTTGATACTTAACATTGTCTTCCTTTAATTGGGGTGACATAATACTACTTCTTTGACGCTTTTAAAACCTTTGATCAGTTTTTAATACTCTCAAATTGGTTTCAATCTGGTTTAGACCATCGAATATCTGTTGAAAAAGTTAAGGAAAGTCAACACAACACTTGACAGAGAGTGATATGCAAGGGCTTAATATCCACACGCCACATATCAGAAAACGTCAACATTTCATTACTTTGCAATGGATAGCTGACAAAATGGCTTGCTTGAAATTATTCCAAAAGCATGGTGAACGAGTTGAAAGTGTTAAAAGCTCATTGACCTGGTTGAAATAGCATCAGAATGAACCACCAGGAAGGTAGCTCATCCTAAGCTCCTGCTAGCAAGTTTAGGTGAATAGATCTTATTGTGTTTTAAGATGCCAGAACCCCAATTTCAAGGATTCATGCTCAGCTACTTAATTTGTTGATAGATATCTTAACTTCTATTTACATCTTTATGACATAAGATTTGTGTTTCCAGTTTGTATAGTTCTATGGCATATCATCCTTATCACATTAGCTTGGTTATTACTAATTTTTATTAATTGCGGCAGCCATATGGATTTGATGTTGGCCAATCAGAGAAGGGATCAGTCCTTAAGGGTTTGGACTTGGGTGTTCAGGGCATGCGAGTAGGCGGCCAGGTACTATCTTTTGTATTGTAGCCTGATATATCTTTGTCCACTTTGACTGACTCAGAACATCATCTTCTTCTTTTTTTCCAAAATGTAAATAATTGTTTATCTGCTATGGGAAACAATTCTTGACCTGCTCTGTCTACTGTTCCTATAAGGAACCAAATTAGGAGGTATGGCCTTGGCAAGTGGTTCTTGTATTAACTGGCAGAAGAGCTGCTACTTCACTTTTGCCTAAGAACATTAGTGAAGTATGATAGCGGGCATTAGAGTATATGGTATGATATGATTATATGGAGTAAATGTGGAAGATAGGCTACGGTGGGGCATAAGTGGATGGTCCACGGAGTGGCAATAAGACTTTCCTGTACTTGCCTCTGTTGTAATTGTATTCCCCTTTCCTTTTGTGTGTTTCCAATATATGAATCCCAGCTGTTCTTCTTGAACACAGAGACTACTAATAGTTCCACCTGAGCTAGCCTATGGAAGCAAAGGGGTTCAGGAGATCCCGCCAAATGCAACAATAGAGGTAGGCACCTCCTTTCTGGCCTTTCTGCACTTTGATTTATGATGGTCATTGTCTCAACCAGTGAAGAACTTGTTCTCTGTTCATAAGCAGCTTATTGTATCGTAAAGACAAGTTCTTTCCACACTCAGGAGGAGCTTACATATCTTATTGGAAACTCGTAAATGATAAGTAATGTGTGCATGAATATATTTTAAGATGGGAGGACTTCAAAATATTAACCCATCTTGAATTTTATCTAAAGGCCTATGCAATCAAACAGAACCAATCTATAGCTAGAAAGAAGGAATTGGTGTGATGCAATTCCACCACTTTTTTCTTTACTACTAGGAGAGTTCAAAGGGTTCATTGTATCCAAGACTTCTATTCTTGTTAACTTGCTAAAGTCATACTGCTGGAGCAAGGACAAGGAAGAAATCGTCGTCTATCTGACTCTTCTGTAGCCCTTTGCACAGCCATCTCCTCACTTGATTTGCATGAGACGTTACCCGCAAGTAAAGCAGTAAAAGTTTCCATGCTCCAGCTGTCATTTCTATTTATTGTCGGCAGATCAGAGTAACTTTTATTTGATTTTTTCTATACTTCTCTTTTGCCTTGGAAGGTTACATTTCTCACTGGATAAACCTAGGAGACATTTAAAGCAGGGTTTGTCACATTAATAAGAATGTCTCAATCCTGGAGTTTGGATGCGTCCGGTGACTCTGATGAACTTCACTGCCATTGACCACTTTTATTCCCTGAAGTTCATTAGGTCGCAGAACCTTTGATGGTCCACATGGGTACTTACATGGGCGATGTTAGGCTCCTATTATTAAAGCAGGAGCATCGCCAATCCACCTATATGTAAAATGCTTTGACTCAACTGCCTTAATTCTCAAATAAAAACAGCAGAAGTTTTATGCATAAGTAAAACTTATGACATCCTTGCATACATCTTTGCACGATTTCTTGTAGCCAACCTCACATAATTATTCACTCTACTGTCTCCTTCGGTGTTTGCTTGACCTTTGCATCCTCTCTTGTGGAATTGCAGCTGGATGTTGAACTCCTAACTATCAAGCAAAGTCCCTTTGGGTAAGACATGCACATTGAGGACAAACCAAAGTAGCGTCACTACCTTAATATGTCCTCAACAGTCAGTGAAAGTGATTGTTTGTTCTGCAGATCTCCTGTCAAAATTGTCGAAGGTTAGATCCTGTATCTTCCCAATTGCTTGTCGTGCGGTGTTTCTAAGCAAGATGGAAGCAAGAAGCTTGAAGCTTTTGCAAAAACTGAATCTTATGGAGCACAAAGTATTGCAGACGATAGTGTGTGTGACTGTGACTTGAGATGCACAAGTCTGCTGTTCTGCAAGTTGCTCAATTTATTTGATTAGTCCTACTCTTTCTGCGTAAGAACGTGTCATTTTTAGATGTCTGCTGAGTGTACTAATCAATTACAGTCGTTTTATACCTGATATTTACATCATTCTCTCGATGCGCTATCAGTTCAATTCAGAAACAGAGACTCGAGAAATATGCGAGAGAAAGATAAATGGATTACATCATAAAAGAAAGCTGTTGAAGACACAATAATAATGCCAATTTCTGTCCAAAGGTTTCGAAGGGTTGGTTAAAAAAAAAGGTCAAATAACAAAAAAGAAAAGAACACCTGAATTTTTGGCCTGTCGCGCAAAAATTTCCCGATTGATCAAACGACCGAAAAAAACAATCTTAACTTTTTCACGAGGGACAAAAATGCCTACTGTTAAATTTAATGTGCAAGTAAACTGATGTGGCACATCACGTGATCAATAATGACGTTTCAGAGCAATAGATTAGTAGGGAAAAGAGCTGCAATAATATACTATAACGCACTTGAAACAAATTAGTCCTAACTAAGAGGAGGAATAAAAAACAATGAAATTACGGAGAACAGTGTTATTTGGCTTTTGTTGACATGTCTGCGGCCTCTTTTGGCTCAACCGTCACGTGGATATTTACTGTGCAAATCAGTACCCTCATCTATATCATTTGAAGACTTAACGGTCGGATTTTTGCATATCAAGTAAAAGTTCATAAATTTTTTTGAGCCATTCAAAAGTTCAAGATATTTTTGTCTCTAGTGAAAGTTTGTGGGTTTTTTTTCGATGTGGCCTCAAAAAAAAAAAAAAAAAAAGATGGCACATTACTCTTGGGGACAAGGATACTACAAGTGCCAATGTTATAATTTTTTCAATCACTTGGGTGTCAAACCTCTAAAAAACGTTCTCTTGAATATTATAACTTTTCATTAATTACTTAAGTACCCAAAAAAAAAAATTAAAAGCATTCGCATAAGTGTCAAAAACCCGACATGGCATAACACTTGTGATGAATGTTTTTAAAAGATTATGGGACTCAAGTGATGAATTGAAAAATTATATGGCACTCAAGTGATTGAAAAAAAAAAATTGTAACATTTAAGTAAGCATCATACATAAGTAATGACAATTAAGTAATTGAAAACATAGTTAGGGACATAAGTGAGTCCAATGCGAAAGTTTTAACCCTTTTCCCTTATTTTTGGTAAAATCCTATAAGCATCTCAAGGGGGAAGATAGACTTGTGAAGCAGGCTCAGTGTTCCATTATGCATGTAGAATTACCTTTCCTATAACTTCTCTTCCAGATCTCACATATAGAAGCATATCCATTGTGTCGCGGGAGCTGATATTAGAGAGCTAAGTAGCAAAATGAATGGAAGAAGGTGGTCTTCAGCCCTTTTTTTCAAGTGATAACTGACTGAATTCTCTCATTGCATGGCAACAATGACATACAAATTACCTTATCAACCCACGGTTTGTCTACTGCACTTTTGTGTCACCTTAGCTGTTTTCTGGGCAGGCTGGTCTTGCGATTCTCTCCATGAAGTTCGAGAAACATTTCTTGCTTATGCACGCTTATACTTTATAGAGAAGAAAATGTTCAGAACATCACAAACTATTGGTAGTGCAGCGGCCACTAAGCCATTGACTTATCCCTCATTAACTATTGGCAACGTTGTGATGTCGGATTGTGATGTCGCACTGTGGACAAATGTCAAGTTTTTACCGGCTGTGAGGGAAAAAAAATGCCTACCACATTAGCGGATGGTGGGGTAGTTGCTAACCACTGATACTTTCTCCTCAATGGTATGATTAAAGAAAAAACATTAATCCCCATAAATTAGGAACAAAACCATTTCTGGAAAAATCTTTTCCTTTCAAAGGATCACACTTCTTGAGCATCACCTCTAGAGAATGCAGGGAATCAGATTTCCCCCAGGACTAAAAGTTTCAGTGACCCTAGATTCCTTTACCCACTATAGAATTTTTAAATTTTACGCCCACTTTATTCCCATTCTGAACTCTATATCTACCCAAGCCTCTTCCTATGTCGTAGCATCACAATTGTCTAACTTTCTCCTCCTTTGCATGCAACAATGATCATGCCAAAGCCAAGGCCTAGTCATAAACTAGGCCTCCTCTGTGGATTTTTGATAGTTCATCTTTGCCTTTTCCATCAGTGTTCTACACAAAAGACATGCCCAAGCTGTGGCTCCATGAGTATCCCCTACCCTCTGAGTACCAATCCAGCCTGTGGCGATCCAGATTACTCGCTCCACTGCGATGCCGGCTCGCAAAAACTGTACTTCAACGCACTCAACGGAAGTTCCTATCTGGTGATTCGGATCATCGCTTCCGCTCAACGGATGGTCGTGCAACCGTCACCTTGGATCGGCAACTCGTGTGTCACCCGTGATGCACTAGTTAGCGAAGGCCTCTGGTTGAATCAAACTCTCCCCTTCAATGTAACTTCGTCGAATACAATCTTTTTCTTCAACTGCTCGCCTCGGCTTCTTGTCTCTCCTCTCAACTGCACTTCCTCGAGTCTCTGCCACCGCTACCTGGAGAGCTCGGGACATATCGACAAAGCCCGAGCAGCTCAGTGCGCCAGCGATCTAGACCCATGTTGCACATTCGTTGCCGGCGGCATGCCTTCCGCTTACAAGATCCGGCTCCACAGTTCGGGTTGTCGAGCATTCAGGAGCATCCTTCATTTGGACCCGCTAAAACTGCCCAGTCAATGGGAAGAGGGTCTCGAAGTGCAGTGGGCCCCTCCACCTGAACCTCTCTGTAGGTCGCAGCAAGATTGCTCTCCAAACTCCAAGTGCTCTGGAGTTGCACCAGATGGTCCCCTGCGCTGCCTCTGCAACAAGGGTTACTTCCGCGACCGCACTCTAGGGACTTGCTTGAAGACAAAGAAACATGCTTATTCAACCCTCGCTATAAAGATATCAACCGGTGTAATTTGTTTTCTTTGCCTAGCCACAGTAGCAGCTACTATCACCCTAAGAAAGTCCTACAGGCTATCGAATAGGGCGAAACTGGCTAAGGCGAGAGAAGAAATGTTGAAGTCGAGCAACTGTGGGAAATCTGCCAGGATGTTCAGCTTGAAGGAGTTGAAGAAAGCAACTAGCAATTTCTCGACAGACCGGCTCTTGGGAAGTGGCGGATTTGGAGAGGTCTACAGAGGCGAACTTCCAGATGGGACTCTCGTGGCCATTAAGTCGGCTAAAGTGGGGAATATCAAGAGCACACAGCAGGTGCTGAATGAAGTCGGGATACTATCTCAAGTCAATCACAAGAACCTAGTTAAGCCCCTCGGTTGTTGCATAGAAGCTGACGTGCCATTGATGGTTTATGAGTATATCGCAAATGGGACGCTCCATGACCATTTGCACGGAAAGAGGTCGACATTTTTATACTGGATGACGAGGCTTAAAATAGCTCTGCAGACTGCAGAGGCACTAGCTTATCTCCATTCCGCAGCGTACACACCCATTTACCACAGAGATGTCAAATCCACAAATATCTTATTGGACAATGACTTCAACGTGAAAGTTGCAGATTTCGGGCTCTCGAGGTTTGCCCAGCCAGGTCTTAGCCACGTTTCAACATGTGCTCAAGGAACATTAGGCTATTTGGACCCTGAATACTACCGCAACTACCAGCTGACTGACAAGAGCGACGTGTACAGCTTTGGTATCGTGCTGCTCGAGCTTCTGACCTCACAGAAGGCAATCGACTTCGCTCGAAACGAGGACGATGTCAACTTGGCCATCTTTGTCAGCCAACGAGCTAAAAATGGGGATCTGATGGGAGTTATAGACAGGAAGTTGCTTGTGACGGAACCTTCTACTGATATATTGAACAGTGTGAAGCTCTTCTCGGAGCTGGCATTCGCCTGTCTCGGGGACAGGAAGCAGGACAGACCAAGCATGAAGGATGTTGTCAAAGAACTCCAGTGCATCATCCAAACTGTACGTCAGGCTGACCAGCAGGGTGATCTGGAGTTGACGGGACCGCAATCATCGGATGGAACTTAATTTCATGCTGTTTTTTTGTCCGCCATGTCAATAGAAAGTTGTCATCTTGAATATTCACATCAGAAAAGGAGATGGAGCGTTGCTGATGTGGCAGAAACAACAGCGCTAAGCGGTTTCGATAAGAAAGCAGTCTGAGGAATATAGATTCGGTGGGTCAGGAGAAAAATGAGGGAAAGTTAAAGGATCAGATGCAAAGCTTTGAGCAGAAAGTATGATCCATTGAAATGTGGACCTGGGGATCTCATCTGAGATTGTTGGAATCTTTTGAGGGTCTTGTAACTTTGGCATGATAAAAGATGAGTTGATAGATAGACTTTTAAGTATTAACTCTGCTTTCTTTTATGTTTCTTTCTTTTTTGTTCTTATTTTCCTTGTCTGTACATATGATTCAAAGCTTTCTTGGTTCTGTCCTTTGTTTTATATCCAGCTAACACAGGGAGGCAATGAACTAGGCATGCTCTGTTGTCTCTAAGACATCATGATTCTTGTGATTTGGTTCTGGAAAGGGACTAGGGAGAGGCAACACAGCAGGCTAGGGGATCAACTGTATGAATAAACGAAAAATGACTCTGGAAAAGCACTTCTGTCAGTGAAAGTAAATCTGGCTAAATGCAGATACGCAAAGGTGGTCAAGGAATTAATGTAAATCAATTGAAGAAGCAAGCCCTGAAGGGAAAATTATCCATTGCAATATGAAAACCCTTGTTTTGGTGGATGCATTTTAGGTGACAACTATATCCCTTAATAGTAACAAATGGCATAACAAGCTAATTAGAAGTGGGTTGCATTGAACATGTAGTGTCGAAGTACATGGACAATGATGATTGATCAGCTATTACCATATCGTCACTCACGACATCATGATCATCTTAAATATAGTCATCCGTGTGACGCTAGTGCGAAGTGACTCGAATCAGCGCAATAACTCAAATAGTAATATGACTCATGCATTTATACTCGCGCATGCCATTCCTCCCCAATTTCGGGGTGCTCCAACTTCGAAACAAACATTTTTCTAAGTTCCTCATCGGTTAATGCAGGAGCACGAAAGGGGACATATCCAACACCAGCGAGAAAAGCAGGATTGGCATATATTTTTGCTTCACTTAGAACCAGACACATGCCGAATTGTTTCTTCCTTTCTACTGGCTGGAAGGAAGAAAGCTAACAAATCCGAATGAATTGACAAAACAAAAGTTATCAGAATGGCATTAGTCAAAAGCAAAGGAGATTTGATCCATGAATTCTTTCGTGAAAGACTATCATTGTCCCCACAGCTTTTTCCCGGGGTGGAGACGAGCAATCTTGCGCCCCACCTAAAGTTATGATGGCAGCTTCTCCAAATACTACAATAAAGACAAACGCATCAAAACAGTGAGAGACTTTTGTGACAACATTATTAGAAGAAAGCGTAGCCCACCAAACGCTTGGAAAATGAGGGGGGCACACAAACATATAAAAGTATAGACTGATTGGATTTTCCTGATAGCAAGCTAAACATACTCTTAGTGATTTCTTTTCCTTTGATGCCTAAAAATTATACTTCTTATGTCGGGGAAAACTTATTCCTTCGTCCCCGGTCCTCTACTTGGGTCCATCATGAACATAGCGAATCTCATGTGGACACTATATGGAGACCCATGAAATGGACAGGCACGATGCACATAGTCCAGCGAACTCGGGTGTCCTTGCGAAAAAAATCCTTTTGATTTGAGGCGAAGATATCCCACAGCATCCATGACCACTAGACCGATAACTTAGGTCAAGATCAACATGTTCTCTTGATTTAGGCGGAGGACCCAAATTATCTTCACTCAGGTGGGGAAAAACTAGTGTTTCCACAGTGCAGCTAAGTTCATATGGGGCCATCCACATAAGCTTGTTAGAGTTTCCCACCAAAACAAAAATTAAATTAAATCAGTCCTCAAATGAACTTACTTGCCAAAAAGTGTTGTTATGTGTTGTTGGGTAAACCTTGCTTTCGAAAGTGTTTTTTCACCTATATTCGCTTGAATGTTTGAACAAAGTTAATCATCTTTGCACATGAATCTCACTTGTTTTACCTATTTCACCCGTTTGTTGCACTAGCAGAATGACATGTTCACAATACTGAAAATTTTCTTTTACATTCATTTTAAATTTTACATATTGTTGGCCCAACTTATCCTGAACAGCTCAGCCACAATGTCAATGATAACTCTTGAAAGTCCAAATGGCAAAACAAGTGCCATTCGTGTAAATAATTTTCAATTTTATCCGGACTTTTTCTTCTTATTAGAAAAATGTTCAATTGTCCAAATCTGCTTTAAATCTATCCTAGACCCTTTGCCTCTACTTATGAGAGGGAATAGTCCATTAAATTCTTTCCCGCGTTCCCATTTTGCCTCGACTTTTAGTTTTCATCCCTTTGCATTATTTTTTCCCACCCCTTTTCTTCCATTTTCATCTTTTGAGTTAGCAAATTGTAATACCTCTTCATATCAGAAATTTTAATTTCATATAAATTTTTTGAATTAATTTTAATAAAAATCTCAAATTAGACCCTTTTAAAGAAAATATTACCTTCATGGAAGAAGTGCCAAAAAAGTCATAAACCTTTTTGTCTTTGTGCCGATTTAGTCCTAAACTTTTTTTTTGTGTCGATTTAGTCCTAAACCTTTTTACGTTGTGCCAATTCAGTCCTTTCCGGACAATTTTGGCCAGATTTTGCTGACTGGACACCGGCCGGCTGACGTGGACAACTTTTAATAATATTTAAATATTTAAATATTTTTAAACATTTTTTCTTTTTCTTTTTTTCTTCCTCAAGCCGGTCGCCGGAGCTCGGCAACCGGACCTCACCGGCCACCTCACCAGTGGCTGTGAGGGTGGCCTCACGCGGAGGAGGCAAGGCTCGAGCCTCGCCCATGGCCGGCGAGGCTCGACCTCACTAGATCCGGCGAGGGCGAGCCTCACCCACCGCGAGGCCGCCCTCGAGGCGCGCAAGGCTCGCCCTCGCCGGATTTGGCGAGGGTCGAGCCTCGCCCATGGCCGGCGAAGGCGAGCCTGCCCAGCTCGGCGCAAGGCCAGCTCGACGGCGACGGCAGGCGGCTAGATTAGCTCCAGCGGACGGCGAGCAAGGCGCGGGTGACGAGCATGAGAGGCGAAGACGCGCAGACAGGCACGCGAGCAGGGGACGACGCAACTGCAGCGAGGCCACCTGCTCGCCCTCGCCCTCGCCGGCCATGGGCGAGGCTCAGCCCTCACCGGATCCAACGAGGGCGAGCCTCGCCGCCCAGGCCTCGAGGGCAAGCCTCGCTGCCCCACGTGAGCCGTGCCTCTAGCCGGTCGCCAAGCTCCGGTGACCGGCCGGAGGAAGAAAAAAAGAAAAACAAAAAAAATAAAAAATATTTAAAAATAAAAATTATTAAAAGTTGTCCACGTCGCGCCGATCGGCCACATCATCAGCAGGCCGGCGTCCAGTCAGCAAAATCCGGCCAAAATTGTCCGGAAAGGACTGGATTGGCACAACGTAAAAATATTTAGGATTAAATCGGCAACAAAAAAAGGTTTAGGATTAAATCGACACAAAGACAAAAGGTTTAGGACTTTTTTGGCACTTCTCCCTTACCTTCATAGGTGCCTTGTAATACATAATGCTAAAAGAGAAAAGGGTAATTAAACTATATCTTTTGTAGGGACAACGTAGTGTCAAGATAGATTTTATGAGTGAAATGGTAGATTTATATTGATAACCTAAAAATGTGGAGATAAAATTGAAAAATGAAAAAAAGTGAGGATTTGTATTGCTAGTGGGCTGGGCCTTATTGAAAAGTAGAATGACAAGAAATATTTCCTATTAAATTAGGTAGATGGGCCCCAAGAAAAAAAAAAAAAAAAAAAAAAAACTAGGTCTGGCAAATCCCTGGTGGTAAAGGGAGGAGCTTACCTTTTTCTTGCCTCTCTAGTCTCCAGTCACAGCACGGCCAGCACTAGCTTAAATAATTTTTACATTTTAAATTTATTTTCCTTTTTTTCTTGTTTTTTAATTTCTTTTTTTTAATCTCTTTTTCCCTCTTCTTCCTTAGGGTTGTCAGGCCTTGGATATGGCTAGTGAGGCTCGACACTTACCAGCTCGCTAGAGGTTGCCAAGGTTGAGCCTTGCCAGCCTCACTTGTGGCTGGACACTAGCCATCACCTAGCCCCAATGACTAGCAAAGGAAGATGGAAAAATGCAAATTAGAAGAAATAAAAAATAAAAATAAAAATTATACGCATCAACATTGGCAAGCAGTTGGCCAATGCCGACTAAATCATCAACATAGCAATTTTCGATCAAAATTGACTAGAATAACTAAATTAATAAATCGTTAAAATCTTTATAACTAAATTGGTAAATTGTCAAAAGGTTTATAATCAAATAAGCAAGTTACTAAAATGTCTAAGACTAAATTAGCCATCGTATAATAGATTTATAATTTTCTAGACAATTTTCCACGTGGAGGGATTTTTAAATATTAAATTATGCAATCATCTAATAGTTAAAGTTTTAAGAACAAATGACAATAGTTCTATAAAATCTCACGTCTCCATTAAGAAAAGAGGTTATACATGTTTATATTTATATTTACATTTACTTTCTATGAACATAAATGTCGATTGCCAATCAATTGCCAGGGGCAAATTATCCTAATCCAAATATAGAGTTCGAGACAGTAGGGTGAGAAGACTTCTCGGTTGTGGAAATATAGTTTGCCTTTTCTAAATGAACTCCTTGGTATTGGTTCAGTGTTCAAGAACGGTATCGAGGGTGCCTGTAGAGATACGTTGCCACATCCTAGTACTCCTTTAATTGCTTGTACAAGCCAGATTTGGAATTGTTCTTCAGTATCGTTTACTTCAATTTTGAGATTTCACATATTGCTTTAAGTGAAATTGACATTTTTTTGGAATTCATGATAAATTAATCAATTGAATATCCATCAGCGACAATTTAATAACCATGGAGCAAATATCAACTATAATTGTGTTATGCAGCTGCCTCGCATATTCTTAGGAAGCAAATATCGATAACATTGTACATTTAATGCAACTAAACACAACAACCTGTATCAGTTTTCAACCAGTAATTATAAAATAGCTTGGCCAAGAAAATAAATAACAAATACAACCATTACATGGTAGTAAGTAAAATAGCTGTCCAGCGAGTATTACCAGACTGTTAAATGAATATGCCATGATGTAAAATTTGGTCTCCTAGCTTCTGAAATGGTTATCACATTACTAGTTTAAGCTTAAACGTTAGATTACGCATCCCGCTAGCAATTCCAGTGTCAGAGAAGAGTCAAAACAAGCAGTAACTGTTCGTCTATGGTTTCCATTGAAAAAGACAACTGTTCATCGACGGTAGCGGTAACGTTTGAAGTTGAAATAAACATGCAGAATCCCTCTTTCAAAAGTGCATTTGAAGCCCTTCTTGTGCGAATATTCCCATTCTTTGTTCACGATCCTAAAAGCCTGCAGTATACCAGCAGTATGTAAATCATATGACAGCCAAAAGGTTTACGAATGCATAAAGGTAATTTTCTGATCAAGTAGACTCACAATGTCCTCATATGGGGGCCCGGCGTGGAACCGGATGATACATGTCTCTGTGCTATTCCCATCCTTTTCAATTGTGTATGTTGGGGCCTTGATTTTGTCGACAAGGTCAGGGTAAAAGATATTGAATTTATACCCTTGCACGATCTTTGGAGGTGGATTATCGTGATCGTAATGCGTTTGATTGTACTTATTCCACTCATATCCAGTGTGGACACGGTTGAAATATTTTGGTTTTCTCGGTCGATACTTATCATGCCACCAATAAACCTGCATCCACATGGATAAATTCAAGGATCGGGTTATCTGAGAAAAAATATGACATGAAAAAGTCAAAACTAGTCGAGAAAAGGGGAGACATGAAGCACCTGTGAGTCCAGATTCACCTCTGCACCAGTGCCAAAAACCGCATCACCTTCCTCCATGGCTCCCATGGCTTTGATGGCCTTCATTTCAAAATTATCTTCTGGTGGAGCTGGCTTTGACGCCATTACTTCTTGCATCCGTCTTTGTTGTTCTTCCAGTACCTCCATTCTTTTCCGTTCCTAAGAATATATACCAGAAACCACGGATTAGATGCACACCTTTACTCACTTTGCACTAATTAGTCTGCAGGGAGCAAAGGAAGTTACCAGTGCAGCCCTGTCCTCTTCAGGGTCAATGGCCTCTTCAGTTTCATCACCATGCAGCAGTTGTGGAGAAAATGATCCAGCCTCCTCTTCTGACTCCATCATCTCTTCTTTAGGTAAGGGTTCTGGGGACATTGATCCTTCATCTAAACATCAAAACCATGGAAATGATAACTTAGTACCCAGCCTGAACTAAAAGGCAAAACAAGATTTCTATAGATTAGTTATTATCAGACAGAGACATACCATCAGGCAAATCTTCTTCTTGTATAGGACTGAGGACATTAGCAGTTTCTGGATTGTCAACGACATCCACAGGCTGCTCCAGGCGTTGAAGATGCTTGCGCAACATTTTCGCATGAAATTCTTTCAAAAAAGCCTATGTTTTGATCAGTCAAAATTGATGTACCGATTATACATTGTCAACAATGAAAGAACATCAAAATAAAAGTACCTTTGCCTTGTATATGTGGATACGTTTGAGGATAACCTCCCAAAACTCCACGACCTTAGCTGTGCCGGAACGCAACTGAGTCTCAACACCAGCATGTATATCCTCCAATTCTCGGTAGGTCTTCTTATGCAGATAATCCCTTACATCTGCTTCGATGCTAGAATGCATACCCCTTTCTTCTGCAAGCAACTCAGCAGGAGGCTCCTCCCCACGCACTCTAGCTCGATCGAGTACATCCTTTTTCCTAGCTTCTGCCAGCTCCCAATCGCAAACTACCAGAAGTGCCTGCTCAGTAAGATAAAGAAATAAGAAACTGTAGATCCAGAAGGTCAAGTTTTCATATGCTAATCTGAATTATCCACCTTCTAGACACTACTTTCAGGTAACATCCTTCAACTGCTCAAAGGGCAAACAACCATGTTAAGTGTCAATGATCTCATAGAGCTCATATAGCATTTCAATAACTAGGACAGATACCAAAATCAAGGATGCTGAGAAGTGAGTCACACAATGACTATCAGACATTAAATGAATCTCTAACCCATTCGATGAAAACTTCAAAAAGGCATATTACCTTCCAATATTCAACATGCGTCGGTGTCTCTGTGTCCAAATCAAGATGCATTTTGATGTCACCACGAAGCTCTTCCATTTCTTTCACTGTTAATCCCTGAATCAAACTCAGTGGTGAGGACAGCTAAGCTACCATATAATAAGCCCCTCCAAATTCAACTTATCAAAAATTTATTTTGAATACTTTCAGGATAACAAACAACACAACGACTTCTCATTTTATACATTTCTTTGGAGATACCCACAGGGAGAATCCATCCCCTGACATTTTCAGGTTAGCCACAGATGAGGAGGGTATATTGTTGCTTTCCAAAAACATGTACAGAGATAATTCAGTGAAGCTATTCATGTACATGGATGGCTCAAAAGTGGCAAGTAAAACAACTTTTTGATTAGATATATAAGCTACTTGTGTCAGGCAAGGTAAAAAGAAGCATAGGAGGTGTTTAATGCTGAATGACATTTTTCAACCCTTACTGAATTCCCTCTTTAAAAGATTTTTAATCTTAAGCATTTTATCTCAAATAGATAATCTCAGTGACTTTCGCTGTATGGAGGCCCTTTAAGAGGGCATCTTAACAGGAACAGTATGCAGAATAGAAGTTACAGGCTGGTATATGAATCTCCTTATATAAAAGAGCATGTGAATTAGTAAACCATGGATCAATTTATTGCTCTATATTGAGATGTCTCAAGCCGCTCCTGCATTTTATCGAATGCAGGAGGCATGAGCTTTTAAGTAAGAAAGTAGCTCAGGGCTTCGAAAGGCATTTGCTTTATCAATGACAAAAATGAGAGAACCCTGTTATGTCCTATTCCTCCTCCAATTTCTAGAATTGTTTCAGGGGTGGGGAAAGTTCTATCCTTTGAGAGCAACTAGATATAGGGTGACATTACAGAAGTTGAGTTTGTATTAACAAAAGAGAGACTTTTCGTTTCTAATCATATTAGCATACTCTCTTTTCATAAATTTACATAGAAGAGTACCTCTTTAGTACCTTGTATATGCAACAAATCATTTAGCTTTTCAAAGAAAATAAAATACAAGTAGGCAAGGCAAAGAAGCACAACGTGTGTCAGAATAGGCAGTTTAATGTTAGAATAAATTAAATTTTCACCTTGAAGACCATGTAAGGTTCATTCAATTCAATATCCAGATCATCTAAACCATTGAGGTGCTTTGATAAAATATCAATTGCTTTTGCACGCCCTTCACGCAATCTGATGTCCGACCTGACTTTGCTTTGATCAAAATGAAACTGCAAGAGAAAATGTGTGAAAGACTCACCATATTGAGAAAAACAATTGTCAAAATGATGCCTCTTAAGACTAGACCACAGGAGATGGAGAGCTTGAAATACAGAATAACCAGTAGCCATACCTCCTCTTCTTTCTTCTCCCAATCTTGAAACTCTGCCCGAGCACGCTCTCTAGCTAGCATTGCCTGCAGAAAGCAGAAATATAGAAATCATCTCTCTGTACCAGTAAAAGTTTTAGAGTTTCACGCCCATCACCAATTCAACAAGAGAAATATTGCTTTGGCTACTGCACCAAACATACCATTTCCTCCTCATGCTGAGCCTTTTCAATCGCTCTTTCTTCCCTTCTCTTCTTCACTTTCTCAATCTCTGCCTGAATAACAAGCAAAAACAAGGAAGGGTGTGATTAGAGAAACATTTACTTCAAGACTTTCAGCTTTCTAGTATGAAAGACTTCACATTTATTTCATACAGCACTACCTATCCTTGAAAACCTATAAATAAATCAATATTAAAGTCTCTTTCAAATCTAAACTAATTTTTTCCCTATCGGCAGGAAAGTTAATAAGTAATTTTTTGCGTATAGAAAGTGGAAACAAGTCTAAATAAGTTGATCTCACCAAAGGGAAAGTATAAAGAAGTAAACTTGAATACAAAAGCCTTCCACCAAATGCATGGGACTGTCGAGTGCAAGAATGAAAGAATAAATTATCCATGCACTAATGCTAAGAAAAGATCACTCAAGGCTCAAACAACATAATGAAAGATGCGTGACCTAAAGATCCAAATGTCATTCGATAGCCTCGGAGAAAAAGCATATAATTGGAATGCTCGATGTAGGAAAGAATGCAAGATAATTCCAACATTATGTTGCCCAAAAGAACATAATGGTTCAATCATTTGTCTTCGGTCAAATGTGCTTTACATAAGAAATCCAAAAGCCTCAGCCCTGACCTAGCACCACTTGTTTATGGATAAAGCAAAATGCAAAAAGGAATGTCAAGTTGCCCTTTTGTTTTTGTATGTGTGTGTGTGGACATTGAATGGATGAAAAATCGGGATGCAGTTGTCCTTTAAATCAGATTCTAGAGGTATGCTGTTAAACCTAAACGATTAAGTTGGATTACATAGGTTTAGTAACATAACTATGAAAAGAAAGAAAATGCCAACTAATGTATAATTAAAAGCCATAAGTCTCACCAGCTTGGGTTTCTACTTCATAGCGACTAAGACATACAAAAACATTGCTACTTAGTAAACTTAACAACATAACCAGAGAAGTTAAAGGGGCTCCATCTGAAAGGTCAAGAAACTTTGAGAGGACTGCTAGGCCAACTATCTCATAAAGGCATTCGAAAACCAATTTTTTAAGAAAATTAAAACTTAACTCTGCAATGGCAATGCATTTGAAGCATAGTACAGGAAATAGCAGATTCCTAAACAAGAAGACTAGGTCAACAAAAAAAGCATATCAAAACCCTAATGAATCTGTAGCGCACAAATAAAAGTAGCAGATGGCCATTAAGAAAATCTAAAAGATCCCAGAAGATGGAAATGGTAGGAGTAGGCAAGAAAATTATGTGATTCATTGCATCATATGAGGAACAACACCTTTTTCATAGAATCAGATGGAGCAAAAAACAATTCAAATAGTCCACCCTGAACTTTATGCCTTGCTATGCACTTTATTTTGATCCCTTCTCAATTTATTATCCAGTTACAAATGCATCTCTGAGTTCCACTGTAAACACTAATTTCATTCCATTAAGCACCAGCGTCAACTTCGTAGACAATCCACTATATTTTTTTATATGCTTCATCAACTCGTGATGCCAAAGTTGAATAACATAAATATCATCTGTTCCTGCATCCAGATGATTCAGCATCTAGCTAAATAAATTCACCAGAATCACTGCATAAAAAATCTAAAAGCCAAACATCAAGCACACAGATTGTGCAGAAAACAAAATATCTACAAGGAAAAAAAAACAAATAACATGAAATAATTTATATTTTTTAATACCATTCTTTCTTTCTGCCTCTTTTTCTCTGCTTTGATAGAGAACATGTCAAGATCTGCACCCAGGGAGACATCACGCTCAATCTTCTTTTTCCATACAAACCTGCAATTTCCTTACCCTATGTCACAAGCTCAAAACCACACATGATGAAGGATTTTTGAGATAGGCTTACAACTGAAAAGATGCAGAAGACTAAGAAACAAAAATACCGAAAGAATTTTGTCAACTCTACCACAAAACTTCAGAAACTTAAAGTTTCATCTTGAATTTTTAGGTACATTCGAGTTATAACCTGCCTCTAAAACTTAATTACTATGACCATTAAGCACTGATATGAAAGCTGGGTAGGCACTAACATGGCACTACTGTGGAGCTGATTCTTCAAACACAAGCTAGAAGAAGAGACAGAGAAAGGTAAGAACAGCATCCATCACTGCTACCATAACCAGCGACTAACAGGATCCATCGGATTTGACAGCTGGAACTGAATTTTACAGAATCCAGTTCTGTGACTATATACCATTGATATGAAAGTGTCAGGTGGGATGCACTGCTTAACAACCAAATCCACTACAGTTCTAGTTGCCGCTGTCCATTTTACGACAATCCTAGCAGATTTAACAGCAGCGTTAGATCTAAAATAAAATTGAATGTGCTTTGATTAGTTCTACGTCAAACAATATCAGATGCGCATAGTTAGCATCATATCATCACTGAGTCATCATGTCACCCTAATTGGATGCATACTGACAGTACTAACTGCCAGGGTAAAATCCAAAGGTTTCACAATTCAGGTTACAATTGAAAAAAGAAAAGATACATGAGGCTAGTTTTCAGTCCATACACACGAAGAGAGAACCCATTTCATTTAAAATTCTATTTCCAAATATCAACTAAATCAATGACAAAGAACCCTTTTGTTCACTTGGTGATGTCATCAATTGCTTATATCTGATAGTCTCTTCATTGAGTGACCTGGGGGCACATTAAAAAATTGAATCTACCCCCACAGAAGAGTACCAATCAAAAGTATAGACTGTGGTCAGTTTCCAGCTCATATACAATTGGAAAATCGCAGTTTGGAACTAATTGAGAAAACTTCTTTCCACATTATCTCATAGGAGCAATAATATAGAAAACACAAGCAACCAAAGAAATACCCATAATACTCTGTTTCCAAGGAAGACAATACTTTTGAATTAACATCCAAAAGAACTCTTTAAACTTTTTTCTCCACCTCCCAATCCCCCAGTAGATAGCTCACATCTGTTGACATGTAAAGCATGTCGGACATCCCAGTCTTTTTCGTCACTATTCTCAGCCTGGGCTTTCCGGACATAGTTCCTTAACCATGCCTCTAAAACCTATTCCTCTTGTCCACAGAGCAAAATTAATTTCTCATACTAAATAAGATTAAAATTATGTTTTTCCCTATCCAAAATGGCCAAGAAATGAAGGCTCATTCCGTTCATGAAAAAGGGCAAAATCAGCATTCAGCTTCAGAAGCACCAGCCACATTATTCCTGCCCAGCCCTTTGCAATATGATATAAAGACTGAAATCGAGAAAATGGAACCGGGACATTATTTTCTCTCAGGCACAATTTCAATTTTGCTACAGTAAAAAAGATCCTATAATCTTACTCATAATAAAGCTACTAAGCTTGAACCGACAATCACTTCAAGGACAATCTTCAAATCAGAATCGAAAACTCACTTCTCATTGAGGTTTGCATCACCGAAAGGATTCGAGGCGTTGGAATATCCAGCGACTGACTGCGACTTCAACTTCTTCGCGACGCTCATCGCCTGAATAAATCACAAAAGGTCGATAATCAATCACAGAGCAAGACAACGAAAATCGAAGCAACGAAAGACCGACGCCGCACGCGGCGGCGCGCGTACCTTCTTCTGAGCCCGCTTCGCCTTGTACGCCTCGATTTCTTCCTCCGTAATAACCCTCGAGCCGCGCTTCCCGTCGCTCCCGCTGCTGCCATCGGAGTCGTCAGAGTACCGACTAGGGCTCCTGCGGCGGCTCCGGCTCCGGCTCCGGCTCCGGCGGCTGCGGCTGCGGCTGCGGCTGCCGCCACCGCTGCCCCTGCTCCTGTCTCGGTGCTCGCCGGAGCTCCGGGGCGGCGGCGACGAGTCGCGGTCTTCGGACTCCGATTCCGAATCGTCCGATCGTCCTCTCCTTCTGCTGCTTCGATTCCGGCTCCGCTCCGACGAAGAGGATGCTTCTTTCTTGCCTCTATGCGATCCCATCGCCACTTGCACCGCGAAGCTTCGCAAAACAGGTTTTCTAGAGGCTCAGTTCAGGGCTTCAGGCGAGGCCGGGCGGATTTCCAGCTTATTTCATCTTAAATTTTGAGGCAAATACCGTAATTAACCTTACATTATGCATATTATGACACAGATATCCTAACCATTTTATGTCGTCAAAAATCTTAAAGCTGGCTACTATGACGCATATATTCCAATATTTTTTGTATCCCCAAAAACCTCAAATTTATATATCTATCTTTTATTATAGTTTCATCCGGGGCATTTTAGTCACTACTATAAGTTCAAAGTTTTTTGATAGTATTTTTTTAGAATTAGTAAATTTAAGGTATTTTTGTCGGTAAAAAAATTATAATATTTTATCATTATAAATTTTTAGGATTTTTTGAAGTATTAATCTAAATTTTAAAGTGCAAAAGGAAAAGGTTCATAGGTGTCATAAGCATCAACAAACTTTTCATTGTCATCGCCTTCTCGTTTTTATTATGCATATATTATTTGTTTATATTTGGAAATTAATAAAATCAATTCAATTTATCATTTAAAATATATATTACACTAAAAGTGGAAAGAGCCCGGGAATCGCAGAAAAAATCATAATTCATTTGGCGTAGAAATAACACCAGTGTAATTTATCTTAACTTGTCTTATTTGATTTAATTTACTATAAAAAAGTAATTACTTCAACATAGGAGCTTGTGAATCTATAAAAGATCTTGAAGTAGAGGATATAAGCTGGGTGACTCCTATATGAATTAGAACGAAATGCTTATCATCATGCGCCCAAGTCAATTATATATAATTTCAATTGTCGAAAGATTTTGCATTTTTTTCCAAAGACACGTATTCATTAAAAACCTGTGACTAGTGATCAATGGATGAAACTTAGTGTTCTGCGTTAACATCAAGTTGATTTCTATTGGAATGTAAAAAAAGTTTAACAATTTTAGAAATAGAAATTTTTTTTTTTTTTTTTGTTTTATTTTCTCTCGCCGTGGCCACCTCCAAGAGCCATCGTTGACCGTAATACCATGAGCAAGAATAAAAAAACAAATAAATAAAAAAAAAAAAAAATACAAAAAATAAATACAAAAAAATAAAAATCAAATAAATACAAATAAAAAACAAACGCAAAAAAAAAATAAATAAAATACAAAAAAATAAATAAATAAATAAATAAATACAAAAAAAATAAAAAAATAAATCAATACAAAAACAAATAGATACAAAAAAAATAAATACAAAAACAAATAAATACAAAAAAAATAAAAATAAAAAACAAATAAAAACAAAAAAATACAAATAAAAAACAAACGCAAGAAAATAAAAAAAATAAAAAAACAACTAAATACACAAAAACAAATAAATACAAAAAAACAAATAAATACAAAAATAAAATACAAAAATACAAAACAAATAAATACAAAAAAAGAATAAATACAAATAAATACAAATAAATACAAAAAAGAATAAAAAACAAATAAAACAAATAAATACAAAAAAGAATAAAAACAAATAAAAAACAAATAAATACAAAAAGAATCGTTGCGTTCTAAACGCATTTCTATTCTTTTTCATTCCAAGAAAGTAGAAATTTTTACAGTTATCAAAAAGGGTTAACTTTTCGTAAACTGTTTCTCCGAAATAAATAAAAACTATTTCGGAAAAAAAAACTCTTCCCCATCCAAGAAATTTTATCACGCGCACTTTATATAAGAAAATTATTTCTTTCTTTGGAAAAAAGCTACTAAACTCATTAGAGAGTTCGCCTCATTATTTTTCGATGACCATTTCCTTAATTAGTAGATTTCTAATATTAATCAACTATTTTTAAAAAATGCTTAATATCCTGAAAATCCCAAATTAATATGTTTATGACACAAATTTATCCCAAACTAATTTTTCAATCATAAAAATCCCGAACTAGTACATCGTGGCAAATTTTTCTAAACTAATTTTTTTCACCAAAAAATCCTAAGCTAATACACTTGTAAAAAATTTATCCTCTATTAACTTCCATTAAATTTTACTCTTAAATTTTGATGGATGACATGTTATGGTAACATAGATAGTCCATGTAAAAATCCATAGGTTTAATGTTATAAAAAATCTCAAATTTGTTACAAGTGTATTTTAAATTTATCACATGAGTATCGTTAAATTTGTTCAAAAGTATATCCATTTTGATTTTTCATTATATTTATTTTATGAATTTTCACGTGAACTTGTCACATCATCATACCACATTATCATGTGTCAACCACATTAGTAAATTTAATAGTAAAATTTGACAGAAGATGACGAAGTGTCAATTTGTTGCGAGTGTATAAATTTGGAGTTTTTGATAGCCAAAAATATTTTAATTTTAAAAAGATTATACTAATTTTAAGTTTTTCAAGATATTAAATTTTTAACAATTCTTACTTTGACTTCAGAACGAGAAAAAATCAAGATGTTGGAAAAGGAAGAGTTTAAGGCAAGGAGTTCGACGATTTTGTTTGAGAATGAAGAAAGCTCTTAAAAGTTGTCTTCATTTTGTGAGGGAAATTATAGGTCGGTGAATATCAACTCATTTGAATTTAATTATTTTTTTTCATATTGGAAAGAAAATGGTTCATGGGGTAATTTTTCTTTGACTCGCGACCGGTTTAGGAGTTGCTTAAGAATACCATAGACATAATCCAGGTGTCTTGAAATGGCCTATAAATTTTTTGTTCTTTGACATTTGACTGTAATTGTGTGGGGTCGGTCCGTTTGCTTTGTTTAATTAGAATGACATGTTAATTAGAGAAAATGATTCCAAATATATAATAAAAAAAAAAGAAAATTGAAGCTAAAGCAAACGAAATGAGAAAATAAAATTAAAAATATGTTGTGTCAATGCCTCCATAATATCAAAAAAGTTCAAAGAGAAAAAAAAAGCATAATTATCTCTCAAAACCATAGTGACCTCTGTCTTCATTTTAAGCAATTTGGATAAGAATTAGATACTAAAAAAGTATAGAAAGGAACGAGACACCACTCTAAATCCACTTTATTTCTTGTAGATAACTACTTTAATGAGACAAAATTTCTCATGAGTTCCTTATTAAAATCTCTCTCCTTCCATTTAAATCTCTATGATGAAAACATAGCTTTAATTGTATATCTATAAATCCATTGACAAAATAATTTATTGTAATAAATATCTATTAGAAATTTTGCAAAAAACTATTATCCCGATAATCACGATCAAATGCGGAAATATGGAAATTATGCACCAATCTTCAAGCCATTAATAACATCAAGAATAGATATGCTGAACAATGGTCAATGCACTTCTAATCAATTATCCTCTTTATTAATGATATGTTATCGATTATCATATAATCAAAATAATGAAAATAATTAGAGGGTTTGGTTTAGATGACTTATTTATATATCCATACAAATCCTAACAGATATAGTCTTCCATCAAAACAAATCCTAGTAGATTTGGGTAATTTTCATAGTTATCAGCAATGAGATTTGAATAATAAAACCTCAATGAAATCTAATGTGAGTAATTTTTAAACTGTATGTGGGATCACATTAAAAATATTATAACAATATCTACATCAATTATACCTTGATGCAAAGTGCAGTACGATCTTTCAATAAAATCCATGAGAAGAAAACTTTCTCGATATAACAAGAGGATTATGGCCGAATATAAAAAATTCAACATGGTATATTGTGAATTGAAATATTACCGAGTCGGTCGGCGACTCGGCGTTGGCTCGAAGCGAAGCTTCTGCATATAATTCAATCACTTGCTGTCGGCGACGCTAATGCGGAGCCGTCTCCGTACTGTCCCCAACTCCCCAACTTCACCATAAACCTCGCCGACGCCGATCCCAGCGCAACTGCAATGGCCGACGCGAAGCCCGCCGCCAGCGATAGCTCCACCTCCGCGCCCGCCCCCGCCCCCGCCCCCGCCGCCGCCGGCGAGAGCAAGCCTCAGGCGGCCGAGATTAGGCGGTCGTGGGGCGACGAGGTGGACGACGAGCCGGAGGAGCAGAGCGCGGCGCCCGCCTCGACGTCGGCGGATAAAGCCGGAGCGGAGCTGGATGTCGACTCCTTGACCATCGACGAGGGCAAGAAGATCAACAAGTTCCTCGACGAACCTGAGGATTCCAACATCAAAGCGGTGATCCATCCATCCTCCGCTGGGGTTTTCTAGTTTCGCTGCCCTATCGAGTTTCCGCACGCTCTGATTTTCCTCCTCGCTAGATGCGCACAGGAGTGAATGCCTTGCTTGCTCACTGCTTCGGTGCTTAATCGATCTCAATCAGTGCAGGTTACGACTGGCGATACACCGTATACATCCGCAAGTACCTTCGAGGATTTGAATCTGTCGCCGGAGCTTCTGAAGGGTTTATATGTTGATATGAAATTCCAGAAGCCCAGCAAAATCCAGGCGATCAGTCTGCCTATGATTTTGACCCCTCCGTACAAAGATCTGATCGCCCAGGCGCATAACGGTTCCGGCAAGACGACTTGTTTCGTGCTCGGAATGTTGAGCCGAGTCGATCCGAACTTGAAAGCTCCTCAAGCTCTCTGTATTTGTCCCACGCGAGAACTGGCGATTCAGGTTAGATTGATGGAATTACCAGAATTTCTGACTGGCTCTGCGTATGCTTGATGTTTTAATCTCGTGGTGTTGAGAACAATTAGTCACATGAACTTTCAATAAATTCGACCAATCCACCGAGAGAAAGATATTGACTATTTTTTCAGTCATTTGACTGATCTCTCGGACGAGACGTTTCTCTTTTCTGGTTTTATTAGATAATTTAGTTTCCTGGTGAGTGGTCTAACTCTGGCCTTTAAAAAATGAATGATATTTTCAGTGCGTCGTATTTGATTATCATAGCAAATAGAATTTGAGGTTTCAGCCGATCTTTCTGATTGCTTTTTGTCAGTTTGATGAAGTTATGTATCTTTTCTATGTACTAACGTAAGTCATGATCAATGCTTGTAGAACATGGAAGTCTTGCAGAAAATGGGAAAGTACACAGGAATAGTTGCAGAGGCTGCTGTGCCGATGGATAGCACTAACTATCTGCCGATTACCAAAAGGCCACCTGTGACTGCACAAATTGTAATAGGCACCCCTGGAACAATTAAGAAATGGATGTCATTAAGGAAACTGGGTGCAAGTTACATAAAGATTCTTGTATTTGATGAGGCCGATCATATGTTGGCAGAGGTAATCAGCCTCCAAAACTAGCCTGTTGTTTTATGGTTGGCTTATTTTCTTTTTTGTTCTTGTCTCTGCTATCTATTCTCGCTCCCTTGGTAGCTATTCTGCTTGTGTCATTTGGAGTCTACTGAACCAGTGAATTTCCAGGGGAGGAATTGATGGATTTGTGCCCCAATGCTTTTCTGTCATTCCTTGTTGCTGATAAATGAATATAATTTTGTTCTCTTCTATCAGAATTAGCTGAGTGGCACAAAGTTCTCTCTTCCTTCCCTCCTAGTTTCTTTTCTTTTGTGTGTGCCAGCCCAAGGTGGGGTAGTGGTTGTGAAAGCAAGCATTGGGAAACTACTCAGCTTGTCCCACCCTCAGCATGCGACATACTAAATCTCAAATAGAATGAAAAGAGGAGAAGGCATGGGCAAACTAGGTTGGACAGAATGTATTCTGTTACCAGTGCTATCTTGTGTCCTCTTCGTTTCTTGTAGAATAGAAAATCTTCCTAGGCTAATTTTATATCTCACACACATTTTTGTTCTCTTGTTCAAAAATTACATTGAGCTTGATCCTGTGGTAATAACATGATGCCTTGGCTTATACTCTCTTTTAAAGCATTACGGTCTCAATTTAACAATTCCGTATTAGAATCTTATGTCAGATCCATCTTTTCCCACAAGATTTAGTGGAAAATTCTATTCTGTGCCTTTTTTTAATTCCTGTATAGTTATTCTTATCTGGTCTATTGGTTTGTCATCCTTTTTTTAAGCTATTGTGCTCTTTCGATTTATCATTGGCTCAAAGTTCTATTCATTGGCTGCTAATCAATAAAGTCTTGGCAATTCTTGTGCTAATATCATCAAATGGTATCTTATACCTTCCCATGTAGTTTTAGCTGTAAATTTAATTTAAATTATAATTTAATAGTCATTTTAATGGTCCTATTTTACTGGAGATCAGGATTTAAATTTAATCTGTTTGGTTCAGTGCAGGATGGGTTTCAGGATGACTCTTTGAGGATAATGAAGGACATTGAAAGGGTCAATGCCAGCTGCCAGGTATGTTCCTGAGTATGATTTGTAAAATCTTTGATAGACTTTATCTAGGGGTGGTATTCCTGGAAGTTAGTAGCTAATATCAGATGAAAGTGAACTCAGATATACATTTGCACAATCAATTTGATTTTGAATTGCAAGTGTGGAACAATAGTTCCCAAAGTGTTAACTAATTTTTCAAATTGTAGTTAGAAGCATATTAAAACAGACTTGCATCAATGAGGAAAGTCATTTTTTGGCAGTTTCTGTTCTCTTCATCTCGAATGAATGTCTTTTGGGGCAACTGGGACAAAATAGATGGAAGGAAGAGCCAATGTATTATATCTTACCGTATGGTAGAGCTAATTCTACCTGTGTTAGTCTCAGACAGACCTGTGCTTAGTCTCGGACAGACTCGGCTATTCTTTTCTTTTTCCGTTCTTGGTTTTTACTCTCAACCATTATGAATCCTTGTGGGCTTTAATTTTACTTTCTCTCTCTGACCCCCCATCCCCCAAAAACTTTTGAGGATTCTTTTTCCTGTTGAAGTCATTTTGTATTAAGAACATGATGAGGCTGTTAATATTTTATACCCTTTCACCAAATGACATGAAACAAAATTACTTTTTGATAATCAAGAAAGGGGAGGATGGATATAATAGTGTTTGTAAGACTAGTGTGCAAGGCCCTATTCACTGGCTTGCTTTATAAAGTCAGCTACTAGACTATGAAATAAATTATGGGAACTTAAAACACCTCTTTAATTAACTAGGTGAGAAAAAGGTATCATGGCCGTTCCATTTCTGATTATGCAAGCTTCAACAGATTGGTCCTCTCCTGCGACTTGAATTGGTCCCACCTCTAGTCTTCATTTCCTTTCTTTGCCAAGCTGGAACGTCAAATTCCTTTACCAATCACTTGATTTTCTCCATAGTTATAGTGTTGTTGGTTATTTTACCTCATTGGATGGTAATGGGTTACTTGACTATCTATTACATACCTTGCAAAGTATGACTTGTCTACATTAAGTATAAGGTTGTTTGATATTGGTTTAAAGGGCACAACATAATGCTTTAAAAGAGATGAAGGATTATTACAAACTTTTCTAATATCCTTACAGCTACAAAGCCTTTTTTCCTTCATCTTTTTTTTTTTTAATATTATCTTATATTTTTTTTTTTTTGGGGGGGGGGGTTTGTTAATTAATTTATAGGCAAAGCACAACTACAGTGAGGCGAAGCAATGTTTAACCAGAACTATCACCTCTTTTTCTTGTTCTGATTGATGTTTATTAGTTGTGAAGTTGTGATACCCATGTGTTTAGGCTCGAGAGTAGAAGAAAGGAGGTGATGGAGAAAGGTGGGTTGTCATGATAAATCATCACATTAGTAGTCGGTTATAACAATATATGCCTTCTAGGTTATGCTTCCCTCTCTTTCTAGCAATGTTTGTTGGATGCTGTTTCTTGTGATCATTACTGTCATCACAGTGTCTTATTTCTATTAAAAAAATTAACTCCATGAGTTGTCTGAATGAGTCGACATGGGTGCATTTTCTAATCAACTATTAGTGTGTGAAATTTAATAGATCTGCTTCCTCGTGAATTTTTCCAAGTAATGTGAAAGTATTACTGATCTTGTTGTTTGTATACGAGGGTTGTAAGGTTATATCCAAAAAGCTGTCTGAGGAGTTGAATAGAGTTAGTTTACTTCTTTGGGCATTATCTTTTAGTTATATTTAGACATAATCAAATGAATAACTGAGCCAACAGAGAAACATAAGTTGGAGCTAAGAAAATAAAAAGGTTTCATGTTTTCTAATGGTGTGGGGCTTGGCTTTTCTTGGGGACAGGTAATGCAGAGAAAACTGTTAAAGGAGTTGTTGCACTTTTGCATATAGCAATTTTCTTTTCTTTTTGTTTTTTAGAAACCACAACAACCTTTCCTCTCTTTTTGGTTTTCTAGACACCTGGCAATGTCAGGAAAATACCCCACTACCTCATTTTGAGCTCTTCATTGTAGAACACGCATTATTCATTTTCTTCAGTCTCGGTTCTTGGAAGAGTAAATTAGGGGTGTCGAAAAAGCCTGAACTGGCTCAACCTGAACCTAGAATCTTGGATCTTTTCGGGCCAGGTCTTTTTCTGATTTGGGTGGTATGTATAGGATCTGGTATTGTAAACCGTTCGGTTCGGGTTGAAACACATTAAAACACCCTACACTCCTCCAGTTTGAGATTGTGAAACTCTCTATTCTCACTTCCAAATCTGTCTTTCCACGATCTCACTAAAGCCTGATCTAAGCATAAGCAAATAACACAACTTGTTACTCTTTCAAATTTTCTTTTCAGCTAAATCACACCCATGCCCTCAAAATCTGAATTCTCTCAGGGTAGCTACGAGCTGGACTGACAGTGAAAAAGAAAAATTAAATCTAGAAACGACCATTTTCAAAGCAAAATATATGAGCTAGCTGGGGTTACTGGCAAAAGAAATCGCGGCTAGTCAAGCAACGTGACCGGGCTCAGCCCTGAGGGCTCTGCAAACAGTGGCGACAGGGGTGGTGGCGGTGAAAGACCATCAACTTCAAAAATGTCTTAAGTTTTGTTTCCTTCGCTAGATTAAGCCTCAGATCCATGGCGTGCTTCAAATTGTGCTTTTCTTCTTCATAACTGGGCAAGTATGCTCAGATGGCATTGCCTGATTGCGTCCTGGAGTTATGGGTCACCTGGGGGAAAAAAAAAGCACCTGAACCAATCCGACATGAACCGCATTTCAGTTCAGGTCACAGCAAACACACCATCCCTTATGTTTGGCGTTGGGTCTTGAATAATGGAAACCCAACCCGACATGTAGGCAACCCTAGAGTAGATGTTACTTTCCATTTTATGTATGTGTTCCTCGTTTTGATGTATGAATTAAGCTGTTTCTTCTATAACACTTTGACCAAACTTTGATGAGCTCCTCAATGTATTTTATGCATTTCTACTTTGCTTAGTCTTTGTTGTTTGAAGATTTACTTCAATCTCCAAGCGATGTCGATTTTTTTGCACACCAAGCTTCCTAGTTGTGATGGTAGCTGCACTGTAGCCCCTTAATCACAATAAACTGTGCATCATGTTAAAACATTTATTCAAGATGAGTACTTGACAGTAAACTTGCGGCTATCATATGATGTGGTGTTATTTTCCCAGCAAATTTTTATTTTGATGGGACCAATTATTTTACTCTGTATATTGATGACACACATAATAGAATTGGATTGGGGAGAAAAAAACTTGTTTATATGTGGGCTGGCCTATCACAGTCCGAGATATTGAAGCTTTGCCGGATTTGTGAGACAACCTAGTTCATTATGTCTAGTACTCTGGTTAATAATGCTTCAATGTCATGCAGAGTTGGCTTAGAAAGCTATATGGGGAGGAATTATTTTCTCTTGGATTACCATCCTTTTCTTTTTCTCATTCTGGTTATATTGATTACTTAAAGGTTGGTTAATTTGTTCCAGGTCCTTCTGTTTTCTGCCACATTCAATGACAAGGTGAAGAATTTTGTAACAAGAATAGTGAAAGATTACAATCAGCTTTTCGTGAAGAAAGAAGAACTATCCTTAGAGTCAGTGAAGCAGTACAAGGTGCATTGCCCTGATGAAATTTCCAAGGTTACAGTGATCAGGGATAGAATTTTTGAATTAGGAGAGAATCTGGGACAGACGATAATATTTGTTCGCACCAGACAGAGTGCAAAAAATTTGCATGAGACACTTGTTAATTTTGGCTATGAAGTTACCACTATCCAAGGTGCTCTTAGGCAGGAAGACAGAGACAAGATTGTCAAAGAATTTAAAGATGGTTTAACACAGGTTCTTATATCAACTGACCTTCTGGCTCGAGGCTTTGATCAACAGCAGGTACTTCTTTGGTCATACTTTTCCATCATCTTAAGTTCGTTGGTCTCCTCTTAGCTTAGCTTAAGGGAATTCTACTTTATCTTTGTTATTTTGTAATATGTTGATATGGTGTGATGACTACCTGTAGGTCAATTTGGTGATCAATTATGATCTTCCTGTAAAGCATGATAACCCCTCAGAGCCTGACTATGAGGTATACTTGCACAGAATTGGAAGGGCAGGGCGTTTTGGCCGCAAAGGTTTGTTTCCTCATTTAAGATTTTTATTTGTTCCAATTTTACATGTTTCTTGGTGGTTGTTTTTCTCATGAAGACAATATGTATAGTATTACGTTGAATAGATTGGTAGATCTAGGGTTCACATTCTTGTCCATCCTTTCTAGGCCTAGTTACGGTGGATTTTTCCCCCCAATAAAATGAGGGTTTAAGAGATATCTTATGATTTTCTTTTCTCGTCCGCATAACATACCATGTCATCCAAATTGTTACATGGACAGTGCCTTTAATGTCCCTCTGATTTTGACTAAAGAAAAAGTTTCCCTCTAATCAAAACTTGGGTCCCCTATTTGTTTTCCAAAATTCAATGCAGTAAAGTTACTCTTCAGGTGCATGCTATGAGCTAACTATTTAGCAAGATTTGACCACTGGATTGATTTAAAATCCTTTGCAAGTTAGTCTGTCTTAGCAGCTCTCATTGGTAAAGTGCTGATAGGTTCCACATTGACAAGACGGGTTTCAAGTACAAAAAGAACATAATATTGACTTTGACAAGGTAGATGCTGGTTGGAGGTTTTCTTACCTTTCCCACTTATCTTGGAGCAAAACTTGCAAGGATGACTGTGGTATCGACTTGAATATAACCGTCCTGCTCCTAATGATAATAGAAAATTGACTCAACCTTAGAAAGAGTAAGAAAGGGCAAGTTTCAGGTTCTCTTTTGGTACTGACCTTGATGGGGTGATCATCCCCTATCAATATTAGGCTCCTTATGTATCTGCTTATTCATTGAGATGACTTTACCCAAGCCAAGTGTTATTGAAGTGGGTGATCTTTGTCCAAATCATATAGACAATGTACTGTATTTCTAAATAACATCTGCTGCATTCTGGACCACTTTATCCATTATCCGTATTTCTTTAACTGAGATTTGATATATATAGCGATGATGTTGCAAAGCAGGGTGTTTGTATTTTCTAACACCCTCCAACCGTTGGTGTTGGTTGATGATTTCTGTTATTTGTGAAATAAGCTCTGGCTGTCCATTTCCTCATTATGTCTGATGCATGGAGCCTGCTCATAAAGAGTGCTTTTGGCATATATTCTTGTTGCCTAGTTCTTCATACAAAGTATCCTAATGAGAAGTAGTGTTGTTTTATCATCAGGAGCTGTTTTCAACTTGCTATGCCGTGAAAGGGACATGGCAATCATGGCAAAGATTGAAAATCATTTTGCCTCTAAAGTTGCTGAGGTGAGTAATTTGACAAATGTTCTGATCTTTATTAATCTATACTTGTTTTATTGGTCATTTTGCATTATCATGAAGGGTTATTGTGGTGTGTTTCACAGAAAAGTAAATGGACTTGTTTAATGGGAATTCTGCTAATCCTTTACTCATCTCTGGGTGTTTGGTTTGACAAGGAAAATTGGTTGCTGGAAATTGTTATCCTGGTGAACTAAAAATGCACAATAATTCTGTATTCATCTAGAGAAAGGAAATGGCTCGAACGAATATGTTGACAGTGTGTGCCACTATCACCAACCACCCTGAGTACCTCCTTGTATTTTCCATGTCCAACCTAACCACTGTCAGTACCAGTTGATCACCAGCAGCATGCACCGCCATGTTCAACCTAACCACTGTCAGTCTTGGTTGATCACCACCACGTTTTCAGTTGTCCATCCATTGTCACCACTGTTATGCTGTCAACTTATGGGAGTCAATTGTCAAGCCTGCAAAAAATTTGTTGTCAATTTCTTTAGAAGCGATATGAGGGAAACCTTTCTCTGAACGGAAAACCAATTTACATGAAGCAAACAGAACTTGCATATTGTTAACTGCTTCTGCAATGTTTTTTTTCAACGCAGGTTACACCATGGAATAGTGAGGAGGAATTTAAGAAGGCACTTCAAGCAGCTGGTTTGCTGTGATGATGTTGCTATTTGTGTTGCACGAGGATATAAAGTGAGGTCTATGAGTTGGTGTCATCAAGGGGTGTGTGTCGTTCTATGAGAAGAAGGGATGTTTGGTCAGCTGCTACTGTCATGGCAGGACTTTAGTTCGGGATAATTACTCTGAGGAAGTTGTAGTCGGAATTAATTGTTTCGAGTGAATATGCAGCCATACCAGTCAGATTTTTGTGGGCATCGTGGCATTTTCACAATGGCTTTGTGGAGACATTGTTTGGAATTTGGAGCTTGAAGCCAGGGGTAGTTTGCTGACCTCCTATTGTGGGAGTTGGCTAAGTGAACTGCAAATGGTAAAGAAACTATCCATGTTTCAAATATGATTATAGGAGAGATTCTGTGGGACCTTGAACCTCCATGTTACCCATCGAAGCATTGAGAGCGACAGTGACTAGGATAAGTTTCACTGGAGAGTAACTGAAAGTGTACCAGAATAATGTTGCAAAAGCAATTGTTGTTTAGTTGCACTTGGTTTTTGGGTAAGCGATATCGGTAGTGAATATAACTCTAGAGTCAAGGCTATATCATCGGGAACCAAAAATGTTGATGTACTGTTGAAAGAAAGAATTCTTAGGCTGATGAACGACTCATCTACCAATCTTGTTAAGAGTTAAAATTATATTAGTCCAAAAAGAAATTATCGTTTGAACAATAATACACGTAAGTGGTTGCATTAGTTGGTATTGTCTGTCATTTTTGGGGATAATGATATAAATGGTCCTTAAATTTTGGCTCAATATGAAATATAGTTCATAAATTTTTAATTTGTTCAAATGAAGTTTTTGAATTTTATCTTAATGAATAATATAGTATCTAAACTTTCAATATATTCAATGGATTTCCTAAACTTTCGGTACATGTTTAATTTAATACTTGAACCATATGAATTAATAGAAGGGCAACATTGAATATTTTTATATACTTTATGGATTAAATTGAACATATACAAAAAATTCATGGATTATATTGAATAATTCAAAAGTTCAAGGATAATACCATATATTGAATTAAAATTCATAGATTACATTAAATAAATTAAAAATTTAGAAAATACATTGTATATTAAGTCAAAGTTCAATGACTGCTTGTGTCATTTGATTCGGTCATATAGGAGAGGGGTCCCTTAACGCCAATGGTCAGGAATAATTAAACGTGATAGGATGAGAGAAGAATGGGTTTTGTTATGAGAGAATGGAGCGCACGTTCAAGTAGTAGTGGTCCTCCATCCTCTGATTGTTCTGTGGAAAAATGCCGTGTCCGCCATCTATATCTCTCCATGCACAATTTGAGGGCTTCATCGGGTCTTTTGCGCAGAGAGAGAGAGAGAGAGAGAGAGAGAGAGAGAGAGATGGGGATGGGGAGGGCGACAGCGGTGCTGGTGATTGCGGCAGCGCTTGCGGTGATGATGGGAGGTGCGGATTTAGTTCGGGCATGGGAGGACGCTAAGGTGATTCATGTTGGCGGAAGAGTTCTGTGCCAGGATTGCACCAAGAGCTACGATGAATGGGTTAAGGGTGGAAGTCCTATTAAAGGTCTCTGTCTCTGTCTCTGTCTCTCTTTCAACTGAATCATAAGCTATTTGCGTGCTGATTAAATTTGACTTTGTAATTAACTCCCCTAATTTCGGCTCTAGCTCGAGCGACTCAAGTATTCCATTGAGCGGAGCTCAATCTTGACAGTATCCAATTCGACAAAGTTTGTGTGCTTAAGTACATAGAACTTGTTACATTTGAACTCAACCTTGAACTCGAGTTTATTTACAAATTGACCAGAATAGAATCAGGGAGAGTATCTCGATTTTCCAATCGCTTCAAGCTCAAGCCTTATGCTAATACTCATTCGAGCTCGAATCAATATAATAGTCGAGTTGAGCTCAAGCTTAACAGTGGGTCGACTGGACTCAGCCTCCACACTATGTTCTCTAGCTATGCACTTCTTTCTCCTTGTGGTTGAACGAATGTATTTATACCACCAATTCATACACAAATCCAGTGATTACCATGCTGTGGTTTCTGACATATACCGTAGGGAGGTCAATTTTCGTTTGCCTGGGAAAGGTAATCACATACGAGGAAGAAAATCACACTATAATATCCCTCACATCATCATGACAAAATTTTACAAGGAGATTCAATCACGTTTTAATTGATTCAGTCATGTAAAAGGGGCAGCAATGTGAATTGCAGGAGCCAGGGTCTCGCTCACTTGCATGGATCAAAGGCACAGGGTGATATTCTACGGATGCGACGACACCGATGGAACCGGGCAATTCAACATGATCGTCAACAAATACATCAACGGAAAGCAACTCAACGAGAAACTGTGCTCGGTGAGGCTCGTCTCGTCCCCGGACCCGACGTGCAACGTCGCCACCGACTTCGCCGGCGGATGCCGTGGGGTCAAACTCAGCCGCCCGAGCTCGGTGTACCGCGAAGTGATTAAGTACGCTGTCGGACCGCTGTACTACACATCTCCCATGTGCGAGGAACCTGAAATTGAATAAGAATGTTGCCCATGTTTCTTGCTCCTGCTGTTCCATGTCTTGTAACATCCGAACAAGTGCTACTGTTATTTTTTCGTTCATTTTCTCCTTGTACTAGCTATGGAGGAACCGACAAAGACGGAGGAGACTTGAATCTCGGGTAAATTCTGTGGACACTCTTTGTTATTTGAGAAAATACAGGAAAATACCCTATTTAATAATTATCCGGAAATCCGTATGAAAATCCTCTTTTTTTTTTTTTTGAAAATTAGACCGAAATTCTTAAGTGCTTTATATGAAATGCAATTGTGTACTAAATAATCTGGAATATGTGCAATTTGAGTCGTAAGTTCGCCGGTAGCAGTGTGGACATCCAGGACCGTTTGAGTCCCTAACAAAATCAAGCATTATTTCGATATGGTCAAAAGGATGAGAGGGAAACTCCAAAAAAATTCCTAGACCTATTATATTGGTATCAATTCAATTCTAAATATTTTTTGAAAAAAAATCATAAACATTTTAATTGGACAAATGTAGTCTCAACCCGACCAATTTTGATTGGAAATCGTTTACATAGATGTTGGGTGTCTTATATGGCACGACTTGTGTTAAGGTGGACAAATTTCACAAATTTTTAATATTTTTTGCTGATTTTTTTATTTCAAATTGCCACCACCTACAAACCTAAGGCATGATTGTTTGATTTTTAAATGTTTAGAATTTGATTGCATCTTTAAAAATTTTTAGAATGCAATTTTCAAAAGTTTTTGCTATAATTTTCCCTTTTCTTTTTAAGAATGCTAATCGTTGTTGGCACATAAACTATGATCACAAGTGTGGATGATAAATATGACAACTAAAAATGACATTGTAAATACATGAGCAATTATTGCATGAATCTAATTCATATGCAAAATTGAATTTAAAATGTTATATTCAATTATAATTTGTATTTTACATGTCATAATTGGATTTCGAAAGTCATGTGATTGGAAAATATTATGTTTTCATTAATTCTTTTATAAGACTTTGGTCTGTTTTTTTTTTTTTTTTTTGGTAAGGATATAAGACTTTGGTCTGTTAAACTCTCGTTTCTTTGGTTTTGTCATATAGTCGAATTAAAATGTGTTAATCTAAGTCAGAAATTACAAATCTACATTCTCATAATTTTCAATGATCTAGGTTTGAGATATACACACACACACACGCACATATATATCTATTATATTCACGTAATAGTTTTTGATACAGTGCATTAATTATGGCCCGTTTGTTTCATAATTCAACGAAAGTAGAAACAACATTTTTTTATAGTTTCGCCAAATAAATATAAAAAGATTATGAAAAAATATATATGATTCCTGCGTTAATATTTGCTATCCATCGAATCACCCGCCGTAACGTGGCGTCGCTCATCTCCACCCACGTTAAAAAAAAAAAAACCAACGTAAGGCGGTGCTCCAATTTTAAGACGCCAGCCGCCGGCGGGGCTCGCGGTCCGGCTCGGAAATGGCGGGTCGGCTCGCGAGGAGGCTCTGGCGCTCGCCGGGATCCTTCCTCGCCGCCGTCGTCGATAGACGCCCGGTCTTCGCTTGTTCGGGACGCGATCCGTCCGGGCCCCGGCGGGCTTCCTCGTCATCGTCCTCGTCATCGTCATCGTCTTCACCTTCGTCGCCGGACGGAACGGCCTCGAAGCCGCAGAAGAAGATCACGGACCGCCTGTCGGCCGTAATCGACGCCGTCAATGACCGCAAGCTTCCTCCTGAACTCCGCGGCCGTCGCAACGCCGTCAGGTAATAATCTAAAGCGGACGCGCGTCTATGCGTAAGCGTACGGGGGGCGATGTTGTTGTCACGCTGTTCTTTTGTTGATTTTGGAGTTGTTTGGTAGGGTTGTGTGATTTGTATGTTGAATTTCCCTGTTTTAGAGATAATTGCTTGCTTCTTCTTCGGATTTCTGCCTCTGTAATTCTTTCTCGAGATGTCCATGCGTGCTGGAGTTTGGGCTTTAATTTGCACGGTCTTTCTCTTTTGAGGGAGTAGAGGTAGGGATTATTGGTGGCTGAGTTTGACCGTGGCCGCCGGGCATTGCATTCTATGCATAAGCGCTCTGTTTTATGATAATGTTGCCTACTCAATTAGGCTTAGTTAGATGCTGCAGAGTATAAAGCAATTCACTCAGAAGATCAATTACGTATTTTTTTCGCCTGTTATAATGCTTAGGCTGAACGATCCGGGGGAGGTAATGTTTTTAATAGAGCTTTCGTTGTTCATTCCAGTGATTTTGATTGTTATTGCTTATGTGTTGCTGCGGTTGAAGTAGGTAACGGTGAGGAATCCTAGGTGCGGAATTGTTGTTAGATCGATTTCTGGATTGGGACTTATTTGTCTTGATGGTTTCATTGAAGAAGAGAGTAGGACGTTCCTTGATCTTTGTTTAGCAACTTGATGCAAACTTTGTCGCTTGAATAAAAAAAAAAAGGGTCAAAACTTAATTAGGAGTTGGGTGATGATGTTTTGCTTTACCCTTTTGGCAGATCGGAGACTGATATTGTGAACATAGTGGAGCAAAGGATATGGCATTCTATGGAGGAAGGACATTTTGAGAACTTACCTGGAAAAGGGAAACCCCTTGACCTGAGCGTAAATCCGCACGCAGATCCGGCGGAAGACACCTTGTATCGGATTCTTAATAAGAATGGATGTGCTCCAGAGTGGGTAGAACTTAACAAGGAAATAAGGAGTGCGATGTCCGAGTGGCGGAGAGCGCTAAAGAAAGCATGGATGAGCAGAAGCAATGGGAGTCGATCTGAGTGGGACGAGCATTCGGAGGCTTTGAAGGTGCAAATGCGCAGTATTAACGACAAGGTGAGTCCTTGGGTTGCTACATTCAATTTAATAGATGCTTTCTTCTGCTTCTAGTATACTACTACTCTTATGGAATAGTGAAAGTTGGTTGATACTGATTTTGTTAACAATATGGATTTGTTGCGGTTGTGTAGGTCTTTCGGTATAATCTCATCGTGCCCTTTGGACGCCAGATGTTTGGGATGAAGTGGGAGAAAGAATTAGATCGTTTGAGCGATGAATGACTTCTCATACAGTTGTAGTATTATAACAATCTAGGAGTTGTACTTTGGAGGTGATGTTAAATTTATGAGATGTTATAGTTGTATAATGTTTTGGTAGAATGTGCTCATCGATTGTTTCTTGATTCCCTGATATGTTTTTTTCTCATTACTTGCGTGTTTTTTTGGCAAGTGTGATTGTCCTGGGTTCAGCTTTTCATTAAGAGCTTTAAAAGCTGGCACCATCATTTGCTTTCTCTGTGTTCTCTACTGATAGAATGGAGGAGATCAACAAGTGGAATGACTGGCGAGAGGTGCTTTAGAAAAGGTTTCTGAGACAGTTACTTTGAGTGAGAATGAACTTTTCTCAATCCAACGGTCATACGTCAAAAGTATGTAGCACAAGCTCTGTCAAAAGGAAACTCACAGATTACATATGCAATTGATTTCCAATCAATTGACTGACAATTCTTCACTTCATTATACAGTGCAAGCTAGGGGACCATTTCAGCACCTCGTTTTCAGTTAAATAAGAATATATTGTTCTGCAGTTTTGGCATAATTCATAGTAAAGCCTGAGGATAGTCTCACACTTACAACTTTGTGATGTTGGTGAAGACGCTTTTTGTTGATATTGCAAATCCTCGTAGTCTCATTCTGGGTTGTGATACAGTTGTGTTCGTTATTTTTTGTAAATCACTTTCTTCGCATGCAAGAAACAGAAATAGACTATTCTCTGAAGTTTGTTATTTTTTTGCCATTTACCTGTGCTGATCTTGATATGAAAAGCCTACTATTGACGAGAGACTCCTCTGAGCTTGCTTGATTTTCAAACTAAGATTTGCTTGGCGACTGAGTGATGCTGCCCACCGTTTGTAAGGAAATGCACGGCTGGTCGCTGGGTTCCTGCAGAAGAATGGCAAAAACCAAGCTGAAAAACTGCAGATATCTTCTTGCAGGTTCATCATCTTGTGTTTTCAAATTTCCCTGTTCTGAGTTCCTAAGTATCGAACTGCTTAGGTGGGGGAATGAAGTTTTCGGAATGTGACAGAAATAGGAAAAAATTGTGTCCAGGCTTGTGGAGAACATCCAATTACTATTTTTCGTAGAGAAGTAAGAAATGAGCTAAAAAGACTAAAGAGTTTCCTTATTTTACAAATTTTCAACAAGCTAAAGGCGATTTTTACGTTTCACTGTTTTCAAACTGTATTAAGAATTATGACAAGAAGAGGAATACTAGTTCAAGAAATTTGTGAGATATCTACTTTTTAATTTTATGGAATAGTTGTCTGAGCTATAGTTAGTAAAAGATAAATGGGGAAGGGTGCCTAAACTGGAAACCATGAATTATACTGTTTTATAGATATATGAAAAATTGAGAGGGAGAAAATCATCTTTAGAGATTTACTTAGTGAAAACAAAAATTTAGAAGTATTCTCAGGAATTTGATTCATCTTGAATGATCCTTTTTGTACTTTGAAAGAATGCTTCGTGGCTTGAAGTAATCTTCACATCCCGAAAGCAATTCCAATGGAAGGATTTGACTGTGAATAGCCCACCATGTGTCCAGCGCCGAGAATCCAGTAAAAGAAGAGGCTCCTGATCCTTTCGTCCCCGTAAAGCCTTTTCCACGGTACAGAGGAGCACGGTCCTCACTCAAGAAACTGCTCAGACCATGCCACCTGCATATTACAAGGCGAATTTGAGGGACCATCTTCGAAATCAAGAATCCGAGTCGATGTCTTGGGGTGTGTTTTGTTGAAAAGGTGTCATTACTTGAGCTTACTGAGCCATGCTTCTGCTCCTTTTGTTGCACATATGAGATCTAGCTGCAGCATTAGGAAGTCGTCCATATGAGATTATGGGCAGCCAAGATCAGTTGGCGACCAGACTGCGTGAAGCGCATGGAAAAAGTTCGAGGAAAAACCCTGACCTGTCCATTGTAAATGGCGACGTTTATGCCTTTGGCTAAAAGCTTGTCCACCTGAGAAAATTTCTCAACACTTCCTAAACTTGTGGTGGCAGATGACGAAAAGCTAAAATCGAGTCCTCGTATCTTCTCGTGTACATCTAAACAATTGTATTCCCTTGTAGGAATAGAGTTCGCCGTGCCTGCCTCTTCCATTGTTAGTTTCATGAAATCTCCACGCATGGCTGGAAAAATCAAGCGAAACTGTCCTTGCCATCTACAACACAGATGAATTTTGATTGACCTGGGAAAAAATCAATATACTTCTAATGTTGAACTAGGCACAACTAGGACAGAAATAAAGGATTGGGTCAAACTGCTAGTAGAGTTAAATCTGTCGAACATTTCTGGTCTACTGGAACTTACGTCACATTATCCGGGATGATCTTTAGCTTCTTTCTAATTGGCCCATTCATAAAGCTTCCGAAGTCACAGTTGGCTGGCCTGCACCAGTTGAGGTTCTCTCCGTGTATCTATATGAGCTACTTTTACCCTCTTTCACCTCTGCCGAGTTGCCCTCGTCGTCTAATATGAAGTTGTAAAAGTCCTGCAGGTCATGCAACTCTCAGAAACTCCCTCAACACTAAAAGTGCACGCCATCTTCCTGTGTTATGACGAGGACAAGTGATGGACATAGATACCACGTTGTTACTGTATTTTAGGATGACTTGCCCCAGGTCTAGAGATGTTCCCGTGGCATCTTCCGATTTGCCTTCTGCAAGTTACTGCTGGATCTTCAGTGCTAAACTGGAAAGCACAATAGTTGACGTTACGCTCGTCCACGTAGTTTTCTTTCCGTGTATAAATACAAAAGTTGCAAAAATATTGCAATAGAATTCACGGGACCTCTAATTTTACGTATGCTTAATTCATCATTATCTTTATAACAAGAATAATCGACATATACCAAGATCCTTAAATATTATAGATAGACTGTGAATACACAATATAAAAAACACATACTTTGAATTGTAAAGTAAAAGAATGAAATTTGTTATTCCAAGGCTATACTTAGTATGGCAACCTAAGTCTACGCACACGCCCTTCTTGTTAGACAATAACACTTCTCTTAAAGGCGACGGTGCTTTTTGTGCAGCAACAAATGTCCCTTCAAGACAACAGATCTTAGTGAAAACTCTTTCGACATTGTTCGCATATTAGACGGTCTATGAAGTGGAAAATTTCTCATATGTCCCTTATTTTCAATTGGTTATCTTATTCGGGTGCGTTGTGATTGACATCAATCACCTATAGTATTGTTAGAGTGTGTAATATTGAGACTACAAATTGTGAATGTCATGTTGTGAGCTTGTTTAGAAAATTATAATTTGTGTGCCCTATTTATGGGAAATGGAGGACCTAACTTTTTCTTTTCAGTCTGGCCACTTTTTTAGTTGAACCTAGGGTGGGCTTTGGCCACTTAGGTAGATTGTTGGTCAACGAATGATCGACGGTAATATTACAAGCGTGATTAATTAAAAAATAAATTTATTAAAATATATATAACATATGGCAAATCGAATGAAAATTACACCGCACAAATTGGCCTGGATGGAATAATAATACATAAGAGAAATACAATTTCAGATATAAACAGGTTCGTGCTTTGAAAAATATATAAGTAAAACCTTATTTATAGTAAAGAAAAGCATTTTCCGCTTAAACAAATTTACTTAGATGGTATTAGTTTGGCTTTCCTAACCCGTTTCTAAGTAACATTTTGCTCAATTAATGCAAAATAAGTTTAAAATGAGTATGATGAGTGAGCTAAGTTTCTTCCCTGTACTTCAAATAAAACAAACTGAAGGCGGGACTTCATTCACAAGAAAGATAAACCATAGCATTATTGATGAAATTTCGACATGGAAAAATGCAAGAACATGTTGACGCCCATGCCTCCTACAAACCTCGACAAAGACAACAATGATACAGCAGTAGACCAAGCTATATAGAAGCATGATAAGTTCACTTCTGTTGTACAAATGCTTTCGGGCTAGATACTTTGTTTAGTATTTGTATGTGTGCATATTATCATTCTAATTCTAAAGAATCTCATTTAACGGTGGAAAGGCAAATCATAAAATGTATTTCAACATTTATTAAAACTCAGTTCGTGGTATCCATAGAATTCTAATATTCTATTATTGGGTTATTTAATGTGGATTTTGCTGGTCGTAAAATTGATGAGAAAAGCCCTTCGGGCACATGGGTGATGCCCCGCAACGTCACACACAACATGAGTTCATTCCTTCTGTATATATGTATGTATATAGATCTTTACTTCATATTTAAGAAACATTTAGTGAGTATGTATATATGCACCTTCTCAATAACATTAGTCATCGAAATATGAATAGGGACATCCAAAATATAAATAACACATTAGATCAATCTTGGGAACGGGTTGGGGGTAACCTTAGCACCGCTATATATGTTCTATCATCTAATCAAAGGCTTGTCTGTACAATATTCAAATTATCACCCTACACAAGGATCTATAGATTCCGCATCATTACATCAACATAGTTTGCCAACATATGCATGCTCCAACCATGGCTCACTATTAGATGGTAAAATGTACCTTGCAATATGTTTGCGGTACTTTACACATTGGGCTTCGCATTTTGTCTCATAGTTCTCTCCATTTATTTGGTTTTGTCGATGCAATTTGGGCTGGGTGCAAACTTTCTAGACGTTCGACCACTTGTACTTTTCTTGGCTCAAATAGTATTTGGCAATATGTTCGTAGTACTTTACACCTTGAGCTTCACATTTTCTCTCATAGTTTGCTCCATTCATTTGGCTTTGTCGATGCAAACTGGCCAGGTGCAAACTTACCAAACATTCTACCGCTGCTTATTGTACTTTTCTTGGCTCAAATAATATTTTGTGTTGTGCCAAGAAACAAGTTATTGTGGCCCACCCTCCATAACTAAAGCCAAATATTGGGCTCTTGCTTTCGCAGCTGCTAAACTTACTTGGATTTCCTGCATACCGTGTGACATTGGGATCTACCAACATCAACTTTCGTTACTTTTTTGGACAATATGTCAGCATTACATCTCACAACTAATCTAGTTTTTCATGCTCGGACAAAGCACATTGAGATGGATTATCATTTTGTTCAAGAAAGGTTGCCCTTGGTTCTATTGTATCACGCTATGTCTTATCTTCCTCACAAATTATTGATATTTTCACCAAATCATTGACTCAAGATAGTACAAACTAAGGGACCATTTCAGCTTATAATTTTAGTTTCATGGGAATATATTGTTTAGAATTATGGCATAGTTCGTACTAAAGCCTGAGGGTCGTCTCACTCTTAAACTTTGTGACGTTGGTGAAGACGCTTTTTGTTGCAGATGAAGATTTTCATAGTCTCATTCAGGGTCGTAATACAGTTGAGTGGTCTGGAATCATCTTTATTTTTTGTAAAGCACTTTCTCTGTATGCAAGAAATATGAATAGACTATTCTCTGGAGTTTGCTATGTTTTTGCCTTTCGCCTGTGCTGACCTTGATATGAAGAGTCTACTATTGATGAAAGACTCCTTTGAGCTTGCCTGATTTTCGAACTAAGATTTGCTTGGCGACTGAGTGATGCTGCCCACCATTTGTAAGGAAATGCATGGCTGGTCGATGGGTACCTGCAGAAGGTCGGCAAAAAACAAGCTGAAAAACTACAGATATCTTCTTGCAGGAGCATGTTGTGTTTTCAAATTTCCCTGTTCTGAGTTCTAAGTATCAAACTGTTTATGTTGGGGAATGGAGTTTTTGGACTGTGAGAGAAATAGGAAAAAATAGTGTGCTGGCTTGTGGAGAACATCCAATTACTATGCCAAAGTACGTGTTTTATGTGGAGCTCAATGTACATTTTTCGTTGTTAGGTATAACTATATATCTTCTCGCTCGATTAACAGCATTTCATTTGACAATCAAGATGTCATCGAAAATGGGAACGGCCTATTTTTGGTGAAATGATTTTGATTGTTTTCTGTTTTCATAGAGAAGTAAGAAATCGTTTAGAAAGATTTTATAGTTTCCTCGTTTTACAAATTTTCAGCAAGCTAAAAGTAGTTTTTACGGTGAAGTGTTATTTCACAGTTTTCAAACTGTATTTAGAGTTATGACAAGAAAAAGAATAATAGAGCCATAAATTTGTGAAATAAAATTTTCCTGTTATGGAATGGTGGTCTGAGCTACTGTTTAGCAAAAGAAATATGACAAAGAATACATTAGAATTCCATAAATTGGAAACCCTGAATCATACTGGTTTTCAGAGGTGTGAAAAAACGAGAGGGAAAATATCCTCTTTAGAAATTTCTTAGTGAAAACAGAAATTTAGAAAGCTATCTGGAATCGAATTCATCTTGAATATCCTTTTGTACTTTGAAAGAATGATTCAAAGCTTGAGGTAATTTTGACCGGATAACAATTCCACTAGAGGGATTTGATTGTGATGACTCACCATGTGTCCGGCACCGAGAATCCAGTAAAAGAAGAGGTTCCTGTAGGATCTCACGAATCCTTTTGTCCCCGTAAAGCCTTTTCCACAGTATAGAGGAACACGGTCCTCACTCAGGAAATTGCTCAGACCGTCCCACCTGCATGTGGTGAAGCAAATTAGAGAGACCATTTTCGAAATCAAGAATCCGAGTCCAAGTCTAGGGGTGTGTTTTGCTGGAAAGGAGCCATTACTTGAGCTTATTGAGCCATGCTTCTGTTCCTTTTGTTGCACATATGAGATCCAGCTGCAGCATTAGGAAGTCGTCCAAATGAGATTATGTGGAGGCAAAATCAGTCAGAGACGAGACTGCATGTAGTGCTTCGGGAAATTCATGGAGAAATCCTGACCTGTCCATTGTAAATGGTGACGTTTACGCCTTTGGCTAAAAGTTTGTCCACCTGAGATAATTTCATGATTAGTTCCTAATCTTGTGGTGGCAGACGATTAGAAACTAAAATTGAGTTATCTCTTCGTTTACGTCTAGGGGGTGGTTTTCACCGTCACGCTAAAATTAGTGTCTACCTCTTCGATTCTTGGTTTCATGAAGTCTCCATCGAAGGCTGCGGAAACCAAGCTACCCTGTCCTTGCCATCTACAACAAGATGAAATTTGATTGATCCATCACAGGGGAAGAACAACTACATTTTGCAAAAAATGAATGAAATGGATAATGAATTTAAAAGATGATCGTCTATATCACTTACAAAAATAAATGAACGAAATTTTTTTTCATTATCTTTGGAAATGTTTAAATATAAATTGTTGTTGGTAATGACAATATTTTTTATTGATTAATTATTTTGAGTGATACAAGTTGATCATTTTGAAGAAAATGTTTTTCAAATGGAGCCTAAACGTCTCATTTGGATCGACTAAGATATAAACGAAGCATTGGGCCTAGCTGCAAGGAGAGTTAAGAAGTCTGTCAAACATTTCTGGTCTTCTGGAACTTACGTCACGTTAACCGGGATGATCTTTAGCTTTTTTCTGATCGGCCCGTTCATCAAGTTTAATAAGCCACTATTGGCTGCACCTGCACCAGTTGAGGTTCTCTCGATGTATCTATTTGACCTAATTCTGCTCTCCGTCACCGCCGCAGAATTGCTCACATAGTCTAACAGGAAGTTGTAGAAGTCCTGCAGGTCGTGCAAGTTTCAGAAACTCCCTCAACACTGAAAGTGCATGCCATTTTCTAGCGGTATGACAGAGAGCAAATGATAGAAATATATACCACGTTATTACTGTATTGTAGGATGACTCCCTCCAGCTCGATCCATGTTCGGGTGGCATTTTCTGATTTGCCTTCTGCAAGTTGCTGCTGGATCTTCAGGGCTAAACTGGATAGCACAATAGTTCACTTCATGTTATGCTCATCTGTCTAGTATTAAAGGAAGGACTTAGGAGAAAAATAACTCTAACCTGTTTGACTGATTCAAGCCATTCTCATCGATTCGTGACATGGCTTTAAGGACAGGTCCCCATGAGAACTTCAATTTAGTGCAGATACAACAGTGAGTCACCAAGCAGAAATGACTATCTTCATTATGCAAAACAAACAGATCTTTTAATCACTGGAGATCACATACCACAAAGTCCTCAGGAGAAATCCAGCTATCCCCCAAAGCAACTCCTGTAAATGGACATTACGAAAAAGCATGAAAAAAATAGCGCGTCTCTGATTGTTGAGTTACCAAAAATCATGACAGTGCGCAACTACTTCAAACAAGTGACACAGAGTTGTTGGGAAAAAAGGAATTTCTACCCCCAAGTTGGGCCTTCAGTTTTCCAGCTTCAATAGCTTCTAGAGCTGTTAATCCAAGGGCAGAAGCAAATTTGCCTCCATATGATTCTGCAAAGATGTACAGAGGACTCTTTTGGAGGGTCTCATTCCCATTGAAGAGCTCTATCAGCAAAGTTGTCAGATCAGCGGCTGCTTCATAGTCTGTTTTCACTACTAAGCTCTCATCCTCTACATAACTGAAACCTATTGCCACTGGACTGTCCTGTGTATGCAGAGAATTACAAGTTACACGACTAAGCAACGGTGCCTGATAAATGCTAATATTTAGAAGAGATACTTCAGAATTGTTTGACAATGAAGAGAAATTGCTATGCACCACAAATAAAAGATCTGCTTTTCGAAGCCATGTGAAATTCCGGGGCTGCAAATTCTCATCCAGTGGTCCAATTTCCCCAAAGTTTCCAAATCCAACACTGGAGCCTCCCTAGGAATTGAAGGAGAGAGGTGATAAAAAAACACTGATTTTCATTCTATTGGGTGTAACTTAAACGGTAAGATTCTCACAGGGCCTCCTTGGAGCCACAGCAGTACTGGCCATGGTTTGGAAGGGTCTTCAACTCTATATGGACTTCTGTATAGCCACCAGAAGAGGTGAGCCCCTACAACCCATAATATAAATAAAACATCAGTTTACTTCTTGAATATAGAATGTCACAAATGATAAATACATATGCATGGCGATCATTTATTTGAACACAGTGATACATTGTTTTTGCCACCAACTGAACAATTTGGACACTGTAGCTTCGTACCTGGTCGAACTTCGACATATCCCCACTGCTCGGACCTGTCACTTGTTCCTTCGGCTGAGGCAAAACGGGGGTGTACAAACGAGAACAATAGGAGAAGAAAGGAATAGCAAATGTTTCTCCATTCCCACCATATTTCTTATTTGTTGCAGATTGAATAAGCTGGAGGAGGGTCTGTCACATGGGGGGCCGTCAATGATTTTGCCCTAAGATATTTTGCCAGTGGCTGTCGCCATCTCGTTGGATAGGGGCGGCCTGAGAAAACAAAAGCAGGGGAAGACTTCAAGAAACTATTGTCAATTAGGTAGGGCCACAATGACACTGTCCAGAGCGAGCTTGTCCTCATTGGGCTGTGATTTGATTGGTGAGGACAACTGGAAACAAGTGCGAGCAAAGCAAACATAGTTTAGAATCTGGAATGGAAGTCTTCCAATCAAGTACGAACGCGAACAAAATAAACTAGCCAGGAGTTATTGGATCTGTTGACATCAAGAACTCCATCGAATCTCAAGCCGAACAAGAGGAAGAATTGGTTTGGGATATGCGTTTTTTGGGTGAGACAACATCAGTCGTCATTCCTGTGAATCCTCTCTCCCACGTTTGGGTTGTGATTGGATCGACTGGGACAAAGGGAAAGAAGTGCGAGCGAAGCAGCATTATTTAGAATCTGGAATGGAAGTTCTCCACTCAGGCAAGAACGAGAACAAAACAACTTAGCCGGCAGTTCTTCGATGTGTCGACTTCAAGAGCTCCATCGAAAGTCAACCCGAAGACGGGAAGAATTCATTTAAGATAAATGTTTTCCGGCGAGACTCCACTAGGAAAAATTTAGATAATATGAAAATTAAAATTGTTGGAAACCTGTTGGAAAAGATGAAAAAATAAGATTAACTTTCATATTCCGCTACTTGGAATACGAAATTTGATGAGATAGGCCTTAGCAGCTATCTTCTCAATATACAAAGCCGTTCTTACTCAGAATAATAGAAAGACTGCGAACAACTAAGAAAGAAATGAGAAGGAGAAGGAAAAAATTTGTATAACCCAATAAGAAAAGAAATGAGAAGGAGAAAAAAAAAATCTCCTTTAATTCGATTTGTCTTAAAGGATTGTGATTTGAAGTTTAATTGAGATAATGACACAATTGATTCCTACAATCCTTGAATTTTTAATTTATTTAATATAGTCACTGAATTTTAGTCTAATATGCATTGTGATTTCTAAAATTTTAATTTATTCAACATAGTTCATGAATTTTTGGTACGTTTTTAGTTATTGATCTCAATAGACTATTTAATGTTACTTTCACTTTCTGGGCATTTGATGCACTTTGACAATGGCAAAGTTTTCAACAGAACGCTGGACGTGGCTAGGTGCAGCACTGGCATAGCGTGCAGTGTCGTGATCGAAATTAAAAATTAATCCTGTGCATTTTATATGTCAGTCAATAATGAATTTGTCATCGACCAAAAAAAAATAAAATAATGAATTTGTCAATAGGGGGCCAGTTCTGGAGGGGCAAGAGCAGGTCTAGAATTGCCGAGGTGGGCAGCACCCCCCGTTTTCTCCGCTCTACAATCACATTATTTGTGAGGCCAGTCTTAAACCATGGCAACTTTATGTATGTAAAATACCAGTTTTGAAAAGTCAAAGGTGAAGGAAAAAAAAGAAAAGAAGAAACGTTGAAAAAGTCAACAAAAGAAAAGCCAAAAAAGGAAACGGTGGAATGCTTCAGCCCTTTTGTGAGGCCAAAAGTCCGCACGCACGCGCGAGCAGAAGGAAGGAAAAGAAAAAGAAGGGAAAGAAGAAGAAAGAGTGGAAAAAAAAAAGAGGGGTTGGGCACCTGCTTGCGACGGATGCCTCATCAAGATGAAATTACTACGTGTCTTAATGCCCAAGTGTTCACGCTCCTCGTTCATCTAATCGGCATAATTTCGGGATGTGACATCTTGTAGTATCAAAGTTATGTTATGATATTTTGATATAGATTTATGGGAAGTTGCGAGATTGCGTGTTAGTTTATAGCATGCATTAGTCTTTTGTTGCTAGGACGCATGTTTCATTTTAGGTTCAAATGTCCCTCGGTCCGACTCAAAGAACGAGAGAGCCAAAGCGATTAAGAAGATTTTGAGTTTGGTGGTATTGCTACCGAATCCAAGGAGGAAACTTTGGATTCTTCCTCCCTTCGATGTCTATGTCGGTTCTTATGTGCTTTAGACTTTCGGGTTTTTGAGGATCTGAATTTAATGAGCTATTTATCTTCTAACATTTGTGCTATTGAATGGAGAAAGACCTAAGAATCTAGGCTTCAGCTGCAGAACTTGAGAAAAGAAATTGATGAAGCAAAAATCAAAATGAGCCTCTAAGACTTCATGGTGTGAAGAGACAAAGAACTTAAATTAGAGAAGCAAAGAACAATGAAAGTGAGACACATTTCTCCATTTGATTCAAGTTCTAATACCGAGCTCCTTCGTTGCAGTCAGCTGTCGTTTTTCTGGCTCAACTTTGACAGAATTCTCATAATTTTGTGGAGTGCTCTCTTATGAGAGAAAATGTATCGTTTGTCTAAAGACATTGACAAAAAAAAATGAGGGATGGTTTAGAGATATGGTGCATCAAGAATCTTAACTTATTTCGCATTTCAAGAGCTTCATATGGGAAACTATGGGAGGAAGTTCAAGGTCGAGAAAAGAGAAGCTCTTGTCCTTCTTCAATCCATGCACCCATCCAAGGAGTGTACAAGTCAGAAATAGGAATTTCGAATGGGGAAAGTACTGCATCAGCTTGTTTGCATGCAAGGGAGAGCATGTTGTTCACGTTAAAGAGGTCACATTTGGTCGGTCATTCTTGAATCACTATGATGTGTTCATATTGGACACTGCTTCGACAATTTTTTTTTCAGTGGATGCAACTCTAGCACACAAGAAAGAGCTAAAGCTCTGGAAATTGTTCACTACATCGAGGAAAATAAGCATCATGGAAACTGTCAGGTAGCAACAATAGACGATGGGAAGATTGTGGGTGATACTAATGTCAGCGAGTTCTGGAGTTTCTTTGGTGGCTATGCTCCTATTCCTTGAGATTCACCATCTGCATTCCAGAAGTAGGAAATTGTTCAATTTGTAAAATTATTTAGTGCAAAACAACAACTTGGGGGAAACTATTTGAAGTGACAAAAGAGCTGTTGAACTAAGAATTGCTCAACATAGATAAGTGCTATATGTTGGACTGTCATACTGAAATTTTGTATGGATGGGCAGGCGCGCCACAACGGTGGAATGGAAGTCATCGATTTCAACTACTGAAGATTTTCTCTGAAATGAGGGCAGATCAACTAGGACTCATGTGACCTTATTTACTGAAGGAGTAGAAACTGCCAAGTTACAAGTCTTATGTTTTGAATCTTCCAGCAGAAGTGGTAAAGTGTGTTGAAGTTCTCAGGAAATTCCACCACAAACCCCCCGCGCCCCCAAAACAATTAAAAAGAAAAAACAACAAAACAGAGGATTGAGATTATCTCATGGAAGCAAATGCAAGAATGGTGGCTGGATCTTATAAAAGGAACATGCTACTTCTGATACGCCACGACTTTGACAGGGTGCCCTTGCCCTGAAGCACTTGGCTGGTCAAATATGTCGGATTTGTGGTGATACCATCGGACTTATAGCCAATGGTGACGTCTTTGTTACTTGTAATGAGAGTGCATTCCCAATGTGCCATCCTTATTACAAAGAGGAAAGAAGGTAATCAGTGTTCTCCTTAATGTATGACTCGCTATAAAAGGCACAAAGGGAGTCCTCGAGTGGAAGAACATGGTGTCAATGTTGTAGAGAGCGAGTTCAATGAAACCCAAGGAAATGCCACGAGGCGCCAATGACAAGGAGACGATCTTGATCTCTCTCGTCTTCTTCTAGACATGAATCTCAACATGCAATGCCACTTCTCATTAATGGAGCTAGTACATGGTGAGATCCCTTGTGTTACGCCTAACAATCAATCTGTTCGGATAACAACTGACCTTTGGTCTCTTCTGATAGACATTCATTTCATTCTGTTGATCCTAAGCAGCCAGTTCATGTGTGAACTGTGGACCCCGCATGGGACTTGAACTCTTGTGGCCTTGGAAAGATTGATCGGAAAGAAGGGTTGAAAGTTGGAAACTCAAGCAGGAAAGGAACATTCCCCTCATATCCAGCAGACACCCAGAAGGAAACGGGGACATAGAAGGAATTGGTTTTAATAGAGAAGAACTTCAGACGGATGCTTGTTTACCTTTGAGAAGTGTGAAACTATCATCACAAAAAAAAAGAAGGGGGCTGAGGCAATGAATGCCTTGGTCCGTGTTTCAGCTGTCCTTAACAATGGAGCATATCTTTTGAATGACCCGGTATTGACTGAGGCAGACTTGGAACCAAATGGTATTGTTAAAAGCTGTTGTCTTCCCAAGGAAAAAGAACAGAGAAAAAAAAAAAAAAAAAAAAAAAGCTTAGAGAAACGCTTTGGTTAATCGCCAGTCTTCATTGTAGCAGCATTCTTGGAACAGGAAGGGCTTCCACCATCTACTAATCCAGCAACTCTTTCGAAGGGAGCGATTCGTATCATCAGCTGCAACCATGAGGAAAACACAGAGTGGGGCAAAGAGATTGGATGGATACATGATTTTGTCACAGAAGATGTCTTAACAGGGTTCAAGATGCAAGTGCGAGGTTGGATCTCTAATTACTGGATGCCTCCTTGCCCAGAATTCAAGGGTTCTATGACTTAAGACTGCCATCATTGAGGCATATGGAATTAGTCACATATATTGAGATGCATGAATGATGCGAATCTAGAGAAGAGGCAATGCAAGCTTTGGTTGTTTGTTGACTCCATGCCAGAGCTCGGTGGACTTGATTTAGGCATGTGAAAAAGAATCTTAAACTGCTCAGGTTGTTCTACCACACGATGGAGTCTTGCAATTGCATTAAGCCACAGTGGCCAGCTTATGAGCTTTTCATGAAGTAACAGTACATCTCAAATTTCTTTATTGCTCTGGCTTACTTTTCCATCCCTCTAGAACTCATCTACTTTGTTAAGAAATCTGTTGTATTTCCCTATAGATGAGTTCTTATTCAGTCTAGTGCCTTATAGTTCAGTGTGGAGCAAGCCACCTGATCAATTTATGGACATTTACCATGCTTTTAAGAACTGCAGTAGTGGTTATGACTTACGTAGTACCAACACGGACATGTGACACGATATGTCAACACATCATTTTCAAAAAATAAAGAATTCTTAGACGTCCTTACATGTTATATATTAAATATATATTTATATATAAATATCTAAATAAATAAATAATAAAAAATCCTAGAATTAATTTATACGAAAAACATTAACTCAACATTAATTTGACAAATCAACTGCATTCCATTATAGTAATCCATAAAACTTGGAAGAAAAAAAAAAAACAATCCACATTTCACTATTAAATTTATGATATGTGCACTACAAGTCTTGTGATATTTTAAATTAATTTATTTATCTTACATGGAATTTTTATTATCTTTTTTTCTTTCAATAAGATTCAAAGAAACAAAATTGGAAAAAGCTAAAATAATTCTTTAAAAAAAACTGGAAAAAAATAATAAAGGTAGGGTCGTGACAGCAGTTGGGCATGTTGCTGCCCGCCACTACCACCATCGGAGGGGGGCCGGCGAGCGAAGGGGGGGCGACCCTCGCCCGCTCGCCGGCCCAAGTGAGGTCGCTCGGGTGAGGCTTGCCCAGATCTAGGTGACTCCTCAGCTGGGGTTGACAAGGCTCGCCCAGTTATGGATGACGCTAACCCTCGCTTGTGGTCAGCGAGCCTCCCCAACCCTAGGCAAGGCCTCATCGACCCCAAGCGAGGGCTGGCAACCATCACTAGGCTTAAGCGAGGGCTAGCAACCATCACTTGGTTGGCAACGTCGCTTAGATCTGGGCGAGCCTTGCCTGGGCCTTAGCCAAGGCATCACCTAGAACTGGGTGAGCCTCACCGGCCCTCGCTTGGCTGACGATGGCCTCGCCTAGGCTGGCGAGGGTCGGTCCCCCTCCACCACCTAGGACCTCGCCTCACCGAGCCCCCTTTGGCGGTGGTAGCGGCAGTAGCAACAGTCCCTAGCCACAATCCCTACCTTTTTTTTTCTTCATATATTTACATTTTGATTTCTCAAGTATTGAAAATTTTTAAAATTGACCTAATGCGTGTCGGAATTGTGTGTTGAAATTCCGGACTCAAGTGTCAAGAATGGTTGACCGCGTGTTGGATTTTTTGACATTCGTTGACCGTGTGTTGGAGCATGTCATAGTATCAGACACAACAGAAGGCTTCAGGGGAGTGTCAATTCTTTTTAGGTTATGACCACTACAAAGGTTTTGATTGTTGTGGTATCATGTACTACAGCTCTCATGTCTGTGCATATCATCCTAGATCAACTTAGCGAACACCAACGAACAATTTCTAAAAAACTAATAACTTTTAATAATAATAGAGTTATTTTACCTATTTTTAGGCAATAAATATGGTACTTTCTAATGCAATACTTGTTACAAAATTTTTGGATTTCCTTCTATTTATCCAAATTTCCATTGTTTACGTAGAATAATGAGATATTGAGAAAATAAGGAAAAAAAGGACGAAAAGAAGGAAATGAAAATTTTGTGATTCAAGAATTCAAATAAGAAAGCCTTAGAAGATGGATACCAAATCAAGGATTCTAAGATTTATTCCCTGATTTTATGTGAAAAAAATAAGCAATTGTATTGTGTTAGGATTCTTGAATATATCCCATAAATAGGATAACATAGATTTTTTTTTTTTTTGAGATCGGTTTTCATTGTTTTGTGAGTCTTTGGAGCATTCTGGAGAGAAAACAAAGTGGTGACAGTATTCTTATTTTTTGATTCAATATGTTAGGTTTAATTTATATTTTCATTTCTTCTTCAATTATATTCTAATTTTCTTTTGTTAGAGCTATGATGTAGCCTAATCATGATGATGCGAATTTCATAATTTTTATGTTTTGCAAATGATTTCATTCATGTGAGTTTAATATTATTGTGCTTAATACTTTTTAGTGACTAGTTACCACTTGAATGATCTGATGTGTATGTTTGAGACTGAGAAGTGATAATATACAATTGCTCATTATAATATATAACCATGAACTAAACGTGGATAGATATATACCATATTATTTACGTAGTTTTCAGTAAGAAGGTGATCCAAAAGACTCATTGTAAGCATAGAATATTCATGAATATTAATGCACTTATATTTATTTAAATTCACATAAAGTATAGTGGATTAATAAACTAAGGAAATTTGTTATACCTAAAGATAAGATAGTAAATAGATTAGGAAACTATGTTATCACATGTTTGATATTGTTCTTGTATGCATAACAATATGAAATTCATATCTAGTGATTATGGTAAAATCAGATGATCTAACATATTCATCCGATTGATTTATTGCATTTAGTCTCCAAATTTTGCTTTTAAGATTTTTAGTTTTCATTTATTCTCAATTCTATTTTGATATGTTAGATAAATTTCGGAATTAATCTATTTTTAGTATTTGATTAGTTTATTAATCATCAATCTCCGTGGAACGATACTTCTTCTAATCATTATATTACTTGTTTAATACGTTCACTTGTATTTAGAATTTTACGAACAAAGACAAAGCTACAGAACCTGATAGGGTAATGGGCTTAATTTGTACTCAGGAGGAAACTAGCAGATGTGTCCGGATGCTAACAACTGAAATCAGACGCACTCTTGATAGGCATTCTATTTTGAAAACTACTCTGGTTGAACTAGGCAAAACTTTGGCATTGGAAGAGTATGCTCTGTAGATGCCAACACAAATTGGCTTGGAACTTCGGCGATCCTACACTCCCCATCAGTAGCATAATCCAGTTGGATACATTGTACCTATTCATTTTTCTGTGATCATCAAGTGTTTAGTAGCAATTGTATGGTGAAAATATCACCAAATTCACCTGTTGCAAGACTCCGTCCTCTTGCAGGGAAATACATTCCCAATGAGGTTGTCGTTGTGCGGGTTCCTCTGTTGTATCTCTCTGATTTCCAGATTGAATAGCCCGAGTTTTTTATGAAACGGTATGCTTTGATAGTGTTGATGCTTCCATCAGACAGTGCTAGGCAGTGGCATATCCATGAGCTAGAGCTTGTTGAAGTGGTAGTTGATCAGGTTGCAGTTGCTCTCTCCCATGACGCCATACTAGAGGAGTCTATGCAGGCTACAGATCTTCTCATAAAGCAAAAAGTTGCACTAAGCGGAAACAGCTATTCATGCTCACAATGATTTTTGGCTGTTATGAACCATGAAATGAAAACTCCCATGCTAACTTCACGGTACTCGTTCATTAGATAGGAAGACGAATGATATATATGGAATCTTTGAGAATTGATTCTTTTTTGAGCCATACAAGTAAGACTTCCCTCTTATGAAAAGGAAATCTAGTACAAAGATGTACATGTTCTGCACGTCAAGAGTTGTTTGATCATCGAGTACTTGTTTGTAGACCTGATGAAAAAGTCACGCGGGAAGAGCGGTCACTTGGCAGCTTGAAGAACAAGTGAGTGACACTTGGGTTGTGGTATCCAGAGAATTCTAATATTCTATTGTTGGGTTGTTTAATGTGGATTTTGCTGGACGTAAAATTGATGAGAAAAGCACTTCAGGCACAAGGGTGACGCCCCACAACGTCACACACAACGTGTTCATTTCTTCTGTGTATGTATATATATGTGTGTGTACATGTATATGTATATAGATCTTTACTTCATATTTGAGAAGCGTTTAGTTAGTGTTTGTGTGTGTGTTTCTATATACACCTTCTCAATAACAATAGTCATCCAGATATGAATACGAATATTCAAAATATAACTCATATATTGGATCAATCTTGGGAATTGGCTGGGGATAACCTTAGCACTGCTTTATATGTTTTATCATCTAATAAAAAGCTTGTCTGTACAATATTCAAACATCACACTTCACAAGGGTCTATAACTTTAGCATCGTTACATTAACATAGTTTGCCAACATATGCATGCTCTAATTGTGGCTCACTATCATATTGTAAAATGTATTCTGCAATATGTTCACGGCACTTTACACCTCGGACTTCGCATGTCTTGTAGTTCCCTCCATTTATTTGGCTTTGCCAATGCAAATTGGGCTGGGTGTAAACTTACTAGACGTTCTACCACTACTTATTGTACTTTTCTCAGCTCAATTAGTGTTTCATGGTGTGCTAAGAAACAAGTTACTGTGGCCCGCTTCATAGTTGAGGCCAAATATTGGGCTCTTGCTTTCATAGCTGCTAAATTTACTTGGATTTCCTACGTAACGTCACATTGGGATTTACCAACATCGACTTCATTATTTTTCTTGGACACGATGTCAGCATTACATCTCACAACTAACCCAATTTTTCATGCTCAGACAAAGCACATCAAGATCGATTATTATTTTGTTCGGGAAAAGGTTACCCTTGGTTCTATTGTAACACGTTATGTCTTGTCTTCCTCACAAATTATTGATATTTTCACCAGACCATTGACTTGAGATAGTACAAACTAAGGGACTATTTCAGCTTCTAATTTTCAGTTTCATGGGAATACATTGTTTGGAATTATGGCATAGTTTGTAGATGTCGGTGAAGACACTTTTCTGTTGCAGATGTCGATTCTCAGAGTCTCATTCAGGGTTGTAATACATTTGAGTGGTCTAGAATCATCTTTATTATTTGTAAAGCACTTTCTTTGTATGCAAGAAACATGAATAGACTATTTTCTGGAGTCCTGCTTTTGCCTTTCGCCTGTGCTGACCTTGATATGAAAAGTCTACTGTTGATGTAAGGCTCCTTTGAGTTTGCTTGATTTTCAAACTAAGATTTGCTTGGCGACTGAGTGATGCTGCCCACCATTTGTAAGGAAATGCATGGCTGGTCGATGGGTACCTGCACAAGTTTGGCAAAAACCATGCTGAAAATCTACAGATATCTTCTTGCAGTTTCAGCATGTTGTGTTTTCACATTTCCCTGTTCTGAGTTCTAAGTGTCGAACTGTTTATGTTGGGAAATGGAGATTTTGGACAGTGAGAGGAATGGCAAAAAATAGTGTGCTGGCTTGTGAAGAACATCCAATGACTATGCCAAAGTATGTGTTTTATGTGGAGCTCAATGGACATTTCATTATTAGGTATAAATATCTATCTTCTTGCCCGATTAACAGCATTTCATTTGACAATCAAGATGTTGTCGAAACGATTTCAATTGTTTTCTGTTTTCATAGAGAAGTAATATATCGTTTAGAAAGATTTTATAGTTTCCTCATTTTACAAATTTTCAGCAAGCTAAAAGCAATTGTTACGGTGAAGTGTTATTTCGCAGTTTTCAAACTGTATTTAGAGGCATGACAAGAAAAAGAATAATAGAGCAACAAATTTGTGAAATTAATTTTTTTCTTTTATGGAATGGTGGTCTGAGCTATCGTTAGTAAAAGAAATATGACAAATGGTACATTAGAATTCCGTAGATTGGAAACCCTGAAACATACTGGTTTGCAGAGATGTGAAAAATTGAGAGGGAGAATATCATCTTTAGAAATTTCATAGTGAAAACAGAAATTTAGAAATATCATCTGTAATCGAATGCATCTTGAATAATCCTTTCGCACTTTGAAAGAATGATTCAAAGCCTGAGGTAATTTTCATCGGATAACAATTCCACTAGAGGGATTTGATTGTGGATGACTCACCATGTGTCCAGCACCGAGAATCCAGTAAAAGAAGAGGTTCCTGTAGGATCTCACGAATCCTTTTGTCCCCGTAAAGCCTTTTCCACAATGTAAAGGAACACGGTCCTCACTCAGGAAACTGCTCAGACCGTCCCACCTGCATGTGATAAGGCAAATTTGAGAGACCATCTTCGAAATCAAGAATCCGAGTCAATGTCTAGGGGTGTGTTTTGCTGGAAAAGGAGCCATTACTTGAGCTTATTGAGCCATGCTTCTGTTCCTTTTGTTGCACATATGAGATCCAGCTGCAGCATCGGGAAGCCGTCCAAATGAGATCATGCGGAAGCAAAATCGGTCAGAGGCGAGACTGCATGAAGTGCATCGGGAAGTTTATGGAGAAATCCTGACCTGTCCATTGTAAACGGTGACGTTCACGCCTTTGGCTAAAAGCTTGTCCACCTGAGAAACTTTCATGAGACTTCCTAATCTTGTGGTGGCAGACGATTAGAAACTAAAAATTATCTTCTCGTTTATGTCTAGAAGGTGGTTTTCATTGTCACACTAAAATTAGTGTTTACCTCTTCGATTCTTGGTTTCATGAAGTCTCCATAGAAGGCTGGGAAAACCAAGCCACCCTGTCCTTGCCATCTACAACAACAAGAATTTTAATTGACCCATCAGAAGGAAAAATAATCAACGTACTTTTAGAATCTCATTGCTGTGAGAAAAATGAATAATATGAATATTATTTTTCTTAAATATAATTGCTTGTATCACTCACAGAAATGAATGGACGAAGAATATTTTCATCATTTAATAAAATGTTTGGACAGAAATTGTGTCAATTGGTATGCAGGTACTATTAGTCCTCTCACTACCAACCAGCAGACATCATCTGGCTGGGTTTTGCCGGTATCAACAACGAGATAAAAAAACAACCAAATGGAAACAGCAACTAGCTATGGCTCTTGACCCAGACAACGTCCTAGGCATAGGGGGGATCGGAGCAAGAGGGAAGTCCATAAATAAATTTTTTATTAATTAATTAGTTTAAGCGATACAAGCGATTATTTTGAGGAAAATGTTTTCCAAATTAAGCTCAAATATTGAATCTGGATCAACTATGATAGAAATAAAGCTTTGGGTCTAGCTGCAAGGAGAGTCAAGTCTGTCAAACATTTCTGGTCTTCTGGAACTTACGTCACATTATCCGGAATGACCTTTAGCTTTTTTCTGATCGGCCCGTTCATTAAGTTTCCTAAGCCACCATTGGCTGCACCTGCACCAATTGAGGTCCTCTCCATGTATCTGTTTGACCTAATGCTGCTCTCTTTCACCGCTGCAGAATTGCTCATATCGTCTAACATGAAGTTGTAAAAGTCCTGCAGGTCATGCAGCTCTCAGAAACTCCCTCAAAACTGAAAGCGCATACCATTTTCAAGTGGTATGACAGAGCAAATGATGGAGATATATACCACGTTATTACTGTATTGTAGAATGACCCGCTCCAGGTCATACCAAGTTTCGGTGGCACCTTTTGTTTTGCCTTCTGCAAGTTGCTGCTGGATCTTCAGGGCGAAACTGGATAGCACAATAGTTCACTTCATGTTATGCCCATCTATCTAGTGTTCTTTCTAAGGAAGAACCCAGAAGGATAGATATGACTTCACCTATTTGACTGATTCAGGCTATTCTCGTCGATTCGTGACATGACTTTAAGAACAGGTCCCCATGAAAACTTCAATTTAATGCAGATACAATCGTGAGTCACCAAGCAGAAATGACCATCTTCATTATGCAAAACGATCAAATTTCTTAATGGCTGGAAATCACATACCACAAAGTCCTCAGGAGAAATCCAGCTATCCCCCAAAGCAACTCCTGTATATGGACATTACGAAAAAAAATGAGAAATTGTGTCTCTGATTGTTGAGTATAGAAAGTCATGACAGAGCACGACTACTTCAAACAAGTTCCACAAAGTAGTTGGGAAAAAAAAAATTCTACCCCCAAGTCGGGCCTTCAGTTTTCCAGCTTCAATAGCTTCTAGAGCTGTTATTCCCAGAGCAGAAGCAAATTTGCCTCCATATGATTCTGCAAAGACAAACAGAGGGCTCTTTTGGAGGGTCTCATTCCCATTGAAGAGCTCTATCAGCAAAGTGGTCAAATCAGCTGCTGCTTCATAGTCTGTTTTCACTACTAAGCTCTCATCCTCTACATAACTGAAGCCTGTTGCCACTGGACTGTCCTGTGTACGCAGAGAATTACAAGTTACACGACTAAGCAACGGTGCCTGATAGATTCCAATACTTAGAAGAGATTCTTCAGAATTGTTTGAAACTGAAGAGAAATTGATATGCACCACAAATAAAAGATCTGCTTTTTGAAGCCATGTGAAATTCCGGGGCTGCAAATTCTCATCCAGTGGTCCAATTTCCCCAAAGTTTCCAAATCCAACACTGGAGCCTCCCTAGGAATTGAAGGAGAGAGGTGATAAAAAAAACACTGATTTTCATTCTATTGGGTGTAACTTAAACGGTAAGATTCTCACAGGGCCTCCTTGGAGCCACAGCAGTATTGGCCATGGTTTGGAAGGGTCTTCAACTCTATATGGACTTCTGTATAGCCACCAGAAGAGGTGAGCCCCTACAACCCAATAAATAAATGAAACATCAATTTATTCCTTGACTGTAGAAAGGCACAAATGAAATTACATATGCATAGCGATCATTTATTTGAACGCAGCCATATATTGTTTTCATCACCAGCTGAACAATTTGGACACTGAAACTACGTACCTGGTCGAACGTCGACGTATCCCCACTGCTCGGACCTGTCACTTGTTCCATCGGCTGAGGTAAATCGGGGATGTCCAAACGAGAACAAAAGGAGAAAAGAAAGGAGCAGCAAATGTTTCTCCATTCCCACCATATTTCTTATATGATGCAGATTGAAAAAGCTGGAGGTCTGTTATATGGGAGGGACGTCCTTGATTTTTCCATAAGAAATTTGGCCAAGGGTTGTGTCCGTCTCGCTGGATGGGGACAGCATGAGAAAACAAAGACAGACGAAGACTTCAAGAAACTGTGCTGCTTGGTCAATTATTAGAGCTACAATGACACTGTCCAGAGCGAGCTTTTGTCCTCCTCTTGTCGAGAACTCACTGGGTTGTGATTTGATTGGTGGGGACAACGGGAAACAAGTGTGAGCAAAGCAACATTGTTTAGAATCTGGAATGAAAGTCTTCCAGTGAGGTACGAACGAGAACAAATTTGGATCTGTTGACTTCAAGTCCACCCGAACAAGAGGAAGAATGGGTTTATGATATTCGTGTTTTTTGGCAAGACATCATCGTCAGTTCTGTGAATTCTCTCTCCCACGCCGGGTTGTGATTGGATCGATTGGGACGAAGGGAAAGAAGTGCGAGCAAAGCAACATCATTTAGAATCTGGAATGGAAGTTCTCCAATCAGGCGCCAACGAAAACAAAACAACCCAGCCTGCTGTTCTTCGATGGGTCGACTTCAACAGCTCCATCAAATGTCAACCCGAACAGAGGGGAAGAATTCATTTAAGATACATGTTTTCCGACAAGACTCTAGCCGGAAAAATTGAAAAACTATGAAAATGAGAATTGCTAGAAATCTGTTGGAAAAGATGAAAAAAATAAGATCAACTCTCAAATTTCGCCCACCGAAATACGAAATTCGATGAGATGAGCTTTAGCAGCTATCTCCCACTATATTGTTAGAATAATATAAAAATTATTGTTGAAGATTTGAGTACGTCCATTATTAAGCTCTAGATTTGGTTGTTAGTATTCTCCAAAGGAAGTCTTCATTTATGGTGGGCATAAGAAGAGATTGAAGACAAAAGGACATCAGCATGATTCATTGTGGGCTATATTTGGGTAGACCCTCTATCATTCAACAAGGAGTAAATGCTTTCATTAGCAAAAGAGAAGCTTTTGTTTGGTTTTTTGTCAGAGAGCATGAAATTCAAACATTGTGAGGAGTGAAGACTTCTTGGTCTTTGGCTCATTTAATGATTGTGTTTTCTTGTCGTTGACATGTTGTCCTTAGGATAATGAGTGTGTGGGATGTTCTTTTTTTTTTTTTTTTTTTTTTTTTTTTTTGTGATCCAGGGAAACCCGTAAGCCGACAGCCGGCGGACAAACCCTGGAGCTGACACACGCTAGCCACCACACGCTGCCAGCTGGTAAGTCACCCTTGCGTCGCCCGGGAATCGAACTCCTCCCCTTGTGTTAGGGGGAGAAGCTCGCCGCCAGCAGCACCACCCAGGTGGGTTGTGAGTGTGTGGGATGTATGTCTTCATCTCTATCGTAATTTAGGTGTTTTGCTATTATATAGGATGTGAGGGCGTGTTGTAAACAAGAAACCACTAGAAAAGAATTCTAAAAACAATTTCTCCTTCCAACTTGTGCACTCGTTCCAAATTTCCAAAATTGTCATTATTATTTTTTTGTTCCAACATTTGGTATTAGAGCTAGAAATGACATCCTCCAGTTCTGTTCAATTCAATTGCAACTTCCAAAGTTGAACGGAAAGAATTTTAACAACTGGTCCATCTAGATGAAAGTTCTTTTCAAATCGCAAGATTTGTGGAATCTAGTGGAAAATGGCTACACTAGTGGTCGATGCTAAAGCATTCGAGGCCTTAAGAAAGGAGGAGAAAGATTCTCTGGTAGAGTCTAGGAATAAAGATCAGAAAGCATTGTATGCGATATTTTAAGCTATGGAGGAAACAATATTTGACAGAATATTGAGTGCGGAGATCTGAAAGAAGCGCGGGATATTTTACTAAAATCCTACAAAGGCGATGATCGTGTCTGATGGGTGTAGCTTCAAATGCTTCGAAACAATTTTGAGTCTTTACTCATGAATAACTCTGAATCAATCTCGACATATATGGATTGTGTGCAAACCATCATTAACCAATTGAGGGTTAATGGTGAAGAACTCCAAGATTTACAACTCACAACTTGTAGGAAAATCTTGAGGTCTTTGACTAGAAGATTTGACTATGTCGTCATAGCAATTGAGGAAGGGTAAGATTTGTCAACCCTAACATTGGAACGGTTGATGGGTTCATCGTGCTTGCATGAGCAAAGAATGAATTAAAAGTCCATTGATTCAAATTCTGACCAAGCATTGTAGCTCCATCAAGTCGAGGAGGCCATCAAGGTAGTTGAGGTCGTGGAGGAGGTCGAGGTAGACGTCGAAATTCAAATTTCACTAAAAAATATGAAACAAGTGACAAGTCAAAAGTTAGAGCATTTTACGTGCAATAAATTCGGACATTAAAAATCCGAATGCCAAGCAAAGGCAACATATGAGGGAAGGTCTTGAAAAAAAAAGGAAAATAAATAAATGTTGGGTTGAACTCAATTGAATGAATTGCGTTGAAATTGGTGCTTGGCTATGAACCAGATCTTAAACAAATGAAAAATAATTCATGAAATTATTTGTGAAATTTGAAATTTCTATGAACCAGAGAAATTCTTTTATGAATTATAATTTTCATCAATCATATTACACCCCCACCAATTTCGTTGTTCAATGCAATTTTGTGCTAATAGGGTATGCACGTTCTTGGTTTATTCGTAAATGTTTTAGAGGATTTTGCTGAAAATTCTCATAGGAACAATCCCACTTCACACTTACATAAGTGTTTCTAACCAAGGTATTTTGCAATTTAATATGCCACCAATAATGGTCACGAATTATTAAGAGCTTAGCACAACCTCTTTTTCATTGTAGTCTTGTACTATTCTCATCTTAGAAGGGATAACAATTTTTAATAGTAGAGGATTGCCAATCACATAGGTTGGGAAACATCACTATTGATTTACCTCGACTAACTTAAATCCATTCCCCTCGATATATCATAAATGATCTCCCCAGAGGTTTAGTAAGAGAATTGACAAAATTCATATAACCAATGTATATGATTCTATCTTCAACTAATTATTTTACAACATCGCGTCCTAACTGGATGTGTCTTTTTTAACTATTGAAAGTTACATTCTTTACGAGGCTATTGTTGCTCCACAATCATGATGCATAGCCACGGAAGGCGTCCATTTCAGAATATGTCAAGGTCATCTGAATCCATAGGACGTTGAGCTCCTTCATGGTGGCATGGTGGTGGTCTTAGTGGCAACGCCGGTTTCATGGGCTTCTCAAGGCGTGCTCAAGTAAAAGGGAGAATGACCCTAACAAATGCAACTTTGGGAGGATTAATTTAACTATTCAAAAATTTGGGATCTAAGGTGTACTTAACTCGAAGACCTATACAATAATGTTCTATTCAAATTGTGATTCAGAAAAAAAAAATTAAGTATGAGACAGAGAGAGTACATATAATAAGATGTTATTTTAAGTTATTTACATTGCAAATATTTCCAGTGGGTAGTTATTTTGACTCTATTTGCAATCACATTTTTAAGTTTTGATCTCAATTAGTTATTTTAATTTAGGATTAGTACCCTAAAAAACCCCAAACTGGTACACCTGTGACAAATTTACCCCAAACTATTTTTTTTACCATGAAAAATCCTAAACTGGTACACCTGTGAAAAATTTACCCCGACTAATCATAAAAAACCCTAAACTGATACATTTATGACAAATTTACCTCAAACTAATTTATTTGACCGCAAAAACTCCGAACTGATAAATTTGTGACAAATATACCCTCCGCTAAATTTAATTAATATTTAAAAAATCACAAAAATTGTAAATTGTGATAAACGGAGCGTAAAATTCCAAATTGGTATATGAAATAACTGTCACGTGTCATTTAACTTAATAATTTGATAATAAAATTTAATAAAAACTAACATAGGGTAAATTTGTCATAAGTGTACCAGTTTGGGGTAAATTTGTCAAAAATATACTAGTTTGAGATTTTTGGTGGTTAAAAAAATAATTTGAGATAAATTTATCACGGGTATACCAGTTTTGGGTTTTTCAATATATTAACCTTTTAATTAACCTTCACTTTTTGTGCATTTAATGCACTTTGGCAATGGCGCAGTCTTCAACAGACCGCTGGTTGTGGCTAGGTGCAGCAGTGGCATAGCGTGCAGTGGCACCTATATAAAGCAGCAATTCAGCTACGAAACTTTCAACATCGTGCTACGCCACACAAGTAAAGATTAGACTGAATATGACCATTCGTGGCACTAAAATTCGCAATGAAAACCCCAGACCGAAAAGGCAAAATATAACTTGCAATGAATTATTTTACGTGTGAATAAAAAGAGGTAAACCGAACCATAAAAATAAGAGAATGGAGAGGGAGGAGGAAGGCGATGCAGTTCGTTCAGCGAGGAAGATTCGCATCACCCCCGCAGCTGCTACTCAGCTGTAAGAACGACCCGAGCAACTTCGACGACGAGCTATCCAACTGCCTTGCTGACCTCTCTCCCAACGACCTGCTGTTACTCAACACCACGCCTTTCTCCAGTAACGACGACGTCTGATCATCGTTAGACGATGAACTACAAGCATCCTCTCTGTCCTCTTCCACGTTTATGATGATGTCACGAGACAGGGCCGAGTCCGAAGGTGAGCTCATTAATACGTTGAGCGACACACATCGATGGAGCAAGGTGCTCGATGGCGATGGCCCATCCGAACCCCCGGCATCACCTCTGCCACTGCTGGAAGCTGCAGTCATGGCCAAGAGATCATCTGGCGTCCCTCCTGGCGGGCCGACCACAGGAGATCGACAGACGGGGCAGTTGTTACGCGCTGAGAACCACTGGTCGATACATGGGACGTGGAACGCATGCCGGCAGGCGGGCAACAAGCGCACCGCCTCACAGTCCGCCAGTTCGCCTAAGCACACAGCACACTCACTCTGGTCAACGCGGAAGAGCCGGTTCCCCTTGGAGGAGTAGGAGAGGACCGGGATGGCCCTGAGGACCTTCTCCTCGACACCGTCGGTTCTAGCTACAGAGTTCTGTCGTTCCCCAGGCGGATTATTTGCTGGGAGCTGCCGCCGCCGGGCGCAACAGTGGACACAGAGGACGTGGTAGGCGACGATGGCGAATGAGGTGGCGACGACGCCAGTCATGGAGAGAAGGAGGGGAGTGAGGTAAGATCCCGACGGGGTTAGGGTCGAGGAAGACGAGCTGTCGTCCATTGCTGCTCATTTGATTTTGGTCGAGAGGCTTTTGGGGTTTATTTTGTTCGCTCAACGGACGTCGCTTTCTGATGATTAATTATATTGATGGTCTTAGCGCATGCTCTGGGGATGGCGTCGATGCTTTCAGGAAAGCTTCGAGATCGGTGTTTGACTTTGAGGCTGTCCTTGTTCTCGTTCATGAACGGGGGAGGTAGATGCTGGTTGGCTGTGCTTGTGACGATGTAAACGAGGGAGGATTCTTGATTTGTTCACTTCCCTGGACTGAATAATCCACCAACCACCCGACAAGAATTTCTGAAATTACGCAGAGTGCCCGCAAACACCACAAAATTAATTTGTGTGCCGTTATCGCCACTAGGGGTGAGCGGTTTCAAGTTCCGGTTTGGATCCATCTAGAACCTGGAACCTACCCTCGGTACAGGTTCTTCATTTTTTAGAATCTGAAACCTACCCGTTAGAACCAAGAACCTGGAACATACTCTGTCACAAATTCTAGGTTCCAATGGGTTTTTTTTTTTTTTTTTTTTAGATTTGAACTATAACGTACGCGTATACTCTACGGTAACTTCCCACATCTTAGCAGACATACCAGTGCCAAGAATCTGGACATATATAATCAAAACTAATAAGAAGTTTCAAAAGATGAAATGAGATGCTTAATTAACTATAATTATTGTGCTCACATATGTTAATATATGTGCACTAAAGCTTAAATCGTCACATTTGCCATATGCCATATGCCTTATCAGTTGAGTCAAATGAAAATGATGAAGCAAAATATACTAAGGAGATGAAAAACCAGAAGTGCCAACAAAATCTCAAATTTTCATCTACTCCATAGTGTGAACTATGCAACATTTCCCTGTGATTCATTTGGCACAACAAAACCCTGCAAAGACATGGATGAAAATCAGTCAAAATTCTAAGTAAAGACACAGAAAAAAAAATCAATATCGATAATACTCCATGAAGCATGCCATTTTGCCCATCTAAAGGCTCCTAAACTCTCTGACAACATAGTTCAAAAACCGGTTCCTTTGGACTTTGGGGCTTCTTTTGGACTTTGGAGCCCTAACCGGTTCCGGTTCCCATTCTAGTTGGAACCGAAATCGCCAGTTCCCGGAAAAAAAGGAACCGAGAACCGGAACCGGTCCTTTTAGAACTGAGAACCGAACCCGAACCTCTGGTTCGGTTCTCCGATTCCCGGTTCTACCCAGGAACCGCGCTCACCCCTAATGGCCACCATATTATCCGTAAAATAATTGGGGGGAACATCTTCCCTATCTAGAATATAAATTATATTTCAATTAAACATATATAAATGAATAATGCAATTACATAGTCTGAATGGCTGAATTAATTTTTCCTATTTATATCTATCTTCCTACTCTCAAGGTTCTCTCAATTTTATTTGTGTCTGATGTGTTACAATTTGGCATACAATCACAAGGAAATAGAGAGTAAAAACAAAAAAGAAAATTCAAGACACGAGGTATTGTCTTGATTTATCTTTAAATTGGGGGTACATCTGATGGATGATTCCATTATAATTAGTACATCTCGCCACTATGTTATATTCATCAATTACAATAGAAAGAGATTAAATATACTTAGTACCTATATATGAGTCTAAAACCAACGAACCGATAAAATACAGGCTTAAATTATAAAAGCCTTTTGACGTTTCGAGGGCTCTGTCCCAAGACCCCATGTCATTCTCTTGATGAAGAGTATAAACTAGACCCTAATACGATGCCCGTTGGATTCAATGAATATTAGACAAGAATTTATATGATTGAAGGTTTGTGGCCAATTTCAAATCACTTCAACATCGTTACTATATTTGTAAAAGAATAAGTGTATCAAAAGTTTTAAAACTTGTTAAGAAAGTGCAATTTAGTCCTAAGACTTAAAAAATGGTAATTAAGTCCTAAAAATATTTAAATTGATATAATTGAGTGCAAGTATACTAGTAAAAAATGCTAACATGGCTTTTTCTTTAATTATTTTCTCTTTCCTAAGTGGCTTTTTTTTTTTTTTATCATTTGGTTTTTCCTATATGGCATTGACCTTACTATAAAATGAAATATAAGACAAGAGATGACATCATTTTGGCCTCAATCCAAATTTTATAATCAAAATATAATTAAATTAGATTAAAAATAAATAAAAATGTAATTTAAAAAACACTAAAAAAAAAAAAAACTAGGTTGGTAGCCCTTGCCATCGTCGCCCCAACCGTTACTAGAAAGGGCTCAGCAAGCCCTGGCAACAGGCCGCCACCGCCCTTGCCTTTTTTCTTTTCTTTTTTTGTGCATTTTTTAAATTACGTTTTATATTTTTTAATCTAATGTAAAAAAAAATTGTTAAAAGTTTAGGATTTCAGCTAAACAACGTCTTTTTAATCTTATATATCATGCCTTTTTAATCTTATATCTCATGTTTTAGTAAGGTCAATGCCACGTAGAAAAAAGAAGTAATAGAAAAAAGCAAAATAGGAGATAAAAGTAATAAAATAAAGCCGTGCTAGCACTTTCCTTTAATCTATATCAAAAGAATAAACGGAATGACTTGATTATATCAATTCAATAAGTAAGGGTAGTAGCCCTTGTCGCCACCACCCCAACCATTACTAGGAAGGACTCAACGAAGCCCTGGCGATAGGTTGTCATCGCCTTTGCCTTTTTTCTTTTCTATTTTGTGCATTTTTTTAAAATTACCTTTTATATTTTTAATCTAATGTAATAAAAAATTTAGTTAAAAGTTTAGGATTTCGGCTAAACAGTGTGGTTTTAATCTTATATCTCATGTTTTAGTAAGGTCAACGCCACGCCAAAAAAAGAAATAATAGAAAAAAGCAAAATCGGAGAGAAAAATAATAAAATAAAGTCACATTAAGATTTTCTTTTAATCTAAAATCGAAAGAATAAATAGAGTGATTTGATTCTATCAATTAAATAAATTTTAGGATTTGACTGTACTTTTTGTAATTTTTAGAATTCAATATATATTAGAGACAAGTTTTAAGACTTTTGGTATACTTATTCTTTTGAAGAACGATGAATTGGATTTTAGTTTATCCTCTTGCGCTTGGACGCATGGTGCATTTGGCGTTGCTAAAGTACCAAGGTGGTAATAGGGCAGGACTGAGTCGAGAAACATTTGGGAGATATCGAAGTTGACCACAACTTTCGGTAGGAATTAGGAAAGAGGTGCATAGATATCATCTAAGCCGGCAATGCTTTGACTTGGTTATTGAGTCCCTGACGGCGGATGGTGATTTTCTCAATCGAGTAATGGTTCTCTTTTTCCTTTGTGGGAATATTGGATTAACCTCATTAGTAAGAGATAATTCTATCAATTTTGAGCTATGGATTCAACCACTGAGGTTTACCCAAGTGGCCACCCTTCCAACATGAAAGGGGGAGGTGGGGGGTTCGAATCCCCACCTTCTCAGGGGGGTTGGGAGGCAGGGCAAAAGTCTGAGAGTGAGGGTTAGAATAGGAGTATAGTAGGACCGACCAAAAAAAAATTTGCATAATTCCTGTTGGAAGTTGTTTGTAAAACAAACTAAGTGTATTTCTCTTTATCTCACATAGGAAAAATGGGAGAAAATTGGTAAATTTATAAGCGTGAGGTTTCCTTTGTGTAATTAAAGGAATGATTGGGTGTGGGCTAAATCTCACCATACCCACGTGTGGGTGCGCGAATAATGGCGCGATTTTGACGCACTTAGCACTTAGCAAGTGTGCCCGCAGTTTAATTAGCACTAATCCCTTTGTTATTTTTATTTTTTATTTCGTACGATTATCTTATTAAATTTAATCAATTCAAAGGTTGTTTTTGTTTATTGAGAATTTTTGAAAATTAATTAATTAATAAATAATAATTTCAAAATTTTATTTATTAAATAATAATAATTAGTTTTTATTCCGAATTTTTTGTTTGTGTCTTTTCAAGACAACCTTTGAAAAAGATACTCATTCAGTTTGCAACCTTTCCCGAAGGGTTGCATTTGTTCAATTTTTTTTTTTTTTATAACTTCTTACGAACGGACGCCTTTGTTCATTGAGCAATTTTCGAAAAAATGTGTTTGTTCATTTTCACAACTTTTCACGAAGAGTTGTCTATGTTTTTAAGACTGTTTTATATATATACATGTCAGATTGAGGAAGAATGTGTGTGATCATTCTTCATCTTTTTGAGTATTCTTTCTGAAAAACTACAGCCTCCCTTTCAATTGTTTCCTAGAGAGACCCTAGAGAAATACTAGAATTACTATCTAGTATTCTCATTTTGAGACTTTGTTGTATCCTGGAGGATATTTGTCGGTGACCATTAGCAACTTTGTGGGGCAAATAAATCCTTAAAGAAAGTGATATCACGCCTCAAAATCCGACTTGAGTACTCTAAAGATCCGTCTTCATTGTTCTACCCTATTCAAAGCCATATTTTCCCAACAATTCCTTCCTTGTGTTAGTACTCGAACTGACTTATTTCTTCCTTTTCCAAAATGAAATTGTTCTCTTACTAAAATATGAGCTTGCACTCGCTAGAAATACGAATTGGCAAGTTTCGGATACAGCAAACACGACAAATTAAAACTTATGACGCCTCTATTTGGAGGAAAACTTCACAATAAAGCAAAATACTTTCCAACTTTTCTTTTATCTAGTAATATGTGAACAAAAAAATTTTCGGGTGTTTGGATCTCATTCGGGAAATGATTTTAATCTCATAACTTTATCTTAGACAAAAAAATAATATTTGAATTTCTAAATTATTCTTTTTTTTTCTTTTTTAATTATTCATTTTCCTTCTTCTTCCGTCAGTCACCTGACCTCGACAACGACCACAGGCGAGCTTGAGCTTGCTAGGATAGGGCAAGCCGTGAGCTCACCGGCCTCAGCTGAGCCCGAGCTCGTTTGGATATGGCAAGTCCCGAGTTCACCGGTCTCAATCGAGGAGAGGCCGGAAGGAACCTTGAAGATCAATATTAACTGCTCGAGGATCAACTGAAGGAGCTATAAAGTGCATGTGTCATGATTTTTCTGGGAAAATTGTGGACGGATTCGCGATATTTGTGAGGGTCAGCTCAGCGGCTCGGTTGCTCAAGCTGAAACCCTTTGCTCTTCTTGGAAACGCTCGGGCACTTCAACGCATGAACTGAAATGAAGCTTCTTATGGAATGGTAGCTCGACTTTGGTAAGTGCTCTCACCGAGCTTGATGGGCTAGCGTGGGACGTGCAATATATTATCACCGAATGCAAAGCTCTGTTGGCCCAGATGTCCAAGTAGTCCACTACCTTAGAGAGTCCAATCAATCAGCACATAATAAAAGCCATTCCTTGTAATTGGCTCTCTAATCGTCCTCAGGTTTTATGGGACAAGAGGCCCATTTTCCTTTCACACATTCGATTATCTAAACAAATCAAAGTAGACTGTTTCTAACACCCCCCAGAAAAAAAAAAAATTAACTGTTTGGGCGACAAACATCACACATGCTTTGGGAGTTAATTGATGAATGGTACAGGGCCTAACAAAAAAATTAAGACCGTGGTACCTAAAGGGCATCGTGGGATGTTAATATCTCCTAGGTTAGCCAAACCTTGGGCTTAAGATGTTTAACTTTCTTAGGTTCCATTTATTTTGCAGACTATCAATGATTTGAAAAATATTTTTTGAATAACGATCGTTTGCATCGCTCACAAGAATGAGTGCACAAAAAATACTTTCTATCGTTCACGAAGATATTTCAAAAATAAATTACTATCAATAATGATTAATTAACTAAATTATTTTAAGTGATACGAGCAATCATTTTTAAAAAGAAAAATATTTTTCAAATTATTAATTTTTCTTGAAATACATGGAGCATTAAATCAATTTCCTTCGCTCGTGCACTTCGGTAAGCCTTTAGATGATTAATTGATCGAGGTTTTTCAAACTGAGTGGTAGTGACTCGAGTATTGTTTTTCGAGTGTATGATTTGCATCCCGTAATCTCGGATTTGAGAAGATCCTAGGAAGCATGGCATAACTAGCAGAAGAACCCCGGTCGGCAAAATTCGAAATGCTACAATAACCATTAAAAAGAATTTCCTACAAGATTTACGATTGAAAACCGTATCAAATAATTGGACGAAAGACCAAAACTCAAAACTCTATGATCTAATATTCTTTTAGAAACAATTACTTGAGATGTTCGTGTTGAATATTGATCAATCCAAAAATTAATTAGGTACCAGTATGTCATCGATTTAACTAGAGCAAATCGATAAATTAAGATTATCAATTTGACTTCCAATATACTAAGACCGCCCAAACAATTTTGAGCAACGGTCTCTTTTGGGACAATTATAAAAAAAAAAAAATTCTTAAATCTATTACGCTTGCCAATTTAGTCATAAATCTTATCAATTGAGTTTATTGGGCTAATTTTGTCTAGAAATTGCTACCAACTTACATGACACAACTAGCGCTAATATTATTATTTTTTAATAATATTTTAAATTTTATTTGTAATTTTTTGTTTTGTTTTTTTAATTACTTTTTTAGGGGGACTGAGAGTTGACGAGGGTCATCGGCTAACTCTCACTAGGTGAAGGCACTGCGGTGCTCACTTGATCTCAGCGAGGCCACAAAGCCTTGATCATGGAAGGGTGTTGCAACTCTCAATTGTGATCAATGAGGGTTGGCCATTGACCCTCCTAGCCCTAATCCCAAAAAAAAAAAAATTATACAAAATTTAAAACATTATTAAAATATGTTCATGTTAGTGTCGGCTGTGCCGTGTAGAACGGTCGACATTTATGTTAATGATGTTAAGGCAAAATTGACTGGATGGACTCAATTGACGGAATGCAAATATGTTTAAAATTAAATTTATAAAATTGAAAAGTTTAAAACTTTTTTGATGGCTACCCAGTCTTTGTACATACGCACAGGTCACAGGCTTAACAAAATAGAGCCTTTAAGTTGGACCAAGCAGTTGTTGATCTAGACATCCTTTCCTCAGCTATTCTTTTCTTTTCCTCTGCCTCTTCTACTTTCTTCTTTTGAGCTTTGTACCCAGACTTTGCCTCTTCTGATTCAACCATCAAAATCTCCCATTCTGAGATGAGCTTCTCTCTTTTACCCTGCACTCCCTCCAGTTTCGCCTTAAACTCTTCCTCCCCCTCCATTTTTGCCTCAAGCTCTTCCTCTTCCTTGGCAAGGTTGCTCATCAATTGCTTAAATGACAAATGTGTCTTGTGATTCTTCTTCATCGTCGAAAACATTTGGTCCTTTATCAATTTTTGCAGCTCAAATTCAGCATTGTCCTGCTCAAAGATGAGGAAATCAGAGGTGAATTCATCGAAGTTGGCCCAAAATGCTTTGATCGACTTTTGCTGGTCTGCTGATAGCCCACATTGAGCTAGGCTCAAGATGGACACTGCTTCAGCCAATCTGTCCTTCACATTTAACTTGAAGATATCCAAAAGGCACTCTTTCAGAGACCGCTTAGCATTTTCAACTTCTTCTAAGCTTGGAGCTTCAGAAGTCAAGACATCACTCCTTCGATCACCGGAGCATTGCGTTAATTTGCCTGGACGATCCTCGGCATCGTTGAGGAGTTTCTCAAGACTCGTGAAATACAAATCAAATGTATCAGTCAATGTAAGCGCTGGAGGGAGAGTACTTGAATTTGTCTGTGTAACCATAGCAGTGGGAGTGTTCCTATCTGTCAGTGTTAATATTGGAGGGAGAGTATCTGCAGGAGGTCCAGGCTCTGCCAGAGGAGCACTCGCGGGAACACTAGCTGGTGGCGGAGTGACAAAAATTTTGGCTATGACAATCAAAGTATTGCCTACTAAATATGCATTACGCGAGCAACGAAGCTCTCTCAACGGAATAAAGGATGTGAAACCCCAATCGCTCTCTCTAGCAGTGAAAATGTGTTCTGTCTCTGCAAGATCAGCTGCGAGTTTAGCGGTTGCGAAGGATGTAGATCATAAATAGAGTGTGCATATAATAATATGGATATTTACCATGTTATGCAGGAGCGACATTCGACAGCAGATCAAACAACTGAAGTAAAGTTGAAACAAGTTTGAATAAAAGATTCGAAACACAGCACCAGAATGTTCTAATTTACTTCAGCAAAACATCAATTTGGTCCTTCAGATTTCTTCGGCATCAAATCTACACTCGCCATCCACTTTCGACATGGTGAATATTCACTCCAAACCTAATCTGGGTGTCTAAAGAGGGGTAGAGTGACAAAATCACATGTTTCCCGTTACTTGAATTTCACACATCTTACATGAACCAATAAAAGAACTCAGATCATCGCTTATCATCCTTCCAGAAATATACTAACGGCAAGATTAAATAAAAGAACCATCTAGCTGGGGAAAAAAGAGGCCCTGGAGTAGACAATTCATACCCTTTCTCTTTGAAGAACCAGGATTTATCTGATTAACCAGAGTCAATTTGAACCGTGCAAATCTAGACCATCCGTCTGGAAGTCCTGCAGGATCGGCAACACTCAAATATAGTGCCAAAGAGTTGCTTCTATTGCCTTTTGGGCAGATCAACAAGCGCCTGCTCAGAATCAAGCCAACCGCCTAAGAAGATACATCATTTTACGACCGCTGAAAATGAAACAATGTTTACCAGTGGTGGCCGCCAACTGTGAATACTTGAGAGTAGTACTTGACTGAACTTAAGTCATTGAAGTTGGTGATTTTCCATATGTATTTCCATGAGGTTACGAGTTGTTCACCCACCATTTCCTGCTTCCCCATTGGCAAGAGTTTTAGCAAAACAGAGTTTCATGAATGATCCTTTAACATCAAAATCACGCCATAAATATACTTCCCGAACTATGAAAACAAGAAAAGAAAAAGATATGATGTTCGACTTCATGTAAAATTAGTTACGACTGCAAGTCAGAGACAAGAACTTGGGACTTCTGACAGAGAAAGAACACGCACCTCTCTGTTTGAACATGGGACGAGCTCAGATTCCTCAGTTACTGCTACAATAGTCCGAGGAAGAGAAGGTAATCCGCAAAAGATATTTCTGATATTCATCGTGCTTTTCAGCAGACCACTTTGCTCAGATCAGAAAATTGCACGTAATTGCATTATTAAACACTTGGGTGGACGCGGCTTAGTTGACCGGAGACACCGAGTAAACCTTGACTTGACATTGACTGCCTATGAAACATGTCTATGTTCTTCCCCTATTTCAATTCAGTGTTCACATTAACTTTCCAAGAGGTCAATTCTGGCAACTGGTAATTGAAATCCTTGATTGATTTGTCTTAGTAATTTATAAGACATTTGATTTTTCACTTATAAATGAATTACTCACCTAGTTGCATGTTTATAAATTGCCAACTTAACATCTAATTTGCAAATACTGGTTGTTGTCAAAATTTACCAATATTATCGATATGAAGCCCACGCCCACGGCAAAATTCAAAAAATTCGCCAACTTATAATTACATTTACTAATTTTTAGTCAATTAGTATGTTACGAACTACATTTGAATTTTTCCGGTGAATTTTGAAATCTACCTATACTCTATAGTTACCGTATTACACATCCAATAAAGTTAACAACTTACATTCAAACATCCACGTGTAGTTGATCAGTAAACTTATCGACTTTTGTTTCAATTTGATCAATGAGTATCCCGTTTTACCTATATTATCAATATCAAGGCACTATAAATGTATTAAAAGGTTCAATTTATATTGCCAGGCACAGGATTCCCAAGCTCGGCTTCTAGTTGCCGGTGACGACTTAGCAGTGTCTGTGTTACAGAGAATTATCAATATAGCTGATTTCTACTGCCACATGAAGCAGTGACACACAACTCTTCCCACATGGAATTGAATATAGACTTTATTTTTCAAGCATTATTAATGTCTGAAGACTATGGTTCACCATTAGTAACGGTTAAGGAGAACCACTACCATACGCTAATGGATAAACTAAGAAAAAAATAATAAAGAAATCGACCAATGTAGTGAGATGAATCACTTAACAGATAGAAGTTGATAAGGGATTTGCGAAATTTATTACACATTTACCTCAATGGTAAAAAATATCTATCAAACTATGTTTCGAGTTTGAGTCCATGTACGAAATCAATCAGAAGATATAGACCAATCCATAGACTATTGTAGTCTCTGCCCGCTGAGTTTCTTTATTTTTACGTGTTGAAGATCAAGAAAAGGGTTCCTAATATATTGTCGGTGGAGATTTGTCTTTTGGACTTAATAATTCTTTCCTTAAAGATGTATGCTCAAGCCGCGTAAGGGAGGAGATCTTTAGTGATTGGTTAATAATATAATTATGTACCCAAGATCTTTCCGCAGTGGAGACTCTTAATTCGGCCGCACATGGAAGCTTCCTCCATGAGCCGCAAAGTGGAGCCTTTTTTTGGGTCGGACAAAAAAGGGAGTTCTGAACACACGGATTTTTATTTAATCGTGACAAATAATTGAGCATACTAGTGATTATAACTCTAATTTTTAGATTATTAATTAATACTTTTCTATTGACTCTTTTGGGCAAAAGACCTCTTCAAGTTCCATAACTTGACATAAAGGGACACTTAAGTGCCATAACTTACAAAAGGTACACTAAAGTGCCACATTCGAAGAAAAATGGATCACTTAAGTGTCACTCCGACCAAAATCTGGCCAAAATGCTGATGTGTGCAATTTCTAACGAAATGAGTGCAAAACGATGCCGTTTTGCACGCTGACGCGGCCAAATAATGCAAAAACGGCGTCGTTTTGCACCTGACGTGGTAAAAAAATAGAAAAATTAATTAAATTTATTTAAAATATTTTAAAAAAATAATTTTTAATATTAAAAAATTTAAAAATTTAAAAAATTTAAAAAAAAAAGGGGGAGGCGGCTGAGGGATCGGCCCTTAGCCACCACCGACGGGAAGGGCGGCGACGGCGGGGAAGGTCGGCGGGTTCACCGACCCGGCCAAGGCTCGCCGACCCCGTTCGACCCTCCCCGCTATCGCCGGTCCTTCCCGGCGGTCGCGGGGGTGGCGGCAGCGGCGGCTGAGGGCTAATCCCTCAGCTGCCTCCCCCGCCTTTTCTTTTTCTTTTTTTTTTTTTTAATTTTTTTAATTTTTTTTTAATTTTTTTTAATTTTTTTAATTTTTTTAATATTAAAAATTATTATTTTTAATATTTTAAATAAATTTAGTTTTAAATTTAATTTAATTAATTTTTATATTAAATTATTTACTACGTCGCACCAAAACGATGCCGTTTCACACTTGCTTAGCTGGAAAATTGACACGTCAGCATTTTGGCCAGATTTTGACCGGAGTGGCACTCAAGTGATCCATTTTGCTCCGATTTTGGCACTTAATTGTACCTTTCGTAAGTTATGGCACTTCAGGGGTCCTTCTACCGACTCTTTTGTCAAGCATAGAAATTCAGATTGATCCACATAAATCCCTGATATTCTTTATTATTCCTTGTTTATTTCTCTAGTGATTTTTTATTGATTTAATTGCAAAATTCGATTAGTTTCCACGTTATATTATAATAATTGGTATAAGAGCTTAAGGATTGGGTTTTTTGGATTTTGATTTGGGCTTTTGCTTGTCTGATTACTATTTGGAAATTTTTTATTTACTATTATGTTTGGAGCTAAAGTAAAAATTGAAAAGTTTAACGTCATGAAAAACTTCAGATTGTGGAGCTTTACGATACATGCTTCATTGACAATCCAAGGTTTGGCCAAGACATTGGATGACAAATATGAGTTACTGAATTCCATGAAAGAGGTTGATAAGGTATAGTTAATAGAGATAGCAAAGGGTATAATCATGTTAAACCTATCGGATGAGGTGTTAATAAAGGTAGTCAAGGAGAAGGATGCAGTAGAGTTGTGGGCAAAATTGCAAACCCTCTATGTAATGAAGGATTTAAACAATTGCTTATACATGTTGAAGAGGATGTTCCAGTTTTGTATGTTGAAAGTACTTCAATTAGAGCCCATCTAGATGAGTTCAAAACTCATGATGGATTTGAAGAACCTCAAAGAGACCTTAGATGATGAAAGAAGGGAATAATGTGGTTGGCTTCTTTACTAGAGTCATGGAAGCACTTTATTGATTTGCGTACTATGATTACCTCGAAAGAAATAAAATCCTCCTTGTTTTCTAAGAGTGGCGGAGGAAGTTGCGAAATGAATGTCTAGCATGGATGTAGTGTTGGGATTAGTGATTTGAGATATAGACCAACATCCAAGGTCTATGCTTCTATGCTTCGGTTTGTTATCTGTGAGATACCATATTGCAAGCCGCCTGATTACTCTATGCTTCGGGCTTGTCATCCGTGTCTCCAAGATTTTATGGATGATAAGTTCGTCAAGCATCTTTGCCTTGTATTTTCATTGGGTTATATTGAGAAACATAAAGGATATCAATGCCTTATCTTTCAACGGGACGTGTAAATGTCTCTAGGCAAGTTAATTTTTTATGGAACGTTATCTTCCTTTTGCTTCTAAGTCTCAGGATCAAGCTTCTACCGTCAGTTATAGCCCAGGTGTTGATGATTGGCTCCCATATATGAATTCAAGAGCTGCTGTTGATTCTCAGATTAATCCAACCCAAGAAACCACAAGCTAGCTACTACCGAGCCTATCTCCACATCAGCTCAGCCTGTACCTACTATCTGCTCTGATTTGGCCCGTGAACTTGCAAGGCTCTTTAATGATGGCCTCGACACCGAATTTCGTCACTTGACTTCCTCATTTCTGGAAATGTGCCAAGAAGCTCTTCCAGTCTTTCTCCTTAATGCAATGTCCATAGGACCAACTACTACCGCAGTTGCAGCTTCTCCTGAGATTGTCACGCAATCAATTCCATAGCTACTGTTCCTTCGCATCCCATGATCACCGTGTCCAAGTCAGGATGTCCAAGTCAGGTACTTCAAAACCTAATCACGATAACATTGTTGTCTCATCCATTCCCTCCAAGTTGCTATTTATGTTTTTAGTTTTTGTGGTATGAACATTCTTAGGTTTTGTATTGATCTTTGAGCAAATTTGATTGATTTGCCTTTTCTAATCTTCTTAAAGTATGAAATCTTTTACGAAATTACTAACATAATTACTAAATAAGCCTTTTTGTTGTTGTTTTCGTTATGTCACAGTCTCATATCATCAATGAAAGACTGGTTATGTACATGGCCGTGTGAATTGCGGGCCTAACAAAATGCTGAATGTGAAGTCATAATAGGACTCATGTACATTTGCGGTATTGGAACGGAAAGTGCCGGTCTTCATCCTCCAAAATAAACATGAAATTGAGAGAGCGCTGACATTGCGGTAAAAAAAGGACGAAAGACAGAGACTTCTTCACCCAATGACTGATTAATAATTGATGCTACATAAGCCAATACAATGCATCTATCCTTTTCAACTCTTGGATTGTAGAACCTCAGTCAAATCAACTTCCTAGACTCTAAGAAATTTTTCTTCTTGGGCTCGCAGGAGGAGATGTATGCTAGAAAACTGGCGAAGTCAGTGTCCATGTACCGCTTCGGGTTCACATCGTCATCGATAAGCTCCAGCAAGGGCCGGACCGTGCATTTGGAAGGCAGACTGTGCAAGGATGCGACTGATATTCTGGATTTAGTCGAATTTACTGTGACTCTGTGTAAAACACTCTTGTACCGCCCATTGCTGAATATCTGCCACATATCAAGCAACAAAGAATATTCACATGATTGGATCAATTAGTATAGCAAAATTAATCTTCACATGATGCAATTCATCCCGCAGAATATGTCGATACATTCTCTTTTCTTCAGGTAGAAGAATAGACCCTAATTTAACGAGATCGAGAACTAACAGATGAAATGTCATTGATAATACAATGTTGACCCTTACCTCAAGGTGGTCGCCCACATTGATGATGAGAGCATCTGGGATCGGTTGGACGATGTGCCATTCATCCTTGTGCTGAATTTGAAGGCCCTGGACCTGATCTTGGAGGAGGAGAGTGAGGAATCCGTAGTCAGAATGAGGCGGCATTCCGAGTGTGAGGTCTGGCTCGGGGCATTGCGGATAACAGTTCACCACCATGAGCTGGCTTCCATCTTCGAACTCGGACATGATTTGGTCCCTCATCAGCCTCACGGCTAGGCTATCCAAGACGGCCTCCGTTAGCTTTAGAAACAAGTGATTGGCCTCTTTTGCGTAGGTAACCGCCAACTCCCTTTTTAATTCATGATTTTGAGCGTTAGAATAATGTGCTCCTGGTAGGGAAGCAGAAGCTAGCAATGGCCCCTCACCAAATAATATATCTTACAGAGTCAAAGACTCGTTTTATTGATGACTTTATGGACAGAATCATGTGATGACAGCGCAAGATTGTGGTCGAACTATTTTACATTTTGTAGGCTCAATAAAAATTCCACGGTTTCTCAACACGTGAGAGGTTTGATCTAGTAAAATGAGTTTGAATTGTAAGTTCTTAGCAATAATTTTTTTAATGGGGTTGTGCTCATATAAATGCCTAAAATATGAAAATGTGTGATTTAAAGACAAGCATATAGTTATGAGTTTAACTTATTCTCTCTTTTTTTCTTTTTCTTTTTTCGGTGCGAATACTCTTGATCGAGATCAAGACCCAGTTTACAGCAGAAAAGTTTGAAAGATAACATCGTAATACCTCATGTCGGTAGGAGAAGAAGGCCAGTGTGGAAGGACATCCGAGAGAGGGTGGCATGTGAGCTTCAAGAAATCTCTCCAGCAAAATACTCTGTCCTTGTTCTGATTGAAGCTTGTCCCATAACGCACCGGCGCAAACATATTGGAGGACATGTACCTTGCCCTTTCCTCGTACGGGAGCTCGAAGAACCTCTTGCTCACTTCAATCATGCTGCTTATTACTTCGCCAGGAATACTGTGATTCACCAGCTGCAAGCGACCATATGGACCACCAAAATTCATCAACCGGCCTTTGAGCAATTTCAAGAAAAAAGTTTGAATTTCGAAGCCAATCGCAGTTTAGGACGAGTCCACCCACCTGAAAAAACCCGTACTGTTCACATGCCTTGGCCAGCGACTTGAGGGTTTCAGGCCTGTTCGGACCCTGCAATTCGGCGAAATCAATGACAGGCAAACTGACGAGCTTGGCTTTGCTTGAGTTCGGCTTGTCATTGACTGGTCGTTCTTGAACTGGCCACACATACTTGTTTGGTACTCTTGAAATGCCATCTGCACAAAGCTGTTTTACGCCTTTCTGGTACCGACGCCCTGCATCCTTCAATTCCTCTTCAAGTCTGATTGCAATGGAAGGAGACATTGACTCTATTACCTCACTTTGAAGCTGTGAACCTGCCACACACAATATTTAGTCAGATACGTGACGGTAAGTCTTGCATTCACGGTGGGGTAGTGCGTTTAAGATGAGTAATGCCAATCATGTCTCAAGAATTGTGGCAAAAACCCAGCTTACGCAAGACAGGACCTCCCGTGGCGTCCCCCTAATTTATCACCGCTAATGTAACTGTTTCTGTGTCTCCGCACAATTAACAAACGATTCTTGGGTGCAGCCAATCGTAGAAATTTAATAAGTAGAGCACTCATCAGAATTCATGCATGGATTTGATCGCCACTTAAAAGAGTTTATTGAGAGAGAGAGAGGGAGAGAGAGAGAGTGAGAAGAGAGAGAGCGAGAGAGAGAGATGGTTCGGGAAGCACTTTTATACCTGGACTAACCCCCTCTTGGGCAGAAGAGAGATGTTTCAGGAAGCACTTTTATACCTGGACTAAACCCCGTCTTGGGCAGAAGTAAGATTTGGGACAAGGAATTAGAATACTGAAACCATGTAAGGAAATTGAGGAGAGATGTTGGGGTATTTATAGATGGAGTCCACGCGAAACCTCAAGATGGGGAGAATTTTAAAATAGGATGACCGGGTATACATGGACCTGCTCAAGAGTCGTATCCCTTCACCATAAACCGTTGAACAAAATCTGGTCATAACACGAGCGAGGAGGGACGCTTCTAAGACCCTGCCCCAAAAATTCCATGCCATACAGCCACCGAACCCTCGACCCCACTTCTTCTGTCCTCTTTCTCAAGACTTATTACATACCCTTTAGAGTACCACCTCTCCCCCAGTTCTTTTCCTTCTCTTTCTCAAGACTTACCACGTACCCTTTACGGAACAACCTCTCTCTCTCTCTCTCTCTCTCTCTCTCTCATCTAGGCACGCCACTCATGTCGTCTTGCGGTTCCTCTTTCTTTTCCGATTCAATCAGAAGGTGCAATGTGAGTTTGTGGTTTTATCCATCCGATGCAAACTTCATAAGCAAAATTCATTTAGCGGATTATGGTATATACCCCTTTCAAAGGTCGAAATCATAAATGCTTTTCGTACGGTCGAGATCTTTTGCTCCTTTTATCCCTTCTCTTTCTTCCCTTTTCCTCTTTTTCCCTTTTCCTCTTTTTCCCTTTTGCCCTTTCTTCCTTCCCCCTTGGCAAGACACGAGTCCTCGAGAAACCCGTTGGAGTTCCTCCGCAATTGCTGCCGACGTCAACTCGAGCTGCTTGACACAGCTGCCCATGCATTCTGGTATTTTTAGTCGTTTAGATTTTTAAACAGAATAATATGATATGAATTTTACAAATTTGATTATATTATGTTCATTATCTTATAAATCTTAATAATAAAATTAAATATTTTCATATTTTATCTTATCCATTGTTTGATATAAAATCATATTAGTATAAATGAATATGAAATACACGAATAGAGATAGTTAGAATCTCTTATGTTTCATTGTTAGAAAAAAAAAACCTTAAATGCACAAAGGAAGATAACCTCCATAAAGAAAATAATCCTTGTACGATCTAAACCTTTAACAGCAAAGGAGCAACGTTCTAGAGCCATAGCTTCGATTATAACAAGAAATGTAAATGGATTATAGCAACATTAACAAGATAGAATTGCTAGCGATTAACAAATCTAGTTAGAGAAAGAACACGATTATTTAACTTCGCGATTCTAAAAAATACAGTGCTTGACTCTCTTGATACTTTCATAAAACTTGAAAGTGAACCACAAAACTACAAAGGAGTAGGAGTTTCAACTTTCTTGCTATCTTCGTGGACTTTTAACGTGAATAAGAGAGTTAAAAAGGAAGAGCTTGGACTCTTTCACCATTTTCATAAAGTTTTGATGATATCCAAAGAACTATGGAGAAGTCATGAAATTTTAACATAAACCAAAGATATAAAGGAGAAGGATTCGTGGAGGGTAGGTTTTTTCTTTTTCTTTTTCTTTTTTAAATCTTATTGCCCTTTATTATTCAAGAATTAAAAAGATACTTTTAAAGTTTGAATTTGTTCATTTATAATGCGTGCTCTGCTACTTCTTTTTATATACTTAATTTTTATTATTTTCCCACTATTTTTTTTTTTTTATTCACTTCCATCATTCCTTAACAAAATTTTTATTAAATAATAAACTATACTAATTACCTTAAATATTTAATAAACACAGATACCTAATATAATATAATATAATATATATACATACTATATCTTATATAATAGAAATAAATTCAACTATATAAATTAAAATAGGACTAAATGAAAACAAAAATCATGGCTATTTTTCTGTACTTGTTATTTTCAATTTTTTTATATTAGAAATCAAATAATATTTATGCACCTTTATCTCACCACCCTATGGAATATTTTTATTTGAGCAATATATCTCGTATTATCTTGTCTTCAGCAGGCATTAGACACGAGATAAGATAAATCTTTTACTAGACTACTGAACCTGACCTTAATATACACAAATTAGGTACAAGGGACGGATTTGATTTCTCGGCCCATCGAGCATTAAAATGCCATGTTTGAGCGACTCGTTCAAGTTTGACTCTGTATTTTACGTTGTTTGTGAGATTAATGGCTTTAATGAGTCTTAGAGTTTACCTGACTTGTGATATTGATGGTCGCTAAAACAAAGTCATAAACTGGATAGTTGGTAACATTTCTTTTTTAACTTTTTGAAAACCCTAATACCTTGTGGAGATTTACTATAATAGATCGATAAGCCATAATATTGACCCCGTAATGTTGTTAGATTATGCGAGCACGTCGCGGCATTTTTGTTGTGATAAAAATTTTAAAATGTAATTTACAAATGACAAGCAACTCAACTAGTTAATTGTCATTAATGATTGAATTCTTGCGGTCTTGAATTTAAACCTTGTTGGTAGCTTTTATTGGATGCCCCTGGCCTTCTTTAGTCCACTCTGCATGAACCGGGAGTATACAATAAATGTCCCTTATTGGGAATACTTAAGGAGTTAAACCCTAAATCAGGCCAATTTGAAGGAGTGCATCCTTAAGATCGTGCAAATGAGTGCATTTTTTGAGGTGCGTGAAAGCTGATCCAGAGACTATCTCCCTATTAAGCTAAAAAAATCAAATGGGAGACTTTAGTAAATTCCAAACGTGCATTTTGACAAGATCAAATAAATAAAAGAGGATTTACCTGGTTAGTTACTACTTTATGTGAACAGGTACAGCACGAGGATTTCCTTGTCAAGACAGCGTGCGTTGAAGAATTCGCGCCAAGTTATTGGCTGCTTCGTCGTATATCGTGATGTCATATCAATAAAGAATGAGCGAAAAGTGGGGGCGGTGGCTGACTAGGCGCCTTACTGGACCTTGGAATTTCAAAGATGCTCCACGTATGAACTGTGAAGCAGTCGCTTGCCTGTATAAGCCGAGACCTGCTCGAGAGAGTGGACTCTTGACTCCTATCTGGTTGGTCAGCCATGGGGATCGTTTTGACTTTGCAGCCGGTGGTGTTGTGCCCAACTCAATCTTCGAGCACTCGTCAGGATTTTCGACTCTGCTTGGACCCGCAATTCACGACCACAAATTAGCAGCATGTGAAATATTTACTAGAAGTGATTTAAGAAGATCGTTAGGAGAGAGCTCAAATCCGAACTCATTAACATATCTAGTTGAACTTATCTTTTTAAAAAATATAAGCTAATTAGTAAAGGAGAAATATGAAATCCCTGCCGGCTATGCGTTCCATCACCTTAAGTATGCGTTTTGTGTTGTACTTTAAAATGAAATTAAATTGTCTTATCTCATAAATGACAAGTGAAATTGGTCAAAGAAAAATAAATTGCTATATTTATAACCGAAGTATTCAAAGTCAACGTCAACGTCCATGTGACAAATCGCAATTGTATCTTTAAATGAGCAAGTCTTGCTACCTACTTAGAGTCGAACGAAACCAAATTTCTTTCTTCTTCTTTTCCACTAGTCTCAATATAGTATATTCTTAAGTTCATTTTGCTTTGAAGCTACAAAATTTATGAATAAAAAAATTAACTAAAATTTGAAAAGAAACTTCCAAAGTCATTAATTCTCCATTAGTGAAAAATAAATCATTTAGATTGCATTTCCTTAAAAATAACCATTTGTATCACTTGAAATAATGAGCCAATAAAAAATATTTTCATTATCGATAATAATTTATATTTAAATATTTTTGTGAAAGATAAAAAAAAAAAATTCGTTCACTTGTTTTTGTAAGTGATATGAATAACTATATTTTTCAAATCATTCAGTTTGCGCGAAATAAATGAAGTCTAATCACATGCTTCGTAACTATTCTCAACTACAAATTCTGGTCCACAAAGCTTGCATCCACAAATTTCTCAACCCCGCTCAACTTTTTGCATTAGAATTAATAATGACTCCTCTAGATTATTTTCAACAAATACATCTGAAAAAAAAAAAAAAAAACAAAGAGAGAAGAAAATTTATGCGGGCTCGTTGTAAATCCCTCTTCTTCTTGAAAATTTACTCATTTCTGATGATGCAAGGCGTCTTTCATCAAAAGGGTACCCCTTAAGAGAAAGTAAAAGCAAAAGTAAAGGGTACCCCTTAAGAGAAAGTAAAAGCAAAAGTAAAAAGAACTCGTAAGATTTTAATTGATTTTTTTAGTAGTTAATTTTAATTGATTTAATTGATGTGATTTATATAATAGACACGTTCAAAATTCACCATTTGACTTGTGGCGCAAAAAGGGACAACATTATGTTCGAAGCGACCTTAAGTACAACAAACGCCATTAAGAGTCGTTGACGGTGAACAGCTCTCTGTTCAAAAAAAAAAAAAAAGAACAGCTCAATGTTTTGCCTAAGGTACGAATAGTCATCTTTGGTTGACAGTTTGACCCAAAAAAAATATATATTAGGTTGACGGACTGTCCGAGGCATTGACCTGCGATTTACCTCGTGAAAAAACAATTTTAAATCTTTATGACAGTACAATCGTATACTCGTAGTCCCTTCTTTAGTACGATAGGGTAATAGTTAAGGGTTAATATGCTAAAAATCCCCACATTAATATATTTATGACAAATTTACCTTACATTATTTTTTTGACTATGAAAAACCTCAAACTGATACACTTATGACAAATTTATCTCGACTAACCATAAAAATTCATAAACTAATAGATTTATGACAAATTTACCCTAAACTAATTTATTCGATCGCAAAAAACCCCAAACTGATAAATTTGTGACAAATATACCCTCTGTTAAATTGGATTAATACCACAAAAAAATCACAAAAATTGTAAACTGTGACAAACGGAGTGTAAAATTCCAAATTGGTATACCAGTCAATTGTCACGTGTCATTTAATTTAATAATTTGACAGTAAAATTTAACGAAAACTAACATAGGGTAAATTTATCACAAACGTACCAATTTGAGATAAATTTGTAAAAGATATACCAGTTTGAAATTTTTTGTGGTAAAAAAAATAGTTTTGGGTAAGTTTGTCACAGGTGTACCAGTTTGGGGTTTTTAAAGATATTAACAATTGTTTTAAACAACAGCCAATCTTTCCAAATATCGACCATTTGATCTTTTAAGCTATGGAGACTTTCTGGCTCCCTTTATTTTGCAAAAAAAAAAAAATTAAGAAATTATTTTTTAGTATTTGGTTTGCTTAAAACAATGAGTCAATGGAAATTATTTTCCCAGTCAACATTCAAAAAAAAATTCCTCTTTTGGAAAACAGAAAAACATTTTTCTAAATATATAATTAAGTATCAACGCTTGGCTAAAACTTTATAATTGGGCATAAAAACCCCAAAGTTGGTTTATGAGTTTTCGACAACCGAGCTTAGGACCTTGGTGCTTGGGTTTATCAAGGTCGAGCTCGAAATCCTAGTGCCTATGCCCGATGCCCTAATACTCGAGCTCCGGTTTATAAAGGCTGTGCTTGAGTCCTCGACACTCAAGTTTGGGTACTCGACACTTGGGCCTAGGTCCACAAAAGCCATGCTTGCGTCCTCCAGCTCGGGCTTGAGTCTTTAATTAATAAAACATTTGTTCTTATAAAAACATTTTAAAAAATAGAATTTAAATATTTTACTCTCTTTTTTTCTTTCCTTTTCCACTTCCTTATTCCTCGACCGGTCACTGGTCACGGCAATGATTAGCACCCAACCATAGGTGATGAATGAGCTTGCTAGCCTTGAGTAAGGCTCCATCTTGCTAGATCTAGCGAAGTTGAGCTCGCCTGAGGCCAACAAGCTAGGTGAGGCTTTAAGCCTCAGGAGTGTCTTTACCTATAGCAGGAGGAGAGGACGTTGCCAGTCATGGTGTCTCGTCACAGTCATCACCTTTGCGACAACTTGTTTGCGCAGACGTGTGATGAGAACGATCGCTTGGATCTTCTGCCTCGCAATTGCAGTGACTAGTAGTGAGAGAGAGAGGCCATTGATGTCGACTCATATCTTTTGCAGCTCAAGGTTTGCTCCCGAACTAGAAGCTCAAAATGAAAAGTAGATTAGCTCACCCGATTTGGCAAGGTGGGCGAGCTCGATCTTGTCGGATCTAGCAAGGTGGAGCTTCATTAGCGTAAGATGGGCTCATCCCTTGCCTGTGGTTGGTTTCCATGGCTGGTGATTGACTAAGGTAGAAGGAAAAAAATAAAAATAAAATAAAAATCATCAACAAATTAAATTATATTTTTCATATCAAATGAGAAAAAATATTTTCTAGTACATTTGTATGTCTTAGCCAAACACCGAAAAATATTGTCATTTTGCTGGAAAAAGACCCATGGAAAAATATTTTTCGCAAAACAAATAAAGCCTTAATCTCGATCTTTCAATCATTTGTTGCTAGGCAACTATGTCATTTACTTAGGCTCCATTTATTTCGCAAAAAACATGATATTTTTGGAAAAAAATTTTGAGGAAGTTATTTTTCGTCATTTTCCTACATTTGGTTGAAACCGGAAAAACAATAAAATATTTTTAGTCATTTGGTATGAAAAATCTAATTTGATTTTCTTAAGAAATATTACCAAAATATTCAATTTTTAAAAATTATTTTTTATTATTTCTGTTTTCGTGTTTCCTTTTTCTTGGTGACTATCCACAAGCGAGGAACAAGCTTGCCCAAGGCCAATGAAGTTCACTAGATTCTAACAAGCCAAGCTAAGCCAAGCTAGTCTCGAGCAAGGTTTGACCTCACCAGATTTGGTGAGGTAGAGGCTAGCAAGAGGTTGGGGAGGCTCGAGGCCTCGCAAGAATCCGATGAGCCATGCCTCACTATATTGATGAGCTCGAGCTTCACTAACTTTAGGCGAGCTCATCTCTCACCTCCGAAGAAGAAGGAAAAAGAAAAAGAAAAGGAAGAAGAATTTTTTTTTTTTATTTAAAAAAATGAAAAAGAAAACTAATCAAAAGGGGTGACAAAGAGAACGTGCTTGGACTAAAGGCAAGAGCAAGGAAAATGATTTCTTCTTTTCAAAAAAGGAAATCATTTTCTTCATTTTTGAATGTGTTTATTTTATTGACAAAAAATATTTTCCTTCTAGGTTATTTTTGGTGAACCATGTCCCGAAAAATCTGTAAAAATATCTGCTCGAAGTTGTTTCCATAAAACAAATGGAACCTTACTCTTAATGTAGGTTTTTTTAAAGTAGGACTCCTTTCATTTCATGAAAAAAAAAAAATCCGAAAAAACATTTTTCATTTTCTAGCGCTTGGATCGCTCATAAATGAGTCAACAAAAAATATTTTCCCATATGACTAGATACTAGCGCTTGGACTAGAAACTCTATATTTGGACATATAAACCCAATGCTTACTCTCTCGGCCGAATTTGCTAGGGTCCATCAAGGCCAGCCCTAGGTCTAAAGAGACCAAGCCTAGAACCTTGGTGCCCCGTCTTGAGTCTATAGAGGTTACACTTCGGACAACAACGCCAGTGGCCGAGCCTAGGACTCTATTACCATTACCTAATTCTTGGCACCACGACCTTGGTCCACATAGGCCAGGCATGAGACCCCGATACTCATGCCCAGATCTCTAACACCTAGGCCTAGGTCTATCAAGGCTGTGACTGTAACCCTAATGCTAGTGCCCAGGTCATTGGCGCCCAGGCCCATGTCCATCAAGGTCAGGCTCAGGACCTTGGTACTCGAGCCTTAGTCTATCTAGATTGGCCCAAGTCCCTAGCGCCTATGCCTTGTCCATTGAGGTCGGAATTGAGACCTCGATGTCTCTACCTAGGTCCCGATTCATTGAGGCTGGGTCCAAGATGTCGATGCCTACCCAAGTTAATTAAGGCAAGACTTGAGATCTCGGCACCCATGCCTAGGTTTATAGAGGTTGGGCCCGTGTCCATCGAGAGTGGGCCTTGGATTTTGGTGCTCGAGCTCGGGTCCCCGACACCCACGATCGATTCCATGGAGGCCCAGATTGGGACCTTGTCTTGGGGGCCAAAAATACAACGTGGAGTGGGGTAAATAGATTGTTTTAAAAAACTTAACAATCTTTTGCAAAAATAGCTAACGCTAAGTAAAGATCAGGTCAAGATGATATTTCAAAGCTTGTGATCATAATGTGTGCTTGTGAGAGTAAAGAAAATAAAACAGTGGTACACAACGATATGTAGCGGTTCGGCTTTATCCCAAAGCTTACGTCCACTCTTCATATTGATGGCACACGTTGAGCTGGAATGCATTAGTAATATGCTCTGACAATTACAATATGCAAGCATTGATCCTATTACAAGATAAATCATACTATTAAGAGTCAATTGTTACTTTAACTCTTGGACACTTAATCTAGAGCACAATTACTCAAACAACGCGAATACAATACTTAGTGAAATAATTGGAAGAGAGCATAGAGCATATCGCTTGGAGTATAGTTGAATGCTAATCTTTTGATAATGTTGTTCTCTCTCTCTCTCTCTCTCTCTCTCTCTCTCTCTTTCAGCTTCTTAGGTCTTCTCTTTTATATTCGTATCCAATCTATCCGTTAGAAGAGGATTAGATGAGTAAAGAGCCGTTAGAGTTGCTATTGGGTTACTACTTAAGAATGGAATTGCTTATACAGTCCTTTTTCTTGAACATTTATAATCTACCTAAGAATAGATCTGCTGCTATCCCTTTATTATAGTCTTTGACAGGCTTGTAAGACGACCTGGCTTCGTGATTACAAGTTTCATCTGGATTCTACTACTGTGTGAATCCTTAGCCGCAACGGCTAGTTTGTTGACCTCACCAAATGTTCATGGTTGCCAGAGCACCAACGACCTAATATTTGTAGTTACGATATAAATATCTCCATCAACTAATTTTTAGGTCAACTAGTATTGTTTACTAAAAAACTATTTATGGACTTGTTGCATACTTTGATTCACTAGATCACATCATGGATATTGCATAGTCATTTCTATAAAAAAAATTCACATACACCATAGTAAATATTATATTAAGAATAGTTTGGACATTATTAAAATAACTTAGAGATATTTCTTCAACACCTTGTAGCTCATGACTTAGTTCCTGGCGCTTGGATCCCGCCAAGCCTAGGTCTAGGTTGGACTTTAGACCTTAGTTTCCATGACTAATTCCCTCACTGCTTATGCGCAAGTCACTAGCGTCCAAATAATATATATGTCTATTTAAAAAAAAATCTAACCAAACAATATAAAAATTTTCAGTTTAGTTTTAGGTTTCAATCTCAAGCAAGGCTCAACCTCACCAGATTTGGTGAGTTAGAGGCTGGCAAGAGGTTGGGGAGGCTCGAGGCCTCGCAAGAATCCAACGAGCCAAGCCTCACTAGATTGATGAGCTTGAGCTTCACTGACCTTAGGCGAGCTCATCTCTCACCTCCGAAGAAGAAGGAAAAGAAAAATAAAGAAAAGAAAAAGAAGAAAAAATAGAATTTGTATTTTTTATAAAAATGACAAAGAAAACTAATCAAAAGGAGTGACAAAGAAGACAAGAGCAAGGAAAATGATTTCTTCTTTTCAAAAAGAGGAAATCATTTTCTTCATTTTTGAATGTGTTTATTTTATTGACAAAAAAATATTTTCCTTCTAGTTTATTTTTGGTGAACCATGTCCCGAAAAATCCGTAAAAATATCTGCTCAAAGTTGTTTTCCATAAAACAAATGGAACCTTATTCTTAATGTAGTTTTTTTAAAGTAGGACTCCTTTGGTTTCGTGAAAAAAAATATCCGAAAAAACATTTTCCTCATTTTCCAGCGCTTGGATCGCTCAGGAAATGGGTCAACAAAAAATATTTTTCCATATGACTAGATACTAGCGCTTGGACTAGAAACTCTATATTTGGACATATAAACCCCGATGCTTACTCTCTAGGCTGAATTCGCTAGGGTCCATCAAGGCCAACCCTAGGTCTAAAGAGACCAAGCCTAGAACCTCGGTGTCCCGTCCCGAGTCTATAGAGGTTACACTTGGGATAACAATGCCGGTGGCCGAGCCTAGGACTCTATTACCATTACGTGATTCTTAGCGCCACGACCTTGGTCCACATAGGCCAGGCACGAGACCCCGGTACTCATGCCCAGATCTCTAACACCTAGGCCTAGGTCTATCAAGGCTATGATTATGACCCTAATGCCAGTGCCCGGGTCGTTGGCACCCAGGCCCATGTCCATCAAGGTTGGGCTCAAGACCTTGGCACTCGAGCCTTAGTCTATCTAGATTGGGCCCAAGTCACGCCTATGCCCTTGTCCATTTAGGTCGGAACTGAGACCTCGATGTCACTACCTAGGTCCTAGTCCATTGAGGCTGGGTTCAAGATGTCGGTGCCTACCCAAGTTAATTAAGGCAAGACTCGAGATCTCGGCACCCATGCCTAGGTTTATAGAGGCCAGGCCCGTGTCCATCGAGATTGGACCTTGGATTTTGGTGCTCGAGCTCGAGTCCCTGACACCCACGATCGATTCCATGGAGGCCTAGATTGGGACCTCGTGTTGGGGGCCAAAAATACAACCTAGAGTGGGGTAAATAGATTATTTTAAAAAAACTTAACAATCTCTTGCAAAAATAGCTAACGCTAAGTAAAGATTAGGTCAAGATGATATTTCAAAACTTGTGATCATAATGTGTGCTTGTGAGAGTAAATAAAATAAAATAGTGGTACATGACGATGTTTAGTGGTTTGGCTTTATCCCAAAGCTTACATCCACTCTTCATACTAATGGCACATGTTGAGCTAGAGTGCATTAGTAATATGCTCTGACAGTTACAAAATGCAAGCACTGATCCTATTACAAGATAGATCATATTATTAAGAGTGAGTTGTTGCTTTTACTCTTGTACATTTAATCTAGAGCACAATTATTAACAACACGAATACAATACTTAGTGAAATAATTGAAAGAGAGCGTATCCCTTGGAATACAGCTGAATGCCAGTCTTTTGATAATGTTGTTCTCTCTCTCTCTCTCTCTCTCTCTCTCTCTCTCTCTCTCTCTCTCTCTCTCTCTCGGCTTCTTAGGTCTTCTCTTTTATATCCATATCCAATCTATCTGTTAGAAGAGGATTAGATGAGTAAAGAGCCGTTGCTGTTGAGTCACTGCTCAAGAATGGAACTGCTCATTCTTGAACACTTATAATCTACCTAAGAATAGATATGTTGTTGTCCCTTTACTACAGTCTCTGACAAACCTGTAAGACGACCTGGCTTCATGATTACTAGTTTCATCTGGATTCTTCCGCTGTGTGAATCCTCAGCCGCAACGGCTAGTTTGCTGACCTCACCAAATGTTCATGGTTGCCACAACACTAACGACCTGATATTTGTAGTTACGATATAAATATCGCCATCAACTAATTTTTAGGTCAACTAGTACTATTTACGGAAAAACTATTTCTAGACTTGTTGCATACTTCTATTCACTGGATCACATCATGGATATTGCACAATCCTTTCCATAAAAAACATTCACATACACCATAGTAAACATTATATTAAGAATAGTTTGGACATTATTAAAATCACTTAAAGATATTTCTTCAACAACTTGTAGCTCATGCCCTAGTTCTTGGCGCTCGGATCCCTCAATGCTAGGCCTAGGTCTAGGTTGGACTTTAGATCCTAGTTTCCATGACTAATTCCCTCATTGCTTATGCGCAAGTCACTAGCGTCCAAATAATATATATGTCTATTTAAAATATATATATATATATATATATATATATATATATATCTAACCAAAATCTCCTAACCAAACAATATAAAATATTTTTCAGTTTAGTTTTAGGTTTCAACTAAATACTTAAAAATATTATCATTTTTCACGAAACAAACTGAGCTTAGGCGTTAGAAGCTTTTTAATGTAACAAAAATAGCTCTAATAATCGCTTGCATGTCCAGGTTCAACACTGATTGAGTTTGCGAAGTTTAACAATCGAAATTGAAAACAGTCTAAAACGTATAATTTATGTCAGTTCCAACTAGATTTTGCTATTAATACAGTATTTACGATTCTACAATATTAAAGGCATCTCTTTTAGCGAGAATCTTCAAGTGTTGCATTCAAAAGCTAGTTACAATGGTATCCTACGTCACAACATCGAAAAATTGTCCCTATGAAGTTGGGTCTTCTTGGTGGCCTAATAGCCAAAGGTCCCAGTCACCTGAACTGGGCTTGAGAAGTGCGGCATCATGCTTATGATTCATTAATCATTATGTTTTCAAATTAATCGAAATTTAAGTCGTGCACTCTCAGGATAGACTGGACTCAATAATCAAGAAAGGGTGAATTGATTATCGTAGGAAGTTTCAATACTTTTGTGCGCTTGAATTGCAAAACATGTAAAATATGAAACAGTTTTTGGGGATGAAATATGCAAGGCATAGCAAATACTTTGTAAAAAGAGTGATAGAAGAGATTGCAAAGCAATTTATGCCACTTTTCACTCAACTTACTCCACTTTCCTAATTTTAACGTTCCCAAAGTAAGATTGGAATTTATTCGTGCTATCCTTAAAACTTTGATAGTGTTTACAAATGAAGTTGTCTCTACATGAGTGACTGTAGCTCACTCTTTAAGTACACACACTTCGCTCTATGCTCAAAGCAATCTTTACCGTTATATAAACATTCTCTTAGAAAATGACAATCAGAATCGCAAGATTTTTCCCAAAGAGTACAAGAAGTAAGAATAAGTTTTCGGAGCGTTTTAATCAACTCGGTCAACTTTCAACAAATACTTTGAAGTATGCATATCACCCTCCAAACTTTACCAGTGTGTTGGCGACTTCAAATATGTCAAAAGTAGTTGTTGCAAGGATTGTTCTTAGGTTGGAAAGTTCAGTTGGAGCTAATTATTGAACTTTGCTAAAAATAGACCAAATTGCCTATGCAAATTTGCCGCACACTTTCTCTACATATTCAAAAATGGCAAATCACGCATGCAGAACATTTCTCCATGAATTCCGAAGCCTAAAATTGACTCCAAAGTGCCAATTTGAATTCAAAACAAATTGATATAGAGGTTAGACTTTGCGCGTGAATGATAACCATTATGTTCCAGAAATCAATTTCTTGCTAGAAATTAATATTTCTATTTTTATTTCCCAAACGAATTTCTAAACAAAAAATACGCGTTTGATAATCATATAAAATTTAATTTATGTTCTTGAAATAGAAATTTGTTTAATAACAACAAAAAATTTCTCCCTTCCAAGTGGTAATGGGAGGTGGCTGGCAAGCAAGGAGGCTAATAGTGGGCGACCGACAACAGCTATCTAGGCACCGGTGGCTAGCCTTGACCGGCATCCGGCATCCGACGAGCAATGATTGACGATAGGTCGACGGTGGGTGGTGACTAGAGTAAATGATTAAAAAAAATTGTATATCTCACTTTGGTTTCAAAAATAGAAAAGCTAAAAATTTTAACTTCTAATTTCTATTTCAAACCTATTTTTGGAGTAAAAATTTGTTTTAGAAATAGAAAATTGAAATTTTGTTACCATACAGATTTATGTTCAAAACCTAACCCCGCAAACGAAAATAAAAATAAAAATAAAGAAATAGAATGGTTATCATGTGCGTCATTCATTTATAAGTATGTGGAATATTGTCCACTTTGTTGATAGCGTGAACGTACTCTAAAACATGATCTATCCAAACTTAACAATTTTACCAAATCCCAATATATCCATCTAGGCTACGTTTAGTGGTATGGACTTAAGTCTATATTAAGAATTAAATTATCTTATTCTATGTTTGGTGACATGCTCTAAATTGGATAATGTAGGATACATCCGGATAAAATGCTGAACAAGAAATCCAGCCTCGGGAGTGGGATAAACCTAGATTGAATATTAAATTTTAAAAATTATTTAACAATTCTCATGCATTGGGAAAAGCCTACCTCAAATGAGACTCACCATCCTTGGTGTTTCTCATCAATGGCACTGCATCAACACTCTGATAGTCATCCATAGTGATCATCCCTCACTCCAACATCGTTGAGTATCCTTGCAGGTGCCCTTGCTTGCAGCTCACTTGGAAGGCTAGGGCTCACCTCCTTATCCATTGTTTCCTCTCTTTCTCAATCGGTTTTTCGGCTTTTCCATCATCACCAAATCATCTCTTGGTTTCTCCCTCTACTTCACTTTTAATTACTCATTTTCAATCTCCATTGATCCATAATCTCTCTATTGGTCGACTTTGAACTAGGCGTTCATCAAGTGTTTAATGAAACACTAGAGAGATATCCTCCTAAGAGATCCTCCTCGCCTTCAGTTTAGAATTTTGCTCAATAGAAGACATCATGTCTATTGAAAGTCATCAAACTCCTGAGGTTGATCTTTGGAAGCCATCAAGCTTCCAAGGTCTATTTCTCAGAGACTGCTTGTTGACAACAATGGTCGAGAGGTTTTGAATCGTATGAGGAGCCCATTGAAGATGGGATATTCAAATATTTTCAAACAATAATTTTTTTTTAAAGATTTTTAATTCTATCTTAGGTTACATATTTCAATCCTATCCTAGGTTGCATTAAACATTTGATGGAATATTTCTACAATCTAAAAGATATATGGAGGATTTTAAATCCCCTGTAGCCTATATTATCTTAATCCCAATCCGGCCGATCAAACACAGCTCTAGTGCACTTAGGTTCTTCCAAGCATATTGATGTACTCGTGTTATCCCATATCTCTCGCTTGTTCAGCAAAATCCAAAGATCCTTCCAACTCTAACACTTCCCACTCGGTATGTTGCTCTCTATTTGCAGAGAAAGAAAATTCTCCTTAAATACAAACGTCTTGTTGTCAATGTCATCTACACATAAACTTGCCTATGTAGAGAATTTTATATTTAAGGAATATTTCATTTGAAAACTCAACTACACATATAAGTTCATTGAGAATGTTTTATCATATTCAGATTTTATAGGAATGTTTTCCAACATGTATTCCCTTTGTGATAATGATAAAAAGCTTCTATACACCATTGGATATGCAGACGTTTCCACATGATTGAAATATTTTTGGAAATATATGTATGGACATAATGTAAAAGTTTTTAACTTTGTGCCAAACTAATATAAAAGATCAGAGCACTTGGTATGTACGACTTGTTCCCTATGTGTGATATGAAATGAATCGACATAGGAAATACAAGTCATACATACAACCTCTCCAAAGTTAAACAAGTTTCCGATAAGATATATTTGGAGAAATTGAAGCAATAGATGATATAATATCCATAGTCAATTTCTTGTATTTAAACATCTAAAAAAGGCATATGGTATAGCAAAACTTTCGAAAAATGGAGTCGGTTTTATCACACAATCATTTTTCATTAAGTTCTATAACTTATTCGAGAATGAGTATTAGAAAAAATCACACTCATGGGGCCTTGGTTTACATATCAACGACCTCAGGGGTCTCCACCTCTCTGGTTTAACGGTCCGGTACCCTTTCTGTATGACCCTAGGGTCTGATTTATTTGTTGAGATTTTCCACAGATGCAAACAATTCAATATATTCTCCTTCTCCCCCATAACTTCATATTTCACTTCAGCACCAGCACTTCAATAATCTAAATAAGAGCTACACTAATTCTAGCAGCACAACGGTTTATTTTGTACAAAATCTAATTCCTAAAGTAAAACTATTTTAATCAAATATATAAGATAATTTCGACATTATGATGATTAATTTTTAGTGAAAGGGATTCAGATCATACCTGATCTCCCAGCATTGGTGTACTGTCTTCGAATTAGCTTCGCTCTCTAGAATTCCCTCAAGCACAAACCTCTATTTATAAGGAACGTTACCTTAAAAGAGAAAATGAGCAAAAAATAAACCTAGCTTAAGGAGAACCCTTCACAACGCCAAATCAATCATTCAACAGGTCATAAAATCCCTTCAAATTGCTACTCTGGCTCTTAGAAAGATCATAAAATGCCTCCGAAGTAAGGATGAGCATGGAAATCGAACCGGCCCGGCTAATTTTGGGTGGTTCCTGCCGGAATCAATCTAATTCACGGTCCTAAAATTTTGGAGTTGGTGATTATCGGTCTAGTTCCTAATTTTAGGTGTAGTCCCACCTGCCTGGACCAGATCAGTAATTCCTTTTCATAACTTTTATTGTTACAAAAGATTTCTAAAAATCGTAATTTTCCATTCTCTCTCATCCTCGTGGTGATTACTGCCACCGCTCTCATTCTTCTTCCCTTTCTGAGTAGTTTTGCTCGCCACACATTGTTCTTGTTCTTCTTCGATTTTTCCCACTCCCGGTGCTCAAACCAGTCCCGTCTGCAGTTTTGAAGTCGCCATTGAGAAAACCGTTGGCCTAGCCGTTACTGACACCTGCTTCAGGCGATGCCGATTGCTCTGGTTGATCTGGTGTGCTCAAATCTAGAACCGGACTGACATGATTGGGGCCGCTCTGAAACTCAAGTCCAGAACCAATGATGCCTAAGGGACGAGTTTTTGCTCCTCTAAGCTTTTTGATGACGAAATCGAGACTTTGAATCACCAGATTTTTGTTCAGTGATGCCCTCCGAATCTTTAAGCATGTTGAGCAGGTCATTTGGGATGTGCTTCGCCTCCGGCGAGCTAAAATTTTAGTTGGCCCAGTTGAGATTTGTCTTAGTGCCTATGCTATGGTCTTCTTCACGTGCGCTTTAAGCCTCTGATGGTCTTTTCGGACGAGCCCTTTGATGGTAAGCACTCGTGCATTTTCTTCATAGAACTGTGTAATCTAGCGCATTGGGAAATTGAGCTTCTTAGTTTGTTTTTGCGGGCAATTGACGTGAGAGAATGGTGAATGGTTTTCTTATGTCCGCAATGCTTCATAAGACTAACTTCCACTGCCTCCTGCCCACCACCTCTCTTAGGCCAACTGTGCAAGGCTCGAGTCTAGGGTAGAATTAGGAACCGAAACCGGAAGTGGTCGGTCGAGAGTCACTGGTCAATTTTCGATTCTAAGCCGAAAACTAGACCACTTGAGAACCAATCACCCCTACTTCAAGGGCTAGTCATATGACTAACCCTTCAAAACACTAAAATGACCTTGAGCAGGCTAGCCTAACTTTCTGTATAATTGAGATGCAAGAACATTACTAGGCTAGGCGGCCTAACCCTATGCAATGTTGTTGTGGCATCCTAATAGACATATAAATATTAAACCACGTCATCATGTATCAACTTATATTTTTAGAACGGTCGGTAGTAATCTCATAAAATCTCACATGGTATTAGAATTAGAGATCTTAAGTTCGAATCTTTTTGGGCTCCATTTGCCTTCCTAATAAAATATGCCCAAGCTTAGTTCTAGGCAAAAAAAAAAAAAAAAAAAGACTAAGCGTGAATGAGTGATAAAATATTTAAATAATAAATCACGCAATCATCTAACAATTTAAACTTTTAAAATAGCTGACAGTAATCTCATAAAATCTCACACTACCCCTATAGCTACCACTTGATAGTGCGAGTTGGCTTGGTTCTAACGGCCTTGGTCAAATCTCATAAAATCTCACACTACCCCTATAGCTAAGTTGGCTTGGTTCTAACGGCCTTGGTCATGCCTAATCTAGCCTAGTGTTATGAAATCGCACGTCAATTCTAGAAAAATAACGTTCACAAACAATCTACAAGGTAAAATATAATAATAAAAAGAACAAAATTAGAAGAACACACCGAATTTTTTTTTATCAAAATTCACTCAAATCTAAGCTACATTTTCACGCAGAGGCACTCTATGAATCCACTAGATTTTGAAGAAAATTGAAATAAAACGATGATCTTCTTTGAAGATCAAGACACAAAGATTGAGAACTCTCACAAAGAAAAAAAATTCACGTTTTTCTTCTCTCTTTTTCTTTCCTCTTTATTTTCTTTTTTAGTGTCTTGACGATTAGCGTGTTGTTATGACTAATATAAAGATGTAGCTTTTAACCTAAAAATAAATCTAATAAAATAAACAAAAAAGCCCCCATAAAAAGATTTGGCTTCATCTACAGCACCCAGGCCACCCTTACTCAATTCCAAGCCTGTTTTGCGTGGCGTTGGGTGGGACGAGACTCAGCTATGGTGGCGTAACCAACACCATCATGTCGTGGCACTGACACAGTGTTGGACTACCCCCAATAACTGCCACGTGGTAGTCGTCGGCTGCCCCAACTAAAGTCTACTTAATCCTTCTTTTTTAATCAAAAATACAATTTTTGTTTTACTTCGGCTCTGACTTTGATCGCCCATTCCTCTCTTATCTAGTGTCCCATTGGCCCGATTTCAGCACCCACAACTGTGGTCCAATTTCTAGAATTAAAAAACGGCATTGTGGAATTCTGCAAATCGGGCAAAACAGATGATTCGGAAAGAAAAGTCATAATACCATCCTTAAGAAAACTCCCCATCGAAGTGATTCTCGAAGCGTTGGAGAGTTTGTGACCAAAATCACCTAATCTCAATCTCAATATGTAATATTCATGATTTCTCCGACCCTATTGAGATTGAGTAGTTACTATTGAACGACGTGATATCTAGACCCAACCATCTAATTTGGCAAAAGCAAAATTGGAAATCGCTGGAGAGCCCTCATAGAGGTCAACTCAATTGTATCCTTCCATCGAAACTGTGATAAGGTTGACTTTTGACAAAATTTTATCAAAGTCCCAATCAAAAATTAGGTGCATACGTAGGAGACGCCACTAGTGCAACTCCATGTCATTTCTTACGTAGTTTCTGGTTGGGGAGACCAGAGAAAGGCGTTGAGAGTAAAGGGAATACGCCGCGAACAGGATAAGTTGTCAACGAGTCTTCACAATCCAGGAAGAAGAATAAAAATCACGAAAACGATTTTCTATTCTGCAGGCTTGGTTCCTCCTGTGAAGCACGAGTGGCCTATGACCACCACCCTACGAGCTGACGCTTTGTAAATTAGCCGCGAGTGCTTCGTCGGTTTCCGTCTGCGCCAATCAACTAGCTAGAAGGGTCCACGTCTCTCGTGCTTTGATTGGTTTGGCCTTTTGTTCTCGATTCATAGCACTTGCAAAAAGCTACGTCAGCTGTCCAATATTGAACGCGTTGCCCGCGCAAGGCACGCTATAATTCAACCTAATGTGTTCTTATTTTTGCGTCCTTTCGACGGTGAGATGTCTTAACTTGTCTCCTTCATTGTGAGAGATGCATTTCCGCTTGTACCCATTTGACTTTGCTGTGCTTGGCTTTGTCGTTGTCTCTTTGTATTCCAGAAGTTGGACATTCATATACCAATAAATGGGTGTTGGCCAGTATGAATCCCTCCGCTTACCAACCATTCAAGTACATCCGGAGAATATTACCACACGATTTAGTGAGACTATTGGTTGTTGTGGCTTGAAATAAGCCTGAATCGATGTGGATTCAAAGGCAAAAGAGATCCCATGACGCCCGACACAAGAAGAAGCATGCGAATGCCCGCCGGAACAAAATCAACGCTCTGAGGATTGATCTCGGATGCCTGGGCAAATATGGTGTGGGCATCGTACTTTAGGTGAACTATGGGCGTGTGGTGATGGCTCCAGCCTCTAATCGCCGAGCGAAGAGGAAACCCCAAAAAGAAAAGAAAAAGAGATAAATAAAAAAGCAAAAGAACAAAAAATCAGAGTAAAACTTGATCTAAAAAAAAACCAATTATTTAAAAAAAAAACCAATTATAAAAAGATAGAAGTTACTAATCTCAAAAATACTGGCGTGACCATGTGTTAGTGTCAATCCACTATCCATCTTTGACTGACGCCTATAGGCTTCTATTTTGGTTCATTAATTGCGCTACTTCACCACTTGCGGTAGATGATTTGCCAATCAATTTCTCTTAAATTCTGACGAAGGCTCTTCTCGATAAATTCTACACAGGTGTTGCCGATTTCCTTCATTGTCGACCAACTTGTAGTTCGTTGACTGTCTTGTTCACGGTTGAATTTTTTGTTTCAATCAAACTTTACTCTGCCGATCGAGCCCACTACTCATCGACAATAAAGAGTTGATCTTTTTCAGTGTCGACCATAATCTATTTTCCTCTAGTCCAATCAATTACGAAAATTTCTTAGAGTATTAATTCTCTAGAATATAATGGGAGATTCTTTGTTGAGCATCAGTAAAATAGTAAATAGAAAACATGACCCAATTTAAGTAATGGAGAAATAATTATCAATCTTCAAATGATGATTGTCAAGAAAGCCCTAATGGTAATGGGCTCAAGTCAGTCTTCGGAGTCAAGCGCCCTCTACCCCTTCGTCTCGACCACCACCAGCGACGACCTGGACCTGAAGTTTTGCGGTAGCTTGAGGTAGGGACGGGCCCGAGGGAAGGAGGAAGGCGGGGTGCGCAACAATAAGGCTTTGCGATGTGAGCGGCTAACTCGTGGGCTTGGAGGGAGGCAGGATTACACTAGGGTGATGGGGGTGGGGTGGGGTGGTGACGACGGAGGGGGCGACACAACTGTGGCCTCTGTCGTATGAGGAAGTTGTGACTGTTGCGTGTGGCCTTTGTTCCAATGCTAGAGAGAGAAAGAGTTTCTTCTCTTCACTTTGATTGATATCTCATGCTGATTTTGTGAGTCTCATGTGGACCCTCACATCTTATATGTGAGTCTTTCCACATCAATAGTTGATACGGACCCACTCCACTAAACTTAGGTAAGATGTTAGAGAGAGAGAGAGAGAGTCTTCACTGTTAATTTTGTGTGTCCCATGTGGGTCCTTACATCTCATATGTGAGTTCTATTAAATCAATAAATAATATCGATTCGATCCATTAAACTTAAATGAGATTGAGAGAGAGTTAATGGGCCCAATAGAAAAAAGCAATGAAGACAAAAAGGAAAGAAAAATAGATGACAAATGAGCAACAAATCTGATCTACCTATTAGCTCTAGTGATGAGAAATTACCATTAATTTAAAATGTAAATTAAGATCTTAATCTTAGAGTACTTGAATCCACATGTATATCCCATTTCCACCCGCCACTCCTCTATTCCTCCTAGAAATATTATTAGACTCTCTCTCTCTCTCTCTCTCTCTCTCTCTCTCTGAGATGGCATGTTGCATCATGTTCTGATTTTCAATGTTTCATTGCACCACCTGACGAACTAATTTACTGTTAAAGCAACGCAAGATGTACACGCACTGACCATCACACATGAGGCACTCATACATTGCTTACCTCCCAAGTGAATCATCATTCCGAACTCTTCTTGTTCCCATTAAGTTTCCTTTATATAAACACATTTCTAACCAAACTCATGATCAAATGAAAGCCAACACAAGTTTGCTTTGACATGCGCCAAAATTTCCCACAACCATGAGAAGCAAAGCAACCTTCTTTCGGCTCTCTGCTTTCACCATCGCTCTCTTCTCATTCCTCTATGCTCTCACCCTGCGTTCATCTGTCCCTACTCCCGATCTCCATCCCACTACTATAGGCAGTCAATTTGGATTTAAATTTCAAGTGGAAGAGATTCTCTCCGTTGTCACCTCTCTTATTATGCCAAGACACCATAATCATCATCTCACAAGGCCGGTCGAGTGTGATGGGAGTATATGGAAGTCAAAGGTCATCAACGATTATCAAGTGGGACTTGTATTAACAGTCGACTTGAAGGGCTGTGCGAATTTTAGCAGTGTGCAGAGGGCAGTGGATGCTGTTCCTGACTATAGTCCCTCCAGGACGCTCATTCTCTTGGATTCTGGTACTTACAGGTCACTGTCTTTCAGAACTCCTTGGCGCAGTTTGTCGTCCATAATTCATGGTTTAGCATGACACGATTAGCTGGCCATCCTTCTGTCAATGAACATGCACTCAGATGGGTTAAAGGTGGCCTTTCACTTAGGATTGGTTGCAAACTTTCGGGATCATATAAGTATGCTCCTCACTAGATAGAACACCTAACGTTCATATGTGTAGACTTTTGTAATTCAATAATTACATGATGCTCTGCGAAAGTCTTCCAACATAATCACGTTTAAGGACTTTAGGAAGTGGAAAAAAAAAAAGAAAAGAGAAAGGTACTGAGGAGCTTCTAAGAAGGTAGGTTAAATCTGTGAGGCTATGCCGGATCATATAGATGATGTCTCTGGTTGCAGGGAAAAGGTGGTGGTGAATGCTAGCAAGACAAACATAATATTGGAAGGTCAGGGTTATCTCAACTCAGCCATAGCATGGAACGACACAGCCAATTCCACTGGTGGCACAATCTACAGTCCTTCTGTGGCCGTATTCGCTGACAACTTCACAGCTTACAACATCAGTTTTCAGGTAGATCCAACTCCACATTAGAACTTGACTTTCTATTTTTTGCACTGCCGATGTAAAATTCAATTTCCACAACCAATGTCCAAATGTTGGTGCGTCTTCATTCCTTGTATGAGCAATTTACGATTATCTGGTAAACAAATTTTTGCCGTGCACATATCACTGACCAGATAATGCTAATGATCTTATTCCACTTGAAGAACTAATACACCAATGACATACCTGTTCACCTTTAGCTCAATCACTTTCTACATTTTAATTTGCTTCTTGTGTGGCATTTGGTTTCTTGAAATTAAAGAATACAGCTCCATCGCCATCGCCGGGCGATGTAGGAGGGCAGGCCGTTGCACTAAGAATAGCAGGGGACGAGGCTGCGTTTTTTGGGTGCGGATTTTATGGAGCTCAAGACACTCTTCATGATGACGCGGGAAGACATTATTTTGGGGATTGTTTCATCGAGGGATCCATCGACTTCATCTTCGGAAATGCTAGATCTCTTTACGAGGTAGAACATGAAGAAGCTTACATGAACACTTGCATTGTGCGTGTTAACCAGGGAAAGCTTTTTATACCCTGAATAATTCTCTCTCTCAATCACATTAAGTGCAGTTAATTCCGGTCCCCAAATGACGTTCTTTTCCACCGTTAACCCCGGATTAGCCTATTCTCCTATGATATATCAATGGTCAAATCTATGGCAGGGATGCACCATTAACTCGATAGCAAAGGACGTCACGGCAGGGATTAGTGGAGCCATCACGGCTCATGGGAGGGACTCAGAGAGTGAGCATACAGGGTTTTCGTTCGTGAATTGCAGGATCGGAGGGAGCGGCAGAGTGTGGCTGGGCCGGGCGTGGGGTGCGTATGCGACGGTGGTGTTCTCGAAGACCTACATGTCGGACATTGTTGATCCTGAGGGGTGGAACGACTGGAGAGACCCTTCTAGAGACGAGTCTGTGGTTGATCCTTCCTTTAGTACAATTTATTAGTGCGATTTCGGTTGTGCCTTCTAAATGATCTTGCTTCTTCTCCAATTCAAGATAATGTAAGGATTAGATGAGTTAGCTCTCATTTCAGCGGAAAAAAGGGGGGGAAAACTAGTGAATCAGAGAATATCCAGTTCTTTGTACAAATATTTGAACTAACGATCTTCCATTGCAGGACGGTGTTCTTTGGGGAGTATGATTGTCGGGGACCTGGGGCGAACTATACAGCGAGAGTTGAATACGGGAGGCTGCTAAAACCATCAGAAGCTAGCCTCTTCCTGGACATTTCCTACATAGATGGCCATGATTGGCTTCCTGAACATCACCCCAGCTTTCTTGCACGAGCCAGTTTGTAGCGAGCGAGGCTCGACCAGAGTATTTGGATATTTCACGTGATGAGCTAAGATGGCCGAATATGCTGAACGAAGCCTTCGATTTTTCACCATCCGGTCTTTTGATTGATCAGAGAACAACAGGAAATGTTCTCGTCCAACCGTTAGCAAGCATAATAAGCATAATGCAAGCATAATAAGCATATACGCTGAACAGATAAGTCCGATTATTTTATCTTCAGGTCCTGAAGAGGACTCCTAATTTCCGTTTTCCATTCACATGTTTGAGCTAACTCGTCATAATAGAAAGTCATTTCGAACGAAATTCCCTGTTCAGCTCCTGAAGGAACAAAAACGCCATCTTGAGGAGAAATGTCATCCCCTTCATTCTACACGAAAAACAAACAGAAAATTTCAGTCAAACTATTAACCAGAAAATAGCGTATTTTAAGTCTGAAACAAATTGTTCTCCACGTACGTACAAATTCGCCCGAAACAAAATATGTAGATATTACATCAAAACTATCCCCCGTCCGACCTCAAAGTTGGACACAACAGAACCGTCCCATACTCTGGCAGATACAATTTTGGTAAAATTTGCTATTTATGATACACGTAATTCATGCCAAATGAGTCCAAAAATCATCCTTTGACCGAAAAAACCTCACATCCTAAGGGCATTGTTGGTACAAACAGATACAAACTACCAACCTAAATTACCTAAACTAACAGGAAATATGGAGCCGACACAGAAAAGAAGGATAGTTCATGTACATGATTTACAATCACTGCTTTTATAAATTACAAGGAGGGACAACTGCACAGGCTTCATTCTTCAGCACGGCGAGGCTCGCCAGCATTACAGCCGTGGAGAGGCAACCATCTATTGGCTTCTAAAACTGTCCAAAATGCTTCACTCAGCGGAGGTTGGGTAATCAGTGATCCCCAGCACTAAACTCTTTCAAGTTTGGTGGGCATTGATTAACCAACTTTAACCGTGATGTTAGAATTTGGAATCAGGATGTCATATCCACTCATAAGTTTTGCCTTCTCGCTCACTTCCTCGGAGACTCTGAACCTTGACCCTTCCGAATTGAATCAACCCGATCCAGTCGAACTTCTCTCCATGATGGTGAATTAGTAGATTTCAGTAACAATCCCAGTGCCGAAAAGCATGTTGCTCTAACAACTGCATGTGAAGACCGACTCATCTTTCCCACCAACAGTGAAAACACCTTGAACAAGATAACAACGATATTAATGCATATTCCTTTTTGCTTTACATTCTAATGGTTGATATTGAATGATGGTCAACCTGTGTATAATATACTGTTAAAATGTGCTGATCATCTGAAAGTGACAGAAGGCTGCAAGCAAAATAAATAGCATTTGCCTGGATAAGGGGCCAAGGCGCATCAAAAGCCTGCAGCATCAGCAAGAAAGAAAATTACTTGTGTTTCTCCAAGGTTCGGAAGCATGTCATATATACTTTTTTTTTTTTTTGGTCAAACATGTCATATATACTTGAGGGCACCTGAATGTATCCATCTGCATGTAAACCTACTAAGGCACCTGCGCTAGGGAAGGATCCAGAAATCGGACAGTGGGTGTGCCAAGTTTTTCCACGCTAATTTAATAATGTTGATTGTTTTTTTCTCCATAAATATATGCATTTTACATTAACCTAGATTTTAAGATGCATTAAAAAAATTTAAACTTATTTAAACAAAATAGAAAATCTAAGTTAAATATAATAGTCGTACTAGCATAACATTTAGTAATGTAGTCCTAAAACTAACGCACACATAGTGCACCACAGAGGGGTGATCGGTTTCCCACCTAGAACCTTAAATTTACCCGATGACAGTTGGCTCCTAGTTTGTGGAACCGGGAACCAACCAAGTTAACCCTGGAACCAGCCCAAACTGGACTGGCCGATTACAAAGTCACCCCAGGAAGCTGCCCTTTTTTTTGCTTTTTTTTTATTTTTTGCTGATGACATTCACCTTAAGATAGAGGAGTTAACCTATTATTGAAGTGGTCAGTGGTATCAAATGCTATTTCAACTGCTTTGTTGAGCAACGCACTCACCCTGAATAATCTCCAATTTTTAGCATAGAGAGCCTACGAATTATACAGAGAGCCAATGAGAAGTAAGAAAGTACTATCTTCATTTTATAAAAGTAGTCTCTTTGAGTTAACTCATTCAAATTATGATAGTGCTAGTTTAAGATGGCCGACTCAATATTTCATAGAAATTTTTCTTTAGGTGGGGGACAACAGCCCACATCATCTCTAAAAGGTCATAAATTACTGACCAAGCTTCTCTCACAGTAGAAGGGCAATGGGGCTTGGCCCCCTAGATCAATCCTTCCTTGCGCATGGAATGTGCATGCATGAATAATCATGTTTTAATGCAAGATTGTATCTCATGCAAGATACAATACAGAATCGGGAGTACATCAAAGTGTATGTGGAAGTGAAAAGGGGCAGGCGTATGCTAGTACTAAGATCTGCCAAGTGGAGGCAATGGCACAGCCTTCTTAAGATACTTTTAACACCAACAGCTATAGATTAGTGCAAACCTGTATTGTCGAAGCCATATATGTATCAATTCTGGAGGAGAGATGCTGAGTGAATTGTTTTGCAAGGTTTCTTACAAAGTCCTCGTAGTCACTTCTGAAAGAAGCCAAGTCAGTCAAAAACAGTTTCTCCTATGCTAGAGGCTTCACATTCAGTTAAATTCCACAGAGATGAGCATTTACCGTGGTCAGAATTAAAGTTTTGCACATTGAATGGCATCGAAAATCCCTCGGTTTCAAATAATGGGGCAACCTGCTTCAGGGTACTCTGTAAATTGAGCAACATGAGGTTAAAAACTCTCTCTGAGATAGCTCTATTGAAACTACAAAAGATAAGAAAACTACCCGACAAGCCTGTCTGATGCCATGATTATCATCATACAAATGAAAAACCAACAGAGGGAGCACAGCATGTACCTAGTACACATGAAAATTACCATTAAACTCATCATTAGCTCAAATCAAGTCCAATTTGACCTGTACACACTGCCTGTCATGCACCAATTGCAATTGTAATCTCATGTTGGGTTACTAACTCTTGAAAAAAGAAAAAAAACATAGTGGTCACATCATTAATATAGTCCTTGAAACTAGACACAAATAGTAAAACATCTGCAAAGAAAAGCTATAATAATTGCTTGAACCTTTTACAACATGAAAAACCACGTGGCACAAGAAAACAGCCACAGATTGCTTCTCAAGTTATAGAATGAGAACCTATGTACACCTATATATTAATAAAAGTGCACAAATCTAGTGTCTGGTTGCACACAAGACTCAAGTGCATGCAAGTTTAATCAATTGAATTTCTTTCTATTCTCACTCTACATATTCTATTTCACTAATAAATACACAATTGATAAATTTAAAATTCACGAGCTCATATTAAAAAAGGTTACAATTATAGTTTACAAACTATCATGGATAGCCATAAAAAGTAGTTTTATACGATTACAATCAAGGAAGTATTATCCATAATATCGATTTGTTTAATGTGATCTTAGGAGGTAGAAGGTACATTTGGCAAAAAAAGGAGCACCTTGTTGCTTAATCTATCATTCACATGCATAATGCAAGTCAATACTGAATCAATATACTAAACAGTTTAAAGGATCAGACATTAAGGTAACATCTATTTACCTATATTTCATACAAACAATTTCACTTCTAACAGTTAAACAATTTTGGATCATATTTATAAGGGAAAATCATGAAAGCATTTGAGTAGAAAGTTTTCTTGTTTTCTTTGTGTGCTTCACAACTTTTCCCCGTTAATATCTAATTTAACAGATTTTCATAGTAGCATCTTTAGGAAAAGAAGAGGAAATCCCACAAAAAATTAGGAACTTCTCTTTTCGACATGCAAGAGATTCTAGATAGAACTCGGACATAGATATAGAAAATATTGCTTGTGTTAAATAGAAACTTAAATACATTAGAAGATTGTAGGATCACAAACTCCATTTACTCTTATTTTATCAGTCTGTATTGTTTTTTTTATTTGGCCCCTCTTTAGTACTTTGTTCCACTTTGCAAGTCCACTAATCCTCCTTTGCAGCATTGTAGTCCCCTCTCTCCTCCCTCATCCACTTAAATTTGGAAATTCCTCTTATCTTATAAAAATATCTGATTAGTTCATTTCGATGATATGACTACTGAAGAGAGTAAATCTGCTGCTCCCTCATCTACTAGGGGATCCTTAGGTGAAATAATTGCCAATCCAGTCACTTGTCTTTTATTCTGTTGAATGGCACAAATTCCTTGACATGGCGACAGTTAGTTGAGTTCAGCATCACAGGTATGAAGGAGGCTCACGTCACAGAAGATCCTCCAGAAACAGATTCAAAAGCTTGGATACAGGTTGATGCTAGGTTGTAGGGTCAGATCATTAGTTCCCTAGAGGCTTCTATTATACTACTGGTTGCTCATATGAAGATGGTTAAAGAATTGTGGTCACACCAAAGGTATTGTACTCATGACAGAAAAACTTGCCCTACTTATATGACATGAGTCAAGCTATATATGGGCCAAAGCAAAAGGATCGCACTGTATCACATTTATGCAGATTTTAAGGTATATGGGGCGTGGAATATGTTGATGCCAATTTGTACTGACCCAAAGAAGATGAAAGATCAAAGGAAGAAATTGGCAGTAATGGAATTTCTATCTGGACTAGGAATGAGTCCTCCATGGTAAGGTCACAGATCTCATTTGATGCTGCCATTGGCTCTCTCTTGCAGAAGCTCATCAACGTGCTGTCCAGGGTTCAGTTGAACTCTCATTAGAGGGGGAACAATGTGACACCTCAGCTTTGCAAGTCAGACGTCTTAAAGTTTTAGAGGACAGGGATGGCGGAGGCAGACATGGTGGATGTGGAGTTCGTAAGAGAGGGGAAAAGTTACTTGTTTTCACTGTCGTCAGAGGGGACATACCAGTGCACTTGCTGGAAATTACATGGCAAGCCACCAATCAGGTTCGTCAAAAATATTACTTCTAACAGTGATGTACCTGGACGAACTCAACTACCCTCAGGATGGGAAAGACAAGCAGGCTGACGAATTAGGAGTCAGCATAGTTCACTGAGTTTTAGGTTTCAAAATCACAATCCTCATCCACTGCTACTCTAGTACAGACAGGTAAATCCACTGTTTGCCTATCCTCCTCCAATCACCAATGGGTCATTGACGTAGGAGCATCAGACCAAATGATAGGTGTAAAAATCACCATCTTCTTGTGTATGTGGATGCTATTGTGATAAAGGCAGTGACTCTATGGGAACAGTTGCTTTGAAACATTTTTTTCAACAGTCCTTTCAGACCAAAGATCTATAAAAGCTGAAGTTTTCCCTTGGAATTGAGGCAGCGAGGTCCCAGCAAGGTACAATTCAGTCTCAACAAAAGTATGTACTGGACTTTAGCTGAGACAGATGTTTAGGGGCTAAATTGGCAAAAACTCCTATGGATCCTAGTGGAAATTTGGAACTGAAGATAAGGCATTTTTTGAGCATCTGGACACATATAGACAGGCAGTTGGGAAACTAAGTATCCTGTTATGACCAGACCAGACATTGCCTTTCCAGTCAGAATAGTAAGCCAGTTCATGTAATCTCCTCGGGTTCCTCATTGGAGTGCAGTTGTCTGAATTTTGGAATTTTTAAATAAGACACCTGGTAGAGGTGACTGGGACCATGATAACACACATACCACAATGACGGGTTTCTCTGATGCAGAAAGGGCAGGATGTCCTTTAGATGGGAACTCTACTGCTGGTTATTGTGTGTTGGAGGCAATCTGGTTTTGTGGAAGAGTGAGAAACAGCTTGTGGTGTCGAGATCTAGTGTAGAATCAGAATATAGAGCTATGGCCCAGACTATATAGAGCTTGAATCAAGGTGATTTAGCCAATGCAGTTGTGCTTTGATAATGAGCATGTTTTTCCATATTGCATCAAGCGCACTAAGCATATCGAGGCTGACTCTCTATAATCAGAATGTTTTCCATATTTAGGATAGAATATTAAGAAAAATCTTTAGTTTTTGTGCATCATATATCTTGTGCCAGATGTGAAAAGTAATCATAACTATTAGAATGACAACCTAATGTCAAGAGTAAATATTTCCATGCTTTGAAGTTATTTAAAGGCTTGAAGGTGCTATACAGACAATGAGGCATATAAATTGAGGATAAGTACGCAAAGTTATCTAGATGCAAATTACGAAGTAAGATACAAGTTAGTAAGAATCAATAAATTCCAGCTAAAAAAGAAAAAATTCCAGCTAAATATACTATTTCACTCAAGGTACCAAACGGTTTGACTTTTTTCATAAACTTAACAGTGAGATTGCATATAACACATTAATTAAAAAAAAAAGAAGCACCCATAAAAGCTCAAGATTTAACCTGTTCAACGAATGCCTCACGTTGTGGTCCAATTGCATAGTTGCTTAGAGCTCCAAATGCAGCAATAGCGTCAGCTCTCATCTTCACATCCATGGAAATCTGTTGCACGCAACAGTTATGCCAATCATTCTTGTCAGCTACTAAATTTTTCATTCAGAGACATGCAGCATTTGAAAGATCAGAAGTCTTGCACACAATTTTTTTTTTGTTAGTATTAATTTCAATGGGACCTTGACTTTAGATAGGAAGAAACCTAAAGAAAATTTCACCTTCTCACTCTCAGCAGAAACAAAATCAGAAATCTTTCATCCCAAAAAGAAAAAGCATTTTAAATATTGATGCAGCCCACAAGATTGAAAAAATTGCTATTCGTCGTAGCCTTTCCACAATCATCAAATTTTGGTGATGATGGATGTTGCATGATCCATGACTAAAATAAGAGTGCTAAATGGATTGTCTTATCCATTGGGATTTATAACCATTTGGATTTTATTAAATTTCCTTTTCCTTCTCCCATTTTAAGCAGAATATTCTGTCTTGCTTTCATGGAGATTTTACAATTTATGTTTTCCGTTTAGAGTTTCAACTTTAACAAATATGATCCTTAGAAGAGTCCATATATAACATGCATAGTCAACCACAAAAATTAGGTGTCACAAAGAAGGGGACACGTGGCAAGCATGTAGAGAGCAGTTCATGGAGATGGGAGAAATTAGAGTGGCAAATATGGCATGGTTGACTACAAAATTGGTCCCATCTGCAGATTCATGGACCATAAGACGGAACATCAGATACATTGCACAAAATACAACCAGTCATCTTCAAAATCTCTATGTTTTCTGGTAGTTTCAACTTTTCAGCAATGCAACTCCTTGTTCTAGTTCCATCCCTCATGGGTGTACTTTCAGTCCCTAGTTTCAGTGTTTATTTGAAGCAATATAATCCCAATTCCCTTCTTGTATTTCCATTCCCATCATTCATTTCCAGCAGTCCCCCCCCCCCCCTTTCTCCCTCTCGTTTAGGAGTGATAGCCATGTCTACGATATGTGAGTGGGTGTGGAAGTGGGAGCAATATCAGTTGATCTCCTGATCTTAATCACCAGATCTCCTCTACGCATAATTCATGCAACAACATTATGTCAGGCCATATAAAAATTGTTAAAATGACAAAGTGCTTAATGTGTACAGAGCAACATGCATGGTACAAATACAAAGATAATTAATGAAGATTTTTTTTTCCCCAATTTATATGACCTCAAGAAAGTTATGGAATTACAGTAGTGAAGTGTAGTTAGAGAGTACATAGTAACTGAGCATGAATGATATTAACACAGAGACACTACATATAGATTTGGAAAAAAAGGAACAGAGGAGGACACATTTTTCCATTTGCATGAATCGAAATCTACTCTTCACAGAATGCCTCAAAAAGACTTCACTTTACTATTTTTCCACTCATATATTAAGGATAAGATAAATTGGGTTAGGACTCATATGAACAGAGATATCAAGGCTTCAAGAACAAGAACTGACTATTAGAAGTTCCTTAGCAGGAAGAAATAATAGCACCTGTAGATTACGAAGCCGCATAGAAAGATTAAGCAAAATGGGCTCCACAGCTTCTTTTTGGGCTGAGTCCAGAATCTGAGGATGAAACAAGAAAATCAGGAGGGAAAATTTCATTGTAAAATATCATCATTTTAATGCATGAAAAAAAGAGAGAGAGAGCCTTTGTGTGCAACCAACCGTTAGTAAGCATGAGACTGCAGTTAATTGCACTGATTCATCTGTGTCATCAAGTAAAGCCAAAATTACACCGAGAACCTGAGCTGTGTACTGAACGATGTGGACAGAAGGAATCTGCAAAATCATGACCAAGTAAAGCTTCTACATAAAGGTAGAGAATAAGCTTTCTCAGATTCCTAGATTCGCATGCATACAAAGAGAGAGAGAGAGAGAGAGACAGAGAGACAGAGAGAGAAGTAGTCTATTGATCAAGAGGCAAAACCTGCACTAGCCCTCTCAGGCAAAGGCGTCTAACAGTTGGAGACTCGTCTGAGACATGCCTGCACATTGCTTCAACCATTTGCTCCAAAACTGAATCAAACCCACCACTGCAAATTGAAAAAAATTTGGGAAAATGAAAAAAATGAGGTAAGTGAATACCAAGATAAAGAAAGAGCCTTGTAAGATCAGTTAGTGACAAATTAATGGGCCTCCCAAAGATGACAAGGATTGGGAGACCACACAGATCATGTTGGTTCTTGATAAAACTAAATTTGGGGTGCCTCTCCTAGAATCACCAACCAATACCTAGAACTGAAAGAAAAATTCTCTACAGATGACAAGCCAATCAGCCAATTAGCACTTCCACTGTTGCTTAAAATATATGAGTGATCCATTTAGGTTTATGCACTTAAATTCTTGGTTCATAAGTCCAAAATCATGATAGAATCAAGAATTAGAGAATACATGATTTGGTGTATCTGTCATATTAAGTGGGCCCTCGAAAGCTTTATGCAAAAAGATGAACTTTTATCTACGTCTTTTTGCTATGCATCCTCCTCTAGTCCTTGTCATTGATAGAATGAAACTTTCACTCATGCAGAGGGTGTGAATCCATTTTTATTACTGTTTCCAGACTAACCATGCCAAATCGTTAGGCGGTGTAAATTAAAACTATCCCCTCATCTATATAATAGTAACTGTTAATCGATCCAACCCAAGAGCTTGAACTATTATGTAGAGAAGAATAAACACATACAAGGCTAGTTAAGTCCTGAAATCAAGCAAAGTGGCATTAAATTTGGCATGTACTATATTTATAGTACCGTCATCTCTCAGCATAAGATAGCATAATTAAATGGATCACCAGCTTATGACAATTTGAATGTTGAAGGAACAAGGAAAATTATATTAAAAGGTAAGAGGTACCACCCAAACAAAACAGAAAATAAAGAAATAAACTATAAATTGAACATGTTAAATCAATTGGACAGTAATGTAGAGGACACGTACTTTTTCTGTTAAACAACTTATATCAACCACAAGGCCAATTAAGGAGTCCATTAAAATTGAATTGTCAAATTGGAATATGCATAAGCAGTATGGACTGCATAAAGTGCACACCTCATTATATGCGAAACCAAAACATGCCAAGAATCCATCTTTTCAATTATCTTTACCAAAGAAAAAAGAATGGTTACTAGTGTCTTTGTAATCCACTAAATATTCCAGCTTTGCCCATCCCTCACTTTATATTTACTAAATCACATCATCCACATGTTCGAATCCCGATATATTAAAGATGAGACGATAAAGTCCATAGCAAGATGATGCAACTTGTACCTGTAGCGAATAAACTCGGATAATGCAGCTGCAGCAGCTTCTCTTTGGTATTTATGATTCCGATTCAAAGAGCTGCTCAAAATTATACATATACTTTGTACCTGTGAAGTTCAGAAACATCCTTCATGTCAATTTTTAAGCATAAAGCAATGGGACTGAAAATTTACTTCATTTATTTATGCCTTATTTCTGTAACGAATGGGCACACAAAGTTTAGCATCTATTAAGCAAAAAAACCAACACGTGATGGTAATAACATACTTTAAAAATCAAATGAGGGAAGCTATTAAGCAAGGAAATGATGGAGGTTTGAATTAATATTGACAATGTAATACAGAGATAAGCAAACCATATTAATAACAACCGATTTCAGAGGTGTATCACACACTGTAGACTACCCAGACATTGACTAACTCCTAAATTGACTACCCAGTCAATGATTGACATGATGTAGTCTACAAATTGTTAGAAAAGATGATTAAAGTTAAAGTATTGGCAGTTCTGTAAAATCCAATATGGAGAACATTTGCATCTCGCACACAGTACAAAGAACTGAGTGGATAATAAGTGAGGCTTACTTCTTTTGGTCTCTTTATGGATATGCTGCCTGCTAGATCTCCAATAAGATTCACCCACTTCTCATCCTCATTTTGCTCCCCATCCCTAGCCAAAATCTAGAGAAAAGAAGAATTATGTTTTCTCCATGTTAAATGAGAACATCACTCAACAGCAAAAAGGTGAATTTGATTTATACCTTTCCCATTTCAAGGTCTCCAACACATTCACAGAATGCCCGGAATGCAGCAAGAAGAGCCCTGCAGAAAGATGGAAGATGTTCACTAGTTCATCAAATTTTAATATTCTGCAAATGCATTAAAACACTACTCACTCAAACCATATAGTTAGAATACTAAAGTTTTTCGATGGCTACTATCCTGTGTTATTTTATCACTTACTGTAGTGGTTCATGCTGACCAGCACCAGCCAGAACATGAGAACTTCCCAATTGGATAATAAGTTCCGTGAGGACATGAGAATAGCTCTGCTCAACGGCTTTTCTTCCAACTTTGCCACCACCCCTGCAGTGGTGATGAAATATCAGAACACTGCATACGTCATCGTGAAGAAAAAACCTGATGGTAGTAACAGGAACCTGAAAAATGCCGTAAGCGCAACAATAGCAGCTTGCAGAAACTCATTGTCTAGATGACCTTCCAAGCCACAGCTGGAAACCTCCACTTTGAATAAATCATCCTTACTGCCTGGGCTCTGGTTGATGATAGATATGATGTGCTCGAGAAAACTATAAGCAAGCATGGTGTGCTGCGAAAATGCCTGCAATAAAAGAGGAAAAAGAAAACATGACATTACAACTCAGAGATGAAACAAGGAAGCCATTAATCAGTGCCAGGATACAAAAAAAATAAAGCATAGAAATAATCATGCAAACACCAGTTGCTTCATAAAAAGAAATAAAATTATATCAAAAGATAAAAGAAGTTCCATAATATTTGTTGAAGTTTTTAAATATTAAATAATGCCTTCACCTGGGTTGGAAAATATAACATGATATCAAAGTAGAAGGTCCGGAGTTCACATCTTCAGGCCCCTATTTGCCTCCTCTTTATATATTTTTACACTTCGCTCCTGGCCCTATGTGTGAGGAGTGTCTGAACATTTTGACACACCTTAACCAACCTAAGCCTTTACATTGGACATTTATAACAATGTCTCATAAGATTTACTATACATGAGAGAGTAATGACCAAGAACAAACTCCCAAAGGCAGGTAATATTTGTTTAATTTCCTAATCTGATTAAATGGAGGGGATGCAAGTAATAAGGCCTGCATAAAGTCACATCTTCACAAACAAAAAGATAAGTCCTATTAACAAAATAACTAAAAGGGGATAGAAGTAGAAGACCTCAGCACATAGAATACCTTCAACTCTGTTTTCCCCAAAGGGAATATAGCTTATGAAATTATTCAATCGTTTTTCCCCTTGTAATGGAATGTCATCATTTATGCATGGTTTACCAGGTTATTCTCCCACAAACAAAGATCTCTTCTCCAGATTTTATTTCTTTAAGAATTGATCATTAATCCGCATTCTTTGTCAAAAGATGAAACCTAGTTTTTAACTCTTAACATTAATATGAGTACGTTAGAATGGAGTTTGGCCCATAGACTCACCCTCCAAGGACTAACTTGGTATGAGAGTTATGGCATATACACCACATGATGTAGACATCCTACGATTTCACTGGCAGAAATGGTACTGCCCCCAACAACCCAAAACACAATGACCACTATATTGAACAGAAACCAAGAAAAATGCATTCAATATGGATAAGGTAATGATTTGTATAACAATAAATTGTAGCTCACATAAAAAGCATCCTGCATAGGCCATCCACCACGTAACCTTGATATATCCTTTGTAACTATGTCCCTCCCTGCAGCAGCCACTACTTCGTTGAAAACAGCCTTTGAACTAGTATTTTCAGCAAGAGAACAGATCTTTGGACAGTTAAGGGTACTCTGTTGAGGACACCAAGTGATAAAGGACAGCACATACAATACTGAAATTGAAGATATTGCTATGTCTATAAATAGCAAAAGATACGGCACTGAGTGTTTCCAGGCGTAACTGCTTCTCAGCTACATGATTTGCCGCAGACAGCAATGATTGGGTTGTCCTGCATGTGTGAATCACAAAGTATAATTGCCTAGATGATTATGTTAAATGAAAATACTCACACATTTTCCTTCTCTTAGTTATTACCTCAAAACATCATTTTCATTCAGCTCAGCCCCCCTCTTAGAGACAAATTCAGTGACTGCCTGAATAGCCCCTTCCGCTGATTGCTTTATTTTATCACAAATAGCTGTTGTGCAACCAAACAGAGTAGATAGCAGCTACAATAATCATCAATAATAGTCTTAGTCCAATAATGATTAAGTATACTTTGGTACCATGAGTAATCATGAAAGATGAATTTTCTACCTCATCTTTTGTCAGTAACCCACAGACAGAGGAAACTATTCTATTGAACACCTCAGAGGGATCGATAGAAGCATCCTGTATACAAATAAAACCAATATGAATACTTGAAACAACTGATTCCCACTGGTTGAGCCTCACCACTAACCACCAACTCTTTTCCTTAAGACAACCTCGAGTGGAGATATATGCAATGTCAAAAAAAGAAAGAAAAGAGTACATGAACAGGGGATATCTAAATGGACTTACACTCCGTAGTATAGCTATGACATCCTCGAGGGATGATAAGGCACTATAGGATGATTCCACATCCACGACACTAGCAGTTACAGGCCGTGGAAGAGAGAGGGAGATAGTGAAAAGTTGATCAAGAATCTGGGAGTGGAGACAAGAAATTGACAATATCACATTCAGTGAAAAGTAAAGAAAATTCTTGATGGGACATGATCCACCGATAAAAAGTTGTTGGTACTTGGTAACTGGAACCATGACATCTGTTGCAAGAGACCTTTTTTTTGGGTTAATTACAAAAAAGGGAAAATTGTACTAACTAATTACTAACCTCAGCTGAAATCTTCCTGACTTCAGATTCTGTGTCTGCACAACGTGGTAGATATGCTATAACCCTATCTCCCAGTGATAACCCTTCACGACTTGGCAACACATATGCCGCTGTTGACAAGAACTAACAGATTTAGGTCAGTGAAAAATAAACAAATTTAAGAAGCTGTAGCAATTAATGTTATTACTTGGTAAGCTGGAAAAATTCCCAAGCAGGCTACGGTCAATTTGCTTGCTATGAGTACAGGTTCCATGACAGCCCAGTGAACAATATCCAGTGGCACAAAGCATGCGAAACTTGGTAAGCATCTTATATGCTGCAAGACAGCCTCTTTTTCTTTGATAATCCACTGGGGAAGCGACATATTTATCAATCTGTCTCAATATATGCAACAGCTGCTCAGCCCTACTTCGTCCATCTTCCCCACTAAATGTAAAACAGAGTGGTTATCAGAAGAGCACTACAAATTTTACTTGCAGACAAGTAGGGATTGAAGACAAAACCAACACTAACACTTCAAAAAACGTTAATATTTCAAACAGGAATAGTGACATTGTCATCACTGTTTTATCTTACAGCGGATTAAATGCCACTGCCCAGAGCCTGGTTAATCATATTAGATGTATAGGTACAAAAACTAGCTAACAAGATAGATGGCCATAGTGTAATGTAAACAGAAAAGGGAGAAAATGGAAGACATACAATAGACAGATCAATATTCAAAAAAAGAACTTCTGTATCAGCACACATTTTGCTGGAACATATTGTAAAGCCCATTCCCAAGTATAGTAGTTCAATACTATAACTAGTCTGTCAACACTTTTTATTTTGCTCAATAGACTGCTTGTCCATGGTCTATCTGAGCAGGTCTCGTCTAAACTTTGTTAAAAGTAATATAAAGGCAGATTGAAAGTTTGTCTGTACATCCTAGCATGTGTTGGCCAGCGCTTCGTTGTCATCAGGGGAAGGCACTCTCAATTCATCAAGGTTTGTTACTACCTGCTAGCACATGCTGGTTAACATTCACCCCTTCTTCTTCATGTTGCCCAAAGTAATATTATGTGTTCAAGAAGCTTTCCAACCAAAGAAAGCCAACTGATGAAGAAAATTGCTTTCCATGGCTTTCTAAGGAAAAGCTATCCTACCACACAATTCAACTCCCATCATCCCACAAATAGATTTACAGAAAGTGCAGAGCCTTTAAAACTATTCCAGACCAACACATCATCAGAGAAATGACAAATGCCTCCCTACTCCTTGCAATAAGAAGAAATTTCAAAATCAACTTTTTAGCGCCATATGGCCACATTAGATGTCACCCCAGATGAAAATTCTATTTTCCTTACCAACATTAATAGAAGTTCAACACGAAAAACATCCCAGCCCTCTCTACTTAACCTCCATAACCTGGAACTATGTAGTGTTCTTATATTTCTGTTTCTCATGAGAGTTTTCATGTTTCAGCTTAGTAGATAATGTTTTTATAGGGATGTATGTTCCACTGGAATGAAGCCACTCAAACATGAGTGAGGGCTTTTTTAAACATGGTATCACCATGGTACACGAAATTCAAATGGCCACCAGCATTGAGTACTGGCCATATTTGACCATGTCTTGCGTAGCGCAGAATGTTAAGCTCAACTCTTAATCACCTTTCAATCCTCCCTATGTGTTGCTTTCCCAAACTACAATAAACTATTTCCACATTCTCTTTATATTTCTCTCACTTGCATCAAGAAATTTTTAGCAAGGATATCATCAAAAAGTTCAGGCATGAGATTGGACATTGTTATTCTTATAAACACATGGACAATCAAGTGCAAAAAGCAACCCAGTACAAGACACTAAAAACCAGGGGAAAATGTCTAGATGCTCCTATTACTTTATTCACTCATATCTTCATTCCCTGACCCTTTTGTATGGTTAAAGATCACCGTGTATCATTTGACAATGCACGAAGCGGCCACCCATCCATTAATTGTTACATCTCCAACATCAAAGAACCAATTATACTTGGAAGAATATAAGACTACTTTAAAAAAAGCAGGAAGCTGACCCCTCTCCTTAACCTCTGTAAACGGACCACCAATATACGCCACTAGAATGACAGACACCTAACCACAGATGAAGAGAGGGCATTGTCCATATTGTAACGGTACAACAGGACCCAATTTTAATTTTTTATTTTTTTTTAAAAAAAACATATATCAGGGAGTCAAGTTAGTTATCAAACAAAGTCCAGGTAGAGAATGGCTATATTTCCCCAAAAACAAATGACAAGCATTTGATCTTTCTGGAGATTAGGTAACGCAGCAAACCACAGGATGTTACATACCTTGTGAGAAGAATTGCACATAGAAGATCAATCAAATTGTTTATCAGAGGATTTACAACATCAATTGGATCATTTGGTAGGGCAAAGAACCCCAAAGTGGCCTGTCCAATTTTTTGGAAAGAGAGAAACAACACTGAGAGAAATACGAGGTAAATGACTAGAGTTGGAAATAAAATGAGAGCACAGGTTTCAACCTTCAAAACATAGTTTCTCGTCTCGATTGTTAGCTTTGGCTCCACAGAAACTAAAGTAGTACAAGCACTCAAGGCAAGGGCCTGTACAATTTCCAAAGAAAGCAACTCGATAAGGTTGCAGAAAATAGATTATAACCCTTATTTGACACGAAAATAACAATGTAGGTACCTGAGTAACACTGATTTGGCACAAAAATAATCAATCAACATTACCTGAGTACATAGAAGTTCAAGATTGGAATCTGTCCAACCATCATTATCATCCCTTCCCATTAATGTTAATATATAATCTAGCAATTGATCCCTTTTTTTTAGTGGGAATGGTGCACCACTTTCCGCTGCATTTATGACAGCACGACCTGCATCAGAAACTCGCCATCAAAGCTGCTGCAAGATTCACAAAACTAACAAAATAAACCAATGATTTATTTAATATAATGACAACAGAGAACTCAATCCCTTCAGCTCACTGTCATTTAATTGTCAGAAACACAGAGTCTTATTGTCACTCAGGCAATCATCTAAGGAAATATAGCAACAATGCTCTCAACAGTATGAAAATAACTCAGACACTGCTCTAATATAATAAATGTGCAAACTTCAAGAAACCACGTGACTGACAAGAATTACCATCAATTTTGATCATCTGAACATAACATGTTCCAAATCCTTCATTCATGAGCTTTTAAGTGAAAAACTTGGGCACTTGCAATATTTTCGCCATTAGAATAACATGACTAGCGATCTCCATTGGTTGCTTTAGTATGTCTATCAACTTGTCAAGCATCCATTCTGAAGCAACTCAAGATTTGATATTAAGTCCATCTTCTAATTTTCCCACATCTTGCTAGTCACCTACTTTTAGTCTATCGGCGTCTACTGTTCATAGAACTCGAAATTCTATAAATATTTTATTGAAACTTTCCTCCAAGCATGTTGCACAAACAAATCTAGAAATTAAAATGATAAGGCTAGCACTAAGAGCACACCTAACAAATCAATAGCAGTGATAACGGCCTGCTTTGCAGTAGGGTGCCGCACATGAAGAAGTCGTGAAAGCATATTGGTCCCCTGCAGTAGTAAAAAGGTGCAACGAAACAAAAAGCCATAAAGATTATGAACAAGGTTGTTCTAATCGTATCTTCTACAGCTAAACTCATACAAAAGCAGAAAAAAGTTAAAACATAAAATTTTTATATACAAATCAATAATCACAGCTTAAACTTCAAACATTTAAAGAAAAACAGTAATCTATAGGTTGGGAACTCCGGATGCGCAGCTTCGCAATACATTGATGCAGTTTGCAGTTAGTTCAATGACCTGTCTTTTTTTATCAATGCATTGAGCTATGATTTTTCTTAACAGTTGATGCACTGGACGATTTTCCAGCTGATTTTCCAATGTAAGTTACGTAATGTAATCTTCTCATTGCACACACTCATTATCCTCTAATTCAGTTGTAAATATATTCATTCTACTTCTAGTATATTTCAGTTGTTATCACACAATAATCCTCATAAAAAGGAGATCAAGAAAGAGCGGTCATACAACAAGTGCATCAATCCTAGCTTGGATTACTGTTGATGGAGCATATCTTGCAGCATATCCATACATCAAAGCTAAAGCAGCATGTATATCATCAGACTCCATCCCTTTAAAACTATCTGAAAAGAAAGAAAGGAACCTGCAATAGTTTATAGAAGATCAAAGAGAGTGAACAAATTTAACTAGACAAACAATAATAACATGCATGGAAACAATAAAAATAGACGGAATGACTGAAACTAATTCAGCAATTAGCCCTAAAATTGGCTATTCAGTTTACTTTCTCTCCACTCCCCTTCCCAAGAATAAAAAAGGTAAAGAAAGAAGATAAAAAATTTCAATGTCATTCTCAAAAACTAAGGGTGCAGAGAACTTGGGAACCTATGGAAAGGGTAGGTACTAAAGGTCACGAGGTAGAGTCCAGGTTCGAAAAGATCAGACTTGGAGAATACATGCTAGGTCTCAGGGCATGGCATTGTACCACCGTGTACCCAGTAACACATACAACGGTACATGAATGATTCAATTTTTAACAAAGTCCTCTCTTTTCAAGTTACCAACTTTTACTGTAATAAGCGTACTTTGTGCTTTGAAACTTGAATCTTTACAATTAAGTATAATTTACTAGTGTCCCTAGGGAACCTGCAAGAATGGCCCTAACTAAGAAAACAACCTGTAGATTTCACAAAAATATAAAATTTGACCATGCTGATTGTTCATCAGCAAACATGAAACAATCAAGTTGGCTGTTCAGAAAAAGATAAGTAAAAGGGAAAACATCCTTCTCTCTAAGATGGCTTTCCACATTTTCACACAAAATCGAGCCGAATATGGTATGCCCACCTCTGAACAAAACTTTGACAGACATTATCCAGGATATCCTTCAACTTTTCTAGTACGGTATCTAGGTGAGATGCCGCAACCTGAAACAGAGAGAAGCTAACTCAAGAAAGCAACTACAACATGAATAACTTAATAACAAAGTCCTAATTTTAGAGTACCAGTCCCATGGCTTTTGCTAAACCAAGCCTGTTAGTTGGATTTGAAATATTAGCTTGTTTATACATCCAGGCAATCTTGTCATGTACATAAGCTCTGTCATCAACTTTCTGAAGCAGCACACCAAGACACCTGTCAAATAAATGATGAAAAGTTCATATAAACCATTTAACATATGCATGCTAATGTTCAATAAACAAATACCAGGCAAATGCAGCTTAGTTAAATATCATAGGCTCGTCTAGCTGCCAAAAATGTACAAACATGCAAAGGAAACCAGTAAAGAATTCAATATGTAAGACCCAAAGTGAAAATATATCTGGAAATCCAAAGAAAAAGTCTATACCAACTTTCAAGCAAATATTGGCATTTTCAATAGAGAGCTGCCACAGTTTATAAGCTTAAGCTACTAGAATTAGGTGGAGTAGTTTGTAAATTTTAAATACTCTTATCACTCCCCATTACATATACGATGGTCTTTGACCTTTGACCTGCCAAAATATCCCACATCACTTTACTACAAAGGTTGACTAGACTCTGCATACATGCTCTTTCCTCTATGTAATAGCTTAAACTTTGGGATGCAATTTCTTTCATAGTAATAGGATCCAAGTCTATTATAATCTCCCATTCATCCATTACATGTACCGCTCTTAGCAGTCCCATGTGAGGGGATGTTTTGTCTCGCGTCACTTGACCACAAAGTTAACTAGGCCTTATATCCTTGTATTGCATGTTTAATAACCCAGTTAGACATTGAAAATTGATAGTACTGCGCTTCATAAGATTAAACATGTCTGATAAGCATTGACTTAAAATTGGGAAGTTGGGGGGGTTACTCAATTCATCAAATAGTTTTTTAAAATAAAAATTAATGGCAATTAGAATCCTGCAAATACATTTCTAAAACCTACCTATAATGACAATTGTTCTATGTTAGGTAAGAAATTGGTAATCTTCAACTATCAAATTTCAATTATCATCATAAACTTTGATATATATATGATTATCTACACTTTCCCGACAAAAAAGATTATCTACACTTAAGATTTAGTACTAAATTCTCCATACTGACTTTTTAGTTTCATCAAAGCCTGTAGTCTCCCTCCACCATCACTTGAACTTTTAGGTTGGGCTTTCCAACATGACTAAAGTGCGGAAATTGAATATAATGGGTAAGAAAATAAGGGGACAGGACCTCTACTCTGATACCATGAAGAATTTATGGGACCAACACCTATTATTCTCAAAATTTAAGCTTTTAGAAGAAAATGTTCTTTATTATTCAGAGACTCTAACAACTAACAACAGATATTAAACTTCATTTGGTGATGAACAAAATAACTAAAGTCATAGGTCGTTCAATCAAATATGATAGCAAATACAACTCACCCAAGTCATGCTTGAATACCTAATCAAACGGGTGGACCATCTTTCCTCATGACGAAAAAGAGCTAAAATGCAAATACAGGATGAAGTGGCTATTAACACACCTCCTCTCATTTAACTTAGTCAATTTCGATTGCCTATAGTCATTTTTCTAAGCAATGCATTTGATGGTCATCAAGACAGATAAATAACTCAACTTGCTCTGTTATCTTCCCATTATCATAAAGCTTCGGTTGGGCTTTGTTAGAATATTTAAATAATAAACCACACCTTCATCTAAAAATTAAGCTTTTAGAATAGTTGGCAGTGGTCCCACAAAATCTCACATGGTATCAGAGCTAGGAGGTCCTAAGTTCGAATCTTCCAAGCCCCTATTTGCCTCCCCAATTTAATTTCCACGCTTAGTACTAGGCAAAAGACCAGACTAAGCGTGAGGGGGAGTGTTAAAATATTTAAATAATAAACCACACCTCCATCTAACAACTTAAGCTTTTAGAATAGTTGGCAATGGTCCCACAAAATCCAACATGCTTCAACAACCTACTGACCAAATGCACTTCACTTTTCCTTTGGGAGATTCTATAGTCTAGTCCAGCAATTTACGGACCAATTCTGTATGTAATATAGACGATTGGATCAAAATGGAAAAAATTTCAACTGTTGAACAATTATAAAAAGATAATAAATTACGGACATTTAAGGAATTTTACTGACTACAACATTGTCAAATTTGCTATCAATTAAAGAAAATTACAACATAAGAGAACATTTACTCACTGATAGGTTCTTTAACTTGACAAACTAAGAAGTAATGTTAAGATCATAAAGATAATTTACTGAGTATAGGAAAAGATTTACAATAAATTCAAGTACATTATGATTCTTCATGGAAAGTCAAGTTAGCTAGAATATTTAACCTCATAAGAATTTAAGGTAAACTAATACAATTGAAGGATGGTTATCAACTTGTTTACAAGGACTAATAGGAAAATTACAAAGGTTAACGACACTACCATCACTTACGACAATGTAAGGTATTTTACTATGCTATTGGTTGATTATTAAGTGTTACCATCTTTATATCATGAACACTCTAGACAAATTACAGTCCTTAAAGGAATTTTACTGGTTAAAATGCGGACAAGTTACGACAGTTACAGATAAATTATGACGCATGCCTATAAGTATAAGCGACCTTGCAATAGTTTTATGTAAATTACAATAGATTTTCTGAAATTTCAAAAACCTTTGCTTACATGATCCTAGAAGAACTCATTGTCCTTGTTATGGTTCATTACACCGTAAAACCTATTACATCCCGGATGTAGATTAGCCAAGTCTCCACATGTCAAGAACCCTTACAAGTTATAACTTAAAAATTAAATTTTTACTAGGAAATGAAATATGGAACCATCCTCTTTGTGTCAAAACAATTAATAATGGGTGAAGCAAATGAAGGCAAGCTATAAGGGTGCACTTCTCATTGATCATGTAAGGTGTGCATGTAATTGTGGTACACAAAGGCCAACAACTAAAAGAGTATGCTTGATAAGGTCAAGAAGAAGTTGACTTCTATGTTTCACCAAACATAATTCTATGGAGGGTACATAAATGACAATTTCAAATGCACATATTAACTTATGGAACACAAAGTTTAACACATATTAACTTATTGAACCATCCTCTTTCTGAGTCAAAGTTTATAGGAGATGCTAGATGTTATAGGATCTCAAGAGACAGGGAGATGAAATTACTCAAAGACTACATCTTTACTCAAAAAGCTTGAAGAAAACATTGCATAAAAGCTGCATTTATAGATCATTCAATGACAGAACACAACCCTAACCTAAGCTAATACTTACCTAACAGCTAATTCCTAACATCATTAATTGGACTTCAACGCTGTCCCTCAAGTTCAAGCATGTCAATCTTGCAAGTAACATGATAACAGGAGGAACAACTTCCTTCCACCGCTGAATTATCATGCAAGCCGGACCTTACAGAACATAACGGATGTGAATACAATAAATTAGGTTTAGGACAACGACAATCATGTTAGTAGGGCCTTACACAACTGGATGTAACCCACATCATCATTGGATTTGACAGAGAAGTAGTGAAGAAACAAAAGAGAGATTCAAAAAACACCCTCTTCCTCACACAACCGTTGTAAGAACGTGTGACAACCCAGCACCACAGATTGCAGCAAATTAAACCACATCACAGCTAAACACTCAATCCTCGCTGCTAAATGGCAGTTGGCTAGCAGGTATGCTGTCAGGTAAGTACTAGCTTAGGTTAGGGTTGTGTTCTGTCACTGAATGATCACAATGACAAAACAGCAACATACTTCAGGGACCAATAATAATTTCAAGACACATTCACATAATGTTCTTAAGAATATCCTTGAAGGAACTTAACAGGATTCATTAAATCTAATCATGAAAATAAGTGTTGAATAAGAAAAGTTGTTATGGAACCAGAGACTTACCGGTGAAGCAATGCAGAATGTTCATCATCAGAGGTGTACAATTCATATTGTCTGGTGAAACTATTTCCAAGAGAAATCACCCAATCATTGTCTTGGATCACATCCAAGGATTCAGCAAGAAACTGCCAGCCAGAAACAACAATAGACATCATTGGTTATAGTACTATGAGCATGAGAAACATTGTTTGTTTATCTATTGCCATGGCTTCATCATTTGTTTCTCCATCATCAGAAATAAGTCAAGTCAATTTTCTTTGCACAAAAATTAAGCATCTACCACATTAAAAGCAAAAATGAACAACTGGACAAGACCATAATAGATGTAACTATCAACCAGTTAGGCAATCATCATCCTATACGGTTTCAATGATAAAAAAAAACAAAAATGAGAGCAATGACAGGATAGAAGACTTTAAGCTGGCCGACCAATCGAGCATTTTTTAAAATCAACATTAATAACTTCAATCAACATGTCAACTTGTTAAAAATTCATGATTAATATACTTTAATTTCTTTCTGGTTCTTCTCTTGAATTATCTAGTGCCAATTGAGTGTCTTAGAATATCAATTGCATTAATTGTTGACATGCACTTATTTACATTGCTCACACAATTCAAATCATCTATCACTTCAAGATCACAATTACCATAATCTGGTGTTAAACATCACGAACACCATTTCAAGAACAAAATCCTCTTTGAATAGTTCACACTCTTTTTATTTCAAACAATTGAAAACTACCTTGCAAGGTGCAAAAAAGCCACTAAAGAGAAAAGAAAAGAGAAAAGGAAGCATACATTAATAATCATGTCATCCCACGTTTCTTGATATGAAGGATCCAGCTTCAGGTCCTCTGTGTCACTAACATATGCCTTCATTTTTGGAATCTAGAGCTTCCAAGAAGAAAACAAATCAAACTTTATGAGTAATTATTTTTTATACAGTCTCTCCTAAATGACAGCACGACCAGATTAACATGGAAATTTTATATAATGGCTATCTCCTAAATGCAATTTCATGCAAAACAAGAAGCTAACGAACAAACTATCCATCAAAGACAAAATATGCCATGTCCCCTGAGCAGAAAATCAGAGAGAATCAATCAATCTCATAAATCAATATAAACACAAACAATAAACCCACTGCTGGAGCCCAGGTTTGGTTGACTATTGACAATAAATATTTGCTAATTTGTCTTATAAAAAATGCACATGGTATGCTCAACCACCAAGATTTTCAAACATGCACAAAAATACTAAAGTGATACAGGAGAACAAAGAATGTGTACTTTGCTATGCAAGGGTTACGATATGTTTTGGAAGATTCCCTAGGAGGTGAATAAATAAGAGGACAAGAAAATAATTTTCCTCCTGTTGTTTGGAAGTGTAGGAAGTTTAGGTGAACATATATAAAGAACTTGATTTTTCTGAGATTTCCTAGAAAGGAGATGAACAAACCTCTCCAGCAGAAGAATATGCAGAAATTTTCTTCACGGTATAGGGTTGGTTCCACTTTACAGGAATTGATGAAAGAGCAATTTAAGTTCTGTTTTCAAAGTTTTTTGCAGTCATTACTTAGGTTTCAAGTGTCCTTAGAGTATTGGTTTACTATCCTAACTAGGATTCCTATAAATAAAGGATTTTGTGCCTATTTAGTTTTCTTTAAGGGTTGTGAACAGGTTAGAGTTTTCATATTTGAGCAAAGTTTCTTTTCAGGAGAGTAGTCCATTCTTTTTCCTGGCCTTGAAGTCTGGAAGACAATTGTTTTTTTAGATTGTCATTCCTTTAAAGTTGTTGTTTTGCTTCTTCAAATCTTTCATCATAACCAAACACTTTATTCATGTCTTTTGCACCTGCAACATTAGAAAAAATAAATGGCAATACATACTTTCATTGCTGAACTCACCTCATCCTGCCAGAACAAGTTGACATTTCTTGGAAAGAGAGGTGCCAGGTAATAGAGAACCTGCAACATTAAATAGTCGTGTGAGAATAAATGAACACTTCTATAATAGAGTAATTAGTTTCTTGCCTTCTTAATTGTTCAAGAAGGAGAAAAGACAACCGCCAACTCCTAAATTACAATATTATTCTCCTCCGAAACAAGAACTGACACATAGAGTAATTTGTCTAGCAAAACAAACTTCCATCTTATGAGAAATTGTTTCTGCCATTTAAACTCTATTTCCAGTATATAGCTAATGAAGGCTCCAGAGCTAACGTCAACAAACTTAAGCTTCTTATAGACAGCATAAGAGAGAAAGCCATACTTACTGTTAAAATATGAGTTGCCAGTTGCCGTCGTTCCAAAGGATCATGAAGAAGAACCACCAAGCGGGCAAAAAGCTCCTAATTGTTTCAACACACACGTGATGATAATTTTCATCAAACATCAGACAACATGAGAAGTTGAAATTCATTGTTAACTCTGGCGCAGCCCCCACCTCAGGAGAAGGAATATCAGGACGAGCTTTGCAATCACTTAGCACGCTTTCGGTATTATTGTAAGTTTGATGTCTGCATAGTTCTGAGATACATCTGCAGACCTGTAAAGAAAAGAAACCCCTACAATCACCTGAGAGAAGGCAATGCTTAGTGCAAGCATCCATCCGCTTAAACATGCACAGGTTTCAGCCCAGTTGAACAATGTTGAACAAGTTAGTCAGAAGGCAGGTAGACTTGGAAAAAAAAAATCAATTCAGAGTAAGAGTACTGCTGCTACAAACATAATAAGAAGAACACTAACTGTGGCCACCGCACTGGTATACATCCTTGGAATTATCATCTTCAAAAGAAAAGGCCAAAGAATATGCTGCAAGAAACTTAGACATCAGTAAACTCAACTATGATAGACCACATAATAACATGCCTAGGGATGAAACTGGCCCACCTCCATCTCAGGAATCGTTATCGTCAGCAAAAGAAGACCTTTCTCACAAATTTCCCTTAATTCAGCTGGATTAACCACTCCAATCTTCACCTGGAAGCCAACAGCATGGTATTTAATAATTGCACATAAATAGCCCAATACGAGTTATGATTATATTAATTAACTAAAGCAGTTTGGCCAGGTCCAGACTTCTCATCAAAGATTAATAGGAAAACAAGTCTGGCTTTAAGCCAATCAAAACCATGCGAAGCTCAAAAACCAAGGGTGTAGTGGTAATTTAATTAAGTATCTTTCTTAATCCCCCCAACCAGTAGGCTATAGGTATTCCTGTTTCTGAAAGCTTTCTAAGTTTTTCGAGGGGTGGGGTTGGAGATAGTTGGGGGCTCCAGGCCGAGTGTATACCTCTTAAGGACAAATCACTTTGGTCATTAACCATTAGATTTCCATCTCTGCTCTAACTTAGCACAGAGATCACTCCATGCTTAAATTACATGATGCAGAACGCTCTCCACAAATCCTTTGACTGCTTTGTAATCTGTCTACATCTCAACTAACCTGGATAGAAGGCGAGATTAAGAAAATACATCTTTCAAGCATAAAAATTTAGTGATTTAAAGTTGTTACTTCAATTAACAGACCCAATCCTGGCTGCCACAACTTTCTGTCAGAGAGGTACTCTGTCACCCATGGAAAACAGCGCAAAAAAGTGGTCAACTGATGTGAGAGATATCAACAGCACCTCTTGACAAAATTTCTTCACAGATGTTTCATAAGAAATCTTCACCTAAGTAATTCCCATGCCCCAAATACAGCTCTGGAGGGTCTCTAAGTACGCTCAGATCTTCCCAAGCCAAGGAGAACAGAAGGCAATAGACTCGCATTAGTTTTCCAACTAGCTTGCACAAAAATATCATCCCTCCACCTCTTAAGACATATGCTCGATATAGATTCCAAGAACGACTCCTGACATACAATGGTTCAAAACACCATAGAACAAGTCAAGACTGCAAGTCACCCCACTTTCAATCGTTATTTTCCTTCCAGTCTCCATTTACATATCCATGTAATTAGGTCCAGAAGTAGTAGTCCATATGTAAGTTTTGGCTTAAAAGCAAGTGTTAAGAAATACGATAGATATACACAGTAGGCCCATTTCCTAATAACTAAGATCTGGTTTCGCACAAGCATCAGAGTTCAGATATATGATTGATATATATGTGGCTTTGTTTTATGAGGGCTCGAGTTTTTTCACAGCATCCATGTTATTCAAATAAGGACTATAGACACTTGCATATAATATCAAAGGGAGATGAAGCATCAACTTATTTGCAGCAACTCAAATGCCAATCACGAGGAGCAAGTAAGCCATCCGTCTCAAAGCGCTTCAAATTTTATCAATATCTATGAATATATTCTAGGCAGTCAGAGTTAGTTCCTTCATCTCACATCTCAAATATATGGACTATAAGAAATTCAACATTTAAAGTCAGAAAAGAACCTCCAATTTCCTATTCTGGATCTCCTTGAGCTTTCACGAGCAGTTCTCTCATAATCTGACAAAGCACAATGGCGGACAAGGTACTCCACAAACAACTCCCCAGATGGACCGACCAAGTAACAGTGTGAAGCCATGACTACAATCAGCTACAATCAAACAAATTACCTTGTAAGATGACTTTGGAGGTGTTATTGCTAATAGGGACCGTGAATTAGCTGCAATACCTCTGAAAGTGCCTTTCGCACGCTCAAACTTTGCTCATCTAATAAAGATTTCACAGCTTCTACTAGTGAAAGCCTTTTGCTGTGCCACGCTTCGGACAACCTTCAGTGTAAAACAGAAAGAAATTTGACCCAGCTAAAAAGCAAAGATAAAACCAAAAAAATTCTGGGACAAAAAGTAGAAACCTTGGTACAAGATGCTTCAGAACACAAATTGCACCAAAAGTCAAAGATTCTTCTTTCAGCCTGCATTTCTAATGAAAGAGACAATACAATGACTTCAATTTAAGGTCCAACTCAGCTGCATCTAAGACTATTTGCCAGCAAAAAATTAGATTATAAGCCAATATTAGACACATATGACTTTTGCTCTATGCAAACACTGGTATAACAAAACGAAGATTCAATGAGTATTTTGTCATTTGAAGTAACTCACACTCATGAGGAACCCAAACAAGTCTTCAGGATATACAGAGCCAACCGTCAAAAAGCAGCGTTGAACTTCATTGTATGTCTGCACAAAATAAAATATATGAAAAGAAGATAATAACAAGGATTTTCTGGACAGCCACAAACCATTACAGAACACACCAACTAATTTACTGAAATGACCTGTCAGTCTAGGAAAGAATATAAGAAGTCATCATTGTTAAATGGTAATGAATCATCAACAATGTATCATCAGAAAATAGTTGCTTTTTTTTTTTTTTTTTTTTTTTAATAATGTGTCATGCCTTGCCACCACCATATGCTGAGGTTCCTCTTCATTATTTTGCTCTCTAGTTTTATGTACGTCTTCCTCCTAAGAAGAGCACTTCAGCAAGACCAGAGATGACATTCTAGTTTCTTTTCAAGTTTGTCTTCTTTAATCAACAAGACATGGGAAGGAATGGTGCTATTTCAGTCAAGTTAATGCCTAGGGAAATGTTGACTCTACCAACTGCACCAACTTTGTTATCTCTTTCCAGCTTTCTTCAGATGGCTCAACAGCCACAAGAGTCATGAATTTGCAAAAATTGCATAGAGAAAACTGCTTAGCTGACATGCGATCGCACCTTCAGTCCAACTGAGAAATCTGCGCGCTCTTTGCCTTCATCATTTACACAAACAATCGCAAGAAGGGTAGAAAGTATGACTGTAAGATCCTACATGAAAATATTTTCATCAATTTCTCCAGCAATAAATAAATTATAAGCAAGTCTGAACTATTCTTCCCAGAGATACTTAACAGAATACGCAGTAAGCAGTAACAGCTTAGTTACAATTTCATTAATGAAAAAGCATCAGTCCAGATGAAACATTTTAAGCAAATGAACTGGATTAAAAGTTGACCATAGATGCTTTTATACATGAGTCATGCCATACATTCGTGCAGTTTCCAATTTGTATCCACATGACATAGAGAAGCACTTTTCGCTCCCCATGGAACAGAGGATGGAGTGAGGTCAAATATTGCAAACAGATATTTCATCAGAGAGGGTGCTCTTTGACTCCAAACACAAATTGATTTAGTCCCTCTTCAAGCAACCTACCCTACCTAGCAACCTACCCCAGCTAACCCCGGACACCCACCACAACCATCATCTTCCTGTGTTAAGGGTATTTTCATATAATTGCCGACTTGGTATTCAATACTTGAAAACTCTATCACAAGCTGTAGGTCACTATCAGAGTTGACAACAATAAAGGCAGACCTTGTTCACATACTCCACATTGATGAAGGATGATGAAAAGACAGAATCTGAGCTATGAAGTTAAAATTGATGGACATTCTCATTTTATAAGTTCAGCCAAGAAAATAAAGACAGGTGAAAAGAGAAGAAAATTTGATAATGCATACTGACCTCAAAGTCAAGCAAAGGAGGACCACTTTCAGACATCAAAGAGGAATATAAGACATTATAAAGACTGCATGTAGCCAGGTATGCAGTTTCTTGATCTCTCTTGTACCTATCATGAGTAAGTACAAAAGACATATGAAAAGGACTGAGATTGCAGACCCTGTCATGAGTCAATACCTGCATGCATAAGCTTCTAGTATGCATATTTGCAAACTCATTTTATAAGTTGAACAGGAAAAAAAACACCAAATAGTTTCTTTTGATAGTTAAGATTAAGCACAAACAAGAAAAGCATGAGACCATCACACATCGACAAGCTATAAATATGATCATCTTCTTCAAGCAATACAAAGTAACCATCTTACAAATCTAATACTGTGGGAACTAGCTTTGGTAAAGCCCCTTTTAATTGTGTGCGAGTGATAAGGCCAACCATTTGTCCCAATGCTTCCACAGAAGTTGTTCGCACCTATTAGAAGGAACAGATCCAATGAGAATCTATTTCTAAACGACAAAAATAGGCAATTAAATCAGTCAATCAGCTTAAAGTTACAGCTCAACAAAAACAAAGTTTTATCCCCACTAAATGAGGTGTTCATGCGCATCCTCTTACAGATACATTATTACCAAACCTTCAGTAAAATCCAAGTATTCCACCATTACCCTAGCACTAACTCTTTTGATCTGACATCCCATCCAGAAAAAAGAACAAACAAATCTTCATCAGAGCTTTTGAAAACCATTGTTTAACACATTAAAACAACCTCAAAGGTTCAAATGAGTTTCTCTCACGTTATGTTGAATTATACCACTTGTTCCTTGGAAAAGATAATTTCCACTTTGATCTGCTCATGAGTATCTACAGATCCATCGAAGCATTTGAATGTTCATAATACCCATTTTATACGCATCTCTAGGCTGTCCACTATCTCACAATGCATCTGTGACCTTATACTTCTCCCGGAGAATTTATCCTTAATCTTAAGCGGCATTCTGTAGCCATATAAGAATTAGATGCCTTTCTCCACTTGATTGATCCTTCTTTTATTATGTAGATGAAATCTCCATCAATATTTGCATTTTATGCAAAATAAATCTAACAGATCGAGAATGTTGTGCTTTACCTATTAAAATCTCCACTTTTCACACTTTCTTTTAAGCCATTTATTTGCTGGGTTGGGACTCTAAAATCTTTATATTGACCTAGGTGAGCCAAAGACCTAGAATTCAAATTTTGCAAACATAAAATTGAGCTTCAAAGTTGAACTTACCAAAACTTTATTTTCAATAACTATCGACAATTAGGTCAAGGCTTCTATGTCCAGTGAAGAAGTCTAGTTTTGGAAAGGTGTTTGATCAGCACATAACAAAAAGAAGATTAACACTTGTCTCTTGCTATTATTACCCCAATCTTACAGCTTAATTTTAAGCGAAATAAAGGAGAGTCAGTCTAATTTCCTGATGTAAAGAAAGATGATAGCAGGTACACTGAAATATCGATTTTCTATCTGGATGTTTTCTTACAGTTTCTCTCTGTAATTTTGTATGGGTGGGTACCCCCTTCATATCTTCATAAAGTGAAACTATTTAGCTTTCAGAAAAACAATACAACGACCATTCTTCTTGGAAAAAATCATCTATTTTCAGCCCGCAAGGACCAACTCTTGTAAGTGGAATCACATCATCTGATAGCAAAGTCATGAATAACCTTTCCCTCCTTACTTTTTTCTCAAACCGAAGCCACTCTTTAAAAGCCTCTGTAGTTATTTGGCTCTTTAACCATGTCACTTTATACATAAACTTTCCACACTGTAATTCCTCAAATCAAATTCTAGATGTTCCCCTACTTATCCAATAGTTCTCACTGGAATCAACTTAGATTAACGAGATGCCAATCACATAAAGTCTACGACAATATTCTACTACCCATCAATTTTTTTAAAGTAAAAGACGAGAGATTTGAAAATGAGTGGGTGGTCTTTCCTGTCCAGTCTTGATCTGTTCATGATAAACAATGTATGAAACTTAAATGTACGCCACTGCAACATGTAATCTCTACAACTTCTTCCTTCGAGTAATTTTCCTGACATTGTTTCCTCATTTAGTTAATTAGTAAACCTTGTTCCTATATAATATCTAACATTCCCACATCTCTTTACCCACCAGAATTCCAATTTACAATTTTCAAAATGAATATTCCAACTATTAAAGTATTCCACATCACTTGTCTATGGGATTTCAATGAGGCTTAATTTATGTAATCCCCCTCCACATAACAGCTTGAACTTTTGGGCCAGACTGTCTCAAATAATGGCAAAGCCAGATTTTCCCCATATCTGTGCTGCATGTGAGGCTCCCTGGCTTCTGTTTGTCATTCTAAATGCCTTCTCAGTCTCTGTTGCACGTGAAAGGCGATGTTAAAATATCTCACATCGCTTCCTACAGGGTTTCAATGGGCCTTATATTCATATACTCTCCTTCCACCAAATAGGTTAAGTTTCCAGGTTGGACTTTCTAACACCGACCATAACATAACTTCTTTGCACATAAGCCCAAGAAGATGCGGGAATCCTTGATCATTTGACACCACGTTATGCACTAGCTTAGAATAGTTACCCATGTTCACGGAATTCAGGCCACAAAAACATAAATCTTGCTTGAATTACAAGGTGAAATTGATATAAGGTGATAAAACAAAACAAAGAATTGGAAAGGAGAAGTTGTCAAACTTAACAAGGGGAACAAGTTAAACTTTTAGATGAGGGAAAGTAGTATGAATAAACAAAACAGGCTGGTGAAGAATTTTAATAAAGATGACCAAGTATCCAGTCGGTTTTCTTTTCATAAAGAAATATGAAATTATTTTTCTGATCAGACAGCCATTATCCAAGGTTATTTGCAAACCAAACAGCAACAAAGCAGAATTTGCACTTTTAAAATGATAAAAACAAGGCAAACCTTCAGATCCCGGGAAGCTGCCCACACCCGCAATAAAAGCTCAAAGGCAGAATTCAAGAATGACCTACAAGAACAGCATTACAAATCATTTCTTTCTACAGATCCAAGAAATATAAGATATTCACAAAGCAACTCACATGACATCAGCCTCAAGGATTGAGTGAGAAGGAAACTCCATAACATACAGCCGAGTAGCTTGGCACCAACACTTAAATGCTGGAGAATAACAAAATGACTCGTCATATATATTATACAAGGGATATTAATATGAAATATTTTGGAAAAATTTTCAAAGTAAACCTCACAAAGTAACTTATTTCAAGAAAAAATAACCCCTTAAAAATTAGAGATCTAAGTTATCCTTGTTCTACAGCCCACTAATGGAAGGATGATGCTCGAAGTAAAAAAGCAAAAACAAAAGAAAATCATCTTTAACTTATCAGTTAAAAATACTTCAATACACTCCTCATTTTACCAATTATTCCCCCATTCCAGTTGCTTGTTACACTCAAAGCCTAGGACATGCTATTAGTTGCCAGTGGTGACCTTTTGGCATCATTGTGGCTTTCCTGTAGTTTCATTTATGCTGTTTGTTGGCTATGTTGATAATCATATTATGACTTGAAGCTTTGACCAAACAAAATTAGTGCTCGAAGCCACAGCTAACAAAAATTGCTATGACTCCTCCCCCCCCCAAAAAAAAAAAAAAAAAAAAAAATTAACAAAGATATAAAATTTACAGCAATATGATTCATATTACAAACAACTCAACCAAAGTCTAAAGAGACAATCATATCTTAGGCTTATAGCTTAAACGTTTGTGTTTACTGATGGCTTTTTCTTGGCTCATTATTTCAAGAGCCACCCTTGAGAACCTTCCAAAAGAGAGAGAGAGAGAGAGAGATCCACCAAATTATATCTTATCAAGAGCAGGGCTACCTTGATTAGGGCTACTCAGGAGATGTCAATACCAGATGAACCAGTCTTTGCTACGTTTTCAGTTAAGCTTATTCATGTTTGAGGTAATTGTTTTATATATTACAATAACAATAGCAGGCTCCAGATTTAACTCATCTCTCTCTCTCCTTTCTTTCAAACAACATGAATATGTACTTCGGTGTTCAGCTGATATGATGTGAATAACCAAATCCCACAAATCATTTCTTTATTGTATAGATGTTGTGAGATATTTATGTACATACAGGTAAGTACAACAGAAGCAACAGAATATGGACAGCAACTCATTCATGGAAAATGGCTGTGGAGATTCTTAAAGTTTTAGGATCAACTAAGTGATTGCAGTCTATGAGATATGGGCCATCAACTTCGGATGGATGACTAGCATGAACAATGAGAGTCATGGTGTTGGAGTCTGAAGATGAGAAATTATGCTGTTTATTGAGTTCAAAGTGGAAAAGGTCACAAATTTTTTTTTTTGTTAGATGTTATAAACTTTGCCTTGTGTATCTAGCTCTGAACAGGGGTGGTACCCCCTTGGTACCCCTTCCAATGAATTTTATTTACCATCCCCCCCCAACCCCAAAAAAAAAAAAAAAAAAAAAAAAAAAAAAAAGCTAGTGCTGAACTCTGCAAAATCTGAAGTCAAGATCGGTCAGCGAATCTGATCTCCATACACCAACAAAATGACAGCAATTGCTAATGGGCAGATAATATGCAATACCATTAGAAAATATTGGCCGATAGGGATCTCGGACATTTCCAAGAATCGGAAGAACTCGTGAAAGTACGCCTTTAAGCCTTGGAGTGAACTGCAGAGCTTCAAAGGTTCCAAAAATAGGACAGTTACATTTGCTCAGGTATGATATTTCTATATCCAAATAAAACCAATTTTAAGATGGCAAGAGAGCATGAAAGAACAGAGGAGTTATCACCAACCATCTGCAGAAGCATAATCTGCTAGTATCTGAATCATAGCAGGAAGAGCCGAACTTGGACCCGATAAATGAAGGAAGACTTCTTCCATCATCTAACAGACAGACAACACATATAGTTATAGGCATAGTGTATTTTAAATCATAATCTCACTCAACTGTAAGAAAAATAAAAAGTCAAAAAGTGAAAAAGAGGGAAGAATTATGTGGCACTCAAGTACTTGATCTATGCATCACCAAAATCAGTGTATATAAAGAAAATCACAGATGTGACTATGTTAGATTACTTTAAGCTGTTAGTCCAAACAGTTAAACCATAAACAATCAAGTGGCACCGGCACCCAAAATTACCTAACTCACTCACTCTCATATTTTTCAACAATATCGTTCTATTATCTATCAATTCCCGAAACAAATGCCATCAGGGAGTCACACCATCGCACTAAGATTTCAAATTATTTTGGAAAGAACTTCAGCTGAGGAAGTTACACATTTTACCAATGGTTAGTCATCTTAAAATTCTATTAATGAAGGCACTAAGAAGCCCCACTCATATACAAGACGACATCAAAGGGGAAGTCTCCCATAAAGAGGACCCAAAAAAAAAAAAAGATTAGGAACAAAAGCCCATTACTATCATTTCAAGGAAGCTATAAGTATGATACTGAACTTTCCCACTATACCATGACCACATATTTCTGAAAGAATCCTAAGTGAACTCTTATCCATTGGAAGCTTTCTCGTTTCTTTCTTTTAAAACAAACCAAAGAAACAAGGAGAGGAACCATCTTGACATTTTTTGCTTTCCCAAGCATGAATAGATAGCTTCCCAAGCCCAATGTTCATCCTGCACCTTTCTTGACTAAAACTGCGCAAACAATAGTCCAAATCATTTTGGTCCAGCTACAATGCATATGCAGATGGTACCAACTCTCTCCATGGTTCTCATGGAAAGCGTCTATTGACAAATATTTTTCCTCTCTTTTTAAGGTTATCCAAAGTTAGAATAGGTCCCCAAGCAGCTTCCCAAAGGAAACTAGAGAACTTCATGGGGACCTTTGTCTTCCATATCGACTTCCATGGGAAAGACATGTCCCATGATAACTTTGTAGACACAACATTCAATTAATGACTTAACCGAAAAGTTTCTCAATCTAGAACAAATCCGACACTGACATGTGTCTTTGCCACTATCTGGCATCATCTAGTACAATAGCAAAAAAAGTTGCGAAAGCCTCCACCTCCTGATCTTTGCCATGACATAAGAAATCAATCTGCCAAACCACCTCTCTTGTTAGCAATCCAACAATCAGCCACTGTAGTTTTCCTTGCTAAGGCAAACAAGTCAGCAAACAAATCTTTCAAGGCAATATTTTTCACCATCTGTTTCCCCAATAGGAATATTCTACCACTACCCTCCTCAATTCAACTTCTGCCTCTAAAATCATCCCCCATGATCTTCCCCATTTATAGTGGTAATCCATCCTTGATCCTGCAGACAAAGTTTTGGAAGCAACACCCCCCTCCAAAAACTTAAATCAAATTAAACCTCCATAGCCATTTTCTAAGCAAAGCTTACTGAAAGGTAACGATGATTTTACAAACCCCCCCCCCCAAAAAAAAAAAAAAACAGAAGACCAACTGGTACTTAGGACTATCATCCAAATCTCACCAAAGCAACTTGCTTTGATTGCTATCTAACCAGTTGAGATTCTTGCCATGTAGTGGATTGAATGGCCATGCTTAGCATATCCACAAAATGGAAACTTTGGATTTTGCAATGGCTAATCGATTGAATCCAAATATTGAAGATAGATGGGTGGAACTTGTATAGAAGAAAATTCCATGCAGGACAGAATAATGCTATGTGATTTTTGTCCATTTAAACAAGAATACGAGTATAGAAAGGTTTGGAAAATTAGCAGCTAGTTGAGGGTCTCCCAGAGTTCTCGATAAGGTCAAGAAATCAAAATAAGTAAGTAGCACCATACTGGGAGAAGCGGGAAAAATCAAGAGCTTGTATTGCTTACTGTCATTACTATTTGACTTAAACTTGCCAATTTCTTGAGAAAGTTTCTGAAATGTATTCAAGGAGGTTTTCATCTCTTGTAGACACAAGAGGGAGGTTGTAAGCATCTACTAGTGTTTCTGTAGAGTGGGATGACTGACATTCCAAGGACACCTGTAACTCATGATCAATGTGGATAATGGTGGAGTTCAGACTTGGTTTGAGACTACTATAGAAGAGTGAAGTAGGTGTGGACGGCCAAAACTCTAAAATACCTGGTTCAAACCATCTTATCCCTAACTACTTTCTGCATACTATTACTGAGTATCATTGGTATTTCAGCATAGAATTGCTGACTTGTTAAAACGCCACTGCTTCACATTGTTGGTGTTGAAGTCGTTTGGAAAAATTTAAATTTCATTTACATCCAATTCAGCCCCACCCTCTTAGTTTGCCATTATTGAGATTTCACTGTACTTCTCTGGGACACTACAGTTTTGGAGTGTTTACTTTCTGTTCAGATTTTTTTTTCCTGCAATTCACCATGAATCATATAACTGCACGATGTTCAGAGAGAAAGTTCCTGTCAACCCAGACAAAGAGCTATGCACTTTGATCCATAGGTTGCTTTTATAATATGTTATGCCTGTCCCTAGGTCAACCCAAAACTCAGGTTTTCTTTATACATGTTCATTCCACTGGAATTTCTGACGATTCATGCATGTGGTTTTATCTTCCACATACACAGAAAAAGGAAGATCTTCAGTTTTATTTATCACTCCATGATATAAATTATAATAATCATATGCTACAAAAAAGAGTGCAAATCTAATACATTATAGCAAAACTGACTTTTGCAACTAGTAAGAATTTAATCTAAGTACATTAATTACATAAGTTTTCGTGTTGGTTGAATTTCTTATGAAAAGATGAAGGTTATTCTAGTGTCTTTCATTTCTAATTCATTTTCCCTCGTCGTGCATAGCACTATATCATTAACAAAATTCACGGGAATTATGCATCCGTGTTTTTGTTTAAAGTTTTTCCGTAGAACATAATTTAATTATCTAAGTCCATTATTAGTAAAATCTCTAATATACTAGACTCTGGTAAAAAAAAAAAAAAATCATGTGAAATTGGTCATACAAGATATTCTTTCGTACAGAAATATATTCACAGTTATATATTCGAATTAATTTGACACTGCTATGCACATCATGTGGCAGAGAAAAATTACTACCAAGAAAAATACAAGCATCTATATCTATACGAAATTATAGGGACAGAAATTGACTTTATCGCATGTAATGCAATTTGTAGTATAGCAAGATCAGGCTGAAATAACAAATCATGTATTTAAAACATACAATTGAAATACGAGTAAATATGACTTCAATATGCACGATACACTTTCTGATGGAGATATAATTTGATTAAACAAACATGAATCTACTTCAAAGATACTAAATTCACTTCTTTTATCTACAATATAACATGTAATCAAATACGAAACAAATTACTATTTTTAATTAAAAAGATGGCAAAAAAGTAATAGTGTCAAATTATAAATAAAAAAATAGTCGATGATAAATTCAACTTACTATTGAACATAAGAAAATGGGATACATATATATACACACCCAATATTTGATAAGTGTAAAGTGAATTTATATATGAGAAAATTCAATTTATTCCATTTGTCAATAAATATTGTCTTCACATGATATTTTTATTCTTCTTCATTTTTTTTATCTCGTATTGAATTTCATAATTATTGTCACTATTATAACTGCAAAAGTACAAGCCGAATGCACAAAATCAGGGAACAAACTTTAGCAAATACAGAAATCTAAAAAGTTATAAAAGATAAAACCATGCAAAGCACAGGGCATATACTATTTATTATTGAAAGATTACTGCATTGTAAAAGATCTTTCTGCTTTGGAGGAATTACTGGCATGTGTCGCCAGTCAATTGCATAGGCAGACTTCTTGCACTTAGCCAATCTATTGTGCTTACTTTTCATAGCAACTATTTTATCACATGTAAAGAAATATTCCTAGAGAGTTCCTACTTCTCATTTGACACTTCAATTTCTGTCTAGCTCATACATTAAATGTAAAGGTAAATTACTTATAGAATCCAACTTTGAATTCTACTTGCTTGCACAGTCAAATTCATCCTAAAACACTGGAGAAGTTTCCTCCATCGAAATCGAAAAGGTAACACTCTTCAATGGCCGGCCTTTTTTGTTAAAGATCATCTTGCTGAAAATGATCTCAAGTAATATTATGTTTATGTTGATCTTTAGTGACTATATTTAGATTCCTATTTATGATAGGATAGATCCATTTTTTTCAGATCAACAAGATAGACCAATTTGGGTTTTACTTACTAACATGTTTTATGAGTTGGCACCGCCTTGGTGCCATTTTGCAGTGGACGCTTATGGCAAGATGATGCCACAATGAAGTTGACAGAGGAAAACAACAACATTAGGATTTACAGTCAATACCTCCATCATCCCTCAGGTTGTGATGAAAATTATAAAGGCATCCCTTGCATCTTGAGAAACTATCCCAATCCAATCCCCCTGCAACCCCCCTCTCTCTCTCCCCTTCTTTTCAAGGAATATTGGGCCACTAAAACAACAGAATTGGTTGACACTGCATTAATATGCATTTTCTCAAACCCAAATATATTCAATTGATTGGTCAAAAGAGGGTTTCAACCATTCCAAAACATTTGTCTACATGGATTCATCTTCCAGTTCAATATTTTGTTCGAATTGAATTTGAGAAAACCAAAAATATATGTAAAAAGAAACACACTGAAATTACTACCTGTCATTAGTTTCATTTTTAAGTTGTACAAACTTTCAGTGAATGGTGCTTTTATATTCCTCACATCCAGAAGAAACCACAAAATGTTTATAGACATTTCAAACTTTATATGATGCTGACAAAGAACTATTTATGAATAGGTAGTGCTCAATCAATTGAACACTCACAACACATCTTGTCAGGGAAAATAGGAAACGTGGAAATACATACAGTTTAAAATAGAGGAGAGGTAAGCTAAAAGCAGGTGAACTTTGATCACTTTTAATGTAGAGCATGAATACTAGAAGAAAGCCAATTAACATGGCAAGGTTCATATATAATCCCTCCTCCTACCAAGACCACAGCCAATATCTAGATATGTCCCCACCTCAAATTGATATAATAGTGGGGATACTGTGCAGAGATGCTAAGTAAATATATCCAAGCACAACTTACAAGGTCAGGCAAGTGCGATCCTATCGAAACAAGCAATCCTGCAGCAGCTCGTTGCCAGTCAGCATTTAATTCCTACAGTGAGAACATGATTAGCTGTAGGAAGATATGCATGATCTATGAATCCATTTACCCAGAATAACACGGTAAACAAGTTGGTTTTGAGCAGATCATATTGCTTCACACATAGGACCATCAACAGCCAAGACTTAGCACTGGTCAACAATAATCACCAACTACAAGAAACCCAAATAAAGAGATCCTCCCTGGTTTCCTCGCGACTGAATAGTTTACTACTCCTCTCCAGATTAACATGGGGAAAAAAGCAAGAAGACATGCTCTCAAACACACAACATATTCACCAAATTATGCAAGAGACATTGAACTATGCTATATATCTTTTCTTCCTTATAACAGTCTAGCTCCAACTCTTCCACCCTCCAAATTATCCAAAAGCCTGGCCAAACTCGAGCCTGCGCGACAAAAGTAATGGCAAATCAGGCATTGCATACACACCTTGGAGGATATCATCTCGGCGGTAGCAATCTTGGCCAGCTTCGACATGAAGGTCTGGTCCACATCCCTCTCGCTCAGCGCTTGCACTCCCACCGACATGACTTGGAAGGCTCCAGCCATGTTCCCGAACCGCTGCAACATTTCGCACACCACGCCCGAATTCACCTCCCCATTCCCAATCACCACTCGATGGGAAAAAAAAACAGAAAAAACAAAAAAGCAGATTCGGCGAAGCAGCAACGGTAATTACCCGCCGGCCTCCGCGAGAGACGGTGTAGCAACACTCGAGCACCAGAAGCGGGTTCCTGCATTCCCCCCGGACTCAGCAAGTCTCTAATCGGCATCGCCGCGGCCACACACAAAATCACGCATGCACTCGTCTAGAGCTAGAGAGAGACAACAAGAGAGAGAAGCATATATACAGTGTGGCGATGTCCTTGAGAGAGGCCATGGACGCCTCGCGCACGAGCGGGGAATCATCGGCCAGCGACGAGACCAGGACCTGCACGGCCTCTGCAAATCCCAAAGACACAGAGACAGAGAGAGAGAAGGAAATTCAGGAGCCCGCGAAACGGACGCGAGAGGAGGAGACGGGGGGATTCGGAGGGAGTCGCGAGCGTTACCGGACGCCGGGATCGAGACGCCGGAGCTGGAAGCCGCCATCGACGAGAGACGAAGAAGATCGGACGGAAGAAGGAGGAGGAAGAGAAGAAGGCGGGGGGAGGAGGATTATGGAGAAGGTGAGTTTGCGCTCAGCTCAGGTGCGCTTCGAGACAGGTTGGAATCCCCGCTGTGCAATTTTTCTTCCTTCTCCTTTTTAACTACACGTCAGCGCGAGCGCGACGAGCGAGAGACGACGCCGAGACGAGGGTCGGTCGGTCGGTCGACGTGCTTTCCTGCCTCAGGGGTCGGGGATGGGGAGTGGGGGAGCGATGTTGATTGATGTAATCGCGAACGTGATTTCGTGTTTGTTTTTTTATTATTCGTCTCTTTGTTTTTCTTTTTTTCTTTTTCTTTTTTTCAGGGCGTCGTTGCGTGCGTGATCGACTCGGTCCAACGCACTTCCCTCCCGAGCGGAGCCCGGGGGGCAGGTGGTGACTTCACTGATTTGATTTTTGGAAGGTGACAAGACCGTTAGGAGAGGAGGACGAGGGGAGGGGGAGGGTGGGCTGGAACCCGGAGAGAAATGGGCCCGCTGCGTAATGGGCCGTCGGGCGGCGATTAGGCCGCCTAATAATCGTTTCAGTATGTTTCAAACCTTTTACCAATGGATGATGGAAATAAAAAAAAAGTAATAGTTCGAATTCGAAAAAGAAAAACGCCTAACGTGCCCGGACGTGGCACATGGCGACACGGCCTGCTGGCCAGGTCCACGTCTGCCTTTAGGAGATTGAACTTATTTTTCCTTTTAAGTGAGTACTATTATGATTACTGATTCGAATGATTGGAATAATCATATTCAAGAATGCGTTGAATATGATTATTTGGTGATTTGGAGAAAGTTATTTTCTTCTTACCAAAAAAAAAAAAATTCACTCAATATAAACTTGTCATTTTCTATCCATGAAACATTTTTCATAAGTCAATTAATTTTCCATCGCCCTAACACTGCAAAATTAGAAAAACAACTTCTCGGAAATTGTTATCTACGGACTCTAAGATTACATCTTACATTGTGCTCGTCAAGAGTGCCATAGCACTGAAGTCTGAGTCTAATCTCCATTGATCATCCCAAATTTAACCTAAAATATGCACTTTCTCTCGTGTTCTTCCTCGATGAATTTTAAATTTTACCATAGACATCCGGCTCGCCAGATAGCCGACAGATACGAAAAGAATGAAATACGACAACCAGAAGCCTCGGGCAGTTGAGGGCCACAACTTGTGGCTGTAGAGAACAGAAAGCCAGCTCAAGCACAAACGTGTGCAGATGAAAGGAGAATCGTGTTATGGCCAAAATAAAGAAAAGACCATGTAGCTCATATCCTCTCGAAATATATCTCCTAATCAACGGGGCAGTGGTTAGATAATGCAGCAAAATCCCTCTCATAGACTTAGCTGAGTGATCTGTTGCTATACACGAACAAGGTGAGATTCTACCGAACCAGGAAATTAAATATCAAAAACCTCCATAATTCCAGAAGCAATGCTAATTATTGACTGAATAAGGAGAGCCTACGGGAGCCATGAGCCCTAGGTACCGCATTATCCTATATCGGCGGACCTTTTTTGGAGATCTCGGTGGTGAGAATAGGTCATCCTATAACAAGGAAAAAATGTTTCAGGTTAATAATTGGCAACCAGACATTATTTATATCAGTTCATTAGCAAAAGGACAATGACTACTCACACTGAAGAAAGATCTAGGCTTTCTTTTTCTCTTGCCTCTCCCTTTTTCTGAGGAGTCATCTTCCACGCTTCTCAGATTTGATATGATGCATCCACCTGGTCGGACAAGGAGACAAGAAAAGTGGGCTTCAGGATTGCATGTATGCTGTCGCTTTCGTGTCCACTTAATCAATGAATCCACTGTGGCCAAAGTAATAATATGAATCTGCACAACTAGTAAACTGTATTGTATTCAAAATCGGCTCCAAGCATTTAGCATTCCAAGCCCAGTTTAGAAGGATAAGCCTAAGTCTCACTAATCTAAAGTGTTCATATCATCAATGCGGAAGGGGGAACCTTGAAAATATTGTGGCTCTCTTTCCTCTAAGCTTTTAAAACTTTTTGGGCATCCAATATGATATAAAAATACAGGTCAAAATTCTTAAGTTTCTAGTGCTTTTTCTAATTGCTATTCTTTTCTTAATACTTTTGTTCTTGCCTCCTATCGCATATCTGCTCTACATGTAAAGCCTAGCTTATAAGCGAGGTAGAGTATTCAGAAAAGTGCTTCATATATGTCGTGAACTCCTCCTTGAAGGTTTAAACTTTTGAGACAAAAGGACTTCTCGCCAAAAAGGCCTAATGTATTTATCCCTGTCCTAACAGGTGTTTAAATGGTCACCGCTTCCTGGTTAGAAACATAAACTCTTCTTACAAGCATATCCCTTAAAAACACCAAAGGCTGGGGGAATGAAGTGACCATGATGTGGCAGATGTCAAGTGCAGTTGGATCATGAGAAATCAAAAGATCCACATATGAATAACTGCTCTTTTTTACCCTGAAACAGCTGGATGTGAAGAGATAATCTGTTCAACTAAACAGAAACATGCTAAATTACTCATCTAGCCTTTATATAAGAAATTTCAGAATTTGGACAGATGCCTTAGCCACATTCAAGAACATGGATGCAGTTATATGCTTTGGTACCAGAGAGACCATCTTAAGCACCACAACCAAAATTGCAAAGCGTAAAAACTCTATCAATTTGCCTAAGGAGCATTGAACATATGGAGCCATTTTGGTTAATCATGAAAATCACTGGAAAAACATTCAAGTGTGCAATGTACCAGCAGCATTTCACTCCTTGCATGGCCAGACAAAAACATACACAAATTGTAAGAAACATACCAGAAAAGGGTCTGCCCGGTCTAGGTTATTTGGCTCATCAGGAGAAGATAGCTGTTGGACTGGGCTCGCATGGTCCTCATTTGATGCTTGCAGCTTCAAAAAAAAAATACAGGAAATTAGATGTTAAATTAGAAAAAAAAAAAAAGATGGATCTAGAAGTATATATTTATCTACATACAGAGAGAGATCCTATGATTCTCCATTTGATTAATACTTATCAACAGCTAATTGAGGAAACTAAAATGTTTCTATCACTAATTAAAGATTGATTGTCAACAAAATTTCCAATAATTGGCAGCAATGCCATAACTTTTCTTTCCCTCGACTAAACCTAGGAGCTAGGAGCACCATTTTTGGCATTTCTACAGTTGCAAGCATTCTGATCCAACAAATTAAAATGGCTTTTGCAAGGATGTTGAGAATGCAAGAACAGTCCTATATCTTCCCTAATTTGGCACTTTGTGGAGAATAAGATTGATAATTAGAATCCTCAAGATGGAGAGACATATAGGAAAAGGGAGAAAGCAGCATATGCATAGTCCACCGTTAATAAGATTTCCTGTAGAAGGAGATAAAACGGCAAGACAGAGTTATGCCCACTGCAATTTGTCGAAGAGGATGGGAATGGATATGAGATTAAGATGGTTCAGGGAGGACAGATATATATTAAGGGAGAAATATCAGTGGATTCAAAGACCAAGATCAAAGGATACAATTGGTAGCAACTCACTTAAAACATAAAAGAGACTTTTAAAACCCATATCAGGTCTATATCAATATCAACTCTTATGCTTTGTTTGGAAAGAGGAGTGGAAATGAAGAGTGGGTGTAAAAAGTGAACAAATATTTTAAAACTTCGGTGAAGAGAAAAATACGGGCAAGTTTAAAATTTTCTTCGCTCTTTCATCCCCTCCATGTACTCAAATAAAGCATTAGATAATTGCTGAAATCCATTAATGCAAAGATTACTTACTTCAGCAGGAGACAACACTTCATAGTCAGTTCTTTCCAATACAACACTCACTGGAGTCATGCAAACATCACTGCTTTCTGTACCCTGAAATTTGTTTGGCGCGACCAGCATCCTGAAATAAATATCTTTCTAAATTAAATATTTCCACATGAATCTCCAAATGTTAAAACGGATACCCAACAGAAGGACCCTATAAATGTCCCAGCAGTATGATTTTTCGACATTAGCTAACTAAGAAATAACATAAGGTTTGAATACCTAAAGTAATGCTGGATAAGGATCTAAATACATAAACTGTTATAAATGTTCTCTCCTTCCTGTGTACTGCCATTTATGTTTTTTCTTTTGTTTCAATATATCTTAATGGAACATTCAAAAATCCAGATCCTACACACCATGACTTGCAGCATTTGACCGGAGTGAATGCTAGAGATTGCCTTCCTGAATCCTTTGCTTCATCTGAACTGACTGCAGCAACATTTGACAGTCCATCTTTACCATTAGGGAATCTTGGTGAGTAATCTGAGCATAAAAGGTTTTACCTTGAGAGTTAACTGAACTCATTAAATTTATCTACCAAAATGCCTACTACTTAAAAAAATAGCATCTTGTCCAATGTCCACCTTGAGAGTTAAGTGACACAACTCAATTTATCTACGAAATTGCTTGCTAAACTTGAGCAAATAATGTCTTGTACAATGTCAGAAGACTCAATGCAAGATTACTCCTAGGCATTGCATAGATGTTGTGGAGGTGCACAGCTTAATACCCAGCAAAACTCCATCAAGTACACATTTCTCATTATAAGCCTTAAAATACCATAGGAAAGATCCACAATTATCTCTTTGGTTCTCTGTTTTCGCAGAATACACAGTTCATGCACTGCAAAATCCTTCTCCAATTCTAGACTGTAGGTGTCTCATTCCGTGTTGATGAATTAGATTAACTAAAAATAGTACATTTAGCCCGGAACCACAATAAATGTAGAATGAAAACCAATCTTCCAAATGCCAGAGAAACCTATAGCATGCCAGAAAGGAAACCAAAAGATCAACCACACCAAAGACTGAAAAGAGTTAGCAGAAACAAGCCACGAATGAAACCAGAATATCAGCCGAATCCCAATTGAAAAAGCGGCAAGGAGCAATAGACCAAATGAACAGAACTCCACCAAAGTACGAATCAAAGCATTCAAATAAATCCAAGGGAAACACCAAATCCGTTCACGAAAACCGCAGTCACGAAAAAATCAAAACTTCGAGCCATCGACCAAATTGAAAACCACAGACTCAACGAGCAGCCAAATTAGACATAGCAATCACGCAACAACAGCACATCGCACGCCCACAGAGAAAATCTCACATGACTCGGCAACAAGCAAATCATCCACACACATTCAGCGAGCGAGAGAGAGAGAGAGAGAGAGACCTGAAGTGGACATGGAAGAAGGAGGAGAGGAAGAGGCAGAGGAGGAGGTGAAGAAAGAGAAATCGGAGCGGCGCCTGGGAGGCGGGCCGCGCCGCTGCTGGGAGTGCCTGGCGATGTTGTCGATCGGCCTCGGCTGCTCCTCCCGCTCCGCCTCTCGGGCGCTCGAGATTCGCTTCCTCGCCATCACTGCGAATTCCACACGAAACGATTCATTCGATCTTTCGCTTTTCGGGAGCGCGCACGGAGGGAGGGAAGGAGGGAGGGAGGGAGAGACCTAAAAAGTGAAGGAAGGGGTGGGGGGGATCGAGTGAAAAGGATGAGTAACAGCGAAAGGCCTCGGTGCCTGCTCGGAAGAGGAGACGAAAGAAACGGGCACGGCCGATGCGAGGAATGCGAGGAAGGTGAGGAGCGATGGGCCATCTTCGTGCCTTTGATTCTCCCTCTCGCTCGCTCGCTCTCGGTTTGCAATTTGCCTACTTAGTTGTTAGGCACTGCTCGTGCCTACTCTTTGTCATCATTACTGGTCCGGTGGATTTTGAAAAAAGCCAAAGATTTTGGATCGCAAGTCGGACCAGTAGAATAATCGTTAAATAAATAAAACACAAAGAATAAATAAAAAATAAAATAAAAAAAAAAAGGAAAACTCAAGCCGCAAGGGCTGCAAGCCTTCACCACCGGCTGCCCAACCATCGTCGCGAAGGGCAGGCGAGGGTGGGGAATGATCAATGGGAGTCACCAAGCCTTAGTCAAGGGTCAGAAACTTCAAAGCAATCTAGGGGAGGGCCACAACACTCGCTCAAGTCTGGCCAAAGGCCGTCGATAGGGCTCGGCAACCCAACAAGCCATCTCCCCACCATCACCCACCCTTCCCAGCAATAACGGGGTAATGGCGACAATGAGGGATGCAAGCCCTTGCAAGCCCTTACGTTTTCCTTTTTTTGTATATTTTTAGATTTGCTTTTTTTTTATATAACTTACATAAATTTGTATTAAAAATCAAATTTAGACCAAAATAACATTTTAGCCATATTAGAGCCACATGAGATAAAGAAAATAAAAAATAAAAAAATCGAGTCATCAATTTTCGTCACCCAAATTCAATAGAGTTAATGGAATGAATATCTTAAATCAATTTGACAAGTTTCACAACTTAATTGTACTTTTGAAAAGTTGTAAAACTAAATTGCAGTTTCATGATTATTTTTTGGACTAATAGTATACTTATCCCTTAGAAAAATGATAATATCACCAAAATTTATGTTTTTTTTAATATAGGCCATCAGTATCCAAAACTTTTTTTATCAAACAAACATTCCCAAATTTATACCGATGACTCAAAAATACTTTTCCTTCGACTTTCGTTCATACTAGCCATAAAAATTGCCAAGCGACAACATTCTTGTGTTACAGGTTGAAAGCTTTCGAGCCAAGGAAAAGCCCGTGTGGCATCTGCCGAGCCAGAACACTAGGTCAATCTTCCATCTATATATCTTTTTCAAGTATTGTATGTTGAATTATGTCATTCTATTCAAACATTCCATGCGAGATGTACAAATTACTTCGCATGATGATTGATTTTGGCATTGCCATGGTCATTATCAAGAAAGCAGCATCAGTTCTAGAGTAGTTTGGCTACGTTTGGAAACTGCTTTCCCAAGTACTTTTGGACACCTAAAGGCCTTTTGGCCAAGTATTAGGTGTTTGGGAAAAATTTTAGAAACCCCATTGAGCTAAAGCTAGCCTTCTGAAGGCTGAAAGCCCAAGGCACCTCTTGGGGTCCCTTGGGCTTTCAACTTTGGCTTTGCCCTTCATTCTACTGTTCTCATCTTCTTCATTGCTGAGTTGTTCATCTTCTTCGTTGGGATTGTGCAGGGATGCTAACGGCGGGTGACGGACTAGCGAGGGGCGGGTGATGGTCACGACGACCGTCGCCGGTGGGTCACACGACATCCGAGGGGTATCTAGGCTGCGCAACCCAGATCTGGTCGCCGCGAGGTCGTGGACCTCCGGCAGACCCCCAGATCCGGTCGCCGGGAGGTCGCGCGACCTCGCGGCAACCGGATCTAGGTCGTGCGGCGTCGGAGGTCAACCTTCCCTTAAATAGATGGTTTCTAAGAACCATATGACGAAAACCATCCTCTTATCAAACATATAATGCCTACTTTTACTTAGGCATCTTATCTCTCAAGCGAAACATACATATCATTTTTGTAGGAAAATTATCAAAAAAGTCCTAAACCTATTACAATTGTGCCAATTCAGTCCTAAACATTTTTTTTTGCCAATTTAGTCCTAAACCTTTTGTTTTTGTCCCGTTTAGTCCATCCGGCCAAAATTGGTGGCCTTTGGCGCGGCGAGCTTTTTCTAATAAATTTTATTTTTTTATTTTTTTATTTTTTTTTTTTTTTTTTCCTCCTCTTCCTCCTCCTCCCTCCTCCTTCCTTTGGCTCAGGTGGCAAGGGCTCACCTCGCCCGCCGATCACGAGGCGCGGCCCGGGCGCCGAGCTCGCGCCCCCGACGGCGTGGTGAGGCAAGCCCTCGCGATCCGGTGAGGAGGCCACACGCAGCGGCGATGGAGATTGGCGATTGAGAGCGGTGCTCGCCGGGGGAGGCGGACTTTCTGAATCTAATCTCTTGTGTTTGTTTTGCTTTTTTGAAGATGCGCGGCACATTGCGATGGATTTCGTAGCTCCGGGGGTGTCGGTGGAAGCTTGGATGAGAGTGTGCCTCCCGTCCCGAGGTTCTTTTGCTTTGGAGCGGGACTCGGAAGTCCGCCGGATCCGACGAGGGGGCTCGCCCCGCCGTCGCCGGGCACGAGCTCGCCTCGAGGTCGCCGGCGAGGCGAGCCCTCGCCGATCCGACGGGGGGCTCGTCGTCGCGTCTGGCAAGGCCTCCTCACCAGATCTAGCGAGGGCTCGCCTCGCCCCGCTGTCACTGGGCGCGAGCTCGCCTCGCGGTCGCCGGGCGAGGCGAGCCGTCGCCAGATCCTGCAAGGGGGCTCGCCTCGCCGGTGGCGGTCGCCGAGCCAAAGGAAGGAGGAGGGAGGAGGGAGGAAAAAAAAGGAGGAAAAAGAACAAAATTAATAAAAAATTTTTTTAAAAATAAAATATTATTTAAAAAAGCTCCCCGGCGCCCGGCCGCCGCCCGCCACGTCACGCCGACCGGCCAATTTTGGCCGAATGGACGAACTCGAAACAAAAATAAAAGGTTTAGGACTAAATTGACAAAAAAAAAAAGTTTAGAACTAAACTGACACAATTGTAATAGGTTTAGGACATTTTTGGTAATTTTCCCCATTTTTATACAATAACTGATTTCGATCTGCCGTGACAATCATTAGGAATGCAGTATAGGCTCTCTACCAATTTATTCACAAAAGGCCAACCACATTTTTTAATGTCCTCTAAGATGATAATCATCCCACCCTTGAATCCCTAGCACAAACCCCCGACAACACTCCCAAGAGCCAATTGTATCACTCCTGCATCTGTCACTCTCCATCCTAAAAGAACGAAGCCCTAGTCTCCCATCTACATTGGTGTGGGAGGAATCGATCCATGACATGTGGACAACACCATGAAAACGGACCTAACTTGGCAATGGACGAACGCAATCATGTCAACCGAGAGCTTAGGCACGTTAGATTTTTTACAGCCACGAACGCTGACTTTCAATAGCGGCGAGGATTAAAGGTGCGGTTGAATTATTAGTACAAAATTGAGAGATTACCTCAGTAAACAATCATTCTTTCTGATAACATGCAGGATCAAATGACGGACACGTGGAAAGTGTTCGCATTCTTATTTGCACGGGCGGGCATTGGCTCATGTGGCTCTACGTGATGCCAAGTAGTAGGCTTCACATCAGCGCTTCAAAAATTTACAGAAAACGAAGAGAGAGAGAGAGAGAGATCTCCAGTTTTGCCCAGGAACGAACTCAAATGCGACGTGTGATGATGATCTCACATGGTTGGCCCGTGACAATCACACACATCTCCATGTGCACCCGTACATCCTTTCATGTTGTCTACTTCTTGTCGTAAGTGCGTGTTCAAATTTAGGCTTTGCATCATAGTTAAATAGAACATATCAGATATCGCGCGAAGAGATCTGTCATAAAAAAAGATGGTGACAAGTGAGGGTTGTTATGATACTGTTTTTTGCATCCAAGTTTTTCAAATCACATCTCTAGTTCATCAAGTGAGAATCTTTGGTTCATCGAGAAAGACTATTTCTCGAATCTTACTCGACTCATAATTTATTATAGTAAAAAGGTTAAAAAGGACTTTTAAGTGTTCAATTGATAAAAAATTAGAAAAGGAGCTGTGATGGGCAGGGGAGCACCGACACTGACACGCGACACGCGACACGCCATGACACGACACGCCGACACATCGTTTCTAAAAAAAAAAGAATTCCGACACGTTAAGACACTTTGTTTATTAAATATATATTTTTATATATGCATAATAAATTATCATTTTTATGATTATTTCAATCAAATTAATTTGAATCAAATTCATAAATAAATAATTAAAAAAGCCTAGGATGAATTTACACTAAAAACATTAATCCACCATTTATTAATATCATTTATTGTTTCAATTTGACAAATTCAACTATATTTCAATAATTCATAAAACTTGGAGAAAAAACAAGCGATTCATATTTTGGACTTTGTTGGAAGAGAAGAAAAAAAATTAAGGAGTAAATTGTATATTACAAGAAGTTAGACCTCTCATTTATTGAATTTTTAAAATTGACCTCGATATCGGAATCACGTGTCGGAAACTCATACGTTAGAATTCCGGCTCGAGTGTCGGAGTGTCGGGAAAGTTGACCAGGTGTCGGATTTTCCGACACGTGTTCACCGAGTGTCCGAGAGTGTCGGACAAGTATCAGAGTGTTCGACATGACACGAAGGCTCTTGGAGAGTGTCAGTGCTTTATAGGTGATGGGTGGGGTTTTAAAGAACTAAGCTGGCTTCGAGAAAGTTGCAACGCCCACGTAATTGAAACAATTTATGTGATAGCTCATATAAATTGGAAGATCATAATTCCAGTTCCTGGTACTCCTTGATTGTTTAAACAACACTTTACTTCTATTACGTGCAACAAGCAACACGTCTCTTCTTTTCTAGATAATATGAGATATACTAATTTCCGGCACACTTGACCCTTAAAGTTAACTGGAGCCCCTCGTTGCTCGAAGGAAGAAATATCCAAAATGATCGCTTAGACAACTTTGTGGAAGCAAAAAGTCATATCGTCGGGGAAGAAATCCATGGAAGCAAGAATTGAGAAATTAGACATGACATTCGGGAGACAAAGACCTCCAAATTCATGAATTTGATCAAGGTTATCAACCATCGAACATCATAGTCTTGCAAAAAGTAAATGACATTCTCCCAATTCATTCATTCACGTAAAAACAGAAACGTGATGCTATTACTCATCTTATACTGCATTTTCGACACGAAGCTTACGGTAGCCCATATCATTATCCCAAGCGATTAATGTTAATCTATTGTGGAGTCATGGCATTAAAATTGAGTCAGTATTTAGCCAATGCTTTTCCTACTCTCCCTTCTAGATACATAGAGTTACATTAATTGACTAGCCTAGTCGTAGATGAAAATGGCGACGGATTTCGACATTACCATGTTCCGGCAAAGTACTATAAATGGTTCAAACGACAATGGCCACTGATTCTGACGATAATGACGATTGATTTTGCGGATGGCCAGAAAATCTAGGAGAGAGCAAAGATGTTCTCGAATTTAGTTAGAGGAGAGATGAGGGGCAAACCTAGGCCCCTCTTACAGCGAGATTCTTGCTAACCGAAAACAAGCACTTAACCAACTTAGCACCGCATATAAATCATTCCAAACTCTTCAAGCCTCAAATCAAATTGAAGTTAGATTTCTCTTTTTAACTTGTTTATTTTTTCCCAAAAGGAGAGACAAAACTTACAAAGGTCGTGCCAAAATCCCTCAACTCATTGCTGCTTAGCTCCAACATCAACATGGCATTGCCTTTGAAAGCCCTCTTTGCCTCACTGCTTGCCATTGCCTCGACGTTGTCCGATCTTCGCGTTGCGAATGCCGCAGTCGCCCATCATCATCATCGTTCCTCCTCGTGGCGGCACGCCGCTCACCATGTGGTTGGAAACAGAAATCATTACCACCATAGCCGGAGGGCTCATGTCCATTCCGGAAACCACCACTCTCTCGCTAAGCATCACCGGCCCAAGTTCGCGCCAGGCCCTTGGAAGCAGGCTCATGCCACCTTTTATGAGGGTGGCTCCGGTACATTTGGTACGTCTTTTCCTTTTTCCTGTTTTATTTTGATTGTAAATCAACATAGATAGAGCGTAACCTCAAAAGCCTGCGATGTTTGTTTATGACAAGCATTGGTTTGATCGTTTCATAAGCATGCAGCTTGGTTTTTTGAGGAACCAGGAAATACACGCGGCGATCAAATAGATTAATCAAAATTCAACTTGTTGTGTAGGATGACAAACATAACCATGATGTTGGCTCAGCTAATAGAGAAATGGGTAGTTTTAGGATTTGTGTGCCCCACGACCCATCGTATAGTAAGTAGATACATTTGAAAACAACAAAAACCTCTTACAAATAAGCTGTCATTGATTCTAGCAAATTTTGTTGGTTGACTCATTTTCAAAGCAAATTAGCTGATCCGGAAAGAATCTACATGTTTGCGCCCTTTAAGTTATGTAACCAAATTTACAAGACAAGTTAGAGAACCGAGTTTTTATCAAATATTCGGTGTTTAACTGCTATTGACAATTGCAACAAACTGTTCTGCAATTTGAAGGGGGAGCCTGCGGTTATCAAGACGTGGTGCAGCAAGGCTACGGCTATGAGACGGCGGCGGTGAGCACGGCAATGTTCAACAACGGGCAGACGTGTGGAGCGTGCTACGAGGTGAAGTGCGTCGACAACCCTCAGTGGTGCCGACTTGGCCAGCCTTCCCTCTTCGTCACGGCCACCAACCTCTGCCCTCCCAATTACAACCTGCCCAGCGACAACGGTGGATGGTGCAACTCGCCCCGCGAGCACTTTGACCTCGCCAAGCCCGTTTTCACTAAGCTGGCCAAGGACTACACTGCCGGCATTGTCCCGGTGCAGTACCGCAGGTCTCGCGCTGAACTCAATCCTTATTCCTCTCTAGCGCATCCATTTCTCAGTTTTGTTGGACGCATGACGGATTCAATTCGGTCTGATGAAGTTCATGCATTGCAGGGTTCCATGCCGGAAGCAAGGAGGGGTCCGGTTCACCATAACTGGGAACCCATACTTCACCCAAGTGCTGGTGTGGAATGTGGGCGGAGCCGGTGATGTCGTGAGCGTACAGGTGAAGGGCGATAAGGTGCCATGGACTACAATGCAGCGCAGCTGGGGCCAGAAGTGGGAGACCAACGCCATGTTGGTCGGGCAGTCCCTGACCTTCCGGGTTAGAGCAAGCGACGGCCGATTCACAACTGCCTGGCACGTCGCCCCATCTAACTGGCAATTTGGTCAGACCTTCGAGGGCAAGAACTTCAAGTGAAAACGGATATAATACACTCAATGTCGTCTCCTTTTAACCTTCTCATAGCTTCATCATACAGTTCCTCTTTCGCTTTCGATTGTCTCTACGAATTTGCTGGCCTAGAGAGGTTTGCGATGAAGACGCAACTCCCAGCATTTTAGTATAAGTATCAGCAAATTTTGATCTAGCGTGTCTATGAAAATACACTTGATTGATTGATTACCCATCAATACTTGATACTAAGGAAGATATATCGGATTGATCATATTGACTGCAAAATAGGGGATAAATTGCATACGCATGGAAAATGGTGAAATCCCAGCGGTACATCTTACATCGAAATTAATATGGAATTTTAATCTCATCCACTTCACTGATACATGATTTGTAATCATACTATAAGTTACCAAAATGTCCAAACAGTGAAGCATATGGGAATGAAAGTTCAATTGCCCAAAAGATAGAAGAGAGAGATTATCATTTGCTATTTCACAACATTCTATACACTCAACATCCGCCAAAACTCATATATGTAACTCCCTTTCACCATAATTAGATGACGAGGTACTATGATGGTTACAATGTGGCAAAAAATTCCCGAATTCTTCAACTAGCGAATTCTCATTACCAAGACCTCATGGCCAGGCATGCATGTTATTGGATTTCTTCTGTTTCTTCTTCCTGCGCTTTGCTTCTCTCGTGTCTGTCCTTTCTTCCAGTCGTTTGGAAATTTGTGAGCGAATTTCCAGCAACTTCGCTTTGGCATCTTGAAAGAGTGCATCTGATCTTAAGGCCATCAATTGCTGAAACATTACGTAAACAACGTGAACTACGGATATGTGAACTACAGATTCAGCTCATTTTGAAGGCTTTTCCAAGGAAGTGAATAATTTTTTTACCTTAAGATGGTCCATTGCTGCAAGATTAAATCCAATCGTGTCCTTACATTCCTGATAAAATTCCAATTACATCTTCCATCAACAAATCAAATTGCTCAAATAAACTGCTTTAACACAATTAGACACACACAACATCAATTTTCTTTCCTGCTAAGCAGTCCAATCTCCCGTTTGTCAAAGCCAACTGGGATTATACTCTTCACTTTGTTAGTAAAGGTAATCCACATTAAAATGTTGACTTGATCTAGTAAAAAATGGAGCCAAAAGTTCAATGGTAAAGCTAAGCCCAGCACTGAATAAAGGCTGATAATCAGGATCCTCGAAACAAACAAGTAATTCAGCATCTAACCTGGGCAATTTTTCAAGTTCCTGAAAGTGAATATGTATGAAGGACAAGACAGTTCACGACAGCAGCATCAACTAGAGTGGATGCAACGTTCTCCCTTCTTAACATACAAATATCTATATTGACTCGTAATCCAGGCATGACATTGTAGGATAACACCAACAAAGCTGCATGGTAGGATTACCTTGACTTTCTTGTGAAGAATGTCCTTTAGTGTAGTCAACAAAGATCTGGCAGCTGGGGTTGAAACTAATTGATTGTAATGTGTCTGTAAAAGCACTGTAGCAATCCTTGAAACAAGCTCAACCTGATATGCAGAAGGAAAAAAATATGGGAAACTGAATATGCATTCCACTTCATGAGCATAAATCAGTGCCGTGTTTTCTAGCAAATATATCAGAATACGAGACATAATCCAGATCGATTCACCATTAACACAGCTTAGAAAAGGCAGAGAAAATTCCTAACTAGGCAGCAAAAGATTTCAATTTACTCAAGCAGTCCATTGAAAATTAATCCTGTGTCAGGAGAGGTCAAGAAAACCCACTGGGATCAGACTTTTGTGTGGGTTTTCTTTGGTCTTAACTGCGTCTCCCACTTTCAATTTTAGCTGTCACTTTGGCTTAGTCTTTTTGGGTGAGCGGTAGGCGTGGCGCCACAAAACTTTCTTTTTAGTTCAGTATTTGGCACCATGAAATGCTAGTCAGTGCCGCGACTGATGTCAGGTTGATGGACTCTACATCAATGAACTAAACCATTTCCATTTCCCAGAAATACAATTAAATTACAGAAGCAGCTCTCTTTCATTCTGTAGGAACATCAACATTAACCAGGCATTACTTTAACTGTCATTTACTTTATTTAATAGGTATATTGACTGTCATTTACTATTTTTGTACTGTCAGTTATGATTATAGCTGAATTACCTTTTACTTCTATTGTTGAGATATCTATGGTTCGCATACATCATGTTCTGTATTCTTGTCAGTTGAGGGATTACTCATTATAAATTCTATAGGACAAGGAGAATTAGATGACGACTTAGATATCAACATGTTACACATTGATCTACATCCCAAGAGGAACATGAATTCATTCATATTAGAGATCACCAACCAGCAAACAAGTGTGTATCAGAGAGGTCCACATGGAAACATAGTAGGAAAGGCGGGTCTTTAGCATGGTGATCATTTATGATTTTTTAAGAGCACTTACATCTCACCACCCAGGAACAAATGAAGAAAATTGATAGGTAACCATCATTGAGGCAAAGCATCTAGCCATAATCAGACACTGGTGCAGAATGATTAAGTCACCCCTCCCTCTTTCTCTCTCTCCTCTAAGAAGAAGAAAAAGAGGGATGGTAACAGAGACATGATCATTATACCACATGTTTTAACTTATACTATAAACCAAAAAGTTCTTGTATCCAATTTGATCCTCCTTCCCCTACTCTCTAGTGAAAAAGAACAGGAAAAAAAAAACTTGCATTCTAAACATATACCATGGATATTAAGGTTTGCATACAAGTTGGCAAGCATATAACCAACCTTATCAGGGTATGTTGTCCAATCCTTCAGGTAAGATAGGAGCTTCAAAGCATCTGAGAAAGGTAAAGCCTGCGATGGGAGCAAAAAATCTAATCACGCTTCCTGGTTAACATTCAAAATGGAAATAGAAACTTAGCCACATAACAGAGCTTGATCAGTTAAAGCTCAAATGGAAGTCCAGCAACCCTACAGGCTTAGGACCTGTCTGGATTGACTTATACTTTTTCCTTTTTGCTTAATGTAAATCTCATAATGCACCTTCATTTTTTATTTTATTTTTATAACCTGAAATTCTTCAAATTTCACAACACTCAAGTATCAAACATAGATTCATATATAATATTTTCATGATCTTCTGAAACTAGAATAATTTTTCAAATATTGGCAGGAAAGCAAGTTTTTGCTTTTAATTAAGTCCATACAAATAGGCCTGTATGTTCTTGTTTTGTCACAGGAAAGCTGGAAAGATTTTTTTTTAAAGCCTAACCAGTGTAAAATCAGGTTAAAGTGGTTGGCGGTTTGAACCTTTTCTTTTCTGCCCAATCAAGATATGACAGTCATATTCAAATGATATATAGTGTCTTGTGACAAATGGTAATGCATAAGAATAACAGGGTGCGCACAACAATTTGAGACTAAGAGGCTGTGGGTTTACTTCCCAGAGCCCTCAATGTTCTTATTGTAAAGATTTCAGTTCAATTTTAGTGTCTGAATATATTGTCCGCCATCACATCAAAGATGGATATCTCTGCCTAAGTGGCAGGGCCTCACATCCAGAAGTCATGGGATCAATTCCCATCAAAACTAAGGACATCATCAAAACTGTTGATCTCTTCAGTGGTTGAACTTGGACAACCCAGATTGAGCCAATTTGACACTGGCCATTTATAAGGGGACAACTAAGTTCTGAAGACTACAAAGATTTATCTTCAAACAATCCAGTCCAATAGAGCCGATTATGAACAGCCCATCTGAAGTAAGTCATGCTAGTAGGTACACCAATAATTTATTTCAACCATAAACCACAATAAGCTTACAAAGACATGTCAAACAACAAATACGGAAAAGGTAAATCCAACGGATCACAGAGCATCTGTATACATGCATAACTTCCAACATTCATTAAACATGACATACAACATAGACTTCTTTTGACACACAGGCCTCCATGCATCGTGCATGCATTTTTTCTTTTCACCTTGGAAGGAATGGGGCAGGTGTTGGCAATCAGGTAACCAATGAAATTGATGATAGTATATCTTTACACAAATTTAGAAAACTTATCTGTTAAAGCCTCACAAATCCCCAGTGCATAAAGTAATAGATATTTAGCAGAATATAACAGTTACAAACAGCTCCATAGAAAAGCCTCCTTGTAAGTTCAAGCATATGATGCTGCATACCAGTAATGTCTGCTCAAGGTCATTAGTTTGAACGTTTGAAAGAGCACGAAGAATAAAGTCAGAGGGAGAAAGCCCCAGCATCATGTAATTTGGTTGGAATTCTGCAGTCTTTCCTTTGTTTTTCTCCTCCTGTCGGCAAATATTATGTTAACACATTCATATTCAAACATACGTAAGATCAAACTTATTTCAACACATATAAATTCAAACATATGCAAGATCAACTTGCAGATATACAACTTTCGACCAGATCATCTTCCTTGGATGACAACTCCCAATTAGAATTCTAAAACCAATTAAGTTTACACTTGATATCACAGAATCAGCATCCCATATTCTCCAATGCTTGAAACTTTCGCAGCATCATCAAACTTCTTTTGACTAAGAAACAAGTTCAAGATAAATTCTGAAATTTTCAACACATACCATTTCAAGTCAAACATTATGGGCGCCTTTGATTCGACTTTTGGGGAAAGCCTTTGCATTTTTATTTTTATTTTCGAAATGCAAATAGTGTTTGGTAAAGTGTAATTGAAAAGTGCATTGGAACTCACCTGTGGTTTAAATGCTGTAGCGGAAAACTACACTTATAAGGAACCTTAGTTATATTTTTTTATATAAATAAAGAGAAAGAAATTGAAGCTCCGGCAGCGCTCAAGCGAAGGGCTCAGGCAACGGCCAGATGCCAATGAGCCAGATTTGGCACCTATGTCTAAGGTCGCACAATCTCAGGCAACCTCAGGCGAGGGCCGCCAATGCCAAATATGGCTTCCAGCGACATCGCACATTGATGATAAGAGCGGAATTTCAAAAGTTAAGCGAGGGCAAATTTGGAAAAAAAACATTAAGTTCTGAAGTAGCATTACAAAAACACTCAAAGCCCAAAGCAAGGTGGGACTTGCATTGGGCTCAGGGACTTTGGATGACTTTGGAAATGCTAGCATTTCCCAAATGGGCTCCCAAAAATAGCTGCCAAACACTTCAGCATTTGCCAAAGGGTCTATAGAGCCCCAAAACCCATTTCTAAGGCCAAACGAAATGCACCCTACATAACTTAAAGCCTAGATGTACTACCAAGTAATACGAAAAATAATCAGGCCATTGATCTAATAATCATCAATATTCTCCAGTTGAAGTTGTAAGAAGCATATCAAATCACATATAAATAACAAACTACTGGAGGTACCCAACCATGTTAGAGTCACCTCTGTTCTCACAATCAAATGAATCGCAGCATTTCATTTCTTCATTCATCGCATAAATTATTCAGCAAAAGTATCCTGGTAGCAATTTATATTTTACACAAACATGTAGCATAAGAGACAATTGAGAAAACTAGGAAGCAGACAATTCAAGTACCACAAAATAAGTCTAATATGAAAATGCATACAGAACTTGCGTGGCCTAATGTACCTCCAACAGGGTACAGACAAGATACCTCATGTTCGGCAATTCGTTTCAACTCCACTTCTGCTATATCCAACGCCTCAATAATTGAATCAGTTGCTGAAAGTGTCTCTTGAGTTTTCTTCCCTGCTAAGGCCACAGCACCCTCTTCTGGAATTTCTTCCTTGGGTACATACTTGTTCCCAAATGCATTATCAAGGTCAGACTCAAACATATCCTCCAACCTCTTCTCCTTTTCTTCCTGCAAAATTTATTTAGACATTTATTCAAGCAATGACATGAAATAACGTTAAAAGAAGATTCTGTGCTTAAGAAGAAACTAAAAGTAATGAAAAGCACCTCAATGAAGAATGGTTCTTCTGTACGATCCCAACGGCGTATTGAACGATCATGAGATCCAGTGACCAAAAAATCACCACGGTTGCTAATTGCAAGGCACCAAATATCAGCATGATGTCCCTCAAGTGTCAAAAGAAGCTCGAATTTGTCAGCATCCCAGTATTTTACAAGCCGATCTTTACCTACACTAAACATATAATGTGTGCTGCCCACAAACTGCACTGCCATGATACTGCAATTGAAATATCAGTATTAGTAGGTCCTTTTCCAACATTAGTATGAAAACCATCCAGCAAACACACACAACAGCACCTATCTCCATGTGCAAAAATGGATTTATGGCGGTCACCAAAATCCAATCCCCATATCATCAGATTTTTATCTGCAGAGCCAGTTACAATTAGATCTCCATCTGACGAGATATCCAAGCATAGCACAGGAAGCCTGTGCCCATATAAGGAATGCATAAGCTTCAGAGAATCCATGAAGAAAACCTGGAAGTGGTTCACATATAGTGTCAAATGATTATCATTGCAAAGTAACAAAGATCTTACATTTTTGGAAGTCCAACCGCATGAAGATGGAAACAACCAATTGCAAAAAGATTTGATTTCATGTAACAAGAAGGTCTATAAGAATACACTAAGTACTAGAAGAGAGTTCAGATAGGGAGGAAGAACTGATATACGCGTCAGATATAACAAGGAAAACACAACCACATGAAGTTAGAAATCACCTTCACTGTGCAGTCTAATAGTGCAACAGCAATTTTTTGAGCGTCTGGGCTCACAGCAACCACAAGAACGTCATCATTCATCTTCAGGGTTCTGACATTTGACACAGTTAGGTGCTTGGAATTCTGTTAATCAAACAGAACCAGTAAGCACAACTTCGCAGATTCTCAATCCCCAAACCTCTAAAAAAAATGTACATTTTCATCAATGATCATGTAATGATCCAAAAAAATCAATGATCATGTCGCGAAACCAACAATGTTCAATAGAATATTCAATCCAAATATGTACTTAGAAAAGAGTATGCAAAGCTGATTATTCCGGAAGTTATGTGATGTTGCATCAGCCTCACTCCCAATCTGTGGAACTTCGCTCTCACAGGAGCCATTGTCAAAGAAGTCATGTGAATCTCAAATTCCAATCACTGCCAAACTCAAGACTCTAGAAAGAATCCATTGACGAAAAACCATCTAGATTATGAAGCATATCTATATAGTAAATAGAAATAAATACAAAATTGTAGCTTTTGCGTAGTGGTCATCATTTTACACACATATTAGAATCGGTACCATGAATATCAGTAACATTGCTAGAGAAAAATCACTGTCATAGCAGAAAAATATTGCATATGAACTTTTCTCCAAGCACATAATTATAACTAAAAAGAATTGCTTTTTGTGTTGCCTGAATGTACCCACTACTCTGAAATTAGTGCATGTGAAATTCCAAAGGCAGCAGATAGTAATAGTTGGCTTTACAGATGCTCATTGTGATGTCAAGGTTTCTAAAGAAGGGTCAGAAGTCAGGAAAGTTACATACATCACCAGGTTTCTGCTTCATACCATACTCCCAGAATTTAATGTCGTGATCTGCACTGCCGGTGACAAAACCATTTTGGTTTGGTATAGCCACAATTGACCGGATAGAGCCTCCATGAGCTTCTACCACTTCAATACAAGTGCCACTCCCAACATCAAATATCTCTATGGCTCCACCTTTTGTTCCAATAAGTGCGTGCTTATTCTGAGGAACAATTAAACCACAAAGCCCATACCCAGAGTCAATTGTTCGCAAGCAGGAACCTGTACTTGGGTTCCAAATCTTTACCGAGTTGTGACTGGTAGACATAAGAAGGGTATTATCAGAACTAAGGGTGACGCTTCTGACATCAGAACGGTGTCCTTGTAGTTCAATAGTTAGCATTTTACTAGTTTTATCAGCTTCAATAGAGTGAAATTCCAATAGATTATTGTTTAATGACAATGCCAGTGTGGCCAAAGAATTCTTAGGAGCTACAGGGCAGAAAGAAATAGAACAAATCTTTTTGCTAGCTCGAATAGTCTGGAGGAGCTTAAAAACATCAGCAACCATCACCATCGTGTTGTGTCCTTCTCCAATACCACGACTGGAATCTCCATTTTCATTCACATCTGCCCCTTTCTTCTCCCTCTTCCTATGAAGCCTGCGTTTTGCTTTACGCTTTGCTTCAGCTTCATCTAGTACACGGAACACCTCTACAAGTTTACCTGCCGCTTGACAAGCCAGCAAATTCCCATTCTTGTTGAATCTCACTGTTGCAACTCTATCCTTGCTTTGTCGCTGAATTTCGCCAAATTGTTTCAGTACATCCCATTTGTTATGAGAAGCTAAGTCACCATTGCCCACACCCCCACTTGCATCTGCTTCAGATCGTTCATCAGATGAATCATTCTTAACAGTGTAAAATCGAAGTTCTGGATCTGCAGACCCTGTGACGAGATATCTCTCTTCTGGATCAGTGTCCAGGGACCAGATTTCACTGTGATGACCACCAACAATCTGCATACAGTGCTGTGTTTCAAGATCCCACACTCTGAGATACTTGTCTTTTGAGGAACTGACAAGTTTCTTGTCAGAATCTAGAAAGACAAGGTCGGTAACCTACAGCATCAAGCCATCAAAATTAAATCATCAAGCATTTAGATCACAAAAAATAGAAATAAAATTAAGATAAATTTTTGCTTTATCAAAAAGAAAGCACAACGAAAACGAATAGGCAAATCAAGCCCACTGCTAACAAATTCAACACAAGGGCTAACCTGATCGCGATGCCCTCGTAAGCGGTAAAGGCCAGTCTCTCCGACTACATCCCACAATATAATGTCATTGTCCTTGCTTCCAGATGCGAGTAAAGATCCAAGCTTGCCAAATCTGAGTACAGAGACAGCCCCTTTATGGCCATTCAGTGTCGTCTCGCAAGAACCTTTCTCAAAATCCCATATCCGTATGCTACCATCAGCATATCCACTCGCAATCTGCAATCATATACATATATTTATTAAACATTCTCTGACAAAGTCAAAAAAATTTATATTATTACAATAACACCTAGCAAAGGGAAATACATAGGTGATGGGGATAAGTAATCGAGGCAGATGCTATGGCTGCATCTCTGCAGTCCCCACACCAGTGTGGCAATCAGCATGCTTAGTTCTCAAAGAAAGCTTGGAGCTGGCAGGGTCGTCCCATTGCATAAGTGGAACAATTACATAAGTTGGCTTCAACTAATCACTATCAATCATTCGTTTACAAACCTTCTCCCTGCGCTTACTAAAAAATCTCATAAACACATTGGCAAAACAAAAAAATCATCCATGTTTCCGACGTAGAGGAGCCTCCGAAGTAAATAGGTTTGCATCGCAACTGGAATCTCTTCGAATAAAGAAGCTAAAAAGCTATCTAAAGCTACAAACACTCGCAGTCACGTATATTTCCCGACCTCCTACGCTAACATCACCCAGCCGAATTGAACTATCCAAAAATGATTCCTTTCCGCATCCTCCCAACCGAAAAGTAGCTCCGAAGGAAAGCGCGAAAAGCGAAAAAAGACTGCCGCCGCGAGAAAAGTAACTCCATCGAGAGTTACCAGAGACGAAGGAGAGGAGGCGATGGCGGTGACGGCGAGGGAGGGTCCGGCGGCGGAGGAGGCGGAAGGGGCTAGGGTTCCGGTGCAGACGCCCTGCCGCACGTGCCAGACACCGACCTTCTCGAGCGCGGGGGCGAGGAGGTGCTTGCCGGAGGCGTCGTACGCGATGTTGGACTCCACCGACGCGATCACCCCGAAGGCCGCCGCCGGCTCGTACCTCAGGTAAGCCTTCACCATCGCATTTGGCAGCTGCCGTGGCGCGAGTAGAGACAGAAGAGAGAGAGAGAGAGAGAACGTGTCTCGTTCGGTAGGGAAGAGCTTCGCACTTCGCAGGCTGTTGAAACTATAAAACCCTACTTCGGAGTCTCCGGGGTTTAACGACCGGGGAGGAGCGAAGATGACAGGTCAGCAAGTGAACAGCAGGAACAAGGGAGTCGTGAAAACTTAAAAACAAAAATAAAAGGGAAAATTACAAAATTCCCTCAAAACCAGGAGGGCTTAAATCCAAGCCTCCTGATGCCCTGACAACCCAGGTTCAGGTCCTCAAACGCTGAGCGCCATATTCTAGTGCTCCAGCTCAAGTCCCCAACATCCAGGTCAGGGTCCACAAAGGTCATGCGAAAGTCTCAATGCTCAAGCTCTAGTCCCTGACATTCGAGTCCAAGTACACAAAGGCCGTGACTCGTATTCTTAGCACTTAGGCTCGAGTCCTAGTGCCCGAGCTCGGTTCTATCAATGCTGAGACTTGAGACACCAATGCTCGTCTCAGGTTTGTCAAGGCCACACCCAATGTGACATCTTTTAATCTCTACATTAATTAATATGTCGAAAATGAAGACAATAAATATCACGGATGAAAATTCCAGTTGGATTATGAACGTTGTGGGACAGCCATCAGCATAACAGCTGAGGTGCGTCAATGTCCGATCTTTGTTTTGCTAAGTCCTATAATCCATCGCCCTCGGTCATCTGTCAAAAATCCGTCATCTCCTGTAAATGAGTTGCCTAGACAAATAGGAAGAAATGTGGACTCAGCTTGCTTCATGCGTGTTGAAGAGGATCCCAGATTTGGCTGAATCTCAACTGGAGGGGAAAGAATTTTAGGGGCATAGGATAATAGAAACCTATTAATTGGATGAAGAAAGTGGCTTAGAATGGAGTGACGTTTAAATATCGTTTCATTGGTGAAAATACCTTCACGACAGAAATGAGTATGTCTAAAGCATTTTGCATTACGCTCCGATAGGGGGTTTAAGTTAGTAAAGAACATATGTAACCGAAGAGCACAGGAAATTACAAACGGGAAAATCCAAGAGTAGCCAAGTCACGATCACGTTACTATAGGCTAAAATGTTATAGAAGCAAAGAATAATCCCAGAAGTGCTCAGTACAAAATTAAGCTACTTGACCTATGAGATCATGTCTGAACCGAAGTAGCAAATTAACCCTGCATCTGTTGACCCGGAAAACCATGTGGAGGTGGCATCGGAGGCCTGTTCAATTGTGCGCCGGGAGTATAACTTGCTCCAGGACCAACAGGGGGTGGTGGAGGTGCAACAGGTGGAGCTCCACCGGGAGGCATGGGCCTGGGCCCATTTGCCATTGGTGGAGGCGGAGGCGGAGCTGATCCTGGCATTGGAGGTGGTGCGTTTCTTGGAGGGGCTCCTGGTGGTAATCCTTGGGGTGGAGGAGGCGGTGGCGGAGCTTGAGGTGGTGGCCTCGGCGGGGCACCTGGTGCAGCAGTGCCATTGGCTGCAGGGGGAGGTTGAGGTTTGTTCGTCTCCAGTGGCTTTGTTTTGAAATACAACTGCAACTGCTCATTCATATCAGGAAGAAAAAAACATCAGCCCTCGAAAAACCAAAAGATACAGAGTCATGGATGAGAAAAATCAGGTGTGAGAACAAACTAGTCACTCGAACCATACTCAAGTTTTTTGTTTTTTTTTGGCCAGAACATACTCATGGTAACTAACTTCTACCATCAATAAACAATCTGTCAGTCTCGCAAAAAACGAATACACAAAGTCAAGAACAAGATATGCCGCTCTGAATGGAGGTGTCTAGGTAGAAAGAATTTTTCTAAAAAGCAACAAAAGCCCAACAAGATATCAATTGAGGATGGGTAGACAACAAAGAGGAATGTCTATCCAATTGTCACACGAAGGAAAGGCTGACGGCAAGAAAGACAAATCTGTCGACCAACACAATATTTACGACTATTCTATCAAAAGTTGTTTAAACATGTACAAAGGAAGAGAAGAAGGGCAAACCGTGAACATCTTTGAATCCGGATCCCAATGTGAGAAGAACTTCGGAGTTGATTTGTCAATCTCTGTGCTAGGAACCTAAATTCAGACAAAGAGGTTACTGGTGAATATGTAGAATCAAAAGGAAGCAAGAAAATGGACACCTTAGCACTGCCAATATACCTTGAAAGCAATAATCTCATAAGGTTCTGCCGCAAAGAGAAGATATTGGTATCTCTTATCAAAAGGTTGGATTCTCTGCACAAAAGAAGAAAAACTAATCAACTCTTTGGACAAAGAAATCAACTCACGTTTTACCGCAATAATTCATTAATCTTATAGCACATGAATGGTTCTTTCAATTTCAACCAATCTGTCTTTTTCCTCTCCTTTCTCTTATTTTGTTTCAGTGCACAGGGAACATGAAAAGCACCATAATCAGCAATGTATAGCATACCTGCTCATAAGATGACATGAAACGATGCCTTGGCTTTGAAAGATCCTCTATCTCAGGATATTCAATCTGTATATCAGCGAAATGCTACCATGAGTATTAGCTACCATCAATTAACCTAACTGAAAAATAGCTGCCCTCAATGATAATAAGATATAATTAAAAGACTTGAAGTTTGAAAAGAAAGAATAACCTGGAAAAGAAGGGATCTTTGCTTTGTTTCTGGATCAAATTGTTTTGTCACCCTGTACCCAGGTCTACCAATCTTGACTGCAGGCCAGAGAGACAATCAATTAGTCATCAACTTTAATCTCGACAACCCCACCACTAAGTAGTTTTAAGTCCCAAAAGTATGCAAAAGAAAACTATCAAACTAAAGCAGAAATCAAATACAAGCAACCAACTTTTCTCAGATCAAGTGAAATTACTACTCAGCACCGGATGCCATTAACACATTCTACCACTAACAGTTCCACAATCAACTCACCAATAATATAATAGAAAAGTTTCTATGCCTTTCCCTTTAAAGCTGGGAGATCTCCTCATCACTGAACGAGCACCTATCGTGAACCATGAAGTAGGTAGACCAGCATTCATCTTTTCTCACCAATATCAACTTTTGCCCTTAAAGACGACTCTCTTCAATGCTGTATTTGCATAAGTTAATTGACAACTAAGAAAAGGCCACTTCAATGTTAATTGAAGAGGTCTCAAGCTTCCTTTGTTTCACAGAAAACATAGTGTATTCTGGAAAAAATGTGAAGGAAAGCGACAGCATTCTCTAACATTTTGTTGAAAATTGAAAATGAGTTGAAAATAATTCTCTATGTCATTTGGAATTGAAAATTAGAAGTCATTATTTAATCATGGGCTTGGAATAAGTTTGGGCCAACTACTTCTTCACTTTTGCAGTGCAGCTTAGTAGCTTGCTCCTCCTCTTATTCTATTTGCTTCTTTCTTCTTTCTCTTCTTCTCCATCAGACACAATGAAAAGCAACACCTATATCTCATTCGCCGCCATGACGAGGAAAGGGACACAGGTCAGATGGGGGCAACAGGTGCAGAAAATCTCCAGTAGCCCCTCTTTCCTCCAATTTTTTAATATTCGACCATTTAATGTGCGCACTTTCTTGTCATCCTTTTTTAATGTTTTCCACTCATGAATGGTGTCAGTCATGGAGTCTGTGGTGGTGTTGATTAATGTGGTTGGGGATGGCTGTGAAGCAGGAGCCGCCGGTGGCAGCACTGATTTGGTTCCATTTCATAATCAATGGTGGCAGTCGAAAACGATGAAACTGGTGGTAATGCAGTGGATCTATGTTTCGTAAAAGAAGAATAATGTCGGTGCATGCTTCAGAGAAAAGAAGAGAGATGATGAACTCGTCTGTGACGGTGAGAGTGAAAAACGATTTCCGGGATTTTAAAATCTGAAGTCATTTTCCTCATTTTTGGGTGCGGCTTTTCCTCTTGATGAAAAATTCTTCACTTAGACCAACTAACTTTCCAGCATCAAACACCATGATAAGATGAACGCCTTTTTTTTTCTAAACAATCATTTTCAAAAAAACAAGCAGAGCCGACAAAAAACCAAGCAAAATTTTCACGTTGTGCTGATAGATAGCTGCCAATGCGATCAATATCAAACGGCATGAAGAAACTATACTATCCCAGGAAGTACAGTCGAATCCTCATTCAAAAGTCCCCCCAAATATCAGAACAAGAGATTCTCTCCACAGCCCCAACATCAGCCACAATAGAGAGAACGCGCCCAACAATTCGTCAACACTCGCCCAACACTCCCCATAATTCAACCACAGCTCTCACAAAGCAGCACGAACAACATCAATCTCCTAGACCCTAAACCGGATTCCGCATAAATCCCAATTCGCAAGGAGAAGCCGGAAGAACATAAAACTCACCCGTCTTGCGAACATTAACCTTCCGCTTATTGGGCTGAGGCTGAGCAGGCGCATCCTTCGCCTCGCGAGCCGCTCTCTTCGCCAAGTTGGTCTGATGCCTCTTCCCCTGCGTGTGCGCCAAGTAGTTCCCCTCGTTGTTGTGCAGCGTCAAGCAAAGCTTACACTCGTAACTGCAACCACCGAAACGAGCCAGCGCCCGCCGTCAGCCCCGTAAAAACATCAAATTGACGCGAAAGCCCAGTTCTAGGGGGGATCGATTACTGAGGGGGAAACGAAGAGGGGGAGTGTCGACCTGCCGAGGTGGTTGCGCATGAAGTAGGGGTCCTTGGCGAGATCGATGGTCTCGAGGGCGAGGCGGCGGAGGCGCTCGCGGCGGTCGATGGCTTCGTTCTGGGCGGAGGCGGCGCCCCCGCTCCCGGGCTTCGAACCCCACTCCCGATCCATTCTCTCGCCGTCGTCGAGCCTCGCACCCTCTTCTCCTCCTGCTCCCTCCTTCTCCTTCTCCTTCTCCTCCTGCTCCTTCTCCTTCTTCCCTCCTCTCTCTCTCTCTCTCTCTCTCTCTCTCTCTCTGGATGTCTGTCTGGTCGGCCGAGGGCTCATCGAGGATTAACGTTGTTGGATGGGCTGGGCCGGGCCTGTCCGGACCGAGGAGGTCCGAATTGTTTCGGGTCGTCCACTCGATTTGACTTCGGATCCGTCGGTTTTTTTAGTTTCGATTTTTATTTTCCCTGCTCTGACTCTCCTCTCTCGGCTTTTACTATAGCGAGTAAAATAAAAAGTAAAATCAATTAATTAAAATTGATGATTATTTAATTGATTGATTATAGAAAATTGCTAACCGAGCGATGCCTTCATGCTGCAGTCTTCACAAAAAGAAAGGAAAACAAAACCAAGCTGTTAGTTAACTGACTGATTGATTAATTATAGGAAATTGTTTACTGAATGATACCTTCAAGCTACGGTACGGACGAGAAGTTTTTGTTATTAAAGGTGATCGTTGTGAACGAATCTTCAACTCTTTACGTTTTTATATATTTAGCTGTATATATAAGTCTATAAAATTAAATTTAAGGAAAATACTTAAAATGGCCCCTCGATGTTTCAGGACTTTCATTTATCTAACTTAACCTATCGATTTTAAATAAAACACTAGCTTAACCATATGCCCAGAAAAAGGAGCTTTGAAAAACTCCAACTTTAACTTTTTTAGCTGGCAACTCTTTTTTATCTCGTAAAAGGGCACAAACTTTCGATCAGTATCCAAATCAGTTCCCTCTTAAATTTCTATCTGCTAATATCGTTAAGGATCCAACGAGTCATTTCACATGTACATTATCTCCATAGCATGTACCGACATGGAACTAAGGCACCTGAAGCGGTTTCAACCAAAACGCAAACCCAATGGGACTTGTAATGACGTCGTCGTGCATTGGCGTGGCCAAGGAGAGCAAGCCATTTATGTGAGACTTCTTTGATAGTGAAATGGTGTCTTTTCCATTTATTCCCCTCTCTCTATGAAAAGCTGGTGGTGATTTCTTCAATATTATCTTCCAAATTCATATATTTCATTTTTTTTCTCCACAAATCTCTCCCTCCTTTTTGGTCACCATTTAGGGTTAATCTGCCTAGTAGGAGTCAATATATATATCATAGAAGTGTCCAAAAGAATCAAGAACAACTCAGAACTTGACCTAAAACCAATAGTTCCCATGAGGACCTATCCAGTTCTCGATTCAAATTTTGGAAGATGTGAGTACCGGTCCAATTTGCAATTTCAAATGCGAAATTACAAACCCAAACCAAATGGCACATATATATAATTTTTTTTTAAAAAAATTATATAAAGCATCTATCGAGTTTGACATATTTGAACCCGGAGATGACCAAGCGACTTCAATGCCGGTTTTATGGGACTCTTTTAGCGAGTTCAATTCTATGGGCAAGATGAAGAAAGGGAACCTCTGATGGGTTTTTTTACATGACTAGAAAAATAATTTGGGTGCTAAAGACATCTCTAATCTAATATTCTTAAACTTGAAAGGAGATGATTGAAAGGAGATGATGGGCTAAGGATTGTTCGCCATGTGTGTGGAGAAGGATTGGTTCACTGTCCAAATCAATTGTAGTGAGGTAAGTAACGCTAACTTTCAAAAGCTAATGATGCCAGTTTGAGTTAGAGTTACACTTGTCAATTGTTCATAACACCCAGGAATGAATTTATCGGGGATAGTTTGACCAATTCTGTAGATCCACTCGAGAACCGAATCAGACTGGCGGTCCGGTTCTCGCGTGGATCCATGAAACTAATAAGCGGTTTCCGGCTCCAATCTTTTTGAATTTAGAGTATGTAAATGATGGCTAATTTTTTTTTTTATAGTCCACTGTTAAATTCTATTGAGCGAACATAGACTATCGTGTTATACAAGACTTTCTTACATGGTTCTAACACCTAGTGAGCATCTTTTGAAGCACAGGTTTATACATATTATATCATTATTGGTTCACTATGGGCTATCATGTCATATTACTCTCCTTTGTGGACATTCTTTTAAGATAATTATGATGGAGAAAATACCAAATCAAAATCAACGAATTCAAACCAATGGTACTGCATAAATTCGGGATTTAAAATTTTCTCATTTTGATCCATTAGATAGCAGTTAATTACTTGAAAAATCTGTTTTGAATTTTCAAGTTACAAATATTTTTGTCACCAAAACTCAAATAATTAATATCATTTACTCTTGAGCCATGAAAAATAGTTTTTCATCGTAAGGTGTTCATGCAACTTTTAAATCATAACAATCGTCACTTATTATAAATTTCATTATACTTATTGTTGAAATATACGTAGTCATATATGGGAACCATTCCCTTCTATGATGAGTAATGTTATTATACTTAGTTAATTGTAAAGCGTGTTATATAATTTTTTGTGATGATGAGTTCCTCTCGTTGATCTATTAATATTTGTTTGTCAAATACGAGTCCGATATGAGAAAGACTATCTAATATTGTTATTTCTCAACTGTGATTTCAACATTATTTGTTGTCAAATATAGTGAATTATTTATCATATGGGTCAATTATGAGATGGGTTTCTCTACATTGACAAACTCTCTCAAAAACTTAATTACAAACGTATAACATGAATGCATTTCACGATAGAATACACACCCAGACACAGACAGACACATTAACAACTATTTTTAATCCTTGATTACCAAAATATATCGATTATAAACTAATTATCAAAATATGCATATGACTAAAGATTTGCTAAAGGGACTTTAATAATTGACTGGGTAAAACTCATTTATCTATCTAGTAGGAGCTCAATATGAGATTGATATTTTATCATTTTATTTATTAAGTCAAATATGAGGTAGATATTCCTCGTCATACAAATATATTTTTTAACATATTTACGCATCAACAATTAGTTTTTAACATTTATTGGCAAAAATGCATAGTTATGTTAGAGAATATGCATAATAATATATGAATATGTGTTTATTAGAATTTTATTCCAAAATATGTGTAGAATTGGAGATTTACTAAAAAGACCAATAAAAACAAATAGCTACCCAAGGCTCACACATGAGCACACCACGTGATTCAACTTGACACGAGCTTCTCGCGAGCGCGTAGGCACACACACTCACACACTTAAACCTGTAAAATATGATAACGGCAGTCACATTGGCCACTTATAATATCCTTGATCGACTAGAGAGCTTTATGGTGCGTTCAAGAAGGACGAACCTCTCTCAAAAAGGAATTTATTGATTCCTTCTTGATTAGTTGAACGGTAGGTGACATGATTTACTTTAGGGGCTAGGTCTCTAGTTCAGGTTTAGGATGCCCCAGTTGCACCAAGAAGAAGAAAAGAATAAAAGAATCATTTAACATATTCATACATGCTCCACTTGGCTTGGAAGATATAGCTCATTTGGTAGAGCTCCGCTCTTGCAATTGGTCCTTGCGTCTAAGGCACAACCAAAACCTTTCCCTTGAAACCGTCATCCGGTTCTCCTCCAAGCCAATAATTCTTCATTTGCCATTTCATGGATAGAGCTCCGCATGAACCTATTATAGCGGAGTACCAACGCTCTGAGCAAGTATACTTGCATCATAAGAAATCATGTACTGAAAGGCTATGTGAATCCTACGAAAACGTACATAAGTCTTGTAAGGTTGGCATCTCTCTCTCCCTCCCTCCCTCCCTCCCTCCTCCAATTAGTCATAGTGTGAAAAGGAAAGAGCCAAAGCAAAGAATGCGCTAACACATTCGATGCCCACTTTGCTTTCCTCTTTATCTTTCTTTACAGGTCCCTGCCTTATTCTCCTTTTTCTCACTTTAGTACTTTGTCTCTCTACTTTCCCTCAAGAAACAAAGACATTATATATAGCAAAGAAGCAAAGGTTTGCATGAGAAACATATAGTCATACTATAAATTGATAGAGGAATTTACAAGGCGTAACATCACCGCCGGGTTCTGATCAGATGGCTTCTCCTTCAGGCCAGGACAGCAAATACGATTTGTCATTCAAAATATTGCTGATCGGAGATTCTGGGGTTGGCAAAAGCAGTCTTATTCTCAGTTTCATCTCTGCTTCTCAGGAGACCATTCCCCCTACCATTGGTACTCTTAATTCGTGCCTTTATGATGGTTATACTGATGAGGAGAGCATCACTTGAACATTGATGTCTAGCATGTTAGTATATTGTCCGCTTGTTGATTTCAATGAAACATCTGCAGGAGTTGATATTAAGATCAAGCATCTAACGGTTGGCGGGAAGAGACTAAAGCTCACGTTATGGGACACTGGTAATATATTCTCTGTTGTAAGCGTAATTATGTTTTCTCTTCTCGTGCCTAAGTGAAGTGGAGATTGAGAAAAAAAATTTGATAAAAATTTGTTATTGCAATAACAACAACTCACGGGTATCAAACAGTGAGGTCATGCCACAGCAGAGAGAATTCCCAATACAAGAGAGGGGCAAGTGCCTGTTACCTTGAGTTGCTCCAATGAAATTCTTGTTTTGATTGTATTCATGTATCTTTAACTGTATCGGTTTCTCATTTGGCATGTACCTTGATCAGATTTCTCTCTTATCAACTGCTGAATGCTTTTAAAAAAGCACAAGCACAAAAATGTCTAACCTAAGATCTCATCGATATTCATATGTTTCCTGGGCCTCCATCATCCTATCAAGAGTGACTTCAAGCTCGTGTTTATCATTTAGTGAGTCGAGCCATGCTTAAGTTTGTAGTATTCTCAGTCGTTCTCCATATGAACCACCAAAGACATGCTCTATGGAGTTAGAAGATGCCCACATGCTAGACGAGAAATTCCACTTTTGAGATTACCCGACTTTCTTTTTCTCGTCTTCTCTAATATTAAATTTTTTGGGTCGAATTCTCTAACATTAATTAGCTGAGTGATATGTCCGCACTGCTATCTGGTGCTATTTTGGTGCATTTACTGGAAACTCTGATGCAGCTGGACAGGAGAAGTTTAGAACATTGACAAACTCCTTCTACCGAGACGCCCATGGCATCATGCTTGGTATGCAACTATGTCAAATCTCCAACGGACTTTTTTTTCCCCTTTTCGGCCATAATGTCCAACAGAATATTTAGAAGCATTCACAAGACATATCTTTGCTCCTTTGGTAGGTCATTGTCACATGCTAATTTCTACCGATACTTCTTCACATTCCTCAGTGGAGAACTGTCACATCTTAATTCATGAGTCAATTAGCTCTCAAATGCAACGCACATATGAGTACATTTAAGTGCAAATGCAAATTGTTGCACTTCTCTTTGCGTCGGGTCCTGTTTATATTATTGGAAGCATCTTTTGGTCCAGAGTTCCTCTCATATGTTTTCTTAACAGCGAACTAAGTCATGGAACGTGCCACATAAACTAATTAGTCCGTGTGCTTCTTAGGCTTCATACTAGTTCATGCGTGGAACTTTTTTCTTTAGCCAGTGCAAGATTAGCAGCACAAACAACTTCACTTGGTTAGTGCTTGGAAAATAAGTTCCACTGGTCACTCAGATTAGAAATTACCTCACATAGTCGCGATCCAACAATTGATTCGATGACAGTAAGGAATACTTAAGAGGACAGTGGTACTAATTACGAAGAGCTTTATGCGTTTTCAATTTAAGATGCAGCAAGTTTGTCGAGATGACTAGGTCAGCACTGACATTTCATTTAGAAAAAGTAGTGAGAGAAGAGGGATATGGTGTTAGACATCATAGGCCAAAGCAAGAGGAGGTTATGACTGACCATGCGAGTCTTTCTAGAAGTTTAATCCTTCTTCAATTGTGGTCGCCAGCAGACAGTTGCATATTCAAGTTTTTTCTCTTCATCATGTAAATTAATAAATTCTTTTCATCACCTTATCTTAATTCAATGTCTAACTCAAGTTCATTCCCTGGTTTCACATGTATTAGTGTATGACGTGACGAGACTAGAAACACTCACAAACTTGTCTGATCTATGGGCAAAAGAAGTTGAGCTCTACTCCACTAATAAAGATTGCGTTAAGATGCTTGTGGGAAACAAACTCGATTGTGTAAGTATTCTTTCTCGTGCTAGAATTTTTATGCCTTGGACCATAGCTCCTTGACAAAGCTAAGTTTAACCTTTCCTCAAAGCTAATATTCTATAGTTCAGTCAAATGTCGGCCCTGTGCTAGCTTCAAATATGCTATGTTCCTTCTTTTCTGCGGCATTCCCTGAGTAAGTCTTCATGATAATCATTCGACTTTTAATTTTCTTTCATCAAGGTGCTTCCCTTAGAAAACTTTTCGTTGAGCAGCTCAACTTTTAAAAAGATTCCAATGGCGGTTGCTCTGCTGCTTCTCTGCTAAAGACAAGCGGAAATCATATAGCGCATGATAAAAACTAATGTGACACTTTATCTATGCGGCATCAATGTCAACTTTCTCTGGAATATTACTGCTATATACTTCAACTTAGACTTGAGGAGTTTTTCAGCCGCTCCATTTCTATCAAAAACAATCCTAAAGAGATTTCATTATTCTTATCCTTCTTGCAGTAGAGATCACCACGACATGTCTATGACAACAAAGTTTTTTGTTGGTGCAACATGCCAATGCTCCTTATAAATGATGATAGTGCCTAGTGTTCTCATCAGCTGAACAGAGTTCACTGTTTATGGAAAAGTATCTACTAGTGCTAATGTGTTGATCGTGTTGTGATTCCAGGAATCAGACAGAGTAGTAACAAAAGAGGAGGCAGTTGCTCTTGCTGGAGAGCTCGGATGTCTGTTCGCCGAATGCAGCGCTAAAACTAGAGAAAATGTGGAAAAATGCTTTGAACAGCTTGCCTCAAAGGTATTAAAGGAGTGATGCATATCTTATCGTTAAGAATGTGTTGTGGCAGAGTCATGTATCGTAGTTGTCCAATGTTCTAAGCTCTTGGTTACATTTGCTCACTTTTTGGGAGCATGACAATTGACGGTAGTTGTTGACCAGAGCATTTCCACAGAGTTGCATTACCTATTGTGACATGAGGTTTTTGGTTTCATGCACAGATAATGGAGGTTCCCAGCCTGCAAAAAGAGAAAGACAAGCCCATGCCCAAACCCAACCCACCTAGTGCGGGATCTGATTCGGGTGGCTGCTGCTAACTTGCTCGCTCTCGCTACCTCGGTTTGCTCCTCCGTACAAGATGGAAAACCATGTCTGTACCTCCAAAAGAGAACGGCAAACTGTTCGACAAATAGAACAACCGAATAAGTCAGCTTCTAGCATGACCAAATCTTGCAAGATGTTGATCGTATGCACAGCTTGCATAAAGTTTGTGTATTTTATGCTAGCGATGCATGCATTGAAGTCCAATTAATTGCTTTTGTTTCCCGGGAGAAAAATATAAACATTCAAGAAAAAGAATGGCCTTTAGTACAGATATGTTATAGTTTAGAGCCGCCTCTATCGATAATGTCACACCCCAATTCCTACAAGTACAGGGCAATGACACATCTGTCCTCATATCCGAAGGACTTGGTCTCAAACAAAAACCAATATTAACATTTGTCAAAATATGCATCTTTCTATATGTAAATCTAATAAACCAATAAGTTGGTTCCATTATCAAGGTTTTTATAATTCACAAAATATATATATAGACACACACAAACATTTCAGAACTCGGCTAACTCAACAATTATTATGTCAAATACATACAACTAGTTAAGTCAATACTTAAAAATCTTGCTATTCATAGTTTCATGCTAATAGCACTCTCATCATACCCATCACTAGTGGCAGAATTGGAAAATCATTTAAGATGCATTCCATGAGCAATCACAACCCAATTAGTGTTGCATATCTTTTCTAAGTAAATCAAACACTCACTATGCATATCTACAAAGCAATATTTGAAACTTATTATTCTCAAATTCAATACATATCATATGTACAATAACAAAAATGAGTTATATCTTTTCAACAAAATTTTTTACACATAAAAAAATACTTATTTAAATCAACAACATTGAATCACAAATCAAAGATCTATTTTATTAATGGATCTCAAACTCAATATCCAACCATAGTCACGACACAATACCTAGTGATAAAGCGATCAAGATTCGCCCCCTGGCAATGTCTCCACATATTATCATCCCATGGCTGCCTAGAAGAATATCTTGAACAATATTTATACTAACAAACAACTCATTAGGTTCACAACAATAATGAGCATCAAACCATCAACCTCCGATAATCTACAAAACCAATCCAAAATCCATATTATAAATCGCTTTCACAAGCCATGACATATAATTACATATTAGAAACCAGCTTCACAAATCAACATATATAGCTTTTCCCCATTCATTTTATAAAGCATTTCTTGAAATATTTCCCAAATAATCAACTCATAGACTATTTTTCAAAAATACTTTATCATACCATTTCAAAAATTTCTGAAAATGCTTTGTCGCACCATTTCAAAATGAGGATCAATATCATAAAAAACTCTAAACTAGTACACTTATAATAAATTTACCCAAAATTAATTTTTGAGTCACCAAAAATCCTAAACTGAACACTTGTGATAAATTTACTCCAAACTAATTTTTAAGGCACTAGAAATCCCACGGCGGTGCACTCGTGATATATCTACTTTCCATTAACTTTAGTCAAATTTTATTATGAAATTATTAAGTTTGCTGACGAATGGCAATAATTCAATTGACATGGTAAGTCCTTGTGGAAATCTATATCAATTTGGGGGTAAATTTATCTGGGTGTATTAGTTTAGGTTTTTGATGATCTAAAAATTAATTTGGAATAAATTTGTCATAGACATACCAATTTTGGGATTTTCATGATATTAACCCTCAGAATAACTTAGGGGTAGTAAGTGGTCGATCCGAATTTATATAATAAATATGCTCTAAACATCCTTTTCCTTTCATATAAATATCCTGACGTGCTATGTCGTTCATAACTCATAATATTTCTGTCATTTTTCAAAACATGAGTTTAGAAATTCAAAAGAAAGATGAGCACCACTCACTTAAGAATCACATAAATCAAACAACAATGGTTACTCGAGCCAATATCAAATTTCAAGTAAATAACCACATTTACTTAGACTTGATGATGGGACGCTATTTTGGAGTCAAATCGTTTATTCACAGGTTGACAAAAGAACGGCCAACCACGACAAATAACCACTAATGCGAAGAACGTCTACTTGTGCAAAGAACAACTACTCACGTGACAAATTTTCTCACGCCAGATCTCTCTCTACCAAATTCCTATTCAAATGTTCTTGCTGTCAAAAGAAGCCCTTTGAAATATTAAAAGATCCAAACTTTACCAACCCAAAAGACAATTGAAGACGGGCATCAACTATTGCCACAAAAGTTTGGAACTAGGCAGCAACACACATGAAACTTAAAAATTCATTCCGACCAAACCGTAATTCGAAATTGACTTCCATAACATTTCATGGCTCCACAACACCCAAATCTATCATTTTTGTATACTTTTATAACAAAAGATCCCTAAATTGGACTCAAAAACCTAGAATTCACATGAATCCAAATTTAGGGCTCAACTCCAAAAATTTCTCCAAGTAGATGATCTATTGAACATCAGGAATTCAATGGCGACCATCGTGGCATCATCGACATAGCCGTGGTCTCTCTCACCCGCACCATCCATCAACGAGAGTGAGTCAGTGGTTCAGTTCCCAGCTAGGCAAATGTAAAGCCTATCCTATTTCACGTAATTCAGGAAAGGTAATTCTTTACTCAAGTTGCATGAACTATTTGGCTAAGCTTGTAAGCTATTTGAGCCAAGCATTTCCGAGCATGCGCTCTATTATTAGATTAAGAACACGAGTTATTCGAATTCAACTCGAACTCCCAAAGTTAGCTGAATCGAGCTAGTTCGAGTAATTGATTCACGTGACATGCTTAGTTCTTAACTTCTCACAGCATCTACAGAGGGCTAATTATTGAATCTCCCGCTCTAGGATAAGCTTTTCGATCCAATGGGCCTAGTATTTTAATCGTGGGCCGTTGGCCTCATCTCTTTTGCATGTTCCGCCGTACGAGTCATGCCTTCACCGCAACCACAATGGTTCAGATCGAGGCTTGAAATACAAAGTGAAGTTACCAAAACAAATGCAACTATATAATAATTTTTTTTTTTTATAATGACCCCATAAGTATCCGACTTTTTGTCTATTTTACGATCAAGTGCCTATTTTGTTTTTGTTCACTCAAGTAACTAAACTTTTGAAATTTGACTCAATATGAAGCATTCGTCAAATGAACGGTCATGTAATATAACTTTACCAATGTGACTTGCTTACATAACAAAAGTTAACCCTAATCACCCACGTGACTTGCTTACCATCATCTCTCTATTTTGGTTTTGGGTAATCGAGAAAAAGATGGTGTTGACTTGGATGACGATACTGGCTGTTTAGTATAATATTTGTTGACATGAATCATTTTAAGAAGTCACGCCAAATGGTTAAGTGGATAGTTAACGACTATTTACCATATTAGTGTCCAATGCAGCATTTTCTTTTCACGATATTAGTGGAGGTCTCACATTGACCAATAGATGTACTTGATTAGGTAAAAAATATCAAGTATTCCGTCATAAAATAGTAGGAAATGTAAGTACTTGCTCGTTACTTTTTCCTTCGGCTAATTCGAGGCGCCTATTGACCTCTCTTCCCCGAGCCGTCGTTCGAGGGCGTCCCCATTTCCAAAAGCGGCCCCACCAGTGGTTAACAACTTGAACTACATCGGCCCATCTGCTCGATGTAATTGAAATTGGGAGGAAAAATGAATCTTTATCTCCCCCCCAAAAAAAACCAAAGGTTCGACCCCACAAGAGGAATACGGAATCATGCGCATGATTTTGGGTTGCTTTCATTCAGCTACAACCACCTTCACATAACCACACACATTCTGCTCCAGGAAACGCGTGACCGCACCGACCACCGTCCATGAAAGAGATAAGAAAATGAAATACAATTATGGCAGTATATTCCTGTCAGTATATAAAGAATATCGTAATTGTTATTTAGAAATCCCCCTTCCATTATTGTTTTCCACATTTGAAATATTTGCTTATCCCTGTAGCTTTTCCTTAAGATGACAAAGTATAAGTTGTGGTCGAAGAAGATTACACTCTTGTCGTCATGAATGGTGACGCAAGTGGAGGTCGGTGCCTCTCTTTTCTTCGGACAAAGTTCAATGCATCTCTTCTCCGCGCAGAATCGTTCCCCCACACGCACCTTTTCTCTAGGGTTTGAAAGCAACAATGGCTGAAGAAGATAAAGTGTGGGGAAAACATTTCCCTCGGATCGCGCGTTTGTGTCTCAACCTAACTTGTTCTACAAAAAAAAATGATGATATTGATCTACCTCTACAGGGGCCACTGAGGGAAACATTGATGTATCTAAATCAGAACCTGAGTTTCATATCAATGAATTTGATCCTCCCTAATACCTCGTGTTTCGATTACTAGATCTGTCTTCTTCTTCTTCTTTTTTGGGGTATAAACGGTTATGTACGATATATTGATAGAGATTATATTCATACGGAGCCTGACACGTCATCTGAAAAAATCTAGATCACACATAGAATTAGGATTACAATATGATATTCAAGTTCTAACCATTTTTTAAATACAAGATAATAATAAATACCCATAAGAAGAGATTTCTTTCCCTTTTAAGATAAGCAAAAGTGCAAAACCACAAAAAGATCATTGGGGTCAAATCATAGAAAACCAAAAGACATCATTTGCAAAAGTGTTCACAGGCATAGAATTACTAGGGCGGCACAATGCTCGACTTGGGCACAGGTTCTTCGTGATTGTGTTGTTCTTGGTGATTCCCTTTTTTTTTCCAAATCCGGGTGCGCACCCATCTCTATCTCATTCATTGTGGTTGAGTTGTTCAGGATGCACATTCTTCTGTCTCATTGATGTTCTTCAGCAACTAGGCCTTCAACTTGTAGTGTAGGAAAAAGGTGCAAAAAACTAACCAATTAAATATCCTGTCCCCTCCTTTTACACGTTGATTGATTGCAAATAAAGGTAAAAATAAAACCAAGTTGGTGAAGAAATTAGGAGAATTTCATGCACCTAACCTCCAAAAGGCCATATCTGGATTGTGTAGCTAGAAAGCTTCATAATGCATGTAACTTGCTGATTTCATGACGAGAGGCTAGACTCCGCAAATTTTTCATTTGAATGATTAATTTAAGGTAAGGAGGGTCCAACCACGTTGGCAACTCTGAGGCATTATCATACGGAATCTTGTACCCCTAAGGAATGTTGTTTGAATCATAAGCACCGTCTACATGGCTAACGGTTTGAGCTTGACATGCATTTTATCGCCACGTCTACAATTTGTCATGTATCACAACTTTCTCAATTAGAGATTGGATAGGTTTCTCATGAAATTCTTCCTCTATTGAGATGCAAACTTCACTTTGGTAGAAATGAAGATGTAACTTCCCTTTGCACGTTAAATTGTAAGTAGCAATTAAATTGTAAGGAGCAATTAAGTGTTAATTTCTATACTCAAGGATTCTTTACACATGATATGCTTAAAAAAATATTGATGTTCTCTAATTTGAATATTGCATCATAAGGTTTGAAATTCCATAACATATATACTACAAGAAGTTCTAGTGAGATTCGATGTAGGTAGAGCTTTCTATGCTATTGCGGATTCAAGTGGATCTGGCTCACCTCTTATCCAAAATTAGCTAAAGAGATAATGACACAAATGATTTGTGAATTTTGACCCAATGTATAATATGAACCTTAACTTTCAATTTATTCAATGGGGTCTTTAAATTTTAATCTAATATGTAATATCGTTCCTAAATTTCTAATTTCTTCAATGTGATTAATGAACTGTTGATATATGTTCAATTTTTTAGATTGTATGAAAATTTTCAATATTATTTTTAAACTTAAATTAATGGAATGACAATATTAAATATTTTTATGTAGTCCAGAAACTAAATTTGAATATATAAAAAAATTCAAAAGTCATATTAAATAAATTAATTTTCACATTACAAGATAGAGATAAAAGAGGCATGAGTGCACTAATTTAAGAATTTTTACGATTTTAACCCGTGTATTTATCCGATCTTGCACGTCCGCGTAGCGCATCAGTTTCATATTTATGCGTAAACAGATTCTGTCTTATCAGCACAGTAATAGGGAAAACCCCAGAAGAGCTGCCTATTCTGCAAGCTTCCCTTTCAGACAGGTGTTTCCACTGTGGATGCTCGGATGGGTCCCTCCACCGATCATGTAAATAGTTAATTAGTTTGCTTTTACTGTTATTCTTCGGTTTACATGTGAAGAAGCTGGTTAGTTTGGCAATTTTCTGGTGTAGAAATTTGACTAAACGGTGTGTCGTGATGCAATCATTGAGGATCAAGATCCTGTTCGGACGGTTATCCAGTTTTGCACGCCTTGTAACCCTGTAAAAGCGACCTCTTTTGGAGCCTTGCTCATCATGGAGGTTTGGTTTATTGCGAAAGTTCAACGTGAGGTCATGGGATAAGATTCTTGATAGGTATGGAGTAGAAAAAGAAATAGGGAATGGTTAAGAAAGCGTGAAAGCTTATTCATTAATTATTTCTGGTTGTCCTTTTGAATTGTCTTGAGTGATTGAGAAAGTGGTCCCCGAAATAGACGTGATCATCTTGCGATTTTACTCTCCGACTTAGAAAGGATGAAGCCGTGCGTGCCAAGTACCCCCGATCACAAGTAAAATTCATAAATTAGAATCTTAGTTTAGGCTGGATGAGGAACCTGACTCTAATGTCTTCTTAGAAAGTTTGTCTAAAGGATATATTAGGATTTGTGACTGCATGGATATAAGGTAATTATGGACCCCATATATAAATGACGTGTAACATTATATTATATGAATAGTAAGCAATTTTTTTAAGGATAACCTAGTCTTAATGTGAATAGTCATCTTTTGGAGGCCTAAGAGAGGGAAAATTAATCACAAACGCTTGTGGTAGCCCATGTTTATGTCGTGTTACTAAAAAAGACAAAATTTGCCAAGTTTCTTTCTTTTATAATTGGAACGTCCATCTTATTCGGATTATGTTCAATTTGAGCCTTCTTCCTTTTTTTTTTTTTTTATATATAATTAAAACTTAACTCAAATAAATTCGTTCAATGGACTAAATTGGAAATACAAGGTTTGGGAGAAGAGGTGCGCACTAAAAAGCCCAGTGGCTACCCGAACCAAATAAGGCACCTAGCCGAGCACTAGTTGGCACCAAGGCTGGAGGCAGGTGCTCAGCCACCCGGATGCTTGACCATTGGCTTGGGCGCCCACAAGCCAATGGTTGCGTACCCGGGAGGCTTCATGTAATATTTGCATATTTGGAGAGTGATTGACACCGACCTAGATTGGCCGATTGCCCGTAACGTAATTAGTAGGTCTTATAGAACAAGTTTTATATTTATTTGAGTGTTTTACCTCTCTTGGTTATGCTAAACATACCTAGCGGAGACCTCAACATTCTTAGCTATTGAGAGGGCTTCACAATGTTTAGAATAAAAGGTTTTCTGGGAATTTTGAGTTAATACCACGAAAATCTATAAACTGGTATACTTATGATAAATTTATCTCAAACTAATTTTTTATTACTAAAAATTCGAAACTATTATATGACAAATTTACCTTCTATTAATTTACGTTTAATTATACCATCATATTACTGATTTCAATGATACATGGCAGCTAATGGATTTACCATCAAATTACTGAGTTCAATAATATTAACTATAAGTCTATCACAGGTTTGTTACGAAGTATAATATTTGCTTATAACACCTGATACTATTTTGCTTTCATAATAATACCAAAAATCGGTCCGATTCACTCCAAGTTGCTTTTGGCGAATTCTAACACTTGAACACAGCTATAAAACATCGGTTTAGTCCAATTCAAACTGAGGAAGAGTTGGGCCTTACCATCGGGATCATAGAGGTTTGTATCTAAAACCATCAAACTCATCCGTAGCATAAATTGCTTATGCAAGATGGTCATTCTAGGCGTTTCATGAATTTTCGCTATAGGGCCTATTCATATGCTACAAATAGTCTTCCAAGCAAATTGACGTCCTCATATTTTATAAGCTATTCACCTTTTATTGGTCCTTCCAAGCTTTAACAAATCTTCTTTTTACAATTTGTTCTCTTTCTACAAAGTTCTTCCTGACTTAGACGTATTAACCCTCCAGTAGGTTGTTCCCCTTTTGTAGAACAAAAGTCTTTCATGCTTTAGACATCTTATTGTTGACATTATATGTATGTAGTTTGTGTATATTGAAAATATTCATTCTACACATTCAAGTACACATATTAGGAGTTTTGATTTTTTTTTTTATCTTCAAAATATCATGAGCGGTTTTCTCAATACATACCTAGAGAAAAATCACAGATGAAATTTTTTTTTTTTTTAATTTAACCATTGAAAATGATGTGTAGGAAGCTGGCTGGTTTTGAATTGGCAGTCTGTTTCGATCCCTGTATATGGGTATGTAATGTCGGTTTTTGGGTTTATGTCAGCTTTGACTAGGTGTTTCGACTTCTCTGGTTGTTGATCAGTTTATGGTGCTGAACATGGAGCATCTTTATGTACTTACTAACTTGTTTCAAGGGAGTCATCTTTGATGCAAATTATGCTACTCTATAGTTATGGGAGGGTGCATTTATTTCTTTTAAGAAATCAGGGTCAAATTCTGGATTTAGCTCTGTTAGGTTCGATTGATTGAAACTTTCTGACTTAATTTCGGGGTTCTCTATAATTTTGCACTTCAACATGAAAAATAGCGTCTCCATTCCTTTGATTTCCACGAAACAGTTCGCATAATAATATCACCTTAGACACCAAAAGCCTACTCCAAAACTAGTTCCAAGAGTACATTAACACACAAACACAGAACAGATTATGGAAGACCAAGGGCACGTTTGGTAACTATTCCGTTCCCGGTAATAATTTCTTATCAGAAATAATTCTTTTTTATTCTGTTCCTGCAAACAATTTTAAGCATTTTAAGGCGTTTAGTAACTGTCTAAAATTTATATTTTCATAATAGAATTGAATTTGGTACCGTTTTGAAAATTTCTAATCCAAATCATTTTCCTTTCATTTTTTAATAATCTTCTTTCTTTCTTTCTTTCTTTTCTTTTCTTTCTCTTCTTCTTCTTCAAGCTTTGCTGGTCGCCAACCTTGGGATGACCGGCGATCGGCCAGACGAGGGCCAGCAACCTCGTTGGAGCATCACTGGCCCTTAGTGAGGTCGCACCAGCCTCGCCTGTAACTGGGCGAAGCCGAGCTTGCCTAGCCTCCAATCAGGCTCGAGCTGACCCGACCAGCACGAGGTCGGCCTCGCCTTGGCTGGGCGATGTTGACCTCGCGGTGACCCGACGAGGTCAAGCCCTGTTAGTAGCTAGGCTAGTTTAGCCTCGCTCGGCCAAGCAAGGCTCGCCGATGGCCGAGGGCAGCCCAAGTGAGGCCCGATTGGCCACTAGCGAGGCTCAAACTCGCCCATGGTTGCGCGAGCCTCCGACGAGCTCGTCGGACCTCATCCAATTGGTCACCAACGGCAATGGCAACTGATGGCAACGGTAGTTGAAAAAGAGAGAAGGAAGAAAAATAAAAAGAAAAGAGAAAAAATAGGTTGGCTTAATTCTGAAATTATTTCTTAGAATAACTAATCAATTTTTTTTTTTACTCCTTGATTCTGTTCCAAATCAATTTTTAGGAACAAAAAATTTATCAAACAAATTTTTATTCCAAATTTACTATTGGGAACAAAATTATAGAAATTTCTACTGTTTGGTAAGTTACCAAACGCAACCTAAGAAGCTTCCAACCAAATTTCATATCACAATCCAACCAGTGACAACACCACATATGCATACAACCAATGCCAAGCGGTACATCTCCTCCCATTTTGCTTGCGAATTCTCATCCTTTAGAGTCACATACTTTTTTAGCAAACTTCGCTTTTCAGCTTCGCTGAGCTCACATCCACTTCTTCACCTGTACTAGTCTAGATCGGCAAGTGCTTGATTGCCCTTTGCTTTATCTGGTATTTTTGGATCGACCCATGTGAAGAAACTGCAGCACCCTAGGCTATCAAACCTAGCATGATCATGGAACCTTCTTCTAGCATTGCCTTGTCTTCGTCATGAGGGTTGTTGATTGGAGACCACAACAGCAAGTTAGCTCAGTGGTAGGAGCCACCGCATTTGATTGAGAAGACTGCTTCCTCATTCTGCTCACCATCGCCCCTAGGATTTGCTTTTGAACATTTAGGGCTTGCCATTCACTTGAGGGCAAATTCGGTTTGTATATTTGAGAGAAGAACATGCAGTTGATATGAAATACTTCATTGCACTTTTCAGCTAAATTTTAGGACTTGTTGCTCAGATTGAAAATTTTAGTATATGATTGCATTTTCTTGACAATTTTTAGGACTTTTAATACATTTATCCCCTATAATGATTATTATTTGATTCCCTTATGAAATAGTAATTAAAACCAAAGCTATATGGAATTGTTGCAATATGTATTTTATGATGCTTTGATTATATAGTTCCTTATTATCAACAAATCAATTTATTTTGTGATTATGTTAATTTCATAACTTAATAAGTGTTAAAATATTTAAATATTAAATTCATGCATTCATTTAATAGTTTAAGTTTTTGGAATAGTTGGCAATAGTCCTATAAAATCTCACATGATATCAAAATGGGAAAACACATCAAATTCTTCAACATTTCTATCCCATATCAACACTTTCTTTGCTCCAGTTTTTCCTTATTATCTACCATTTCTTTACCCATAATCTTCTATTTCCTTTTAATCCCAATTATTCATTAACTCTCATAGATATCATAGTGGGGGATCTTAAATAGGGATGGGCGGCTTCAGATTCCATACAGGTTCTGATGAAACCTAGAACCTATTCATTGGAACCGATTCCTCAATTTTTGGAACTTGAAATTTACCCTACATACTCTAGAACCTCAAACCTACCATGTTACAAGTTCTATAATCTACTCAGGTTCCACTTATATTATTAATTGAACAATTGCAATGAATTAAAACCCTTCATGACCACCAATTATTGCTATAATTTATTAATCATAAAAACACACGAAAAATATAAACATTAATAAAGTAAAAGTCTCGGTCATAAAATGGAAACTCAAACTAGTACTTCCAAAGTATATACTTATCATAGAACAGTATGAAATATCGCAAAATTGTGTAAAGACATGAATCAAGAAAAACATTAAAACTTACTCTAAATTCTAGGTTATAGGTTACAGGTTTCAAGTTCAACCAACTAAGAACTCGGGAGCTACATGTCGAAAGAGGTTCCTCATTTTTTGGAATCTTGAACCTATTCTATATACTTTGGAACCTGAAACCTATATATTCCCATCGGTCTGGCTCAGCACTAATTTTAAGTGTGAATTTTTTTCAGACCCTTATTTATCTCCCCAATAATATATTTCGCATTTTAGGCTTAGACTAGTTTTTAGCCTACGCATGAGGGGATTGATAGCATATTTAGATATCAAATCCACAGAATCACTTAATAGTTCAAGTGTTTAAACTAGTTTGCAGTAAAAACAAAAAATAGAAAAAAAAAATATTTGGCAGTGGTTCACAAATTGTCACATCTCACAATAACATCTTCCTTAACATAATAGTTGGTTATAATACATAATAAAACAATCAAAATAATTTCCAATTGTCGAAATTTAGATAAGTAGTCATATTGAATAATACTATGACTTTGTTATTATGACTTATTCTTTATTCTTTATGGAATGAACTATGTGATAAGATTATTTATTCCATGTTCTACAGTTATATAATATTCACAATACGGCCAGAATATTCAAAATTAATTTTTGGGCAATGGCTAGTGAATAGAACTTTTCAAAAAAAAAAAGGAAAAAGCTACCAAAAACCCCCAATTTTACCTCGAGTGACAGATTTACCCCAAACTTTGTTTTGTGACGTGAAAAACCCCAAACTTTGCTAACTGTGACACATTTACCCCAAACTTTTATTTGTGATACAAAAAATCTTGAACTTTCATTTGTGTGACACATTTACCCTAAATCATAGGGGATTTTGGTCTTTGTACTTTTAAAAACCTTTTCTTTTTTTTTTTCTTTTTTTCTTCTTCTTCTTTCTTCCCTCCGCCGGCTCCGCCATGGCCGGCGGAGGGAAGCCTCGCCGACGAGGGCACCCCTCGCCGGGCCCTCGCCCGACGCGGGCGACGGCGGCCCTCGTCGGCATCGGACGAGGGCGCCCTCGCCGCCTCGCCGAGCCCTCGCCCGACGCGGGCGAGGGCGGCCCTCGTCGACGTCGGACGAGGCGCCCTCGCCGCCTCGCCGGGCCCTCACCGGCGTTGGGCACCCCTCGCCGGCGTCGGTGAGGGCACCCCTCGCCGGCGCCCGGCGAGGGAGGCCCTCGCCCGACTCGCCCGAGGGCCGCCCTCGCCCGACACCGACGAGGGCGGCCCTAGCCGGCTCGGGCGGGCGACCCTCGCCCGACGCCCGCAAGGGCAGCCCTCGCCGGACGCCGGCTTCCCTTCGTCGGCTCCGCCATGGCCGGCAGAGGGAAGAGAGAAGAAGAAAAAAAATAAAAAAGAAAAAAGAAAGAATAAGACGAAAATACCCTTAATGGGGTAAATGTATCGCGGTTTCAAAGTTCGGGGTTTTCACGTCGCAAAATAAAGTTTGGGGTAAATCTGTCACTCGAGGCAAAATTAGGGGTTTTTAGTGGCTTTTTCCCAAAAAAAAAAAAAAAGGTCATCAAATGAAGCATAAAGCTAAAAATGAGAAGTTGGTGTGGAAATTTTTCAAAAGTTCAAATCTTGTATAAGAGTGAATTGGAGGGAGATATCAAAATTTTCTTCTCCCACCCTATTTTCCCTCCCCTCTCCTATCTCCCAAACAAACCATGAACCAATACATGGAACTTCAAATAAGGTGGAAATGTTCAACGGAATCAAATTATCAGAATCAATCGTCATAACATATTTTAAATTAGAGTGTGTCCAAATAAGTTTTTATTTTTACTTTTTTCTCGTTTTGTCAACACTTAAATATTTACATTATACAAAAATCTATAATTTTTTCTACGACATCTTAAAATTTAAACGACATTTTAATTTCCTAAATGGGAAAGCAAAAGGCATGACAAAACACAAGTACCGTCGGATCGAAAAGAGGAACACAAAAGCGAACCCACGAGGAGCGGAAAGCGGAAAGCGGTCGCATCGCATGTGACTGGGGGCCCTAAGCGGATCGTGGAAAGTGGATTTTGGGGATTGGATTGGATGAGCTGTCGACATTTGCGTGTGGGTGGCTTTTGTACTGTCCAGTGTGATCAGAGCAGCGCCAGCCTGTTAACATGCGCAAAGCTCTCGCCTGCCCATCTATGATCGGGAGAAGGTACGCCATGCTTTTAACTCGAAGTAGAGGGGAACGAACGTTCGCTTTCCATCCCATGCTGCAGCATTTATCTTCAATCTGGGTCGCCCGATCTTGCAAAGAAACAAAGTGGTGGAAACTGAATATGAATACAGAGTACAACCTTTCTCCCGAGCTCACCAGCTTTCACTTTTTTTTCCCCTAGTTTTACTTCATTTCCGTGTTTCTCTTCTACGTGTGATGTGGCAACACATCGTTGCCACTTAGGCGAAGAGTAGAGAAAACAAATTAGTTTTTAGGTTTTAAGTGTATTATGATGAAAAGGTTTAGGATTTGCAATGCAATTGCCCCATGATAATATTGTTTCATTTACAGTAGCTTTTGTTATATCTATTCAAACGGTACGGATACTTGAACCAATAAACTCTACTAATTATTACGAATGGACACAAACAACCTTGTTTAAGTGTGTTGAGAGGTGAACCTATTACGTAATGTTTTTCTAAGCAGGGGATGTGATTTGAGCGTGAAATATTTTGCTTGCAAATTGATGATTTTCGTTCTCTTACTCTAATTCTCAAAGGTTAAAAGAATATGATGAGGTATATTCTTGCCAATCCGGCCATGTTCACGTCAACTGTGCCTCCAAAAGAAGTATCCACAACCCTCGTGGGTTGTCCTTTCCTAAATCTGAAAAAATCTAGCATTTTCGTGTCCAGCCTAGAACGAGTGAGATTTTCATTCTAGAGAGCCGATATGTTTGATTTAAATTTTAACTTTCATTTTACTTTTAACATCAAACTCCAGTTATTTTACAATAAATTATTTTAAGTGTTTGAAACATATGAATAGTAGTATTTAGGACGCCCTAATTTTCTTGCAATTTTTATGGGTTAAAGATTACTTGTATTTTGAGGGGATATTGAAAATGTTGTTCTTTTTCTATAGTTAAAAGAGTGGAGAAGTGACTTGACACTACAATCCTCTTTAGGCGTTATCATAGACCAATATAAGGCCATCCGAAGAGGGGATAGCATCAAGATAAAATTCTTAATTGAAATGAAACTTTTTCACCGAAATTCGACCCAGATAGGAGAAAGTATTTTATCCTACGGCTACATAATGGGATAGCGACATATGGTAAAACAAATGCTTAAAAATGAATGATTTCATGATTTAAGTGAAATGCAGGATGGTTATCATATCATGTGGTAATGTAAGGATTGTTTACAACATGACAATTGCATAAACAATACACTAAGTAACTTGAAAAGTTTCATGACATCCATAGTAATCCTGAGCATAGATAATGCAAATATGAAAACAAAGGAGTGCAAACGCAATTTGGGCAGAGCACAAAAAATTGGAAAATGGCTTATTCTGCTAATCTTTTCTTCCATTTTAAGTTAGCAAGTATCAAATGAAGGGACCTAAAAAATTTCCAAGCCTCGGTTTGTTTTAACAAGAAGAGAAATTAAAAAATGGACTAAGCACGTGCATTGAATTTGGATTGCATTATATAAATGCGTCTTCTATGAAAAATGTAAAATCAGGAAATATTGTCTTAATTATTTCTTCCATTTATATAGCATTAACATCATCTTCTGCCTAAAGGTCGTTCAATCCAATTAAGTTCAAACTGAAACCCCAGTTAAGTTTGTATTAGACGTTAAGATATCTCCATTCTTCCCCTTAATTACTAATGCTAATTCTCTAACCTCCCGATCCCAAAACTAAAGCTGCAGAAACTACAAGAAAGATTAACGAAATGAAAAAGATTTTTAGCCATGAAAATGAAAATGAGAATTAATGAAGATGATTGGAAGAAATATTTTAGCTGTTTGTGCTTAAGATAATTCAGACCACGATAGATTACTCGAAAAGATTTGTCATTTTTTCAATGGATTAAATCGACTCAATTTATGCTTTTAATTTGAGAAGATCGAAGTCGGAATTCAAATTTGCAAAGCTGTTCGGATCTGATCTGCCCCCAATGCCCCGGAAGAGTTGGCACTGGTTTGCCCCTTTTTGTCTGTAATGTCAGAATGGTCAACTGGCCCAGTTCTGAATAGTAAATCTCACCAAATACGACTCACGAAGGGTTTGGAATTTAGTGGCAGGTCCCCGACAACATTTCATGGGTGCCGCTGCTCTTTGCTGGTTTTGGCAAAGGAAGTGGCTTTGAGTAATCTCAAAAAAGTGATGAAATCAAACACCCCGTGGAAAACAATGGTCTATTTTATAAACCAAAAAGGATCTCAAGTCTCTATCGTTTTTTACTTTCCCAAATATCCTCAATTATCAATTTTTAAATTTTTTATATCTAATCCACGGATAGATACATAAGTTAATAATTCTCTTTTATCGCTCATAAATTTCAAATGTAAATGATACAATTTTTTAAATCATATAATAGCCTTATAAGACTAGTCTCTATACAATTGTGAGGGCATGAAATTCTATAATTCACACATGAACTGTTATGGCTTGTGTAACCCGATATGGTTTGAATAGCCCTTTATGTGATATTATGGACTTAAGGTCCGAGATCGAGAGAAGAAAGAAAACAAAATGAGCACGGATAACTATTAACATGTGGTTATATTGTGATTTGATTATTCTCATTGATGTAGAGGACATTCGTAATAGATGGGTTGAGACATTGAACACACGTTAAAACATATTCCTCATTTTTTGGAACCTGAAATTTACCTTACATACCCTAAAACTTGAAATCTTCCATATCACAGGTTCTAGGATCTATGCAAATTCTATTATATTATTAATTGAACGATAGCAATGAATTAAAATATTTGATGACCACCACATACTGTTACAATTCACTGATCATAAAAACAAACATAACATATGAACATTGATAAAATAAAAGTCTTAGTCATAATTTCAAAAAATGAAAGCTCAGATTAGTACTTCCAAATTATGTACTTATCATCGAACGGCATGAAATATTGGAAGATTGCATGAAAACATGAATCAAGAAAAACATTAAAACTTATTTCAGATTCTAGGTTACAAGTTACAAGTTTCATATTCTAGATACCTCAAACTAAAAATCTTGAACTTACCCGTCAAAATAAGTTTTTTAATTTATTTTTTAGAACTTGGAACCTACCCTACATACTTTGAAACCTGAAACCTATAGGTTCCCACCGATCACATTCCCAGGTTTCAGATTCTATTATAAAACCATGCTCATCCCCATATGTTTCGAAGTTTCATGCTTATTTGTAGAGCATTGTTCATGCTTTTTAATGGAATTTGGGCTTTGGGTTAATTATTTTTTTTTCTCATAAGGGAGATGATTGCATTGGGGCTGAAGGTGCGGAGCTGCAGCTTTGGAATTAGAGGAAGGTAAGTGGTAAAGCGCTGAAATATGGGGAAAATAATCGATATTTCTTTTTCTTTTCTTCATTTTGAACTTCATGCTTCAACCGGATCGAGAACAAGGCGGGCCCTTTAAAGGTTGGTCCATCACCATGATGTGCTTTCGAGCTTTCCAGATGCCACTCTTCTGATTTTCGAGAATGTACGTGTAAAAGGAGATAAAGTTACCAAGATATTCTATAGCATATTCCTCTGATGGTGCTTGATTAATTATAAAATATAAACTTCAAATTGATGAAGATAGAGTTCTTAACAACTTTTAATTGGGATACTTCAATTATGTAGGTGTCACACACTTCATCATCGGTCTCGACAAGGGAATATTTTGGCAATTCGCGAGGAGTCGATCATTGTTTGGGTTTCGGACAAAAGAAGAATTATAATATCTGATTTTTGCTATTAATTATTGTTCTGCAGTCCTTGAAGGAAATGAGGAGAGAGAAACAAATGTCTACTCTACATATGTACTACATCCTATTTACGCCCTACGTGAGCTACCAAGCTATCGCAAGAGGCCACCGTCGGAGCTTTGGCTCCTGCTGTGTTGGCCTGTGCTTCACGCAAGTCTATCAACCGACTAGTTGACACTATTCCCTTGATTGATAGACTTGTGAAAGCGGCTAAAGTCAATTCCACTGTTAGCCATTTCCAGCAAAGATTGCTTTGGTTCTACACTGTGCGCATAAACTATTGGAATTACAACAATTTTTACTTTCATGTATGATGTCTCGTAATGTCTCGTAATGTCGACTCTGGCTCTGCCAAATTGGGGTTGCAACTTAGGTGCATGACTGGTGAGTGTACTTGTGTGGGCAAATCCTTCTCGTGATTTGGGGCAAAATTTTCAGGCCGCCACATTTTTTTCCAGTGAAGTTTTTAAAAATTTTGCTATGTTACACCTTGATCTTTTGAAATATACCGTAATGTTCCCCAGTCATTAATCATAAAAATAAAAAATAAAAAACAATTCTTGGTGGATAAACTGTAATTTATTTGAAAGGAGGGAGCTTATTTATGGCGTGCTTTTTAACGAGCCCCATCATAGGTTACTATAAAAACTTGTTTACATTGACCGTTCGACCACATTTTGTTATCAAGACAAGCCCATTCAAAGGCAACAGTGTGTTTTCTTTTTGATAAGAATTATATTTTCCACATTTAAATCTTCAAAATGTGACCAAACTTTAACTGCTCATAAACATTTTTATTCGGTATGCAATTGACCCGATTTATGTGCTAAAGCTCGCCACCCTAGCTTTCCAAAAAATGTTGTCTAATCTTTGAGAAGTGTCAAGATCGCAGATTTTAGCGAGTAGGGCTGAACAAAAAATGTCAACATAGAGGCACAATATCTTCTAGCTAATACCTCAATTAGAACGATTCTTAAGACAACAAAAAGCTTGCACTAGATTGTTTGAATTTATCGATTTCATCTAAAATATAACTCACAATTTTCCCAAACATTTTTAAAAATTAGACGAGTTATGGATAAATTTGTGATATTCAGCAATTTGGCCATTCCATTTGAGCAAATTATGTGTGGTTGGAAAGCTTTTATGGAGCATGAACCAAATATATTCTCTAATCATGATTCTAATGAAATTTTTTTTTAGTCAAACTAAATAAAATTAGGTGTCCATGCTACAGTAGCTTAGGGAAATGCGACTCCTCCTATCCTGATTTGGGCGGATTTGCCATTTGGGTTTAGGTGACCACTGTAATATTGTACAGGGCAATCACTTGCATCCCAAATATTCTTGTGATTATGTTATCATGTCACCAAAATTTAGAAGATATATTTGCTATTTACATGCTATGAGGGGAGGGAACCTCACTCCATGTCCAACCTTGGATAAAGCTGTATGACCTTGTGTCACCAAACCTTAGTTCATTCGCACGTCACTTTTTCATCAGATTCCCCTGCAGGAATTCCCACCGGGCGGGAAAAAGAAATCTCTCCTTTTTTTCTTTTTGTGGAGTAATTTAGGGGAAAAGACCCTCCAATACTTGAAATTGGGCCCTTTGTTAAAGAGAGAGAGAGAGAGACATGCCAAATAATTGGCTCGCAAATTTCGGATTCGTCTAATCATATCATGCGTGCGACGTGCCGAATACCCAGATGAAAAGAAATAGGAAATTTAACCCCTCGACACATGCTGACACCAGCAAACTTTCTTTCTTCTTTGTTGGTCGATAAAATTAGAGGTAATCGTTTCCGGTCTGGCTCACTTCCACTTAAGAACTAGAAACCGGATTAAGAAGACCAATTCCCATTTTCTAGAATCGGAGACAGAATCGAAAAGTTCGATTCAATGAAACCGGCCACTTAACAAAAAAAAAAAATAAATAAATAAACTAGAGTTATTATAATTTTAGGATTTATTGCTATTTTTAAGAAATTAAAAAAACATTTAAAAAAAAAGTGTTAACCCAATTTGTTGATCTGATTCAATCCGATTTCCCCTCAATTGGACCAATGCTCTCGGAAACCGGACCAAACCCATCGATACGATATTCTCATCTCTAGATAAAATAGCAAAAGTTGAGGTAGATGATATTATTGTTTTCTAACTCATTATTAAATTGTCTAATCATCAATTAATTGATGTGATCCCACGATTGGCTATAGTCTTGCCAAATATGACGTATGAAAGCATATCGTGCATTTTCTATATTTGAACAATTTATTAGCTTATCCATTAAAAGATTCGCTTTTCAGATTAAATAGATAGAGATGGCATCGACTTTCATATTATAATAACATTTGCCCAAATGACTACTCTATGCGACGTGCCACTATGTCTCAGATAATGTTCATTTAATGGGATCCATGGAACTCGTCGTCTTTGATATAATTAAGACGTCAAGACTAAGTACATTTTTAAATCATAATATAATATGCCAATTCAGTTTATTTAATATTAAGTCCACCTTCTCAGTCTCAATCCACTTTTCCTTTTTGTTTCCACCTAACTTTTTAGGAAGTGAGTAGAAGCCTTTGGATCACTTTGCACCGCCCAGAAAAGAAATAATCTATCTGTATTAAGTCCAGGTTTCGTCTTTCAATCTCTTTTATTTTCAACGGTATAATCTCGTAACTCGCTCAATTTATTCAATCAAATCTTTTGATCGACTTGAGTTGCCAACTACACACCATTTATATTAACTATATGAGATATCTAATTAGTGTCACATTTTTTTATTCTTTTGGTGACTGAGGATCCGTCGGAGCCTGCCCTTGTCGGCTTACACCGATTTGGGGTCTCACGGGTCTCTGCGGTCGAGACCCAATAGCGACTATATACCTCGGGAGAAACTGGCCCAACAACCCACCACCGGGGCCCTCCACTTTAATCGCTAACAACGCAAGGTTTTGAACCCTTGGCCTCCGTCACTGGAGGAGAGATCTCAACCAACTTGCGCTGCCCACGGGTGGGTTAATTGGTGTCACATTTGTACGAGAGATTAAGCCAAAAGAAAAAGTATGTACAGAGATCAATAGAGACGAATGAACGACACCTAAGTGGCACACTTAAATTGGCTTAAGCGGTGACAAGAAGAAATTTAATTTGGCAACCTCTGTTAATTCAAGCGATAATACTGCATATAACAAATTTCATGGGACAATTACCTATGGTTGGTGAAAGAACTTGAATAATAATGAGTTAGGCTAGTTAGCTGCAGAAAAAAAGTTGCAACGAAAATGATTAAAACTATTACAAGTTGGAGGACAAAATTTATGGACTTAATCCAATTTTTATTATGATTATGGTGCCATTTGTCTTATAGTTTCACTTCCCATGGTTTAAGGCCAACCTCAGGTTTCGTGATTCTTATTAGCCTGTTTCTTCTTAAAATAATCATAGCTAGTACTTATCTAGATTTGGTGCTTGGAAAAATTGGCTAAAAAAGCACACATTTATTACACATTTATTAATTTAATTATGAACATTTTAATTATATTAATTTAGTTTTAAATATTTTTACATTATATCAATTGAGCCCATTCGGTCAATTTTGGCTAGAAAATACTAACTTAAACATTGGTCATCCCACGTATTATGATTGACGTTGACATAATTTAATAATGTCTTTTTATTTTTTTATTAACTTTTTCTTTTCCTCTATTTTCTTTATATTTCCTTTTCTCTTTTTTCCTTTTTCCTCCACTGACCTTAGGCAAGGGCCACCCTTGCCGACCTCAAGTGAGGGATGCTCAAGCCTAGGTTGGTGCTCAAGCCTAGGTTGGTGAGGGGACATTTGCTAGCCTGGTGAGGGTTGCCTTCATTGGCCTAGCGAGGTTGAGGGTGCCTTAGCTAGCCTAGGGAAGGTCGCCTTTATTGGCCTGGCGAGGGCAAACCCTTGCCCGATGCGTACAATCATTTTTTGGAGTCTCACCATATGCATACATATATCATGGAACATAGAGAATTAGAGTGATTGCAAAGGAAATATAAACCTCTACTCATATAATTTCAACAATTCGCGTACGAGAAGATGTCAGTATCTGGAAACATGATAATTATCAAGGAATAATTAAGACAAGAGAAATTCAAAATAATAGAACAGAGATTATATATAAAAGCATTATATCATGAAAATTTGTTTAAGGACAAGCATTAAGAGACAACATTTTAATGATTGATATGAACTTTTGATAAGATCAATGTTGTTCTCCTTGTCTAAGTGCTATCGTCACGGTAGATATGATCATCAACATACAATCATCATTAGCGTGCAAAAAATATCATTGTTATCCACACAAATCATAAACACTCGTCTCAATATAGTCACTTCACGATCGTCAACATCAACGAGAGATTTCACGAATTACAATGAGTAAAAGATGGACTAACCATACTATTTAGAACTTAGCAAGTTCTATTCATGCATTTACAATTTCTTCCATCCTAAAAATGATAATCAAGATTCACCCCATCATTAGCTCAAATACATCAAGATTTGTCCATACTTGGTCTTTTCTTCTCTTTATCTTCGGAATATAACGTTCATGTATATTAATACCAATTATTGGTGATACCAACTATTGATGGAGGCTTTGGTTTCCTTGATTTCTTCGTGAAGATGCGCATTGGCAGATTCACCATTAGTTGTATCTTTTAGCAGAATTAGCTCACTTAAGAATGTGATCTTTTGGAGCGAGGGCAAGTAGTTTTTTTCTTCGGAATTGGTAGGAACGCTTTTGCCTTCTTTTTTCCTTCCTTTTTGACTCATCCCTTGAGTCATTGTTTTGCCATCTTCATGATCAGCATGACCACTAAGAAAAACTCATTGTGCATATCTACTCATTCTTCGAATGTCATTTGCAGCATCATTTTCTTGAGAATCTTGATTTCAAGTTTGATCATCCCTTCGGGTCTTGAAATCGTTAGAGATGTTGATGCCTTTTGCACATTGAGTGAAAGGGATGACATCTCCATTGATAGATGTCCAAATTCCTTTGGAATTTTCTTGAAGGAACAAAAATGGAAATTGATGATTTTTGTCAATTCTTCGGCTGGGGCAGTGAAGCTTTCTTTCTCAAAAGGGAAGATGAAGCTATCTCAATAAGGAGAATGTAAATTTGCATGGATGTTGTTGTGATCTAATGGACGGACTTATTATTTCATAGAATACTATTAGGAATTGGTTTTGATCACCTTCGTTGTTGCCTCTCTATTTATCACTACAATCCTCAGGAGTTTTTTTTGTTATCGCCAAGACTTTTGTTCCTTATTAGTCGGACATGTCTATTTGTATCATCTACCAGTTTTGGTTAGTAGCAATAACATGAATAGACTTGAAAAAGATCTTGCTCTCCCAATTAGCATGCATTGCACATTTCAAATTATCATACTTTAGCTTAGAAAATTCATGCAATAAATTCTTAGCATATAGTTTAGCAATTTGCTTTATGCTAATATGACTAAGCTTTCCAAACTCTTATCAATAATACCCCAATCATCAAGTGAACAAATATCATCATATCCTCTCTAGTAAATGATTGAGATTTGGCTTTATTTACTCTGGTACATTTACAATTTTCAAAGATAATTTTGAAGCCTTTCTCCCACAAGGGGTTGAAATTGATTGTGATTGATTCTTTCAAGAAATATATCTTCAAGGATTAGGTTACCCAATCTCGCTACTGCCTTTGCTAATGATACTTGTATTATCATTTCATCTTTTCATTTTCATTCTTTTGATTTTCTCCCCCCTATCATCATGATAGTTCTTGTGCATAGCTTCCATTAAGGTTCAAAAACTTTCACCATTCACGACTTTTTCCGCGTCAGCCTTTGGCTCTATCTCCAGCTCTAATATAATCACTTTAAGGTGCCGATATCATTGTTGATATTGCTGCTTTGAGCATTGATCATAAGGTTTTGCTTTTCTTTGTAACATCTTCATCATCTTTGCCTTTTGAAATCCGAGAAAATTTGAGTTTTCAATGGATCTAGTCTCGATTTCAATTTACATAAACTCAACAAACTCCTTACATAAATGATGTTAAATATATAACATCTCAAGTCATGTATCTTTCCCTTACTTTTTAATAAATGAGAGTACTGCTATAATCATTTTAAGCATTTCGATCAAAAAACTGCTCAACCTTTAATACGGAGTTTTAAGGGCTTGCTCATTTCACTCAAAGCATTTTGATATATGTCTTCAACGGTTCATGATTTGAATGCATAGAGCAGCACTTTCAGGCCTTTAAAAGTAGCACGTAATCTAAATTGTAGATTTGTAGATTTTGATAGGAGCAATGTTTTAGATTTGCGATATGTGCCCTCATCAACGAAAATTGCTACTATCAATGAACCTTTTTGCTGTTGATTTCGTTCATGAAAATTCGTGAAACTTCACATGGATAGATTCTCTTACTACCCACATTTTTTTTATAGATAATATGACAATCTATGCAAAGTAGCCAAGTTATTTTTTCGTCCACCATCTGTTTTGCCCAATTTATTAAATTCGTAATTGCAAGAGGCACCCATGGGTTCATCCCACGTTTTCCCCGCTCGGGACTCATCCATCGCGTTGATTACAATTAATCAAAACTGGCCCGACCGTTCTTAATTATTTTCCGAAAATAATATTGTTTTTTCCTGAGGCCAATACTTATCAGAAACCATCGAATTTTCAGTCACGATTCCGATCTTTCCAGAGAACAAAAAGCAACCGGACAACAACAACAACAACAGGGAAAAAAAAAAACAAAAACCCACAGGTGCATCCGACGTGCCCTTATCCGCAACGGCCACGTGTCACGTCATCCAGCCTCTTAAGCAGCTGACTGCTTCGCTGGATGGGCTCGCCACAATAATGACTGGTAGATGGCCTTTCCCTCGATGGCCAGGAAATTGCAAAATAATGCCTTTTGTATTATCCCTCCAACCTGTCCGCCAATCACGATCCAAATATTTCCTCATTCCCTCACCGGCTACCGGCGATAGCCGGTTCCCTCCCCTCCACAAGCTCCATATAAGCGCTCTCTCTAGTGAAATGTGGAGACCGGTCCTTGGTGACATCCGCGAGCGAGCGAGCGAAGAAGCCGCGTAACACTCCCCCACGCTAAACCACCGCCGCCGCAGCCGCCGCAACCGCCGTCCGTACGCCGGGAAAGATGCCGATCAGGAACATAGCCGTCGGCCGGCCCCAGGAGACCTACCACCCTGACGCCCTTAAGGCGGCGCTGGCCGAGTTCTTCTCCACCCTCATCTTCGTGTTCGCTGGCGAGGGCTCCGGCATGGCCTTCAACAAGCTGACGGACAACGGCTCCACCACCCCCGCCGGCCTCGTCGCCGCCGCGCTCGCCCACGGGTTCGGCCTCTTCGTCGCCGTCTCCGTCGGCGCCAACATCTCCGGCGGCCACGTCAACCCGGCCGTCACCTTCGGGGCCTTCGTCGGGGGAAACATCACCCTTCTCCGCGGGATCCTCTACTGGATCGCCCAGCTCCTCGGGTCCACCGTCGCTTGCTTGCTCCTCAAGTTCGCCACCGGCGGATTGGTAAGAGATTTCCTTGCCCGCGAATCTTCTGAATGCGTTTTGATTTGGTCGACGTGATACGATGCCTCTGTTGTGTATGCAGACTACGTCGGCGTTCTCGCTGTCATCTGGGGTGAGCGTGTGGAACGCGTTCGTGCTGGAGATCGTGATGACTTTCGGGCTTGTATACACTGTGTACGCCACGGCGATCGACCCGAAGAAGGGCAACATCGGGATCGTAGCCCCGATCGCCATCGGCTTCATCGTCGGCGCCAACATCCTGGCAGGGGGTGCCTTCGACGGGGCGTCCATGAACCCGGCCGTGTCGTTCGGGCCAGCCCTGGTGAGCTGGAGCTGGGACGACCACTGGGTCTACTGGGCCGGCCCCCTGATCGGCGGCGGCCTCGCCGGGCTCATCTACGAGGTGTTCTTCATCGGCCACTCCAGCCACGAGCCGCTGCCCACCACGGACTACTAGAGGAAGTCGTTGCTCCGCGTCGCTTTGAACAGTCTCTCGACGGCTTTTTCCTTCTTTCGTGGTGTATTTATTTTTTCCCCATGTTCTTCTGAGGAGCTTTCTTCTGTGTCTGGTCGTTGGTTCGTCTTCGTCATGACCACCGTTGGTTTTTCCCCTTGAAAATGCTCTGCTCTGTCGGTCAGTCAACTTTTAAGGTAAGGGGGTGTGGAGGGTGTGGATTTATCTTATTTTGTTCTAGTTGGTTCATTTCTTCCTTCACTAGCTGCTGCTGCTGCTTCTTCTCGTGCCGCTCTCAGTTCACGAGTGATTGCTTCGCGCTTGGCGCTCGATACCTCAGGTGTTCCAGTATGGAAGTTTGACTTCTTTTTCGATTCCAAATTAATATAATACTCTAAATCTTAACATAGAAGTACTAAAAAACACTACTTATTAGATAAAAGATGTAAATATGGAAAGATGTAGATATGAACGCTACTGGACAATAGTAAATGACTGTAAATGTCATGCCGTAGGAAGGTGCAGAAGCCAAAGCGTCGGATCAGACAGCTGTCTATTTTTGGTGGCATGCGCCGAACATCATGTGTAAATGGGGAGCGAGTAGCAGGCAGATTTACTTTACCAGATCAAGTCAATAGTACCTAATTGATAGCATTCACATCAATTTTCACTATAGCACAAGGTTCTTTACTGTTATATAATATTGTCCAGATAGCTATAACTGTAACTTCACAAGAAAAGAGAGAAAATGCTCTTCCAACCTTTTCAAGGATCTGCCCTTTGTGTGAAGCCTTCAGCCCTCGTCCATCCTGTGTCAAGGCTTCTTATATGTAGCATTTTCTATGAGAAAATGGTCCATCTTTTGATGTTGCAATAAGGTGGTACAATAATGATCGGGATTTCGCTGTTCGAAAATAATGCTAACCTCATGAGTTCAATCGGAGATTTAACCCGATAAAATTCACGATGGGACATATCAATGATGGCATTTGAAATTGAAAGGATCCAATTATTGACGGTTGTTGATTGGAGAAACTTTCCGTCAATATTTCTCTCTCTTATTGGAGTTGTACAAGTTAAGGACGTTAAAAATACATATGTGGGGTGAAATTAGTTGTGAGCGATTTCCTAACTTTGAGAAAATGTTTGTAATATGAATTATGAGAAGCATATAAGTATGAATTATAACATGCGTTCCATGAGTCACGTCAGTACCTACTTCAAATCATGGTCCATAATTTGTATGCACATGCATAATTATTCAACATACTGTGGTCCTCAAAAGTGGTTCTCCAGAAGGGTACCATACATGGATGGTCCACGAGCAGGAAACCTCCAAGACTAGCCCATTCATTCAAAGATTGAAACATGAATTCCTCTTGTGAGGATCAGATATCAGCACGGAGACTCCAGCCCCATTTACCGGACGTACATGAAATTAAGGTTAATGGTTTTGGACTTTAATAAATATGACAGGTCAACCTCACCGCCGATTCTGAGAATCAAAGCTTAGCGTCGGCATTTAGCATGAGCATGATGCTACGTTCTATGGTGGGGGTCGATGTCAACAGGTCAGAAGTATTGGTGAACATCGAATTCTTGAATTCTTTCAATTGATATGGGAAGTCTCTAGGGAGGGGTTGGTCCAGGATCGCCGTTTTTCATTTATTTACGTATTCTACAACCAATAATAAAAATGTGATAATGCATTGTAATTTGAAATGATAAATTTGTTAGAAGTTGAATCTTTTTCCTACACAAAAAATAGTTGGTGAGAAACAAAATCGAAACCACCGGAATCCAATGATCATACATATCTGAAAATTTGTGACGCTAACTTGTTCTAATAATGTTTCTAAGATTGAATTATACCGTGTTCGCGAGCCCTTCTAACGTACTTATTTCTCTTCCTTTTCTAAATTTAAAGATATATCAAATCTAGAATCAGCCAAAATGTTCATAACACACTCCGAGACAAAAAGGTAAAAACCTCAGAACATGCTTCTGTATTACCTTTCTCCATCACTGACAGTTTTCTTTCAGCCTGTGGAGGTCGATGGCGCGGCGGTGAATCATGGGCCCCACATGAGCATCGTCCCCTCGCTATTATGACTGTTCACTTTTCGAAAAAAAGAGAAATTCCAAACACGTTGTTCTAGTAATATTTCGGATTTATTCGATATCGTGCATAGAGATTCCTCCAGATGATCGATAGCAAAAGGCAGAGCACTCGAAACTTTTGGACCCGGTATTTACCACAATCGATGTCGACAATTATGTGATTGGACCGACCTTTATCCTGGCTTGTCGTCTCTCTAGCTTTTTTTTTTTTTTTTTTTTTTTTTTTTTGGTGATGGAAAGCTGGGAAGCCGTGAAAGATATTTCTATACACCCACTTTATTTTTGGGCAGGTACATATTGACATTTCTGGAAAGTAATTAATGATTTTGTGCCCTAACGAAAAAAAGACTAGAACTTTAGAAAATTATGAAACGAAACTTCATATGACTATAAATTGAATTTAAACTTAATTTTTATGTATCATTAAAGAGTTGAGGTGGTTGATGTTACATATGGTTAATACACATAAGTTGATTATATGCTCATTTTGCTTGAAGTATGTTCAAATTTTGATTGGGATACTTGACCAATATATTCATCATATTTTAAAATTATTTCACTCTTTAAAAGAGATGGCTTAACTCTCAGGCTTGTGAATTGCGAATGTTATTCATAGTTCCATTTACATAAGCGAGTGATTCTTAAAACGGTTCTTCTGGTCAAACTAATATTATGTAATTAAATTCAAGTGTTGAGTTTTAAATGCCGAGTTATAAAATGCTAAATTATAAAAGTCAAGTAGATTTGATTTTTAAGCAATTTTAAGTGTTAAATCAATCTAACTAATTTGATAATCATAGCACCCACATCGATTAATGGTGATTTCACCATGTTACTTCGCTGATTGGAAATGAAGGAGATCGAACACTATTATTATCAAAACTATAAAAAAAGATTAAATTCTAGTTTTACGAAAGCATGTTGGTCATCGAATAGACAAATCAATATGAATCTCTTTGATTGTGCTCATGACACAAGAATTAAAGCGAAAGCCAAACCTCTTTTTTTTTTTTTTTTTTTTTATAAATAAACCAAAACACATAAAAGGTGTCAGAGGACCCCCGAGGAAAGTTTGCCCAAGTAAGTAATGACAATTTGTACAAGCATAAACACATACATGGATAAATAACCGAGCGTTCTCTGCAAGCTTAGTTTCAACTCCATCAAAATAGCTTGTGCTTTTCACTTCAATTATATAGCACATTTGATATTTGAGGTTAAGCTTAAATATTCCCCTTCTTAAGGAGAATCCAACTTTGTTTCAAAGGGGTTGTGTATTACCTCCTATATAGATTCGCTACTTTCGCGTGAGGTTATGTTTTATCTTGCAGATAAACAATCTTGAGGAATTCAAAAGAAAATCTACTGTCCATCTCATGACAGAAGGCTAAAAAGAAATGTTAGGAAAAATGATCGCGCTGCTATTTTGACATCATGTTGGACTCAGTTTCTGCTACTGCTTATTGCACCGATTTTACGATCCAGTTACTGAAGAAGCATTGATGAAACGGCTTGAACGAAACACTTACCATTTCTACGCATGGGCTTGAAATTGGACCGGCCTTGTGAATGAGCCGGGCTGTACTGGCCTCAATTAATAAAAACCAAAATTTCCGAAGGTGGCCCAGAATAGCAAAAAGATTAGGATCAATGTTGTGCTCATGCAGTATAATTTGACTCGGAGAGGTTCACTAGCGAAGACCTTGTCAACAGCATTAAAGTATCCTATGTCCTTTGTTTACAGATTTTATCTACTCTTTATATACGTGTATCTCCTTCTACCTATAAGTTTAAGGCTTTGGGTGGACTTTTGAATAGGCATTGTCAGGAGAGGCAAACCATTAAGCTTATTAAGAGTACCAAATTATTGATTGAAGCTTTGGGTAATGCCTAAGGTAATTAAGTAAATTTTTTCCTCCATATATTCCAATTGAGATTCTTTGCTTCGTGGTATTGTCTCCTACTTGTCAACGAGTTACATTCTTTACTGCCTTTAATTTTCACTTTCAAGCTAAGGGGCTTGTAGTGATAATGGAAAGTAGGTGATGCGTTGTTAGTTTTAGAGGATGTTCACGGATTTGATGGACAAAGTTTGTGGAGCGTTCGATAAGAACTCAAGACCTACTACCAAAGAATTGGATATGGAACCGAAATTGAAGAACTCCGCTCACTTGATGAGGAAATCTCATGTATTGTCAAATTCAAATCTGAATCCGTACATTTGAGAATTTACCTCTATTTATAGAAGAACTAAGCCATAGGAACTAGCCAAACATTAAAGGCATGGAAACTAAGGGCTTGTTTGGTAACACTCCAAATAATGCCTGATTTTATTAAGTTCCCTGGAATAAAAAAAGAACAGAAATCCGTTTGGTAAATTTTTTGTTCCTAGGAACAAAAATCCATTTTTTTATTATCCAGTATAGATTTGGAACAGAATCAGGAAGTAAATATCTTGTGTTCTCGGGAACAATTCCTAGAATCAAGTCTAATTTTTCTTCTTTTATCTTCTCTTTCCTTTTCTTCTTCTTCTTCTTTCTTTTGGCTAGTTGCTGGCCTCGACCATGGCTGATGACCGGCCAAATGAGGGCTAGCAACCTCGTTGGAGCGTCGTTGAGCCATGGCGAGGCTCAACTCACCAACAACTGGCCAAGCTTGGCCTCACCGAGCCATCGCCAGGTCAATATCGCCTAGACACACCGAGGTCGACCTCACCCAAATCTACGAGGTTGAGACTCATGGTGGCCAAGCGACCCACCGGCGAGCTCACCAAACCTCACCCTATCCTAGTGAGGATTTGGCAAGCTTGCCGAACCTCACCAAGCCGATCACCGGTCATCGCCATAGCCAATGACCGACCACAAAGAACAAGGAAGAAGAAGAGAAAAGAAAAAGGAAAAAAGAGACAAAAATAAGAAAAATATCATATAAATATTAAAAAAACTTAAGAGTCCTACTAAAGGCATTTCTGTTTTGGGAGTAAAAATTTTGGACAGTTATCAAACGTTTTTAAAAACTTAAAAATTGTTTCCAAAAACAAAATAAAAAGAATTATTTCCGAGTAAAAATTGTTCATAGAAACAGAATAATTACCAAACACGCCTTAACAAATACAATAAAGACTTTACGAACTTGAAAACAGATTAAAACACATGGGAACCAGGAATATATCAACCACCAGCCATCCCCCTCAATCTGGATTTACTCTTCACTTTCTAAAAGCTCTATAATGGACGCCCTGAACCCATTGGATCATGTTGTGGCCTAAATTTTCAGCTGCTTGCATGGTTAAGAAATGGGCTTGATTACTTGATGATGCTTGAGTTGGGCTTGTGAGTTGATCCATGGAATTTCCATCCACTGGTGCTCTCGCATCATTTGCTGATGGTAAGATTCCATGGGGACTAATGACCATTATCTTGTATTAGTAGTTCTCTTCCTTAAAGGATTGACTTAAAAAGAAGGTGAAGAGTTTTGATGTATAAAGTGAAAACGATATAATTTTTATTAAAAAGGTTTTTTTTTGGTAGGATTTTTTTAATTTTTTTTGGTAGGATTAAAAAAAGTTATTCTGATTATGTATGAATTGAAAAAATGCACTTGTGATAAATTTAACAGTACACTCGTGACATATTTAGAGTTTTCAGTGGTATTAACCCTATGAATTTCCACGAAAACTTACCATATCACCATACCATGTCGCCATGTGTCATCCACATCAACAAATTTAATAACAAAAATTTGACAGAAATTAATGAACGATAAATTTTTCACATGGGTTGATATTAGTTTAGGATAATTTTGTTACAGGTGTACCAGTTTGAGATTTTCTGTGGTATTAACTCTTGAAAAAAAGTCCACATGAGATGGACAAATATTTCATGGCCAAAGTACCTTTTGTAAAAGTTTTTATTATGTGAGTTACATTAATTATTATTGTAATTTACTATTTGCTGGGATTAGTTTAATAAGGTGAAATATAAAGATTGTTGATTAGTCTAATATGAAGCTAGTTAGTATAGGCCGAGTAAAACTTGACCTGTGATGAGAGAGCATGTGGCTTAAAATTTTATAAATAGTGCGTAAATCTCTCATTTAACCATTTGACGCAAATAACTTCACATAAAGGTCGTTTACTCAACATCAAGGCTAAGAGCCTAAGAGGTAGTCTCATTGAACTAGTAATACAAAGGGTAACAAAAGAGAAGTGTTTGAGTTTTGAATCATTATTATTCCGCATAAAAAATAATGGATTCTAATTTGACTACACAATTTCTATTTTCTCCATTATTGCGTTCTAAATTCTAGTCATGAAAATCTTGGGGTGCGATTTTCGCGGCTTACACCTTTACGTTATTTCGTAGTCAGAAACGACGCCCCTCGCCTGCTTTGGGATTCTCTCTTTGGCGAGCATGTCCTGCGGCTTGGATCATGGATCCAAAAGCCGTCGAGCGAGTGTTTTGTCTGACGCGGCACCCTTGGTACTGATAACAACTAGGAAGCTAACCAAGAACCACATGACAAAAGTGGTAATGTCCTTTGGCGTGAGAGAAAAAAAAAAAAAAAAAAAAAACCTCCGTAAAAGCTACAGATGCATATGGAATTCCGATTAGAAAACGAGAAGTGATGAAGGTTGGAATTTCCCTGAAATTGTCTTAGCATCCCAAAATAACTCATATTTTTCTTGGATATAATGTTGATGACCATATCTCCCTACATGTTATCACAAAAATCCCGCATCTACTACAAAATGATAATTCTAATTGTAACCACTTGTGCAAACCAAACTCTAAAGTTCGAGATTGATGCTTGCTTTGTTGAGAAATTTTATTCAGGAAATTTCAACAATTCTTGAGCAATGTGTGGCCCTGGATAGTATGTCATTATAGCCCCTATTGAGGATGATATGTCCACCCCACACAGAGATAGGAGAGTCTCAGTCAAATATTTGTTCATGATATTTGTGACAACTTAAGAGATAAATTCAGCACATTTTAACTAAACCAACCATGCACGATGATTATTGATTGTGGATTCACCACCCCTTAAATGTGTTTCTGAAAAGCATGGCAGAGCAGGCGACAGTAAAAAAGGATGTTGTACACCTTAAATAATGGATTAATAATGTCACCAATTTCTTGGGAAAAACCATGTATTTGGCAATGTGATCATTGGAGGTGTTCAAATAGCCCCGGAAGCCTGAAAAGTCGGTCTGGCCCAGTAAGCTCAGAGCCCTTGACCTTTGGCTCCACGCGTTTGAGTTCTTATTGGATTTTACTTACATTCCAGTCGAATCAAAAGTTACGTCTAGCTAAAGTCGAGGTGTAAGAATTCAGTTTTTTATTCCCTTGTTAAAATATAATTAACTAATTTTCACAATAACAACATGCTTGATTTCTGAAACTTGATACCCAGTAAGTAATTTTTCTTTCCTAACAAAATTGGGGATTTGGACCAGATTGGCCTAGATCAAGTCAAGTAATGGCCGGGTCAATTGATCACAGGGCTTCGAAAAAGCCAGACCTTGTTCTGATCGGGCCAAAAATCCCTTGGGGGCATTGCTCACCCGCCCCATTTGCAGCCCAGTGAGTGTCAAGTTAATGGAAACTACATACTAAATATGTTTTTCAAGGCTGTATTTATTTCACAAAAAATGTTATATTTTTTAAAATTATTTCTTAAAAATTATTTTTAGCAAAATGATAATATTTTCTGGTATTTTGTTAAAATCTAAAAAAAAAAAAAAAACTAACAAATTTTTTTCATTGATTAAAAACAAAAATTAAGTTTGATTTTTCTAAATACACGTATACTATTTGAGCTTTAGTAATTTAAGTAAAGCTGGAAAAATGGGTCATAAACCTATATTATGACCAATTTTTAGTTAAATGGGTCATATATGGGTAAAATGAAAGTTAAATATGGATAAAAAATGAGTATGAGAAGGTAAAGCACAAAAAAAAAAATGAGTCTTAATGGGTTATTAGGAAACCCACTTTGAACCCATGGCCTTCCCTCTTTAACTTTATAAAAATGTTTTTATATAAAAAATCAAAATTATAATTATTTTTCATATTTCAATTTTCTTTTTCTTTTTTCTTTCTTTTCTTAATTCCTTAGCCAACGGCAATTTGGCGTGGCGACGGCCGATGACGGAGCCGAGGCGAGGCTCGAGCTCAACCTTGCGACGGCGGCGAGGCTCGAGCCTCGCCGAATTTGGCGAGACTCGAGCTCGCCGGCATCTAGCGGGGCCTCGACCTCACTAGATCGACAAGATCGAGCCCCGCCCGACGCCGGCGAGCTCGAGTCTCGCCAGATCCAATGAGGCTCAGCCTCGCCAACAACTAGTGAGGCTCCGGCCTCGCCGGATCTGCGAGACTTGAGCTCGCCGGCGTCCGGTGGGGCCTCGGCCGTGCCGGATCGGAAAGATCCAACCTCGCCCAACACCAACGGAGCCTCGGCCTCGCGGGATCTGGCAAGACTCGAGCTCGCCGGCATTGGGCGAGGCCTCAGCCTTGCCAAATGGGCGAGATCGAGCCTCACCCGACGCCGGCGGAGCCTCGGCCTCGCCGGATCGAGCAAGGCTCGAGCCTCGTCGACAACCGGGCGAGACTCGAGCTCACCCGGCACGAGGCCTCACCGGATTGACGAGATCGAGCCCCACCCAACGCCGGCGAGCTCAATCTCACTTGTGGCCGGTTGCCGGCCGTCGTCGTGCTGAAGGCCGGCCGAATAAGAAGAAAAAATAAAATAAAATTAAAATTAAAAATTAGAATTATATTTTTAAAAATAATTAAAAATTCGATTTTTTAAAAATATTTTAAAAAGAATTATAAAAATTTACCATTAAATTTGTATTGTATAAAAGTGTCTTAGCAATAACTTTTTTTTTTTTTATAGAAAAAATCATAAAAATGAGCTTTTTAGGTTTAGTTAAAAAATGTCATGTTACGTTTTTAGTTACTCAATAGTATGTTCACTTCAAATAAGAGAAGCATCTACATGGTCTAATTCTTTATAAATATTTCAATTTATAGTTTTTTAAACTTTTTTTATTTACTATTTTAAATTTAATTTGAAGTTTTAATCCAATTAGCATATAGTAGAGGTGGGTTTTCCTATAATATTAATAGGTTTTAGCAATATGGGTCGGGTCGGGTATGGGTTGGGTCGGGGATGGGTCACTTGATTTACACTATATGAATATGGGTCAAAATGGGTTAAATAGGTCAAATATGGGTTGACCCATTTTCGACCCAACCCACCCATTTGACGAGTCTAAATTTACGCTAGAGTTCCCAAGATTCAAGCCATGATTCACAGAGGCCAACCAAGCCCAAGGCCAAAGCCTAAATCCTCAACACTTAGGCCCTAGTTCACAAAATTCGAGCATGGGACCTCAATGCCCAAACTCAGGTCCAAATAGACCAAGCAATGACTCAAGTCCTTGATATTCAAGCTCAAGTCCCCGCTGCTAGAGTCCTAGTCAATTGAGGCTCAGCCCAAGATGTCAATGTTTGTGCTCGGGTCCTCGATGACCAAGCCCCAATCCTTGGTGCCTCAACTCGAGTTCACAAAGGCCAGGCTAGATTCCATCAAAGTCAGGCCTGGGACCCTGGTGCCTATGCCCAAATCCCTCATGCCTGAGCTTGGGTCCATCAGGGCAAGCTTGGAACCTCGATACTTACACATGGGTTCATTAAGGCTAGGTTTGGATCTCCTATGTCCAAGCGTTGGTACATCTAGGTCGAGGCTTGAGACCCCATTGCCTACGTCCAGGTCTATTCAGGCCAAATTTGGATCTGCCGCGCACGGGCTTAGGTCCATCGAGGTTGAGGTCAAGGCGAAGGCCCGGGTTCTCGACACTTGCGCTCAAGTCCATTGAGGCTGGTCCAAGACTCAATGCTCATGCTTTGGTCCCTAACACCCAAGCTCAAGACTTTAATGCCCATGCCTAGATCTCCCACACTGGAGTCTAGGTCCATCAAGGTTCTAGACGCTAGTGCCCTCGTGTTGGTCTATTGAGGCTGGGCACATGACTTGGTACCATTTTCAGATCCCGACGCTTGGGCCCAGGTTCACAAAGCCTGAGTTTGAACCTGCCCAGATCCCCAGCACTCAGGGTTCAAGCCCTAGTCTTGATGGACCTGAGCAAGGTACCCAGGCTTCAATCTCGATGCCCTCAAGCTTAGGCATGGGCACCAAGGTTTAGGGCCCAACCTCAATGGATTCGAATATGAGCGCGGGGTCTCAAGTCCTTATTTTAATGAACCCGATTTCAAGCGTAGTAGATTTGGGCATAAGCTCGCGGTGTAGGGCTTAGGTCTCAATTGATCGAGGCTCGAGCCAAGGGGATTTGGACACGAGCATTAGGACCCGAGCTCGAGCACTAGGGACTCAACTTAGGTGATGCTCAAGCTCGAGTCCCTCGGCATGGCCTTTATGGGCTCGACCCCAGATGCTAGGCACCCAAACCCGAGTGTTGGGGACCTAAGTATGGCCTTGGTGGACTCGGGCTCTAGTGCCAGGGATCTGAGCATGGGTACTAGAGTTTCGGCTAAGCCTTTTATGGACACGGGCCCAAGCACTCGGGGTTCGGGTCCCGTCCTTGATGGACTTGAGCAGGGGTACCCAGGCTTTGATCTCGATGTCCCCAAGCTTAGACATGGGCACTGAGGTTTAGGGCCCGACCTCAATGGATTTGAATATGGGCATGGGGTCTCGGGTCTTGACCTCGATGAACCCGGTTTCAAGCGCAATGGATTGGGGCATAAGCTCTAGGGTCCCAAGCTCAAGTGCTGCTGTCTAGGGCTTAGGTCTCGATGGACCAAGGCTTGAGTCAAAGGGATCTAGACACAAGCACTGGGACCTGAGCTCGAGCATTGGGGACTCGGCTTGGGTGATGCTAGAGCTCGGGTCCCCAAGCATGGCCTTCATGGACTCAAGCCCAAGTGCCAGACACCCGAGCTTGAGCATTAGGGACCCAAGTATGGCCTTGGTGGACTCAAGCCCTAATGCTAGGGATCTGAGCATGGGTACTAGAGTTTTACACTCAGCCTTTTGTGGACATGGGCCCAAGCACTGGGGACTTGGGCATTGGGCCGAGCTCTTGGGCCTAACCTCGATGGACCCAAGTGTGAGTGTTGGGGACACGATCAAGGCAAGGGACTCAAGCAAGGGCATTAGAGTCTCAACTAATAATAAGTATTATTTTTTTCTCATCTACTTTATTTGATGAGAAGTATTATTTTTTTCTTAAAGTCCAAAATCTTTTGCACTTTAAACAATTGAGAAGGAATCTCATATCAAAGAATAAAATCGCTTAAAACAGGAATCTATTTACGTGTTCCTCACCAAACGAGGTAGATGAGTGCATGGTGAAAATTTGGTTTGCCTACTTTTACCCTTCAAACATGATACACTGCCCATTGACCATGGTGTTTCTGATTTCTACTTTTTATCTCGAGCTTTAACAATCACGCGTGATAGCTCAAGGGTCACTTGATCTACTTTTCCGGTTATAGATAGATCCCTTGGAATATCTTTTCTTCTTAGCTAGTCTTTCGAGGTGTGACGCTTTTTTTTTTTTTTTTTTTTTTTTTTTTTTTATGCTTTCCATCAATTAAGAAGGTGTGGATATATAGTTAACGCAGCCACCCATTTAGATCTTTGAAAGTTTCACACCCCACAACAGAATGTTAGGACGAACGATAGCTACTCAATCCTTCTGGAAGAATATGAGCCCTTCCCTGTGGTTTCATCTGCATATTAGAAATCGAGGAGCCTTTGCATTGATGTATCAAGAACCAAAACACTAACCGATTGAAAGTTCGCTCACAAGTCACAATATAGCTCGACTTGGTCCCAAGTTCGAGGCAGAAGTCTGTACTTCGCGATTTGGTGCTTCTACTGATGACCTCACACCCCGATAAAGTAAATCAAATTCGAAAAATACGATCAGGATGAGGAGCATTGGTCTTCGTTGCAGTCAAAGGATGGAACCGACCAAGAGGGTAATAAGTCAAAAGGTGCCTCGAAACAAAGTCTTCGTGCGAGCCTGCTAGTTGGACCCATTCTGAGGGCGAGTCTTTTCATGCAAAGCGTCCAAAAAAGTCGTGGGGTCTGTGTCCGCGCAGATTCCCAGGTCCTCTGCACACTTTCCTCGATTGCATACCTTAACATTTTTACTTAACCGAGAAAAAATACAATTGATATTGCTCATTCAATGAGATGAGCCCTTACCCAAAATGGAAGTTTATGTAATTTTTTGGCAAGACCAAAATGGAAGTTTTGTTGCGCAATATTAAAGGACTTCAACGTTCAAACTGGCATAAACCTTCAAAATAGTAAATACAACTTTGGAGAACTACCGTCATGTCTTCAATCACCATAGCTGCATCTTATCCACGTCACCCACTTTCTTTCTCAACTTCTCACAGCCACTCATCCACTTTTGTCATTTGCTTTACAATAAGATCATCTTCACAAGTCCTCAATCCCGTACTCTTTGACCCACCTCTTCTCGCGTGCATCATTCGAGTTTCCCTCAGTCGACCTCCATAGTTCTAGGTGGAGCTCTCTTCCTTTACAAGGTTCAAGACAAATTAATTCCATTGCTCTATCAAGTCAAATCAAAGTGGAGGACACACATAACTTATAAAAATGCCTCAATGGAAATATATGTAGTAAAAATAGGTACTACCAATATGATTAGATAGGAAATTTCTGATTTTGTTAAGTTCAAATATTTATTTGGAAATGACTTAATGTAAGTTGAATATAGATCTATGTTATCCCAACAAGTCATCGGTGCCTAATTGAGGATAGAAAAATTTATCGGCCATTGAATTTGAAGTGGCTAGCACTCGCTAGCGAATAGTTGTTGACGTCAAGTGTAATAGTCAAGTGTAACTACTCAATGTGGTGACCAACCAGGGGTGATCATGAATAACCTCACAAGACCATGGTCCTATAATGCAAACTTAAGAAGTCACAAGTTCCCTCACTCAAATCCCTAATGTCATCATTGGTGTTTGCCAATACACAAAATGATATTTCTTACTTGACATGTGATTTCATATATTTCTTGACCTTCGCCACCTAGAGATCTATTGATACTTGCACCTTTTTTAAGCCCTCTCGCCTCGACAAATAAACCTTGCCATTTTTACAATGGCAAGTGCCTCGTCCAGTCCTAAAAAAGAAGTACTTAGTGTGATTGCTTAAAGTGGTTACCATTTTTTTTTAGATTTCATTGTTTATGAATAACACGTTACAAGGTCTCAACATTTGATGTGGTCTTTAAATGTGGTTCATCTATATTGAGAGAGAGAGATTTCAAAATGGATACTCCATCAGGAATCCATGCTAAAGTAAATTAAATAAATTTAGTGCAGAAATTATTTAATTTTTTGTTCAAATATTAATATAATAAGGAACTTACGTTAGGAAAGTTAATGAAAAAGAACACGTTCCGTTAAACATAAATGAAGGATGAGTATATCTTCAAACAAATTACACGTACAATGTCCTCAGGACGATTGTACACAAACTACATCCAATAGAATGTGTGCTGAATTTGGTCTCTTGGACATTGTCTCGCACCATGATACGGAAGATAAACTATCATCATTATCCTGCCATTCATGTTGGGCACATTTGACTGGAATTAATTCTTATAATAACCAATCATGCTTGTAACATTTGTTTTCACAGTTTTCTCTATCAAGCTGCACTTGTCTTCCATAATTCGTTGGCTAGTACTATACATGGACCCATATGGTATCATAAATGTCCATGAGGTCAGGATGTCACGAGCTATGATAGCAAAATTGGAAAATGTGAAATTGTGGTCTTCCACCATTACAAAATGTTAATGTTGTGACTTTGGATAACTACCAATCACGTCTTCAATCACCATAGCAGCATCTTGTCCACGTTACCCACTTTCTTTCTCAACTTCTCACGGCCACTCATCCAATTTGCCATTTGCTCTACAATAAGATCATCTTCACAGGTCCTTGATAGAGATGAGCGGTTTCAAGTTCCGTACAAATTCTATTTAAAATTTGAAAACTATCCATGATAACATTTTTCATAATTTTTTGAACCTAAAACCTACTCTACATATTCAAGAACCTCAAATCCACCATGTCATAGCTTTTAAGATCAATTCTAGGATCTATTTAGGTTTCATTTATTCTCTAAACCTTTAATGACTATCATTTGCTACATCCAATTATCACAACTCGTGCTTAATCATACAAAGAATATGGAACATGAACAAAATAAAAGTCTCAATCATAGATATCGCCTAATATGGAAGCTCAGATTAGTGGTTTCATATTGCACACTCATTATTGAATGCTGTGAAATATTGCAGGATTTTGTAAAGACATATAACAAGAAAAACACAAAGACTTGTACATGGTTCCTACCCGTTGGAACAAGTTTCTCGATATTTAAAACTTGGAACCTATTCTAAATACTCTAGAACTTGGAACCGGATTTATTCCCATCGATCAAGTTTTCGAATTCTTGTTTTACCTTGAAATCATGCTCACCCCTAGTCCTTAATCCCGGGGCCCATATGGTCACATGGGCGATTCGGCCTCATAAAAAAATTTGGACTTGAACTAGCCCATAAAGGTCTATGCACTCGGCTTAGCTGAAGCATAACCATGCCTAGCTAGGCCCATGCCAAGCATGGGTTCTGTAATGGCCCTAACTCTATCTCTAAGGTCACGAGCGATAGGAGTTATTTTCATGACGTCCCATGCTCATTGTTGTCCCGATTCTTTTTATCTTGTTTATAGGCACATGTGGAAATGTGAATAAACAAACTTCCTAGACAAATAACAATTAGAAGACTGGGACATACATCACACATAATACACTACTTTATATTATAAAAGTACATTTACAACCCTTTCCCTATGGGTCCTCTTTACTTTTTACATCACGCCACAAGTTTCCACATAAGCTAGAGGAATTCTTGTTTCCTCACCGTTATTGTAACTCCCAAAATTGACGTGAGACTTATATATTTATAAGTCTGAAAAATAAATGAGTGAGTCGGGGAACTCAGTAAGTAAAACCCATAATTCTCTATTAGAAGGACATTTATCATCAAAATCTAGTCGATATAGCACTCGCAATATAATATCGATGACAGAATAATAACAAACTTATTGCTACACCTCGACTGCATGCGGATGTCTATCATAGCATATTCCAATGCATGCTTACCTCTCACTTATCAATAAACACATCAACATATCATACCTATGCATGTATCGGCATGCATAAAAGATTTCTTTAACTTTGTCCTAGCTCATGCAAGCCTTTTCGACTGGACTAAGACTTCTAGCTTCATGCTAGGCTTCCTAGCTCGACCAAGGCATCTCGGCTCAATGGAAACTTCTCGAACTAGCTTCCCAAGGCTTCCAAGCTCAAACCCAGGCATCACGTTCTCATGAATGAGGTAACGTAACATATCGTTTGGGGTAGAGGCATGCTCCTGAACCATCCCCCATCCCAACCCAATATTGTCATCTTCGGGGTGTGCTCTTAGACCATCCCCTTTAAGGATTTGCCCTTAATATAGCCTAGATGCGTTTATAGCGTTTATCTTTCCTCTTTGTGACTATACGTCATATATCACATAAGCCGGTTTCTTATCTTTCCTCTTAATCGACGTATACAAGGCCTGAGAGCATGCTCATTCAAGTGTGTGTGCCATGATTCTCATTACTATATTATACAATATGTCAGGCACAATTCTTGGCTTGTGGCTTTAACCACACGCCTAGGTCGACCTCATAACAAGTAAGACTTGGAACCAACACTCTTCAATGCCGTACCAAGACCTCGTGAGCTTGGGCTATCCTTGTACCAAACGAGCCTTGGAACCGGCACGCCTCAATGCCAATCTAAGACCTCATAGCCTTAGGCGATCCCCGGACCAAACGAGATCTGGAATCGACACACCTCAATATTGATCCATGGCCTTGTGGGCTTAAGCCATCGCAACTTGACGTCAATTCCAAACCAAGTGAACCTTAGCCTCATCCCAAGGCGTCAACGCACTCCCACGTGCAGATATGAGCAAATCATTCAAAAGAACATTATAACATATATACAGTACATGAGTGAGCACACAACTAAACTCAACGATGTATCTTATCACCCTAGCCTAGAGTTAAGAATTCTACTTATATACAAAGGCATGAGGAAATTGATTGTCAATATGTACACAAACTAAGCTCGAATAAGAGTGCAACTAAGTCCAAGCAATGGGATTTACTGTTTGAATTGAGACCCGTCCTTGACCTAGACCGCAATTCGACTTAGGAATGTAAATTTGTGAATAATTAATCATTAACATCCATAAAACTAAGTACGAGCGTGTATACAACTAAACTTGGCGACGTAAGTTATTGCCTTAACCAAGAGTTAGAGATTCTAATTACATATAAAGGCATGAGAAAACTTATTGGCAACATGTACACAAACTAAGCCCGAATGAGAGTGCAATCAAGTCCAAGCAACGTGACTCACGACTTGAACCGACACCTCTCAATGATGATCTAAGACCAAGCAAGACCCGTCCGTTACCCAAGGCGCAATTCGGCTTAGGAATGTAATCACGTGACTAATTAGTCATTGTTGACACCTAAATTTTGGCGACCCAGTTATTTATCTATTGCATAAAAATTAGGAATTAATTTTTAACCCCTAAAAAAATTATTAATTAATTGCATGGCATATAATTTTAGGTGCATTTATTTATTATTATTGCATTTGCATTGGATTGATGATAGATGTGTTTGAATTGGTAGTTCTGAACTTTAATTTGATGAGTTGGACTAAGCCCACGAAGAGAGCAAATTAGCCCGAGCCCGCTATGGAGATTTGATGGTGGATTTTTCAGTATTTTCAAGGAGATAATGCGAGCTCATTTTTGTGAGATTCGGAATCTGGAAAAATTCGATTACAATCAAGGAAGTTTGGCAATGTTCGATCAATCTTTGGTGAGTTATTAAAAATAATAAAATCAATGGATGATCTAATGGGAAAAAGGATTTCTTGCTGATCGTGTGAATGTAGACTTGCGGACAAATACATTAGAAAAAGGCAAGAAAGGATTAGCTGATGGGAAGAAATATTCTTCAATGAGGACACATGGATCTGCAATGCATACAAGGGAAAGAAAAAATAATAAAACCTCACAAAAGAAGGAAGTCGGTAGGTGGCTTTCTTTGGTATATTCACATTTCCTGTTTTGAAGTGCAGAGTCGGATGCTATAAAAGCAAGCTCGCGATAGACAAAAATGAAAGAGGCCACACAATTGAAGACATGGCCATACACTGAATTGAGGGAAAAATCGTGAGGGGAAGCTTTTGTACAGAGTGCTCGTGAAGGTGAGAGTGAATAAAGAGGCTAAAAAGACCAAACTTAATCCATGGTTGGAAGAGAGCCCCACATACTCGCGAAGTTGACCCACTTGCTGATTCTTCACAGCATTAGGAATCGCAACACCACCTATTGCCGATTGAGGAGTCCCATATGAAAAGCCAGGTTCGCCAAGCCCATTGATACCACCAGTAGTCTCGTGACAAGCTGCAGTTTTCGAAGGACAAGTTGTTTTGATTTGCCCCTGCTAGATCGATGCCAACCTTGACGATGTTGCAGTCCACCGGCCATGGACGTCGCTGCTCCTGTTGTCCATTGCATTGATGAGGGCTGACCTGACTGGGATCCACAACGATGACGAATCCCCTCCATCGGCAAATAAGTTGGTGCAGTCAATCTGCAACACTTGGCTTTCTTCTTTGCAGTACCCTCCACACGCGAAGATTGAGACGGCCACAGCGCAGCACACACAAAAATCGGAGGTCAGCAATTTAAAGTTCTCAGAGCACGTTGATCAAAACACGTGAGAGAGAGAAAAGGGGTCCTTCGGCCAAGGCTTGGTCGAAACACCGCTGGTGCTATCCCTTTGCTACGGAGCCCAGCGACATTAAGCACCTGTCGCCGCGAGCCCCAACTGTTGGGAAAATATGGTTTCGAATAGGGTAGAACAATGAAGACGGATCTTTAGAGTACTCAAGTCAGACTTTGAGGCGTAATATCACTTTCTTTAAGGATTTATTTACCCCACAAAGTTGTTAATGGTCACCGGCAAATATCCTCCAGGATACAACAAATTCTCAAAATGAGAATACTAGATAGCAATTCTAGTATTTCTCCAGAGTCTCTCTAGGAAATAATTAAAAGAAATGCTGTAGTTTTTTTCAGAAAGAAGGCTCGAAAAGATGAAGAATAATCACTCCCATTCTTCCTTAATCCGACAAGTATATATAAAACAGTCTTAAAAACGTAGGCAACTCTTCGTGAAAAGTTACGAAAATGAATACACACATTCTTTCGAAAATTGCTCAAAAAATGAACAAAGGCGTCCATTCGTAAGAAGTTAAAAACCACTGAACAAGTATCTTTTTCAAATGTTGTCTTGAAAAGACAAAAACAAAATTCGGAATAAAAATTAATAATTTGTATTTAATAAATAAAAATTTGAAAATATTATTTATTAATTAATTAATTTCCAAAAAGTCTCAATAAACAAAAACAACATTTTGAATTGATTTAAGTTAATAAGACAACAGTACGAAATAAAAAAAATAAAAATAACAAAGGGATTAATGCTAATTAAATCGCGGGCGTGCAAGCGTGCTAAGTGCGCCAAATAATCGCAAGCGCGTGTATGGTGGCGCGCTGAAACCCCACACTCAATAATTCTTTTAATTACACAAAGGAAACCTCACGCTTATAAATTAGCTCATAAATTAGCTCATTTCCTCTCATTTTTTCTATGTGGAACAAATAAAAATGCACTCAGTCTGTTTTACAAACAAACTTCAAACACCAACCTCAACGACTAAGCCGCTGACCCGATACGCCACGAGCTCTACGCTCACCGTTAAGTTCCAGCAATTCCAGGCGTGATTCTTTTGCCGAAAGCGCTCACGTTGAATATTCCACTTGCTGCATGAAGACAATTCCACTTGCTGCATGAAGAAGATCCATTGACTTTTGACTTGAAAAAATGCCACCTGTTCTGCCGCGCCTACAAATCATCCGCGAGCGTCTTCGTCCAACCCTGATCTCCACCGGCGGCGGGAGATTCGTTATTAAAGGAACACCAGCAGCCACGAGCCAAGTCGACCTTCGAAGTTTCCATTTTTGCAGGCTCATCGAACCGTGTCAGCTTCGATCGTGAATCTCCGTGCTGCCGTCGCTCACCACCATCTGGCGCCGTCCGCCATCGCTGTTGATCCCGCGCGATGGTCGCTCTTTTTTTTTTTTTTTTTTTTAAAGAGAAAAAAAGAAAATCAAGGTAATTTTTTTTATTAAGTTTCATTATTATTGTACAAATTGGAACATTGGAAGGTGATTTTCATTTTATGAATATTCTAGACATTATCCGTAGGATTTTGCTCAAAATTACTGTAATTATTAATTTGATCCGTAAGATATCGGATCATTTTCTTAATTATATTAATTTTTTGGGCATTTTAATAGTATTTTAACTTATTAAATCATTATAATTATTAATTTGATATGTAAGACCTCAGATCAAATTTTTAATTATTTTGAATTTTTTTATATGTTGTGATATTTAGAGTTAAAATAATCGTTAATTTAACCCATGAGACAACGGATCTTTTTTTTTTTTCGATTATTTTAATCCTTTATTTGATGAATATCTTGATTAATTTAAATATAATGTTTATCTGATAATTGCTTGTCTTGAAAAACACTAAAAAAAAAAAACTCAAAAATCAAATCTTGCATCAGAGTGTGTTGGTTTAGCAAATTAGGATTGCATTTTTTTAGGAATGCACTTTTAGATCATTTTTGGAATAGATTATGATTGAATATATATATATATATAGACTCTTAAATAATGTTTGCACATTTTAATAATCTCATTTTTCTTAAAAAATAGTTTTCTAAGATAGGATAGGGTTTAAGTCAAATTAATCCCTAAAATAAATTAAAAAATTATTCATTTTAGATAGTTTAATTAGGATTTTTATTAATTCCGAATTTCAGTAAAAAATACAAAAATATTAGGTGCATGTCAATTAGTTTGCATGTTATGATCATTTAATTAGATATAGCTTGTTAGTAAAATTAGATCATGTAATTAAAGTGCATGTTTTAATTTCGAGATAAAAGAAAACCTAAAAAATTGTTTGCTTTGTGCTTTTAATTCTTTTGATGCAATTTACTTGATTCATTGAGTGTTTAATAATGATTGAGCACCCGTGCAATCACCCTATTGCATGATAGTAATCTAGGTTAAAATAAATCCAAACTGCCTGCAAAAAAATATTTTTGAAAATAAAAAGAAGGATACTGAAAAGGTATTAGAGAAATTTAGTGTAACCAAGTTCTCGTACCTAAAGTCTTTGGTTCGTAAGAGTAAAATAATTCTTTCATTATTTTACTTAGGTGTCTAATCGACCTACAATAAACTGATTAATGGCGACTCCTAGATAAAATTCATTTGTATGTTAAAAACTTGAAACTTAAGTCGCGAATTGGTATGGGCTTGGGAGAGCCCGAGCTAAGTTTAGACTTAGTAGTCCATTAACCTAATCCTAGGTGGTGCTCCTGAAATTTAGGTCGCGACAGTTATCAACATGCATAAAATTAAGTATGAGTGTGTATACAACTAAACTCTACGACGTAGGTTATCGCCTTAATCAAGAGTTATGGATTCTACTTACTTTCGATGAACCTCGATGAACTAGAGGTGGTTTTACCAAGAGAGGGCCGTCTAGGGAGGCGATGGGCAAGCAAGGCCAAGAGGGAGGAATGAAGCATGTAAGGAGAGGAGGAAGAGGAAGTGAGCCAAGGGTGAGAGTGAATAGGGTAGTTCTTCTATTTATAGGCTCAAATCTCATCATTACTTATCCAAATGACCAATAGGCTTACTTGAGGTGGCACGCTATTTGGAAGAGGTGGCATCCTAAAACCCTAGGGGAAAATACTTGTTAGCCTTCTTAATGCACCACATACCATGCCATTATGACTTGATCTACTTATTCTCCAAGGAGAATCTTATGGCAATGATGATCATATCTTTCATGGATACTTAAGCCAATGACTCACCATTCTTATTAAGGCTTGGATATTCATCACATGCCTATTTCAAGACTTGCTCTCCATGTTAAAGCCTTCTAGTATCTTCCATGGACACCTAAGCTTATGAGTCACCATTGTCATCATAACTTGGCCAACTTGCTCTCCAAGCAAGATCTTAGGTGAATCTCTAATGGTCACCTAAGCTAGTGATTCACCTTCCTCATTTAATGACAAAGATATGGTAATCATGAAGCTCAAATTTTTTTGCACATGTTTCATGTACTTACTTGTTCATTAAGCTAAGCATTTTAAAACATTCTATATTATTATCTTCCAAGGAATAAGGCAAATACGGGAAATAGACCATTAGAAGTGCAAATGGGACTAGGCAAGTTCTTTTCGTGTACAACTCCTACCGACCATTTCAACACACTCGAGATTCGTGGCAAAGCCACCCTTGGTGTGCTTATTTTAGGCAAAAATGCCTACTTTGGCTAGGTTGATGACCCAGGGCATGGGCTCTGCCTCTATGGCCGGCCCTTAGGCCGGCATTGGCTGAGTAGACCGGTCTCAAGCCGATCCCCGGTTGCCATGTGGTTGTGTGGGATTGATCAGTTTGTGACCGAGGTCAATTCATGGTCATTCACTGATGGTACATGACCAATCAGAATCACCTGAGACCAGAACATGACCTCTCAGAACTGATCCATGATCGCCCCTCGATCCTTGGTGGTACATGACCATCCGTTGATTAATCCTTATGGTCAGGCAATTGTCCATTGGTCGAACCACTTGGGTCCACTTGCATGGTTATTGGATTGGTCCGCGACTAATCCCTTGATTAATCTATGGCCGCTTCTTTGATTGAAACATGGCTAATCCCTTGGTTACTCTTCCGATTGGGCCAATCGGTCCATGGCTGATCCTTACCATTGACACATTGAACTCATAGTCATTTCTCATGAGATCGGAAATCATAGATGTTATAGGCCCAATCATGTCGAGTGGCCAAGCCCATTTAGCCATCCCTCTATGCACTTGACCACAATGACGTGTACAATGGACACGTCAGTGGAACCAAATAGACGCCATGTATTTAAACAAAATTGGTGTAGCCTAATTAAGGTTTTTATTCATTCTTTTTAGATAATAGTGAAACAGGAAGAATCTAGCTTCAAGTTGAGTGCGCAAAGTATGATTCCAGATCGTTGATTTTAAACTAATTCGTGGATTTCAGGTGTGAAGCTAGATTAGAATGTCGAGTGGGTTTCCAAATTATCAATTTCAAAAAGAGTTGAGCAAATAACCGTTATAATTGACACGAAACAAGGTTGTTTTGGCTTGGATGACGTCAGATGACCATTAGCCAATGAACTTCTTGGACGGAAAAGTCAAAGGTGGATTTTTTTTTTCCATCCCTCAAGCAAAGGTCATGCTCTTCTTTGGGATTGTTTGAAAATGTGAAAGTTATTTTTATACCGATAGGATAAGTTTGTGGTTGTCTTTATTTCTAGAGTAAAACTTCGTGCTTCCTATTTGGGTCGTTTGAAAGTGAGGTTATTTTTGTCTGAAGCATAACTTCGGAAGTTTCATATGTTTTTCCTACCATCAAGCGCAACAGAGTTTGTTTACGTAGCTCTCCCTTTGCTGTGTCTTAACCTTTATTCCTTCCCTCTTGCAATGGCAATCTCGAGCTGCATCTTGTTTAATCTCTTCCTAAAATCCTAGTAGCTAATTTCTGAACTCCCCCGATCGATCTTCTGGTCCTCCAAAAATTCTTTTCCTCCGAAAGACTCTTGAGCCTGCCTTTGGGGTAGTCTATCCTGCTGATAGAATATCTTTTTTAGTTCCTTTTTTTTTTTTTTTTTTTTTTTTTAAGTGGGTCAGATTATGTCAATCAGAAAAGAGACAGTTGGTGGGCACTCTTGTTTAATCTATTTTATTAATGTACACTGGTTTTGTCCAAGAGAAGTTATTGTGAGCCTCGGCTTTTTGCGAGAAACAAGAAAGATAAATTTAGGAATCTATGTGCAGATGTTTTCCTGGGAATATGTTCGAGATTGCCTACCCTGTGTCCATGATTTCTCAGCTTTGCATCTTATACCTTTGGGTTGACAATTTGAAGGTGCGTGCTCAATACGGCAATTACTACATAGAAATCAACTTAACCAGGTAAGCAAGTAGATGGCAAAATGCAGTTTGGTCAAAAAACGAACGGGAAATAACAGAAGATAGGAGACTACAGTCACATTGTTCTGATTAAAACTCTGGTTTTTTATGATAATGTGCCATCATGCATTTTCCATAAAAAACAAATTTCATCATTTCCCTTTTTATTTTAGCGAATAAATTTCTCGAGGTTATTTTCACTGACTTAATTAGTGTGTCTCACAGTCATGTAGAATATGGGCATTATATGAGTAAAAAAAATACTATCTTTAGTACAAAATGCTCATAGTTTTAGTTTCCTCCTCGTTAGTATTCTTTAATTTGATTGATTATGTTACTTTCTTGCGTCACCAATTTCCTAAATTTCTATATTCTAATTGTCCATGTGCAAACTTTTGATTGTGTAAAGTTATAAACAATTCAATTACCCCTAGTGGCCATCCTTCCCACATGGAAAGGGAGAGGCGGGAGGTTAAAATCCCCACCTCCTCAGAGGGTTTGGTTGAGAACGATTTTACTTTAGGTGTGAGTTTCAACTCTCACGCTCTATAAGAAGGAAGCAGAGTAAAAGTCTAAAAGTGAGAGTTAAGGTAGAAGTAGAGTAAGATCAAGAAAAAAAAGCGTTTTTACATCTTCAACCAAGTAGTCAGGGACGTGGGGATACTTTGGCTTGTTCTCATTGCTCTTTAATCACTCTTTCCCAATAAATATGCACATTACTAATTTTACTTTTACTATGCTCGAGATATTCCTATAACAAAAGAACGACATAACTCATGTAACTCGTATCTAAAATCTTTAAATCCCCGCTAAAATAGGAGTACTGATGCAAAATTTTTCTTTAAGCAATAAAACGTCAATAACCTTGAAGATGTGATTCCAAAGTTCAAAGATCATTGAAAGGAATTGCTGAATCTCACAGTCTAATTGCTCGTTTGCGGTAAGGGAGTAAGGTTATAAAGTAATAGGGTTTTAATAACTATTGCGTTGTTTGGTTTCATTAACGTAATACCTATTACGTATTTGGTTTTGTGAATATAATATATGATTAGGGGGGAGTCCAAGTACCAAAGTACCCTGAAATCATAATTAGAGGGAATACAATAATTATCGCTTTAATAGTCAACCAAATACGTAACATATGATTGTATTGAAATAAATATCATAATATTATATTTATAATGTCCACATCCATTCATGAACGAATTTCCAATGTACATCATCAAGATATTATTAATTTGATATACAAATCTTATCTATTAATTACTATGATTTACAGTTAATCATATAATGTGTGACTATAATGGAATTAAGGACATATTATGATATTATTATTAGAATATTTAAATAATAAACAATGCCTTCATTTAGTAGCTTAAGTTTTAAGAACAGTTAGTAAAGGTCCCACAAAATCTTACATAATATCATAGCAAGAGATTCCTGACTTTGAATCTTTCTATGCCCTTTTAGCTCCATAATTGCGTATTTCTACGTTAAGTACTAGGCAAAAATAGATCAGATTAAGTGTGAGGATGAGCGTTACAATATTTAAATAATAAACCACCCCTTTATTTAGCAACTTAAACTTTTAGAATAACTGACGGTAGTCTTATAAAATCTCACAATTATTGTATGATTGAAGTAATAATTAAATAGAAATTTCACAATTGATTAATATAATTAGTAATCAAGATAACCATTGTATTATGAACAATACAACATAATTATGAAAACTTAGATCTCCATAATGGTAATTACCATATATGAATAATTTGTATTATGATAAACAATTATGTATTATCAAGGCAATTAAATTATTATTAAATTTATGTGTCGAGTTTGAGCCATTTATGGAACTCGACCATCTTGGAGGATTTTGATGAGGTCAAATTTGTTGTGCCTTTTAAATATAATCAAATTTGAATTATTTTCTTGGGCGGCGAAACTTTTCTATTGTACATGTTAAGGGTTTGTTTTTGCTGGAGATAAAATATCCAAGTCCGACTGCAAGATTGGACTTCTTAATAAGCCGTACGGTGGACGTCTTCTTTGGTATTCCAGTGACAAATGAATTTCTTCGTAAATAAATCGCACAGGAAGCCCTTGAATGTGTGGAGAACACTTGAATATATGAGTAATTTTAACTCTAATTCCCTAATTATTGATGGATTATTTACTATTAGCTCCTCTCGTAGAGTAAGTACTGACTAGAAGTGGCAAAATGGGTCTTAGACCCATATATGACCCATTTAAATCATAAATGGGTCATATATGAGTCACTTGTTTTTTTGACAAAAAGTAGTTAAATAGGTTTAACAATTATAGACTTTAATAGGTGGGTCTTAAGTGAGTCTTAAATAGGTTGGATTTAGAACCCATTTTCACTCAAAACCTCACAATCTCTCTCTTCTCTCTTTAACTTTACAAAAATATTTTTTTATAAAAACCAAAATTATAATTATTTTTTATTTTAATTTTCTTTTTTTTTTTCCTTCTTCTTCCTCCGGTTGTCGGCACGGCGATGGCCGACAATCGACTGTGGCGAGCCTCGAGCTCACCGGCGTCGGGCGAGCTCAAGCTCACCGGCATCGGGCGAGCTCGAGCTCGCCGGATCCGGCGAGGCAGAGGCCTTGCCGACGCTCGACAAGGCTCGAGCCTCGCCGATCCGGGGCGAGACTTGAACTCACCAACGTCGAGCGAGGCTCAAGCCTCACCAGATCCGACGAGGGGCGAGCTCGAGCTCACCCGGCGCCAACAAGCCTCAAGCTTGCTTGGGATCTAGCGAGCCTCGAGCTCGCCGGGGTCGGCGAGCGAGGGCAAGCTCAAGGCTCGCTTGTGGCTGGCCGCCAAAGAAGAAGAAGAAGAACAAAAAGAAAAAAGAAAAAAAGAAAATTATATTTAAAAAATAAAAATAATTAAAATTCGATTTTTTATAATAATTATTTTAAAAATTATAAAAACTGTCTATTAAATTTGTGTTGTATAAAACTATTTTTAATACCATTATAATATATATTATATATATATATATATAAGAAATAAGTTTTCTTAAGTTTAGTTAAATGGGTCGGGTTGGGTATGGGTCAAAAATTTTGTATTGTAATAAATGGATCATAAACGGGTTAAATTGGTCGATTTGAGTCGGACCATTTATGACCCAACTCAAACCTGACTCGACCCACTCGTTTAACAGGTCTAGTATCGACATTCGGATCGAATTACATAAATTTCTAATGTCTATTATAATTCCTCACTTATAACTTTGCTAATCTCTCGTTGATTTAATTGTAAGATCATATCAATTTCCACGTTAATTTTACAACAACCATCATGTCATCATCACCTTTGCCACCGACACGTGCCTTGTGAGCATCATAACACCAAGACCATTGCAGTCTCTCTCTCTCTCTCTCTCTCTCTCAATTAACTTGCCACATTTGGGTCTTTTTCTTCTTTCCTGCTGGTTATAGATCGTTGCTCGGGCCGACGAACGCCAAAATCAACGACCACTTCAAGGAGATCGGTGTCCCCAGGCAAAAGCTACCACCATTGCCACGATCACTGTAGTGGCCAGACTAAAAAATACTCGCGTCTATAGCCAAAGCATTCCCAATTTTTGTGCATGCGCTCGTATTTTTTAATTAATCCTAAAATTTTCATCTTCCGAGTTTTGACCTATCCTATTTATACGGACCTAGCGATCAAGTCGGAGTTCGGTTTCATAGCTACTATAATTCATGGTCGATTACCAAATAAGAAAGTAAATTTATAAACGACAGTTCCTATCTTAATTTGGATGACCAAAATGCCACGTAATGATAAAAAGCTCCTGTCTCGTTACTAGCTCCCCCGTAAAAGTGAAATCGGACAAATTACTTTAAACCATCCTTCCTAACCTCGAGCAAAAGTCAAGTGGTACCATTTGTCCAAGATTCTTTAAAAATAAAATAAAATAAAATAAAATAAAAAAGATAAAAGAGAAGGCTGAAAAGGTCAAGAATATCATGCCGGCTGCTCAGTTATTTACTGCTTTACCCAACTTTGTACATTATAGAGAGTTCGCAAGGAATCTACCAATAATGATGAGACGTGCAATTAATGGGAATTTACTCGGCGGCCATGCTAAGCAACAGTGACGAACAAAGTAGTTGTCCGGATTGGGTAAGGGAGTCGTCCGTCCTTCATGAGATCACGAGATTGATTCGTGTCGTGAATAGATTTCGATTCGCGTCGTGAATAGATTTCTTAACTTACGTTACTTTACCTTTTGTGTGGAAAGGATTTTATTAATGTTAGCATCTTGATGGAGTTGTAGCGACGGATTTGTCAATCTTCTCGCCAGCGACAATCGCGCCTTCTTTTTAAGAAACAATCATGTTAACGAGTGTCTTAGGGGCCTTGTTAAGTAATAATATTGCTCAAATTTTATAATTTCGATTGTTTTCATGTCATGCACAATTAGTGCATTTGAATTATTTCAAGTAAAGTATACACAACAAGTATCCTACTGCGATCATTAATAGGAGTATGCAAAATAAACCGCTTGAATTAAGAATCTGTCGGATCGGACAGTGAGTCCAATTTTTGAGAGTGTGGTCCAGTTCCTGGTCCAAGCGAAAACAAGACCAGATTGTCTACATATATTCCTTATTTTTTTTTTTTAATTTCTTCAAAAAATAAAATTGACCAACTTTTTATTTATTTATTCATAATAGAAAGTATCAAGTAGTAAGAAAAAAAAAAGAGTGACTGGTTCTAATAGACTGGCCCAGAACCAGTAGACCCCGATTCTCAATGTCGAGAAGCGGAACCGGACCGGGATTCAAAACCGTAAATCATTAACGCAATTCTGGAAAAACCCAAAAAAACAACTGACCTCTCCCAACGGCCGCTAGAACAGAGACCAGTTCCCTCGAGACTGCCCCCATTCTCAGTGCTTTTGAAGGCTCGATGCCGCTCCCCGTCTGTCTGTCTGTCTGTCCCTCTCTCTCTTCCTCTGTCCCTCTCTCTTCCCCTCTCTCTCTCTACTGTGTCTTGCGGGGTCCATCATCCATCGCCATTTGCTCCACACTGTAATCATGTTTTCATATTCTTTCAAGGTTCACTTAATTGATTCGACACAGAGACAGAGGCAGAGAGAGAGAGACAGAGAGAGAGAGAGAGAGAGAGGAGAGATCGAAAAAGTGAATCCCTCTCCCCTCTCCCCTCTTTTCTGCCCTCTCTCAACACTCCCGCGCAGCCTACTCTCTCGGGTCTTGGGTTTTGACACTAATCGCGCTTGTCTTTACGGAAATGCGCGTGTCAAATTCAACTGTAGAACTGCATAACTCCAAAAGAGTAAAGCAAAAGACTCGCCCCGCTGTAATCAACTAACCCCGTTCCCTCTGCTCTCCTCCTCCGCCTCCCTCCTCCTGGGGTCGTCCATAATGCTGCTTCGCGCGACCTACATTGTGCTTTCATGGCTCCTCGGCTCCATATCTCCCGCTAAAATGGCAATGCTCAACCTCACCCTCCCTGGTCAGCACCCGGATCCCGAATTTGTCGTCCACGACGTGCATAGGTGCGTTTCTGCTCTGTCCTGTGTTTCCTCGTGCTGCTTTGAGGCCTTCCGAGCTCTGTTTCTGGCCCTCTTTTCTTCAGAGGGGCCGTGTCCGAGTTTAGAGATGGGAAAGACAAGTTCGAAGCTTGGTTCTAGCTGCATTGATCTTGCATTGTTGATTTTTTCTTAGAAATGCTTTTTGGGTTTTCATTTTTCCCACCTTTACTTTGGGATAAGGGTCTCTTTTAGGGTTTAGGCCTTCATTCTGAGAGGAGGTGTCGACTGAACTTGCTGTTCCCATATTTGGGTTTCCTCCACAAAGCGAAGACCAGCTTGCACTGGCGTGAGAAAACGCACCTCTTCAAGAAATGCGCGTTCGTGTGCTTCGCTCTGCTTCGTTTTCCATGAAGAAAAATCAAACCTTTTGCTGCATTTCGTGTTCCCATTCCTCAAATGACTCTAGTTTAAGCTCCTGTACTGTTATTCTTCTTTATTTTCGCCTTTACATTTTACGCCTACCTTCATAAAGATTTTCTTGTGTTTGTTTTAGTAAGGTTAAGTAAAATCACTTTGACTAAACAAAGATAGCTACATTGTCCTCTTTTTGAAGTTACTTATGAAAATGCGCAGGAGAGTGAACGCTTCCATGACTAGAAGGCAAATGCTGGAAACGATGGAGAGCGACGAGGCCTCGTGCCTGACCGGCAACCCAATTGACGACTGCTGGAAGTGCGACCCGGACTGGGCCAACAACCGGCAGCGGCTAGCCGACTGCGCTATCGGGTTCGGCCAGTACGCGCTGGGCGGCAAGAACGGCGACATATACATCGTCACCGACTCGTCGGACGACGATGCCGTGAGCCCAAAGCCGGGCACGCTGCGGTACGCGGTGATCCAGGAGGAGCCGCTGTGGATCGTCTTCCCGGCCAACATGCTGATCAGGCTGTCGCAGGAGCTCATCTTCAACAGCTACAAGACCCTCGACGGCCGCGGCGTGAACGTCCACATCACCGGCGGCGGATGCATCACGCTGCAGTACATCAGCAACGTCATCATACACAACATCCACGTGCACGACTGTCATCCGTCAGGTAAATGAACGAATTGGAACCACAATTTCATGAATTCTTTGCGCTCTTCTTCAGTCATCAATTTCGAATTCTTTTCTTTTGTTAATAACAAAGTTTGAAGTGACAGCAAAAGGTCTGTATTTAACAAGAAAGTTCAGATACTCGTGATGATGAAAATTAGAAGTGAGCGTACAAAAACATATAGACAGTAAAAAGTGGGATTTGTAGAAACGTCATTTCCATGCTAATAATGAAGGTTCTCGCCCTGTGATTGGGGTAAAGTCCGTCGCAAATTTGGCAGATGTGCCAGGTTGGAAACATGGACTGACGATCTATTTGACCTTTTGGACATGAGGGTATGACTCCAGTGGCTAATGGGGCCTGTACCATCGCCATCGAGTGTGATGACTATACTTGTATTTTTCTTGCTCTTTCCTCGATTTAAGACTGCATTTTTAATTGTTGGAAAGGACAAAATAGAAATTGTTGACATGAATTTCCTTGGTTTGGTCTCTGTCGTTACATAGGGTTTTGAGACTCCCGGTAATTTGTCAGATCATTTAGGAGCTGGACCATTCGTGTCGATTGAGTGAGACTATACCACCAACCTTTCAATGCACATTTTGGTCCTCCCTAGTTGGGGCCCCCCATAAGGCATCCTAAGAGAAAGCACTCAATGGTGCTCTGAAAAGAGTAACGTGATTGTAAAATTTGGGTCATGAAGAAAGGTCTTGTTAACAATCACTTTTGTTTGCCAACTTTGGCAGGGGAGGCGAACGTGCGGTCGAGCCCGACCCACTGGGGGTGGCGGACAATGTCGGACGGCGATGGGATATCGTTATTCGGGGCGAAGGACATATGGATCGACCACTGCTCGCTCTCGCACTGCAAGGACGGGCTGATCGACGCGATCATGGGGTCCACGGCAATCACCATCTCCAACAACTACTTCTCCCACCACAACGAGGTGATGCTGCTCGGGCACAGCGACCAGTACCTGCCCGACTCCGGCATGCAAGTCACCATCGCCTTCAACCACTTTGGCGAGAACCTGGTGCAGCGCATGCCCCGCTGCCGCCTTGGCTACATCCACGTCGTCAACAACGACTTCACGCAGTGGGAGATGTACGCCATCGGCGGCAGCGGCAACCCCACCATCAACAGCCAGGGCAACCGTTACATAGCCCCCTCCGACCGTAATGCCAAGGAGGTAACAAACTCTCTCTTCAGTGTATCTGTCCCACTCTCCAATTTATTGATGAAAATGATTTATTATGGCCTATTGTTTATCTTATGCATTAGTTTAATTTTCATTTCTTTTTGTTTGTTGGTGGACAATGTGAGTTCTTTATTGTCTTATTCCCCATTCTCCGGCTTTTTTCTTTTTTTGCAATTTCTTAAAAAAATAAATGTATATATTCATATATATAATATATTAATCGCCGCAAAGCCGTAAATCAAGGTCTTCTTTTTGTCGTCTAGGTGGGCTTCACTTTTCATATGGAGCCTGGAAAGTGTAACCTTATTTTAAGGGGGGAAGAAAGGGAGACGTTTTCAAAACCCTAACTTAGCGGCGTGCTCGTAGCACGATTGGCTAAATTTGGATTTGCTGAGAGTTTGATTGGATTGGCTCTTTCCACACAAGTTTCTTTTCATCATTTTTGTATAAATTCTTTTATACTTTTAAAATTAGAATAACAATTAATTGATGATCACGAATCTAAGTTTTGTAATACAAAATGTACATAGCCTATGCAACATACAAAAGTTCAAAATCAAGGGATTAACCCAATTTAGAATTGTTTTCTCAACGTAGGCCGTTGTCGCTCTCACGGCATTCGACCACTAAGCTATCCTCATTGGATTGAGCTGACGCAAATTCTTTTGACGAGGGTATTTCACTATTTTGTTCCTTAGGTGACAAAGCGTGTGGACACGGAACAATCACAATGGAGGGACTGGAATTGGAGGTCGGAGGGGGACATACTGGTAAACGGGGCCTTCTTCGTGGCGTCGGGCGAGGGCTTGGAGGAAAAGTACGAGAAGGCATACAGTGTCGAGCCCAAATCGGCGGCCTACATTGATCTCATCACTTGGCACGCCGGTGTCCTCGGCGTCGGGGGCAGGTACTCTAACCCCTCATTCCATTCTCCCAATTCACTCTCTTCTTGTTTTGGTTTATTTCACAAATGGGTCGTCGAGCAAGGATTTTTAATCGTCTTTTACGTATTACTACGATTTTATTTCCGAATCATGATAAAAATGAACCTAATTACGACAACTTCAAGATCGGAATTGGTCCTCCCCTCACGGAACTTGTGTCGCCAACATTTGCCCAAATCTTCCTTGCGTGCGCCCTCAACTTTGCTTCTTTTTCCTTTCTCTCTCCCTCTGTTTCTCCTCTTTTCTTTAGCCTTTTCCCTTTCTCTACAGTTGCTTCGACCGGCTGAGCGCTTTTGGGCCCTCAATCAATCACTAGAAAAGTAAACACAAGCAAGAAAATCATTGTTGGGTGGACAATATCAGTAGAATAAGCATACGCATCCGCTAGGAGATTTCCTTTAGTTAAGGCTGTCCAACCACTTAGGTACGATTCTGTTTTTTTGCTCCAGACTGAAAACTTTGGATGATCATGGGTCCACCGTGTAGGTTCGGGGCTAATTTTTCGGATTTTGGACTTTTTCTTTTCGATTAACTCACTTTCACCTCGGTCATTCTCTTTGTAAATAATCACTTGTTGACGAAGAAGAGCTATCATTTTACACGTGATCGGTAGAGTAATGATATTGCGTGTTTTAAGTTAGGCAAAGCCTGCCGTGCATTTCATGAGCAGCACCCTTTCAAGAGAACACGACACAGTAAAGCTCTAATGTAATTTTTGGTCGCGGTGAGCAGGGACAACAACCTGGCAGAGTGGAATACGAGGGCCAAGTTTCAGGGGAGCGAAGCAGCCCGCCCGCACTCGTCGATGTCCCCTCTTGTCGTCTTTCTCACGGCGTTGTCTTATCTCTTGCTTTTGTACCCTGACATTTTCGCATCAGGTTTGTAACCCCCCAAGAAAACGAACACCCCAACTAATTCATGATGTATCTTTCTTTTTACCCAATCGTGTTGATTGCATCATCGCGAGGTGCTGACATTTCCGCTATCGGAACGAAAGTTGTTCTGAGATTGCAGATGCAAATTGCTAAGGTCTTTTCTCTGTCTCTCTGTGCTTTGGTCTCATTCCGGATAGTGTTTCTGATCCGCCCATCTCCAGCATATGCATATCCTCAACGCACGAGTATCCAGGGGAAAGAAAAGATCTCCATTCGTCTTTTACCTATCATACCCACTAATGAGCGAAGAAAACATCAACGACATATGCGACGCAGTGCAAGAGACATTGAATTGAGTACCACCATTCACCAAACCATCATTTCAAGAATCTCGGACAGAGTTAAAATTATTTGGCATGATGGTGGTCGATCGACACTCTTCCTTAATAATTTAGAAACTAGAGCTGGTTTTCCCGATAGAACTGGTTTGGCGGTCTATTATGTGCCAGGAAAGAAACTAATGATTGCTGCTCTTGTAAATACATATAGATGTACACGCTCGACTGTAATATGTTGGTCTCCACCCCGTCGAAGCGATGAAAAAAAGGCTTGAATCGCCCCCGAGGGAGGGGGAGAGGGCTACTAGAGTTCACGACAGCAAATCCTGAGCTTCCAGGAAACTCTGTATCCGAAGAGGATAAAGCACATACGAAGACGCATCTGTGGACGAGAACAACCCAAAACCCATCACACGAAATGGCGCAGGAGTCCAAATTAATCATCCGAAAAGAAGGGAATTGTATCCCCAGACCAAGGATACTTAAGTCGAAGGAAACTTAAGTCGTTCTCACTTGAATGGCCGGAAAAATTACAACATATGAAAAAAGAGCTACAAATGACACTTCACAGATCATTCTTAATCTGCATTATATTTAATATGATTAGATTTATCGAGCTTGCCTACTATAACTGGATATTTTCAATAAACCAAAAAAGGAGAAAGAAAAAAATCGAAAGGGAAGAACAGATGAAAAAGAATAGCCCAAAATGAAGAGGAACAGATCCAACATCTGTCCGTCTTCATATTTTAGCAGCATCATCACTCCCGCCATGAGTGATTTTGCTCAAACCGTAACCATATCCTCATCCCCTTTATGCGCCGCAACATCCGCCAGTTTCTTCCATGTCAAGGCCCGCTGCTCTTCTACTTCTCTGGCCTTCGCCTCTTTCTCTGCGTACTGCCTTTGGCACTCCTCAAACAACTCAACGTCCATTTCCAAGAACATTTTCCGGACGTTCACAGTAAGACCATGAACTGCCTGATTCCAATGACTTTGGATGTTCCTTTCCAATGCCTCAAATATTATGGGTAATATCACCTTACGATTCTGGGCGATTAAGCTCACTATATGCTCGTTGTTCCATAAAAAGAGGGCTCGCTCCGCAACCTGCATGGCAAGTTCTTCCTCAGCTAATTTATTTGAAGAAATGCTAAAAAAGAAGTGCAACTCCATGACTTGGGTGATGTTTCATCAACAAATTTTTCATGTGGCAAGTGGAGTTTCTTTCTGACTCCCTCATAATTGAAAGCATGCAAGGCCTGAAAAAAAGGTTCCACTTTTTTTCTTGAGTGTAGATAACGGTCACATTTGAGCATGTGTTGCTCACATCAGCAAAACAGACGCTGAATTACATCTGGTTTGGATAACTAGGTTTGGATATCTAAAATTGGCCTTCATGTGCCAAGTAGCAACTAAACAGTTTGCAAGCAATAACTCCAGCATTAAGTGCTTTATAAGAAAGCACAGTAGTGAATTGGCAATGCCTATGAATTCAGTAAAAAAGAAAAATCCCGTCACAATCATTCAAGATCAAAATTAATGGTTATAGCACGAGCAAGACTATAGTCCCCAATATAGATGATCCAGCACAAAAGATACTTCTTCAAAGCATGACATCATCCCACAGAAGAAAGTCAAAACAATTCATGGCAATAAGAGCAATTATAAACACAAGATCAGGTAGAAGCAATATGATGAGCCAAGCAATACCAAAAAGTTACCACCTTTCCCTTGATCCAAAGATGAGAGAGGAGAAAAACAAGCCCAAACTGCAAAGCAGGAAGCTTTAAGCAGAGGTGGCTGCACCCCTCCCTCCTAGTCAGATTGTCTCCCTCAATGAGCACTTATCAGAAACAAGGTGCTTCACTGTTTGGCGCTCTGCACGAACTTTTCAGATTTACCCAAAGCTATATCTACTTTTACTTTTGTTTCTTTTACCTTAGAAATTTTGCTATTTCCTGAGTAATATAATGTATAAAGCCCATCCAAACTGTAATACACCCGTGTATGTTTAAACAGCTCAGGTATCTCTCTTCAGGTTTTCCTTCTTTTTCGTACTTTCGTAATATTTAATTATCTTAGAAGGATCACTCTTCATGTACAAGTATAGTAAGTAAAACCATCTGCTTTACGGATGGCAAGGCTTAATACATGTATGCTTAAATTTTAAATCTCGATACAAATTGTCAATTGAAACATCAAATTTAAAAGTCATGAATCATTAATCGAATAGAAATCGTAAGATTTAGCTAAGTAGGGGAAAGAAAGATTTGAATGACATTAATACCTATAACTATAATTAAAATACAATATAATGCAATATATAATAGTTTATGTGACATAAAGTAATTCAAGAGACAAAAATGTAATCTTAACCTCTCGTGGATGCTTTGATTTCTACATGGGGTGTTATAGAATATATACCATTTTCGAATGAGTATCACCTTCAGATGTACGGACAAAGTTTACATAACACTTCACCTTCTATTGAAAGATAAGTTCCTAATTTGCTTTTATGCTGTTGCGAAACAGTTAGGATAATGTGTGGATCATGAGATGTAATATAAAAATGTATCCTGTGGTGAATAAGATGTCAGGTAAATCATTTAATTTGGAGGTAAATCGATATATTCATGGGGGATTTGGTATTTAGTCACCTACAGATTCCTATAGCTGAAAGCCTGGTATCATTACCGTTATTAAATGATCAACAATCGACAGTTAGACTACCTATGAACATGTAGATTGCATAAATTACCTTCCTGTCACTGATTATACATATTAATAAGACAAATTTATATCTATCCAATTGAAAAACCTGGTCCAATAAATACTCCTCATTGTTCACATTAAAATAATGTGGTAAAAAGCTAGAGGGAAGAGAAGAGCATGCATCGTTCTCAATATCTATATGGTTATAGCTCAAAATACCTAAAAGCATAAAAAGAAATTGCAAGAGTCTTTATCTCAAGCACTGTGCAAGTGTTGCAGGTTATCTTTAAAAGACACCAAAATAATTATGTTTTCCTATTCTACATGAGAAAAGGTAATTATTCAATTCATAAAAAGCACTCCTTCTTCACCTAATTTCCTTTCAGGAGTGAATAAGAAAAAGGGCTTCCCAAATCACAAGGCTCCTCGCACTCCAAAGGTCAGGGGAGGGATCGACATACTCAGCCTTACCCCTAATTTCCAGAGATGCTATTGCCAAGACTTGAACCCACCCACGACCTTGGGCCACAATGTAGTGAAGATCACCTTTTGAGAGTCAATATATCAGAACTTTTTTCCTATCATCTCTAACAAAATTCAAATCACACTACTCATCCAACTAATTACATATAAACCTTAAAAGTTTCCAAAGTACAATGATTATAAACAACATTTTATGTTAATATATAAAATTGCGAGGGCAGAATCAAATTCTAAACAGTGTTTGCAATGGAAATCTTTTTCCTTCATTGAAAGTATAATCAACCTACAATACTCAATTATTGCGTAGCGATGTTGTTAAGTACATGATGTCATGTTCATACTAGAAATGTACATTTGTTTGTTGCTACTTTAGTTCATGCTACGCCCTATCAATGATTTTCCACTACTTTTGTGCTTATATATGATTATAGCATAAGAAGTACATGCAAACTGAAGTTTTTGAACTTTAGGGTATTACATTGAATCTCTCTGATCTTACTCTAGCAGATTTGATTTTACACCATTGGCTCAGTCGTTTTTATCATGTTTTCGATAATTAATGTTAATAGAGAAGTATCATATAGTTACCATTTTTAGTAACAGTGCCTTAGGGAAAAAAAATGGAGAACACAGACAAATATAATAATTTTTGGCATCAGATTTCAAACTTAGGAAGCCTTGAACCCCTACTCCTGAATTCTAGGTCCACCAAGGTCCGACAAGTACAAAGGATGTGAAAATGCAGCAGAAATAAATCTCTGCCAGCCTTATAATATAACCAACTTCCCTTTTCCTTCTTTTCCCCCTTTTTGAGGGGTAACGATCATTTACACATAATTACATGCCCCCCATGCCTTATGAACAGCGCATTTCCTAGATGTCCAAACAACTTTCTCAATCAAAATGCATACAACCAAACATAATCAGTGCCAATTAGCACATCTTAATAATAATAAAAAGAACATTGCGGTATGGAAATACATTTTGAGCATCAACAGACTGAACAACAGTCAAATAGGCTGCTGAGAGGCATTTATCATTTCTTTATTATAAGTAAACCAATATAATGCCTATAAACGTTGACCAACAATCAAGCAACACATAGGATACACCAAACACTTAAAATTTTATGTTGGCTTCTCTACCTAGCAAATAGTTAGTCCAACACCTCCGCACTAATCACGCCAAAGTATGTGCATAAAGAACCACTGATCACCAGCACACTGACAAATTATACATTTATTACACATGGAGATGCTGACAACGAAATCAACAAAGTCAATGTCTCACCTGACGCTTCTAAAAATAAACACATCTCACCTGGAAATGAGAGCTATTGAGGCACCGAGCAATCTGCCTGAACAGTGGAACCATACACCGTTGGAATTCAGCGGGTTGTGTTGCCTCCAGCACTTCTTCCAATTCTCCAAGGAAGAGAACCTCCTTTTGGCAGTTGGTCAAGGGCCAGTACTTCAGCAAACCCCTTATAACTGTATCTGCCAGCTTATAATCTTTCTCCACAAACTGAGTAATGCAATACGACAACTGCTGATGATAAACTGTAATCGGTTTCGGCTTATGCAAGGGTATGAGAGCCCTAACAAGAAACAACTTATGCTCCTCCTTCATTGGCAAAGCAAACCCATTAATTATACTACCAAGAATCTCCAGAAGCTCACCTATCCCACTGTGCCTCTCTGTCTCATAAATGAACCTATAAAAGATATTGTTGATCGCCTTCCTAATAAATGGGCGGTGCACCATGAATTTCCCATAAATCCGGTGGAGGATCGTCTTTAGATACTCACGCTCTCGAGGATCCTCCGAATCAAACAAATCCAGCAGCTTCAACACGAAGGAATGATCGATGTAGCGCTTGGCAACCTTCGTATCGGTATCAGACGAGACGACATACCTCAATAGCAGTTCGTAAACGAGCTGTAAATGAGGCCATGATGGCTCCAAATAGGGCTCCTCCTCTTCCGGGTCCGCATTTTCCTGACCGGTGTTCTCGTGGGAGGCCGGCGGCAAGCACCGGAAAATGTTCACCGAGATCATCTTTATCATTTCCTCTTGGCAATGCTCAGTGATTTTACCCGAACCGGACTGTATGTAATCGACGAGCTCCACTAACGTCTGTCTCTTGATTTCCTTCTCTCGTACCGACTTCAGCGTATCCGAAAAATCCAACTGGAAGCAGCACACCTGCAATTTCCTCAAGAACAGGTTTTGGCGCTCGGAGACGGGCACGTCGCGGAAGGGCGGCAGGGCCTCCACCGTCCCGGACGGCGGGACGACCGAGATCGCGGCCGCGGGCCCGCCGGGCTGCGAGCTCGAGAGCGGCGACGCCCTGGACGCATGGTTCACCACCACGTTGGACGTGGAGACGGAATTCCGATTCGCGGCCTGGTTGTAGCCGTACAAGCCGGCATCGTTGGGGTCCGATTTCGAGGGCTTCCGGTTCCCTCCCTTGATGATCTTCTTTAACATCTCCCCAGAGGCCTCAAACCCTAAAGGCGCTCACCAACCGCGGGGGAGCAAATCAGGGGCGGCGACGATCCAGCCGGCGATTCAGCTTCCCAATGCGAGGGCGCGGCAGATCAGCAGCATTCGGCGGCGGCGGAGGGACGGCGGGGGAACCCTAGAGGGCGGGGCGTATTCGCATGTCGCCTCCGCCAATCGGAAGGCCTCGCGGCGGGTGCTGTAGGAGGGGGAGGAGGAGGAGGAGGGGCGGCGGCGGCGGGGGATTCGGAGGAGGGGGTCGGGGGCGGCGGCGTTTGGCCGGAGCGGCGGCGAGTCATCTGAGGGGATCCCGATCGCCCGAGTTGACCGGAGATCAAAAGGCCGCGGCCATTGATGGATGGATGGATGGAGGAAGAGAGAGAGAGAGAGAGAGAGGGAAGGGGATAGACACGGGGGAGGGCAAACGAAAGGGACGAAAATGAGAATTAAAAGTGGAGAGATAATTTTTCGTTGTTCGTTATTCGCGAGATGAGACGTAATATGGAATAACTGACTCCCTTTATCCGTTTTTGCAGGTTTCTATATATATATATATATATATATATATATATATGATTTTCTTGTAATGAGTGTGATTATGATTATGAACTTTGTTGTTAATTTTTGTTCATTGACATATCTTAAATATGAATTATAATCATGAAGATTTCACGACTTTAACCCAAAGAATTCCTCCGAAGAACCTAAACAAAAGAATTTCATCCCGTGAGAACTTATTAGAGATTGAATATTAGGGAAACGTTGAAAATAAAAAATACTTTGAAAATATTCTTTTGAATTGTATCTGGCCAATAAATTCGTCAAAATACTCGAGTTTACAAAGAGCGAACGTGTAACTTTCTCCCATCGACACTCTCTAAGAGCTTTCGTGTCATGTCTGACACGTATCGGATACGCGGTCAACGAGTGTCAAAAATCCGACATGCAGTCAACTCTCCCCAATACGCGAGTTCGGAATTTCGACACGACTCCACACAAGGTCAATTTTAAAAAAAAATTAATAATTTGAGGGGTCAAAATGTAAATATGCAAAAAAGATTACAACTGGTGGCTGGGTGTTGCTGCCACTGCCACCGTCGAAATAGGCCAGCCTAGGTGGCGGAGGGGGTGTGGCCCTCGTTGGGCTGGGCGAGGCCCTCGTTGGCCAAGCAAGGGTCAGCAAGGCTTGCCCAAAATCTTAGCGATGACTCTAGTGAGGCCCGGGCGAGGCTTCCGAATCTGGGCAATGCCGCGCCCTCGCTCGAGCTTAACGAGGGTCGCCGGCCATAAGCGAGGGCGGGTGGTGCCCAAATCTAAGTGAGCCTCGCCAACCCCAACCAACACGTGGCCTAGATCTGGCTTGCTTGGGCCAGCAAGGTCACCCCCCTCCGCCATCTAGGGCCGGTGAGGTCGCCGACCTCCTCTGATGGTGGCTAGGCCACTACTGTTGCCGATAGCAACAGCGTGCCCAACCACGACCATGCCTGAGGCGTCGTTAGGGATTTTTACTGGAGACTTGTGGTGGTGGGTCCCGCAGCGTTCGTTCACCCTCGCCGCCTATCGCCACGGGATTCCCGGGTTACAAAAAAAAAAAAACAAATTAATGAAAAAATATCACCTAGGATAAATAAATAAATTTAAAAAAATACTACTTCATCATTTTCCTTTAATCAATGTTTTTTCCTTCTAAGTTTTATGTATTATGGTGATGGAATGCAGTTGAATTTGTCAAATTAAAATAATGAATGATATTAACAAATGTTAAATTAGTTTTTTTTATTGTAAATTAATTCTAGGCTTTTTATTATTTATTTATTTATGCATTTATACATAAAAATTTAATATATATAATGTCGGAATGTGTCGAAATTCTCTATTTTTAAAAAATAACGTATCAGTACGTCGTATCGTGTTGTGTTGTGTCGTGTATCTATGTCAGTATTACGTAATTGACGTGAATGTAAAAGAAGCAGAAAAACAGTCTAGAAAAGATTGATAGGGTCATTAGATTGGTTGATCTACGAGGGTATTTTGGACCTTTTCAATTTTATGGTGTGCATAGAGCTATTTGAGAGTAGAAATAACGTGAGTCCTTATTTATTTATCATTAAAAAAAAAAAAAGGAGGCAGAGAGGAAATTATAAAGCGAACTGTTTAGAAAAAATTAATGGAAAAGGAGATGGACAGTGAGAGGAAGACATGAATGGATGTGGTTAAGTTTTCTGACACGTACTGTATGCACCATCCAAGCACTTTGTACGAGGTTCCAGGTGTGTGAGTGGATGGTTAACCCACCATTGACATGTGATGTGGGCTTTGTTGTATGCTAACATCGAGCAAAAGCGAAAGGCAAAAATATATGAGCGAGAAATAATATTTGAATTTTCAAGAATTATGAAAAATATTTTTATTAATGGCGTGTCGATTTCTTATATCTAAAGTTTCAAGTGTCTTGGATTTAAAAAAACAAAAAGAAAAAAAAAGTCAAAGTGAATCGCAATATTTTATTGTCAAATAGAAAATAAAAGTTAATCTAGATACCGAGGAATTCTGAGACTCAAAATATGTGTTTTTTTTCCAACTGGCCGGTGGCATGCCTCGTCGGTGGCGGACCAAGGAATTTGAGCTGGGGGTGAGAAATTTTATTTTATAGTAAATGACGAATATAATATTTTTTAACATGTTTTTTATTTTTTACTTGAAAATATATGCAACTTTAAGCCGAGGGGGCGGGGCCACCATTTAGCCCCCCTCGGTCCGCCACTATGCCTCGTGCTTAGGGTTTTTGTGTGCATGACTAGTTTTGTGATGTCCTTAGTTCTACATGGGATGAATGAGATTTTGGGGCAATATTCATAAGTAAGTCTACCTCCAAAGGGTTGCTATCTTGTGTGAAATTTTACTCGCGTTAAACGTGTCAGGAGATAAAATATATAATATATTTTTAATGTGATTCCCTTTTGGTAAAAATGTTGTTAATTTGATCGACGAAGAGCATGAAGTAATCGCCGAGGTGAAAGGATTCGAATAATGTGCGACTTCTAATAAGTTTTGTAGAGGGAACGGTCGGAATGTACTGGACCAATTATTGGAGATAGATAATGTCGTTGGACAGTACCACTAACAACGTAGAATGTCATTAATTTAAGTGGCTTAGGGTAGCCCATATCCCACATCCGATCTTGTGTAGTTATGTAGGGAAAATTACCAAAAATGTTGGTCCCAAATCTTTTAACCATGCTAATTGAATTTTAAATCATTTTACATTTTACCAATTGAGTCCATTTGACCATAAGTGTTTGGAGATTTTTTACTTGACACGAGAAAATTTTAATAATATTTTAATATTTTTTCAAATTTCTTATTTATTTTTTTCTTGAATTCTTTTTTCATTATTTACTTTTCTTTTTATCGTGTTGTCAAGGGTCGCCGAGCCTTCGATCGCTATAAGTGAGGCTAGCCTCACCCAAATTTGGGCAAAGCAATCTCGCTAGCTATTGCGATGGTTTAGGTAAGGTATTTCGCCAATAACCACGATGATCTAGGCAAGGTAGCCTTGCCTATGGCTGTTGGTCCCAAATATTTTAATTATACTAATTGAGTCATAAATCTTTTTACGTTTTCTCAATTGAGTCAATTTGGTCATTTTTGTTTGGAGATCTTTGAATCGACATGACCGGCACTTATGTGAAGAATTTTAATAATATTTTAATACTTTTTAAAATTTCGTATTTATTTTTTCTTAATTCTTTTTTCATTCTTTACTTTTCTTTCTATTGTGTTGTCGAGGGTCATCAAGCCTTCGATCGCTGCAAGTGAGGCCAACCTCTCCCAAATTTGGGCAAGGTGGTCTTGCTAGCTACCGCAATGATTTGGGCAAGGCAGTATTACTAACAACCCTGATGATCTAGGCGAGGTAGCCTTGCCTATGGCTACGATCGCTTACCTGGATTTGGGTGAGGCTGAGCGAGGGCATCGTGGCTCTCACCAGTGGTTGGCGAGGGCATCATCACTGGTCATACTCAAAAAAACAAAAAGGAAAATAAAAGAAAAGAAACAAAGAAAAATAAAATAAAAAAAATCATAAATGTATTAAAAAATTCCATTTAACGCCAATCGTGCCACATAGGACAACAAAAATTATTTTATTTTAATATTCAATCATAATTAGTTATTTTGATTCATGTTAATTTATTAATTTAAAGAAAATAATTTTCTCATTTTAGTTATTTACATTTGGTCATAATAATATAAAGAAATAATGACACAAATGGTCCCTGAACTTTGGCCCAATGTGTAATATAGTTCATGAACTTTTAATTTATTCAAATAGTCTTTGAACTTTAGCCAATGTTCAATATGATCAATGAATTTTTAATTTGTTCAATGTGGTCCCTACACTTTTTGTACTTATTCAAATTATCCCCTGAACTATATAAAAATATTCAATGTCATCCTTCATTTAATTCAAGTTCATGGATAACATTAAATATTTTTTTATAACTCCGAGACTAAATTAAACATATACTAAAAGTTTAGGGACCACATTAAGCGTATTGAAAGTTTAGAGACCACGTTGCACATTAGGTTGTAGTTCAAGAATCACATTGAATAATTCAAAAATCCATGGATCACATTGCGTATTGGGTTAAAGTTGAGAGACTATTTATTTCATTCTCCCAAGTTTAAACTAATCTAAAACTTAAGGGAGAGTCCAACATATTTCAGAAAGCTATCGGCCCACTACTTTAAGAAGTTAGAAGTCATGGGGTTGGGGCAAGTCTAGCCCCACCGGACTCGAGCTTTGCAGCTTCGGCCCTCCTCCCTTTTAATTTCAAGTCTCTGAAAAGATAAACATTTTCATGAGTGAGTGCAAAGGTTTACATTAAATATCATAGTCATTACATATATAATAGTATAGTTCAATCAAGCATTGATTATTGTTGAATGTATTTGTCTCGTTGTGTTTTAGATTGACTTATTTTGCCGATATCCTAAGAAACCAATCAATCTTTTAAAATTATTTTTGTCAAAGATTTTGCCTTTTTCTGACTCCTTTGCTATAGGAAAAGTACGAGAAAAAGTTATAAACCCATTACATTGGTACCAATTCAATTATAAATATTTTAATTGGATTAAATTAATCTTAAACATTTTCACATTAGTATCAATTGAGACAATTTAGCTAATTTAAATCGAAAATTGCTGACATGAACGCTAGCTATTTTAGTGGCATGGTTAGCGCCGATGTAAATACAAATGATTATTGACCTTTAATCCAATATGTAATATCATCTTTGAATTTTTAATTTGCTCAATGTGATTCATGAACATTGGCTCAATATGCAATGTCATCCCATAACATTTAATTTCTTCATTATGGTCACATAAATGTTCAATTTAGTTCTTGGACTATATGAAAATGTAAATTAATGGAAGCATAACATTAGATATTTTCATATAATTTAGGAGCTAGATTGAATATTTACTAAAAGTTTATGGACCACATTGAATGAATTAAAAATTCATGGACGATATTACACATTAAGCTAAAATTTATGAATCAAATTGAACAAATTAAAAGTTTAGAGACGACATTACATATTGAATCAAAGTTCATAAACTATTTGTGTAATTATCCCTATCACCAAAATGACACTAGTAGAAATCTATAGAGGGGTAATGGAGTAGTGAGGCACCAAGCATCGCCTTAACTATAAAATCTAAAGGCAGCGAAAGAAGATTCATAGGATCTGAATGGGGTCTTAATACGTGAAAGATGGAAATTCTCACGTGTTCTAGCACCGCAATTGGGTGCTTCTAGCGTACGGTAAAAAAAGGAAAAGGTATACGTTAAAAAAAAAAAGTATTCTCTTTTAACTCCGTGATCATCTGCATGCATTTATTTTTAAACTACAAATTTGCATACTCATTTCAGCAAAATTGTACATCTAAGCACCCTCAGCTCATCTTTTTCCATCTTCCAACACGGTAACCCTAACCTACCAAACCCAACAACAGGCCCCTTAACTTAGGTACCACTTCCCCTCCACCGCCGTGGCCTCTTACCACTGTTGCCCACTCCATTAATTGGCTCCACAAGCTATTGTAGCCGACGACCACTCGCCATCGGCTACACCACCCCGGCCAATAAGCCGCCTGCCCAAGCAAACTGGTCTGTCAGCCAAGGGAGCTGGATGGCATGCCCCTTCCCTATGGACGGCCTTGGTCCCCTTGGCTAGCTGCCATGAGGCATGACCGCGACGAATTGAGGTAACCTTGGATCTAAGGCCACCACAACCATAGAGGCACGACTATAGCCACGATGACGTTGCCGTGATTGTAGAGAGAGAGAGAGAGAGAGAGCTTTGTGGGTTGTTTGGAGAGAGAAGGGTTGGGTTAGCGGCATACAGTGCCATCAATAACACTGCAAAAATAGTTGAAATTATAGTTCCTTCCTTTTTTTCCCTCTCTATTGTGGAGATGTTTCACTAGGATTTGGTGGAATGTCCTTGCAGAATATGGTGGATTGATAAGCGAATCGATAAAGGATGTGAAAAATCCTTTGTTGATTTTGGACAGGAGAGTAAATGATAAGAAATTTGATAGTACAACATTGGGATCAACCATTGCTAGTGATGTAAAATACAAAAAAGTATAGATAAAAGATAAATTTACAAAAAGATCGTTGAATTTTGTGATTAATTGATGATCTTTTAGAAAGAAAGTGTGTGAGTATTTATAATCCACGAGTGATAGTCACAAACAACTATTTTTGAATTCACATGATCAAGTAACTTTCTAATCCTATTAGCAATCAGGAAAAATTAGTCCACGCAACAGTTATCAAGGTATAAGAAGTTATACAAATTTTAAATTAGCGGCAATAGATATAACTACCAATAGTCATATCAATTCCTGTCAATCAATTTCTCAGGTTTTGATGAAAGATTTCATCGATAATTTTTAAGTTGTGAATCAATTGTTGACCAAATTTGTCACTTGTGGTCGAGAATATGCTGGGAATGCAGTTGTTTCCTCTTCTTCTTTTTTTCCTTCCTTCCTTCCTTCCCTCTGTGCGATGGAGATAGTTGCCCATAATGGTAATGACAGAAAGTTTAAACCCTCTTTTGAGTAACGGCTCCATCATTTTGAAGTTCAAATGGCAATGACAGCATCGGAAGGGGGCCGGCGGTGGAGATCGGTGACGTACTTGTATTGGGACTTTGGGGGTGGTGGCGGGGATGATTAAAGGCTAGGGTTTCTTTTTGGAGATTTTTACGAGAGGAGGATATTTTGGTAATTTTAGTAGAGGGGAGTGTGCAAGCTTGTAGTTTTGAAAGCCAATGTATATTTTTGATTTCTTGATGAAACCTCACTCATATTTTTTTGGTGCTTTCCAAAATGATAAAGAAAAACGAGACTAGTCCTGTATAAACCTGTAATTTTCCTAAAATTTGTTGTAATCTACCTAGAACCATTCTAAAATTGGTCACATCTATATGTATTAATTTGACTTTATGAATTGTAATTTATATGTAGTCGTTTTTAACTCTGTGTCCCGTAAAGGTAGTACGGTATCTTTAGGTTTTGTTTGTTTCATGAAAAATGAATTATTTGAAAATTACTTTTTTTCTAAAAACGACTGCTTTTATAGTTTTTAGTAATTAGTCGATGAAAAATATTTTCTTACAACAATAATTTATGTCCAAATATTTTCGTGGACGATGAAATTTTTTTTCTTTCGTTCATTTGTTCATTCTTATAAGCAATATGAATGATTGTTGTTAGAAAATTATTTCCCAAATCATTTATTTTTCATGAATAAATGGAGCCCTAGTGGATGATAATCTGACCATAGAATTTATAACCTGAAAATATTATCACTTATTAATTAACCAAGAGAATAGTAAAATACTATAAATTTTTGGAAATGATATTATGTTCTGGGTTTAGTATACCCCAAAGTCTCATAGAGTTGAATTCGGAAATATCGTAAAAAAAAAAAGTTTTAAAACTGTTGCATAAGTGCTAATTTGGTCCTAAATATAGTCAATTTAGTTATAAATATTTCGACAAGTTGCCGATATATAGTCCATCTGATTAATTTTGAGTGGAAATTGCTTATGTAGATGATGTGGATAATTTTTTAATATATTCCGACTTTTTTATTTATTTTCATTATTTTCAGTATGGCCAACAAAGGAAGCTCGCCAACCATTGGATGAGGGTGCTGCCCCCTCCTATGACCATGACCCTCGCAAGTGGCCAACAAGGGTGCCAACGAGCTCCAGCAACCCTTGTGGGCCACAATTGAAAAAAAAAAGGAAAAAAAGGAAAAAAATAAAAAAAGTTACAAAGCTATTACATTTTAAACCTTTTAATTGGACTAATGTTCAATTTAATTCTTGAACTATATGAAAATGTAAATTAATAGAAGCATAATAGTAGATAATTTCATATAACTTAGGGACTAGATAATATATTTACGAAAAATTTATAAATCATATTGAACAAATTAAAAATTTAAGGATGATATTGTAAATTAAGCTAAAATTTATAAATCATATTTAATAAATAAAAATTTTAGGGACAATATTATACGTCGAATCAAAGTTCATGAACCATTTGTGTAATTATCTCTATCATTGACCATCAAATTAACACCGAAATAGCACTCATAAAAATCTATGAAGGGGTAATGGAGTAGTGAGGCACCAAGTATACCAAGCCAAGGAAAATTCATAGGATCTGAATGGGGCCTTAGCACGTTAAAGACGAAAATTCTAATGTGTTCTTGCACCGCAACTGGGTGCTTCTAGCGTTCGGTAGAAAAAGGGAAAGGCATGTATGAAAAAAAATCTTCCCTTTTTAACTCCATGATTATCTAAACGAATTTATTTTTTAAACTGCAAATTTGCATACTTACTTCAGCAAAATTGTACATCTATGTACCCTCACTAACCCTAACCTACCAAACCCAACAACACGCCCTTTAACTCAGGCACCACTTCCCCTCCTCCGCCGTGGCCTCCTACCACTGCTGCCCACTCCGCTATCGCGAGCCACTAGCTACTGCAGCCGACGACCACTCGCCATCGACTACACCACCCTGGCCAAGTAGCCGCCTGCCCAAGCAACTGTTTTTGAATTCGCATAACTAAGCAACTTCCTAACACTATTAGCGGTTAGGAAAAAAGAATCCACGCAACAGTTATCCATTAAAAGTTATATCAACGCCTATCTATATGAAGTTATACAAATCCTAAATTAGCGGCAAAAGATATCACTACCTAGTAGTCATATCAATCTTAGTTCTAATGAAAGATCTTATCTGTAATTTTCACATTGTGTATAGTTGATTCTTCAAATTGCTGATTGTTCTGACCAATTATCAACCAAGTTTGTCACTTTTCGTCAAGGAAATGCTGAGAATGCAGTTCTTTCCACCTTACCTTTTCTTTACTGTTTTTTTTCCTTTCGTGCGGTGGAGATAGTTACCCATAATGGTAATGACAGAATGTTAAACCCTATTTTGAGTAATGGCTCCACCATTTTGATGTTCAAATGGCAATGATAGCATCAGAAGTGGGGGCCGGTGGTGGACGTACTTGGATTGGGACTTGGGGAGTGGTGCCGGTGGGGATGATTCGAGGTTAGGGTCTCTTTTTGGAGAATTTTTCATGAGAAGGGTATTTTATTAATTTTAGTAGAGGTGAGTGTGCGAGCTTGCAGTTTTGAAAGCGGATGTATGTTTTTGATTTCTTGACGAAACATTGAAACCTCACTCATGTATCTAGAATCATTGTAAAATTGGTCAAATCTATATGTATTAATTTGACTTTGTGAGTCGTAATATATATGTCGTCGTTCTGACTCTGTCCCTCAAAAATAGTCCATTACCTTTAGTAGGGGTGATCGGGTCCAGTATGGGTGGGGTCTAGACCTAGACCCTGTACTTGACTCTATTATAACCGATTCCCATTTTTTGGACCTTATACCCTACCATGTTTGTATTGGACCATGTACCCGACTCATCTTGTTTTTTCAGTCCGGTTTCAGGGTCAACCCTGTTTCCACTTAAACCTATTTTGTAATCTCCTTATATCCTATACAACTTCGAATTTTATATTAATACGCGAAAAAATAACATAATCCTCATAATTTGTATCGAAACATTAAGCACTTGTAATAAATAAATACATGAACTTTTTGACTAAACGAAAAATTAAGGATCCACAGAGATAATTATAATAAATAAAATTATAAGGCAAATAATTAGCAATAAATATGGGTCTAATATTAGTCTTATTCCCACAACTATTACATGAAGTTACTCATTTATACAAGCATAACTCCTCCTACAAAAGAGAAATTAGGTGAGCCAATTCATGTGGTACACAAGAATTTGGCGGCGACGAACACTATCTGTCCGTCGAATGGTGCGAGAGGGAGCCGATGAGGGAGGGAAGCAAGTGAGGAAGAGGAACAACGAAAGAAGACTACCGTGCGTGTTTGAGAGAGCCAAGAGGAAAAACGTCGTGTGATTACGGGAGTAAAAATAGAAATAAGGGGAAAAAATAGGGTTTTGGACCTATACTTACCAAACCGGTTCCAAAATCGGTTTGGGAATCGGTTTTTGGGTGGATAATCAATCGGACCCGGTTCTCGGACCGGTTTAAACCGGTTCCTGACCCTGTTTTCCGGGTGGGATATACCCCGTCCAATTGCACACCCCTAACCTTTAGCCTTGTTTGTGTCACGAAAAACGAATAATTTAAAAATCATCTTTCTAAAAATGATTGCTTGTATCACTTAAAATAATTAATCGATTAAAAATATTTTCTTCCAACAATAATTCACTTCTAAATATTTTCATGGACAATGAAATTATTTTTCTTTTATTCATTTTTATAAGCGATACAAACGATTTTTTTTAGAAATTTTCAAATCACTTATTTTCCGTGAAACAAATGAAGCCATAATGAGCAATAATCTAACTATAGATTCACAAACTGAAATATTTTCACTTATTACTACTTACCATACCATAAATTTTTGTAAGTGATGCCATCGCTGTAATTGTACCAACACTTAGAATTTTTCTCGATGATTGTAATTTCACTATAAGTCCCTGTAATTATTCCTCGGGTATAGCAATATACCCCAAAGTCTTGTAGAATTGAATTCAGAAAAATTACCAAAAATATTCTATATCTATTACATTTGTGTTAATTCAGTCTTAAACCTTTTAATATAACCAATTTAATTATAAACTTTTGACAATTTGCTAATGTAGTATGTCCGATCAATTTTGAGTGTAAATTATCAATACAAATGTTGATTGTTTTATGTGGTATTGCTGACGCTGACATGAATAATTTTTTATATTTATTTTTTATAATTTAATTTTTTTTTCACCATGGTCGACGAGGGTCGCCAAACCTAGCCAGTTTTGCCTGTGGTTGCAAGTTGCAACCCTCACGCAGTGGTTGGTGAGCTCTGGCAACCCTCGTTAAAAATAAATAAATAATTCGAAAAACATTAAAAATTAAGAAGATTGTTTACGTCAACGATGGCCATGCCCCATAGGAGACGGTTGATATCTATATTGGCGATTTCCTACAAAAATTGGCTAGATTATCTACAGTAATAAGTTGTCGAGATTTATGATTGAATTGACACATATATAATAGGCTTAGAACTTTATTGGCAATTATCCAAATTGAATTCCCTAGCAATTTTCCCTAAATCATCGAAAACAACTTAAGTTTTTTTTTTTTTGTAGGTGCGTTTGAGAAGACTTTTGGGGAAAGTTTTTGAAAAAATGCAAAGGCCTTTGAGTTAAAGGTGTTTTCCAAAATGCAAATTGTGTTTGGTAAATTTTATTGTAAAGTCCATTGTGAAGTATTTTTGAGTAAAATGGTGTTTGGGAAAATTATATTTGCAAAGCCTTTTGTTATTCATAAAAAAAAAAAAAAATGTTGGCCGGCCAAAACAAGTAGTCGCCGGCGAGGAGCAGGCGGTCCGGCAAAGGGCGGGCAGTCTGACGTAGGCCGTCCGGCAGAGGTAGGCGGTCCGGCGAGGGTTGTGCGACCCTCTGGCGAGCGGCAGAGGTCGCGCAATCTGGGCGATCCTCCAGCAAGGGTCGCAGCGACCGGGCCGAGGTCGCAACCCATCTGGTTGCAGATGACCTCCGGCCACCTCCACGACGAGGTTGTGGGTCACCGGAGGTTGCGGCGAGGTGGAGGAGGTCGTACGCCGCTCTCCACCTCGCCGTGACCCGGCGACCTCGTGACCACTGCGACCTAAGCGGTCGCGGCCGAGGTGGAGGAGGTCGCGCGCCGTGAACCGGGCGACCTCCGCGAACCAGATCTGGGTAGGCGGAGGTCGTGCGCCATGACCCAAGCGACCTCTGCCACCTCTGCGATCAAGGCACGCGACCTTCGCCACCTCCGTGACCTAGGCATGCGACCTCCGCCACCTCGCCGCGACCTAGATCTAGGTCGCGCAAGGCGGGTTGGCGACGGCCGGGCCGGGTGCTGCGACCACGCCGGCCTCTCTTGCCCGTCGCCGACACATCACAACACCTCGCCGGCCTCTCTGACGAAGAAGAGGATGAATAGTGCCCGGGCCATTCCCAAAATGCTGAAAGCCTAGGCTGCCTTGGGCTTTCAGCCTTTGGAATGCTAGCATTCCTTCAAGGTGAGTTTTATTGGGTGTGTTCCCAAACACCCAATATTTGGGCAAATGGGCTTTAGACCCCCAAAAAGCTTTGCAAAATGGTTTCCAAATGCAGCCTTTTTCCTTATTGTATGTAACTAACCTCAAGGATCGTAATACTCATTTACACTTCGTAAGTTTAGGGGCTCTATTAGTGAGTAATTATCCCCATTGCAATTTCCTGCAATTCATAGAAACATTAACGATCTTATAGTTAGTAATTTTCCTTAAACGTTTATAAATTGCTATCTATTTTTAAATCATCCAACTGGAAAGTTATTCTGTCTTAATCTAATTGCTCAAATTGAACAGGAACGGTCCTATATTTTCCAAAAGGGGACCATAGAACTTCCCTTGCACTCGGTTAGAACCACACCATTCACAAGTGTTCCATGTAATTTTTCTTTTTCAAACGCTGCTGTTGGTCTAAACTCAACAGTCCCGAGGATTTTTCAAAGCACATTAGTGTGTCGCACCACCGCATTTTTTTACAACTGTTTCACATTTGATTGCAACGACGTAAAGTCATGAAACAACATCATGACTTGCTACGACATTGTTTTAAACAGTTTTTTGAAAGTACAATGACATGTCGGAACATATACGGAACGCTAAGGATTACCGACGACAACCAAGACAAGCAAAGGCTGCCCAAGTATCTTGATCTACTTCGGCCCACGACAGGAGTGGCACACCGTGGAGGACGAGTCGCCGGAGGCCGGAACCGTATACAATCCTCAGGTGCCGTCGTGGATGCGCTTGGGGGTAGCCATTACCAAACAGTCAAGCCGGGGGCTACTGGAATGGGCGAAGGGAAAAAAACTGGTAGCTTTCTCCACTAACTCCAACACGAATCTAATCGCTAAGAGCACAATAATCCTTTCGAGTAGGACCAACCACCACCATCTATCCTTTTCCCCCAGATGGACAAAAACAGAGGACGCAATTACACAACACTTGAGTGGCAGCATTATCTATCATCTGATCATTTACATCTCATCTCACTCTCTCTCTCTCTCTCTAGCAAGAGGACCAGAAGAAGGAAGAGGAAGATGGTGCCCTTGCATTACGTGCGCCATGTGGTCGAACTCTCGTTTTATGTATTCCGTCTGCTCCTGAGTGTGTGGTCATGGTGACGTGACGCTGTCCCTGGTCGCTCCGACGAAGATCAACAACGGGCCGGAATCAGAGGGCTATATGAATCATCATATCGCTCTGGACAGTGCACTCGAATATACTACTAATCCTTCTGGTACATGAATATATCACTTCTTGCTATGAAGGAACCTTCAGTATAACGACAGACGTCTGTGTTTTTCAGAAAGAGAAATATCAAGTTCTCGTACTATTGAGTTTCATCGTGATCTTGCATCCGAGTATTACTTACGGCGAATTTATGCTGAAGTTTTTACCTCTGTCTATTTGTTTATTTTCGGTTTTTGGCTAACTCCAGCAGTAGCCTAGTGCGTGCAAGTTCGACTCATCAAATCGTTTCTCAACCAAATGAATGGTCTCTTCGCCCTTAATAGCTTGCAGTAACCGGTATCAGTTATCCATTCAGCTAAGATGGTAGGCTAATTATACAAGTATCAAATTCGCTGAATGTTGCTTGGAATCCAATCAAATGATGTGATCAGTTCACGTTTCTCACGCTCTTTCACCACCGTGAAGATCAGTTCAATTTCTTATTGGAATTGCATCGACATCGGCTGCTGCGTTTTGTTGGTCTTCTCTGAACCTTGCATACATATCGCCTTTGTGGAATTTCCTCGTTCTCAGAGACGAGGCAACCCAAAAATGTGGCTGCGCTGATGATCATGAAGGCCGTCTGATAGCACTTTACCCCGGCGCAGCTCAAGGGATCGCCTGCTCTCCTCATGAGCCCTGACGCTCTCAACTGCCTCTGCGCCTCTTTCTCATACAAATGCCCAGCCACCTTCACATTGAAAATGAAATAACCGATTGGGCTCGATATCGACCCAACGTTGTACAGCGTAGAGTAATGCTTGAGCCCGTATACCTCAGATATGATGGTGCACCCCAATGGTAGCTGCACCCCCAAGCAGAATCCCATGATCATTGTGGTGATATAAAGAGAGTTCGGGACCGCGCTGGCAAGTAAGGCGTGGCTGACGCAAGTGAAGAAAAGTATCGCAGCGAGCATCAGGGGGCGTGGACGCTTATACTTGATCAAAAGCTACTTTGAGTAGAAGCCCACAAACACTCTACCGAGGAAAGTCCAGATGCTCACGAGCGAAATCAAGGTCGCGATACTATGAGGCGGATAGCCTAGGGAACCACCGATTTGGCCGAGATTGTCGATCACGGCCAGGATTCCTCCCACCCTGCAGGTTGTTGAGACGATTAGTATTAACATGTTGATGTTGAAGATCGCTTGCAATATGGAATGGTCCTCTCCTCTCTTGGGTGGCCGAAAAATGTCGCCAAGGCAAGAAAGCGGGTCCAGTTTTCTTGGAGGAGTTGACCTGGCTTCTGCAGGCGATGTTCTGCCGGGAGTTTGATTAACAAGTACCACTTCAAACGGAAGATCATCGGGCGAACATTTTATCTCGGCTTTCCGAACCTTGGTTTCTTCATTTTCGATGAAACCAAATGGCAGAATCAGCATCATAAGGACAACTAAGGCATTCCCGATGTATTCACATCTGGTGAACTTAATCCTACTCTGTAGGATGATCACAATCGTGAGAAACCCAGCAAGACCGAGCGCGATATACAGGAGACGATAGAATACCACGACCTCCTTCACTCGCTGAGAAGCTTTCATGATGCGAATCACCCTGATGGAAACTAGGGACACCGCTGCGGGAAGCCACGCAATCAGCAAAATGACTTTCTCCGGGTCATCGCCATAGGAGGCATGGTAGAATTGTGTGATGATTGCGCCACTCAAGCCAATGAACTCCTTCAGTAGGCCGATGACACATCCTCTGTTTTCCGGGAAGTTCTTGACTCATGTGACCAAGGCCCCGGTGTTGGGAAAGGAGAGAGAGTGCGCCGGCGCACGTGTAAAGACACATTTGCCATATTGGTGGCTTCGGGATGCGGCTGGTGACGGCGAGCCAAACTGTGAAGTAGCTGGAGAAGTTCGTGAGCGCCCCCAATCAAGAGAACGACCCACAGGGGCGCAAGCTTGTAGAACCCGGACACACGACGCCCAGATTCCCACCCAGTTTCTTGTAGAAGCCTAGCAAGTTGAGGGTTGTCTGGTCGTAGCCAAAGTACGATTTGATGCCTTTGGAGTACAAGCCGAACATGTAGGACGTTCATTGACGGACATGATGAGGAGCGTCGAGGATAGCATGAACCACGGGCCTGTGAGCACCTGCCAGAGAAAGCTCTTGGGATATCCCCGATCCGTGCCATTGCTAGCGTCGGCTGCAGACTCGGGTACTGCCGTCCTCTGCATCTGCCATCTGTTGTTCTGGTCAGCAAGAACAAGGGAAGGGAATTGTGCTGTCTCCTTGGCGGAGAATCCAGTTTCAATATATAATGACTTCTTGTTAATGTCACACGAGAACGGTGGTATGTCCCATGGACTAGTAATTCAGTAAGCAGATCAAGACTTGGACTAAAGAAGTCGCAAGTGTCCTCATTCCGGATTCGATTGTGAATAATTTACCGTCTAGCCAGCAGTCGAATCCTGCCCGACAAATTAAACTATATCTGGACAGATCCCTTTGTCTTCTCTCTGTTGTTGACATCGAGTAATCGTCGGAAGCATCCATCTCTCGTTGTACAGCAACCAGATGAACTCACTGGGACAAAAGTTCGAACACCAAAACCTGACGCCTGTATCCAATGTCCCCTGTATCTTCAAATCATCAGAGGTCACATCCACCGCAATACTTAAAAGAGAGTATGCTTGCAATCAGAGACATTTTTTGACGTATGCTTGCGGCGGGTGAGTCAGCAAAGTTCTCTAGGAAGTCAGCCCATTGCTTTAAGAGAGTACAAGAAGCAAGAGACAAAGACATTGGTTTAGATTAACCTATGAAGAAGTGAGGAGAAACCTTTCTTTACTGATTTGTAGGACTCAAGCCAGTAAAGGCGAGCCCTCCAAAAATAAGCGTATGCTGCTATTTGCAGCGCGCACACGGTATTCTTTAGTAAAAGGCGAAAGAATAGTTCGCTCTGTGCTCACTGCGCAGCTGCGTGACTTGAAGATCGGTGAGCCAGGTCTCATGTACTGGGAGTCTCTCACGTGGTTGTGTGTGACCATTCGATGTGGGACTCTTGAGCTTGCCTCACGAGACTGGACGGTAGCAAGAAAAGCCTCAAGTGAGCCACAAGTTCAGAACAAGAAAAAAGCCTGATGATTAAACAAGTAAAAGACTGGGTCATTGCAATTCGATTGGGCTATAAATCTTTGCTTCAAAGAACAGGAGAGATTCATGAAATCTGAAGATAGCAAGAAGGGGTCCGGTCAACCCAGACATGCCACAGCTGTAACTTTGACTAAAGCTGGAGCTATAGCTGAATTAACCCTCCTACTTTTTGTTGATGGATGGGTCTTCTGTCTGTCCGAACCCACTTTCCGTCTAGTCTGCATTTAGTCAGTGCTCAGTGGATAGTTCCTTGTCTCGCTCTGGAGGTTCAGGTTCTAGAGCTCCGGTTGGGCTTTCTTTCTTTCTGGATGAAGGTTTTTTTTTTAAAAACCGAGTTCCCTAAAAAATACTTACTTACATGGCGCATTGAGATTAAATCAAAAGCGTCATAACAGAGGTACTATGACTTTACTTGATTGGCACCCAATAACTTGGAATGCATTACACCGGTTTTTTTTTTAAAACCGAGTTCCCAAAAAAATACTAACTTACATGGCTCATTGAGATTAAATCAAAAGCGTCATAACAGAGGTACTGACTTTACTTGATTGGCACCCAATAACTTGGAATGCATTACACTGACCCGATATGAAAGATTCAGATAGGACCTTCGAACCTCGCCACGAAACAGAAATATGAATGAATGTCACCCGACTGTCTCCAAAGAAGCCTAAGGTAATGGATTGGCCTAATGAAATTATGTCATAGAGAGTGCTTCGAATGCAGCGTGATGTAACATCGTGATAGTGCCACGGGTACCCACCACCAGCGGGGCGATGATACTGAGCTTCCCTTCTATCCTTGCAGATGAAGCAGGCTTTGGGAAGTGGGGAAGACAGTGAAAATACTTATGAAGGAGAGAGAATATTTAGCTTGACTTTGAGACCCGAAAAACCCAGCTTCACGCCCTGCTCCTGTAAATCCAGGATGCTGCACCTACAAGGTTGAGCTTCGGTGAAATTGATTTGGTCCAATCGCTGCTACAACCACGAACATCTCAGGGCTTTAAGAGAGCTATTGAGGTTGAGCTTCCTTGAGTTCTTCCGTGTTGGTTGGTAAGTCAATCTGGTTTACCGGCCATTCGGATCCTCGGTAGCTGATGAGTTAAATGAGGCTTAGGAGACCTCTATTCTGGTTCTGAGTTAAGGGCGTAACGAATCAAACTCCATGCACCAGTCCAAAATGCCTACTTTTACCATAAACTTGTTCCTCTATGCCAAGCATTTTCATATGGCATTCAAATCAATCCCTCCTATAATCGAATCTGAACCAGAAACTCACAAATTTGCACTAAGTTTGTTGGGTTTATGCCAGTTAAGGCAATAACCCTAAAAAAATTGGAGTATGCTGCTATTTGCGGCGAGCACACGGTATTCTTTAGTAAAAGGCGAAAGAATAGTTCGCTCTGTGCTCACCGCGCAGCTGCTTGAGTTGTCTCATCGCTGAAAGAATCATAATGTATCGACTTCTCTCTTCTCCTGGTTCATCGCCTGTCGATATGGGACAACGTTGGGGTCGTTCTGTTTCGGGCTTTCTATGGTACGAAACGAGGCTTCTGTTCGAGCCCAGTATAATCCAAAGGGGCCGGGCGTGTAGGTTCTATATGCCCTTCGCTGGAGAGAAGATTTAAACATAAAAAAGAATATTTATTTTAACTTCCAAGAATAAGAAGGCTTGAGATTCAACTTTTTTTTATTCCACCCTAAGTAGTGAGCGTCTTGGAAACCAAAATAAAAAATAAAAAAGGAGAAAGAAATCAGAGTTGAAGGGACCCTTTATTCCCTCGATTACATTACATGATACCTCCTTTGAAACTGGTTCGGTTTCATGTTTAATGTGGAAATCAACATTGCAAAGCCGATTCTCAAGTAAAATCTCCAGCTCCTGACTTTTGGATTTAGAAACCGAACCAGCTCTTGTGTGAACCAGTTGGGTAATACTGGTTCGAGTGGGTTCCTCTGATAAACCGGCTCAATTGCTTATCTTAATCTTATCCACTCTTGGACTTAGGCGGTCAATGAGTCCTTTTTCAACTACTAGGGTGTGTTTGTTTTGCGAAAAACAATTTCCAGAAAAAAATTTTCCTCATTTTTCAACGTTTGGTTCATTTAGGAAAACGAGTCAATGGAAAATATTTTCCTAGTCAACAGAAAATGTTTTTTTTCCAAAACTTAAATTCAGAAAAACGATTTCCCCTTTGAAAGAACCAGAAAACGTTTTTCAAAATGTTTTAAGGTCCTTGCTTAATGAAAAATTTATTATTAAAAAGAATTTCTAATTAAAAATTTTGAATTTGTTATTATTATATCTTTTCTTTTCTTTCTTCTTTCTTTTTTTTTCTTTTCTTTTTTCTTGTTTTCTCTTTTCTTTCTTTGCCTGTGAACGTAAACCCTAACTCCTCCTCCCCTCTCTCCTTCTCCTTCGCCCCCTCCCTTTCGTCACCACCGCCTCCTCCAACCCTAGCCCCTCCTACGCTCCCATTGGCTTCGCTCCCTCCTCTTCCTCTTCGTCGGCATCTTCTACACCTTCAATCATTTTTCAAATGCAATCCAAACACTAGAAAATATTTTCAGTTATGTATCACCAAACAAAGGAAAACTAATCGTTTTCCTGAAAAATGGTTTCCCGGAAAATATTTTCCAAAAACGTTACGTTTTTTATGAAACAAACAAACCCCTAGTCGTCAATATGAGCGCATGTGACTGCTCGATCAATTATTGGCCTCCTCGTGTCCTTGTCGACTTGGCTTGATAGGAAGAGCCTTCTTTGGCTCGGTCAATGGGTATAGTTGAATTTTGGATGCCGATAGAAGGAAAATTAAATTCCGATGGACAAAATGAAAGGAACGTTTGGAAAATAACAACAACAACACGTCAATAGCAGTCATAATTTACTAGACGCAATTCGTCGCCTTTCCCTAAGATGCACAAAGAGATTTTTTTTTTTTTTTTTTTTTTTTGGGAAAGGTCAAACCTCAAATACAAATAGGACAAAGTTGTGAGAAGATTTTTTTCCTTTTAATTTGTTTATTTCTACTGGCAGCCACGCCCTTTTTTAAGGAGATGAATAAACTATGATTTTAAGCCGGATGTTAATCTAATAATTTCTATCACTCGAGCACAGGTCTCCGTTGCGTGCGGTGGAGGAAAATAGTCTAACCATTGGACGGCCGAGATCGAATATCGAATCGACTCCCTTTCTGAGGAGCTGTGGCCGGCAGCCCTGGACAATGTCGACCGACGGTGTCACATCAGCTTTGACCACAATGATTAGATGATGCCATTGTTGCAGTCTGGTGTATAAGAATATCGGATTTTATTTGGAGAGAGAGAGAGAGACTTTTCATGAGTTTATCGTCATTTCAGGATTTAACCAACACTTTGAACATAACTTAAATTCTAAATAGAACTATATCGAAAGTTCAGCTACACCGAATAAATTAAAAATCCAAGAATTACATTGTATATTAAACTAAAGTTCAAAAATCACATTAAAAAAATTAAAAGTTCGAGATCATATCAAAATTCAGATATAATTTGTGCCATTTTCCCTCAAATATTATGTGATTTTCATGCACTTTTGGGTATTAGTCAAATTGTTAAGTTTAAATATCCCATGCTAACATAGAAAGACCAGGGATCCATTGAATATATCGCTTTTACTAAGCGATGTCATACTTTGAAAGTGATTATTTTAGTGAGTGAGCCTAATTAAAGCATTTAATTCAGAATTTGCTACGGTAACAAGTTTGAGCATCTTTAACATGCACATGGAATGAGATGCTTTTAGGTCGGGACCAATCGTGTGAGCATTGAAAACCATAAAATGCTGAAGTTGGAACGAAATTGCTGTCTATTAATAGTAGAAAATGCACATTGGGACAAACTGTTTAGAGAACCCAAATAATCTAACACATAAACTGAACATAACACCGAAACAAAATTAGTATTTTGAAAACTACAATTTCTGTATAATTATAAAATTGTATATCCTCTCGTCATAGTGCAGTTCAGCATTGAGAAAGCTTAAGTAAAGAATATATTTTACTCTTAAACTTAAAGAACAAAAAGAATGTCAATTTAAGTCCCTTAAAAAGTACCAAAAGCGAAGCGAAGTTCCTTTATAAAATTGAAAATGAACTTGCATAAATGAATCGTTAAAAGAACAATGAATAGATTTATGGAAAACACATTATTTAGCATATAAAGCTAGTTCAAATTTTACGCAAACAATTCTATCCACCCTTAATTTGAGAATTTTAATGGCCTACTCTTTAAAATCAATAATGTACAACTTTTGTTTTCACATTGACTTTGTATGTTATACTTGCTCTAAATGAAATTGCAAATTGAGAAAACAAGAGTATCTAGAACTTGTTGCTGGCTCCAAAAGATTTAGAGATATCCAAATGAAAAGCAAACAATGCTTTTATTATCCCTAGATATATTCCAGAATTACTCTATTACGCTACTTGAGTTTATATGGTCTTCGAGAAATACATGTGAATTTGTCAATGTCATAAGGCCAGTTAGCCCTACCTTTTCTTGGGAGCCAATAAACTTTGTTGGGAAATGATCTCATCAGAAGATCCGATACCAAAAGCTTAAAACTAGAAGGCTATGGTGCACAGCACATTTCCTAATTTAACACCAATCTTCACATGATACGAAGCCGACACAAAGATAAAAGCCTTAACCGTAGACAAAATGACTAGACGAACCTCATAAATATATTCAACGAAAGCTCAAAGGATAATTTGTGACTTGGAAACCATATTAAAAATCTAAGCTATCAAAGCATACCGCACAATGTATTTTATATCTTAGGAATTTGCCTTTTTCTTGCATCAAAAGTGTGAAAAGAAGAGATCAGCAAGAGAGAGAGGAGGAAAACACAAGATGGGACGAAATGAGAGCAATGGCAACTGTCACTGTATACAACCTCAAAACAAAGATTCACACCTTGTTGATCTCCTGTTGCAACAGGGAGTCTCTCGTACGACACCAAGAGAACAATTATCAACTTTAGTATGCTCACGGGCTGGCTGTCGGGCCTCCTTCTTCAAAGCAGCGGAAGCGAAAGCTGATTTTCTTGTTCCTTTTTCTTCTTCTTTTTTCATCAGTCAAATTTGGAGACCCTTGGCAATTATTAGACATCTCACGTTGCCACCGTCTAAGCATTTGTGCTGATAAATAAGTCTTGTGCAACCTAATATTAAAACTAATATATTTTAAAAATACATGAATGTAGGTAAGGCCCGACCTGAATGCCCAATCATGCGACTTCAAACTTTTTTCACATATGAAAATTACCCATAAACAAGGATCAACCAAAATCCACAATTCATTCATATTTTCAATTATTATAGCTCAGTAAATTTGCTTTGGCCAAATTCTTAGACTCATAAACCTTTGAATACTACAGCCAATACCCGACCCCCAACCACATTCTCGAGTTATGAAAAGTGTGCTTACCTTACGGAAATACTCATTTTCCATCTTTAGGGATCAAGAATTGTTTTCCAATTGCGGCTTATCTAACCGTCCCTCAGTCAACCGGTTTCCATCCTTTACTTTTTTTCTTTTTTCTTTTTTATCTTGTCCAAAAAAGAAGTAGTAAGAACTCTAGTAATAAAAATTACAGGAAAAAATAAACCATCAAAGTGATAATTTCTTATATTTGTGCACATGAGACTCAAGACCATCCTCGTAAAACCTTCCCAAATTCTAACACAATCCAAACATTATTAATAACAAGTGAAAAATATTATTCATCTGCTAAAAAGAAATCGTCGATATGATTTTATAGATTTATAAAATTTAAAAGATTGAAAAACACTTTTGGTCCTGTCTGAGCACACGCTCGGCCTCAAGTACTTTCTCTTGCCGCAGCTGTTTTTTCGGTCCGTCCTCACCTTCGTCACCATGGCCTCCTCCGTCACGTCACAAAAGCCGTAGGACGCAAGCCCGCTCCGGCGGGACGTCAATAGCTGCCGGAACGCGTTCCTGAGGAAATCCGCCAGGTGCCAGCCCTTCGACATCTAGAGGACCCCTCCGGGTGCCTCCGGACACGCGTCCGATGAGTTCATATCGCAGCTGATGGAGGAAGGAGGGTGAGTCGAAAAGGAAGCAAGTCGCGAGAGCAGTAGCAAAGGCGAGTAGAAACCCGTCAATAGAGTGTGCACGACGCCCCAGCTGGAGAGGGATTACTCGTAGCTAGTGGGTCGTCGAGGCGGTGGGAGCAGAAGCTCGAGACGATAAGAAAGAGCGACAAGAAGAGGAGGTCTTCCTCTTCCTTCGGATGAAGAGGAGGAAGAATCCGCCATCGCCTCCATCCAAAGTCTCCGGATTTCTTTCAAGTGGATAATATTTTTTACTTGTAATTTATGGTGTTTCGGTTATGTTGGAATTTTGGAGAGTTTTATGAGAATGGCCTTGAGTTTTATGTGCAACATAAAAAATATCACGTTGGTCGTTCACTTATAATTTTTCATTAGTAGGATTCTCACTAAATCTTTTTTGGAAAAGATAAAAATCAAGAAAGAAAAAAGTGAAGGGTGGAATTGACAAATGAACCGGTTTCCATTGATAACATGCGGTACTTAGCTGCGCATGGTAACATTTTTGTTTCTTAGAATTTCGTTCTTTTGTCCCCCCGGAACAAAAAAAGAAAAACCCGTTTGGTAACGCAAGTTGTTTTTCTATTCCCCGAAATAGAAAGTTAGCCCGAGAATAGATTTTGAGTAGAAACGAGAAACAAAAAACAATTGTTTCTTGTTCCTAGGAACAATTTCTAGAAATAAGTCAATTTTTTTTTCTTTTATTCTTCTCTCTTGCCGCAGCCACCTTCAACGGCCCGGAGCCACCGCCAACCGCCGGCCGCCACCGCCGCCGCCGCTTCGACCGCCAACGGTCATCGGTCACCGCCGCCTCCGACCGCCACCGGTCGTCGCTGGCCGCACGACCGCCGGCCGCCGGCAAATCACCACCGATACCGCCGCATACCCATCGGTGTCGCCGACGACCGCCGCCGCCCGACCACCCACCGCTCGCCGCCTGCCGTCGCCTGTTGCCGATCGCCGGCGGTAGTGCAGCGACAACAAGCGGCCGGTGACGGGTGGCGAGGGCGGCCAATTGGCGGTCGGCGATCCGTGAGTAAGAATAAAAAACGAATAAATACAAAAAAGAAACCGTTGCATTACCAAACGCATTTCTATTCCTTTTCTATTCCAAGAGTAGAAATTTTGTGTAGTTACCAAACGCGTTCTTTTACTCAAAAATTGTTCCTTGGAATAGAAATAGAAAAGAACTATTTCTGAAAAAAAAACTCTTCCTCAGTCAAGAAGCGTTGTCATGCGCACCCTTAGCTGACTCTTTTTCCGTCACTTTTCTATCACTTGACAGAAAAAACGGTCCGCTAAGACTTTTCAATTGTTTTCCATATTCTTTTCTTGAATTAGCTTCTGATTTTTCTGAGCCTCATCACCTTAGTTTATTTGTCTCTTTTGTCTCTCTTTCAAGTTCCATGCCCCACCCCTTATTATTCCAGTCAAGGCGATTAATTAATGTGCCGGCCCTTTTGATCCTAACATTGTCTCATTATTTCTTATTGTGTTGCTATCACAACAAACTACAGGGCAAGCTCCACTCTAATATATACACTTCCCATCACTTTATTAGCTTGAAAAGAAAATTGGCATACACAAGCTATGGACGAAGCGAAGAGAGTAGAAGAAGGACTTGCCGGGGATGCCCAGACACAGCTTATTAGGAACATGGCGAAGGTGACTTGTGCAAGAAAATTGACAGAAACGACGGCGGAGATCGCATTGACGACGTGCCTGACCAGCCTGTTGCCAAGCAAGTAGAGGAGCAGCCACAGGTTAAGCAGAAGAGCAAGAGGGTTGCGACTTTGGATGCATTTAGTGGCCTCACCATAGTGGTAATTTTAACTCCTAAAATCCATATATGTTACAGTCATTAGCCTATTGCATTAGCTGCCACTACTTATACTTACGAGGCACTTGTTAATTCTTTGGTGATAATGTTTTTGAACTTATACACAGTTGATGATACTGGTGGATGATGCTGGGGGAGCATATGCACGCATCAACCACTCGCCTTGTAATGGTTGCACGTTGGCTGATTTTGTCATGCCTTTCTTTCTCTTCATTGTTGGCGTGGCAATCGCCCTTGCTCTCAAGGTACTAGAATTCCCACTCCAATCGTTGCTCGTTTCCGTTAATGAAATTAGTTCTGTCACTTGTCTGGCTATAGCCAGAAAATCTGCTCCCCGCCAACTAGAAGATTTGGGGGTGTTTGTTTGTATTCTTTTTTCTGTTTATGAACAAAAATTCTGTTTTTTTTTGTTTCCGGGGAACAAAAAAAGAAAGAAACGTGTTTGTTTGCGTTTTTGTTTCAAATTTGTTTTTTGTTCTCGGGAACAAGAAAAGAACAGAAACAAGAAACAAGAAAAACTTGTTTCGGGAACAATTTTGAGAAACAGATTTTTCTCTCTTCCTTATTTTCTTCTCTTTCTTTTCTTTTTCTTTTCTTATTCTTTTTCTTTGGCCGGTCGCCGGCCTCGCCCATGACCGGGCGACCCCGGCGGTCGAGGGCCGGCGACCTCACCGGAGCATCGCCGGCCCCCGGCGAGGCCAAGCGTCGCGCCGGCGGCGAGGCTCGACCTCACCTTGGCTAGGCGAGCTCGGGCTCGCCCGGATCCGGCGAGGCCAAGCCTCGCGCCGGCCGGCAACACTCGGCCTCGCCCAACCACGGCGAGGCTCGACCTTGCCGGGGCCGGCGAGCCTCGCCGTGGCTGGGCGAGGCCGCGGGCCGGCGAGGCCGCCGGCGGCCGGCAACCAACCACAAGGAAGAAAAAATAAAAAGAAAGAAAAATAAAATAAAATAAAAATATAAAAAAATTAAAAGAAACAAAAAAAGAACACAAATTTACCAAACGTGTTTCGTTCTTTTTTTATTCTCGGAATAAGTTTACCAAACGCGTTTTTTGGTCAAAAATTATTTCTCGGAACAGAAATAGTTTTTCTATTCTTGTTCCCCGGAACAACCAACGTAAACACAAACAAACGCACTTGTTCTTCATTCTGGCAAGTGACAACATAGTCGCACTTTCCAACTTTGAATGTAATGGCAGCATCGTATAGATATCAGTAAACTGTTCCAATATAAGTAGAGTGTGAGAGTTTTTATGTTTCATCTAATGGGAAATATTCGAGATAATTTCCAAAAGGGCTGGGCGGATAATTTGGTGTTGAGAGCTCATGTTAGTTCAGTGTCCTATACTGCAAAGTTTCAGCAATGTACATAATTTCTGCTTCACCCTGTGTGGAAACAGAAGCATTTGAGCATGTTATCAGCACGGTTTCTCGATATTGCAGAAAATTCCCAGAATCAAGGATGCAATAAAAAAGATTGTCATAAGGACATTGAAGCTTCTTTTCTGGGGCATTCTGTTGCAAGGTAACATCAATACTCCTCCTGACTTTGTCTTTCCTTTTTGTCTGTCCTGAGAGCGGTAAGATGTCCTTTCTTAGATCCTGCGGCATTGATATTCAAATGTGATTCTGCTGGCTAAGGATTCGAAGAAGCGTTTCATGCTTTCTCAGTAATTATACAATGTTCTTTCTCAGAAGACAAATTAAAGCTTTTGGCAACCAAAAAAAAAAATCTATTTTAATAGATGAATTAACAAAAGATAATACAAAAAGATTAGGTATAATCGGCAACTAAACAAGCTCTGCAGGAGGATATTCCCATGCACCTGATGATCTGTCCTATGGAGTAGACATGAAGTACATCCGATGGTGCGGCATCCTTCAGGTTATTTTTGGATTTCAATAATAAGTACTTCAAAATTCTTCCCTTGAATTGGCATATTAGATCAGATTCAAGCCAGCTATCATGCTAACAACAATATGTCTCGTGCATTTTTGCAGCGAATAGCACTTGTTTACTTTATCATAGCCCTAATAGAGACTCTCACCACAAAGCACAGACCAGCAGTACTTGAACCTGGACATTTATCTATTTTCCCAGCATACAGTTGGCAATGGTGAGTTCAATTTTGTGCTTAGATTACTGAGAGTCAACTTATACCTTGACTAATGATCTAAGTGATTTATGATCTATGCATGTATGATTAGGATGGGGGATTTGTCGCTTTTGTAATTTACATGGTGACGACATATGCTTTATATGTTCCTGATTGGAGCTTCGTTGTCCATGGCCAGGATGAACCTGAGAGATATACAGTATGTATAAGTGTCATAAAGTCTTGAGGTACTATTTGTTGGAGAAATGACTTCAAGTGAAAAACTTTGATTTCTTTTGCTCGACTTGTGCAAGGTCAAATGTGGAATGAGAGGACACCTAGATGCTGCATGCAACGCGGTTGGCTATGTCGACCGACAGGTTTGGGGCGTCAATCATCTGTATACGCAACCAGTCTGGCAACGATTAAAGGTTAGCTTTTATTCGTCAGAGAAAATTTTCTAATCTGACTTGTTCTGATCAGAAGCTTGTCACCAATTGATCTTGCTTGCAGGCTTGCACCCTTAGTTCCCCGAGTTCCGGCCCTTTTCGTGATGATGCTCCTATGTGGTGCCGGGCTCCATTTGAGCCAGAAGGCTTATTGAGGTTCTGACAGTTTATCCTAGCCGTGTTCTCATTTAGCCATCTTGTTTGGACCTACTAGCTTTATGTTTGAATGACTATGTTCTTTTTTGCCTTGCACAGTACAATTTCAGCCATTCTATCCGGCACTATTGGCATCCACTACGGGCATGTCCTGATTCACTTCAAGGTAAGATCATGAATTGTGCTTGGACAAATTTGCCTTTCTGATCAACCTTGAAGGCTCGTAAAGATAGTAATTGGTTTTGCAGGGTCACTCTGAGAGGCTCAAGCAGTGGGTCTCAATGGGGCTTTGCTTACTTATTGTTGCCATTATCCTACGTTTTACAGATGGTGATCTCCTTCGACTCTTCAATGCCACCATTGATTACAACTCTCACCTTATAGATCGCAGGATTTACAATATTTTTTGCGATTTTTTCTTCTGGTGGATGATTGAAACAGCCTACCCCTGATTTTGCAGCCATTCCTATTAACAAGCAGCTTTATAGCTTCAGCTATGCCTGCTTCACAGCTGGTGTAGCCGGAATTGTGTTTTCTGCCTTTTACATAGTGGTACATAATTGCAACTTTAGATATTCAGTTGTCGCAAGGTTAAACAAATAGCCGATGCAAATTGACAACCTGTTTTCACTCCTACTTGGAATTTCACAAATGATCCACAGATCGATGTTTGGGGATTGAGAACGCCCTTCTTACTCTTGGAGTGGATTGGAATGAAAGCGATGCTTGTGTTCGTGATGGCTGCACAGGGCATCTTCGCTGCATTCATAAATGGATGGTACTACAAAGATCCAGACAACAATCTGGTAAGTAGTGCAGAAAGCCCTGTTCATGCAGAATTCACGTCTCGTCAGATAAAACTTTCCGGCCCTACTTCGAATACAGAAAACTGTGCTGGATCATGCAAGATGAGAAAACTTTCCACTGCTTGAGCAGGTGAATTGGATCCAAAAGCACATATTCATCAACGTTTGGCACTCGGAGCGGTTAGGGACGCTCTTGTACGTGATATTCACGGAGATAGTTTTCTGGGGAGTTGTCTCCGGCATCCTACACAAACTGGGTATATACTGGAAGCTATGAGAACCAACCATCTGCAGATGGCTATTCGTTGCTCCTCTCGCACGATCTGAATTTGCTTCCTTTTATTTTTCCTGGCTTCTCTCGTACTTTTCGGAAGTTGCTCGGATTTTAATCTGCTTTGTTTTACTGTCAATGTGGGTTTGTTGTACATAAGCATATCTTGATTCAGGAAGTGTAATGTGTTTTCCCTACCTAATGCATCTGTTGAAAGAACAATTAGCATTGATCCTTGAAATTTATTGGAAGTAGCATGATTTTGATGTATGAATAGTGTTAGACATCGCTCCTTGGAATTTACGAATCTGTGTTGTAAGCGACACTCTAATTTGATTGAGCTGCTTGTAACAATTCATGCCATTAGTCGACTGCAACACTCATCTCAAGAGTTTTGATCGGAAAGGAGATTGACAGGATACGATTTAGTCAGATTCGCTCTGTTTTTGTCTTACATAATGAACAGTGGTAAGCCTTTATGCGAGAAGCACTAGGAGTAAAAGTACCACAAGATGAACTCGTACAGCATCAAAAATCAACTTTTGCCCCAAATGTTGGGGTCGATGCGAATTTTCACAAGAAAAATACTAACCAAGAAATCTTAAATAAACAAATGTTCACATCCATAAATTCCTCCGCTAGAGTTCACCGCGAAGTTTTATTTGAAATAGATTTGAGCCCCTTCATGTAAGTTTATCCCTTGATTGAAAGAAAATACGAGACTAAAATTGCAATATACAGTAAATCATACTATAAATACATGCAATCTTTCGAGCCCGTGAAATAGTACGAAATAATAAAATTCATGAAAGCACAAAGTAAGATAAGTTCCCCTCTCTGGATGGCTTTTCTTCGTCGTCAAAATCTTTTTTTTTTTTTTTTTTTTTTTGTGAACAACTTGGTTTGAGAATGACAATCAATCTGTTTGTGTAGAATCTTCTTGAGGTAAAATGATCTCTTCTCTCTTCTTCATGTGCTTATCTCTATTTATAGAGTCAGAGATGATTTCTTCAAAATTACTTTCCAATTCCACATATTTTAGTTTCATTATTTATCGAATCTCTTCCTAATCTTTTTGGTAACCATTTGATATCTAACCTTTTGTTTAGGCAATAGTTGATGGATCTCTCATCCAGGACAATGTTCGACAAAGAGATTAATTGGATTTCTCGTGGATCTTGGAGTTAATTACTTATTCAAATTCTGTAAAATAAGATTTTGTTGTACCATGATTATTTGTTAAAAAAACATGTTATAAGGACATTCATGTCACAATAGTTAAAAATTGGGAGTCCCATATTCCACATCTTCACGAAACATATTTTGATATTGAATTGAAAGAGGCATGACATATTGCTACAAGTTACAATAATGTTTCAATAAGATATATATTAAAGTGCCGTGCATGTTGCTTTTATAAAAATATGCTTTGGAGTAGTAGCATTAGTAGGGTAAAAAAACAATAGAGAATATAAAGGGATTACCAGAACGCCAATAAATAATTAGAAATATTTTAATCTGTTGACGAACTCTATGGTACGCACTTAATGCTGTTCTATATTCAAATTTCAAGGAAATTGCCTTATTTTTTCTTGATGGAGTCCGAACACGTCCCCATTAATCTGATGTTTCTTAGAGAAGCCACACCTTCATGAAGTTAAACAACATAAGGTCCTAATTATCATTACCAAATGCAGCCAAGTTGATAGATAATATTACTTCGACAGTTTGGGCATCAAACAGATTATTCAACTACTGTTCATTTCCCTGTTTAAAAAAAAAACTACTGTTCATTTCGTTTCTGTCCCTTCCTCAAAAGTAGATGTATTAAAGGTTTATAAAAAGAAATTAAAGAAACGAAAAGGACAACTTTAGTCGCTTGTCACTCAGAACGCAAATCACGTTTTCAAAGTGAGATAAATTTCCTGCATGATAAAAAAAAAAAAAAAACTTGAAAAGAAGAAGATGTCCCTATTTTATTGGTCCTGCTTTAATTATCGAGAAAATGGGCCAAATCAGAATCCAGAAAAGATCTCGAGGGTTTGAATGAAAATGGCAATTCTGCCAGAAGTTACCAAGTTGGGGCCCAAAATTTCCATACGAGATCCCGAAGTTTTTTGTCTTTTTCCTCTTGGCCCTATCGAAACTTTCCTACTAATTCAGAGCAAAAAAAAAAAAGAAAACAATACTCCTTTCGGCGCAAACTCGTCAGCAGTCCGCCGCTGGAAAAATGCCGAAACCACCAGCGACGGCTCGAAGATGAATAGACTCCGAGGCAAAGTCGTCATCGTCACCGGCGGCGCGAGCGGCATAGGCGAGGCGACGGCTCGGCTCTTCGCCGCCCACGGCGCTCGCATGGTCGTCATCGCCGACGTCCAAGAAACGGGCCGAGAAGTCGCCGCCTCCATCGGCACCGGTAACTGCACCTACGTACACTGCGACGTCACGGAGGAGCTCCAGGTGGAGTCCCTGGTCCGATCGACCGTCGACCTCCGGGGCCGCCTCGACGTCATGTTCAGCAACGTCGGCGTCGTGAGTGGGCGCGACCAGACGGTGCTCGACCTCGACCTGGGCCAGCTCGACCGCGTCATGGCGATCAACGTGCGCGGGATGGCCGCATGCATAAAGCACGCGGCGCGCGCGATGGTGGAGGGCGGCGTGAGGGGGAGCATCGTGTGCACGTCTAGCGTCACGGGGCGCTCCGGCGGGGTCCGCAACACGGACTACCACGTGTCGAAGCACGCGCTGGGCGGACTGGTGCGGTCGGCGAGCGTGCAGCTAGGTGCCCACGGGATCCGCGTCAACTCGGTGTCGCCGTACGCGGTGGCGACGCCCGGGCTGTGCCGCATGCTGGGGGCGGAGGCGGAGGAGGCGGAGAGGGCGTATGAGCAGTACGTGTGCCTGAAAGGCGGGGAGCCGATGAAGGCGCGGCATGTGGCGGAGGCGGTGCTGTTTCTGGTGAGCGACGAGGCGGCGTTCGTGACGGGGCATGATCTGGTGGTGGACGGCGGATTCCTGCACCAGCCGTTCAGGTCGAGTCAGCGGTGGCCGGCTCCCGGCTCCGGCCAGTAGCTTTTTTTTCGACTGATTACATTGGAATATAGTAGAGGGAGAATAACTTCGGAAATGATGGCATTTGCGAACATCTCCATGATATGGTTGATGGTGTAATAATGCAAGAATAATTTTGGAAATGATGGGGAAAAATGTATCTTTTCCTTCAATAATTATATTGAAATGGGTAATTATCGTTTAGGGATGTAATGCGTGGATAATATGTAACTATTCGTAAAAAAATATTATGATTAATATCACAAAAAACTTTAAACTAAAATATTTGTGATAAAGATTCTCTAAACTAAAATCCTAAATTGGTATGCTAGTAGCAAATTTACTATTCATTAGTTTCCATTAAATTTTATTAACAAATAGCTAACAGTAGATGGGTGTATAATTTGGCATTTTATCCTCCGTTTGTTACAAGTGTATTAATTTTGTGATTTTTCGTGATATTAATCTAATTTAATGGAAGATATACTTGTCACAAATATACCACTTTGAGGTTTTTGACGATCAAAAAATTAGTTTGAGGTAAATTTATCACAAGTATACCGATTTAGGGTTTTTGATAAGTAAAAAATTAGTTTGAAAAAAAATTATCAGAAATATATCAGTTTGGATTTTTGGTGATATTAATTCAGAATAATTATCACAGACTTTTTTCTAAGGGTTACTTTTAAAAATCGATGCTATCCACCACCCAAGCAAAACTTAACTTTCTATTTAATTGTTCGGTTGAAACGTCGATTTACGTTCTCTCTTATTAAATCCACCATTTAAGTCGTCAACTAAAAGTTAATTTAGCATCAATAAATTTTCTCTCTCATCCTTCAATGTTTTCTTTTCAACTTCTGTCACCTTCAAGCTCAAATGATGGCTATTAGAAAAAAGTTGGGATTGAGACGTGCGTTCTATCTCCTTGTGTAGTTTTCTAATTATAGCTTTTCATATATCGTGCAAAGGTTCTGATTTTTTTTTTTTGAAAGAATAAAGTTTGGTGATAACATAGATATGTGATTGATATATGCATTAGATTCTTAAAATATCTGCTGCCCGCCCTTGCCATATTAACAAGATAGTTTATGAATAAGGAAGAAAACTCATAATTGAAAATATTATAAATTTTGTTTTTGGCTGAACGATGCACACGTGGTTGGAAGAGAAGATGGAAAATAATCATTATCTGAAAATATAAAGAAATTTTGACAAAATTATGACCTACTGCCATTCATGTATAAAACTTATAAATTGAGTTCGATAAGTTGCCATCAAATTTAAAAAAGCAAATACAAATTAGTCAATTTCCTCTTTATTTTTTTTGCACGGTCTTATCGACCCTAAGAAAAATCGCAAATTAGTGGACAATCGGAAGCCACGTGAAAAAGGAAAATAAAATCTTTGCAAAAATCCAAGACACTGGCGGCACGAAAAATTTCGAGAGTTCCCATCATAAAGTCAATAAAGCATCGCGTTACCTAAAAGACCAAATAACAAATGGTCTCGCAAATTGAAATTTTCACAAAAATAAAACAAAGCTGTCTAACTAAATATATAAATAAAAAAATTGAAAATAAAAAAGAAGAAATTTCTCAACGATCTAATTCTAACTTTCCGATGACACTGAAAATTCATCTTCCGGCCTTCTTCGCCAGTGATAATAAGCAGCCCATAACCAATCCGGCGATACCAATTTCTTCCCTTCCCGCTTCGCCCACCTCGAGCTCTCTTCTCCCGCGTGCACCGCCACCACGTGCGTCACCGACGACCCGAGGCCCGCCTTCCACTTGGCCCCTAGCTCCTCCGCCGCGGCCCGGAGCCGACCCGACTCCGACCCCGACGCCACTATCTTGCTAAAGGCTAGCACGCAACCCTTCAGGACCCTGGACCGCACCCCGGCCAGCACCTGCCTCACGTCCCTCTTGTCCCAATTGTCCGCTCCATACTTCGGGTCGAAAAATTCCCGGTGCACGTCCTTCAGCGCGCCGAGTATCGACGACAGCACGCCCCCGTCCTCGGTCTCGTCGACCTTCGTCCGGGCGTACGACTTCCAATCTACGCCGTCCTCGGGACCCATCTCGAAATCGAAGTACTTGTACCCCGGGACCGGGATCAAGTTCTTCCTGTGATCCGGCCAGACTTCTTCGGTGTCGTCCAGGATGAGGACCGCGGTCTCCGGCGCCAGCACGAGGTCGAGGCTCTTGTAGGTGGAGGAGGTGCTGAACTCGCGCGAGATGACCCTGGAGCCGAAGTAGGCCCCCGCCGGATCGAGCAGGCGGGCGACCGTGGACGCGTACTCCCGGTTGCCCATCGTGTACACGTACATCTCGAACATGTCGCCGGCTTGCCGCAGGAACTCACGCGCGAACGGCCTCAGTTTGGTCACCAGGGGCAAATCTTGCAGCACGAAGAGCGTCCTGTTCAACGGAGCATCCGCAGCGTCCGACGGGCATTGCTCCATCGGCGCTAAGTGCGACGCCAGGATCGAGTCCACCAGCGTGTTGTCCAAATCGAGGACCAAGCAGAGCTTCTTAGTGGCCGCGAGATTCCACGAGTTGCGGTACCCCGCGACCTCGGCCGCCGAGAGCCGCAGCCCTTCCACCAGGTACCCGAAATCCCCGCCGTAGCGACCTCCGAGGGTCTTGCCGCAGTCGGCGCACGACCCCTCGAGGACGGTGGCGTGGCTGCACGCCGTAGCGGCAGACGATCCGGGTTTCGAGCGTTGTCCCGAACCCGACGGCGCCGGTTCCTCGTCGAGCTTGCGACCGCCGCCGCCGCTGCCGCCCAGGTGAGAGTGGATGGAATGCAACTTCTGCTTAAGGTACGACGAAACGGAGCGAGTGACGGACGACGACATGGGAGGATGGTCGCCGGAAGAATGACCCGTCTTCATCGATGGCCAAGTGAAAACTACTATATCCTTCGTTTGACTTTGCGATTCTTGGAGCTATTTCGAAATCTATAAATCAGGTGCTAATGATGAAAACAAGAAAGATCGAAGCGCGACGATATCTTCACGGGCGGGCGCTATCAATCAATCAAAGATGAGAATTGCAATTTGGTCTCGGACGCCATCCAGAAGCAGAGAAACTTCTCTTCTCCTCCATGTTGTACACCCTCTGATTCTGAAAAGTCTGGGTCGCCAAGTCTCACCTTTTTTAAAAGGATAAATATCACGCAAAATTCATAATTCACTTTCGGTTAATTTTTAATCATAAAAAAATCATAAATTGATGCATCTATCATAAATTTTTCTCAAATTAATTTCTTGACTACCGAAAATTTCAAATTAGCATATACGTGACAAACTTATTTTTTCATTAATTTTCATTAAATTTGATTAATATTACCAAAAATTACAAATTGATATATTCGTCACGTCATGCAATTCAATAATTTGACGATAAAATTTAACGAAAATTAACGGAGAGTAAATTTATTATAAGTGTACCAGTTTATAATTTTTTAAGGTTTGAAATAAATTTGTCACACATTCATCAATTTAGGATTTTTCATGTTGGTAGCCCTTCTTTAAAAGAGTCCGACTGATGGACAATATTGATTGACTAAATTGCAGGAAATTATATAAGATGCTGCCTCCAGCTATAAAAGTTTCTTTGGGGTTAGAAAAGTGTGCACCCCCGGACAAAATGCTAGAGATATGGACAATGATTTACCTATAATTTGATATTATTATATATGAAAGATTAATGAGTACAAACAAAAATAGAATTTAAAAAGAAATGCTCGCATAGAAGACGTTTGTATGGTTCGGTGTTAAAATGGAAAATAAAGTAATTTGGTGAGAGGAAACTAAACTTTTTTTGCAAATTAATTCATTATTTTGCTGATGCTATCGAGTTTGATAAAACGAATATATTTGATAGGAAATAGTCAATTATGTAAAAAGCAAACGAAGTCTACAAGGATACCAGCTTCATCTCAGTATTCAGGCAAAATAATAAAAGAGTAAAATATTCATTTTATCTTTAGTGGGGTTACGAAAAATAAAACATAGACAAGTGGGAGCCCCACCTACGCATAGCATTAGTGTAATATGGATTAGTTGGGATGTGCAATAAATGATATTATGTTAAAATAAAAATAAAGGAAAAACTTGTAGGAAATATTGCGTTAGTTGAGAGAAAATATAAATAGAATAAATAAATTCTACAAAGCCACTGTCGCATTTACCGACACTGGCAGTCCGGTGAAGAACCATTTTGATAAGAAGTTAGAAAAAACCAATGTCCGATTCCAAGAAAAGGCTCGAAGGCAAGGTGACCGTCGTCACCGGCGGCGCGAGCGGCATCGGCGAGGCCACCGCCCGCCTCTTCGCATCCCACGGCGCACGCGCCGTCGTCATCGCCGACATCCAGGACGCCCTCGGCGAACAGGTGGCCGCCTCGATGGGGGCCGAGGTTTGCACCTTCGCGCGCTGCGACGTCACCGACGAGGACCAGGTCGAGGCCCTCGTCCGGTCGACGGTGCAGGCCCACGGGCGCCTCGACGTCATGTTCTGCAACGCCGGGATGGTGAGCCCCTCCGACCAGAAGATCCTCGACCTGGAGCTCTCCCAGTTCGATCGGCTGATGGCGCTCAACGTGCGGGGCGTGGCGGCCTGCGTGAAGCACGCGGCGCGGGCGATGGTCGAGGGCGCGTGAGGGGCAGCATCCTGTGCACGGGCAGCGTCGCCGGGAGCTGCGGCGGGGTGCGGCGGACGGACTACCACGTGTCGAAGCACGCGGTGGTGGGGCTGGTGAGGTCGGCGAGCGTCCAGCTCGGGCCGCACGGGATCAGGGTGAACTGCGTGTCGCCGTACGCGCTGGCGACGCGGCTCACGAGCGCCTCCCTCGGCGGGATGAGCGAGGAGGAGGTGGAGAGGCACTACGAGCCGGCCATGGTGTTGAAGGGCGGAGGGATGCTGAAGGCCGGGGACGTGGCGGAGGCGGTGCTGTTTCTGGCGTCGGACGAGTCGGCGTTCATCACAGGGCACGATTTGGTCGTGGACGGCGGATTCCTTCTCCGGCGTTAGATTTTTTTTTTTTTCAATTTGGACCGCTCTTTCTTTTCGTATTTATTATTTTGCAGTTTCCCTCGATGGTGACTTCTTCGATCAAGTTTGTCGAAGATTATATTGGACATCATATTTCGAAACAATTAATTATCTCGAGTCGACTTTATCTGATGGGATGAAATTTGACCAAAATAATTTCAGCTTCTCTCGTATGCATTACCACTCCATTTGCGTTCATGGAGATTGAGAAGATGGATTACAGTGAAATTCCACAGCAAGGTCGGACCTGAAGATCACAACACATGACATTTAAACACAAGTTTGAAAAATTGAACTCTAATAAGGATTCTTTATTTTTCGAAAAAGTAAATGATTTGGATATAATTTAATAATTAGTTGATTAAAAATATTTTCATTATTGACTATAATTTATGTCTAAATATTTTGTAGATAATAAAAATATTTTTAGATCATTCAATTTTGCAAGCGTTTACTTTTAGAAAAATATTTTTCAAATTATTTATTTTTTATGAAATAGAAACACCCGAGATATTTTTCCAATTAACAGATTTTTTAAAGGTGAAATTGCCCTTTTTCCAACGAGGAGAAGGAGTAGCATAAATATATTGCCCAAAAAAATTGTTCGGCCTCTATATGTACTATGAATAATATTCCCTTGCAACAAAAGCTTATAAGCAGATCGCTAATGATCATCGTGGTAACAATGGAACTATCACCAACCACCATCGACACAATCAACGAGGTCATGTTCGACCATGATAATTAGTCGTACAAATTTCACTAATCCGACTCACGTGGAGACTTAAATGATCAACAGACTAGGTTGGACCCAACTTACAAGCGACCCGTTCTGGTTGGAAGAGAGAGGTGTAGGCGCGAAACCACCACAAAAACGTCGCCGTCGTGGAGGCCCGCCCCGGGAATCAGGGGACCCGCCCCGTCCCCATCCTGCCGGCCCTTTCTTATCTGCTGCAAAAGAAAGAACAACTAGTGGTGGGCCCCACAACCTCCGTCCTCTTTTCCCCGTCCGAGCCCACCCGCTTTGATTAGCCAATCGGATTCGGTATCCCCCCGCCACGTGCACGACGTAATCTTCACCCGCGGGGAGAAAATATTCAGTGGTTCGTGCGCGCCACGTCATCCGCTGACGTGGCACGCAAGTACCATTCAGATATCGACAGGTGTCCTGTGGGACCCATCAGAAGATGGGAGGGCTGGCTCGGCTCGGCTCGGCTCGGCTCGGGTCGCTGGCAGAAGAAAAGACGTCACGCTCCCGCCCAAAACATTTCTCCCTCCTCAATTGAACTTTCTGCAATTTTTTTCTCTCTCTCACTTTCTCTCTCGAGACCTGCGTTTCCTTCTCCACGGATCCCACCCCCTCCGCTTCCGTCTTCGGCTCCGACTCCGCCTCCGACTGTTCCCGTGGAGATCGAGCACAAGGTTTGTGCTCGCGTTGGTCTCCGCCTCCGTGCATCCCACCTCCTCCGCCTCCTTCGCCTCCGCTTGCCCTAAAGCCTCGCCGGTCATCTGCCTCTAGCGTCCTCTGAGGCTCCGTCTCCGGCATCTGCTCGTCCTCCCCATCCCGCCAGCCTCCGCCGCGAAGCCATCGGCCTCCGGCAGGAGGGAGGCGGCCTCGGTCTCGTTCCCGAGCAGCACCAGGCTCCCCGCCGAGGGCCTGGGCGGAGTCGACGGCGCGGAGAAGAAGGAGAGGCGCGGGCTGGAGAAAGATTCCCGCTTGCTGTGGAGGAGGTACGTGAACCGACTGTACAAGCACCGGGAGCTAGGGATTTTCCTGGACGTGAGCCGGATCGGCTTTACGAGCGAGTTCATGGAGGAGATGGAGCCCCAGTTCCAAGCCGCGTTCAAGGCGATGGAGGAGCTGGAGATGGGTGCGATGGCGAACCGGACGAGGGCCGCATGGTCGGGCACCACTGGTTGTGGAAGTGAGAGTTCTCGCCGACCCGATCCTGAAGGCGCAGCTTGAGAGCACGCTCGACCCTGTCTGCAATTTCGCTGCCGACGTGGTCAGCGGTAAGGTCAGTTCTGGAATTCCGTTCGTTGTTGCTCTCCCTATGGTAAGAGAGGCTGTAGTTCTTTGCGTTTTTTTTTTTTCTTTTATCGGTTTGCTATCGTAGTTGCCTGTGTCAGATTTCTGGTAAATGTGAACATTGTCTTAGTTGCTCCAAAAAGCGTGAGCTGAGGATAAATTGAAGTGGTTTCTGGTGGAATAGATGGAGAGCTCATTTACGAATCAATCACTTGAAATGACCATGTATGGAAATCTCCTACTCTGAGACGTAGTAGTTTCAAAATGACAATTCAGAGGATTCCGATTAATGAATGTGTATGAAAAATATCTTTTTCAGTTTGATCTCCATGGGCAATACCTGGGCTGTGTACTCTGAGACACAGTCAGGTATTAGCTCTTCTAGTATGCATTATTGTGTATGAAAAATATCTTTTTACGTTTGATCTCTCTTATTGTTCTATCGATATGCTTTTGTTCTTTAGGAAGCAATAGTCTTGCCTCCATGGATTGCCCTTGCTGTGCGTCCCAGGCCCGGTTTGTGGGAGTACATTAGGGTAAATATCCATGCCCTTGTTGTTGAGGAGTTGCAAGTGACCGAGTTCCTTCATTTCAAGGAAGAACTTGTCGATGGAAAGTAAGTCTTTCTTTTTTCATTTTTGGCTTTTACCACCACATGGATGCTAGCATGCTTTGCTTTTGGCGGAAGGACTGTAGGTTACTCGAATTTGTGGATTGTTGGCAGTCATGGCATTACATCATGAGATGTATAATATGCAAATGAATGCCGCTTACTCTGTCGCAGTTTGAATGGGAACTTTGTGCTTGAATTCGGCTTTGAGCCATTCACCGCCCAATTTCCCCGCCCAACTCTTTCGAAGTCCATTGGAAATGGAGTGGAGTTCCTCAACCGCCACCTTTCGGCAAAGCTCTTCCATGACAAGGAGAGCTTGCGCCCTCTGCTTGGGTTCCTTCAAGTTCATTGCTACAAAGGAAAGGTAAGCCCATGGGCAGATAACTCTCATCTCACTCTCTTGGATCTACTTCTTATGCGCCGTGCGTATCACTCAATTGTATTAACAAGATTGTGTAAATGACAACTCAAAGGAAACATTGCGACATTCACATAACTTCATGACTGTTGAAAGGACAGTTCAGAGTTGCTCATATTTTAGATGCATGGACTGAATCTTTTTTTTTTTTTTCACAAACAATTACTTGAGACTCATTTATGTTGATCTGTGATGCAGAACATGATGATCAACACAAGAATTCAAAGTATCTTCTCGCTCCAACATGTCCTGAGGAAGGCAGAGGAGTACCTCTCTGCCCTCAAACCTGAGACACCTTACTCTCAGTTCAAGCACAAGTTTCAGGAAATTGGGCTAGAGAGGGGCTGGGGCGACACCGCCGAGCGTGTGCTTGAAATGATTCGGCTTCTTCTGCATCTACTTGAGGCTCCCGATCCATGCACCCTCGAGAATTTCTTGGGAAGAATCCCCATGGTCTTTAACGTTGTTATCATGTCGCCTCACGGTTACTTTGGCCAAGACGATGTCCTCTGATATCCCAATACCGGTGGCCAGGTCATTGATTGTCTCAAATATTGATTTAGCATCTCTTGCTAGTATTTCTACATGCAATTCCATCATCATGCGTTGTTCACATTTTGTAGGTTGTGTACATCTTGGACCAAGTTCGTGCATTGGAGAGTGAGATGCTTCACCGTATCAAACAACAAGGGCTGGATATTACTCCTCAGATCCTCATCGTAGGTTCTTGCTTTTTTACTGATATTGGAATAGTTTTTTGCTGGCCAATCCAACTAACTCGTTATGTTTGTTTTGCGTCCTGCCCCTTTTGGCTGCAGGTCACTCGTCTTCTTCCTGATGCAGTAGGAACCACGTGCAACCAGCGTCTTGAAAAGGTTTTTGGAACAGAATACTCCCACATTCTTCGAGTTCCCTTTAGAACGGAGAAAGGGATGGTGCGAAAGTGGATTTCACGATTTGAAGTGTGGCCTTACTTGGAAACATACACTGAAGTATATTTACTCATAAGATTATACTTTGCGAGGATTTCTTGTTGACATTCCAATCTTTCGTAATATGAAGACTAACCTTATCTTCTCTCATCAGGATGTCGCCAATGAAATTGCTGGAGAACTACAAGGCAAGCCCGATCTGATCATCAGCAATTACAGTGAAGGTAACATTGTTGCTTCTTTGCTGGCCCATAAGTTGGGCGTTACGCAGGTTTGTCCCTTCCTAGTTTTACTCTCTATAGTGGCATTATGATTAATCAAAGACCAAATGCTAAATATTAGTTTCTTCTGATTTATTATGCAGTGCATGATAGCTCATGCCCTTGAGAAGACCAAATACCCGGAATCTGACATCTACTGGAAAAAGTTCGAGGAAAAATATCATTTCTCTTGCCAGTTTACAGCAGATCTCATAGCCATGAACCACACCGACTTTATAATCACCAGCACCTTCCAGGAGATTGCCAGAAGGTAACTGATCTTGCTTTCAGATGTGGATTCATGCTAAAATGCTCCTCCATCCACCGCAATGTGCTAAACTGCTCATATAATTATATGTTTTCAGCAAGGACATGGTTGGGCAATATGAAAGTCACACCGCTTTTACACTTCCTGGACTGTACTGAGTCGTCCATGGCATTGATGTTTTCGATCCCAAATTCAACATCGTGTCGCCAGGAGCTGATATGCGCATTTATTTCTCCTACACAGAGGAGAAGCGGAGGTTGAAATCTTTCCATGCTGAGATCGAAGAACTTCTGTTCAGCGATGTGAAGAACAAGGAACACCTGTGAGTTTTGGAGTTTTTTCCCCTCCCATACTGGACTTGGACCTACATTAGCATCCTGTGTTTTAAATGATAATGTTCAAGCTCAAACAAATGCTGACATGGATGTGTTGGTTAATGTCAAAACAGATGCGTATTGAAGGACCGGAACAAGCCAATCTTGTTCACCATGGCAAGACTGGACTGTGTCAAGAACTTAACTGGGCTGGTCGAGTGGTACGGAAAGAACACCCGCCTGAGAGAGCTGGTCAACTTGGTTGTGGTCGGTGGTGACCGGAGGAAGGAATCTAAGGACTTGGAAGAGCAAGCCGAGATGAAAAAGATGTACGGGCTGATTGAGACGTACAATTTGAATGGCCAGTTCAGGTGGATCTCCTCCCAGATGAACCGGGTGAGGAACGGAGAGCTTTACCGGTACATCTGCGACATGAGGGGAGCATTTGTGCAGCCCGCTCTCTACGAGGCTTTTGGACTGACCGTGGTGGAGGCCATGACATGTGGATTGCCGACCTTTGCAACTTGCAAAGGCGATCCTGCTGAGATCATTGTGCACGGCAAGTCTGAATCCCACATTGATCCTTATCACGGGGATCAGGCAGTGGAGATCCTCGCGGACTTCTTCAAGAAGTGCAAGGTGGACCTGAGCCACTGGGACAAGATCTCTCAGGGGGCGATGCAGAGAATCGAGGAGAAGGACCAGGATTATTGTTAGGTTCAATCTTTGATAGGGAAGAAGAGCACATTTCAACTTGTTCAAGAAACACGGGGGTCACATGTGGTGCTTTGCTTTTGGCAGGTATACATGGCAAATTTACTCCGAGAGGCTGCTCAACTTGACGGCGGTGTACGGCTTCTGGAAGCACGTCTCAAATCTCGACCGTCTCGAGAGCCGCCGCTACCTGGAAATGTTCTATGTCCTCAAGTATCGGAAATTGGTAAGAGACTCGGCTTCTCATCAGATCATGAGCGCGACAATCTGCACGCATATTTTGACTCCTTGTTCGGATATTCACACACTGCTCCTTTGTCTTGACAGGCCGAGTCGGTTCCCCTTGCCGTTGAGTGAGTTAGAGGTGAACAAAAGGGCAGATCTCAAGAGGCAGACAGCTCCAAATTCTCTCGAGAGTTAAGGAATAATTGCCATTGCATTGGATTGGAAGAGTCTTTGCTTTTGCTTTTCTTTTTGCAACTGCTTTCGTCAATCTTTCTTTTGTTTCCTTCTGCTGTGAATGTATGTTGGGTTAGGTTCTTCAAAAAGTCAATTCAATGAAATTTCCTTCCTTCTTTTCCCCAGTGTCCCCTCAATTTACTTGTCGTCTTCCAATTGTAAGTTCACGTTCAACCATTTTTCCTTCGCTTTTAAGCTAGCAATGTGCATCCAAATGTGTTACTCGGATCAGCGACGGTAGCGAGTCCCTTGGATATAGCACAAGACTATCCAAAAAAAAAAAAATTGCTGAGGCAAAACAAGTCTTTTAAAATAAATCACAAGGAAAACTTGTATATCGGAATTGACTGTTCCAGTCAGCTGTACACATCTGACATATGGAAAGAGGACAATCAATACAAAAGAACAGGAGGTGGAGAGAGCTCGTACTGTACAATTTAATATTGATTCCGTTATTTATACACGCATCGACACAACACGCTTTGTCAAAATTGCTTCTATTTCTGAGGTATTCTATTTCTATCTACACCTTCATGAGTAAAAGAAGAAAAAAACCGGCGGAGGCTAAAACCATCTCCCATTACCGATGCGCCTACCCAGAAATAGAATGCAGAGAGTTCCATACCCTCCAAATCGTGCATCAATCCACTAGTCATGTAGCTACTCCCGTATGGGTCTTGTAAGTTCCTTTTTCATGGCGGCTTCTCTTGGATAGAACATAATTGCCAGCACCAAAGAGAATGTAAGGCCAACTATCCCACCGAATGGTTGGAAAGGATGAGTCCCCGTTATCCAAAGAGGGAAGTTGGGGTTGTAGATCAAAAAGCCACCTGATTGGAGAGTGCAACTTGAGACTAATATCCCTGCGCGGAGCCCAGTTGGAACACAGAGGCTACCTTCACCGATTTGTCAAAGCCCGGCCAAGCTTAGTGATAAGAGCCACACAGCCCAGGTATTGCCCATGGAGACCTGAAATGCGGCCGATAAGTCAAGTATCTTTGATGTTGACTCAAAGGGAAGATCAGGTCAGAAGCAAATTGATCAAGTGCATGACGGAAACATGAACCAGGTTCGAAGCAGACGCTTTAACCTAAAAGAGAAAGGATGAAAGATCAAGCTAAGATGAAAGAACGTTGTCCTCACTCCTCACTGTAGCTGCTAAAGAATGTGACATGACACTAACAGATCCAAGCCTTTCAAGAAGGCAAGTTTGGCAAGTCATAAGTTTGCCTTCATCGTCAGAATGTTTATTATGTAAACTTCTCTTGATAAAAAAACAAACAATTTGCAAGCATGTTCAATCTAGAACCAAGATTTCAGTAAGAACAGGTTAGCAGTGTTGCATGATTACTTTAAAATAGAAAAGGGTGGTCACCAAGTTACAACCTGATTTCCAGGAGTGCTGATTTACTTGTCATATTGTGAGTAACATGCTTTTCCTGGCCCCAATAGACATTTTCCGCAACAAATGAAGAACAGAAAACTGAAGGAGAAAATCCAAGGACAAAAAGGAGTAAAAAAGTTGGAAGGAACGTGACTTAATTAAAGCAATGTACCTCCGGAACAGGGAGAATGCAAGCCCTGACAAAATAATTCCCGGGTGGTATCCAAGATCAGCAGCAATGTCTTCAGTTAACCATGATCTGAAAAGCAACTCTTCCACAAGGGCAACAGAAGTTGCTGTAACAGCACCTCGACCGACCAAGATGAGAATTTGCCCATATGACTTGAGCCTTGTCATGGCATCTAAAGACAATGAATGAAGACATGGAGGCCAAGAAAAACTCACGCAGCCTAATAATGAATTAACATACTGTATGGACAAAACAAGCATAATTCCCCCAACCAAACTGCTCAAAAAGCTTGGATTTGCAAACAAAAAGCTGAAATGAGCTCATTAAGAAGAAATCCCTAGGAAACATCTCATGCATTGCAACTCTGATGAAGTAAAGCCAGTGCAGCACCACAGAAGAATTTTTAAAAAGAGAACAAACTGCAATGAATCTTAGGTCAGTAGCAAAGGCATATAAGAAGAAACCAAACAGCTGGATTTGTTTGAACCACATTATTCAAGCTCGTGATGTTCAACTCGCTGCATTAACTTTTCAAATGGAACTTGAGTTTACTAAAATTTGCTTTAAATGGTATGCAAGCCAAATCTAGTATTTAGTGACTGTTATAATATGTCTAATGGCTTTTATTATGGCATTTACACTATGTCCATGGTCTCTCTCTCTCCCCCCCCCCCTAAAGCACACACTATTTTTTGGATTGGGTTCCCTCACTAATCATCTTTTCATCAAAGTTTTGTTCTTGTTCAACTCTGCTCTAGTTAGTATCTTTAAAGAGAAAATGAAACTCAACGACTTGTCGGTGAAACTTCTATAGGTAGGGGGAAAAAAACCTAGGACCAAAACCTATTTTGCAAATTCCAATCCCGTTTCACGAAGGCCTTATGTACTTCCAATAAGCCATTTCTGGTTTCAGGATTGCCACCACTCTGTAGGACAGGAAATAACAATGTTATATTCTTCTAATCTGCATAAAGGAGAGATCACAAAGCAAAATACATGCAGGCACCTTTGATATCACAATAACTGGGGTAGAAGAAAGCTTAGGACCAAGGTGTGCACTTTGATGGTCAATTCCAGCCGGATCTATGTTGTCAATGAATGTAATCTGCCAAAAGTAAAATTGAGATATCATCCAGACCGTCAAAAGTCAAAAAATCGCTAACACAGGGTATTCACCCATTGGGCCGACACTCATAACTGAACATTCATCCATAGCTTGTAGCTTTACTTCAATCTGATGCGCAAAATCTAAAATTTACTAATGCTTTTCGAATACCGAATCAAAGGACGAAGACAAAAGACCTAAGTACAGTTTAATCAACCAAAGTAGATCTTTTTTCATTGTGCATAAGTGAATCAAGCAGCATATACACTTGCTCCAAATAATGGAGGAGAAATGTGAGCCGGAAGAATACAGGGAAGGGAGTTGGATCATTCTCATAGCTATAGCGATGAACTTGCAACGAAAAGCCCGAAGTGGAATGACATCACGACTAATCCAAGCAGGAAGAATAGCATTAAGAGAACTGCTCACTTGAGGGAAGAGTTGCCAAGACTTGAGAAATAATTTTAACTAGTAGAAACGGCAAGAAAGGACGAAGACAAACAAGCCACCACCAACTCATCTACAATGTCTGAAGACACCTTCAATTGAGGATTATCGGGAGCCAATGCCTCTGCAACAAACTGTGGCCCAAGAGTTGAACCCCAATTCCAACTGAAAGTACTTGAGTAAGCGATCCACGGGAGAAGTAGGAGGGGGCTTAATTTGCAAATTAAGCATCAAACATAATCAAGTCAATCATTGCGTCTGTGTCCAATGCAATCAGTTAAGCACCCTAAAAGAAAACCAACGATCAAAAACTGAATTTCATGCTGACATTAATCGGAAAAGCAGTTGTCATTTTGAAACTACTACGTCTCAGAGTAGGAGATTTCCATACACGGTCATTTCAAGTGACTGATTCGTAAATGAGCTCTCCATCTATTCCACCAGAAACCACTTCAATTTATCCTCAGCTCACGCTTTCTGGAGCGACTAAGACAATGTTCACATTTACCAGAAATCTGACACAGGCAACTACGATAGCAAACCGATAAAAAAAAAAAAACGCAAAGAACTACAGCCTCTCTTACCACAGGGAGAGCAACAATGAACGGAATTCCAGAATTGACCTTACCGCTGACCACGTCGGCAGCGAAATTGCAGACGGGGTCGAGCGTGCTCTAAAGCTGCGCCTTCAGGATCGGGTCGGCGAGAGCTCCGACTTCCACAACCAGTGGTGCCCGACCATGCGGCCCTCGTCCGGTTCGCCATCGCACCCATCTCCAGCTCCTCCATCGCCTTGAACGCGGCTTGGAACTGGGGCTCCATCTCCTCCATGAACTCGCTCGTAAAGCCGATCCGGCTCACGTCCAGGAAAATCCCTAGCTCCCGGTGCTTGTACAGCCGGTTCACGTACCTCCTCCACAGCAAGAAGGAATCCTTCTCCAGCCCACGCCTCTCCTTCTTCTCCGCGCCGTCGACCCCGCCCAGGCCCACGGCGGGGAGCCTGGTGCCGCTCGGGAACGAGACCGAGGCCGCCTCCCTCCTGCCGGAGGCCGATGGCTTCGCGGCGGAGGCCGGCGGGACGGGGAGGACGAGCAGATGCCAGAGACGGAGCCTCGGAGGACGCTAGAGGCAGAAGACCGGCGAGGCTTTAAGGCAGGCGGAGGCGAAGGAGGCGGAGGAGGTGGGATGCACGGAGGCGAAGACCAACGCGAGCACAAACCTTGTGCTCGATCTCCACGGGAACAGTCGAAGGCGGAGTCGGAGCCGAAGGCGGAAGCGGAGGGGGTGGGATGCGTGGAGAAGGAAACGCAGGTCTCGAGAGAGAAAGTGAGAGAGAGAAAAAAATTGCAGAAAGTTCAATTGAGGAGGGAGAAATGTTTTGGGCGGGAGCGTGACGTCTTTTCTTCTGCCAGCGACCCGAGCCGAGCCGAGCCGAGCCGAGCCGAGCCAGCCCTCCCATCTTTTGACGGGTCCCACAAGACACCTGTCGATATCTAAATGGTACGTCCGCGCCACGTCAGCGGATGACGTGGCGCGCACGAACCACTGAATATTTTCTCACCCGCGGGGGGTTTTGGGGGGCTATCAATCAAAGATGAGAATGGCAATTTGGAATCTGACGATTAACATTTCTATTTGGATAATAATTTATTTTTCATATTTTTATTTTCTGATATAATTTTTAAATAAAAATGTGCTTTATAACTATGTAAATTTTTATTTTTGGAATAAAAAAGAATAGTAATGTGTTTGGTATTTGGCCACAATAACGTAGAATTTCTTTTAATTTTTTAATAATTTTTTAGATTTTTTTTTTGTCCTCTCTTCTTCTTCTCTTCTTGCTCCACCTCTCAGGGCTAGCAAACGGTAGGCGGTGAGGAAGAAAAATAAAATAAAAAAATGACTTACTTTTATAAATTATTCCCACAAATAATATCTTATTTATGTTCCAAATTTATTCCTTAGCTACTTTTTTTATACAGAAAATAGAAAAATCAACTAACGTTACTAAACGAATGTCTATTCTTCGTTTGTTTTAGAGAATAGAAGAATAAAGAATTGAAAAATTAGGAATATTATCAAACGAAATCTTGGTCTCGGGCGCCGTGCGGAAGCACATAAACTTCTCTCCTTCGTGATGTATACCCACTGATTCTGAAAAGTCTAGGTTGCCAAGCCTTACTTTTTTTTAAAGAGGGTTAACATAAAAAAACTCATAATTGATAATTTATAAAAAATTAAATTTTTGACCACAAAAAAAAATCCCAACTTAGTATATCAAACTAATTGTTTGACTACAAAAAATTCCAAATCAATACATTTATGACCAATTTACCCTATATTATTTTTCGTTAACTTAGGTTGATATCACGAAAAGTCATAAATCGATACATCTATGATAAACGTAGGTAAAACACAAATCAATACACCCGTTGACTTTAATATATTATCAAACTCAGTTATTTGAGGGCAAAGTTTAATGCACAAACACACTGATTTTACGTATTTTTATGATTAAAAACTTTCTTTAGGATAAATCTGTCAAATGTGTATTAGTTTGATGTTTTTCGTGATATTTTTTTTTTTTTTTAAAGTGTCTGATTGATTTAAATACTAATTGACTCGACCGCATGAAATTATATGAGCGGCTGCCTTCAGCTCTAAACGTTTCTTTGTGGGTAGAAAAATGTGCCCACCAGACAAAACGTTAAAGATAACGACAATGATTTGCCTAAAATTTGATATTATTATAAAATAAGATTAATGCGTACAAACAAAAGTTAAATTTAAAAAGAAATGCTCGTATAGAACACGTTTGTATGGTTCGGTGTCAAAAAGGAAAATGAAGTAATTTGGTGAAAGGGCGCTAAACTTTTTTGGCAAATTAATTCATTATTTTGCCAATGCTATCTAATCTGATAAAACGAATTTATTTGATATAAAAAAATAGTCAATTATGTAAAAAGCAAATGAATTCTACAAGAATACAGACTTTATCTCAAAATTCAGACAAAAGAATAAAAGAATAAAATATACATTTTATTGTCAGCTGTGTTACGAAAAATAAAACATAGACACGTGGGAGCACCACCTACACATAGCATTAGTGTAATATGGATTAGTTGGGATTAGTTGGGATATGCAATAAATAATATTATCTCAAGTTTGATGTATCAGGTAATAAACAACTAAAAAAATTGAAATGATGTTTTCATATTTGGATTCAATAACGAAATATTTTAGAGGTCCATCAACAATGTGAAGCAGAAAAATATAAAACTATAAAGGATACCTGGGTGGGTTGATTTAGAAAGACAAGATGGAAAACTAGATAAATTAATAATTTTTTTTGGTATTGATAAATAAATAAATTTATCTGTGAATTGATTAAAAAGATAAAGGAAAAAAAAAATGAAGACAGAAACTTGTGGGAAATATTATATTCGTTGAGAGGGGAAAAAATAAAATAAATAATTTTACAAAGCCAGTGTCGCGTATACTTATACCGTACTCTGGTACAGCCATTTTGATAAAAAGTCTAGCATGGCTGGTAGGCTCGAAGGCAAGGTGACCATCGTCACCGGCGGCGCGAGCGGCATTGGCGAGGCCACCGCCCGCCTCTTCGCATCCCACGGCGCACACGCCGTCGTCATCGCCGACATCCAGGACGCCCTCGGCGAACAGGTGGCCGCCTCGATCGGGGCTGAGGTTTGCACCTTCGCACGCTGCGACGTCACCGACGAAGGCCAAGTCGAGGCCCTCGTCCGGTCAACGGTGCAGGCCCACGGGCGCCTCGACGTCATGTTCTGCAATGCCGGGATGGTGAGCCCCTCCGACCAGAAGATCCTCGACCTGGAGCTCTCCCGGTTCGATCGGCTGATGGCGCTCAACGTGTGGGGCGTGGCGGCGTGCGTGAAGCACGCGGCGCGGGCGATGGTCGAGGGGCGCATGAGGGGCAGCATCCTGTGCACGGGCAGCGCCTCGGGGAGCTGCGGCGGGGTGCGGCGGACGGACTACTACGTGTCGAAGCACGCGGTGGTGGGGCTGGTGAGGTCGGCGAGCGTCCAGCTCGGGGCGCACGGGATCAAGGTGAACTGCGAGTCGCCGTACGGGGTGGCGACGCCGCTCACGAGCGCCGCGCTCGGGGGATGAGCGCGGAGAAGGTGGAGAGCTACTATGAGCCGGCCATGGTGTTGAAGGGCGGAGGGATGCTGAAGGTCGGAGACGTGGCGGAGGCGGCGTTGTTCCTGGCGTCGGACGAGTCGCCATTCATCACCGGGCACGATTTGGTCGTGGACGGCGGATACCTACTCCGGCGTTAATTTTCTTAATTATCTCGAATCGACTTTATCTTATGACATAAAATTCGACCTAAAATATTTTCAACTTCTCACATATGCATCATCACTCGATTTGCTTCACATGAAGATTGAGAAGATGAAGCGTGATGAAATTTTATAGCAAGGTCAGACTCAAAGGTCAAGACGCTTGATATTTAAACCAAAGTCTGAGAAATTGAACTCCATCGAGACTTCCATCTTTTTTGCAAAAAATTAATAATTTGAAAATCATTTTCCTAAAATTGATTGTTTGTGTTATTTGAAATAATTAGTTGATTATAAAAATGTTTTATTACCGGTAATGATTCATGTCTAAACATTTTTTAGGGTAAAGAAAATACTATTAAGTTGTTTAATTTGAAAAACGATGTAAATAATTATTTTTAGAAAAAAATTCCACATCATTTTCTTTCCGCGAAATAAACACACCCTACATTTTTTTTTCCAATTAACAAAATTTTTCTAGGTGAAATCGCCCTTTCTTCGAGGAGAAAGAGTAGCATAGAATCAATAGAAAAATAAATAATCGAAATTGATTAATAATACTAAAATGAAAAAGTTGTTCGATAATATATATAAATAACACTGTCTACTTGCAATTAAAAAGTTATAAGCAGATCATTGATGATCTTCACTGTAATAATGAAACGTCGCCAACCACCATCAACGAGATCACTTTCTATGGTGATAATCGGTTATACAGATTTCACTAATCCAACTTGCACGGAGACTTATATAATCAACGGATCGGGATGGACTCGATTTACAAGCAACCCGTTCCGGTTAGAAAAGAGAGAGGGAGGGAGGGAGGGAGGGAGTAGGCGGGGCCGAACGGCGCAATCACGACGGAGACGTCGCCGTCGCGGAGGCCCGCCCTGCGAATCAGGGGACCCGCCGTCCCCATCCCGCCGTCCCTTTCTCATCCGCTGCAAAAGAAAGAACAACTAGTGGTGGGCCCCACGACCCCCGTACTCTTTTCCCCGTCCGGCCCCACCCCTCGATTAGCCAATCGGATTCGAGATCGTCCGCCACGTGCGCCGGAGAACCGGGCCCCTGTCCCCGGGCCCCACGAAGTTGCAGATTCCACGGTATCGTCTCCTTTGGAAACGATGCCCGTGACCGCGGGGTCGCCCCAATGCGGGACGTCGGGACGCCGTCGTTTTTCGCGTGTACGGCGTGGATTTTCGCCGCGAATTTTTATGCGAAACCTCTTCGATACGCTCCGCTGAAAATCAGTCGCTAAGGAAATACGCATCCTAATGTACGTTACACGCCGTGGGATTGATATGTACACTCCATCGATGATTTCGGTTCATCGCATCGTGCTTGTCGAAAAAGACATGTTAAAAGTGGGGAGATAAACCCATTTACAGCCTCTCCAATTCGTCCAATTTTATAAAAGGGGACTTTACGTGGTCCATGCCGAGTGCAGGAGGTTTGAAAAACTTCATTTATGTAAGAAATCATATATTTTTTTGTCGGGGATCGCCCATTGCGTCTCGAGACAAAGCAACACGTGATTACATCTTTATAATACTCACCGATTGAGATTCCAAACAACTTCACCGGTATGATCGCTCGGTCGCCGTGCGAACGTGTACGCCTCCGATCACAGCAGAGGCTAAACAAAACCCTACTGGCGAGAGGGAAGATTCATTTCGGGTGTTAAATGCGCAACCCTCAAAAGGCCTCCCCAAAAAACAAAAAAAAGGTTAATCGACATGATTAAGACCTTTACAGGTCTAAAACCACTAACCCCTCCCCCGAATAATTAATTAATCCTTTTCCTTCTAGAAAATGCTCACGTCTAAAAGCTACCTCTATTAGTCCTAGTCTAAAAAGTCCCTCGACCCCACAAAATTAAAGGAGGAGAGCAACAGCCAATTATGCTTTAATCATCTGCGCTGATGATTTTAATTATATCTCAAATTAAGATTTCCCAACTTCCCCCATGAAATTTAAAAATACTCTCTTCAGTGAAGTGAACCACCTAAAGCCTCGGACCTTTTCTAAGGTTCAAGAGATGGAACCCATTTGAAAAGGACGCGCCCTCATCATCTCGACAGATCTAAGGAAGTTCCTCTGATACCAGACGGCCATCGGACAGAGAGGACAACCGATACAAACTCCCGAGCGTCACGGGATCCTCTCGTGCACGATTGTATCATGTCAGACGGCATATGGGCCTATTCACGTATCGGAACGTCACACGATTGAGCTTGCGAACAAACTTTGCTTTCAATACAAGTGTAATTGCATGGCAGAAGACGGGGGTCGACAACTACTAACATGACTTCCGGCTCGGAAAAGGGTAAAAAACTACTGCAGAGTGCAGAGTACAGGATCAGATCTGCATTGAGCGCTAACGATGAAGTTGATTGGTTATTTATGGTCATAATTCACAAGAGTCCAGTTTCATCGAAGAAACAAGCCTAAAGATACCGATAGTTCCTTAGTACGGCCAGGGCCAGAAGGCTTGATCTTCGGGAGCGAATCCGAAATGGCACGAGCTTGTGGATAGGATGGGGTAATCGTCTCGAGTCTCTTCTAGCTTCGGGAAGACGCACAGATGCTGCAGGTTCTCATTCCGCGTGTCGTCCTCGTCTTGGGACGAATCCGAGAGGTCGGGTTCGAAGGCGTAGGAAGAATCACCGTGCTCCCTCAGCGGAGAATAGCCACCGTTTGGACTGTCGGAATCCGATATCTCGCTCTTGCCGGGACAGACATCTTCCTGTTTAAAGGGTACCGTCGAAATTCTCTCTTCTTCGCCCTTGGAGCAGGAGACGGGATTCTCCGGTGGTCCAGGAGATGATGCGTTGGACAATTTGGAATTTTGCGTTCCTCTTGCTTTGATAAGAAGCTTGTCCGTAAGGACAAGAACCTGCAGACAGACATCTTGACCATATCAGCATATTCAAAGCAAAATATACATTAAAGAATGCTCGGACTTCCTCTTCATTTCTCAACAATCCCTGCCTCATTCGACTAGAATAGTGGGATTTCGATAATAACTGGCAATTGATTAGTCGAACGTTTCGGTGTAATTTTCACCTCGGTTTTGAGCTTATCGTTTTCCTTGAGAAGGCCGTCGCAGTCGGCCTTGAGGCTGTTATAGCTGGCTTGCAGATCTTCGTATTCCTTCTCCAATTGCTTGGTCTTCCATCGGGCCCGGCGGTTCTGGAACCATATCGCGACTTGCCGGGGCTGCAAACCGAGGTCCTTGGCGAGCTGGATCTTCCTCTCCGGCTCGAGCTTGTTCTCCAGCTCGAAGTTCTTCTCGAGGAAATGGACCTGCTCGGTCGTCAGCCTCCTCTTCTTCTCGGGTTGATGGAGATAATCGTCCAGCTCTTCCTCCCCGATTTCATGGGGATCAAACGCTTGGAAGAAGGAATTTTTCGACACGTTTGCCCCGCTAGCATCCTCAAAGCTCACCATGGATCTCGATCCTGAACCACAGAACACCCAGCAATGAAACACCCGGGAAATGCTCCCTTCTTAGACAAGTAAATTCTTCCTATAAGGCATAAATTGCTCGATCGAACAAAAAACTTCGCAGACTTCGAAAGCGATTTTAGTTTGTGGGAAATTCACATGGCCGTAAACTTAATCTCCGTGCAAGAATAGCCCATTAGAAGCACCTCAGAACAACAGATCTAGAAAAAGAATACCGAGAGTTGACTCATGCTGCTAAACGAATGGCCGATGAGCAGCCAGAAGAACGACAGTACCGACAGAAAGACGAGGGTTTGAGATCTGCGTTTTTGAAAGAGCATCTTTTCACGGGCGCATTGTAACCCTTCATTAAACAGTATTGACATGCATCGAACTCAAGACAATCTTTAATCATTCATCCTGCGACTTCTGTTGATCCCATCACACGTATCACGATTCAACCGGGTAAAGGATCTTTGCAGGAGAAAACTCTCCATCAAATCAACATGCTTGTCGATCTTTCTAACTAGATTCGGCAAGTCAACGCCGGCAAAAGATTTTGACCCAAGAAAAGAGAGCAAACGCCAACAAAAGTCACACAACACATACGCATATGTCAACGAACCCCCCCAGATCGTCCAATCACAAACATACCCAGTAAACATAAATATACACAGATTATGCACGAAGAAAGCGAGGCGCGTATAGCAAAGAGAGCACGGAAATTCATACCTACAGAAAAAGAAGACCCGTAAAAGAAAAAGGCGTCGGAAGAGGGAGAGACTCGCTGGTTCTGAAGCAAAGATGCGATCGCCGAACCCTCGCAACCACCACCGCCCGCCATGGGCGATCCCCCCCGCGCGTGCTCTTCTGGATCGGATTCTGGTCTCTAGCTCGATACCATCGACCGAAATGAAAAGAAGGGGGTCTGGAACCGGGAGAGATGAAGGACCTAAGACTTGTGGCGGAAGAAGCTGGTCATGATGATCTCGGTTATGTGGGACGTGTGCGAGCACCGGCAGGTCACACCCATCACTCAGAAGCGCAGAATTTTTTGGAGGGCCAAAGGAGGGAGAGTGTATCGACAAAGGAAGAGGTTCGCAAGCGAGGAAGAAGGTGTGGCCGATGGGGAGAGAGAGGCAGAGAGAGAGAAACAGAGAGAGAACAGAGATGACTGTTTTTCTCTGTTTCTCTCTGTGGTTTTATAGACTCTCAGAGCTGGGGGTGTTCTTGGAGTGGAAGATTATGATTCTAGACATAAAATTGATTATTAATTAATTGAGAAAGTTTTGGTAGAAAGTGCGATTATATGTTATTAGTGAGAATGTTTTTACCCGTTGGCAGAAAACAACGGCGGACAAGCGATGAATTTTATTAAGTTTTGTTTGTTTCACGGAATATGAATAATTTAAAAAATATTTTCGAAAAAATGATTATTTGTATCGCTCAAAATGACTAACCAATGAAAAATATTTTCATTGTCGATAATAATTTATATCTAAACATATTCATAAACAAGGAAAATATTTTTCGTTTTTTCATATTCATATGCTATTCAGGCAATTATATTTTGAAAATTATTTTCCAAATCATTAGTTGTTTTCCTCGGAGAAAAACGCGTCATAAATTAAAAAAATTTATCCTAAAATTCTCATCTTTACAATATATCAACATCTTTTATTAAGAACCACCCGCCTGGGTGGCGCTGCTGGCGGCGAGCTTCTCCCCCTAACGCAAGGGGAGGAGTTCGATTCCCGGGCGTCACGGGGTGACTTATCCGTGGCACGTGTGTGGTGGTAAAGCACGTGTCGCCCGTGGTTTACCACCGGCTGTAGGGGGCCGTGCATGGGTTCCCGAATACCAAAAAAAAAAAAAAACATCTTTTATTAAGAAATGTCAACCAACGATGATAGAAAAAAAAAAAAAAAGAAGAGAAAAAGAGTCATTTATTCGAAGCTGACATAAACTCAAGAGGGTGAATCAATCCTCCTCCTTTTTATTTTATTTTATTGGTTTTAGGGTATCGAGTTCCCCTTATTTTGAAGTCTATTTCGACTTTCAGGAATATAATTATATAATCCATAGATGACTAGGGTTTTAGTTTTATTTCAATTGATATAGTTTATCACATTTCAATTGTCATAGATAGCTTATACTTCGCATACATGAGCCTCCAATGATTTACCAGAAAAATTGATAAGTCGTGCAAGTGAGAAAAGCTTTCATGTTGATTATATATACTTGCAAATTCTATATCATCGACATGTGTCGGGAATGATACAGTCTTTTTATCATTTCAGCATCTAAAGTTTGACCTTTTGGCTGATGTTGAGCATCCTAGACCTATGGACATCAAAGGTCCTCACAAGAATATAAATCTTCATTTTTTTTTCCAGGTGAACTGTTCTTTTTCTACCTTGCCGGTAAACTATTTTTGTTTTCATTTAAAAGAAGATCAGAGGGAAGGCAGGTCTAAACTCAAGAAAAAGTGGCGAGATCGAAATAAAAATATATTCAACATGATGCCTATTGAGAGATAAAATAATAAGGAAAGACGGTGATCCAAGGTTTCAACTCCACGATCCAAGAAGGGAGAAAAACTGGGGAGTACAAGAGGCATGCAAGGTGAGATCAGCACAAAGTCCTGGAGCTTGCCATCCTGGACCGGAGAGCCAGTCAAATTGCGATTAACTCCTTTTTGACGTAAAAGGGTGGTGGTGATTTCCTTATTTTATTACTACGGACCGCAATAACCTGACGACGAAGGGATTACAATCCTTTACAAGATCACGTATTCTAATCGTGTCGTGAGTAAATTTTTGGCCAGCTTGAGCATCGGGCATTTGATACCTTGAGCGGCGAGATCTATTGGTTTTCGACACGTCCCAAAGGTTGTAATGACGAACCTGTAACTCTACGGTTAGATATGAGTCAAACAAACATTTTGTAGCTTTTGGTTGAGGGTTTGCTAGCTGGTGGCTCAAAACAAAATCTTATGTAAGTTTGTCATCTAGGATTGTAGAATATTAGTGGGAAAACGACACAAATGGTTATCGAACTTTAGCTAGATGTGTAATAGTATCTCTAAATTATTAATTTGTTCGATATAATCCTTGAACTTTAATTCAATGTGCAATGCCATCGATAAAATTTTAATTTATTCAATATGGTCTTCGAACATTTGGTATATATTCAATTTAGTCTTAGATTATATGAAGGAAAATTTATATTGGATATTTTCGTATAACTTAGGGATTAAAGTAAACATTTATGAAAAGTTCAATAATCACGTTGAACAAATAAGAAGTTTATGGATGACATTGAACATCGTGCTAAAATTCATGGATTGTTCAAAAGCAATACTACACATTTGAGCAAAGTTTATAGATCATTTATATAACTATCCTAATATTAGAATTGGAATCTCCTTATCACAAAAGAATATTTAAATGCTTTCTGTTATAAAAAGTAGCAAAACATATATGCACTAATTTACCGCCATTATCCTTTCTCTCTCCCTTCATTAGTTTGCTATTTCATTGTAACTCCTTAGCATTCGAGAAGTATCCGCTTTTTTCTTTTTCTTTTTTATAATTTTATTTTAGCACAACAACATTTAAACCTTTTCTCATATTATTTAGTAGATACAAATTTCTATAATTTATATGCATTCCAAAAGATAACAAAACATTTACGATAGTTGCTTTGCAGTTCGGTAATTTAATTTTAACGCTCACCTTTTCACAACTAACGATACATTAGAACGAATGTTGTCTTTATGCTAGCTAATGCAGTTCATGCTCCATTCTAATAATGCTTTCCTACAATGATCCGCACAACGTGCGTGTGAACATCTAAAAATACATCACTATAGGGCTTCCTCTAACCATTACTTCCAAATTCACCATCTAATGTTTAGAACAATAATTGGAGTTTGGATTCTCATTTTCAACTATGAAAAAGGAAGGATAAAATGGCAAATTAATGTTAGAATATTCAAATAATAAACCCATCCTTATTTATAAATTTGTGAACAGTTAATAGTGATTTCACGAAATTTCATATAAATACTTAGATTAGATATAAATACTTAGATTAGAAGATTTTGAATTTGAATTTTTTCAATTTTAAACTCTTGGAACGTTTGGGTCCCTCGATTGAAAAAATGTGAAAAAATGGAAAACCCAAGACCAGACGAAGAAGGAACACGTCCAATCAGTCGCGGTCGAAGATGAATGGGGTGGCGATCTACCGTCTACAGAGAGGATAGCGAGGGCGATGGCTGGTGACTCAGCCAATTGCAACAGGGTTAGCATGTGTTAATTATGATTAGAAAGACACTAATCTATTGCCCAAGTACGGTTTCCATATATTCTAATTCTCCTTCGAGGGCAACGAGGTTACCAACGAGTCAATGTGGTGAGATTTGATAGGTTTCCGCTGGGATCGACATTGACTTTTTCTCATGATGTCAAGATTGAGTTTTACTTCCCTTTCATTGGCTTGCAAATCCCCCAAAGAAAGGAAAATGTAAAGAACGATACTAACAAGGGGAATGTCTTGCCCTTGCCCCCCGTAATTATTAAATGGAAAGCGTAAAACGAACGAAATGAAGTGATGAAAATAAAGGGCTTGTTTGGTCCAACATGTGTTGCTTGCTCGCTCATATTTAAGTTGGGTTACTTTCGTCTCCATCCATCTCGTTTATGTTAAAAAGGTAAAATTGCCCTTCATTTTTCTATTGGAATTTAAAGTGATGGACTTCAAATTTATTATGTTCTCTTCTTTTTGGTTCTCTTTTTCTATATAGGAAACATAAAGTGGGTCTTATCGTGTATTCCATTGAGAGAATTGTAGGCCTATAGCACATGTTTCCTTGCCGAAAGTAGAATCACAATTACATCCTCAATGCGAATATTTAAAATTTCGATTAAATCACACCTCCGCATAAAATAAAAGGAACTTTAAAATGACAATTGATTTTGATTCGATTTAAATTAACAATGATTAATATCACCCACGAAACGTCTAGAAAAAAATATATTTTTTAAAGTATCTTGACGTGCATAGCTTTTTTACGTCATTGTTCTTATTATACTTTTAAATATTCTTATATCTTCTCACATGTTACGAGTAAAAGTATCTCGCTAATAGCCAAACAAATTCACCAACTCTTTGACTTAACAAGTGGGGATTTGATATTCTTTTAGATTAATCAACTTACAGATTCCCTGAGGTAGGGTGACAAGATTGCTATAAGAGCAATGATGCAAAAGAAGCTAGTTTTTATTTTTATTTTTCAATAGCATGAAGTTTAAATTTGAAGGAAACCCGTGATAGAAAAGCAACTACAATGAAGGAATGAAAACCCACGGGCAATTAGTAGGAATTCCCAAGTTTCAAAAGAATAAGACCTATTAAAATAGTTCATAAACCCATTTGTCAATCCATATATAAATGATCGAGTTATTATATGAATTAGTTATATGGAGTAAATGAGTTATAAATGAATTTACAATTTACTTAGATCCAACTTATTTGTATAACTCTCTTTTTATTTTCTCTCGTCCTTATTTGATTTTACCCTTACTCCGCACTCTCATCTCTGGGCATTAGTTTTTCTAAATTAGGTTAAATATAGTAGTATCTTAGCAATATGGGTTGGGATAGAGTATGCGTGAGATGTGGATTGGATGGGTCATTAGATTTATACTGCACGAAAAAATGTTAAAATGGGTTATATACATTCATTATCGTCGGATCATTTTTGATTTAATTTACTCGTTTGACGGGTCTAGCAAGAATTCGATGCTCTTGCCTTGCAAGTGCTGCGCTGCACACGCTGACCCACCTCTGTCCCTTTTAGGATGGCACCACCACGGTCCCCTCTCGGAATTTGGAGTCGGGACGAGAGATGAGGGCGCGATTCGAGCCCGAGGGCGGGGAGAGAACGTGTGTCGCAGCAAGAACCGAAAAAGCGAGGGAGAAAGAACAGAAGGGGATCGAAGGAGGATGGCACTTTGGTCATTGCGCGGTGAAGGCGATGTTCTGAACGATACTGGGAGCGACAGGTGGGCCTTGCGATAGAAATGCCAACTAAAATGTCGACCCGGGCGGGCTCCAACAGGTGAGGACCCGTTCGGGCCGGATCAACGTGACCGTGGGCCCCTCCCTCCCCCATTCCCCAGCCCGTCGTGTCAGAAGAAATTCGAGCTTATCCTTTCGGATTGAGGCTTGCAATTTCCCTACTTTCTTTCTTTCTTCTTCTTCTTATTATTATTATTATAATTTTTTTATAATCTGATACGTGCTTGTCGATTGGTGTCTTATCAAAGATGGATCGGATTTTGAGGTTGCCACGCACCTTTCAATCGATGTTCCGCTCCCTCTTGTCTACGTATCGCCCTTGTGGGGTGGCCGTTGCTCGATCGATGGACACCCCATTTTCCCACTATAAATGAATAGCGAGCACTTCTTATAACGGCCCCATCGCTCATTTGATAAGGATGAACAAAGTGCGAGACTTGACAGGCTCTCGATTATTTATTCTCGACCTCTTTCTATTTTAGATCGGATATATCATTAAAGTAACTTACAACGGTTATGTAATCAGTTTGGATATTCTATTTTTGCAATATTTCTATAGTGGATGCATGAGAAAATAACACGAATAATCCATGGATTTTGACCCAATATGAAATGCGGTCTCTGAATTGTTCAATGTGGCTCGCAGACTTTTGTTACACGTGTGACTTAATCTTTGAATTATTTGAAAATATTCGATGTTGTCATTTCGTTAATTCATGTTCAATGACAATATTGAATATTTTTGTATAGTTTAAGGACTAACTTGAATATGTATCAAAAGTTAAGGGAACATGTTAAATAAATTAAAATTTTAGGGATCACAATGTACATTGGGTTAAAGTTCAAAGATTATATTGAAAAAAATTAAAAATTTAAGGATTACGCATTATACATTGAAATAAAGTTGAGGGGCCATTCGTGTTGTTATCCTTAGATATATACATGCATATGACATGATGCATGTGTTTCGCTAGGAATCCGATCCAATTCCCGTGGCGTGCAAAATGGGCCTATTGACAAAAGCAAACGGGTGTTTGGGCTTGTCTATTGATCCATCATAGTAAGAAGCAAAAAGCCCAATATTCTTTTGGTCGGATAAGCCCATAATCGAAAAGGTTTATTATATATAAAGTACATTTTTTTTTCGGTCATATATGAAATAAGCTTTTAAGTTATTGTCTACTGTTGAAAGGAATTTTATGGGAAAAATAATCAAGAATTTCTTTTGCACCAATGCCGGAGGATATGAATATAAGTTGTAGTATCAAAGAGTGAATCTTTAGACGGATGTAAATCTCAAACTTACGCGATATTAGATTCTAGGATCGATTTGAATTTCCGAAAGTGATTATGATGCGATTTCATCCTACGACCTTTTACATATATTTTTGCAAATCTTAAATTTCTAAGTATAATAATATCTCATGAACTTCTAATGATTCAGGATTGAGATTACATTTTTTTTTTCCTTATTTCAAAGCAATTTCATTGCATCTCATTCCTTAAAATAAAAGTATCAATGCAGTAGGATAGGAATTTAAGTTGTTGTTTCGATGTATAAAAAAAAAAGGAATCTTTAGGCTGATGTCAATCTCAAACATACCTGATATATAAGTACAATCTTATCCACGAATCTCTCATCCAAACTTCATTCCCTCAGATACAAAGTATCAAAATCCCCTTCAAATTCACCCGTAAGTATCGTTCAGATTGGTTCGTGGATGTGCAGTCAATCTCGGACTCGTTCAACTTCACCGTCAACCCACAGAATCTCTCCTTTTCCGCACTCCCACTCCATCCCTCCCCTTCAAATCCGGGGCCACAGCGTCGACGCAGTCTCACTGAGCGGATATTTACTACCTTTTCGCACCACCCTTCTTCGCCAGGACGCCGGGACAGGCAGGAAGGAACGACGAGGGAGGTGAATTTTCCATCTCTGTTCTCTTTACGTTTCGTTCTCCAAGTGGGTTTCTCGGAAACTTCGGGACGGAGCTTTTGCCAGGGGAGTTACTGCTTTTCCCACTATTGGAAAGGTGGGCGGCACCATGATTTTCTTGATGGAGTTTGACACGGGGGAGTTGGTGGGTTTGTGATTCCACGATCTTCACCGGGCGTGCGAGGTTGATGTACTCGTGCCTGAAGTTCGTGACTGTAAATATCTCATTCTGTGCGCGACGCCTCTGAATTGTGAGTGGTAATTCCGCTTTGGCGTCTTTGGGTGGAATGCCTGTTTGTGTAGTCTTGATTAGGACTCTCTTGTACATTGATTTAAGTTGTCATTTTGTGGAGTTTTGAAAGAATTTAACAAACAGCGTTTGTTCTGGTCTTGAAGAAGTCTCACGATCCTATCTTCTTCCAAGTCATTCTGTGCCGAGCTCTCTGACGCTTTGGTACCGAAAAACGTAGTTCCTCGTCTCTGTGTGTGTCTGTGCATGTTTAAAATATGCAATTCTTTACTCCTAAATGGTGGTGGGTGCGTTATAAGAGATAATAGGGATCATCCTACTCTTGCTCTCAATTGCTTCTGATGATTCATGTTGTCTTGCAAAATATAATGCGCTTTTTATACATAATCTGGCCTTGCACAATTATTGTTTTTATAAACGTTTGCTTAAATTACTGAACTATGCATACTTGTTCTGTCTTTGATACTTCTATGAATGATCATTTTGGGGAGTTATTCGTCACATCTTTTTCCTTTCAGAGTTCTCTGGAGTGGTCTGTATCGTGTTTGATGTTGCGCCTCTTTGGCTGTCTCACAGAAATCTTCGTACTAGGGTCTACTCTAACGTGGATTGATTTACTTGATGTTGCAAAAGGTTTGCTGATATTGTGACTTATTATTATCTGCAGAAAAAGAAATGCACTTGCCTCTAATTTATCAGTGTATAGTCATCAATGTTTTTAACCCATTAGAGTAAGTATAGCCTTGATGAGTGAAGCAAAGTTAGATGTAACTTTCCTTACAAGAGGACAGGGATAAGGGATAAAGACTAACATTGTAATTGATCATTTGGCTTGGATTACTTGTTCACAAGTGCTGGCATATTTCTTGTTTCTTGATCTTTTGAACATTGTTTCTGGCTATGCATCGGCGGTAATTCTGATAAGGATTGAGTGCAGAATCCTTTTCTAGCCATTTAGGAAATATTTGTGACCTGAGTTGTAACGTCTATCCAAACTCCAAAAAGTGGTTCAAGTATTTCCTTTTTCTCGTCAAAATCCACTTTTTTGATGCTTACCTTAGTGTTCCTCTCGGTAGCTTCTCTATATAAAGCTCAGATATTAAAATGGATGTCAATTTATCAAAAGAAGATTAAATTGGTTGTACTGTTGATTTCCTTAGCTGCTCACTTCCATATCTATCACACTCATAAACAAAGTTGCACTATATGGTCTTTCAATGGGTCAGTGAATTAAATGCATACATATTCATTTTTCTCTAGTCATTTTTCCATCCATCTTATGCATAGTTACTGGTGGTAACTCTCTCTCTTTTCCTCCCTCCCTTGTATGTGTGCTTAGTGAGTTAGTCTTTTAATTGTCGCTTACATCTCTTTCATGTAGTGCAAACTTTTCATGTATTGTTGAATTGTCCAAATGTTATGGCATTCTTTCTCTGTGCCTTTGATTAATCTTCTTTCTCTTAATGATACCATACTCTCGTTGTGATTTAATTTGTTCGAGGGGTGTGAAATTTGGATCTTTTTCCTGCTTCAATTGTTTGTTATGATCTGCTTGGCATCAGATATATTACCTTTCCGTACTGGTTAGGACTTAGAAGTAATGGTACTATGAATACGATCTACTATTTGAACAGTATGAGCTGATCAGAGTAATTGGGTGCTGCTTTTTATGGACAATTCTTTTCTCTGACACGTTCCGGGATTCTTCCTCTTCCTCCTCTTCTTCTTCTTCTTGACATCTCATGTGTCCTCTGTTTATCTGAATTGGACTGGTCTTAGATCTAAACGTTTTTTCTTCTTTCTCTAATCTTGTGGATCCAGTTGAAAGACATATAAGATGGGTAACCTGTTCTGCTGCTGCGTTCAAGTTGACCAGTCCACAGTAGCTATTAAGGAAAGATTTGGTAAGTTTCAAGAAGTAATGGAACCAGGGTGCCACTGTCTTCCTTGGTTTCTCGGAAGTCAGCTCGCTGGCCATCTCTCACTCCGATTGCAGCAGTTGGATGTGAAATGTGAAACCAAGACCAAGGTTTGTTCAATTACGCAGATTTGCCCTGCAAGTTTATCAGTTCTATTGTGCAAACTTCTATCAACATATGGATTTCATTGCAGAGGATGTCGCGACGGTACACAAATGTGCCAGTGATTATTTTATTGGGAAATGAAAAATGTTTAAATCAGCACATCGACTTTTGAATATCCTATGCTAAAACCATTATGAGAACTACATTTTTGCAATTAAACAAGTTTTCGTGGATTTGGTGAGTTGTTTTAGCGAGGGTCTATCAATGCATTTTAAATAATTTGTGAATTTGGAGTTGGATGTTGATGAAGTTGTCATATTCCTTTTCTTGTTTCAGTTCTTTGATATGGCATCTTGTTACTCGTTACCAATTGACATGTCAATGATTGAATAGGTAATTAACCTCACGTGATATATTTCTCACAGGACAATGTTTTTGTCAATGTCGTTGCATCTGTGCAATACCGAGCCCTTGCAGGCAAAGCAAGTGATGCCTTTTACAAGCTCACCAACACAAGGAGTCAGATCCAGGCCTACGTGTTCGATGGTATTATTGGAATAAATTATGCAATTCTCATGTGCAAGTAACATACTTCAGTCCTTCAATTACTACTTTGAGTAAGCAACAACTATTGCATCCTTGTTTTTGTTTTCTCAATCATTGCAGTGATCAGAGCTAGTGTTCCAAAGCTGCAATTGGATGATGCTTTTGAACAGAAGAATGAAATTGCCAAGGCTGTCGAAGATGAACTTGAAAAGGTTGCCCACTCTAGACTTCTCGATATTATTATGAGAGTTAATCTGAACTAGAGTTCTCTATATTTTGCAGGCTATGTCTGCCTATGGATACGAGATTGTGCAAACTCTGATCGTTGACATTGAACCGGATGAACGAGTTAAGCGAGCTATGAATGAAATCAATGCTGGTAACTGCAAAGTTCTTGAAGCCCTTGAAATTTCAATTGCTGATTGATTCTAGATAAATTGTTCACATGGTAAAATTTCTAAATGGTTAGTGATACATGGCAACATGTAATCTGCAGCTCTAAGAGGCCATGTATCAATGGTTTAATTAAAACTCAGCATAGATACGATCTGTGGCCATTGTAAAGTTTCTCCTTTTTGAGCCAGTGCTACCATTTAGACAACTTAAAAAAGGAAATCTCATGCTTATGGAAGACAAGAGAACGGATTTGCATAAACCTCCACTATTGGAACATTTTTTCATCAGCATCAGACAAAATATTAGACTTTGTCCGGTGCTTAGGAGCTGCTTTAAGATACACCAGTACATATAAAAGTATATTTTGATCTGCATCAAATTCGAGTTTACTGCAAGTTTTGTTTTTATTTGTTACTCTTTGTCTCTAACAATTTCATCCTTTTCAGCTGCAAGACTGAGGGTTGCAGCAAATGAGAAGGCTGAGGCGGAGAAAATTCTGCAAATCAAGAAAGCTGAAGGCGAGGCTGAGTCCAAGTACCTTTCTGGTCTGGGTATTGCTCGCCAGCGTCAGGCCATTGTGGATGGTTTAAGAGATAGCGTGCTTGGCTTCTCAGAGAACGTTCCGGGAACAACCGCAAAAGATGTCATGGACATGGTTCTTGTGACTCAATACTTTGACACCATGAAGGAAATCGGTGCATCATCAAAATCTTCTGCCGTCTTCATTCCCCATGGTCCTGGGGCAATCCGTGATGTGGCCACCCAGATCCGTGATGGTCTTCTTCAAGCGTCGACACACTAGTGAATGTGCTAATATAAGTCTGGTATGGCCTCTAAATAATTGAGATATGAACTATTCTGTCTTAGCTAATGTAGATATTTGCTTCAGAGTGCTAGAAACTACAAGGTTTATAGGGTGATTTATGCTTTTGTATTTGGTTCTCATATCAGACGATTTGGTAATGTAAATATGCATCTTGATGAATGATCTACTTAAGAAGTTAGTTCTTCAATTTCCTTTTTTGGTCCAGTCAATAGCATAATATCTTAAACCTTACAGTCATCTGTTGCTCTGTAAAATGCTCCAACAGATAAGGTCCATTTTTTGTGCAAAGCCAATATATGCAATGCTATTGTCAGAAAATAATTTGTAATCAAGGTAGAAGTGCTTAAACTGGACTTTACTTCATCACTCTCGAGGAAGAAATTTTTCCTCTGAAGAGTCTTAATATGGTGGTTCACATTGTGTCCGGTGACAATGAGTCAGTTTGTGTCTGTAATGCTATGATTGTGCTCCCGCTCTCGCCCCCCTTCCGTCGTAACCTACTCCATTCATTGAGTGCATTTTCTTTCTTAAAGTTCCTTTTCTTGTGAAAATTTGGCAGGGGAAGATGAGACTAAATGGACTTGTTTTCGCCCTTCTGCAGTTTAAGGTCTAGTTTGCCACGGAAAGTAACAATGGACAGGGCAACTAAATTAAAGTCATTATTTCATGTTCTTGAGGATGCTTTTATTGTGACTGCATCTGAGACATATAACGTTTGGAGAACAACATCATTTAAGTGCATTCTCATGGCCACCCAAATTGAATTTAGGCGATACCCAGACCCCGAGAGTGAATGCTAAAACAGCTGTAATGACAATCCCCTTGTTCTCGTTAAGCATCTTCATTGCGCTCCTGAAGACGCTTCTTTCTTCTCCCCATTTCTTGATGATCTCGTCACTGTGGCAACAATTTCCGCTGGATTTTCTCCCTGTCGCTTCACTCTCAGGTGGCTTGGGGGCTTCGTCGTGGCTTTCTTTGTTCAAGTCTTGTTCATGGTGTTCGGTCTTCTCCTCCTCCGTCACGGTCGGCTCTCGCTTAGGCACCGTCACGGTGAGAATTCCATCGTTAATTCCTCCACTCGTCATCTGGATTTCCGAGTTCTCCGGAACTTTGAAGGTTTCTTCGAAGCGAATGTACTTGTTGTCTTTCACTTGTCTTTCTCCGCTGACCGTTACGTGATCCATGGAATCGGTCTCAATGTTGATGTCTTCTTTCTTGAAATCTATATTTTTTGTTTTTGAGTTAGAGAGGAAAATTAGATCAAAACCCAGCATCAGAGTAGACTTCGAGGGAAATTCCAACAGCTTAAGAGGATCATTTTAGATGCAATTTCTCAAATTCTTCTTCTACATTAATTACTTATGGGAGACAGATTAGAACATGAATTTCGTGACCTCCTCTTATTTTATACTTCTAATGTCGGAAGGAAGAGAGAAAACATTATAACACTCCCAAGATAATGTTACCGGGAACAGGTCGAAGAAAATTTCCAATTAAAGCGAACTCATCATATAGAGATATGATGTTTTACTGCACACAAAATGGTTAAAGAAATTGTTATATAGTTTTCGTACCAGGAAGATCGACAAGGAGGTAATGGCACTTCGAGTCCTCGTACCACCCGGAAGGAGGTTTGAACTGTTCGACTATACGGTCTTTGGAGCGCGTTCTGCTTGCAATACTCGCCATTTTTGGGGAAGCTTTTCAAGATTACCCCAAAAGTATTTAATGGTGCTACGCCTTGGTTTATTTATAGCAGGAGATTGCTGAGGGAAGATATATGCGAAGTGGTTCGGGATTGTTACTTTAAATTGTGTAGGATGCAAGGTAGATTTCCTTGTAAGATTAGGTGTTCTCTTATTCCAAACTTATTTTCGCAACCCTAGAGACAGAGGTGTCAAACTCAAGCAAAGGGTCGATTCTTTACTTTCCTTATGAAGAAGTCCAGGCGTGCATAAACTCGCATGGGGCTACCTTCGATCCCGCTTTACAGAATCAATAAAAAACAGAACGAAAATCAATGTGAACTTGAGTTGAATGTCTGTAATAATCCATGAATAGAACTGTGTACATACATAGTGCGAAATAAACATGAAGATGGATCCACGGAAGAAAGAACCGCCAAGAACATTGAAATTGGTTGTTGCACCGTCAATTAAGGAGCTTCGCCAAGTGTATTTTTATTTTTTTAAAACCTTTCTATCCTTTTTCTTTGACCAACTTTATTCTTTCTATCTGAAGATGAATTGCCTTGCAAAATTAAGGCAACACTTTGTTCTAGGCTAAAAGGGAATCTAAAAGTAATACAATATACACTTTTGACTTACATATATAGATAGAGATAGATGCTGCACTTTATCCCATCTCAACACATTCTTAGGCATTCACAGTGAATTTTGGGTAAAGTACAATTTATAATAAGATGTTTTTGTAAAATAATTTATGTCATTTTTTTTTACAAGAATGAAAATTATTATCTAAAAATGTTATATGTTTTGCGAAACAAATAGAGTGTAAATGGTTTAAATTTTCATGGGCTTTCCTTCGCACAAAGAAGAGATGAATGGTACGCCAATAATGATGGGCTTTCCTTGCACGCCCAAGATCGCCGGGCAAACGCTGTCCTCCGCTCCAACCCTCGTTCTTGCTCCTGCGGTGCATGCTCATGTCTCCAAACTAGACACACCCCTTGTTCTTGCTTACCGTTGTAATTCCTCGCGCGCTCAAGGAGGATCAATTCGTTTTGATTTTTGTCGATCCTTGTTCGATGGAGACGAAACCCGGAAGCGGGGAAAGGGAAGTCGAGAAAGGGTCGGAACAGGGGCCTTCTGAATCGGCGGATTCGTGCACTGACCGGAGAAGCGGCAAGAAATTGATGATCCAAGGATACCCCATCGAGGGGTTGTCGATTGCGGGCCACGAGACGTGCGTGATCTTGCCGTCCCTGAAGCTGGCCTTCGACATCGGCCGGTGCCCGCAACGCGCCATCTCTCAAGATTTCCTCTTCATCTCCCACGCTCACATGGATCACATCGTCAGTCCCTTCCTTCCTTTTCTTGAAAAGTCGGTTCTTTGAGAGAATTTACGTTGTGGGTTTCCTTTGAAGATAAGTGTCTCGGTCTCATGTCGTGTCGGCGTTTGTTCTCTATGCTGGGCAGTTGATGTGGAGTTATGTGATGGGAGTTTTTGCCATAGAATGCTCTGGCTCTACAATTAGCAGCCTTTGTATGCTCTTGGTGTGTTAAATGTTATGAGTAATTCTTACCAGAATGAAGTGGTGTTTGCAATACCGGAAAGTATTTGGAATGGTTGATGCCGAGAAGTCACTTGGGGAGTTTCGTAGTTGTTGTGCACTCAATTAATTTCCCAATCTGTCATCTTTAAAACATTCCTTGAACTTTACATGTTGTCTTTGTTTCCGAGACTACACCATTGTTCAAATTGTGGTGTGTTCTTATGGAAAATGGCTTTGTTATTTTGCCCGGGTGATCAGGGAGGAGTTGCCATGTATGTTGCAAGTCGTGGATTGTTTTCTTTGAAGCCTCCAACGGTAATAGTGCCAAAGTGTGTAAAAGAAGATGTTAAGAGACTTTTTGACGTTCACAGAAAGATGGACAATTCAGAACTGAGGCATAATCTAATCGGCATGGATGTCGGTAATGTCCATCTTTTACAGAGTTTTAGTTTTGAAAGAGATCCCTCTGCTGTTGTTCTCACTTCTCTCAGTATTGTATTACTCTAGATCATACGACCTATGCATGCAGGAGAAGAGATTTATATCAGGAGAGATGTTAAAGTACGAGCTTTTAGGACTTATCATGTCATACCAAGCCAGGTCAGGCTAAAATGCTACATGCTTTCTCCTCTCACTTTCATTTGAAATGCTTTCCCAGCCTTAAGGTAAATGAATCTTTCTTAATAATTTACAGGGTTATGTAGTTTACTCAGTGAAAGAGAAACTCAAGCAGGATTATATGGGCCTTCCTGGAAATAAGATTAGGGATCTCAAGCTATCTGGTGTGGAGGTCGGTTTTCCAATTTGATTGTTAGAATCATGCCCTTTGAGAGGATGTCCTTTCTCTTTTTATTCCTTGCAGGCTTTCTGTCGAACTTGTTGTCTTCAATTTAAAGCAATTGCAAGATAACTCTGCCTTTCCTTAGAAATTCGTGATCAATCTATTCTTCTCTCCTTTAATTTTTACCATATTACTTGTGTATTTCCATCTAAAACTACTTGAGGCTCTTACCTCTTTATGCATTCTCTGTTAAAAGTACTAGATAATGAATGTAAAACACATATTTGATATTTATTTTTCCCTGTCAAGTGTTTAATTTACCGGTTTTGTGATTATTTTTGTTAACTTACCCGTTGACTTTGGATGAATTGCCTGCCCAAGTTTAATTATCTGCCAGAAAGAAATTTCACTGACTTAAATGCTTTCAGATAAAAGCTGCAGTCGCCTTGTGGCTTGTAAGTTAATGCTGGAATCCATCATCGTAGTTAAGCATTTTGTCTTTAGACAGAGAAAAAGGCACCTTGTGTTGTTTATTGCTTTTGGATTTGTATTACTCCATTGGATGCTTTGCATTCTCTGTGACACGACAATAATTGTTGTTTTTTATTTCATCATCTCCTGTGTAGCTGCTTTGTTATTTCATCTCTGCTTCATTCTTGCTTTGCCAGATCACATACACCACAACGACACCTGAAGTTGCTTTTACTGGAGATACCACTTCTGATTTTATACATGATGAAAATAATGCTGATGTTTTGAGGGCAAAGATTCTTATTATGGAGGTAAAGTTCCCCTGTCACCCTCTATGGCCAAAAAAGACAGAGAGTTGTTCAAGGAAAGCTAGAGTTGTTGAGTTGGAGCACAACGTGAATCAATCTACCCTTATGTGATTCCCGTTGAAGCTGACTCTACAGCTTAATTCTTAGCAAGTTAGTATTTGCCTAGAGTTCACTCCCAGAAATATAGCCATCCCTGGCATTACCCCCACGTCTCTAGTGTGGAAACATGGGGATCAAAGAGGGTTTTCTTCTTCACCTTCTGATCTGCTTGCACATGGGATGAATTTCTTTTCTCTATTTAGAAACAAAGGAAAAAACTAAGCTGGGAGGAAAATTAAGAATAGTCACTGGCTATTATTCTGAATTTTCTAGGAGTGGAACTTGTATTAGGTAGCAAAGCATGCATTTGGTGCATTCCCGGAGAAGGTTGTTAAAGATAATGACTATCAGATTTGCATTTGTTAAGTTAAAAGTGGTTTAAATTTACCATTTGCTTAAGCAGGTAGACCATGAAACATAACACGGTGTGCGATCACTCATATGGATAGGCTTCAGTCTCTCCAGTGAAGACATTGCAACAAGGAACAACCTTAGCCATGTGGTCTCTTTTTTTTTTTAATTTTGAGATGTGAATTTCTTCTGAGGCTGCACACTTGAGTTTTATTCACTACTCAAGGGCTCATTTTAACTCTGTTCTGTCACCTTTTCTTATTTATTATCGATCTCTTTTCTATGATTGATGACTGAGCAGATTTTGGTTGCATTTACTTAAAACACGCATATGCAAAATGTCAGTATGCATAACCAATGATAGAAAAGTAAATGCTACTCTCAGTTAGAGTGTTTGACTAGGAGTAAGAGGACTTTGGGTAGCATAAGCTACCCTGTGGCATACGGCTTTGGATGTAACTGTGTTCTTGCACTGAAGTGATAGCAATCCAATAGTAATTCATTAGAGCATTTGAAGACAAACAAATGGAAGTGATGAATCTCGTTTCTTGTGCCTAATTAGCTGCCGGAGTGTGTTTAAGGGACGACATTTATAAGCTTCCAGGAAGAAGCACTGTGCTTAATGGGGTATGATTTGGCATCCATTTTGCTACTTCTACAGTCAGAATAAGGTCATTGTACCATACATGATATTTTTTATCTAGGTTCTCCTTAGAACAGATTTGATACGCTACTTGCTGATTAGCTTATCATGGTTTTGTTTTTAATTGGTTATTTTCTCTACTGCTATTTCATCATGCAGAGCACCTTTGTCGATGACAAGGTGACAGTAGAACATGCCAAGGAGTATGGGCATACTCATCTCTCTGAGGTAAGTTTCCAGATCTAGAGTGATTTCTCCTAAACTAACATTGCATTTTTGGTTGTGCCGCCTGATCACCCTACCTCTATGTTTGTTCAATTTTGGGGAACCCAGATTGTTGGCTGTGCAGATAGGTTTGCAAACAAAGCTATTCTTTTGATTCACTTTTCAGCCAGACATAAACGAGAGGTACAACATCTCTTTATTTTTAGTTGGCTTCAAATTTTGATATTTGGTCTTGTTGACAAATGCCTTTAGGGTATTGGTTAATTGGGCCTACTATACACTCTGGAGTTTGTGTTTTCCAGGACATTGTAAATGAGAAAGTGCATATGCATCAAAAGACATCATTTCCATGCTTTTTAGCAGAATCCACTTTTTATTTGTGCTTGTGTTGATTTAATCATACATCTTACTCTAGTCAGTAGTCATTGGAGCAATGAGGTGCAAGCGTTAAATACTTTGCTGTTGACAGGAAATTGAAGCGGCTATCGCTGCATTGGGTCCTCCTTTAGCTGGTCGAGTTTTTGCAATGACGGAAGGTTTCTGAATGGGAATAGCTCATTAGATCATATTTAAGTTGTAAAACTATGGAACATTTCTGGTACATTATAGTTCATGATGTTCTTTAGTGTTCATTGATGACCTTGAACATTCCGTGAAATATTGGACGACTTATTTTCAACAAGTCATTTCTTATGGGCTCCTAATCACGGTAATAAATATTTCCCTTGATTTTGCAATGTCTTTTTGATGATGTTGAGTGTAAGATTGCGCAGTGTGACACTTTTATTCTCTTTACTAAGTAAGCGTACTGTGCCTATGGCAATGTCAAGCACGCCGGTCTTTTTAGGAACTGTTTTCAAGTATTAGTTGTTTCTCCACCAATGGCTAAGTAGTCGGACATGCTGACCACATGCTCAACCAGGAACATGCTTTTTTTCCAACATGTTGTTGATTTGTAGTCATCTTAGGGAATGTCGAGAAATGCAGTTCCATTCATCGGGTGAGAGACGTGCAAACTTTTCTCTTACGAGTAATGGTGTTTCTTGTGAATCAGTAGATTCTCACATTTTAGTATCTCATAATTCCTGCCAAGGCAGCAGTTTCAGTTTATTCAGGTACTATCTTCATGCATAGCATGCAATGATATCATTTTCTTCGGGAGGTTGTGTCTAAAACAAGATGAATATGGATATTTCATGCATTTTTCATTGGGTCTAACTCTCGAGCCATTGAATGTTCGTGAGTTGAAGTTCAAACTTGAAACCACAGTCAAGCTCAAAAGGGTACCTTGGTTGGACACAACGTGAGTTGAAAGTTACAAAATTTAGGCACGATCACGCACAAAGGTCAAACTTGATTTTGATAAATGAACCAGGCTCGAGCGGGTGAGCATTCATAACCAAAGTCGAGCATGAAAGAATGAAATCTGATTAAGCTTAACTCTTGAGTACAAGACAGTTGAGTGTTTAGTCTAGTTGAGTTCAGGTGTCTAAGCAATATCCGTGGTTGTTCGACCGGCCTTGATAATGCTTGTAGCTGCAGCCATTGAAATTTTTTGACATGAACTGATAATGCGGATTCTAACAGCGGACGTTAGCAGGAGGAGATGATGCATATTACCCTAAAAGATTCAAATTAAATGTTTTAAGTCATTTTATACTGGAGATGATACGTATACCTAAACTTTACAAAGAAACGATGTGAAATAATTATTGAGTTGAGTTTGAGTCCGGAAACACTTAGCTGGTCAGTCTAATTGAATAACTACATTTTCTTTTATCTATTGAAAGTAATTTAGGAGTGCAAACGGGTCAAAACAGTTGGGATTTTCGGCCTGCTCAAACAAACGGGTCTTGACTTTTCTTGGCTCAGCCAACAGAAAAAAATGCTTGGACCGAGATTACTCGGTTCAGTCCATGCTGGTTTTGGGCTTCAGAGCAAATTTTATTTTTGGAAAAAATATTATTCATTATGGAATTTCAAAACTCTATCACACAATTATCAAACTACTAAAAAAAAGTTACCTCTAGTTCATAAGTTCCGTGTTGGCTCATTTGAAGCTTGAGAATCAATTTATTATTTTTATAATTTTCTTATAGGTTTATAAATAATGATTTAATAAACTTTAAAATGCTTAAATTTTACTTTTTCTAATTATAGATTCACACATTTGCATAATAATTTGCAACTTTTTTTAGGGTCATTCTATGAAAACCCCCAAATTGATATACAGGACAAATTTACCCTATATTAATTTTCGTTAAATTTTATAGGTAAGTTGTTGAGTTAGACGACACATGACAGTTGATGGGTTTTACTGTCCATTTATCATAGATGTACCAGTTTGTGGCTTTTCATCGTATTATTCCAATTTATTGAAACTAATAGAGGTAAATTTGTCATAAATGTATTAATTTGAGCTTTTAGTGGCCAAAATATTAGTTTGGGATTTTTTTAGAGTTAAAAAATTAGTTTAGGATAAATTTATCACAAGTTTATCAAATTGAGGTTTTTCGTGGTATTAATCAATTTTTTTTTTTTAAAATTATGTCAAAGTAAAGAATTTTTATTTATTGTTGGTGCGGTATTTCTTGTTTCCAAAAGGTAGTCAATTAAAAAGGAATATTTAAAAAAACAACAACTTAATATTATCGATCATATAACAAGGCTTTCCATCAAAATTGCAATAGGAACAACCCATGTGCAACGCACGTGTTCCAAATAGTAGTTATTCTAAAGTACATCATAAGAAAAAATACGAAGTGTACTCGATACTTTTTTTTTTTAAGCCAAAGTACTTCATAGGTTAGATGATGAGATATTAAAGAGAGAAGGGTATTTGATTGGTGAGGAAAGAAAGATATTTTGAGAGAGAGCTACTTCAACGGTCAACTTGAGAGAGATATCTTGAGTAGTGGAGAAAAGTTGAAAACACCCCCTATGGTGAGCATTGGTCCATGGTCAATCCTGAACCGACCTTGGACTGGCCCAACCCAACCGATCCTAATATGGTTTTCAGAGAGACTAGGTCGGTCCTTGATTCTTAGACCTCTGGACCCTACATTGTGCGGATTGATCCTTGATCCTACGAGTTTATGATTGGTCCGGGTTGGACCAACCTTTTACATAATATATAATATATAATATATAATATATTATATAATAATAACATATATTATATATTATATATTATATGCTTTTGTTTATTTTAAATTCTAGCTCCTAGAAACCCAACCCTAATTTGACAAAAAGAAGAAGAAAAGAAACTCCTCACTTGTCTTGACCTTGCTTGCTTGACTGCTCACCGCTTGCATCGGGGCTTGCCTCTCTTTGCTTGTCTCATCGCTCGCCTCTGGTCACTCGCCTTGATGCTCGTCTCTATTCACTCGCCTTGCCGCTTGCCTAGTGTGTTCGTTTTTATGGTTTGTTACTTTTTGCAAGTGTAATTTTCTATTATTATCTTATCTTGTATTTATGTTTGATATATATTGGTGGTCATTATTTGGTTGCTCAATGTTGTATTGTTGATGGATATTTAATTTTTAAATAGCATGCTTGTCCTTTCTAGGAAAAATAGAAAATGAATTAAAATAATCAGTTGATTCCAAATTGACCTTGAAATCGGATCGGATCCATAGGTCGGTCTGGTTCTCAGTCCCAGACTCCTCCTTAGTCCTAAAAATTGGAAACTAACACTATGCGGATTGATCCCTGGATTAGGTGTTGGACCGGCTCAATCCAAACCATGCTCACTCCTACCTCCTTGGAAACACCACCCAAGCATTATAGTATAATTGGGTATTTGTGTATAAAATGACATATATATGAAATCAAATCTCTGCGTACACTTCATACAAAACAATGTCATTATATTGTTCTAATTAACACTGGAAGGATAAATAAATAAAAATTATCCACAGGGACAAAAAATTTCAATGGACGGCATTATTGCATGTGTAATATGGAACTGAGTACATTAATTTCCAAATTTGTGAGCCTCTGGTTTCTTTTTCTTAATGACGAGCAAATGCGTACACGGCTTTCATGTACGTAAGAAATTGAACACTTTGGTCGATTTGGCAAAATTGTAGTTTTGTAGTTGTCTCTTTGAGTTCTTTCATTATGAAATAATTTGAAAATGTTTCGCTTGTTTTTGTTTTGCTTTATACTGGGTACCACTCACTTTGATCATTGTGTAGTTATGCATTTTTCCTCATCGTGGTTGCTTGTCTTGTGACTATCTCCATCTTGTGAAATCTAATGACCTTAGACCAATGTCTTGCGCCTCTCCCATGGTGTAAGTCTATCGTCACTTTGTCTTTCTGGGTTCTGCTGTGCTTGCCAATGAGTTGGTGCAGCATGATGGCGGTGTTACTTATGTATGTAATATTCCCAGTGCTCTGGAAGAATCTCCTCATTGATGTTGTCTTTGTGCAGGCAATAGTCTAGAAGGAAGCGCAAGATGAAATCAAAATCTTCATGTGTAGACTTTCAGACTTTGAGATTATGAGAAGCTTATATTGTAGTTTGATATGAGAGCTGCGTGAAGATAAAATGTGGAAGAAAGGAAAATGCATGGCTTCTATATTAGTGTCTAGATAAATTGAGTGCTGTCCTACTATTGCTAGTTGGGCTCAATAGGTGCATCTTTTAGATAGATATTGATATTTTAGTTTCATGCTTCGCAGCCAATTGGTTTATTATAATCGCATAACTACTTTTTTTATGTGTTCTCTTATGCAGCCATTTGGTCAAGATCAATGTTATTGTCAAGATTTTTTGGCAAAGCACTTTTGGATGCTGCTAAAACAGAGTCTTTTGCTAGGACCACTGCTGCTACGTCTGTAGCTACATTTGGGACAGGACAAAACCCTCTTGAGGCATTCTTTGAGGCAGATAGAAATTCAGAGAACGACACTCCTGTTGTCTACGCACATTGGTGGTTTTACCTATTCGGTTTTTAGCATTATCGGTTACCTTATTTTATTTTTGTTGCCATTGCTTTTGTAGAGCTGGATTCTTAGGATATCTAGTGTATAGTGGGGATCTGCAATTTTAGTTTCTCCATAGATTGGTGTCTCTTTGTGGAAGCTTTTTAATAGGTTTTGTCACAAATTTCCAAAGTACGCCAATGATGGGTTGGCTAATTTTAGAGTGTGCCTTGATATTATTCCACACAAATGCTTTGAACTTTAGTTTAGTGTTTTTGAATATCAAATTTTTGTTAGTGCTTTTTATTGACATTGTTGTTTTGCCATCGTTGTTTTGCAGTCGACGATGCCGCTACTGTTTAGACTTCGACAATGAGCAGCCCGTGTGTTGACGAGCCTCCATGGAAAAGAGTCCTGCATGTCGATGATGCTATTGCTGTTCAATTTTGTTTATTTTGTATTCTCTTTGATGAATGACAAGCTTGTTTATTATTATTGCGTTCATTTTAGTTTTGTTTAAATAAAAATGAAAAAAAGAAGAAGAACATGTTGGACCCTAGAACCTGTGACAGGGTAGAATCTAGGTTCCAGGTTCCGACGGGTAGGTTCCAGATTCCAAAAATTGAGGAACCTGTACCCGAGGGTAGGTTCCAGATTCCAAGCAGAACTTGTAAGGAACCTAGAACCGTTGACCCCTAGTGGTAGCTACGAAGAAGTTGAAAAAGATGCAGTAACAAGAGAGAAAGAGAAAGCAGAAAATTTGAGTTTGTATAGTAGTCCGATTTACATCAAGCTGGCATCGGATGTCGATTCGTGTTTCAATTGAGTTGAAATTTTGTTAGCTTGTTGGTGACGCAATCTTTTCGAATTTGGAGGGTTTGATTTTTATTTGAAGCTCCATACATCAGGTTTTTCGTGGATTGATCAAAACTTGCATTTTTATTAGATTTATTTTTGATCTTTTGTCAAATTTATGCATATTGCCAAGAATGATGTTCTTGACATCTTTCCTGCCATGTACCTCTAGTATTTATTATAGAGGAACTTTGTTTACCCAATTTTATTGACAGTGAAGATTTTTGGGTGGACTTTGGTCCCATGATTTTTTTATCTCCTCACACCGAGGAGGTTTTTCAAGTAAAAAAATCGCCTTGTGTTTGCGTGCTTGATATTTATTTTGCTCTACTATATTGGTTCATATTAAGTTTATACAAGAGGGAAGATTATTTTATTCCGTTTGCGTTAATCCAATATTGTTCGGGTTGTTACTATTCTAACATCAAAGTGGTATCAGAGTTTTGGTTATTGCTTGATTTTTCTGCCTTGTGTTAAACAATGGAAATGAATACGAGTTAAATGGTTATATTGAATGGTTCGAATTATCATATTTGGAAAGGAAAGATGAAAGATCTTTTATATGTGAATGATTATTATTTGCGCGTATTTACTAAAGAAAAACTGGAGACTAAAACTGATGCTAAATGGTATATATTTTATCATCAAGTGTGTGGTTATATTAGGCAGTGGGTGGATAATAATATTTTGAACTATATCATTGAGGAAACAGATGCACGCAGTTTGTGGGATAAGCTCGAACGTGTACATGCTCGAAAAACTAGGAATGATAAGTTATTTCTAATAAAACAGATGATGGCTTTGAGATATCAAGATGGTACTCATTTGACTAATCGTTTAAATTCTTTTGAAGAAATTATCAATCAGTTAGTTGCGATGGGAATCAACTTTGATGATGAGATACAAGCGCTATAGGTGCTTGGTACTCTGTCGGACTAATGGGATACGTTTCGAACATCTTTGTCTAATTTTTCCTTGAATGGTACAATTTCCATGGATTTAGCCAAGAGTAGTGTTTTGAATGAAGAGATGAGAAGAAAGACACAAGGATCATCCCTTTCACATTATGATACCTTGGTTGTTGAGAAAAATGGAAGAAGTGAGTCTCAAGGTCCAAAAAATAGAGATAAAATTAGAGGCAAATATGATAAATTTGCTTATTTTGAGTGCCATTATTGCCATTAGAAGGGACGTATTTAGAAATTTTACGGTCAATTCAAAAGGGAGAAACATAAAGAGAAAGGTAAAGAGAAGAGAAGTGATAATAACAGCGATGTCAATAGTGTTGCTGCACTTAGAGAAGACTTTTTCATTATCTTTGAAGGTGATGCAGTGAATCTTTTATGTCATGAAAACAATTAGGTAATTGATAGTGGTGCATCTATTCATGCTACATCTTGTAGGGATTTCTTTATATCATACAGGTTAGGTGACTTTGAATCTGTGAAGATGGGAAATAATGGGCTAGCCAAATTTGTAGGCATTGGTGATGTGTTCCTTGAGACTAGCAATGATACGAGGTTAGTATTGAATAATGTTAATTATATACCCGATATTCGTTAGAATTTGATTTCCATAAGCAAATTGGATGATGAGGGGTATTGCAGCGCCTTCAGTGATGGTCGATGGAAGCTCACTAAAGGTTTTCCAATTGTGGCTAGAGATAAAAAATATCCTTCATTGTTTATTATACAAGCAAAGTTGTCCACAGACAAAATAAATGCAGTAGACAGTGAAGAGAAAGCTGAGTTATGGCACAAGAGGCTTAGTCACATCAGTGAGAAAGATTTGTCTTGGTCAAGAAGAAACTTCTTTCAGGTATAAAAAGTTCGGTACCGAAGAGGTGTGCTCACCGTTTAGCAGGAAAATAAAATAGAGTTGCATTCAAAAGCTTTCCTCTTTCAAGGTAGTTAAATATACATGATTTAATACATTTTGCTGTTTGTGGTCATATGAAGATAAAATCACTTGGTGGCTCTCTTTATTTTGTTACTTTTATAGATGATTATTTAAGGAAAATATGGATTTATTCCTTGAAAACTAAAGATTAATTTCTAGATGCTTTTAATCAGTTTCAGGCTTCGGTTGAGAGATAGATTGGAAAAAAATTGAAATGCACTATAACCGATAATGAAGGAAAGTGTATTGGACCTTTTGATGGATATTGCAAACAACATGGCATTCCACATTAAAAGATACCTTCCAAGATGCCTCAGTTAAATGGTTGAGCTGAGAAAATGAATAGGACATTAGTCGAAAGGGTAAGACGTTTACTTTCACAGTTGAAACTACCTGGATCCTTTTGGGTGAGCCTTTAAGTACAGTTGCACATATATTAAGAGCGCACATGATAACCATTCTATTTTTGTTTCAAAATTATTTTTTTTATTCCATACTTGTTTCTGGAATAGAAATTCGTTGGTAAAATTATTTCATTTATTTATTTTTGGAATAAAATTCTACTCCAGAAATAGGTTTGGAATAGAAATTAGAAGTTTTTTTTTTTTTTACTTTTCTATTTTTGGAATAGAATGAGAAATAAAAACTATTATCATTATTTGTCCTCGCTATTAGTCGGTTGCTCATCCGTTGTCACTGGCCGTCGTTTGCCGATCATTGTTGCCACTCTTTGCTGCCGATCGTCGCTCCCTGCCGTCACCGGTCGTCGCCCCCGACTTCGGTCGCTGCTGCTGTCGGTGATTGGCATCAAATGAATTTCTATTTCGGGAATAGAAATTTTGTATTGTTATCAAACACGTATTTTTGCTTAGAAACTCATCCGAGAATAAAAATAGAAAAATCTATTTCTTTTCCAGAAATCAATTTCTGGCTAGAATAATTATCATTTATGCCCCAAATCTTACTTTATGCGTTTCTCTAGAGTTTGATGTTTCTAATTATTTGCGTGTCTTTGGGTGTAAGGCATTCGTGCATATCCCCACAGATGAGAGATTTAAACTTGATATGAAAACATGACAATGCATATTTATTGGCTATGGATAGGACATGTTTGGCTACAAATTTTATGATTCAGTTGAGAAGAAAATTATAAGAAGTAGAGATGTTGTGTTTACGGAAGATTAAACAATACAGGATATTGAGAAAATCAGAGATGATTTCGGCACCTTAGGTTAGTGATGATTTAGTTGACTTGGATCCTGTTCCTCTCACACATATTCTTGCATAGGTTGATGAGGAGTAGCAAGAAGTGAATATTCCAGATAATGAACATGTCCTTGAACATGTTGAAACAGATGATATTGTTCCTGAACTAGAAGCTCCATTAGATGCTCCACTGGATATTAGTGAATGTTCTAGATAATGAACATGTCCCTGAACATGTTGAAACATATGATATTGTTCCTGAACTAGAAGCTCCATTAGATGCTCCACCGGATATTCTAATTCGGAGATACCATCGACTTTCTACTAGATATTGTGAAGATGAGTATGTATTATTGAATAATGTGGGTGAACTAGAGTGCTATGCAGAAGCAATAGAAGATGAGTGCAAAAATAGATGGCTTGATGCCATGTAGGATGAAATGCATTCACTTTATGATAATGATTCTTTTGAATTGGTGAAGTTTCCTAAAGGCAAAAGAGCTTCAAAGAACACGTGGGTATACAGGTTGAAGTAAGACGAACATACTTCACAACCGCGATATTAAGTTAGATTAGTTGTTAAGAGATTCGATCAAAGAAAGGGTATTGATTCTGATGATATATTTTCTCTAGTGGTGAAAATGTCTTCTTGTGTGGTACTAGGCTTGGTAGCTAGCCTAGCTTTGGAGATTGAGCAAATGGATGTCAAGACAATAGTCTTACATAGTGACTTGGAGGAAGAGATATATATGGAACAACCAAAGGGTTTCAAAGTGAAAGGGAAAGAGGACTATGTGTGCAAACTGAAGAAGAGTCTATGGCCTAACGCAAGCACCGAGATAGTGATATAAAAAGTTTATGTCAGTTATGATGGAAGATGGTTATAAGAAGACTTCGTCATATAACTGTGTGTTTGTCCAATTTTTTTTTTTTTTTAATGATGACGTTATCATTCTCTTTCTTTATGTTGATGATATGCTGATTGTTGGCAGAAATGCTTCACGAATTGAGTTGTTGAAGAAACAATCGAGCAAGTCTTTTGCCATGAAAGACTTAGGCTTAGGCGCAGTGAAGCAAATTCTTGGCATTAGAATTATCTCGGATAATGATGCTAGGAAGTTGTTGTTGCCGTAAGAGAAGTATATCAAGAAGATTCTTCAGAAATTTTACATGGACAAGGCTAAAGTGGTTAGTACTTCTCTTGCTGCCCACTTTAAGTTAAATGCAAAGCAAAATCCTATGACTGATAAAGAGAAGAAAGACATGAAAATTGTTCTATATGCTTTAGTTGTAGGAAGCTTGATGTATGTGATGGTATGTATACCTTTAGACTTAGCACATGCAATTGGCATTGTTAGTTGTTATTTGTCAAATTTAGGTAGAGAGCATTAGAATGCAGTAAAGTGGATCACAAGGTGTCTTCCAGGAACTTCTAATTTGAAACTCAGTTTCGGTATTGGGAAACTTGAATTAGTTGAATACACATATTTTGACTTGGCAAGAGATATTGATACTTGCAAATTTTCTTTTGGTTATTTATTTCTTTTGCTGATGGTGTTGTGTCATGGAAGTCAAGATTACAAAAGTGTGTTGCACTTTCTACAACATGAGCTGAATTTATTGCAGCGACCGAGGCTAGTAAAGAGATGCTATGGCCAAACAAGTTTTTGGAAGAAGTCGGGTTCAAGCAAAAGAGGTATGCATTATTTTGTGACAATCAAAGCATGATTCATCTTGGTAAAAATTCATCTTTTCATTTTAGATTGAAATACATTGATGTTATTTATCATTAGATTAGGGACGTTCTAGACGAGAAGTTGTTGGAACATGGAAAAATTCATTCGGACCATAATGGTTCCGATATGATGATGAAGACTTTACCAAGAAAGAAGCTTGAACATTGCCTATTGGTAGCGGCGATGATTAATCCCTCCACATTGTTGTGAGGGAGACATTTGTTAGTTGGGTTCACTCCCATGTGGAGGAAGCTCAATGAATAGCAAGCCCAAAATGGCTTGAGGTTATATGATAAGTTATATAGAGAAATAGGGTTTCTCATTATCTTCTAAGTGATAGCGGCAAAAAAGTTAGAAAAGATGCAGTAACAAGAGAAAAAGAGAAAACAGAAAATCTAGAGTTTGATGATCAGTCTGATTTACATCAAGTTGACATTGAAGGTTGATTCGTGGTCCTATTGAGTTGAAATTTTGTCAATCTGTTCATGGCACACTCTTTTTAAATCTGGATGGTTTGATTTTCGTTTGAAACTCGTACACTAGGTTTTTCATAGATTGATCAAAACTTACGTTTTTAGTCAGATTTATCCTTGATCTCTTGCAAAATTTATGTGTTTTGTCAAAAATGATGTTATTGAGGTTTTTGCTGTTATGTACCTCTAGTATTTACTAGAGAAGAACTTTGTTCACCTGATTGTGTTGATAGTGAAGATTTTTGGATGGACTCCGGGCCCATGGTTTTTTTTATCTCCTCACACTGAGGAGGTTTTCCATATAAAAAAAAAATCGTTTTTGTTTGTGTCTTTCATATTTATTTTGCTCTATTATATTGGTTCCTATTAAGTTTACATAAGAGAGGAGATTATTCTATTCTGATACGTTAATCCGATATTATTTTGATTGTTACTATTCTCCCATCAAAACTTATAACTAAATTGGCACATATGCAATGAGTTTAAATTTTTTGTTTTTGGTATTTTTTCCCTTTATGATAAAATGTACACATTGTACGATACCGTCTAGTGTCCAAATTACTATGTTAAAAAAACGACAATTGGGCTAATTTTTCCACAGTGGTTGAAGACATGTTCAAGCCATAACGCTTGCAGATGTGGGTGCAACATGTTCCAATCTAGTAGGTGACGATGTGAATCGCAACTTCTTTATGGAAAAAAAAAAAAGACAGAACGACAAGAGGTTCGGTCATATGTAGTGGACGGAGAATGTGTTCCTTGGGATGAAATTAATTAATTGTCACTATTGCCTAAGTATCTCGATAAGGGGCTGACTTGGACCCAACCCAATACTTGCTGTCATCTCCACGGTATTTTATATACTATGGTTAATTTCATTTCTGTTTGTAGTGAGAGAGAGAGAGAGAGAGAGAGAGAGAGAGAGGTAAAAAAATCATCGAATATTATAAATCAGAACATTACGGTTGCACTCACGTCACAGTGTTGACAGTATGTATCTCTCTAAAAATGGGTAAGTTTTTATTTTAAAAGAAACTGTAATCTTCATTTTTTATATTTATAAAAATTCCGCTTATTTGTGAAAACAGCAAATTTCATGAGAGCCCTCCCTAAAAAAGACCCTTGAAGGACATGTACATGGATCATATTTTTAATAATATGTACGTACATAATATTTCTTTGGCAATTAAGGCATACAACAGGAATTGTCAACAAGTATCGACCTAGCTTAGAGAAAGCGTTGTTATATAATATATAGGAGAATTATTAGCATCGTTTCACTGCATTTTTTGATCTATAAGAAGTTAAGTAATATGTGGTTGAACTCATTAAGATAGTTGACTCACCAAAAGAAAACACCAGATCCATGCCCCACATGTGTATTTAACACTGCGACCAAACGCGAAATAAGGTGTCTAGGTACCGCATCATGTGCTTCATCTGACTGAAATTTGACTTTGACGTATAATATTCTAAGTACTTCCTGCGCTCTATTTTGAATTCTGGAGATAATACCTATACGCAACGAGGTATTTTTAAATTGAGGAAGCTGACTAGTTCATCTATAGCGATTTTTTTTTTAATCCTACACTGAGATTTTTCTTTCCCTGTTCTTGATGTATAAAGTCTTCCTTTTGATTATGAGTAGATGGTGACTCGAATATTCTATTTATGTTCGGCGGTGTCACAAAATTTAGTCTCATTTCTTTTATTTTCTAAACCGAGTTTTACTTTACCCCAAGTTATTGCCGTCTAAGTTGTCACTTGCATGCATATAAAAAGGGGAAATAATTGGAAACTATACCCTCTTACAAGGAAATGACGAAATATTTCAAATAAAAAGTCATATGCTAACAAGGTCGGGTTAATGTTAACCATGTTAGCATCCTATCTTCGAAGGGTGTTTCCAACCTACGAGGGCCGCCTGCGGTAGTCTGGTTTACCCAAAGCCCTGTTAGGCCACATTCCTTATTTTAATATCCTGGTGTCTGGACGTCTTACACCCCCAAATCCCATCCAGATTTTTCTTCTCCGGTGAGTAGGAGTAAGGAAGACAGCAGAGAGTCCTACCCCTCAGGGTTCTTTCCGTCATTTCTTCCTTAAGCCTTTTAAAGATCTACTCAGATTCAAAACTATACAATCTTACAACAAAAGGACGAATTATTTCAATTATTTTAGATCGAAGACTAGAGAGAATCAAGTACATATAGGTATAGTTTAGGGTTTAGCGCCGATTGTTGAACAAGCGTATAGGTTATCCATCTCTCATGGAGTCCAACTGCATATGGAAGGTCTTCTTGGTGAAGCTAAATTACAGAACAAGGTTCAGATGTATAATCACATTCTTGCAAGCTGGAAAGCATCAACGTTACGTGATGCGAATGAGAGAGAGAGAGAGAGAGAGAGAGAGAGAGAGAGAGAGAGAGAGAGGGAGGGAGGGAGGGACCGAATCTCAGTTGTGTGAAGAAGCTAAAATTGTAATGTATATTATAGCCGATATTCAAATGCTTGATCGGAATCGTTGACTAACTCGATTTGAATAAGCTCAACTTGACTTCTGCAACCTCAGAATCTATGAAAAAGTCATCGAAACTTTCGTGAGATTTATTTAGGATGCAAATTAACCTAATTAATCTCTAATCCGGTGCAATTGGACCGCACGATATCTAAGCCTTTGTCTTCTTGTGTTACATTCTGAATTTGGGGACATGATTGGCTCGAAACCCATTTCTTAAACATGACTCCTTGAGAAGAAATAATTATATAATAAGAGGGTAGATTAGATCAAATAAAAATGGATAAGGGTAATGCTCTTTTGAGATGTGAAAGCTTCTTATCGCTGGACTAAGAATTAAAAAGAATACACGAATGATGTTTGGAAGCCGCGACAAGAAAGATGCATGTACAAAGCGTTGACCATTTTGAGGTCTTCCATGCTGATCTATTTATTGTCACTTGATTGAAATCTGCCAATAATTTCTGTAATACAAAGGTTTTTTTAAGTCGCGCGAATGTTATATGGCATGTGGCAATGCCGATTCATCACCGTTGAATTTGATCCTGTGCGAGTATAATAGAAGTAGACAAGTCGTCTTCATCTATGTGGAATCGCAACTATAATCCTCGAAGATGACGGATTTCTTTTTCAACTGGGCTAACTTTTTTTCCTTGTTTTTCTTTCTGTGTTACTAAATCAGGAAGATCGCATTTTACCTAATCTTGGACTATTCTCCAGGCGTACTTGGCTAAGGAAATGAGGTGTTCTCAAATCCTATTTCAATTCAACCAAGTAAATATGTATAGTAATGGTAGGTATGTGAAGACCGATTCAGAAAATTAATGTATGGTTATCTGATGTGTGAGATATATAGTAAGAGAATTTTCACAGTAGGTGATTCATATTTAAACCCAGTAAGAATCTCTAATGCTACTATATATAACCGTTTTTTTAATCTTTGTAGCATTTTTCTCATAAGTATCGAGAAACACTTGATAATGATTTAAGACATATAAGCGTTGGGGCAAATGATACTATAATAAAGCTAAAGAAATGAATGGCACGTCGCATAGTGTTTATAAAGTACCGTTTGCATAGAGATAATCCGTGATTTTGATGTTATATTGAAGGATTTTATCTAAACGAGTTCAGTTATAATTCGGAGGAGTTTTACATGTTCATAAAGTCTATCCATATGATAAGGACACTAAAAAAGAATCATAGGATGACTAGTTGCCGATTATGTCGCTACTAAATCTTGACCTTATTTCCTGATCATGAAATTTACTCTAGTGGACCTTGAATGGAGAAAGTTAGTGCCGATTATGTCGCTACTAAATCTTGGCCTCATTTCCTGATCATGAAATTTACTCTAGTGGACCTTGAATGGAGAAAGTTAGATGAAGAGAGAGAGAATAATCATTCTTCCAGATCTGCTCAGCCAAACTGACCGGCATGTGCGCGTCCGGTCCAAGTCTTGTTTCGCTCTGAAACCTTTTTCCACATACATCATCAATTGTTGGCCCAAGCACGCACGACAACTGCGTCGAGGATGCCAAGGATAGTTGCGCCCTTGTCTCTTGCGAAAAAGTCATGAATTCTGGCTAGAGTTTGCCCATGTCCCTGAATAATATTCTCTTATGAAATCTGCTCTATCCCTAGGTTCCATGCACTTCTGCTCTTTTCCACTAGCAGGCGTTTCTTAACGCTGATATGTTTCTAATCACCAAAACCATACAAGATTAGTCGTGTCAAAATATCGAGTAAACATTTCATATAAAGCATTCTTACTTAGGTTAAATTTAAGAATACCCGAGGGCTATAGGTTCAATGGACATACAGAAGCACCTTTTCTATTTCACTGGTTAAAGGATCGAACTCGAAAGTTCAAGCATTCAGGTGAACATAATTATCAAGCCCTCCAAACCACATAAAAGATCAAGGCATGGCGGTCTAACTCTAGCCAAATCCTTCGGTCACTTCCACCTTTACGTAATTCTCGCGGTAGAAACTTCAATAGAAACCGTTCAATGGGAGAACATGCTATGACTTAGAGCTAGTAAGAAGTTCTATGATGATGACGCAAAGAAGGGTTTCGATAAGAATCGTTCAATCGATGAACAAGATGTGTCTTGGAACTAGTAATATTTCTAAGGCCGCGATCGGCGAAAATCGGATCAATCCGTCAATATGTGCGACCCCTTTAGCTTGGCTAGGCTGGCTTATTCTGATGGACGCGGAATGGAGAATGTTCAATTCCTTGTATTATCCTTAAAGATAGGCACATGCTCGTCTGGAATACTCCAGATGAGACCCATTGGTGACATTATCAAAATTGCCTCAGCAAGAAAACATTGGAAATCCAATGGGACCACTAATGGGAAAATAATGTATATATTTCTTTGAATATAGAAGTTGTCTAAAATAGTTAGCATCCATTATCAGTCAATTTCTTTCTTTCTTTTTGTTGGTCCCAATATAGCAGTCAATGTCCAATGTCTTATGATTGTCACAGTTCTAGCTAGGGTTATTCCTCCCTAGCGAAATTTCGTAGCGTCTTGTTGTTTTTAAAAGTATTTAGATATTAAAATCACGCCTTATTCTAATGCTTAAATTTCTAGAGCATTTGACTATACTCCCACAAGATTTTTACAGATCGAACTTATGATCATCTATATCTCAAGAAGGTAACAAACATTAGGGGCGAGCATGATTTCAGGGTAGAACCTAGAACTTGAGAACCCAATCGGCAAGAACTTATAGGTTCCAGGTTTCAAGGTATGCAAGATAGATTCCAGATTTCAAAAAATGAGGAACTTGTTCTGATGTGTAAATTCCAGATTTTTAGTTGAAGAACTTGGAACTTGAAACCTGGAACCTAAAACCCGAATAAGTTTTAATATTTTTCTTGATTCATGTCTTTACACGATCTTACAATATTCTATATCGTTCAATGATAAGTATATACTCTAGAAGCACTAATTTGAGCTTCCATTTTATTACCTAGACTTTTACTTTATTAATGTTCATATTTTCCGCATGTCTTTATGGTTAGTGAATTGTAGCAACATGCAGTAATCATTAAAGTTTTTATTCACTGCAACCATTAAATTAATAATATAGGTGGAACCTCGTAGACCTTGGAACTGACCCTGGAACTTGTGACAGGGTAGGTTCCAAGGTTTAGGGTATACGGGAAAGATTTCAGATTTCAAAAAATGATAAATCTATTCTAATGGGTAGGTTCCAGATTTTAGGTGGAACCTATATGGAATCTGAAATCGTCCACTCCTAACAAACACTATGCTATATACATCGTTGCACTCGAATAGATATTTTGTTTGCGAACAATTCCGCACAAAGTTGCTTTCGCCAGTTTATCGCTTATAGACATAATTCATATGTTTCTAATATCGTGTTAATTAGCATATCAAAATGAACTAAGATTACAAAAACATATGCTAGGATAATTTTTCTGTCGACTGATATCATCATCCGTGGCTTTCCCACATCTAGACATTAACTAGTTACTTATCGTTCCAAACTTACTAAACTGAAAAAAAAAATAAAAATTGAACGCATGAGCAATGGATCACGCAATCAATCTTGGCTATTGGAAGAATTTAAAAGATAATATAAAGTTCCCTAAGTCTAAGCGGACCTGCCCATATGAAGACTTGCACCCGATGTATCTTATCGATTTTTATGGAGTTAAAATGATAGGTTAGATTCTGAAGAAACGCTAAATTATATTCCTATATTGGCCGATGACTTTGCCATGAAGGACGGGTCAGCATAACTGGATCGGGATGCCTCTGCGCCTGATCGGAGCTCGATCCATTTTTCTTTTTTTTTTCTGAGAAACACAGTTTTAATATACAAGTCAATGCGAAGGTCGACAAAGCTGAGTACCCACGTATCGTACCCTCGTTTGACCCTTATCATATTGAATTCCATGAAATGAAACGGCCTGCCCCTTCGGATTAAACTACGGACTTTGTAGGTGTCGCCATTATAGTAAGTTTCGGTCCCCAGAAGGGAAAATGTAGAACGGTGGAAGACCGTGGACCGCGGACCCCCCCTTCCCAAAAAGGAAAAAAAGAAAAGCCTAAAGACACACATGAATTTGAGTAGTTCTTTTCGAATACTAAGCCCCTAAAATAGACATTTACGTATGTTCATATGAAAAATCAATGTCAACCATCTTCGTGGAACTTGAATCCCGACTATCAGCTTTATGAAGCGCATGGTGCAAGGCAAAATTGATATGGTATTTATTTCGCATGAATTAAAAAGGATGCACGCGTACCGATTCCTTTTTTTTTTCCTCTTCATGTGTTGCCACATAAGAATCAATGAATTTGTCTCATGTGCGGCATTTACAAAGGAAATTGGACAGCATGAAAAGATAATATTGTTGTTAAAGAGAGGGAAAATACAATGTTGAAAAAGAAAGGGAGGACTTATGACTTTTGCAATGTAAGAAACTTCAACGATGTTGTCTCGACATTAGGTGGGGTCCGATCTCTGCGGCTGGAAGCTCCCTACCTCTCTCTCTCTCTCTCTCTCTCTGACATGTTATCTCAAACGTTGAAGTTGAATTCTTCCAATTGTTTACAACAATAACTGAAAATATATTTAAAACAAGATTATTTATTAAAACCCAGTAGTATTTCTTTGAGTACAATTGGACGGGAGTTGTTGACATTTCCGTGTGTTGGGGGGGGTGCGTGCTGATGATGCAAGAGGGCAAGAGTTGAAACTCTTCTCTTCTCATTTCTGGGCTTGTAGTCAAATTCTGCAGGCCATATATATACACAAAGAAGAAGGGGAACGTGCTTTACCTGGGATGCTCTTGTTGATTTTATAGTCGAACCTAAAGAGGAAAACGCAGAAGAAGGAGAAGAAGAAGAAGGAGATAGAACGAGCAGGTATGGAGGATGGTTTTGAAAGGTCTGGTCATGGAGGTGTTGATGTTGTCAAGGAAGAGAAGAGAGTTGATGATGAAAATTCTGATCATCATGATGGTGGCGGACAGTATAGCCGAGAAGTGGTGCTTGTTCAAGAGGTATGAAATCATGTCCCTTCCTCTCACTATTTCTTCAATTTAATTACAACAAATATTCCTTGGTTTTACTATCTCCGATCTGAATTTCTTTCCTGAATCTCATTAAATGCTTGTGTATTTCGTAAAGATAATTCTAATTTTTTCCATTCGTAGTCAAGAGAGTTCATTCTTTTAAGAACTTGATCCTTTTCAAGTGAATCGCTTCTTCTTTTTTGACGTCTTGTCTTCAAGAATGAACCACCACCTATCCGGTATTGGAGATCTCGTGCTTTGTTCGTTTGTATCCTTCACCTATTTTTAATTTTCATCTTTAGGTCAAAAATAAAATGCCACCAAAAGAAAGCGAAAATTCAAAGCCATCTTCTCCGAACCAGATGATCTCGTCCCCGAGAAGAAAGGTATGTAAAGAAGTAGAATTTTGCACCGTGCCTGTTCTCTCGATGTTACCTAATAAAATTCACATGAAAAGAAGTATCTTCCCAATATTTGCATAAAAGTATAGATCTCAATAGTGTGTGCAAGCACGAACTTATAAAGATATTTCAAATTCAAGATATGCAGCTTTGCACTTCCAGAAGTGATGTATATTCTTGATTATCGTTAAGGATTAGTGATGGATTCCTATCATTCGTTTTTATAGTTCCCCTATAAGAGTTTAGTTAACAATTAAATAAAGTTCGACTTGTATAATCTGGAAACTTTTTTCTCGTATAATCCATAACCATAAAACCTGATATCAGAAATATTATGCTACAAATAGATGGGATTGATAAAAAACGCAGATGGAGATTGAATAAGGGTAGATGCAGACGTGTTTATCTTATGCATTGAACGACTAAAAATGAGAGAGAATTTAATGCATGATATTTCATAATTCAAAATGTGCCGCAGAGATCATTGACTTGGATCTCTCATGTATTGAAGATTCGGTCAATATCATTGATCAGTTAATGCTGACCATACTTGCCTGATAAAAATGACGGCTAATGACTTTGATCGCTAGTTGATTCTGTTCACCCCCTAATACAGACAAAATGCTCCGCAACTAGACGATTGCACTTTGGACACCACAGAACATTGATCCAATATCGGTCAATAATTTCGTAATTGAGCTATAGCTGATTGTGAAGTTTTTATATGGTTTCTGGATATTATTATCACCCGATAATCGTTTTGATTTATCTGTATTTACTCTTCGTCATTCATCAGTTATCTTTTTTAATATTCACTTGGTGCAGGAAGATCAACATCAGCTTGAATCTGCCAGAGCTGAAATGAGTCAAGTAAGAGAGGAGAACCAGAAACTGAAGATGTATTTGAATCAAATAATGAGAGACTATCGGACACTCCAGATGAAATTCTTCGATGCTGTCAAGCAAGAAGATGACAATAAGAAATCGGCCAATGCCACCAAGGGGAGTTGCCGAGAGATTGATCAGGAATCTGATGAACTTGTCTCTCTCAGCCTAGGAAGAGCAACGAGTGATTCGAAGAAATTATCATTAGAGGATAAGAATAAATCACTTGGCCAAGTGAAAGACAATACTAATGATCATAAGTTTGAAGAAGGGTTGGGCCTCGGACTGGACTACAAGTTGGAACTGTCGAAATCTGGAATGACAGAATTGTTGCCGAACCCGAGCCCGGATACGAGCATTGAAGAAGCAAAGGAGGAAGCTGGAGCGACATGGCCGCCAGGCAAAGTCCTAAAGACAATGAGAACCGGTGGTGATGATGAAGTCTCCCAGCAAAATCCTGCGAAAAAGGCTAGGGTTTCTGTGAGAGCCAGATGTGACACTCCAACGGTTAGTATCATTTAAATTAATTCATCTCAAGCATGTGGGAGGAGAAGAGAAGATAATGAATTTAGCTTGTCAAATGTGTAACATCTCTTTATTGAAGTCATTATTTAGCAACCTATTAATAGAAAAGCTTCCTAACCATTGCAGATGAACGATGGTTGTCAATGGAGAAAATATGGGCAAAAGATCGCGAAAGGAAATCCATGTCCTCGAGCATATTATCGTTGCACTGTTGCGCCATCCTGCCCAGTGAGAAAACAGGTATATGTGAATCCTTTAACCAGCTAGCCATATTGAATATAAGGAGATCTTTTCGCTCAATGATTCCAAATAATTCATTTAAATTGTCCCTTCTGATAGTACTCATATACCATAATTAACCTCACTCGATTGCGAATGTATACATTAGATGAACAACTTACATGAATCAGACACTTAATGGTCGCTTTACTAAGTTAAGAAGTCTTAATGTACCTAAAAGCGAAAATGCATCAGCCTATATATGACTACAATGGTATGAGTTATCATGCATGCATGTCCTTCAGTAGGCCAACCTACATATTAAGACGTGATTATACTAACTTAGATCATATTAAATTTTTGTGCTTTACACGACCTCACACAAATTAACTCTCTCATATCAAATTTAACACAACTCTCTCTCTCTCTCCCCCCACTCCCTAGCATTTTTCTCTGTGTCTCTGAATGACTGATCAAGCATGGCTTTAAATCTAGCTATAATCTATCAAGATCATTTCATAATCTTATATGAAACATAATCTATTATTTTCCCTATCCTTTCAATTATTTTTTCAACTCAATTTAAACTTAAATTATGGCCTAATCATTTAGGTTCAAAGATGTGCCGAGGATATGTCCATCTTGATCACCACCTACGAGGGCACGCACAACCACCCGCTTCCTATGTCAGCCACCGCCATGGCCTCCACCACCTCCGCGGCTGCCCACATGCTTCTATCCGGCTCATCGACCTCTCAAAACATTAGCAGTCACGGCTCATCGGGCCTCACCATGGCACCCATGGCTGCCAATCTCCAAGGCCTAAGCTTTTACCAATCGGAAGCTTCCAAAGCAAGATCGCCATTCTATTTGCCTACCACATCGTTTGCATCCTCATCCACACCAACCATCACTCTTGATCTCACGTCAAACCCACTATCATCTTCCTCATCATCCTCTCTGTTCAATAGGTTTCCTTCACAATACCCTTCAACAAGGTTCTCTTCCACAAGCCTAAGCTTTAACAATTCCCTCGAGTCTAGTGCCCTTCCCTTGCCTTGGGGGTCCTCAAATGGTGGCCTGATGAACTATAACACCTCTCAAGTCTTTAACAAGGACCAAGCCCTAGACGTTGCAAAGCAGGCTCAAGAAAGTTACAATCAGTCCTATATGCAAAAGAACATGTCGAGCCTTCCCCAACAAGCGCTACCGGAATCCATTGCTGCTGCCACAAAGGCGATCACTGCCGATCCGAGCTTCCAATCTGCTTTGGCGGCAGCTCTAAAGTCAATCATCGGTAATGGTGGAGGTGGAAATAGTAACCAGGGAGGCGTTGATCATTTCAGAAATTAGAAGGTGGGATCACTACTCGAGCCTTTAGCATTTTGTAGAGGACATTTGAATGCTTCGTGGCCTGCAACTTTTGAAGCTGCTTCTTAGTTTTCAACTCGTTGCCGTGGATTTTGTATACCTGAAAGAACACATTGATCCGCATTTCCTGTTGATAAAAGGAAACTTTAGTGATTATTCGAATCAAAATTTTGATTGTAGTGTGCAGCTCAACATATAAACAACAATGTTTAAAAAGTTGTGAGTGCATCGGAGAGATCGATGTGTATGATCAAATTTCTATCTACTTTGTCTTATAGATTCAGGCTATCCAGCTTGCGTTGTACATATTTTGCAATCCACGTCTTGTCCTGCATGATCTATAAAATGAATGCATACACTTACTTAAAAATAATTTTCCCCATCAATTATGATATACACGAAGCTAGAGGAAGTTTACCAATACATTTGCAGTCTATATTATTTGCACCACTAAAGTCAATATCTGACATATGCATTTTGTCGACCGAACCACAACCCAGCCTAGCTTACATAACTTAGGAAAATTGTGAGGTTTCTGTTACGTGTGAAACAAAACATAATCATAGGTCCATTTGTTTCACTGAGAAAAATATTTTTCATGAAAATCAATTTCAAGTAAAGTGGTTAGTTTTCATTTGTTTACTGATTTTAAGAAAAGTATTTTCTTCTTGCTAGGAGAGGAAATTTTTTGCCCAAATCTAAACTTAACGTTTTTGGTTCATGGAGAGTTTTTCATAAATCGATTAGTGTTTCGTCATTCAAACATCGGAAACTCAGTAAACAATTTTCCGAAAACAATTTTCCTTTAAATAAATGGACCCTGAGAATATTAAGGTTGGTTACAGAGGTTATAGATCAATATATGAAATAATATGATAGATCATAAGCGAATAACTATAGATATAATTCATATTCGACACCCAATGAGAGTTTATTGTGTTATATCTTAGCATAGAAGCTTTGTGGATTGGTTTTAATATACCTAGCATGATTCTTTATCTATTAATTTACTACGGTGTAAGGGACTTTCTATTATGTGAATGCATTGATTAAGAAGACACCATAGGCATGCTCACCTAATTACAGCTGATGTTAGGAAGAAAACAGATCAATTAAACCATCTTTATATCCCGTGATTATCGTGGGAATCGATGGAACTGCACAGCTATCGAGCCATTACTACTTTTTTACGGACTTGTAATCATTGCTTCGACAACGGCTGAGAAATTTACGGTCGAGACGCGTGGGAGTGTAATAAGATAAGCTTAGGGTTTGATTTTGAGATTAACCACATTTCTATAAGATGAGATAGACGTGTGAATGATAAGATATTAGGGTTATAATGTTCGTTTGGTTGAGAAGTCAATTTCAAAGATCTTAATCATATTGGAAAGAAGAAAAAGAGGGATCAGAGAAGAAAATGCGGGTGCATTCACTGTTCTTTCTACATTTACTAATTGTAATAGTTATCCTAATTGATTATCTCGTGGGCGTCTCGTAGCGACGAATCTAATGATCTGTGTAAATATTCAATCCTCATTAATCATTGCTCATTTTTGTAATTTCATTTCCTCATTCATCGCATTAATGCGAATATTCAATATCAACATCGGTCGGCAAGAAAAGTGTGGTTGGATCTCAGAAGGTTCTACGAAGCCAACGAACAAATCAAGAAGGGGGAAAAAGTGCATGCGATGACTCACGTGGCTTGTCGGCTATGTAGCACCAACACAGACACGCAACACGCGACACGCAATACGACACGACACGACACACCGACACGTCATTTATTAAAGATAGAGAATTCCGACACGTTCTGACACGTTATATATTAAAAATAAATACATAAATAAATAATAATAAAAAGAGCCTAAAATTAATTTACACTAAAAATATCAACATTTATTAATATCATTCATTATTTTAATTTGTTACAATAACACATAAAACTTAGAGGGAAAAAACATTATTTAAAGAAAAAATGCTAAAATGGTATTTTTAAATTTATTTATTTATCATATATAGCATTTTTTATTACTTCTGTCATGGTAAAAGACTTTTAAAAAAATTAAAACAATTCTAAAAAAAAATTGAGAAAAAAAGTAAAAAGAGGTAGGGTCGAGGCCGGGCACGCCGCCGCCCGCCCCCGTCGTGGCGTGCCCAGCCACCATTGGAGGGGGTGGGCAACCTCGCCGACCCTAGGCGGCGGAGGGAGGGCGACCCTCGCCGGTCTAGGCGAGGCCCAAGTGAGGCTCGCCTAGATTTGGTGACGCGTCGACTGGGGTCGGCGAGGATTGCCCAGATTTGGGCGACACCAACCCTCGCCTATGGCTGGCGAGCCTCCCCAGCCCCAAGTGAGGGCTGGTGACTCTCGATGGGCCCGAGCGAGGGCGCGGCGTCACCCAGGCCTCAGTCGAGGCATTGCCCAGATTTGGGCGAGCCTCGCTGGCTAGGGCTGGCCGGCGAGGGCCCCCCTGCCCCCTCTGCCGCCTATGGCTAGCGAGGTCGCCGGCCTTGTCCGACGGTGGCAGCGATAGCGGCGCTCAACCACTAGCCCTCCCTCTTTTTTTTTTTTTTTTTTTTTTTTTTTGTATATTTATATTTTAACCCCTCAAGTATTAGAAATTTTTAGAATTGACCCCGTGCGTGTCGAAATTCCGAACTCGCGTGTCGGAGAGAGTTGACCACGTGTCGTATTTTTCGACACTCGTTGACCACGTGTCAGAGTGTGTTGGGACGTATCAGAGCGTATCGGACATGTGTCGGAGTGTCGGACACGACACGAAGGCTCCCGAAGAGTGTTGGTGCTACATAGCTTGTCGGCTCATGATGTCCATATAGAAATAGACCTATCCATACAAAAAGTAATTTCTTTGCACATAATTTTCCATATGAGGAGGACCCCGATTAATTCACATGCCCTTTGATTTTGTCTTCTCCGTTTGGTACATATACTTAGAAAGTATTATGTGAGTTGGAAAAATTGTCCAAAAAGTCTTAAACTTATTATACGGCGGCCAATTTGAAATCCTAATCTTTTCAGTTTGGCCAATTTAGTTCTACATCTTTTGATAATTTTTCAATATAGTTTTTTTCATCCAATTTTAGCTGTACATCAATGCCTTTGTCAATTTTTGCAATTTTTTTAAAATAAATTCTCATTTTTTATCCTTTTCTTTTTCCCTTTTTTTTTTTTTTCTTATCACTCTCACCCGATCTCCGGCTACAAGCGAGAGCTTCGGGATCCTCTCCTCACCCAAACCTAGCGAGAGCCAGCCAAGGTGTTGAGGCTCTTGATTGTGACCGTCCACCTCTGCTGGCCATCTTCAAGACTTGGCGACAAGAAAAGGGAATTAGGAAAAAAGGGAAAAGGAAAAGGAAAGGAAAAAGAAGAAAGCAAAAAATTTAAAAAATTACAAATTTTTTTCACGTTAGAGTTGGTCGTACAACATAGGATGACTAGTGTTGATTAGACCGCCACATTAGCCATTTTCATTCAAAATTAGCTCGAATGATGATATTGGAAAATTGTAAAAAGATTTAGGGTTAAATTGACTAAATTAAAAAATTCATGATGGAATTGGTTGTCGTACAATAAGTTAAAAACCATTTGGATAGTTCTCCCTAGGTGGGTTGGTAGTGACTTGATCTACTGAGTTAATTGAGCCATTTCATTTTCTTTTTTCGGAGTGATCACAAGCATTTCGATGGATCTAGTGTTAGCCATAGACCGATGAGTCGCACCAACTTAGATGAAAACGAAATTGTTGACGCAAATAAGGGAAAGTTGAGTCAAATCGTTGACCTGGACGTACCATCATATATGCGAATTTCAGAAAATTAATGATATCATATTGCATATCTTTTCCATGGAAACAATATCTACCAAGTGCAACATAGATTTAAATTAATGAGACTATATGTAATTATTAGTGACCTTAATTCATTCAAATGTTTCGCTCATCGTCGCCAACACAGCTAGGATAGTATACATGCTTGTGATGGAAAATGGGGGGAAATTCTTCATTAGTCTTAAACTTAATATATGAATGCCAATTGAGTCATGAAACTTTCTAATTTTGCTAATTGAGTCCTAAAATTTTGCACGAAATTCCAATAGTGTTCACTTGACCAATTTTCGTTAGAAATCGCTGATGCGGCTGTGTGTCACATAGAATATTCGAGAATGACCAGACTGTCACGTCTTTTTACAACAAATAAAATGTAGAGAAAGTGCATCCAACTTTATTATATTTTGTGGAGAGTGGTACTATACATTGATCCAGAAACATTTTGTAAAGCTACACAATCGACCGAATATCTCCTAAGCTGAAGCAACTTTATAGGATGCTGAATTTGCACTGCTGATTGGAGTACCCTACCGAAGAAGTAACACTTCTACAGGAACTCAATCAAAACTGCAAGAATAAGTCATTGAGTATAGGCACTAGTCATTCGATCTGGGTCCAGCATGATCCTGTGAACTGTGAACTTGACCCGGGCGACCCCAGAAGTGACAACACGAATTTGCTGCTAAAGTAGCTGGTAGCTGAGCGGACGGAGGAATTGGCATTTCTGAAGAGTGTCCAGAAATACAAAGAACACCGGAACCATCTTGATCCCAATGCACCTCAACCATGACGCCTCTAGGATCCTCAGCAGATTCCGTTCTGGGAATCCCCGCAAATCGAGCTCCCACTGGGATCTGAACCAACTTGCAGTATAAGAACAAAGGGTTTTGTCAGGCTGATGAAGTAAGTCTCTAGTCAGTTTTCCACAAGTCGATTAGAACTTCAATAGACGGGCTAATACAGTATTCTAGGACAAATGGCATTAGGGAATGACTTCATTAACGGTGTAGCCTATACCGTATGGGATTTTCCTCGTAGTTAGTTTCTCACCTGGACTGAGGTTCCAGATGTCAAAATTGGCGTCATCAAGCTGCGTTCAGCTGCAGCATTTTCTAGCTCTGCCTGCTTTGCAATATTCAGGAAAACTTCCTCAAGTGTCGTCAAAACAAGCTGGACATCTGCTATGCTAAATTCTCCCTGTCTATCTTGGAACTCCGCAAAATTTTTTTGTTGAAAGCATCTAAACTGTGTTAGAAAAAGCGAAAAAGGAGTACTATGAGGAAAACAATCTTGATATCTCCATAGAGAAGCTCTTCACCAAAAACAATGTAAAAACTAGCATTTCAAAGATTGGCTGAATCTATACGGTAGTGATGGATTACACTTAATGATACAAAAGCTAAAAGTTATCAGTTGAATGACAGTGCGCCCCTGACAATCTTGGGCAGTTAATTTCTATTTTCAACCAAAAAAAAAAAAAAGAGTACAACAGGCGCAATTGGCAAACCATACTCTTGACTGAGGACCAGGAAAATCTTGCCACTGACAGTGCCGCATAAGATAGAATGGTGTTAACTTTCAAAGGAGGACCATGTCTAACTTTTCGGCGACAATACAATATCATGCATATGTCAAATGAGATAGAAGTTACAAGAACATCATCCTGCTTGACCAGGAAATGTAGCTGTTTAAACCTCACAGATCTTCCAAAGAATCTCCAGCCCTGTCTCCCAATTCTTTTCAACATTTAAAAAAGACAATTTTAGAAGCAGATTCGCAAGTTCCAATAACATAGAGGAAGTTAGGAGCATGAACTGATTTGATTGAAGCAGGGGAGAGCCCTTTTATATTTGCAAAGAGGGATAGATACTCTTCACCAGTCAAAAAATCCCAAATGATATCAAACTGCAATCGACAAGTTTCTAGGATAATTACCATACTGCCAAAGCTACCTAGCATAATTATGCTCCTTTTCTGTTTGAACTTGGATGCAAAGGTGACAATCACGGAGAAGAAAGGTTAACCTGAGGACAAACTCTAATGATTTTTCTGATGTTTGACATGCCAACCGAATTTCTGGTTGAGTAACCATGCATAAAAGCTGTTAACACAAGAGAGCAATATGACAGTATGCACCTAGTTATTGATACAAAATTTTTGTACGACACCAAAAGAACAAAGTCAAGTAAAAGTTATTACCATCTCCCCTAGTAACTGGGGTGATTGCCGTCAAACAATTTATTATTGTAGTCTTTCCAGCGCCATTGGGTCCAAGAAGACAAAACAGCTGATCTTTAGCAAATTTAACCCACAGCCCCTACGGATAATTTAAACATAACGGCGGTTACCCTATCCAAGCATAAAGCCAGTTACATGGGATACTTGTGGCCAGTGTCATACCTGTCATCTGATAAGTCGTACTGAAATGGTACGGCATAAGTTGAGCAATTATTAAAGGAAATAAGCACAGATAACTAGAAGTGCTTAGTTACCTTAATAGCATGGTAAGTGGATGTCCTTTTGCATTTACAGCAGTCGTATTGGCCAATCCGAAGATAAGTCTTCCCAAGGCCACGTATCTGTACTGCAACATTAGGATCAACTAAGCCTTCTTTTGCTTGTGCTTTCACAATACTTTCCTCTTCAAGGACATCTTCGTCATCCGGAGTAACATCCTCCAATGAGGGAACTGGACCAATGCAACTACAAATGCCACCCTCTGTCAAGACAGGAAAGGCTATGTCATAAAACAAGTATAAGGAGGAAGCATGCCTGTGTTGGAAAAAAACTTCTATGATGTTTTGAAGCTGATAAAACTTATCTAAGTTTTATTATGAAGAATCTTACATGAGAAGTCTACCCACTCTGACAAGTTCCAGACTAAATGCAAGGATGAAGACTTGATCAGACTCATGACTATTTTTCTTCCTTCAAGGCTTCAGTACGAACAAGATATATCAGGCTTTCTGATTGGAAATATCACCTACCATATTGGTTATCTTTATTGAAATCAATTTCGAAGCAGCAAATCATTTCTGAAGACAAGCTTATTTGGAAAGAATTTACTTATGGAAACCAAGATCCTAATTGTATGGGCGACTAGGATTGACGGACTTTCATCTCAATCTTTAAATGACTCGAGATCTCCTTGATTGATTCTGTCCAATGGGTTGATTCATTTGATAGAGAGCGTGAAAGAATTCCAAAGTCTGAAACTTCCGAATCACTTGTCCTTCATCATTTAGTGCTAAAACTTGTATTCGAAAGAGAGAAACTCCAGAGAGTGACTTTGTGAGAGCAGTAGAATCACCTCACTGAAAAGTCGAGATCACAAGGCTGTAACATTCTTTTCGATTCATAGTGGAAACTAGTTAGAAGGCTCTCAGCGTGGAGAGTGGACGTAGGTTTAATCTAAGCCAAACCACTATAAAATCTCGTTTCATTTTCTCTTCCCTGAACTCCTTTATTTTATTTACTGTGATATATCTCTATGCTTTGAAATAGTTATTAAAGTCTGAATCCTTCTGCAAAGTCTGTAGTTCATCAGACTCAGTTTAAAAGTAAAGCATTTTTACTGCATTTTATAAAAAGCTCTTTTCACACCTGTTCACCCCCCTCTAGGTGTTTATACTAGCCCTTTCAGCCTGCACATCAGAAATTTCAAACTTTACCTTCCATCTTGCTTCCACCTTTCCCTGTCCAAAGGGCAAGATTCAACAAATAAAGCATTGGCTTCCTCACAACAGATGCATTTGGGATTATATCATCAAAATGGATAGCCCGTATAAAGCACACAAAAAAGGTTGCTGTGAGCCATATATAGATGTCATTCTTTTAGACGGGAGTAGAAAAAAGAGGTGAATGTGCCTTAGTATGATGTAAGATGAGAAGAAAACAAAGCGAAAACTGCTCAGCAGATATTTAACTGACTGAGTGTTAATGTCAAAACTTTTAAGCCTCAGAGATACTACATACAATTGATATCACTCATTCTGTGTCACTTGGTGTGCATTTTGCATGCTCACTCCAGCTAATTCCAGGATCTTCAGAGGTGGAAGTTGCGTCAGAAAGCAGCACCAGAGCTTCAGCAAGGAGATTAGGTGGAAAGAGTGACCAGATGGTTCTGTAAGCATGACCAAACTTTTGACTGTAAGGAAATCCAAATGCAGGGACAATCTGCGAGAGCCAAAGGCGATGATTCTAAACAAAGCTATTCTGAATACAATATCAGTATATCGGATAGTGAGAATATCTTGCCTGAGTTAGAAAGCCGATAATAAATATAAAGAAACCCACAGTTGTGGACGAAGAGGCCTGGCTAATGAAGGCTGACAACATGAAGGCAAAGCCAATCTAGTATTAGAGAAGACAATGTCAAGATATGAGGCCATGTCCTTTCACTCTGTTGCCTCAAATAAATAGTGCAATATAATGTGGCATAAGACCCATCATACAATATTGAGTTGGAAGAGGAAGAACAACAGGAACACGATATTGAAGCTGTTATTCAAGAAAAAATCAAAATGAAACATTATCCAAAGAGGAGTATGAACAATGAAGAAAGAATGGTTATAATGGCCTCCCAAGTGAGCCATTCAAGCCAATATGCAGTACCATAAAGGCCCATCAATGTCATTGTCTGCAACAAACAAATAAATGAAAAGTGAAGGTGAAAGTTCTATAGGTGCAAAACAATGCTAAGATTCTGTAAGCCAATAGTGTTCAAAGGCACCTGGTGGAGTTTTAGCTCCTTTTCTGTGATCAAAGAACTGATCTGAATTACAAAGCTAAACATGGCAATTGCAAGGAAGAATGTTGGCCCTGCAATGGCAACTGCAGAGAAAAGCTCAACTTCAGGGTGTGCAAATTCCTTCAGCCCAACAGCCCAACGAAAGTTTGAATCCACAAAGTGAAATTTCAGGAGGCATAACAACGAACAGGTCCAATCTCTTCAAGCATAAAAGACTACACATTGAAGCAACGCAAGGATTGGATACCTCCAATAAGAGACCGTGCAATTCCCTGCTCAGCCGCAATCTGAATAGGTATATGAAACTTAAAAGAGGGATCCTCAAAGATAACTCGCTTTCTAACTGGAGTGGAGTTAGTTTGTACGCCATACTGGATGATGCTGGTGTTCGTTTCCGTGAATGCAAAGCTCCAGGGCATAGGATTACTATACAACCACGCATCCACTTTCTCAGTCGTTCCAAATGATAGAACCTTCAGATACACAAAATGCACAGTTCGTCATCTGATCATACAGCTTTTGTACTAAAACACGAATTCTCAATTTCAAAACAAGTATACATGATCACCAAATCGGGAAGGAGCAAATATTACTCAACATATCTTTCAAACCAATGCTCTTATTAGTCATTACATAACCATCTCTGCCAAGATTAGTTTTTTCTTCCCAGAATGTGTGCCAAAAACAGTTGTTTGTCAGAGGATGTGTATACACAGGAAAAAATAGTATACTCCCAATAAAATTTTTTTGGCAGACAGCCCAGAACATGGAATGATACTTATTCATTACCTTGCTTGAAGGGATTAGACGGCCAGGATTATTGGCCATGACGGCACTCACAATGCCCGCAATTCTTGCACTCTTATTTCCACTCCAAACAAAGTCAAAGCATGGGCGTCTCATGAAAAACTTGTCCTCACATGGAGGGATTGGAGGCATAACCAGGGTTTCAGGATCAAACTCATTCCTCAACATGGTCCCAGAGCGAAGGCGAGAGTCCCAAGCCTTCTTTATGCAGAAAAAGATGACGATGAAGAAGAGGGAAGATAAGAGCCTGAGGAAAGTTAACCTCTTGCTCCACCATGAGATCCACATGTTCTTCACGAGTGCCCAGAATTGCTGGTAAAACAGTGGCAACCCCGTTTGCACTACGTCCATTGACAACTTCTTTTCTTTTGTAAGTATTGATCTTTAAAGGGCGGGACTAATTTGTTTTGCTGTTCCAAGTGACAGCAACTACCTATAGCTGAGTTTCTTGGGAGGGTCTTTAAATTTTCAGGTTGATCCTCAACCTAGTACAGTGTACTGAAGCTAATGGTTTGATTCATTAAAACTGCTGATGTTGTCATCGAGTTTAAAACCTCGAGGCCGAAACCAGAGATTCCTGGAAAACTTTTTGATCCGTTGACCCTGGAAAATTTATAATTGCATTTGTGATTGTTACTAGTGGAAGAGAGTACATATTATACTTCAAGAAGAGAAGGTGGCATGGAGGTCTGCATTGGAATGAAGCCACGGTTTTGAATTTAGTGCCAATTCTGGCAGTTAAATGACTCATATACCACGGATAATATGGTTATCATGTTTTACCAAAAGAAAGGATAGGATATTAACAAAAAAAAAAAAAAAACATTCTAAAACAAGTTGAAGTGGGAAAGTACCAAACAATTTTAAATTTATTACATTTGTGTCAATTCAGTCATAAATTTTCTAAATTATACTAATTGAGTCTTAAACATTTTAATAATTTGCCAATATAGTCCATCTAATCAATTTTCATTAGAAATTGCTGACATGAATGCGAGTCATTTCACGTAATACGACTAACTTTGACGTGGATATATTTTATAGATTTTTTCAATTTCTTTTCTTTTCTTTTTTTGTTTTTTCTTTAGAACTCTTAGCCGCAACTAGTTGAGTAGCTAACCATTGGCGAGGGTGAGGGCGTTGTGGCCCTTGCTGGAAAAAAGCAAGGGCATTGGGCCCTCGCCTAGATCCAAGAAAGGGCCGATACTCGCTCCTATTGACTAACAAGGGCCACAATGCCCTCACTTGGTCTTGGCAAGGGTGTCTAGACCATAGCCAACCACAAGCGAGGGCCCCCACGCCCTTGCCAAGATCTAGGTGAGGGTGTCATGGCCCTCACCCAAACTAGGTGAGGGCATCTCAACCAATAGGAGAGACCCAAGGACTTCCCTTGTGGCACCCTACCCTATATTTAGGCGAGGGGGTGCAAGCCCTCGCTTGTGACTGGCAAAGGTGTGGAGGCTCTCTCCTCTAACTGGCAAGGGTTGCTGACTAGGTAAGCCTCACTAGCCCACAGTTGGGAAACAAAATAGAAATGAAAAGAATAAAAGAAACCAAGATGAAGTATTAAAAAATTAAAAGAAATTAAGAAATTATCAATATTAGTGTTGGTCATGTCACATAAAATAGCTAATATTTATGTTAGCGATTAAAAAGACTCAGAACTGAATTGATATTAATGTAATAGGTTTAAAATATTTTTTATATTTTTCCCAAGTTAAACCTTCTCAATGATTAGGGGTTAGCCCCTTCTTATATTTTAGTGGCACACCAAATGGCCCAGCCAATATTTTGGTTTAGTGGTCGGCATTGAGTTCAGGCCTCCAAATTTGCATAAGAGATCGTTCTTGAATGTATCTGGAACTCATATCAAATCAGATGTATCTGGAACTCATATCAAATCAGATGTTATGGTTGCATTTTTTCTTTTCTTTTCTTTTCATTTTTTCCCCTCAAGAGCTTACTCTTGAGTTTTCAATGAAGAAGATGAAGAAAGAAGCTATGCTTCTTGTTCCGTTCATTGTTTTAGAAAAATTGTCAGAGAAACATAAGTTAGGATTGTTGACAAAAGCGAAGTTCGACAAATTACCCACAACATAAAAAAAGACGAATTGTAACCAACTGCTTGATTGATGAAGGAACAAAAATTGTTTCTTGTTCAAAGAAGATAATGGAGCTGATTTTCTGCCGAAATGTGAAACAAATATATTCCGAAACAGCCTGTCTTTTTACAACAAAATAAATGTTCGAGAAACTGCATCCAACCTTATTATATCTTATAGAGAATAATTCAATACATTGATCAAAGAACCTTTTGTAAAGCTATACGATCGAGCCACTAATTCCTAGCTGAAGAAACTTTAAAGGATGCTGAACTTCACAGTGTTACTTGTAGTTGTAATATCCTATCGAAGAAGTAAATTTTACAGGCACTCAGATAAAAATTACAGAAGAATATTATTGAGGATAGGCAGTAGTTATTTGGTTGGAGTCCAGAACGATCCCATGAACTGGACCTGTGCGACCCAAGAGACTACGACGCGTATTTGCTGCTGAAGTAGCTGGTAGTTGAACAGATGGAGGAATAGGCATTTCTGAAGAGTGTCCAGAAATACAAAGAGCACCAGAATCATCTTGCTGCCAATATACCTCAACCATGACGCCATTAGAATTCTCAGCTGATTCCGTTCCAGGAATCCCCACAAATCGAGCTCCCACTGGGATCTGAACCAAATTGCAGTATAAGAACAAAAACTTTGTCAGGCTGATAAACTTTAAGTCAGTTTTTTACACGTCATTCAGAACTTTTAATAGACTGGCTAATACAGTCTTCGAGGACAAATGACATTTTAAAGTAACTTTACCGACACTGCAGCCTATACTCTATAGGATTTTCCCTGTATTTAGTTCTCACCTGGAGTGAGGTTCCAGATGTCAAAGTTAGTGTCGCCAAGCGTCGTTCAGCTGCAGCATTTTCTAGCTCTGCCTGCCTTGCAATATTCAGGAAAACTTCCTCAAGAGTTGTCAAACCAAGCTGGATATCTGCTATGCCAAACTCTCCCTGTTTATCTTGGAGCTCCGCAAAAAATTTCTGTCGAAAGCATATAAGCTGAGTTAGGAAAAGTGAAATAGGAGTTATGAGAAAAACAATTTAGATAATCTCCATACAGAAGTTCTGCCCCAAAAGTAATGTGAAAACTATCATTTCAAAGATTGTTTGAATCTATACGGCAGTATTACTCCTTAGATACAAAAGTTAAAAGTTAACACTTGAATGAATTTCAGGGCTCCCACGACAATCTTGAGCATTTGATTGGCATTTTCAACCCAAAAACATACATCTGGTGCAATTGGCAAACAATTCGCTTGACTAAGGACAAGGAAAATCTTGCCACTGACAGTGCTTCATGAGGAGGGTGTTAACTTCCAACAGAGGAGCATTTCAAACTTTTCAGCAACAATACAATATCCATCCATATGTCAATTGAGATAGAAGTTACAAGAACATCATCCTGCTTGACCAGGAAATGTAGCTCTCTACATCTCACAGAACTTGTAACAGCATCTCCAGCACTGTTTCCCAATTCTTTTCGACATCAAGAAGTAAATTTTGGAAGAGCCCGAAAAGGGTAGGAGTCAGGGATGGGATTAATTACCGTCAAAAGTGCTTCTCTATCATGGGGTATAACAAAAGTCAGAAAGGCCTTGTTCTCCTCTTTTGGTACAACATCCAGATGCTGTGAAGGAAAAGGAGAGTCAGAAATTGGCACTAGAAAGAAGAGAAAGCTGCACTACAAATAACAAAAGGCTGCCCTCTCTGCTCACTCACAGTTTTGAAGAATAGTTTCACAGCCTCCTGATAAGTCTTTGAAAACACATCGCCTCCAGGAGGACTTGCGGCATTGCTGGCAGTAAAGCTCACATTGGCAACAAAGCCTGTTCCAAAGCGGGATTTAAGCCTGATTGAGGTTCCAATGCAGCGAAGTCTGCCCTTGGCCATAATTCCTATACGGTCACTCAAAATATCAGCTTCTTCCATAGAGTGTGTCGTCAAGATGATAGCACGTCCTTTCTTTGCATCCTCTATTATATCCCAAACATGCCTCCTTGTAATTGGGTCCATGCCTGTTGTCTGCAGTAGAAAACAAAGTATCTTTCAGAAAAATACTCCACACACGCAATATTTGTTCATCAAGGAGAAAAGAAGATAATACATCATCCACATACGGGTTCATCTAAAACCACTAATTTGGGGTCACCAATAAGGGCTATAGCAACACTTAAGCGACGTTTCATCCCTCCACTATAGCTCCCAGCTCTCACTTTGCCTGCTTCTGTTAGTCTGACCTCTGCCAGTGACTTGTCAACCACCTGAGCAGAAAACTCAAATGGGATCATCAAAATAAACAAACAGGAAAAATTCTCTCTTAGTGTAGGATTAGAAGCAGATTCACAAGTTCCAATAACATAAAGGAAGTTAGGAGCACGTACCGATTTGATGGTAGTGGGGGGGAGCCCTTTGATATTTGCGAAAAGGTGGAGATGCTCTTTGCCAGTCAACAAGTCCCAAAGGATATCAAACTGCAGTCGACAATAAACTTTTAGGACAGATGTTCATTTGTTTCTTTTCCAAATGATTAACTGTAATTGCTTGGACAATAATTGCAATACAGCCAAACCTATGTAGCAGGATTATGCTCCTCTGCTGTTTGTACTTAGATGCAAAGGTGATAAAAATGGAGGAGAAAGGTTAACCTGAGGACAAACTCCGATGATTTTTCTGATGTTCGACATGCCAACCGAATTTCTGATTGAGTAACCATACACCAAAGCTGTTAAGAGAAGACCGCAATATGACATTATGCACCACGTTATTGATACAAAAATTTTGGTACTACGCCAAAAAGAAAATAGCCCACTAAAAGCTATTACCGTCTCCCCCTGTAACTGGGGTGATTCCTGTCAAGCAATTTATTGTTGTAGTCTTTCCAGCGCCATTGGGTCCAAGAAGACAAAACAGCTGATCTTCAGCAAGGTTCACCCACAGCCCCTACAGATAATTTAAAAGTAACAATGCTTACCCTATCCAAGCATAAATCAAGTCATACTGGTTGCGTCTAGTGTCGCATCTATTAACTGATAATTTTGTACTGAAATGGTACCTCACATAAGTTGATGACCAATTGTTAGAGGAAAAAAGTGCATACAACTGGAATCGGTTAGTTACCTTAATAGCATGGTATGTGGATGTCCTTTTGCATTTACAGCAACCAAGTTGGGTAGTCCCAGGATAAGTCTTCACAAGGCCACGAATCTGCACTGCGACATTTGCATCAACTAAGCCTTCTTTTGCTTGTGCTTTCACAATACTTTCCTCTTGGAGAACATCTTCGTCATCAGGAGTACCATCCTCCAGTGGGCGAGCTGAACCGATGCAACTACAAATGCCACCCTCTGTCAAGACAGGAATGATTATGTCACGAAACATCATGAAGAAGGAGGAAGCATGCCCTCGCATCGGAAATTTCAAACTCTACCTTTCACTTTGCCTCCTCCTTTCCCCATCCAGTAGCCAGGATTTAAGAAATAAAACATTGGCTTCCTCACTCCATATGCATTTGGAATTATATTATCAAAATAGATAGCCAAAATAAACCACACAAAGAAAGTTGCCACAAGCCATTCATAGATGTCGTTCTGTTAGACAAGAAGAGTAGAAAAAAAAGAAAAGGTGAGTGTGCCTTAATATGATGTAAGACAGCAAGAAATCAAAAGTGAAAACAGCTCAGCAGAGATTTGAATGACCGTTTGTTAATAGAGAAACTTTTGAACTGCAGAGACACTACATACAATTGTCATCACGCATTCTGTATCGTTTGGTGCGCATTTTGCACGCCCACTCCAGCTAATTCCAGGATCGTCGGGGGTGGAAGTTGCTTGAGAGAGCAGGTTCAGAGCTTCGGCAAGGAGATTCGGTGGAAAGAGTGACCAGATGCTTCGGTAAACATTATTGAAGTTGTGACTGTAGGGGAATCCAAACAAGACGATGAGCTGCAAGAGCCAAAAGCAAAGATTCTCAAAATAAACATCACTCTGAATACATCGCCAAAATATCGGGTAGTCAGGATATCTTGCCTGAGTGAGAAAGCCAATTATAAATGTGGAGAAACCCACAGTTGTGCATGAAGTGGCCTTGCTAATGAAGGCTGACAACATGAAGGCAAAGCCAACCTAGTAACAGAGGATATGTCAAGACATAAGGCCATGTCCTTTCACTATGTAGCCTCAAATAAACAATCCATTATAACGCTGCATAAGGCGTATCGTACCATATTGAGTTGGAATAGGAAGAACAACAGGAACACGACAGGGAAGCTGTTATGCAAGAAAAAATCAAACTGAAACATCATCCCGAAGAGGACTATGAACAATGAAGAAAGAATGACCATAATGCCCTCCCACGTGAGCCATGAAAGCCAATAGGCAGTATCATAAAGGCCCATCACGGTCATCGCCTGCAACATCATGAAAAAAGCAAAGGTGAAGGCTCTATACGTGCGTCAACGATGTTTCTGCAAGCCAGTAGTGTTCAAAGGCAATAATACCTGGCGGAGTTTCAGCTCCTTTTCCGTGACCAAAGAACTGATTTGAAGTACAAAGCTAAACATGGCGACCGCAAGGAAGAAGGCTGGCCCCACATTGGCAATTGCAGAGAAAGTCTCGACTGGAGGGTGTGCAAATTCCTTCAGCCCAACAACCCAACTGAACTGCGAATCTGCAAAGGGAAAATTCAGGACGCAGGACCGGTCGACAGAGGAACAGGTCCAATCTCATCAAAGCATACGGGAATCATTCAGCGAAGCGACGCTGAGGGGGACGGGATACCTCCAAGAAGAGAGCGCGCGATTTCCCGCTCCGCCGCAATCTGGAGAGGTATCTGAAACTTGAAAGTGGGATCCTCAAATTGACCTCGCTTCGCGACTGGAGTGGAGTTAGTTTGTATGCCGTACGAGATGAAGCTGGAATTCGTCACCGGGAAATGCAAAGCGCCGGGACACCGCAAAGGATTACTATACAACCACGCGTCCACTTCCTCGGGTGTTCCGAACGACAAAACCTTCAGGAACACGCACAACTCACACCTCGTCAACTGATCGATCACGTCCCTTTCGTTAACCAAAAAAAGAAAAGAAAAAAAACTGAAATTTTTCATGGACTGCACACCCTGCTCTCGGGGATGGGGCGGCCGGGGTTGTTGCTCCGGATGCCGGCCACGATGGCGGCGGCGCGGGTGCTGGCGTTGCCGCTCCAGACGAAGTCGAAGCAGGGGGACCGGGCGTAGAACTTGTCCTCGCAGGGCGGGATGGGGGTCCACCAGGGCCACCGGGTCGGTCACGGCCTTGTAGGCGGAGGAGTGGGCGAAGCGGGCGTCGATGGCCTCCTGGATGCAGAAGATGAGGAAGATGAAGAAGAAGGAGGCGAAGAGCTGGAGGAAGGTCGCCCGCTTGTTCCGCCACGACAGCAGCAGGTTCTTCGCGAACAGCGCCTTGTACTGCTGCAGCAGCAGCGGCGCCCCGCTCTGCAACGCCATGGATCGATCGGATTCTCCATCTCTCGATTTCTCCGTTCTCTCGATTTCCATTTCGATCGGCTGTACGATCCAAGCCGAAGCCGAAGCCGAAGCCGACGGGGGGCGTGCGTGCGTGCCTGTTCTTTATAACGGAATTTCGGGGATTTGCGGGGAAAGTGACGGCCCGGTCGAAATGGGGTCTAGAGTTGCGGGAATTTACGGATTGTGCTACTGGTTGGTCTGAATGTGAATTTCGACGAATCCGATGTGATGTGACGCGCTGCTCCGTGGGGAGGACTTGTAGCCGTTGACCGCAGGTTGGTTGGGGTGTGAAGTTAGGAACCTTCGAAGCATCTCCTTTGAAAGGAGCTTCGAAATTCCATTATCTTTTCTTTAACGAAATAAAAGATTTCTTAGGATTAAGTTCCGTCGAATCGCGTATATGTCATTCATGTTCTCTCTCTTCAGAGTTGAGAGTTATAAACTCTTATTCAATGCGCGACTTGAGGATCGAGTGGAGCTGATTGATAGTTGACGTGTCAGAGGAGGAATTGTCACAATTCACGCGGTCTTTCCGATAGCTGGACATCCACAATCATACAAAAGAATTAATATCATGAGAAATCTTAAATCGATCTCGAATTAATATATCCGTGATAGATATATTACCTGTTGATTTACATTAAGTTTTACCTTCAAATTCTCGAGTAAGATGACATATGACTATTGATGTATATATTAATTTGGAATTTTACCATCTATTTGTAATAAGTATATCGGTTTGTAATTTTTCGTAATATTAATTTAATTTAATAGAAATTAATGGTTGACTAGTTCGAGTTATAATTATTATATTGGTATAAGTTTCGGATTTTTAGCGATTAAAAAATTAATTTGGAATAAATTTTTTATAGATGTATATGTTTAGAATTTTTTGTGATATTAACAAAAAAAAACGAAAATGGAAGAAATTTTTTTTTTTATTTTTATTTTCCATTTCCATGCATAGTCATTGTCGAGAACGAGACCGAGTAATTGGAGCAAGCGAGGCTAATTTGGTAATCGGAGGCGAAGAGCACAAAGGGCAAACTCGGCAGAAGGCGAGGAAGGGGTATTGAAACCTCGATAACCCGCGGGATTAGTAATCTCTCCAATCGATCAAGTCAAACAAAACGAAAATTTGTAAAAATAAGATGACGTGAGAAAGCGTGGCCGAAAAAGGTGGGAACGGGCCACGCTTTCTTGCGCAGCAAGTAGTCGTCCAATAACGTCTCTGTCGGCTTCGGTTCAAAAATCGGTCAATCCCTTTGCACCGTTCAATCGACAGTTGAATTGTCATCTGTTGCGAGTAGCGTCGCCCACCAACTCTCCTTTCTTTACGTCGCTTTTTTACCCTCCTTTTTGCCAAATTTTCGTCCATCCGTTTTTACTGGAACAACGTCGATTTAAGTTTCTTTTTATCGAGAACTTCTTCCTTTTTATGATAAGCAAGTTCTTGAAAAAGGGGGTGAATCAATCCCTTCGCAAGCCCATAGGAAAACATCCTTTGGTGGTTTACGGCTTTCTAATTCTTTACTCAAACGATATCAATTTGAGTCTCTTCCGGTCGAAAAGTTATGCTTGTGCATTGCCAACTAGTCAATCGGGTTTTTAATTATCGCCCTGACTTTGTCTTGAAAATGAGGTGTTTATCGCTATAAATTTTTTGTGTTTTGTTAATAGGAACTAATACGAAACATGCAATTTCATGTGGTGTCGGAACGCAAGATCACTCTAGAATCAAATGACTGCACGAGATAGAGGGACGAATTATGTACCTTTTTTTGTCTTTTTCTTGTGGATTTGACATTCAAGAAAGTCCGACAAAAATGAAAAATGGGAGGGACCGGATGAAGGTGGTCGTACAAGAAAAATAGCTTGTTCCCACCATAAGAATATTTACTCAAAGATCGATCCGGTGAATTCTTTACCTTCGTGGCATGGTCTTTGCGCCCGTCCCGCTCACGCACCCCGAGTCTCACCCCGATCGGGTACAGAGGGGCGTCAACTTTAGATCGTGTTTTATTTTATATAAGTCGGTCTCTTGATCCATCGAACGTGGTTAAGTGAAATCATACAATAAACTCCATGATATCACATTAAAGTAATAGACGTATCATGGTAACGTAGATTAAATTTCAGAAAGGGCCAATGTAGAGTGCCCAACTAATCGTTCCCCATGTGTATTTGCTTTTAAGAAGTGGAGTTATGAGTCATTAATGACATAATATTGAGATTTTTTTTTTCATTTACTACTAAAAAAGTTAATTTCTTAAAAAGAGTGACGTTTCGTCGTTTAATAATTTAACGGGTATTTCGTTAAGGCGTTGGTGTAGATGGTAAAAGAGTTTAGTTCTCTTCTTGTTGTCTTGGATCTAACCCTTGCTGGGAGCACTCAAAGGGACTAGACTGATGCGAGCGGAGTGTGCTCTTAAATCAACTAGAGAGGTGGATCAATCGAGGTACGCAAAAACTAGCCCGAGCACTCACGACAACTTTAAAGGATAACAAGATCCTAATTTGAACAGTTGGATTTCACTTATTTACATATGTTTTAGGTGTGCGCTCAAACTGTTGATTATGGCTTAAAATTAATTAATTTTAAAGCGAAATCAACACGAGCTCGTGATTTTTTAGACTCTCAAAGTGCATTTTGAGAGGGGCAGGGGGTTGATGACTTGAGATGTTCCAGGCTTGTAATTTTTAGAGCTTATCTTAGATTAGAAACTTGTGAGAACCTTAGAAGGTTTTTGAGAGCTATCACTTAAAAGGAGTTGAGAACATGAGAAACTTCTATGACTTCAAGTGTTATACAAGAGTAAGAGGGCCCATCGGTCCTAGATATATTGTACAAATGTCAATTCATTTCTAAATATTTTGATTTTATCAAATTAGTCCTAAACCTTGGCGTGAAATTGCAATGTAGTCGTTTATGCCAACTTTCGTTGGAAATCGCTGACATAACAATATGCCATGTAGGATGGCTAGCAATGACAGGACTATCACGTCAGCGATTTCTAGGAAAATCAGCTAGAATGATTGCATTACAATTTCATGCAAACATTTAGAACTAAATTGATAATATTGAAAAATTTAGAATTGAATTAGTATTCGTACAATAGGGTTAGGACCAATCGGACAACTACCTAGGATTGGAAGATACTTGAGCGTAAGCATTTCGAGTGATTGCAATCTTCTCTTGATGGATCATAGTGAAATCATCTTATTGATTTGGGATAGGGACACACCAATTAATTAACCAAGAAGAGAATCTGAAAATGACAGGATTTTTCAAAGTAAAAAGTAAGAATTAAATAATTATGGTCCATACTAATCAGATTAGGGGCAAAAGTACGACTATTAGATCAGTCAAAGGAAAACTTAGGGTTATTAAATAAAAGCGCGTTTGCATAAGAGAGAAGTATTATGCCATCACAATTGATCATTCCCACTAAGTTATGGCACGAGAAATTTCTCAGGAACTACGCAATGGAAGGAAAAGAAAATGTTAAGTATGGTCACCAAATCCAAATGGCTAAGCAATTGACTGCAGTCTAATTTGACTGAAAATGTCGCATTTGACTGCTAATTAAATATTGGTTTTTTAACCTTATTATTATTATTATTATTATATATACAAAAGGATTATATTTAGAAATGCTATCTAATGCTAGTGGTGAATGATTTATCCACAAGCGGCCTCCATTACCGCTGATGAGAGCCGAATGTGGAATATATCTTTTTCACCGGCCAAGTTGAGCTATGTGAGTATAACGATTTCAAAGAAATTCGATCGACGATGTCTTGACCGATGATAATGTCCTATGAGGGCATGCATAATTTTCCTACCTTACACTATGATAAAAAAATTTTCGGGTAACTAATTCATGAAAAGTACGTTAATATTGAATTGTGCAATTCCATTCATTTTTACTCGAAAAAAACATAAGCGAATGAATTATGTGCATACATAAAATAAGTTCGTGCCACTAGCTACTAGCTAGGCCCACAGTTTTTGTCCTCATTTTTCGCTCCTGTATATCCTACACTGCGCCTCGTAAAAGTTTGAAATTCTAAAACGGTAACCACCAACTGAATTTTGAAATTCCCGCCACCAACCTCCTCTCTCGACCGGACCGATGGATACCTTTACCTGCTCGCACGAGTGAGAGTGAGAGGATGGATCGCGATCTGATGAAGCTAATGCGCTCCGTGAAACACCCAAGCCACTTGAAGCAGATCCACGCTCTGGTCATCGCTGCGTTCCCATCTCTCGCTTCGTTTCTGGTCAGAAGACTGTTGAGCGCGCCTATGGTCGACTATGCCCGGGAAGTGTTTGATCGAATTCCCCAACCAGAACAGAGCTTGTCTAACTCGTTGATTTCGGTGTACTCTCGGCTTTCGTCGCATGAAGAAGCTATAGAAGCATTCAGATCGATGATACGGAATGGTGTTTGTATAGACTCCTACACGGTCCCGCCTATTGTCAAGTCTTGTGTATCAGTGGCGGACTTCGATTTAGGAAAACAAGTGCATTGTCTGGCAATTAGCTGTGGATTAGACACAGATGTCTTCGTCCAAACTGCTTTGATGAACTTCTATTCCACGGGTGGTGAATTAGCTTCTGCTGAAAGAATTTTCGAAAAGATGGATACGAAGGATCCCATTGCTTATAACTGCTTAATTTCTGCCTATTCGAAGTCGGGTGACGTTTTAGCTGCGAGAAAGATGTTTGATGAAATGCCCGAAAAGTCCACTGCTTCTTGGAATTCTCTGATCTCATGTTATGCTCGCAATGGGGACTATCGAGAGGCATTGAGGTTCTTTGAAAGGATGAAGGACGATAAATGCACTCCAAATGAAACCACTATGGCTTCAGTTCTTTCTGTTTGTGCTAAGCTTGGAGACCTCAATGCTGGGTTGAGTGCAAAGAAGTTTATTGATGGTAACAACCTTTACCAAAATACGATACTTTCTACTGCAGTTCTGGAGATGTATCTAAAGTGTGGGGCTGTTGGAGAAGCGCGTCGAGAATTTGACAAAATGAATAAAAGAGATGTTGTTACATGGAGTGCCATGATTGCTGGCTACGCTCAAAATGGGAGACCAGACGAAGCCTTGGAGCTCTTTGAGAACATGAAGAATGAGAATATCAAACCCAATGACGTAGCACTGGTTAGCGTTTTATCAGTTTGTGCCAATTCCGGTTCTGTTAAAGCTTGTGAAGAAATTGGCTGCTATGTAGAGAGCCAAGGCATGGCTTCCAATGTCTTTGTAGCATCTGCGCTTCTGGATATGTATTCGAAGTGTGGGAATATAAGCAAATCTCGTCAAATATTCCTTAATATGCCCAAGAAAGACACTGTCACCTGGAACTCAATGATTTTTGGCCTGGCTACGAATGGACTTTCAGAAGATGCATTTGCTGTCTACAAGCAAATTATCGAAACTGGAGGGCAACCCAATGATATAACATTCACTGGACTCTTGACTGCCTGCAGTCATGCAGGTCTTGTTGAAATGGGGCTTGAAATTTTCAGACACATGAAAATTGATCATGAGATTGTTCCACAAATAGAACACTACGCTTGCATTGTGGACCTCTATTGCAGATCTGGTAGATTGAAAGATGCCTATGATTTCATATACGGGATGGAGGTAGAACCAAATGCTGTGATATGGAGCTCCTTGTTGAGGGCTTCTAGAATCCACATGAATATTGAGCTTGCTGAGCTCTCAGTTAAGAAGCTGGCAAAGCTAGATCCGGATAGTTCTTGGTATTATGTTCTTCTATCAAACATTTATTTCAGTACTGGCCACTGGAAAGAAGCCCTAAATGCACAAAAGATGATGAAGGGCAAGAAAGTGCAGAAAGTAGAAGCTTATAGTTGGGTAGATGTGGATAACAAGCTGCATAGATTCTTAGTTGGTGATATGTCTCACCCTAGAAACACTGAGGTCTATGGTACTGTCAATGGGTTGGCAATGCAGTCCACATGGGTTGATCATGATTTTGACTCTGGCCTAGGACTGTAATATTTTTCACTTAAAATGCTTGAAGATGCTTCATTTAGCTGAGGCAGTTGGAGATCACACTGGACTGCAAAGAGACCATTTTTCGGCATAAACAGCTCTTGCTTGCTCGTCCAAGTAGAAAGTTGAAGAAATATCTGGTACTCTAGGAAAATGAGGAACATTGCCTAAACCTTGGAAAAATTTTAAACACCTCGACTTAAAGACTGAGACGACAGACAGATATGCGACAGTTGGTCTACAAGTTTGGTGCGGGAGGAAAGGAAAAGTAAGAAATGCCTCATGGTTTGGAGCACATGAATTGCCCATGAAAACGTATTGCAGTCAGTGCTTAATCTCAACAAGCCCTTCATTTACGCTGCATGGTGCATGGTGAGGCGATACTTTAGGCTTATCAGAAATATGCCAGTGCCACTGCTAATTGTCACGATAGTTAATTAGTTGCTAAAGTTGCTGTTCTGCGTAAAGCCTGTGAAACTTAGATTTCCAAAATTATACAGGTTCATGATTTAATAGTAATCTATTTTTTTTTTCCTTGCATTTTTCATGGTATGAAGCTGAATCGCTCTGGGTTTACATCATATCAGACACTATTCAAGGTAATCGGCTGATATATTATTTTCTTCTGTACATTCTGAGAAGTTGTTATTGTTATAGATATATATATACACACACACACTTTATTCTTGTTCGCACAATCGATTAATGCAGTTGCCATTCAGACATGTAGAAATGGAACCTCACAGCATTCCCTGTCTGAAATTTTCCTTCCCATCCAGATACATCAAACAGGAGAAAAACCTCAAATGTTATCTTTAAAGTGCTTTTGCAGAAGGTGCTCTTGTTATGTTGAAATGTTTAGGTAAAACATGCTCTCTCAATAAGCACCATTTAATTAACACGTGAATGCTCAATGTCTGTTGTCGCAAATGTTGACTCTATTGTACAGACTTTCAGCTAACCAAATAAAATATCTATTCAAATTGATTTGGTGACTTAGAAATGTATTCCCGTCTTCATTTCTGGGTGTTTCTCGATGGTCAGACATCATCCACAGTGTTTATCTAGTACTTTACCTTAGGTACGGGTCCGTTATTCTGCTTGAACACATTCAATGTCTTTGACTAAAAAGAGTCTCAAGAGTGTTATTTCATCTTGAGACAATACACTTATTTTTTTTTTCCTCTCTTGAACATCATTCCATTGCGTTTGCAGCTGATATTTGTTTATCATTTCCGTAGGAGTTAAGGAATAGTAACTACTCACCTGGTTGATGGCTGGATCACTGTCTAATCTGTTAGATATATTTGCTATTTAGGTTCTCTCAAAGTGGCAAATGCCAAAGGTGCTGTTATCCAATGCCCGAATGCCACCTGTATAATTTATTCGTTTGAATACACAAATCAATAATTGTATTACTCAATTTGCTTCTCAGCTTGTTGCTGTGTGCTTCAATCATATTAACTTCAGTTTGTTACTGAAAATGACACGCTTATTCTTCTGGCTGAAGAAAATTGTCAGACTGTCAATTGTTTTGGCTCTAGGCCAGCAGAAAGTGTTGATTAGTATCAAAGCGTGTGGAATTCTGCGAATATCACCTGGGAGTGGAAGTTTGTAAGCAAAAATGCCGGAATTTACTGGTAGTTTAATGGAGTAGGTAGCGTAATCTTTGTTTTATAATTGCACGTTCCTACTTCATTCCGGATATGACCCCTTAATCCGGCTCTTCAGCCCAGGGGTGATCTACCGGGAGAATTCTTTCTTGTGGGTTTCAGTAAACAAGTAAGTCCTTCATGGTGTCTTGTAAGAAACCACGTTTTGGCATACTGTATTGATAGTCGACCTCTTTCATAGCTGTGCTCAGATTAAGAAATCCCCCATATCTTTTGCTGCTTGGATTGATTTTGACCATCTCCATTTGCTTACTCAACATGGTATTATTCAATTTCCTTTAAAAGTAAGAAAATATATATGTACATTGATTGTTTACGAGATTTATATATATTATATAAAACATGCAGTCTCTATCCATCTATTGGTTTAAGTTTTTGAATTGGAAATCCTAACATAATTTTGGAATTGGATTTATTTCGTGGGTGTAACTCCTGTTCATCAAATTACACGTGAATATGTAATTTACTTATGTGAGGAAAAAAGTCCCCCAGGGGCGTTTTTGAACATTCGATTCGAACTAGGGAGGAAAGTCAAAGCGGGCGGAGGGCGAAACGGGCACTTCGCCAAGGGCAAATCCGGGACGCCTCTCGAAACAAAAACAGTGGCTTTGTTACCAAAACCGAAATTAACGCCGTTAGGAGGGGTGTATCCGCCCAATGACGCCTGCGTCTGACGCCATGCAAGATCGTCGGAGGGACATGGCCCAAGATCTTTCATGAACAGCTCAAGAAGACGCACCCAGAAATAGAAAGGACTCTGTTTTGCAGGTCGAAAAATTTTGAAACTCTGTTACTCCTCGAGAAGCTTTAACGGTCCGTGTATAGCGTCAGATTCAATGGCGGAGCCGCCGCATGGTCCGGCAAGCTTCAGGACCCAGGCTAATGCTTTGCTTCACAAGAACTTGACTTTCCAGGTTCGCTATTATCTCGGAGCGTCTTTTCTTTGTGCCGGTTGTTTTCCTGCGTTGCGCAGCGAGAGGGTGTGTCGGTTTGGCATTAGCGAGCGGGTGATTAGGATCTTGTATGCATCATTTTAAGCCTTGTTGGTAATACTTAGATTAGTTTAGTTGTGACTGTGGTTGGGTGTATTTATTGTCGTCTTGATTAATGGATGATGCGCGCAGAACTGATTCTTGCCATTTCAAGTTATGGTTTTGAGTTTGCGTCTCGATATCCTTAGTTATCGTCCTTGTTGATGGTTGCTGTCTCCCTTAATTTTTCAATTTTAGTCTATATAAATTCTTTCAGTATAACTGATGTGTCGATAAGTGCGGCTTATAAAATCATTTGCAAGCACAAGTCGGCCCAGATTCCATAAGCATGCTCTAAGCTAGCTTAAAGTAAAAATACAATGCACAACCGGTGTCTGACCTTCTTATCTTCAGCTTAGCCCCTAGGAATTTAATCTTTGTTAGTTAACCTTTTTCAGAATCCAGAGGCCAAGTCCTCTTTTACATAGAGGTGTGAGAATTAGTAGGACTATTACCGACTATTCTAAAAACTTAAACTTTTAGATGAAGGCATAGTTTATTATTTAAATACTCTAACACCCTCTTCTAAAAGCTTAAGCTTTTAAATAAAGCCATAGTTTATTATTTAAATACTCTAACTTCCCTCATGCTTGGTTTGTCTTTTTGCCTAGTACTAATCGTGGACATTTTAAATGGGGAGACAAATGGGGCCTAGTAAGATTCTAACTCAGGATCTTCATAACTTCTTTATGGGCCTTGATAAGACTAAACCGAACAAATATCATGCTCTCTGTTACAGTAATTTCGGCTTATTTTTTTGCCTAAATGTGAACCAAATATATTCCAAAATAGCACGTCTCTTTACAATAAAGGAAATGTTGAGAAACTGCATTGAACTTTATTATATCTTGCAGAGAATAATTCAATACATTGACCAAGAAACCTTTCCTAAAGCCACACAATCGAGCGACTAGTTGAAGCAACTTTATAGGATGCTGAACTTAACAATGGTGATTGTAGTTGTAGCTGTTAGAGAAAACTCCTTTATCGTTTTGAAGTTGACAAAACCTTTCCAAGTCTATATTGGATGATCTGAAGACTTTATCGTCAAATCTGAAGACCGATAGACCATCAGATTTTAATCTCAAAGTTTATCCTCACTGATAGTTCTAGACTAAAGTATGAAGATTTATTCAAATGCAGGATTATTATCCAGATGTAAGATTATCTTCAAAGATTCGAATCGTATGGTTATTGGATGATCTTATAGCTGGATTTCACATCTAGTTGATTGATTATTCTTATTGGAATCTACTCCGATATGAAGATCTTTGAAAGACGAGCTAAACTTGGAAGGTTCTACTTATGGAAACTCAAGATCCTGATTTGTATGGGCAAACAGGATTGACGGGCTTTCAACACAAATTATCTAACGACTCGAGATCACCTTAATTGATTCTGTCCAACGGGTAGATTGGAAGAATTCCTTTGGAAAGTGCCAACAGTCGAAAAGGCATGAAGGAATATTTAAGGATTGACTCTTTGGTTGTTCAATACGATGCTTGAGAGAGAATTCCAAAGTCTGAGGTTTTCTAGTATCTTGCTTTTTCATTCATCGAGCTGAACATTGTATACAAAAGAGAGAAACTCTTAGTGAGATTGTGTGAGAGTTAGATAAAGACTCATCACTGTGATAGTCAAGATCACAAGCTGTAACATCTCTTTTGATCTTTAGTGGAATCCAGCCAATAGGCCGTCAGTGAGGAGAGTGGACGTAGGCTTGGTCTAAGCCGAACCACTATAAACTCTGTGTTCATATTCTCTTTTCCCTAAACTTCGTACTTTTATTTACTGGTTGTCTATTCGTTTAAAGTTGAAATACACTTATTGTTTAAACATCTTCTAAAAGCAAATTACTGTCATTAAGTCCTGCGAAAATTTTTATTTACACCTATTCACCCCCTCTAGGTGTATTCACTAGCCCTTTCAGTAGCACCCAATCGAAGAAGCAAACTTCTACAGGCATTCTGATAAAAATTACAGAAGAATATGTTGTTGAGGATAGGCAGCTGTTATTTAATAGGAGTCCAGCATGATCCCATGAACCGGACTTGCATTCCCCAAGAAACTATGACGCATATTTGCTACTGAAGTAGCCGGTTGTTGTACGGATGGAGGAATAGGCATTTCGGAAGAGTTTCCAGAAAAATAAAGAGCATTGGAATCATCTTGCTGCCAATATACCTCGACCATGATGCCTCTAGAATTCTCAGCTGATTCCGTTCCTGGAATCCCCACAAATCGAGCTCCCACTGGGATCTGAACAAAATCGCAGAATAAGAACAAAAGCTTTTGGCAGGCTGATGAACTTTTAATCAGTATTTACTAGTCGCTCAGAACTTTAATAGACTGACTAATATAGTTCATGAGGACAAATGACATTTTAAAGTAACTTCACCAATGCTGTAGCCTATACTCTATAGGGATTTCCTTGTAATTAGTTTCTCACCTGTACTGAGGTTCCTGATGTCAAAGTTAGTGTTGCCCAGCATTGTTCAGCCATAGCATTTTCTAGCTCTGCCTGCTTTGCAATTTTCAGGAAAACTTCCTATAGAGTCGTCAAACCAAGCAGGATATTTGCTATCCCAAACTCTCCTTGTTTATCCTGGAGCTCCACAAAAAATTTCTGTTGAAAGCAAATAAGCTATGTTAGGAAAAGCCGAAAGGGAGTATTGCGATGAAAACATTTTAGATAAAAAGTTCTCCAATAGAAAACTAGCATTTGAAAGATTGGTTGAATCTATATGAACAGTGATAGATTACTCCTTAATATACAAAACTTAAAATTTAACAATCAAATGAATTTCAGTGCTCCCATGATGATCTTGAGTATTTAATTGCCATTTTCAACCTAAAAACATACATCCGGTACAATTGGCAAACCATTCTCTTGACTAAGGACGAGGAAAATCTTGCCACTGACGATGCTTCATAAAAAGGGTGTTAACTTCCAAGAAAGAAGCATTTCTAACTTTTCGACGACAATACAATATCCATGCATATGTCAATTGTAATCAAAGTTGCAAGAACATCATCTTGCTAGACCAGGAAATGTAGATGTCTACATCTCACAGAACTTGTAACAGCATCTCCAGCACTGTTTCCAATTCTTTTCAACATTTAAAAAGACAAAAGAGCTTAAAAAGGATAGGAGTCAGCAATAGGATTAATTACCGTCAAAAGTGCTTCTCTATCATAGGATATAACAGAAGTCAGAAAGGCCTTGTTCTTCTCTGTCATGGGATTAATTTGAGCTTGGTTGAGGTTCCACGGCAGCGAAGTCTGCCCTTGGCCATTATTCCTATATGGTCACTTAAAATATCAGCTTCTTCTATAGAGTGTTGTTAGGATGATAGCACGTCCTTTCTTGGCATCCTCTATCGTGTCCCAGACATGCCTCCTTGAAATTGGACCCATGCCTGTTGTCTGCAGCAGAAAACAAAGTACCTTTCGGAATACACACAAACACAAATTTGTTGAGTGCCGGACATTTGGAGTGCCAAAATTTGGCACGGAGGGACACTTAAGTGCCAAAATAAGAGGAAATAGATCACTTAAGTGTCAACAGCGAGAAATTCTAGCTAAAATGCTGATGTGACGATTTTCTAGAGAGGCAAGTGCAAAACAACGTCGTTTTGCATGCTGACGTGGCTAGACAAGTGCAAAAACTGTTAGGGAAATCCCTTATGATGTTTTGAAGATGACAAAATAAATCAAAGGCTACTAACATGTTTAATGGTTAAGTAATAGACCATGCAGATGATAAAACATGTAAAGAATATTGTCAAAGTCAGAAGACTGCAAGAAGACTGATCGTAACATATGTCCAAAGTATATTCGAAGATTTCCGGACTTCGTGTCAAAGTCGAAGACCGCGACTTTAGTGTCAAAGTCTGTTCTATATCGAAGTCGTCAACTCGACAAATTCCGATCGAACGTGAATGAAGAATCAAAAGACAGACTCTATGCTGAAGCTGAACTTATTCAGACGGTGTAGACCTTAAAGCTAAATCTGTTCAGAAGCAAAATATGTTCAGACTCAGATTGCAAAGTCTGAAGACACTCAGACTCAGATTGCAAAGTCTAAAGACACTCAGACTCAGATTGTAAAGTCTATTGCTCTTAGACTTTACATCCAGATTCGACAGAACGTAACAGAAGCCCCGAAGATGTAACGGCTAGTGATCTGGTTTATATTCCACATCAAGATTGATTTGATTAACTCAATCTAATTGATTGACAATTAAATCTTGAAGACAAGAACTTTCTATACGAAGAAGCTTTACTTATGGAAACCAAGATTTCGTTTGTATGGGCGATCGGAATCAATTTGGGATTCTACCTTTGTCACTCAACGGCTACCAAATCTTCTAGATACGAGCTGTCCAATGGGTAGATTGGAAGACGATTCTCAAGATACTTGTCCAACGGCTAGTTTGGAAGTGGAGGAGTATTTAAGGAGATGAAGGACCGATGAGCAAGTAAGAGACGGAGCGTAGAATTTATAATTCCAAAGTCCGAGCAATCTTTGTTCATACACTTGTCTTTGGAGAGCTTAAACGTTTGTGATCGTGAGAGAAATACCAAAAGAGTGACTTAGTGAGATAGTGTGATCTACTACTAAGTGTTTGCACTCAAAGTTGTAATCTCTTGTTGATTGCATATTGGAATCCAGCCAAGAAGGTTAGCGTGGGAGAGTGGACGTAGGCTTGGATTAAGCCGAACCACTATAAACCTTGTGTTCTTATTCTCTTCCTTAACTCCTTTATTTTGCTCGAAGTTTATTTTATTCCACATATATTTGCCAAGGTTTATTTTAAACACCTATTCACCCCCCTCTAGGTGTTCATACTAGCACTTACAAAAACAACGTCGTTTTGTTGCAACGTCGTTCTACTATCCGAGGATAGCTGGATTCTGGTTCTGTTTGGGCACTAGCTTCTGCAAATTGTACCGGTGGAGTATCCAGAGATGAAGGAACATCGTGTGAAATTTGTTGCTCCCCCTGAATATTAGCTTCTTTGTTTTGACCCTTAGGTGAGATTTTAGGGAAATGAGATGCATAAATATCTTCAGCATCTGGAAGAGATCGATTGATGCCATCACTAGCAGTTGGTTTAATAATATGAGTTTTCTCACCTATTCCCCCTGTCATGATGGCTTTAGTTTGAGAAATAACTTCTCATTCCTAAACTCCTTCTCTACTAGCATAGGTTTGTCTACCACTTCCCATCTCTCCAACATCTTGCGTATCAATTTCCCCTATATCGTCTCCTTCCTTGTTAGTGTCCTCATGTTCCTTGTTCACATTAGCATCTCATTCTTCATGATCTGAGTCATCATCCTCACTCTTTTTCACTTCAGTTTCTTCACCATCACTTTCTTCTTCTGGTTCTTTCTCGCTTTCATCATCTTCGTCTTCCTCAGAATTAGCTATACCTCCAAGATCACAGAAGGCAATAGCAAAAATGGTCTCGTCTTCATCATCTTCCTCTTCTTCATCTTGGAGAAGAATATGTCGTTTTCTTTTTGGTGTCCTTGAGACAACGCTTTTCCGTTTGTGCTTCTTCTTAGCAGTAGATCTGGGCTTGGCTTTACTAGCAGATTCTTTCTTCAGAAGTGTCAGGGCTCCAAAGAGATCCCTTAATCTCATTTTTGAGATCATTTTTAGTCCAATTTACATGGGGACAATGGTTCTGGAGCAAAACTTGGATGGCTGTTGAATCTGCAAGTGTTAGAAGAGTCTGGTTACCAATGCCGTGTATGGTAGTTGTCCCTTCCCCTTCATGACAGTTTTGTATATGTGCGTGAGGGAGTGAGAAAGCAACGCCATCGCAGATGGCCCACATCATTTTTGCTTCGAATTTGGAAATGTCAGTTTTTGAAGCAGTCTTGGGTCTGATGCAATTGATGACGATTTTGTGCAGCAAAATATTAGAAGCAGACATTCTAGGGTAAGTAATGCTTCCCCAAGGAATCTTGTCATTCATTAGAAACTTGGTGACCTGCTCGTTTGACACATTAATGGGCAAGAATCCACTCATTTCTACCCCTAGAATGTCAGCCAACAGATTAACATCAACATCAAACACTCTATCACTCATAGTAAATTGAATGTGAGTGGGCTCCAAGACAAACAAGTTGGAATAAAAGTAAGCTATCAATTCGAGGTCAGCATCGGATGTCTCCACACAGAACCTCTCCATTTGAAGCTTGGCAAAATTTTCTCTCACATTCACCTTGATGGAATCCAGAAAATCAAAATCTACGGTACGAGGGTTGATGACACCCCCCCCCGGGCGCGTTTAGCATCTGAGAGAAAACTTTCTTATGATCCTTTGAACGAAACAACTTCCCTTTTTCTCCAACGATTTTTGCAGCAACACCCATTTTTGGTTGAAATTTTTTGAAAATCCTTTCATCGTCGTCTTCCTTTTTGCTCTTAGTCTAACCCTCTATGCCAAAGCGAGGATCAACAGGAAAATTCGAGAATTCCTTCTCCGCTCTTCTAGCCTCTACCAACCCTAAGTTCTCCATGGCTTTCAAAACTAGGGTTTCATTTCCGTATCCATTTTCTTTCAAGAAAGAACTTATGAAATCAATGGAACTTTCTCCCTTTTTCAAAAACTCATAATGCTTTAGAAGTACCTTAGGCTTTCTTATTGAAATAGGAGTTGCTTCCTGAGTAACTTCCTCTTCCACTAATTGGTGAGTCGAGCTTCGAGGCAAATCATCCCCGTTGAGATCAAAATGCGTTAGGCCTTCAGGGACAAACTGAGGCCCGCGACTAGCAATACGAGAGGATTTTCTTTGATAGGACATTGAAGCAGACTTGGAAGACTTCGATGACATGTTCGTGTTTGATCGGGTGAGAAATTTTGCAGAGGATGTGAGAAGATTAAGAGAAGCGAGGGTTTGAGAGTAAGATTAGGGTTTGAAGACAGTTTGGTTATTGGGAAAAAGAAGGGTTGAAGATTTTATTTAAAGAAAATGAAGCAAGGCAACCGAACCGTCATAAAAAGAAATTTCTGTTTTTAAAAATTTAAAAATATAAGTGTCAATAATTTTTGAAAAATTAATTCCAAAAAATAGCAATGATATGACAATTCCCAAAAATATAAAAGGCAAGTAATAATTTGAGAATAATTGTACTTGTTTAAGAAAGAACGAAACTTACGTGCCAAAATTTGAAATAAAACTACCTGAGTCTGAAAAGCTTTCAGAAGGATGCATCTTCCATATGTTGAACTAATGAGTCTGCATATCCATAGACTTTAGCCAGATGCCATAGTAATATTCAGTTTTTCATGGATGGACTCGAATAAGCCTTTCTCCGATGGCTTGGTGAAGATATATGCTAGTTGATTCTTTGTATCAATGAATTGAACATTGATTTCGCCATTTTGCACATGATCTCTTATTAAGTGATGACGAATTTCAATATGTTTTGCCCTTAAATGAAGAATAGGATTTTTGGTAAGATTAATCGCACTTATGTTGTCACATCTAATTTCAATGCAAGGTTCTTCTATTCCAAAGTTCTTTGGTTGTTGCCTGATCTAGAGAATCTGTGAACAACAACTTCCAAGAGCAACATATTCTGCTTCTGCTGTTGAGAGTACCGCAGTGTTCTGCTTCTTTGAGAATTAGGACACTAACATTTGTCCTAATAGTTGACATGTTCCTGAAGTACTTTTCCTATCAACTTTACAACTAGCCAGATCAGCATCAGATAACCAAGTAATATAAACTCTCATTCTTTTGGATATCACAGACCTAACTTTGGATAAGTCGCAATATATTTGATAATACGTTTGACAGCACTAAGATGAGACTCTCTGGGTCAGCTTGGAATCTAGCACACATGCACACACTGAGTAGAATATTAGGTCGAGAGGTAGTGTGAGATAAAGAAGATAACCAATCATGCTTCTGTTAACCAATCATGCTTCTGTATGTCTTTTGGTCGACTTTCTTTCCATTTTCATCCTTGAAAGGTTTGGAAGAACTTGACATGGGAGTCTCAGTCTTCTTGCAGTTTTTTATCCTAAATTTCTTGATAACATCTCTGGCATATTTCTCTTGATAAATGAAAGATCCTTTCTTTGATTGTCTAACTTGCAGACCTAAAAAGAAGATTAATTCACCCATCATGCTCATTTCGAATTCTTCCTGCATAGACTTTGAGAATTCCTTGCACAGATTTTCGTTAGAAGACTCAAAGATTATATCATCTACATATATTTGAACAAGTAAAAACTCTTTTTCTTATTTTTTAATAAACAAGGTTGTGTCAACCATTCCTTTCTTAAAACCATTGCTTATCAAGAACTTACTCAGTCTTTTATACCAAGCTCGAGGTGCCTATTTCAGACCATACAATGCCTTCTTCAACCTATAGACAAATTCTGATTTTTTGGGATCTTCAAATTCTTGTGGTTGTTCCACATAGACTTCTTCTTGTATGAATCCATTTAGGAAAACAGTCTTGACATTTATCTAGAATAACCTGAAATTATGAAAACACGTATATGTAAGCTATAGTCTAATGGCTTCTAACCTGGCTATAGGTGCATATGTCTCATTATAGTCTATTCATTCCTCTTGCATATAACCTTTTGCAATAAGCCTTGCTTTGTTCCCGGTTACTTTGCCCTTTTCATCCATCTTGTTTTTGAACACCCACTTTGTTCCAATCACATATTTCCCTTTCGGTTTTGGAACTAGCTCCCAGACATCATTAATATTGAATTGTATGAGTTCTTCCTACATTGCTTCTATCCAACTTTCGTCAGATAACGCTTCTTTTACACCTTTAGGTTCTATTTCAGAAATAAGTACTAGTGCACTTGAGTCTCTTTTTGCTTTGGATTTGGTATGAATTTCTTCTTCTATATTGCCATTGATGAGTTCTTTAAGATGGATTGATTTGTACTTCCAGTTATTGTGATGTTTGTGGTTTCTTGTAAGGATTTGTTGATCGTTAGTTTTCTTCAATTCTTCTGAATTTTGTTCTGCTTGACTTTGATCACCAGAAGACTGAAGTTCCTCGGGGGAATCATACTTTATTAAGTCTGAAGCTAGTTCAGACTCTTCAAGTTGAGTATGATCTTGTTGGTTTTGAATACTTTCCTGAAAACTGACATTTGTGGATTCTTCAACAGCTTGTGTATTCTTGTTAAAGATCGTGTAAGCTTTGCTTGAAGTAGAGTAACCAAGAAATATTCCTTCATCCAATATTTCTTCAAATTTTCCAAGCCAATCATTTCCATTCTTTAAAATAAAGCACTTGCAATCAAACACATGAAAATAAGAGATATTTGGCTTCTTCCCTTTATATACTTCATAGGGGGTCTTCTCTAGGATGGACCTTAAAAATACCCTATTAATTATATAACAAGCAGTAGAGACTGTTTCTGCCCAAAAATGAGAAGAGACTTTACTTTCTATCAGCAGAGTTTTGGCCATCTCTTATAGTGATCTATATTTCCTTTCTACAACTCCATCTCGTTTTGGAGTGTATGGAGAGGAGAAAACATGTTGAAGACCATTCTCGTCATAGAAATTTGCAAAGTCTTGATTTTCAAATTTTCCCCCATGATCAGTCCTTATGCTTGAAATGGCATAACCTTTCTCGTTCTAAACTTTCTTGGTAAACTTTGGAAAATATGATAATGTTTTGGTTTTATTTGCTAAGAAGAAAACCTAAGTAAATCTTGAATAATCATCCACAACTATCATACAATATTTCTTACTACCAATGCTCTATGCTCTAGTTGGTCTAAAAAAATCCATATGAAGAAGCTGCAAGATGCGCTTAGTAGAAATTTGATTTACAGATTTAAAAGAGCTTTTGACCTATTTTCTCAAGATACATGAAGTACACAGTTCAGACTTCTGGTAAACCATTTTGGAAAGACCTTGAACCAGCTTCTTAGATGAAAGCTTAGCAATCTGTTTCATACTTACATGTCCAAGCTTGCAATGCTAGAGATATGCTTCATCTTGAATTGAAATAAGACATTGAGAGCTCTTTGGACTTATGTCCTGAAGATAAATATCGCCATGTCTTCGCCTAGTGAAGGATTGAGACAAGTCTCGACTAACTCCAGAACAGACATCTTCTTGGAAATTGATTCTGAATCCTGTATCACATAGCTGGTTTATGCTCAGAAGATTGTAATTCAAACCTTTTACCAGTGAAGCATTGTTGATGATTAAGCTTCCAATCCTCACTGTTCCATGTCCAATAATTTTTCATTTGTTGTTATACCAAATGAAACATTTCATCCTTTTTGTTTTTCTAGTTTTACAAAGTTGCTTGAATCTCCGGTCATATGTCTAGAGCAGCCACTGTCCAAGTACCATTTACTTTTCCTTTTAATAATAACCTGCAGTCAGAAAGAAATCTCAAACTTTCTTTGGTACCCAAATTTTCTTGGGTCTTGGCGAGTTAGTTTTAAAGATAGCATTTGCCCAATCATTCTTAACATGTCTCCAAACTTTAGGACATTCATTCTCAAAATATTTTGAGCTGTTACACTTAGAATATTTAATAGCATTCCGGCCAACAAGTTTTACAAAAACTTTTTGAAAATGATTTTTGTAAGAAGATTTTGGAGGTCTTTGTCTAAGTCTTTCTTTAACTTTAGGAAAATCAATTGAATGACTACTTTCATTATTCATACCCAAACCAGATTTGTTAAAATAAGTATTTGAGCTGAAAGGATTTTCTCTAAAGTTTTTGATCCTTTGGAGAACTTTGTAGAAATATCTGATATCTCATTTTTCAAACATTCATTTTCTTTTGAAAGAGAATCGGCATTTTCTTTCAAACCTTCAAAATCATTTTTTAGACTCGCAAACTTTTCTCTCCAAGAATTATCTTGTTGGCTAAGTTTTGAATTTTCCTTCTTTAGTTTGGAAATCATTTTAAGAGAGGATTCGAGGTAGAAGCAAATTTTATCTATATACTTAGAAACTTTAATAGGAATTTCCAAATGACTTACCTCCATTTACTTGTCAGATTCTGAGTCCGTGTCTGAGTCCGATTTTGAGTCTAAGTCTGAGTCTGATTCTGAGTGAGCCATTAGACAGATATTTGCAAACTCTTCTTCATTTTCCTCACATTCTGTGTCACTCCAAGTTTCTGCTTTAAAAGCTTTCTTGTATTTTTCATACTTTCCTTTTTTCTTTTTCAGCAAGGGACAGTTGGGCTTGATGTGTCCATTCTTCTTGCACTCAAAGCATAGTGCATCCTTACTTGTTTCAACATCTTCCATCGATCTTTTCTGGGAATTTTGCTTGTTTTGCTTTTTCCAATTCAATCTCCTTCCTAATTTATTCAGCTTTTTGAATTTCTTTATCATAAGAGCTAGCTCCTCGTCGTCCATGTCATCGTCTATGTCTGTCTCATCAGAATCAACATTAGACTTAAGTGCAATTGACTTCTTACCTTTTGGATCCTCTTCATCATTGATCTATTCCACTTTATACGATTGAAGAGTGCCTATAAGCTTATCAACAGAAAGAGGCATGATCTTTTGTGTCTCTCAAATTGATATCTTCACATGGTTCCAGTCCTTTAAAAGTCCTCGCTGCAGTTTGTTGACCTTCATTGGAGCAGAAATTGGTTAACCTTGATATGCCAATCCATTTACAATTTTTGTAAAACGGCTGAACATATCTCCAATAGACTCTCTAGGCTTCATTCTGAAAGATTCATATTGGCCAAGTAAGATGTTTATTTTTGTCTCGTTTACGTGATCAGTTCCTTCATAAGTGACATGAACCCTATCCCAGACTTCTTTAACTGTTTCATATCAAGAAATTTTGTTATATTCAGCAGGAGACAAGGTGCAGTATAAAGAATAAATAGATTTTGCATCAAGAGCCTGTCTCTTGATAATTTCTGCTTGGTTGGAATCCTTAGCATATTTATCTAAGACTTCTTTTCCCTTGTCTGAAGCTGAAGCTGCCTTTGGGTTGATTCCTCTTTCCACAACATCCCATTCCAGAGGATCTCTAGATCTCAAGAACGCCTTCATTTTATTCTTTCACACACCGTATTCTTTTCCATCAAAATAGGGTGGCTTGGTATTGCTCTATCCTTCAATTAGTCCCTGTGCTAAGATACTAGCCATAGAAGATCTTTAACGTAGAAGTAAAAACACTTTAATAAAATGAGCACTAATGCTCTGATACCAATTGAAAATGCGAGTATTACCACCTAGAGGGTGGGTGAATAGGTGTTTAAAAAAAATTAAGTAAATAAATACATAATAAGTTATATTGCAAGCAAAGTCTGAGTAAGAGTCAAAGTCTGACTAAAAGTGCCGCCAGACTTTTGAAGTAAATTCAGACTCAAATAGAGATGGTTTAGAAATTGGAGAAGTTCATAAGAAGATCGCAATGAATAAAGCTAAAAAGAGTTAAGGGAAGAGAAAATTGCATACGAGAATTATAGTGGTTCGGCTTAGATCAATCCTACGTCTACTCTCCCACGCTGATAGCCTTTTGGCTGAAATTCACTAAAGTATCAACAGAGAAGTACAATGGTTCAAGTGCAAACACTCAATGGAAGATTTCTTTTTCTCTCACAAAGTCACTCTTCTTGTGTTTTTCTCTCTTAAATACAATTTGTAAGCGTTGTCGTTGAAGAACAAGTGGTTGGAAAGGTCTCAAACACTTTGGAATTTCAATTTTCACGCACTATCTCAAATGGACTGAATGACCTCCTTAAATACTCATTTACGCCTTTCTAGCCATTGGCATTCTCCAAATGAATTTCTTCCAATCAATCCGTATGACATAATCGATTAATCAAAGCCAGATATTAAAGATATATCTCTATAACTTTTATAATGAATCCTTGTCGTAAGATCAATAATCCTGAGTCTGATTATATCTTTGTTCTGGACTTAGTTTCAGTCTGGATCACGTCGGAGTGGGAAAGACTTCTTGAATAAATAGACTTTGACCAAAATCTGCGATATAGCTCAAGAGTCTAGTATTCTTCAAAATAAGAGTAAGAACAAGAATGTTTTGTCAACTTCAAAACTTGATAGGAGTTTTCTCAACAGTATCAACATTACTCATTAGCAAATTACCAAGAAAACACTTGGGGATTTCTGCTCCTTTCACTTTCTCACCAAAAGGTGCCGCTCCCGCAAATTCGTGGTACAATCAAAGTTGAAGCCAAAGCCGAGAGTGTTTGTGTTTAGGATGGTGAAGTTAAGAACCTTCAAAGCATCTCCTTTGAAAGAGCTTTGAAAATTCCATTATCTTTTTTCTTATTTATTTTAAAGTTATCGTGCGACTGAAATCTTGTCGCATCTCAATATCGAGTCGTGTGTACATTATCCATGTTCTCACTTTTTAGGGTTGAGAGTTATACGTTACTCACAAACTCTATCCAATATGCAACTCAAGGATCAGAGGAGTGGATCGATACTCAATATGTCGGAGGAAGAATTTACACAACCCATTTGGTGCTCTAATAGCTCGGGACATCCACAATCATAAAAATAAAATAAAAATAAAGGTTAATACCACGAAAAATCCTAAATTGATACACACGAGCAAAACTAATTTTTTTACCATAGAAAACCCCAAGTTGGTACACGTGTCCATTAATTTATGTTAAATTTTACCATTAAATTCCTAAGTTGGATGATACGTGACAGTTGACAGGTATAATAATTTTGGATTTTATCTTACGTTTGTCACCAGTGTATCAGGTTGTAATTTTTGGTGGTATTGATCCAATTTAATAGAAACCATTGGGTGATTAATTTATTATAGATATACCATTTTGAAATTTTTTGTCAAAAGATTAGTTTGAGGTATATTGATTATAGGTGTATCAGTTTGGAAATTTTTTCTTGTATTAGAAAAAAGTGGAAGAAAATAATTCTTGCTCTTTTCCATTTCCATGTATAGTAGTTGTCGAGGCCGAGAACGTGACGATCAATGAGGCTAACTTGGTAATTGAAGGGGAAGTGCACAAAGGGCAAACTCGTCAAAAGGCGAAGGGGTATTAAAACTTCCATAACCTGGCGGAATTACGTACCTTTTTTTTTTCCTTGTGGATTTGACATTCAAGAAAGTCCGACAAAAATGAAAAGTGGGAGTATGACGCAAAGGATGATATTAGCGACTAATTGCAGAGGGTGTTGGGACTGGATGGAGCTGGTCGTACAAGAAAAAAATTAGCTTCTCCCACGCCGACCCGCTCGAACACCCCGAGTCCCACGCCGATTGAGTATATAATGGGGTGTCAACTATAGATTGTGTATATTTTATATAGCCGGCATCGTGATCCGCTCAACGTGGTTCAACAAAATCATACAATAAACTTGGTGATATCACATACTCTATATTGTCATATTTATTCAAGAAGCCGGTATCTTGATCTGCTCGTCGCGGTTCAACAAAATCATAACAATAAACTTGGTGATATCACATATTCCACATTGTCATATTTATTCAAGAAGCCGGTGTCTTGATCCATCGAACATGATTAAGCAAAATCATACAATAAACTTGATGATATTGCATTAAAGTAATAGGCACATAATGATAAGGTGGTGGAACATGTGAGAACACATATTCCAAATATAACTATGAAAAGTAGAAAGGGTCTACAACTAATCGTTCTAGACATGTATATGATTTTAAGAAGTGGAGTTATGAGTCATTAAGGACACGATACCGAGAATTTCTTTTTTTACTACTAGAAAAGTTAATTTGTTAAAAGGAGTGACGTTTAATGATTTAATGGGTATTTCATCAAGGTGTTGATTTAGATGGTAAAAGAGTTTAGATCTCTTCTTGTCGTCTTGGGTTCAACTTTTGTTGGAAGCACTTGTCTTGTTGGGAGCAATCCAAGGGTGAAAATCCTAGATGCACTAAAATGATGGAAGGGAAGTGCGCTCTTAAATCGATTAGAGAGGCGGATCAATTGTGGTGCACAAAACCTACCTCAAACACTCATGAGAACTTTATAGGGTAACATATGTTTTGGGCGTGCGCTCAAACTATTGATTTTGGCTTGAAATTAATTCCATTTGAATAGGAATCAACACGAGCTCGTGATTTTAGAAACGCTCAAAGTGTATTTTGAGAGGGGTGGGGGTTGACGACTTGAGATGCAAGGAAACGGTCCACTTGGTGCCTGGACGAATGAGGCCACTGGGCGGGTGCATGAACAAGGAGTGGCTAGGCTACTGGCCGTATCGAGGCCTAGACAAAGCTAGCAGAGGTCTCGCACAGTTTAAGTTGCTGCTCTATCTGTTTCAGTGCAATAGTAGGGTACACAAGATTATTCATTCAAGCACCCAATCCCAGACACGGCCCCAATCCAGGCTTGTAACTTTTAGAGCTTATTTTAGATTAGAGAATTCTGAGAACCCTAGAAAGTTTTTGATAGCATTAATGTGAAAGAGTTGAGAACATGAGAAACTCTTATGACTTCAAGTGTTGTATAAGATTAAGATATCAGTCCTAAATATACTGTATCGATGCCAATTCAATTATAAATTTTTAACTTTTCCCAAAGTAGTCCTATATTTTTGTGTGGAATTGCAATGTAATCTTTCCTGTGAATTTTCACCAGAAACTGTTGAAGTGGCAGTATGCCACGTAGCATAGCCAGTAATGACTGGACTGTCATGTCAATAATTTCGGACAAAAATTGATTGGAAGGACTAAATGGCAATTTCATGCAAACGTTTGAGATTAAATTATATTGAAATGTTAAGAACTGAATTAGTATCTACATAATAGGATTAGAACTGCCCAAGGTTGGAAGACACTTGAATGTAAGCATTTCAAGCGATTGCAATCTTCTCTTGATGGATCATATTGAAATTATCTTATTGATCTGGGATAGGCACACACCAATAAATTGACCAAGAAGAGAATCTAAAAATGACAGGATTTTTCAAAGTAAAAAATAAGAATTAAATAATTATGATCCAAACTAATATGATTACGCAAAATTACGACTATTAAATTAGTCAAAGGAAAACTTAGGGTTATTAATAAGAGGGCGTTTGCATCAGAGAGAAGCATTATGCTGTCACAATTGATCATTCCTATTAAGTCATGGCAAGAGAAAGTTCCCAAGAACTACAAAATGTAAGGAAAAACATGGTCACCAAATTCTCGACCGAAAAAAAAAAAAAGTGGGGTCACAAAAGCCAAATGGCTAATCAATTGACTGCACTCTAATCTGACTGAAAATGTCCATTTAATCGTTAATTAAATATTGGTTAATAACCCTATCATCATCATCAGTATAATTATTATTGTTATTCTAAATACAAATGGATTACTCTTAGAAACACGACATCAGGGGTGAATGATTTGCCCACATGCGGCCTCCATCGCTGTTGATGAGAGCAGCATCTGGAAGTATCTTTCTCACCGGCAACATTTGCAATACGAATCCTTTGGAATTGTCTCTTATAATGGTCTATGTGAGTGTAACGACATCAGATAAATTCGATCGATGATGTCTTGACCAATGATAATGTCCTACGAGTGCATGTATAATTTTCCCCCATCACACTAAGATAAAATTCTCTTCAGGTAACTAATTCACGAAAATTACGTAAATATCAATAACTGGACGAGCTGTGCAATTTGATTCACTTTTACTCGAAAAAAATTAAGCGAATGAATTATGTGCATACTTAGAATTAAGTCCGTGCCACTAGCTACTAGCTAGGGCCACGGTTTTTGCCCTTCTCATTTTTTGCTCCTGCATGGCCTGTACTGCGTGTCACAAAAGTTCGTCACAAGTGCATTGTCTGCCGATTAGCTGTGGATTAGACACAGATGCCTTCGTCCAAACTGCTTTGATGAACTTCTATTCCAGAAGTGGTGAATTAGATTCCGCTGAAAGAATTTTGGAAAGGATGGATACGAATGATCCCATTGCTTATAACTGCTTGATTTCTGCCTATCCTAAGTCAGGTGACGTTTTAACTGCGAGAAAGATGTTTGATGAAGTGCTCGAAAGGTCCAATGCTTCTTGGAATTCTCTGATCTCACGTTATGCTCACAATGGGGACTATCGAGAGGCATTGAGGATCCTTGAAAGGATGAAGGACGATTAATGCACTCCCAATGAAATCACTCTGGCTTCAGTTCTTTCCATTTGTGTCGAGCTTGGAGACCTCAATGCTGGGTTGAGTGCAAAGAAGTTTATTCATGATAACAACCTTTACCGAAATACGATACTTTTTACTGCAGTTCTGGAGATGTATCTAAAGTGTGCGGCCGTTGAAGAAGCACGTCGAGAATTTGACAAGATGAATGAAAAAAATGTTACTTGGAGTGCCCTGTCTTTGAACGGACGAAGGATGAGAAGTGCACTCCAAATGAAATCACTCTGGCTTTGGTTCTTTCCATTTGTGCTAATTGGAGACCTCAATGCTGGGTTGAGTGGAAAGAAGTTTATTGATGATAACAACTTTTACCGAAATACAATATTTTCTACTGCAGTTCTGGAGATGTATCTAAAGTGTGGGGCTGTTGAAAAAGTACTTCAAGAATTTGACTAGATGAATGAAAGAGATGTTGTTACATGGAGTGCCATATTATATATATGATCTCTGTCCATTTATTGGCTTAACTTTATGAATTGGAAATCCTAACATAATTTCTGAATCGGATTTATTTTGCAGGTGCAGCTCCTATTGGTCAAATTACACGTGAATCTGTACTTGAGTAGAAAAGTCCCCCAGGGTGTTTTTGAACATTCGATTATGTTGGAAGATATGATATTGATTTGGGAGAATATCTCAAGAGATGCTAAAAACTTATTTTAGTCAATTTAGGATTAGAACCGATACTCGTAGATTAGAGAAATATAATCATTCTCTTTTTATTAATAGTCATCTGTATTATAAAGGAATTCTTTTGTACAATGAATGAATACAAAATTTCCCCACGTTTTCTTCTTCTTCTACTTCAGATTTTGTCAGATTCGAACTTGGGAGGAAAGTCAGAGCGCGTGGAGGGCAAAACGGACACTTCTCCAAGGACAAATCCGGGACACCGCTCGAAGCAAATGACACCTGTGTCCCCTGTTCGTTTTCTCTCGTCTGACGCTATGCAAGAAAGAGAGCGGGCGAAGTTCAGGTTCTTGGGAGTCCCCTCTAAACTTTACGACTATATAAATGAGGAGACCTTTCATGAACATCTCAAGAAGACTGCACCCAGAAATAGAAAGGACTCTGTTTTGCAGGTTGAGTTTGAAATTCCGTTACTCGTCAGGAAGCTTTAACGGTTGTGTGTAGCATCGGATTCGATGGCAGAGCCGCTGCACGGTCCGGCGAGCTTCTGGACTCAGGCCGATGCTTTGCTTCGCAAGAACTTGACTTTCCAGGTTCGCTATCATCTCTGAGCGTCTTTTCTTTATGCTGGTTGTTTTCCCGCGTTGAGTGGCGGGAGGGCGCGTCAGTTTGGCTTTAGCGGGCAGGTGTGATCAGGATCTTGAATGCATCATTTTAAGCCTTCTTGATAATACTCAGATTAGTTTAGTTGGGACTGTGGTTGGGTGTATTTATTGCCGTCTTGATTAATGGATGATACCCGCAGAACCGGTTCTTGCCATTTCAAGTTTTGGTTTTGAATTTGCATCTCAATATACTTAGTTATTTCACTTGTTGATGGTTGCTGCCTCCGTTAATTTTATCAATTTTAATCTATGTAAATTCTTTCAGTATAACTGATGTTTCAACAAGTGCGGCTTATAGAATCATTTGCAAGCACAAGTCGGCCCAGATTCCACAAGCTTGCTCTAAGCTAGGATAAAGTAAAAATACAATGCACAACCAATGTCTAACCTTCTTATCTTTAGTTTAGCCCCCGGAAATTTAGGGCCTCTTTGTTAAAAATTATTTCTATTTCCCAGAACAACTGTTTCTATTATTTTGTTTCAGGGAACGAAAAAAGAATATAAACGTATTTGGTAAAAATTTTGTTCTCGGGAATAGATTTAGAACATAAACAAGAAATAGAAAAAAGTAGATCCTCGTTCTCAGGAACAATTTTTTCTTTTCTCTTCTTTTTTCTTCTCTTTTCTCTTCTTCTCATTCATTTCCTTCTTCTTCCTTTTGGCCGGTCGCCGACCTTGGCCATGGCCGGTGACCGGTTGACAAGGGCCGGCAACGTTGAGCCATGGCGAGGCCGACCTCGCGCCACTTGGGCGAGACCAAGCCTCATGGTGGCCAGGCGAGCCTCCGGCGAGCTCGCCGACCCTCGCCCTGGCCTGGTGAGGCTCCGGCGAGCTTGCCGGACCTCACCCAACCGATGACCGGCCACAAAGGAGGAAGAAGGAGAGACAAGAAAAAAGAAAAAAGAAAGAAGAAAAAAAGGAAAAATATAATAATAATATTAAAAAATTAAAAGAAACAATAAAATTATACAATTCTACCAAACGCATTTCTTTCCCGGGAATAGAAATTTTGTGCAGTTACCAAGCGTATTCTTATACTCAGAAATTATTCCTGAGAATAGAAATTAAAAAAATCATTTCTGATAAAAAATTATTTTCGGGAACAGAATCGTTACGAAACGCGCCCTTAATCTTTGTTAGTTAAACTTTTTTGGAATCCAGAGGCCAAGTCCTCTTTTGCATAGAAGGTATAGAGTTAATTTGAAGCCAATATGACATTCACAGCTATCGGTATAACTTCTTTATGGACCCTGGTAAGACTAAACAGAACACATACCATCCCCTCCGTTACAGTAAGGTCCAGCAGTTTATACTAAGGATGCATTTGCTGACATTGTTTATACTATCCATTTGCAGAAACGGAATATCTGGACCAACATCCGGCTCATTTCTTTTCCATTTGTCCTCTGTTTACTCCTTCTCCTCCTCCAAAGTTTGGTCAATCATATCCTGAACACGGCTACCTTTAAGTGTGGCTGTCAATGTATTGATACGAATGGAGATGGGCAGTGTGAGAAGATGTGTGGGATTCAGTACTCCACCTTTAATCAAGTGGAAAGCTGTCCTATCTTAAATCCTCCTAAATGGCCTCCCCTATTACAAATACCGGCTCCACAATATCGTGCAGTGAAGACGGACTTTATGCCATTTAATGACTTGCCTGATGATTCCTGCAGAAGGAATGGGTCTTGCCCTGCAACCATACTCTTTACAGGAAATAATCAATCTTTTGGAAAATGTATATCTACATGGTTTTTCCTTTCCTTTAAAATTAAGAGGCTACCATTTGATGGTAAGACAGACGTTTCTAAATCTTGACTTAATTTTTGACTTCATTTCCAGCTTTGGCGTGGAATATGGTCCCGAATTCTTCCACTCTGAATTCTTCTGACGTTTTAGTTAGCTTAGCCCAGAATGTCTCGGTAGGTTTTCCTTTCTTCTTTGTTTCATGTTATACTAGGATCAGCAATGACACATTTCTCTGCTGCAAATGTGGCTAATGTTGCTTCCGAAAATTTTCAGGGTTCTGCTTCATGGCCCAATTTATACAACTTACTTGAACCTGCTTTTTTCTCTGACCAACCTGTTTACGAGGTTCAACAGCAGTGCAATATCTCTTCATTTTCTGTTGCTATTCAGGAATCCTCCATGGCATTTCAACAGGGTAGGAAAATTCTTTCTTTATTTCTTTTTTACGTGTGAAATGCATTATTTCTCCATAGATAGGAGTGGTGCCAATTCTTCTGATTCTTAAGAAAGGAAATGAAAATATGGATGCGCATCAATGCGATAAAGTTGCATTCAGTGGAACTGATTCTGATTGCTAAGAATATACTTACACCCGAGGCGCCAAGAAAAAGGGAACGGGAACTTGACTGGAAGCAGTAATAGTCACGTGTGTCTAAACGCTCGTTACTTTCTGGACAATGTTCTGGAAGAGAAGATAATGGGTCCAATAAACCTATCCTGCACTGGATTTTCTACTGATGCAAAAAGAAAAAAAAAATGTAAAAACAAGGGACACAAAGATGAAGAAATTGAGATCTCTAAGGGTGCCTGCTTAGCTTCACTTCGCTTTGTTTATTGTGATATGGAAAACTTCTCATTCCTTCATAGAGAGCGCTAAGAGCATAGATTTCCTACCTTGGCATGAATTACGATACCCAGTTATTTATATTTATAAAGCGTAGAGAGACAGTCTTGTGGAATACATCAATCCCTAGCTATGTTATCTGATATCTACCTACCAACTAATTCCTATTCCTGAATGTACTTTGGCAAAGAGTAATAAACAACTTTACGTGTAACCCATTAACCTAGCATCTTCTTTGACTGAAACAGATTGCTCCTCTTATGGTTCCCAGAAATCCAAATGTATGATATATGTTAGACTATATACTGCACAGTAGTTTTCTATGAATCCATGCTATTGCTGAGAAGCTTAGTTGAAGGGTAAATTAAATTAGAGCAGATTAGTAAGAATAAATAATATTTATCTAGAGAAAGCTTGCCCAAAGTTTAGGTGAGTGAATAGGTGATTAAAAGAATCTTGACAAAATAATGCGGAATAGAATGAGTCAAGATAACAGTTAGAATAAATTTCAGATTCCAGAAACAGCTTCAGAATCTGTTATGCAATAAAACAGACTTTAGAAACACCCAACAAGTGTGCAATGGACCAAATCAATAAGCAGTTGGAGTTAAGGATTAAGAGAAATTGTACACAAAGTTTATAATGGTTCGGTTTAGATCAAGCTTGTGTCCACCCTCTCACGTTGACAACTTACTGGCTAGATTCCACTATATAATCAACAAGAGATTACAACTTTTGAATGTAAATACTCAGTGATGGATCACACTTTCTCACTAAGTCATTCTTTCTGTATATCTTTCACAATGATAGTATTTTAGGCTCTCAAAACACAAGTGTATAATTTGAAGACTGCTCAAACTTTGAATTTTAAATTCTAGCCTTGTCTCTTTATGCTCCTCAGCGCCTTGATCTTCTTATATACTCATTCTTTTCCATACTAGTCATTGGACAGTCTTCAGAGGATTGTCTTCCATTCCATTCGTTGGACAGAATTGTATAAAAAAGAATGAGTTACCGTTGAGTGACAGAAGGTGAATCCCTACTTGATTCTGATCATTTATATGACCATAGTCTTGGTTTCCATAAGTGGAGCTTCTTTGTTTAGGAAGAACTTATCTCCATGATTGATTTGTCAATCAATTTAATTTAATCAATCTTCCATATTGGTATGAAACCCAAACAAAATTACTAGTTGTTATAGAATCTTATAGGTCTTGTTCTAGACCCGTTTCTTGTTGGATGTGTGCCGGGTTTAGAATTTTTTTGTTTTGAACTGTCCACATATTGAACTAGCTACAGTTTGAGCATGTTTGGATGAAAATAAGAATGTTCTTTTTTGTCTGAGTTAAGAGTGAAAACTTGAGAATGAGTCTAAGTAAGTTCGGTCTAAAGACTTTATGAATTATATGAGACATGTCCATTTCTTGAGCGTATACCTGAAACAACATTCTTCAAGACAATTATCAAACTCAATAAAATTTATTAGAAAGTTTTGTCAACTTCAAAATCTATTAGAAGTTTTCTACAACACATGAGAATGGCTAGACCATCTGGCTGAAAAGGAAAGCCCTTGAATTAGTTAATTGTTATATACTTGTTCGTGGTCAGTCCCACGATACCTGTTCCTTCTCCCCCTCCAAAACCAAGGGAGAAAAACCTTCACTTTGATAACTGTTTATCTTTTTGTCGTGCATTTAGATGTAAGTTGTACCCAAGGTTCACCTTTGTGGAGAAACAGTTCCTCAGCAGTAAATGATGAGCTGTACAAGGGCTATTGGAAAGGGAACCCAGAAAGGCAAATTAATGAAATAGTCACAGGTCTGGCTGCTGCTTGTTTCGCTGGCTTCATTTGCTGATTTATCAGTATGTGCAGACAATTCTAACAAGAACTTTTTCTTTCACAGGATATGATTTCCTCAATACAAATTTTAATAACTTCAATGTGAGCATATGGTATAACTCAACCTATAAGAATGAAACAGGAAAGAATTTTATATCCTTGGTGCGTGTTGGACGATCTGTGAATCTGGTAACTCTTATTTCTTCCTTTCTTTTTGTTAATCATTTTCCTATATGTAAGCTTGTATTTTTGTTTAGATAAACTAGGTGGGGGAACAATCTTGGATAAACAAAAGAAAGAGGCGTTTATTGTTTATATGACCTTTTTTTTTTCTGTCAAGGAATCAATGGGGTGCGGATAGTGGGAGTGCCAAAAATTTCAAAAGATATACTTAAGTGTCAAAATCAAAGAAGAAATGGACACTTAAGTACCAACAACGAGAAATTCTGGCAAACTGCTGATGTGGCTTTTTCTAGCGAGATTTTTAACTGACGTGACAATTCTTTTAGAAAAATCATTCACGTAGACACCAATAGTATGCTAAACAATATCGTTTTTGGCATTCAAGTGATCACTTTCCGGAAAACTTTGCACTAAAGTGTTCACTTTTAACCACAAACCATAAGTGGCACTTAAGTGATCACTTACACAATAATTTAACACTTAAGTAATCTTTTTTTACCCACTACTGGCACTTAAGTGAATATGGAAGATGACGTCGTTTTGAACAAGGACTATTGAGTGGACATTTTGGCGAGCCATATAAACTAGTTTTATTATTAAAATAATGTGACGTTGGATTTTCAATAAGTTCATCGAATTTGACACTTAAGTGTTCCAATTTTTTTTTTAAAAAGTGGCACTTAAATGTACCTCTTGGAACTTTTGGCATTAAAGTATTCACCCATGCCAAGTTTTGGCACTCCCCGTGTACTTTCCCTAAGAATCAATACATGCTTTTCTTGAATATTGTCCAATGTTCCAGCAGTGTGCCTCTGAGTCCAATGGTTCTTCCATCTGGTGATTTTCAGATCCACCTTGCAATTAGTTTGATTAAAGCTCTGTTGACATATTGAAACCAGAAAGCCTGCTTGAACTTCCCTTTGAAATTGCCGTGACTCTTGCATGTCATCTCCAGTACTTCATGGAGTACGAGTAAATAAAAGTGTTTGTCCTAGGGAAATATCCAAGGCATTAATTACGAGCATTGATTTGTCCAGCTACTATCTCTTAAATAAAACCTTAGTTTAAGGTTTTTCTCATTTGAATCAAAATTCAACTAAGGTTTCTTTTCTTGTTTAGAGATATGTGAACTTTAGTATCTTCCAGCAAGTGCATAACCATTAACATATTAGTTATCCTGCTATATGTCTTTCAGGTATCCAATGCTTACATTCAGCTTTTGCTGGGGCCAGCAACAACAATGCTGTTTGAGTTTGTCAAAGAAATGCCTAAACCTGAAACTGAATGGAGGCTGGACTTCGCTTCTATTTTAGGCGCACTTTTCTTTACATGGGTTATCATTCAGCTATTCCCTGTAAGTGTTTATTATAGCGTACACATCGTTCCAAATGGACGCTTTTTGTCTCTTTCTCAGCTTGATAAATTGCAGTTTAACTCGAACGACTCTTAGTTAAGGGGCTCTTGAGCCATAACATGGAGAAGGCGATGTTAGACAGACTGAACAGGGGAAGAACTTAAGTGAAAGTTGACTCTTGTGATCATTTCTTTATGCTGACATGTTTTGAAACTAGATATATGATCGTTCATCACTCTGGTTTCCAGTCTGCTTCCCTTCCTCATGCGACCTTAATAATCTGGTGTTTTTCTCCTTTTGTCCATAAATCCCACTACTAGACCCTCCGTTATTCCCAAGCTTTGGCCTCTTGTCTTGGTTCATTCTTTCCCAGATCATTACAACTCTCTAAGCTCCCTATTTCCTTCTTATGATGAAGGTTGTCTTGACAGATCTGGTTTATGAGAAAGAGCAGAAGCTGAGGATTATGATGAAAATGCATGGGCTTGGTGATGGACCATATTGACTGATTTCCTATGCTTATTTCCTCTCCTTATCTTCAATCTACATGCTCTGCTTTGTGACTTTTGGCTCAGTCATCGGTAATAATACATCTAGCTTCTTTTGTAGTTTCTCATTTTCTTGCAGTCATTCTAATAGGTTGCAATTTTGCAGGTTTAAAATTTTTCACAATGAATGACTTCAGCATCCAATTTGTCTTTTATTTCATCTACATAAACTTGCAAATATCCCTGGCATTTCTGGCTGCGGCATTTTTCTCCAATGTGAAGACTGCTAGAGGTTGGACGGTGGTGAAATTGGTTTTTTCTAGTTGGTATCTTTTCATTTACCTGACAATTCCAGCTTGCATCACTGACACTGAGAAATGCGATGACTGCAGTTGTGGGTTATATATGTGTCTTCGGAACTGGTCTATTGGGAGGTTTCCTTTTCCAATTCTTGATCGAAGATACATCTTTCCCAAGTAAGTAGAAGTTACCATGAAAAGAAAGGGCTATCTCTAATTAAAATTGCCTCTATGTTCTGGACCTTTTTTGTGAGTTTTACTTACTTCATTATGATTATGACTTAGTTAAATGGTTGATTTCTTAATCAACTTCATCGTACCTTCCTTTCACAGAGTTCATTCTACTTCCATATTTGTACGAGCTGCTTGTGTTTTTATTTTGCTGGCCCCAGACCCCAGACCCCACACAAGTGGCATTTTCAGCCGTATTTTACATTGGCGGAGATAGATTCCTCGTGGTGCGACAGCACCATCTTGCCTGTGGCATGCTGCTTGTGTTGGTAGCGAACAGCAACAACTTAGAAGGCTTATCCCACCAAGTGGGATAGACTACCCAAATATTTTTATGACATTGTTCGATAATCTTTATTAAATCTCATGTAAGGTCTACGTGCTCTGTCTTTTCCTATAATTATGTTGTCTCACTAGAATATTTAAAGGCCTTCATTCCATGGATTCAAACCTCCGCGAACAAGCTAAATTGAGAGAGGCTTGGTGTTTGTAGTAAAAATGGAACTTCTACAATAGTTGAGAGTAGTCAATTCATCTTGATGAGCACAAACTTTCTCCTCTATATTTTTGCACGAGAGTAATGTACCCTTTTCTGCGAAGACCATGGTTGCTCCTAAGGGAAGGTGTTTAATCAGACATCTATTTACACAATGTCCATTTAGAGCAAGAGAAGGAATAGTTGATGCTTGCAGGATGTCATTTAACTTTCTTTGTGCATCTATCAAGTACTGCATTAGGGGTTACTTTACTGTATGACAGTCTTCAGCCCTTCTGAAGTCAGTGCTCTGATTCTTTTATTTTTGGCCACTTTTTCTTTCTCATCCTAATTAATTGTGTTAATCTTCTGCAGGAGGTTGGATTATTGTAATGGAATTATATCCTGGCTTCTCACTGTACCGTGGGTTGTATGAGTTTGCACAATATTCCTTCCTAGGAAATTATATGGGGACTCATGGCATGCGGTGGGGTGATTTAAGCGATAGCGAAAATGGGATGAAAGAGATTCTGATTATCATGGTTGTTGAGTGGTTGGTGGTGCTTTTTGTAGCCTACTATATAGATCAGGTCACATCATCTGTAAGTGGAAAAAGTCCTATGTTTCTCTACGAAAGATTCCGAAAGAAGAATCCGTCTTCTTTCCAGAGGCCTAGCTTGCAAAGGCAAGGATCTAAAGTCTCTGTTCAGATGGAGAAACCTGATGTCAGTCAGGAGGTAACTAGTGCATCTGCTTTCGTTGCTTTTCGGTAGAGGAAATACTGCATCTTTACATTGCTTTTAAACACTGGCCCCCATAGGCTTGATAGATAGAGTACCTTGATAATTGCATCATAGCTTAGACAGCAAATAGTCTGGCTATTTATCTCTTTCACAGGATTCATTTGTCTTTTTCATCTTACAATTGACGGTCTTTATCCTACGTGCTTTTTTCGACTGCTAATAATTGGCGATTGAAGTGTTTCAACAATAAAACGAAAATTTTTCTACATAAGATGAGTAATCTGTAGTGGGTGTTCTCAAGCTCTGGGTATGGTCGTTTTCTTATTTGAGTTGACCTTACGATGTAAGATGACTGTTTTTCATTTGCATGAATTTTTCTAGAGTGAGAAGGTTGAGCAGTTGTTGCTAGAACCAAGCACAGATTACGCTGTTATCTGTGACAATCTCAAAAAGGTGTATCCCGGAAGGGATGGAAATCCTGAGAAATTTGCGGTTAGAGGGTTGTCTCTTGCTTTACCACCGGGGGAATGCTTTGGCATGCTTGGTCCAAATGGAGCAGGCAAAACCTCTTTCATCAGTATGGTAAGTGCAAATTTGATCTCTTTGGATAAATGAGACTCCCGTTGGATTAACATTAACTTTGGAGCATCTCAAGGGAAGTTTCTTTTGTTGAGAAGATTGTTCAAAGATCATCATATGTTGCCCTTAAAACTCAAGAGACGTCATTCTATCTATTAACAGATGATCGGCCTTACGAAACCAACCGCTGGAACAGCATACGTTCAGGGGCTCGATATACGGACTCATATGGATGGCATATATACCAGAATAGGTGTATGCCCTCAACATGAGTAAGCTGGCATTATGTTATCTTACAGAGAAATTTTACCCCTCCCTCCTTATTCCCTTCTGATTTTGATTTATCGCATGAGTCCTGAATTTTTCTGTCATTATTAATTAAGCCTGCTCTGGGAAACCTTAACGGGGCGGGAGCACCTGCTTTTCTATGGAAGACTAAAAAATCTCAAGGGCTCTGCATTGACACAAGTAAGCTGTTACTTTTCTTTCTCATTATTTTCTAATGTCTGATTCGATAGTTGAAGAAACAATATATTCAAAGTTCAGCAATTTTTTTTGCACCGTCATGCAACTTCATGTGAACTAGAATAAGTATAAACAATCTCCATTATTTGGTTATAAATGTATTGTATGTGAATGTAATATTATTGAACAATGCCCCACTTGTTAATCATTCATTCACTTTGCACTCTCATTTTGTTGATCTAGGCAGTAGAGGAATCTCTCAAGAGTGTGAACTTATTTTACGGTGGTGTTGCCGACAAACAAGCTGGAAAATACAGTGGAGGTATGAAGAGGAGGCTGAGTGTTGCCATTTCACTGATCGGAGATCCCAAAGTAAGTCTTAGAGTGTATCTCATTTTAGGAAGCACGAAAGACCCTTCAAGCTAAAGCGTTGGTGCGTTGATTTTTGCTCCAAATATGGCAAGGTTGTTTACATGGATGAACCGAGTACGGGGTTGGATCCAGCTTCGAGGAGCAACTTGTGGAATGTTGTGAAGCATGCAAAGCAAGACCGTGCTATTATTCTGACCAGTATGTTTGAGAACTCCAAACACCCCCCTCTCTTCCTGAGCCCCAACAACCGTCTCTCTCACTGTGCGTGCTTTCGTTTGCATGCTACGCACAAGGGGCACATTTGCAGACATCGCTGTAACTAGTTTTCCTGCATGTGCATTAGGCTGTCCCTAAAAGTCGAACATGTTAGATGGAAATCTTGATTTAGTACCCCTGGTTAAATTTTCCATAGCTTTAGCTATTACTTCTTTGATGAAGAAATTCCAATTATATGTCACAATTGGAGGATACATCATTGAAGAACTTCTTCGCTTATTTTCAGCTCATTCAATGGAAGAGGCAGAAGTACTGTGCGATCGATTGGGAATATTTGTCGATGGAAGTTTGCAGTGTATAGGGAACCCAAAAGAGGTAAATATGAGATATTATGATGTACCATTGGACTGCTAACTGGATTTTTGCCGTCATTTGAATATTTGCCTCCTTTTCCCTTTAGTGGCAATACAGAAAGATGTCATCCTTCTTTTCCTGATATAGATTCTTTCCTTTGTTTCAAATTTCTTTTCGCATCTACCTCCTAAGATATAATTTTCTGAACCCCAACAAATATAGGGGTTTTGTCCCTCTCTATCTAATAATTGTCTGCACCTGTATTTGATTTGGGTTCCTGAAAAACACATTTTTGCTCTGCAAATTCTGTGCTAGTACCCAGTTGGATAACTTTTGAGTGACCTGTCATGACCTTGATGAGGAGGAACCTTCTGATCGCTAGTCAGCCTGCTTTGCATGAAAACACCTGAATGTACATTTTCACTTTTTATGACAGCTGAAGGCTAGATACGGAGGATCTTACGTGTTCACGATAACAACATCATCCACTTATGAGGAAGAAGTGGAGAACATGGTGCAGCGTCTCTCCCCAGGTGCTAAAAGAATATATCATATATCTGGAACTCAGAAGTTTGAACTGCCAAAGCATGAGGTCAAGATTGCGGATGTATTCCAAGCGGTTGCGAATGCAAAGGGCAGGTTCACCGTTCTTGCTTGGGGATTAGCAGGCACAACCTTGGAGGATGTCTTCATTAAGGTTGCTCGTGGTGTGCAGGCATTCAACGTTAGGGGTGTGAAATCGAACCAGGTCTACCAAGGAATTGGACTGACCCACTCGGAAAATAGGTATGGGAACCGGTTCCCGAAATTTGGAACCGGATTGGACCAGTCCAGTTCCTTATTCCGAGTGAATACTTACCCGGGAACCAGATCGATCAGGCCGGTTTGGGGACCAGTTTTGTAAGCCCAAAAGTCCAAAACCCCCTTTTTCTTATCCTTGATTTCTAATCTTAGAACTACTTTTTTCCACTTGCATGGCGCTCCTCCTTCGTCGTTCCTCTTCCTCGCTTGCTTCCCTCCCTCGTCGACTCACGATTGCACCATCCACCGGTGGCTCACGGTCACACCGTCCATCACATAGTATTGTTGTTTTGTCTTATGATGTTTGTTTATGATAATTAGCCTTATGAATTCTTAATTTTTCGTTTAGCTAAAAAGTTTATGTACTTATTGATTACGTATGCTTAATGTTTCAATACAAATTAGGAGAATTACGTTGTTTTCTTGCAAATTAATATAAAATTTAAAACTGTGTAAAATATCAGGTGATTGCAAAATAGATTCCAATAAAGATGTGAGAATTAGTAGGACCATTATCAACTGTTCTAAAAGGTTAAGCTTTTTAGTTTATCATTCAAATACTCTTAACACCCCCTCACGCTTCATATAGTCTTTTTGTCTTGTACTAATTGTGGACATACTTAACTGAGGAGACAAATAAGGCCTAATAAGATTTGAACTCGGGACCTCCAGCTTTGATACTATATGAAAATTAGTGAGACCATTACCAACCATTCTAAAAGCTTAAACTTTTAGATGTAGGCATAATTTATTATTTAAATACTCCAACAGAAAGATACAGTTAATTTGAAGCCAATATGAGATTCACAACTATCAGTGTAACTTCTTTATGGGCCTGGTAAGACTAAACCAAACAGATACCATGCTCTCTGTTACAATAATTTCGGCTTATTTTCTGCCTAAATGTGAACCAAATATATTCCAAAACATCACGTCTCTTTACAATAAAAGAAATGTTGAGAAACTGCATTGAACTTTATTATCTCTTGTAGAGAATAATTCAATACGATACAGTTAATTTGAAGCCAATATGAGATTCACAACTATCAGTGTAACTTCTTTATGGGCCTGGTAAGACTAAACCAAACAGATACCATGCTCTCTGTTACAATAGTTTCGGCTTATTTTCTGCCTAAATGTGAACCAAATATATTCCAAGACAGCACAGTCTCTTTACAATAAAAGAAATGTTGAGAAACTGCATTGAACTTTATTATCCCTTGTAGAGAATAATTCAATACATTGACCAAGAAACCTTTTGTAAAGCCATACAATCGAGCGACTAGCTGAAGCAACTTTATAGGATGCTGAACTTAACAATGCCGATTATAGTTGTAGTACCCAATCGAAGAAGCAAATTTTTACAGGTACTCTGATAAAAAATACAGAAAAGTGTGTTGTTGAGGATAGGCAGCTATTATTTAATGGGAGTCCAGCATGATCCCATGAACCGGACCTGCATGCCCCCAAGAAACTACAACGCATATTTGCTACTGAAGTTGCCGGTAGGTGTACGGATGGAGGAATAGGCATTTCCGAAGAGTGTCCAGAAAAACAAAGAGCACCAGAATCATCTTGCTGCCAATATACCTTGACCATGACGCCTCTAGAATTCTCAGCTGATTCCGTTCCAGGAATCCCCACAAATTGAGCTTCCACTGGGATCTGAACCAAATTGCAAGCGTTGTTCAGCCACAGCATTTTCTAGCTCTGCCTGCTTTGCAATGTTCAGGAAAACTTCCTCAAGAGTCGTGAAACCAAGCTGGATATTTGCTATACCAAACTCTCACTGTTTATCCTGGAGCTCCGCAAAAAATTTCTGTTGAAAGCATGTAAGCTGTGTCAGGAAAAGCCAAAAGGGAGTATTGCGATGAAAACATTTTAGATAAAAAGTTCTTCACCAATAGAAGTGTGAAAACTAGCATTTCAAAGATTGGTTGAATCTATATGGCAGTGACAGATTACTCCTTAATATACAAAAGTTAAAATTTAACACTCCAATGAATTTCAGTGCTCCGATGATGATATTTAGCATAATTGCCATTTTCAACCCAAAGACATACATCTGGTACAATTGGCAAACCATTCTCTTGACTAAGGACAAGGAAATTCTTGCCACTGACGATGCTTCATAGAAAGGGTGTTAACTTCCAAGAAAGAAGCATTTCTAACTTTTCGGCGACAATACAATATCCATGCATATGTCAAATGAGATAAAAGTTACAAGAACATCATCCTGCTAGACCAGGAAATGTAGCTGTCTATATCTCACCGAACTTGTAACAGCATCTCCAGCACTGTTTCCAATTCTTTCAACATTTAAAAAGAGCCTGAATAGGATAGGAGTCAGCAATAGGATTAATTACCGTGAAAAGTGCTTCTCTACCATGGGATATAATTTGAGTTTGATTATATCTTCATTTTGGACTTGGTTTCAGTTTAGATTGTGTCGGAGTGGGAAAGACTTTTGGAATGAATAGACTTTGACAAGAGTCTGCAATTGACTTCAGAATTCCATTATTTTTCAGAAAAAGAACAAGAACAAGAACAATAAAGTTTTGTCAGCTTCAAAACTTGATAGGAGTGGTGTAGGACTTTTCTGAACAATAGAAACCACTCCTATGCACTGACAAATTGTATATCCAAAGTGATTATTTAAGCCATTCGCAATGCAGAGTTTGAGTGCAAAACTTGTCCACGCCATAACTTTCTCCACCGAACCCCGTTCCGAATGTACTTATAGTCAATAGAAAGCCCTTCAAATATACTATAAGAATCCCAACTTGACCGTTCCAAAATCAAGTTGAAAACAGAAAAATATGGGCCTGAAGTTGCGGGGCGCGGGAGACTTTGAAATTTTGTTTCGAACAAACCCTAAGCTCAAATCACGATCTGTAAAATCTTACGGCTTCACGACACCCTAAACTATTATTTCTATGAAAATATGCGGCTCAATGACTCAAAAATCGGACTTCGCCGCTCAATTTTCCCAAAATTCCGAATTTGGACCCTAAACCCGAAAGATACTTTGACTGGATGAACGAGAGGCACGATCACTTACTAGGCATTGCATTACATAGTTGAGTTAGCTTGGCAAGAACCTTCCTCCTCTTTCTTCTTCTTCTTTCTCTTCTTTCTTCTTTCTCTTTCCTCTCTCTCCTCTCTTCTGTTCCTTTTGCCCGAACGTGCTTCTTTCTTTTCCTTTTTACCCCCTGTTGGGAATAACGGATTCCCTAAAATGGATTCAACACTAAATCAAACCCCTAAAACGAATGCGAAAGACGAGCCCAGGAATCACATGTATCACCGATCAAAGATACACCGCAGAATCGAGCGTACCTTATTGTCTATAGATTAAACACCAATGTTGAACTTCGAGGAAGAATCACGATCCTATTCTACCAAGGAGCATATTGTTGCTTTGAAGGGGAGAAAACTCTTAGGGGGAGAGTGCGTCTTCTGAACGTACGTATCAATTGAGGGAGAGAGAATGAACTGAATGTACCCTTTGATAATACGTTATTTCCCTTAAGACGCCTCTTCCAAAAGATGTAACCCCTCAACGTAAAACGTTTCCCCCAAAAGACATAACTTTTCATATCTCAACTCTTCCTCCATGGGCCCTTATCTTGTGGGTCGGGCTTTTAGGCCCAACATGGGCGGACGGGCCTACTTAGGCCCATCATCATATATAAAAAACCATCATCTCCTACTCGCACATGGTGGGCTGAACAGGATCCTCTTTACCTCTCTGCAACATTCATACTAGTGAATAATCCGTGCGACCAGCATACTTTGAGAGCTCGTTGCCACATATCTATTAGGAATATATAGCAGCTCATAATAGGCATCACACTCTGAGTAGATTTAGTATGCAGTACCTTAGATCGATCGATCACATTTATATCTCTTTTGATCTCTTTTTAAACAATGATATATTATATTCACAATTATGATTGTCCCATAAAACAATCATAATTGGTCGACCAATGAATACAAAACTAAAATGTGATTCTCCAAATTTGATTTTCCTCTTTACTTGAAACTCTCAATCTCACTTCAACTTGCTTTTCTAGAAATGTCCCATTAGATCGAATCAATTCATGATCATTGGAAACATTCTAAGATAGCAAACACTGGATAGAAATCTTGAGAATAAGTAAGAGTCATAAGGGGACTAAAATTGAGGAACATTTTTCCTCAAGAGTCTCACATGGCATAAAAGTTGAGATCAAACTTTTGCCACTCTTATTGGTCGACTCATGCATACGTAGTATGAAATACGTATTACGGTATTAACTTCTTTCCCATGGAGCGTATGTCCACACCATCAATACCATACAAATGATAGTTCAGACATACCTAATGTCTAACTTGAGTTCATATATCTACTCATTCACAGAATTCATCCGAACTCACATCTGGCATCATAGATAGATAAAGTAAAATATGTGGGTTATTTTACTTTCGGACATAGTAAATATTATGTCCTCATCTTAACACTTAGTTAAGGTGACATATATGTTTTAAGCTTTAGCTCTCGATTATCACCTAGATAATAAGCTTAAAAACTGTCTCATTTCTATTTATCACATAGTAAATAGAAGCGATTACCCATGTAAGTGGGCTAATCTTTTATATGTCCGACACACTTTCTTAACTTTTTATAATGCACTGAGCACTAAGATGCATAAACATCAAAACAAAGATTGATAGGCATTAATAATGAAAAACACAAATTTATTAAATGTGAACATTTCAGGGAAATTACAATATTCAGTACATCAGCTTCTACGCAGTCCTAGAGATCTTACATGACCACAAAACACATCTCTAGATATTGGCTTTGTCATAGGATCTGCTACCATTCTATGCGTAGATATGTACTGTAAGTTCACATCTTTTTGTGCAACCATATCCTTAACAAAATTATACTTAGTATCTATATGTTTGGTCTTGCCATGATATTTTGGATCTTTGGTGTACCCTATAGTTGCTTGACTATCACAGTTAACCAATAATGGATTTGCAGCATTTCCAATAACACTTAAATGATCCAAAAATCTCTTAAGCCAAACTCCTTCTTATACTGCTGCTGATAATGCCACGAACTCGGCTTCCATCGTGGACAAGGCTATACACGTTTGCTTCTTACTGCTCCATGATATGGTGCCATTATTTAGTAAGAAAACAAATCCAGAGGTAGATTTCATTTCATCTAAATCTCCTTCCCAATCAGCATTTGAATAGCCTTCAAGTCGTAGATCCTTTCCTTGGTAATTCAGCTTGTAATCAGCGGTTCCCTTCAAATACCTCAGTATTCTTTTAACGGCTTTCCAATGTACTTGACCTGGATTGGATTGGTATCTACTCACCATTCCAACTGCAAAACATATGTCAGGTCTTATACACATCATAGCGTACATCAAGCTCTCAACAGCACTAGCATAAGGAATATGTTTCATTTGTTCCTTCTCTTGTGGAGTCCTTAGACACAGTCTATGGCTCAATCCTTCACCTTTTGCAATAAGAGTATCTATGGGTTTACAATCTTGCATACGGAATCGTTCAAGAACCTTATTTATGTGTGTTTCTTGCAAAAGAGATAATGACCTCTTCGAACGATCTCTTGAAATCTTAACTCCAAGAATGTATACAGCCTCACCCATATCTTTCATCTCAAAGTTGGAAGATAACCAACTCTTGACAGTATTAACAAACTCCATATTGCTTCCGGCAATTAGTATATCATCAACATATAATGATATGATCACAAATTGATCTTTAGATCTTTTGATATATACACAATGATCCTCATCAATCATTGTAAAATCATATGCCATTATGGCATTATGAAAACGTATATACCATTGTCTTGACGACTGCTTAAGGCCATATATCGATCTAAAAGTCGACATACCTTTTCTTCTTGGCCTTCCATAATGAAACTAGCAGGTTGTTCCATATATATTTCTTCCTCTAATTCTCCATTAAGGAAAGCAATCTTTACATCCATTTGATATAACTCAAGATCCATGCTTGCCACTATTGCCAGAATAATGCCAATCGAGATAAATCTCATTACAGGAGAAAATGTTTCTTCATAATCAATTCATTCCTGTTGATTATACCCCTTCGCCACAAGGCGAGCTTTATGTCTTTCTATCGAGCCATCAGCTTTACGCTTTATTTTGAGAACCCACTTGTTCCCAATAGCTTTGCGTCCTTCTTGAAGATCAACCAATTCCCAAACATGGTTTGACTCCATCTCCTCTTCCATTGCATGCATCCATTTTTCCTTACTAGGACAATTTAGAGCTTCATTAACATTTCTTGGCTTATCCTCATCTTGTGGAGCAACCATAAAAGTTTCCCCTTCAATGTCAAAGCGTCGTCGGGGAATACTTTTACGACTTGTTCGCCGTATGGGAGATTGTGCACTATGTACATCATTCCCCATCATACTCCCACTTGGATTAGACAATGACTATATCATCTCATCATGTGGTTGTAATTGAGAGTGAGTTGAATTAAACTCATCACTTCTCATGTTACTCCCACTTGAACGAACTCCACTAAGTTCATTATCTTGATCCAAGGTTTCAAATAGGGAGTAATCATTACCTATTTCGTCATTCTTAGGAAATTCATTCTCTAAGAATGTGACATCCCGTGATTCAAATTCAGTTATATTTCCACTTTCCTGCTCACCTATAAACACATACCCTTTCGAGTGTTCAGAGTATCTTATGAAAATACTCTTCTTTCCTTTGGGACCCAATTTCCCAAACTTGTGAGAGGGCTCATGAGTATAGGCAGCATAACCTCATGACTTAAGAAAACTTAAGTTCGGTTTTCTACCTGTCCATAATTCATATGGAGTGGAAGTAACTGATTTGGAAGGCACTCGGTTAAGTATATAGGCAGCAGTTAATAACGCATCACTCTAAAAAGTGATAGGTAAGTTAGCATGCGCCATCATGGACCTAACCATTTCCAGTAGGGTTCTGTTCCTTCTCTCTCCAACACCATTTTGTTAAGGAGTATATGGAATAGATAACTGTCTTTCTATTCCTTTTTCATCACATAATTTTCTGAGCTCATCAGATAAATATTCTCGACCTCGATCGGATCTCAATACTTTTATTTTCTTGTCTAATTGATTTTCTACCAAGTTCATAAATCTTTTGAAACAACTCAATGATTTAGATTTATGAGAAATCAAATAGACATATCCGAATCGAGTATAATCATCTATAAATGTGATGAAATAAATAACCCCATGCCTTCCTCTCACATTCATCGGACCACAGGCGTCATAATGGATTAATTGCAAAGGAAATTCAGCTCTTTTACATTTTCCAAATGGTTTCCTTGTCGTTTTCCCTACTAGGCAATGCTCACATATAGACAAATCGACTTTTTCAATATTACCCAACAAGCTCTCTTTGGCTAGCCTATTCATACGTTGTTGGCCAATATGACCAAGTCTAGCATGCCACACACTCACATCATTATCATATGAATTAGAAGATGTGAAAAGGGAATAACAAACATTGGCATTATTATAGTCAATATTTAATACAATAAAACCATCTAGAAAATAACCACAATCATAATAGTTTGTATCCAAATACAAATCCACACCATTATTATGGAAGTTCATATTAAAACCAAGCTTAACCAACACTAAAACAGACACTAAATTCCAACGAATCTCCGGAGTATACAACACATCATGTAAGAACAAAGTGCGTTCACCACGCAAGTTCAATTCACAGATGCCAATTCCTTTTACTTTGGCTTTGGAGTTGTTTCCTACATAGATCCACTTAGTTCCATTTGGTACTCGTCGGAATTTCACGAAGGATTCTCTATCCTTCTCTACGTGGTCTGTTGCTCCTGAATCTACAGTCCACAAAGGATTAGACTCAGTTAAGAATACAGAACTTGACACCTAAGCAAAGTTCTCAAAAGTACAAGGGGTGTGTACCTTCTTTGGCTCGCGATAATCGAGAGCATAGTGACCCTTCTTGTCACAATTGTAACACTTCACCTTTGTCAGCTTCTTCATTCGAGGACGCTTTCCTCTTTCATATTGGTCAATCTTTGGTTTCTTTCCTGAAGAACTTGCTTCTTTGCCTTTCCTTTTATCGAACCAGTTGGGACGTTTGCGCTTGGAGCTCGAAGCTCCATGTGAGCTAGAACCAGCATGATAAATTTCAGTTTCCGGCTTGGCAACCAAGAGGCGGTCCTGTTCCAGCTCAAGATGATGCACTCGCATCCTCAAAGGTTTTGATATTCTCATTATGGGTCGGTGCACCTTCATATGCTCCCAACTCTGAGGCAAGGAACGAATCACTTCTTGCACTTGCTGCTCATCAGTCAGGATATGGCCAACATCCTTCAGTTCATTAATCATGTTTGACATCTTTCTAAGGTGTTGCTTCATGGTCTGACCATGAGGCTTCTTATAAGAGTCAAACATAATAGTGAGCTGCCTTAGTCTGGTCACCGAAATATGACCAAATCTTGCTGCCAATACTTCCCACATTTCTTTGGCATTCTCAAAACGCCCGAAATCTCGCATGACATCATTTTCCATGCTACTCAAGTAACGTAATGCGAGCAAGAGAGTTCTTTCTTTTCCATGCAGCAAATGCATCCTTATCTCTCTTATGTTGTGCAGTGTTTGCTTCTTCAAGTTCTTCCATGGTCAGGTTAACAACTTTTAGTGCCTCTTGCTCTTCCAGCACATATTGGATTTTCATGTGCCATATCTCATAGTTATCGCCATTGGGCTTATCACCTTTGTTCAGCTCGGCGACTATGCTCTTTGTGGCTGAAGCCATCAATCTGAACATATCAAACATATATGTACGAATTATTAATGCCTATTATTTATGCATCCATTTTACACAAAACCATCATATTAATGAATAATTTCAAGTAAGGTTTTAGAATCAAAAGGTCACCATGTTTCCAATCATCATCCAAAATCCTAACTTGGAATTATTATTAATATAATATTCTATACAAAATAAATTCTTTGAAATTACAAAAAAATTTCTAAGAACTACCCACACTCAGATTAATAATAACAAAAGCAAATAATATTTTGATATCAAAAAATGATATAATAATAATGCTTTCACATAATACAACTAACATATCAGTTGCTACACCAACAACAACTAGATAGAAAACATTTACATAATATGTCCATAAAGCATACTAAATAAAGACCAGTCAAAACATCTAACACCAAGTCAATATATGAACTGGAAAAGATCATTTTTTGTTCAATTTCTTGATCTTTTCTTTTGTAACAATCCGGTAATGTTCATCTATAAAATCCATCACAAGTCTCCTATACGAAGTAGCTCTGTTGACTTCCTATAAGCGATTCAACACTCCTTGCCATTCTGGTGGAAGAGTGTTCATGAAAAATCATACCATCTCAGATTGTGGCATGGGACGACCATTCCATATGACCTTTTGTATTTTCCCGTTGACTTCAAGAACATGGTCAATTAAGTCGCCACTCTCCCATCGATAATTAGTCAGCTCAGCTATCAACCTAGAAAGCATTTCCTTTTGTTCATCGGTAATTGTGCGAATAGGTGTGCGCAACTTAAGGGGAGGCATTGTTCCTGCAACAAATGCAGAACAAATAAGGGATTACATATAATCCATATTGACTTAATTGGAAAAAAAAAAAACACATTCTCTATTTTTTTTTTTGGTCAACGGTCAAAGTCAATGGTTAGACGGGTTGAAGTCAATCGGGTCGGAGTCAACGGGCTATCGGGTCGGACGAACCGACCGGCACGTGCCACGTGCGTGCGGGGTTGACGTCAGCTGGCGCGTGCGCGGCACGCGCTAGTCGCCACGCAAGTGCGTCGCACGGCCCTGGGCCAAAACGGCGTGTTCGACGCGCGCGCCTGAGGGGAACCGTGTCAGTGGGTGCGTTGCATGTGCCGAGGACCCCTCTTCGTTCTAGCCGCGCATGGTGGCGTGTTCGGGGTCCCCCGACGGCGATTCGCCACTCATTTTTCTCGTATTGACGAGACCTTCAACCCTACGCTACCAGAAACAAACTTCGACTTACAGAAAGTCAAGAATACTAAGGGGAATAGTACGGTGTCGGGATTTTCCGTCCCTGATCGACTGGCGGCGGATTTTCTCGAAATTCGTCCAAAAAACAAAACTACATACATGAAAAGGGGATCGGGAAACATGAACTCTTGCTCTGATACCAATGTTGGGAATAACGGATTCCCTAAAACGGATTCGACACTAAATCAAACCCCTAAAACGAATGCGGAAGACGAGCCCAAGAATCACATGTATCACCGATCAAAGAAACACCGCGAATCGAGCGTACCTTATTGTCTACAGATTAAACACCAATGTTGAACTTCGAGGAAGAATCACGATTCTATTCTACCGAGGAACGTCTTTGTTGCTTTGAAGGGGAGAAAACTCTTAGGGGAGAGTGCGTCTTCGAACGTACGTATCAATTGAGGGAGAGAGAATGAACTGAACGTACCCGTTGAGAATACGTTATTTCCCTTAAGACGCCTCTTCCAAAAGACGTAACTCCTCAACGTAAAACGTTTCCCTCAAAAGACATAACCTTTCATATCTCAACCCTTTCTCCATGGGCCCTTATCTTGCGGACCGGGCTTTTAGGCCCAACATGGGCGGACGGGCCTACTTAGGCCCATCATCATATATAAAAAACCATCACCCCTCTTGTTTTTATTTTTCTTTTTTTTTTGCCTTTCTTTTCTTTCCTTTTCTCTCTCCTCTTCTTTTTTTTTCCCCTCCTTTCTCCCGAAGGCTCTCTCTTTTTGCTCAAGCTTTCACTCTTTTCCTCTTCTTTTAACCGTTCAACTCTTCTTTTTCCTCTCTCTCTCTCTCTCTCTCTTCTGTGGGCCCACCCGTTGACAATCAAAGTATTACATTTCACTCTCCTTAAAAGAAATTTCATCATCGAAATTTGCGCTTACTCTGACCATTAAGCAGAATGTGTGCCTTGCTTCTTCCTCGAGTTTCCAAGTGAACAACCCCCTTTTTTTTTAACTATACCCTTCACAAGTAGCATCTTGAATTTGCAATACCCCCATGGATTACTGGTCACGATCAAACTCAAGAGTAGGAATTCGTCATTCGAGTATATTCCACAATAGGCAACAACGTAGTACATCACCAGATCCAACAACGTAGTACATCATCATATCCAGGAGATAATCCTCAATGCTTTCGGTAAATGTTATATCTCAACCAACACCTTTTGTGTCGCCTTAGTGGGCATTTCACTGGCTACAAAATGATGTCTAGAAAGAATGTTTATAATGTCCTCCCAAGTGAGCCATGAAAGCCAATAGGCAGTATCATAAAGGCCCATCACGGTCATCGCCTGCAATAATAAGAAAAAGTGAAGGTGAAGGCTCTATAGGTACCAACGATGTTTCTGGAAGCCAGGAGTGTTCGAAGGCAATAGCTGGCGGAGTTTCAGCTCCTTTTCGGTGATCAAAGAACTGATTTGAAGTACAAAGCTAAACATGGTAACTGCAAGGAAAAAGGCTGGCCCCACAGAGGCAGCCGCAGAGAAATTCTCAACTGCACGGTGTTCAAATTCCTTGAGCCCAACAACCCAACTGAACTTCGAATCTGCAAAGTGAAATATGAGGAGGCATGCCGGGTCGGCGAAGGAACGGGTCCAATCTCATCAAACATACATGAGTATTTAGTGAGCGAGGACAGGATAACTCCAATAAGAGGCCGCGTGATTTCCCACTCAGTCACAATCTGATGAGGTATTTGAAACTTGAAAATGGGATCTTCTGAAATCATTTCAGAAGACTATTGAGCTCTCATTCTGAGTACATTTTCCGTGAAGGCAATCGTCCTATTGATATGCTTGCCAATGTTGGCATAGTGAAGCATTTAGATACTATGTTGTATTTGCAGCCTCCTAGAAAATTATTTTAAGTTTTGCTTAGTGATAAGTTTGGGATTGTAGATTTTAGACATTAATTTTTCTCAGTTTTGTACCTTATATTTATCACACCAAAAAAAAAAAAAAAGTGGGATACTCATATATACCAAAACTTTAGACACACAGAACTCACAGTTAATCAACTGATCACGTAGCTTTTGTGCCAACAGTCAAAGTTTCAATTTCAAAATAAGTTCAAATTACCACCTAATTCGGAAGGCACCAACATTACTCATCAGCAAATTACCAAGCAAAAACTTGGGGATTTCCGCTCCTTTCGCTTTCTCACCAAAAGGTCCCGCTGCCGCAAATTTGTGGTACAATCGAAGTCGAAGCCAAAGCCGAGAGTGTCTGTGTTTAGGATGGTGAAGTTAGGAACCTTCAAAGCATCTCCTGTGAAAGAGCTTTAAAAATTCCATTATCTTTTTTCTTATTTATTTTAAAGATATCGTGCACTGAAATCCTGTCGCATGTCAATATTGAGTCGTGTGTACATTATCCATGTTCTCACTCTTCAGGGTTGAAAGCTATATGTTACTCGCAAACTCTATCCACTATGCAACTCAAGGATCAGAGGAGTGGATTAATACTCAATATGTCGGAGGAGGAATTTACACGACCCGATTGGTGCTCTAATAGCTCGGGACAGGCACAATCATAAAATATATATATATATATATATATATATTAAAGATTAATACCACGAAAAATCCTAAATTGATACACATGAGACAAATTTATACCAAATTAATTTTTTTTATCATAGAAAATCCCAAGTTGGTACACATGTCCATTAATTTACGTTAAATTTTACCATTAAATTCATAAGTTGGATGATACGTGACAATTAATGAATATAATAATTTGGGGTTTTACCTTCCGTTTATCATTAGTGTATCGGGTTATGATTTTGTTGTATTAATCAAACTTAATAGAAAGTATTGAGTTATTAATTTATTATGGATATACCATTTTGAAATTTTTTTATTAAAAGATTAGTTTGAGGTATATTTATTATAAATGTATTAATTTGGAATTTCTTCTTGTATTAGAAAAAAGTGGAAGAAAATAATTTTTGTTCTTCTCCATTTCCATGTATAGTAGTTGTCGAGACTGAGAACGTGACGATCGATGAGGCTAATTTGGTAATTGAAGGCGAGGTGTAGAAAGGGCAAACTCGTCAATAGGCGAAGGGGTATTAAGGGCCCGTTTGGTTCGGTTTTTGGAGAATGCATTTGCAAAAATACAAATACCTTTCGGTGAAGGGGATTTTCCAAAATGCAAATAACATTTGGTAAAATTTGCATTGAGAAACAACTTTGGCCAAAATACCGTTTGGTAAAATTTGCATTTGTAAATTACTTTTATTAAATTAAAAAACAAAAAAAAAAATATTTGTATTTTTTTTTTTAAGTCCGGCCACCGGACCACTTGGCGGTCGGATGGCTGGATCTAGCCCTCGGACGAGCCACCGGCCACCTAAGGTCGGGCGACCCCAGGTGACCGCTTGGGTCATGCGATTCAGCCGGACATCGCCTGGGTCGCGCGACCAGCCGTCGCCGGCGTGTCGCCAGCGCGTGTGACCCCTTGTTCGACAATTGTCGACCTCCGATCAGTGGTGGTTTGGAGAAGATGAATAATGCCGAAGACTTGCATTCCCAGGATGCAACTTCCCAAAGCACCTCCTCAACTACATTGCGCTAAAGGCCCTTAGAGTCCTTTGGAGATGCGGTGCATTTTGCAAAAGTCGCCCAAAAAACGAACCAAACGAGTTTGCATTTGGCCAAGGGACTTTAAAGTCCCAAAGCCCATTTGCAAAGCCCAACCAAACAGGGCCTAAAACTTCGATAACCTGGCGGAATTACGTACTTTTTTTTTTCCCTTGTGGATTTGACATTCAAGAAAGTCCGGCAAAAATGAAAAGTGGGAGCATGACGCAAAGGATGATATTAGCGACTAATTGCACAGGGTGTTGGGACTGCATGTAGCTGGTCGTACAAGAAAAAAATAAGTTTGTCCCATGCCGACCCGCTCGTGCACCCCGAGTCCCACGCCGATTGAGTATATGATGGGGTGTCAACTATAGATTGTGTATATTTTATATAGCCGGCATCTTGATCCGCTCAACGTGGTTCAACAAAATCATACAATAAACTTGGTGATATCACATACTCCACATTGTCATATTTATTCAAGAAGCCGGTGTCTTGATCCATCGAACATGATTAAGCGAAATCATACAATAAACTCGATGATATTGCATTAAAGTAATAGGCACATCATGATAAGGTGGTGGAACATGTGAGAACACATATTCCAAATATAACTATGAAAAGTAGAAAGGGCCTACAACTAATCGTTCTAGACATGTATTTGATTTTAAGAAGTGGAGTTATGAGTCATTAAGGACACAATATCGAGAATTTTTTTTTTTTTTACTGCTAGAAAAGTTAATTTGTTAAAAGGAGTGACGTTTAATGATTTAATGGGTATTTCATCAAGGTGTTGATTTAGATGGTAAAAGAGTTTAGATCTCTTCTTGTTGTCTTGGATTCAACTTTTGTTGGAAGCACTTGTCTTGTTGGAAGCAATCCAAGGGTGAAAATCCTAAATGCACTAAAATGCTGGAAGGGAAGTGCGCTCTTAAATCGACTAAAGAGGTGGATCAATTGTAGTGCACAAAACCTAGCTCGAACACTCATGAGAACTTTATAGGGTAACATATGTTTTGGGCGTGCGCTCAAACTATTGATTTTGGCTTGAAATTAATTCCATTTTAATAGGAATCAACACGAGCTCGTGATTTTAGAAACGCTCAAAGTGTATTTTGAGAGGGGTAGGGGGTTGACGACTTGAGATGCAAGGGAACGGTCCACTTGGTGCCTGGACGAATGAGGCCACTGGGCGGGTGCATGAACAAGGAGTGGCTAGGCTACTGGTCGTATCGAGGCCTAGACAAAGCTAGCAGAGGTCTCGCACAGTTTAAGTTGCTGCTCTCTTTTTCAGTGCAGTAGTAGGGTACACAAGACTATTCATTCAAGCACCCAATCCCAGACACGGCCCCAATCCAAGCTTGTAACTTTAGAGCTTATTTTAGATTAGAGAATTCTGGGAACCCTAGAAAGTTTTTGACAGGGTTAACGTGAAAGAGTTGAGAACATGAAAAACTCTTATGACTTCAAGTGTTGTATAAGATTAAGAAAGTCAATTAATCCTAAATATACTGTATTGATGCCAATTCAATTATAAATTTTTAACTTTTCCCAAAGTAGTCCTATATTTTTGTGTGGAATTGCAATGTAATCTTTCTTATGAATTTTCGCCGGAAATTGTTGAAGTGGCAATATGCCACGTAGCATAGCCAGTAATGACTACATTGTCATGTCAGTAATTTCGGGCAAAAATTGATTAGAATGACTCAATGGCAATTTCATGCAAACGTTTGAGATAAAATTGATAAAAAATTGAAATATTAAGAACTGAATTAGTATCTACATAATAGGATTAGAACTGCCCAAGATTGGAAGACACTTGAATGTAAATGTTTCAGGCGATTGCAATCTTCTCTTGATGGATCATATCGAAATCATCTTATTGATCTGGGATAGCACACACCAATAAATTGACCAAGAAGAGAATCTAAAAATGACGGGATTTTTTAAAGTAAAAAGTAAGAATTTAATAATTATGATCCAAACTAATCTGATTACGCAAAATTACGACTATTAAATTAGTCAAAGGAAAAATTAGGATTATTAATAAGAGGGCGTTTGCATCAGAGAGAAGCATTATGCTGTCACAATTGATCATTCCTATTAAGTTATGGCAAGAGAAAGTTCCCAAGAACTACAAAATGTAAGGAAAAATAAAACATTTTGTCTAGTATGGTCACCAAATTCTCGACCCGAAAAAAAAAAAAGTGGGGTCACAAAAGCCAAATGGCTAATCAATTGACTGCACTCTAATCTGACTGAAAATGTCCATTTAATAGTTAATTAAATATTGGTTAATAACCCTATCATCATCATCAGTATAATTATTATTGATATTCTAAATACAAAGGGATTATTCTTAGAAACACAGTCCGACACCAGGGGTGAATGATTTCCCCACATGCGGCCTCCATCGCTGTCGATGAGAGCAGCATCTGGAAGTATCTTTCTCACCGGCAACATTTGCAATACGAATCCTTTGGAATTGTCTTTTATAATGGTCTATGTGAGTGTAACGATATCAGATAAATTCGATCGATGATTTCTTGACCAATGATGATGTCCTACGAGTGCATGTATAATTTTCCCCCATTACACTAAGATACAATTCTCTTTGGGTAATTAATTCACGAAAATTACGTAAATATCAATAACTTGACGAGCTGTGCAATTTGATTTGCTTTTACTCGAAAAAACTTAAGTGAGTGAATTATGTGCATGCTTAGAATTTAGTCCGTGCCACTAGCTACAAGCTAGGGCCACGGTTTTTGCCCTTCTCATTTTTCGCTCCTACATGGCCTGTACTGCGTGTCACAAAAGTTCGTCACAAGTGCATTGTCTGGCGATCAGCTGTGGATTAGACACAGATGCCTTCGTCCAAACTGCTTTGATGAACTTCTATTCCAGAAGTGGTGAATTAGATTCTGCTGAAAGAATTTTGGAAAGGATGGATACGAATGATCCCATTGCTTTTAACTGCTTGATTTCTGCCTATCCTAAGTCAGGTGACGTTTTAACTGCGAGAAAGATGTTTGATGAAATGCCTGAAAGGTCCAATGCTTCTTGGAATTCTCTGATCTCACGTTATGCTCGCAATGGGGACTATCGAGAGGCATTGAGGATCTTTGAAAGGATGAAGGACGATTAATGCACTCCCAATGAAATCACTCTGGCTTCAGTTCTTTCCATTTGTGTCGAGCTTGGAGACCTCAATGCTGGGTTGAGTGCAAAGAAGTTTATTAATGATAACAACCTTTACCGAGATACGATACTTTTTACTGCAGTTCTGGAGATGTATCTAAAGTGTGCGGTCGTTGAAGAAGCATGTCGAGAATTTGACAAGATGAATGAAAGAGATGTTACATGGAGTGCCCTGTCTTTGAACGGATGAAGGATGAGAAGTGCACTCCAAATGAAATCACTCTGGCTTTGGTTCTTTCCATTTGTGCTAATTGGAGACCTCAATGCTGGGTTGAGTGCAAAGAAGTTTATTGATGATAACAACCTTTACCGAAATATGATACTTTCTACTGCAGTTCTGGAGATGTATCTAAACTGTGGGGCTGTTGAAAAAGTACTTCAAGAATTTGACAAGATGAATGAAAGAGATGTTGTTACATGGAGTGCCCTATATATATATATATATATATATATATATATATATATATATATATATATCTGTCCATTTATTGGCTTAAGTTTCTAAATTGGAAATCCTAACATAATTTCTGAATCGGATTTATTTTGCAGGTGTAGCTCCTGTTGGTCAAATTACACTTGAATATGTAATTTACTTACTTAAGTAGAAAAGTCCCCCGGGGGTGTTTCTAACATTCGGTTCTGTTGGAAGATATGATATTGGTTTGGGAGAATATCTCAAGAGATGCTGAAGACTTATTTTAGTCAATTTAGAATTAGAACCGATACTCGTAGATTAGAGAAATTTAATCATTGTTTTTTTATTACTAGTCATCTGTATTATATAGGGATTCTTTTGTACATTACACAATACAATGAATGAATACAAAATTTCCCCACGTTTTCTTCTTCTTGTACTTCAGCTTTTGTCAGATTCGAACTTGGGAGGAAAGTCAGAGCGCGTGGAGGGCAAAATGGACACTGCTCCAAGGACAAATCCGGGACACCGCTCGAAGCAAATGACGCCTGTCCCCTGTTCGTTTTCTCTCGTCTGACGCTATGCAAGAAAGAGAGCGGGCGAAGTTCAGGTTCTTGGGAGTCCCCTCTAAACCTTACGACTATATAAATGAGGAGACCTTTCATGAACATCTCAAGAAGACTACACCCAGAAATAGAAAGGACTCTGTTTTGCAGGTTGAGTTTGAAATTCCGTTACTCGTCAGGAAGCTTTAACGGTTGTGTGTAGCGTCGGATTCGATGGCAGAGCCACTGCACGGTCCGGCGAGCTTCTGGACTCAGGCCGATGCTTTGCTTCGCAAGAACTTGACTTTCCAGGTTCGCTATTATCTCTGAGCGTCTTTTCTTTATGCTGGTTGTTTTCCCGCGTTGAGTGGCGGGAGGGCGCGTCAGTCTGGCTTTAGCGGGCAGGTGTGATCAGGATCTTGAATGCATCATTTTAAGCCTTCTTGATAATACTCAGATTAGTTTAGTTGGGACTGTGGTTGGGTGTATTTATTGTCGTCTTGATTAATGGATGATACCCGCAGAATCGGTTCTTGCCATTTCAAGTTTTGGTTTTGAATTTGCTTCTCAATATACTTAGTTATTTTACTTGTTGATGGTTGTTGCCTCCGTTAATTTTATCAATTTTAATCTATGTAAATTCTTTCGGTATAACTGATGTTTCAATAAGTGCGGCTTATAGAATCATTTGCAAGCACAAGTCGGCCCAGATTCCACGAGCTTGTTCTAAGCTAGGATAAAGTAAAAATACAATGCACAACCAATGTCTAACCTTGTTATCTTCAGTTTAACCCCGGAAATTTAGGGCCTCTTTGTTAAAAATTATTTCTATTTCCCGGAACAACTATTTCTGTTATTTTGTTTCAGGAAACAGAAAAAGAATAGAAACGTGTTTGGTAAAAGTTTTGTTCCCATAAATAGATTTGAAACAGAAATAAGAAGTAGAAAAAAGTAGATTTTTGTTCGGAACAATTTTTTCTTTTCTCTTTTTTTCTTTTCTCTTTTCTCTTCTTCACATTCATTTCCTTCTTCTTCCTTTTGGCCAGTCGCCGACCTCGGCCATGGCTAGCGACCGGCTGACGAGGGTCGGCGACGCTGAGCCATGGCGAGGCCGACCTCGCGCTGCCTGGGCGAGACCGAGCCTCGCGGTGGCCAGGCGAGCCTCCGGCAAGCTCGCCAACCCTTGCCCTGGCCTGGTGAGGCTTCGGCGAGCTTGCCGGACCTCACCTAGCCAGTGACTGGCCACAAAGGAGGAAGAAGGAGAGAAAAGAAAAAAGAAAGAAGAAAAAAAGGAAAAATATAATAAGAATATTAAAAAATTAAAAGAAACAATAAAATTATACAATTCTACCAAACACATTTCTTTCCCGAAAATAGAAATTTTGTGTAGTTACCAAGCGTGTTCTTATACTCAGAAATTGTTCTCGAGAACAGAAAAAAAAAAAAAATCATTTCTAATAAAAAATTATTTCCGGGAATAGAATCGTTACGAAACGCGCCCTTAATCTTTGTTAGTTAAACTTTTTTGGAATCCAGAGGCCAAGTCCTCTTTTGCATAGACGTATAGAGTTAATTTGAAGCCAATATGACATTCACAGCTATCAGTATAACTTCATTATGGACCCTGGTAAGACTAAACAGAACACATACCATCCTCTCCGTTACAGTAAGGTCCAGCAGTTTATACTAAGGATGCATTTGCTGACATTGTTTATACTATCCATTTGCAGAAACGGAATATCTGGACCAACATCCGGCTCATTTCTTTTCCACTTGTCCTCTGTTTACTCCTTCTCCTCCTCCAAAGTTTGGTCAATAATGTACTGAACACGGCTAAATTTAAGTGTGGCTGTCAATGTATTGATACGAATGGAGATGGGCGGTGTGAGAAGGTGTGTGGGATTCAGTACTCCACCTTTAATCAAGTGGAAAGCTGTCCTATCTTAAATCCTCCTAAATAGCCTCCCTATTACAAATACCGGCTCCACAATATCGTGCAGTGAAGACGGACTTTATGCCATTTAATGACTTGCCTGATGATTCCTGCAGAAGGAATGGGTCTTGCCCTGCAACCATACTCTTTACAGGAAATAATCAATCTTTTGGACAGTGTATATTCACTGACTCCTCTACATGGTTTTTCCTTTCCTTTAAAATTAAGAGGCTACCATTTGATAGTAAGACAGACGTTTCTAAGTCTTGACTTAATTTTTGACTTCATTTCCAGCTTTGGCGTGGAATATGGTCCTGAATTCTTCCACTCTGAATTCTTCTACTCTGAATTCTTCTGACGTTTTAGTTAGCTTAGCCCAGAATGTCTCGGTAGGTTTTCCTTTCATCTTTGTTTCATGTTATACTAGGATCAGCAATGACACATTTCTCTGCTGCAAATGTGGCTAATGTTGCTTCCGAAAATTTTCAGGGTTCTGCTTCATGGCCCAATCTATACAACTTACTTGAACCTGCTTTTTTCTCTGACCAACCTGTTTACGAGGTTCAACAGCAGTGCAATATCTCTTCATTTTCTGTTGCTATTCAGGAATCCTCCATGGCATTTCAACAGGGTAGGAGAATTCTTTCTTTATTTCTTTTTTAAGTGTGAAATGCATTATTTCTCCGTAGATAGGAGTGGTGCCAATTCTTCTGATTCTTAAAAGGAAATGAAAATATGGATGCGCATCAATGCAATAAAGTTGCATTCAGTGGAACTGATTCTGATTGCTAAGAATATACTTACACCCGAGGCGCCAAGAAAGAGGGAACTGGAACTTGACTGGAAGCAGGAATACTCACGTGTGTGTCTAAACGCTCGTTACTTTCTGGACAATGTTCTGGAAGAGAAGATAATGGGTCCAATAAACCTATCCTGCACTGGATTTTCTACTGATGCAAAAAAAAAGAAAAAAATGTAAAAACAAGGGACACAAAGATGAAGAAATTCAGATCTCTAAGAGTGCCTGTTTAGCTTCACTTCACTTTCTTTATTGTGATATGGGAACTTCTCATTCCTTCATAGAGAGCGCTAAGAGCATAGATTTCCTACCTTGGCATGAATTACGACACCCAGTTATCACGACACCCAGTTATCTATATTTATAAAGCGTAGAGAGACAGTCTTATGGAAAACATCAATCCCTAGCTATGTTATCTGATATCTACCTACCAACTAATTCCTATTCCTGAATGTACTTTGGCAAAGAGTAATAAACAACTTTACGTGTAACCCATTAACCTAGCATCTTCTTTCTTTGACTGAAAAAGATTGCTCCTCTTATGGTTCCCAGAAATCCAAATGTATGATATATGTTAGACTATATATTGCACAGTAGTTTTCTATGAATCCATGCTATCGCTGAGAAGCTTAGTTGATGGGTAAATTAAATTAGAGCAGATTAGTAAGAATAAATAATATTTATCTAGAGAAAGCTTGCCCAAAGTTTAGGTTCCTTGATTGCATATCTTCTTACAAAATAAAGATGAACGATGCTTCATTAATGGTTTTTCCTTAAACACTCTTGCTATTGGTACCAATTAAGTTTGTAATGTAAATGAGAGGGCTAGTAGGCATCACTTAATCGGGGTGAATAGGTGATTAAAAGAATCTTGACAGTGTAATGCGGAATAGAATCAGTCAAGATAATAGTTAGAATAACCTAGAAACAGGTTCATAATCTGTTATGCAATAAAACAGACTTTAGAAACACCCAACAAGTATGCAATGGACCAAATCAATAAACAGTTGGAGTTAAGGATTAAGAGAAATTGTACACAAAGTTTATAGTAGTTCGGTTTAGACTAAGCTTGTGTCCACCCTCTAACGCTGACAACTTACTGGCTGGATTTCACTATATAATCAATAAGAGATTACAACTTTTGAATGTAAATACTCAGTGATGGATCACACTTTCTCACTAAGTCACTTTTTCTATATATCTTTCACAATGATAGTATTTTAGGCTCTCAAAAGACAAGTGTATAATTTGAAGACTGCCCAAACTTTGGAATTTTAAATTCTAGCATTGTCTCTTTATGCTCCTCAGCGCCTTGATCTTCTTATGTACTCCTTCTTTTCCAAACTAGTCATTGGACAGTCTTCAGAGGATTGTCTTCCATTCCATTCGTTGGACAGAATTGTATAAAAAAGAATGAGTTGCCGTTGAGTGAAAGAAGGTGAATCCCTGCTTGATTATGGTTGTTTATACGACCATAGTCTTGGTTTCCATAAGTGGAGCTTCTTTGTTTAGGAAGAACTTATCTCCATGATTGATTTGTCAATCAATTTAATTTAATCAATCTTCCATATTGGTATGAAACCCAAACAAAATTACTAGTTGTTATAGAATCTTAATGGTGCTGTTCTAGACCCGTTTCTTGTTGGATGTGTGCCGGGTTTGGAATTTGTTTTGTTTTGAACTATCCACATATTGAACTAGCTACAATTTGAGCGCGTTTGGATGAAAATAAGAATGTTCTTTTTTGTCTGAGTTTAGAGTGAAAACTTGAGAATGAGTCTGAGTAAGTTCGGTCTAAAGTTCGGTCTAAAGACTTTATGAATTAAATGAGACATTTTCATTTCTCAAGCATATACCCGAAACAACAATCTTCAAGACTATTATTTCTATTTCCCGTTCTAAGCTAGGATAAAGTAAAAATACAATGCACAACCAATGCCTAACCTTGTTATCTTCAGTTTAACCCCGGAAATTTAGGGCCTCTTTGTTAAAAATTATTTCTATTTCCCGGAACAACTATTTCTATTATTTTGTTTCAGGAAACAGAAAAAGAATAGAAAAGTGTTTGGTAAAAGTTTTGTTTCCAGAAATAGATTTGGAACAGAAATAAGAAGTAGAAAAAGTAGATTTTTGTTCCCTGGAACAATTTTTCTTTCTCTCTTTTTTTCTTTTCGCTTTTCTCTTCTTCTCATTCATTTCCTTCTTCTTCCTTTTGGCCAGTCGCCGACCTCGGCCATGGTCAGCGACCGACTGACGAGGGTCGGTGACGCTGAGCCATGGCGAGGCCGACCTCGCGCTGCCCGGGCGAGATCGAGCCTCGTGGTGGCGGGCGAGCCTCGGCAAGCTCGCCAACCTCGCCCGGCTCGGTGAGGCTTCGGCGAGCTTGCCGGACCTCACCTAGCCTCGTGATCGGCCACAAAGGAGGAAGAAGGAGAGAAAAGAAAAAGAAAGAAGAAAAAAAGGAAAAATATAACAAGAATATTAAAAAATTAAAAGAAACAATAAAATTATACAATTCTACCAAACACATTTCTTTCCGGAAATAGAAATTTTGTACAGTTACCAAGCGTGTTCTTATACTCAGAAATTGTTCTCAAGAACAAAAAAAAAAATCATTTCTAATCAAAAATTATTTCCGGGAATAGAATCGTTACAAAACGCGCCCTTAATCTTTGTTAGTTAAACTTTTTGGAATCCAGAGGCCAAGTCCTCTTTTGCATAGACGGTATAGAGTTAATTTGAAGCCAATATGACATTCACAGCTATCAGTATAACTTCATTATGGACCCTGGTAAGACTAAACAGAACACATACCATCCTCTCCGTTACAGTAAGGTCCAGCAGTTTATACTAAGGATGCATTTGCTGACATTGTTTATACTATCCATTTGCAGAAACGGAATATCTGGACCAACATCCGGCTCATTTCTTTTCCACTTGTCCTCTGTTTACTCCTTCTCCCCCTCCAAAACCAAGGGAGAAAAACCTTCACTTTGATAACTGTTTATCTTTTTGTCGTGCATTTAGATGTAAGTTGTGCCCAAGGTTCACCTTTGTGGAGAAACAGTTCCTCAGCAGTAAATGATGAGCTGTACAAGGGCTATTGGAAAGGGAACCCAGAAAGGCAAATTAATGAAATAGTCACAGGTCTGGCTGCTGCTTGTTTCGCAGGCTTCATTTGCTGATTTATCAGTATGTGCAGACAATTCTAACAAGAACTTTTTCTTTCACAGGATATGATTTCCTAAATACAAATTTCAATAACTTCAATGTGAGCATATGGTATAACTCAACCTATAAGAATGAATCAGGAAAGAATTCTATATCCTTGGTCCGTGTTGGACGATCTGTGAATCTGGTAACTCTTATTTCTTCCTTTCTTTTTGTTAATCATTTTCCTATATGTAAGCTTGTATTTTTGTTTAGATAAACTAGGTGGGGGGAACAATCTTGGATAAACAAAAGAAAGAGGCGTTTATTGTTTATATGACTTTTTTTTTTCTGTCAAGGAATCAATGGGGTGCGGATAGTGGGAGTGCCAAAAAATTATAAAAGATATACTTAAGTGTCAAAATCAAAGAAGAAATGGACACTTAAGTACCAACAATGAGAAATTCTGACAAACTGTTGACGTGGCTTTTCTGGTGAGATTTTTTACTGACGTGGCAATTCTTTTAAAAAAATCATTCACGTAGACACCAATAGTATGCTAAACAACATCGTTTTTGGCATTCAAGTGATCACTTTCCGGAAAACTTTGCACTAAAGTGTTCACTTTTAACCACAAACCATGAGTGGCACTTACGTGATCACTTACACAATAACTTAAAACTTAAGTAGTCATTTTTTTACCCACTACTGGCACTTAAGTGAATATGGAAGATGACGTTGTTTTGAACAAGGACTGCTGAGTGGACATTCTGGCGAGCCATATAAACTAGTTTTATTATTAAAATAATGCGACGTCGAATTTTCAATAAGTTCACCGAAGTTGACACTTAAGTGTTCCGATATTTTAAAAAAAGTGGCACTTAAATGTATCTCTTGGAACTTTTGGCATTAAAGTATTCACCCATGCCAAGTTTTGGCACTCCCGGTGTACTTTCCCCAAGCATCAATACATGCTTTTCTTGAATATTGTCCGGTGTTCCAGCAGTGTGCTCTGAGTCCAATGGTTCTTCAATCTGGTGATTTTCAGATCCACCTTGCAATTAGTTTGATTAAAGCTCTGTTGACATACTGAAACCAGAAAGCCTGCTTGAACTTCCCTTCGAAATTGCCGTGACTCTTGCATGTCATCTCCAGTACTTCATGGAGTATGAGTAAATAAAAGTGTTTGTCCTAGGGAAATATCCAAGGCATTAATTACGAGCATTGATTTGTCCAGCGACTATCTCTTAACTAAAACCTTAGTTTAAGGTTTTTCTCATTTGAATCAAAATTCAACTAAGGTTTCTTTTCTTGTTTAGAGATACGTGAAATTTAGTATCTTCCATCAAGTGCATAACCATTAACATATTAGTTATCCTGCTGTATGTCTTTCAGGCATCCAATGCTTACATTCAGCTTTTGCTGGGGCCAGCAACAACAATGCTGTTTGAGTTTGTCAAAGAAATGCCTAAACCTGAAACTGAATGGAGGCTGGACTTCGCTTCTATTTTAGGCGCACTTTTCTTTACATGGGTTATCATTCAACTATTTCCTGTAAGTGGTTATTATAGTGTACACATCGTTCCAAATGGACGCTTTTTGTCTCTTTCTCAGCTTGATAAATTGCAGTTTAACTCGAACGACTCTTAGTTAAGGGGCTCTTGAGCCATAACATGTTGAAGGCGATGTTAGACAGACTGAACAGGGGAAGAACTTAAGTGAAAGTTGACTCTTGTGATCATTTCTTTATGCTGACATGTTTTGAAACTAGATATATGATCGTTCATCACTCTGGTTTCCAGTCTGCTTCCCTTCCTCATGCGACCTTAATAATCTGGTGTTTTTCTCCTTTTTGTCCATAAATCCCACTACTAGACCCTCCGTTATTCCCAAGCTTTGGCCTCTTGTCTTGGTTCATTCTTTCCCAGATCATTACAACTCTCTAAGCTCCCTATTTCCTTCTTATGATGCAGGTTGTCTTGACAGATCTGGTTTACGAGGAAGAGCAGAAGCTGAGGATTATGATGAAAATGCATGGGCTTGGTGATGGACCATATTGGTTGATTTCCTATGCTTATTTCCTCTCCTTATCTTCAATCTACATGCTCTGCTTTGTGACTTTTGGCTCAGTCATCGGTAATAATACATCTAGCTTCTTTTGTAGTTTCTCATTTTCTTGCAGTCATTCTAATAGGTTGCAATTTTGCAGGTTTAAAATTTTTCATAATGAATGACTTCAGCATCCAATTTGTCTTTTATTTCATCTACATAAACTTGCAAATATCCCTGGCATTTCTGGCTGCGGCATTTTTCTCCAATGTGAAGACTGCTAGAGGTTGGACGGTGGTGAAATTGGTTTTTCTAGTTGGTATCTTTTCATTTACCTGACAATTCCAGCTTGCATCACTGACAATGAGAAATGTGATGACTGCAGTTGTGGGCTATATATGTGTCTTCGGAACTGGTCTATTGGGAGGTTTCCTTTTCCAATTCTTGATCGAAGATACATCTTTCCCAAGTAAGTAGAAGTTACCATGAAAAGAAAGGGCTATCTCTAATTAAAATTGCCTCTATGTTCTGGACCTTTTTTGTGAGTTTTACTTACTTCATTATGATTATGACTTAGTTAAATAGTTGATTCTTAATCAACTTCATCATACCTTCCTTTCACAGAGTTCATTCTACTTCCATATTTGTACGAGCTGCTTGTGTTTTTATTTTGCTGGCCCCAGACCCCAGACCCCACACAAGTGGCATTTTCAGCCGTATTTTACATTGGCGGAGATAGATTCCTTGTGGTGCGACAGCACCATCTTGCCTGTGGCATGCTGCTTGTGTTGGTAGCGAACAGCAACAACATAGAAGGCTTATCCCACCAAGTGGGATAGACTACCCAAATATTTTTATGACATTGTTCGATAATCTTTATTAAATATCATGTAAGGTCTACGTGCTCTGTCTTTTCCTATAATTATGTTGTCTCACTAGAATATTTTAAAGGCCGTCATTCCATGGGTTCAAACCTCCGCGAACAAGCTAAAATGAGAGAGGCTTGGTGTTTGTAGTAAAAATGGAACTTCTACAATAGTTGAGAGTAGTCAATTCATCTTGATGAGCACAAACTTTCTCCTCTCTATTTTTGCACGAGAGTAATGTACCTTTTGTGCGAAGACCATGGTTGCTCCTAAGGGAAGGTGTTTAATCAGACATCTATTTACACAATGTCCATTTAGAGCAAGAGAAGGAATAGTTGATGCTTGCAGGATGTCATTTAACTTCCTTTGTGCATCTGTCAAGTACTGCATTAGGGGTTACTTTACCGTATGAAAGTCTTCAGCCCTTCTGAAGTCAGTGCTCTGATTCTTCTATTTTTGGCCACTTTTTCTTTCTCTTCCTAATTAATTTTGTTAATCTTCTGCAGGAGGTTGGATTATTGTAATGGAATTATATCCTGGCTTCTCACTGTACCGTGGGTTGTATGAGTTTGCACAATATTCCTTCACAGGAAATTTTATGGGGACTCATGGGATATGGTGGGGTGATTTAAGTGATAGTGGAAATGGGATGAAAGAGGTTCTGACTATCATGGTTGTTGAGTGGTTGGTGGTTCTTTTTGTAGCCTACTATATAGATCAAGTTACGTCATCTGTCAGTGGAAAAAGTCCTATGTTTCTCTTTGACAGATTCCTAAAGAAGCATCCATCTTCTTTCCGGAGGCCTAGCTTGCCAAGGCAAGGATCTAAAGTCTTTGTTCAGATGGAGAAACCTGATGTCGGTCAGGAGGTATATAGTGCATCTCCTTTAGTTGCTTTTGGGTAGTGGAAATACTGCATATTGACATTGCTTTTAAACACTGGCCCCAATAGGCTTGATAGATAGGGGACCTTGATAATGGCATCATAGCTTAGACAGAAAATAGTCTGGCTATTTATCTCTTTCACAGGACTTCATTTGTTTTTATCATCCTACATTTGACAGTCTTTATCCTACGTGCTATTTTCGACTGCTGATAATTGGCGATTGAAGTGTTTCAACAATAAAACGAAATTTTTTCTACATAAGATGGGTAATCTGTAGTGGGTGTTCTCAAGCTCTGGGTGTGGTCGTTTTCTTATTTGAGTTGACCTGACGATGTAAGATGACTGTTTTTCATTTGCATGAATTTTCCTAGAGTGAGAAGGTTGAGCAGTTGTTGCTAGAACCAAGCACAGATTACGCTGTTATCTGTGACAATCTCAAAAAGGTGTATCCAGGAAGGGATGGAAATCCTGAGAAATTTGCGGTTAGAGGGTTGTCTCTTGCTTTGCCACCGGGGGAATGCTTTGGCATGCTTGGTCCAAATGGAGCAGGAAAAACCTCTTTCATCAGTATGGTAAGTGCAAATTTGATCTCTTTGGATAAATGAGACTCCCGTTGGATTAACATTAACTTTGGAGCATCTCAAGGGAAATTTCTTTTGTTGAGAAGATTGTGCAAAGATCATCATGTGTTGCCCTTAAAACTCAAGAGACGTCATTCTATCTATTAACAGATGATCGGCCTTACGAAACCAACCACTGGAACAGCATACGTTCAGGGGCTCGATATACGGACTCATATGGATGGCATATATACCAGAATAGGTGTATGCCCTCAACAAGAGTAAGCTGGCATTATGTTATCTTACAGAGAAATCTTACCCCTCCCTCCTTATTCCCTTCTGATTTTGATTTATTGCATGAGTCCTGAATTTTCCTGTCTTTATTAATTAAGCCTGCTCTGGGAAACCTTAACGGGGCGGGAGCACCTGCTTTTCTATGGAAGACTAAAAAATCTCAAGGGCTCTGCATTGACACAAGTAAGCTGTTACTTTTCTTTCTCATTATTTTATAATGTCTGATTCGATAGTTGAAGAAACAATATATTCAAAGTTCAGCAATTTTTTTTGCACCATCATGCAACTTCGTGTGAACTAGAATAAGTATAAACAATCTCCATTATTTGGTTATAAATGTATCGTATGCGAATATAATATTATTGAACAATGCCCCACTTGTTAATCGTTCATTCACTTTGCACTCTCATTTTGTTGATCTAGGCAGTAGAGGAATCTCTCAAGAGTGTGAACTTATTTTACGGTGGTGTTGCCGACAAACAAGCTGGAAAATACAGTGGAGGTATGAAGAGGAGGCTGAGTGTTGCCATTTCACTGATCGGAGATCCCAAAGTAAGTCTTAGAGTGTATCTCATTTTAGGAAGCACGAAAGACCCTTCAAGCTAAAGCTTTGGTGCGTTGATTTTTGCTCCAAATATGGCAAGGTTGTTTACATGGATGAACAGAGTACGGGGTTGGATCCAGCTTCGAGGAACAACTTGTGGAATGTTGTGAAGCATGCAAAGCAAGACCGTGCTATTATTCTGACCAGTATGTTTGAGAACTCCAACCCCCCTCCTTCCTGAGCCCCAACAACCGTCTCTCTCACTGTGCGTGCTTTCGTTTGCATGCTACGCACAAGGGGCACATTTGCAGACATCGCTGTAACTAGTTTTCCTGCATGTGCATTACGCTGTCCCTAAAAGTCGAACATGTTAGATGGAAATCTTGATTTAGTACCCCTGGTTAAATTTTCCATAGCTTTAGCTATTACTTCTTTGATGAAGAAATTCCAATTATATGTCACAATTGGAGGATACATCATTGAAGAACTTCTTCGCTTATTTTCAGCTCATTCAATGGAAGAGGCAGAAGTACTGTGCGATCGATTGGGAATATTTGTCGATGGAAGTTTGCAGTGTATAGGGAACCCAAAAGAGGTAAATATTAGATATTATGATGTACCATTGGACTGCTAACTGGATTTTTGCCGTCATTTGAATATTTGCCTCCTTTTCCCTTTAGTGGCAATACAGAAAGATGTCATCCTTCTTTTCCTGATATAGATTCTTTCCTTTGTTTCAAATTTCTTTTCGCATCTACCTCCTAAGATATAATTTTCTGAACCCCAACAAATATAGGGGTTTTGTCCCTCTCTATCCAATAATTGTCTGCACCAGTATTTGATTTGGGTTCCTGAAAAACACATTTTTGCTCTGCAAATACTGTGCTAGTACCCAGTTGGATAACTTTTGAGTGACCTGTCATGACCTTGATGAGGAGGAACCTTCTGATCGCTAGTCAGCCTGCTACGCATGAAAACACCTGAATGTACATTTTCACTTTTTATGACAGCTGAAGGCTAGATACGGAGGATCTTACGTGTTCACGATAACAACATCATCCACTTATGAGGAAGAAGTGGAGAACATGGTGCAGCGTCTCTCCCCAGGTGCTAAAAGAATATATCATATATCTGGAACTCAGAAGTTTGAACTGCCAAAGCATGAGGTCAAGATTGCGGATGTATTCCAAGCGGTTGCGAATGCAAAGGGCAGGTTCACCGTTCTTGCTTGGGGATTAGCAGGCACAACCTTGGAGGATGTCTTCATTAAGGTTGCTCGTGGTGTGCAGGCATTCAACGTTAGGGTGTGAAATCGAACCAGGTCTACGAAGGAATTGGACTGACCCACTCGGAAAATAGGTATGGGAACCGGTTCCCGAAATTTGGAACCAGATTGGACCAGTCCAGTTCCTTATTCCGAGTGAATACCCACCCGGGAACCAGATCGATCAGGCTGGTTTGGGGACCAGTTTTGTAAGCCCCAAAGTCCAAAACCCCATTTTTTTAATCCTTGATTTCTAATCTTACAACTACTTTTTTCCACTTGCATGGCGCTCCTCCTTTGTCGTTCCTCTTCCTCGCTTGCTTCCCTCCTTAGCCGACTCACGATTGCACCATCCACCGGTGGCTCACGGTCGAACCGTCCATCACATAGTATTGTTGTTTTGTCTTATGATGTTTGTTTATGATAATTAGCCTTGTGAATTCTTAATTTTTCGTTTAGCTAAAAAATTTATGTACTTATTGATTACGTATGGTTAATGTTTCAATACAAATTAGGAGGATTACGTTATTTTCTTGCAAATTAATATAAAATTTAAAACTGTGTAAAATATCAGGCTGTTGCAAAACATGTTCCAATAAAGATGTGAGAATTAGTAGGTCCATTATCAATTGTTCTAAAAGGTTAAGCTTTTTAGTTTATCATTTAAATACTCTTAACACCCCCTCACGCTTCATCTAGTCTTTTTGTCTTGTACTAATTGTGGACATACTTAACTGAGGAGACAAATAGGGCCTAATAAGATTTGAACTCGAGACCTCCAGCTTTGATACTATATGAAAATTAGTGAGACCATTACCAACCATTCTAAAAGCTTAAACTTTTAGATGTAGGCATAATTTATTATTTAAATACTCCAACAGAAAGATACAGTTAATTTGAAGCCAATATGAGATTCACAACTATCAGTGTAACTTCTTTATGGGTGTGGCAGCCTAAATTTTCAGATTTCGTTTTTGATTAAATAAATGGGCTTTTCATCGATGCGCTTATGGCCTTATTCTCTGAGGGGACCCCTCACGAGATAACTAGTCTACTTGGGGAAGTAATTAAGGAATCTAATGTAATGGACTTGAGAATTCAACCAGGAATCGACTACTCGACCGTGTCGATCTACAAGGGTCATTATAGCATTGTCAAAATCGATCAAAGATCGAGATAAGTCGACTCGACCGAGATATGTGATCAAGTGACTGATTACAAAATTCTCATCAATCGGCACTAAATTGATTTTCCGTCGTTTTGGGTACCTTGTGTCTGTAATTGAAACCTTGAGATTTTCACGATAACCGAGAGTCGACAATGTGTCGAAGATGCACTATGTGACTCGAGATAAATCGATCACGGGTCAATTGCACCAAAACTTCCTAAAAACTACCTAGTAGACTAGATCATGCTAAAATCGCATCGGATTGAAAATAACCGCGAATTTGAAACCGATTTTAGAAAGTGAAAGTTCTGTGATGTCACAATCTATTTTAGAACCGTCGACTCATCCTCCGAAAATTTTTCGGAGATTCCGATATTTTTACGGAAAATCGAATCAGATGCTGCGGAAAATTAACAGAAATTCGGATGGGCCAAATTAAAGGAAATTTAGACTTCCAAGCCGAGTTATATGGTATTGGGGACTTATAGAAAATTATTCGAGATTTTTCTACCGCGAAATCGGATCTCGATTTGGGTAATCGGAGAGGAAATTGAAGTTATGTGATGAAATTCGAAGCTTTTGTTAGAGTGCATTATTTGCATCAAAATTTGGTTTATTTGGTGAATTTTAATGCAAGAAAGTATTGGAGATTTAAGTGATAAGGTTGGAAAGTATTTGAGGGGGACAATGCATTCAATTAGAGGGATAACCCTCTTTGACTTCTTCCCCATTAGCTTCCTCTACACGCCTGGACGTCCCCTCCTTCGAACTTCTTTTTTTTCTCTTTTATTTCTTGGTTGCCGCCTCTGCTTTGCTTCTCATCTTAGAACCCAACAAAGCCCAAGCCAGCGTCTGTCTTCATTCACTGCCCAACATCCACCAAAATTCCTTCCTCTTCGTAACCCCACGCCGGTCAAACCTCAAACTCACAGAAGCATTTGTTGACCGGGAAGCCCCACTCACCTAGCAACAGCTTCAGCGTCGTGGCCTTCATCCACCGGTTCTTCTCCACCTTCAATTGTTTCTTCAACTGTTTCTTCAACCGAAACCCCCCGTTCACGAAGCTGTTCCACCGATTCTCCGCGGATGCCCCAAAATCGACGCCAGCGAAGCAGCTTGTTCCGGTCAACCATGCCGTCCCCTCCATCGGTTTGTTGACCGAAGTTGTCCAGCCCGTGTCTTCGTGCAGCTCGTCTACCGAAGCAGCTGCCACGAAGACCTCCTTGACGCGCCAGCCCACGATCGAAGCCGCTTCTTGCGGCCAGGCGTCTTCCACCTGCATCGATCCCCCTCTCCACCAAAGCCATTCCACATAATTGCTTCAGCCCAGCAGCTCCATTGAGCCCACGGCGCAGCCCAGCATCTTCGTCTTTTCCTTACGCCAGCAATCCACGTGAAGTTCAGCCCGTCTCCATTTCCACAGCTCAGTCCAGCTGGGCCCATAAGCCCGCAACTTGAAGCCCAACCCGTGAGCAAGCAGCCCACAATTCGGCCCAAGCTTCAGCCCAACAGTTTCTTCAAAGTAAGATCAGCCCAGTAATTTGAAGCCTATTTTCAGTCAAGCCCAGTCTCGAAAGTCCAGCGAAGCCCAGCCCGTTTCAGCACAAATCTCAGTTGGGCTGAGATTTGTTGGGCCCGTTTCAGACCCGTTCCGAGTTTCTTCGACGCCGTCGCAATTTAAGTTTCGGCCGCCGTCGCACCGCCGTCATGGTGAACCGGTTCTCGTTTTGCACCGGTGAGTTTATATTCTAAACTCTTCTTAGTAGGCTAATGACGTCTAAGGGGTGTTTAGATTTATTTAATTAGAAACTAGGTGATTAGTTAGATTAAATTAGAAATTTAATTATTTAATTGAGCATGTTAGGTGGTTAGATTAGATTAAGTGAGGCCTAGATAAATTGTGCTATTTATTTAGAAGGGTTTGGGAATTTTTGCGGGTCCGTATTGGTATTTAATTTAATAATTTTGGCCTAGGTTAGTATTTTTAGAAATTAAATTGAATTAATTAATTAATTTTCGAAATTAATTAATTATTAATTATTTTTTCAGAAATTAGATCGGGATGGCCGGTGACCGGAATTTAGTGCTGATTGCAATGGTGTAGTTAATTCTTGCAATTGAGTGGTAAATTATGCAAATTGAGTGCTGATTGAATTTTTGAGATTTAATTCCAAAAATTGTGAAATTTCAATATTTATTCAGAAAATCCCGGGTGTCGGATTTTAACACCGCAAATGGTTTTATATACTATATAAAACAGTGGGATTTTAAAAGTGAAAGACATCACCTTTTCTGGATCGAGTAAACCGTGTACCCACACACGACTAATTTACAATGTATTTTTAATACGAAGAAAATAGGCCATGATCACTATTTTAATCGAGGCATTTGTCTGCAATGCACAGTGTCCTAGGCCGAGATTGAGTGGTCGTGTACTGGTTAAAGTGAACCCGTCCTAGCGTTTACGCCGGACATTACTAAATTCCACTTTCGGGTTACCTATGCATTAGGGTAGCGGGTCGCAGTAGATTCTGGACCTATGTTCCTTTGGAAGAGCCGTCTGATAAAGAGATGTGCCGTGCTCAATGAGGTGAGACGATGCCTGGCAATGCCAGAAGACCGCCGAACAGAGAGCAGGCCGTGCTATATGCCGAGATCAAAACTAGGAACGTATGATGAATCGAGTATTGTGTTCCAGTTAATTGAGCTTGAGTGCTGCTCTGATTTGCGATATTAACTGTGCTAACATGCAGGGTGGAACTGAGGCGAGGTAAGTCCTCTATGCTAAATGTGTGCTTGTGTGCTTAGGACACTTCTTAGCGTATTTCCCTCCTAATCGAGGTTTAGAGTATGGACTTGTTGAGACATTGTCTTACTGGTTATTGAATAACCATTTTCAGGATCATCGAGTGGAGGACCTGGAGCAGAGAGGAGGTGATCGGAAGTGTGGGTCGGCTAGGACTGCTTCTTTTTGGAAGGCTAGACTTTTGTAGTCTTTTAGCCATAGACTCTTGTACATGACCTAGCATATGTTTATAAAGGCATGTTCGTTTGCGAAATTGTTATCCTGCTTTTCTATTCCAAGATGATTACTGTCAGGGGATTTATTTTTGCTTCCGCATGTGCAATAAAATGAAAGGGTCGGCGACTAGTCCTGGGAAGTCGCAAATTTTTATCGACCAAAGAGGGATGGGCACGCGCTCGGCGTTCGGGGCGTGACAATGGGCCTCGTAAGATTAAACCAAATAGATACCATGCTCTCTGTTACAATAATTTCGGCTTATTTTCTGCCTAAATGTGAACCAAATATATTCCAAAACAGCACGTCTCTTTACAATAAAAGAAATGTTGAGAAACTGCATTGAACTTTATTATCTCTTGTAGAGAATAATTCAATACATTGACCAAGAAACCTTTTGTAAAGCCATACAATCGAGCGACTAGCTGAAGCAACTTTATAGGATGTTGAACTTAACAATGCCGATTGTAGTTGTAGTACCCAATCGAAGAAGCAAACTTTTACAGGTACTCTGATAAAAATTACAGAAAAGTGTGTTGTTGAGGATAGGCAGCTATTATTTAATGGGAGTCCAGCATGATCCCATGAACCGGACCTGCATGCCCCCAAGAAACTACAACGCATATTTGCTACTGAAGTTGCCGGTAGGTGTACGGATGGAGGAATAGGCATTTCCGAAGAGTGTCCAGAAAAACAAAGAGCACCAGAATCATCTTGCTGCCAATATACCTTGACCATGACGCCTCTAGAATTCTCAGCTGATTCCGTTCCAGGAATCCCCACAAATTGAGCTTCCACTGGGATCTGAACCAAATTGCAGAATAAGATCAAAAGCTTTTGTCAAGCTGATGAACTTTTAATCAGTATTTTCAAGTCACTCAGAACTTTAATAGACTGACTAATACAGTTTATGAGGACAAATGACATTTTAAAGTAACTTCAATGCTGTGGCCTATACTCTATAGGGATTTCCTCGTATTTAGTTTCTCACCTGGACTGAGGTTCCAGATGTCAAAGTTAGTGTTGCCAAGCGTTGTTCAGCCACAGCATTTTCTAGCTCTGCCTGCTTTGCAATGTTCAGGAAAACTTCCTCAAGAGTCGTCAAACCAAGCTGGATATTTGCTATCCCAAACTCTCACTGTTTATCCTGTAGCTCCGCAAAAAAATTCTGTTGAAAGCATATAAGCTGTGTCAGGAAAACCAAAAGGGAGTATTGCGATGAAAACATTTTAGATAAAAAGTTCTTCACCAATAGAAATGTGAAAACTAGCATTTCAAAGATTGGTTGAATCTATATGGCAGTGATAGATTACTCCTTAATATACAAAAGTTAAAATTTAACACTCAAATGAATTTCAGTGCTCCGATGATGATATTTAGCATAATTGCCATTTTCAACCCAAAGACATACATCTGGTACAATTGGCAAACCATTCTCTTGACTAAGGACAAGGAAATTCTTGCCACTGACGATGCTTCATAGAAAGGGTGTTAACTTCCAAGAAAGAAGCATTTCTAACTTTTCGGCGACAATACAATATCCTGCATATGTCAAATGAGATAAAAGTTACAAGAACATCATCCTGCTAGACCAGGAAATGTAGCTGTCTACATCTCACAGAACTTGTAACAGCATCTCAGCACTGTTTCCAATTCTTTCAACATTTAAAAAGACAAAAGAGCCTGAATAGGATAGGAGTAAGCAATAGGATTAATTACCGTGAAAAGTGCTTCTCTACCATGGGATATAATTTGAGTTTGATTATATCTTCGTTTTGGACTTGGTTTCAGTTTGGATTGTGTCGGAGTGGGAAAGACTTCTGAAATGAATAGACTTTGACAAGAGTATGCAATTGACTTTAGAGTTCCACTATTTTTTAGAAAAAGAACAAGAACAAGAAAGTTTTGTCAGCTTCAAAACTTGATAGGAGTGGTGTAGGACTTTTCTCAACAATAGAAACCACTCCTATGCACTAACAAATTGTATATCCAAAGTAATTATTTAAGCCATTCACAATGCGGAGTTTGAGCGCAAAACTTGTCCACGCCATAACTTTCTCCACCGAACCCCGTTCCGAATGTACTTATAGTCAATAGAAAGCCCTTCAAACATACTATAAGAATCCCAACTTGACTGTCCCAAAATCAAGTTGAAAATAGAAAAATATGGGCCTGAAGTTGTGGGGTGTGGGAGACTTTGAAATTTTGTTTTAAACAAATCGTAAGCTCAAATCATGATCTATAAAATCTTACGGCTCCACGACACCCTGAACTAATGCGGCTCAATGACTCAAAAATCGGACTTCGCCACTCAATTTTCCCAAAATTCCGAATTTGGACCCTTAAACCCGAAATATACTTTGACTGGATGAACGAGGGGCACGATCACTTACTGGGCATTGCATTACATAGTTGAGTTAGCTTGGTAAGAACCTTTCTCCTCTTTCTTTCTCTTCTTTCTCTTCTTTCTTCTCTCTTTCCTCTCTCTCCTCTCTTCTGTTCCTTTTGCCTGAACGTGCTTCTTTCTTTTCCTTTTTACCCCTCTTGTTTTTCTTTTTCTTTTTTTTCCTTTCTTTTCTTTCCTTTTCTCTCTCCTCTTCTTTTTTTCCCCTCCTTTCTCCCGAAGGTTCTCTCTTTTTGCTCAAGCTTCCACTCTTTTCCTCTTCTTTTAACCGTTCAACTCTTCTTTTTCCTCTCTCTCTCTCTTTTCTGTGGGCCCACCCTTTGACAATGAAAGTATTACATTTCACTCTCCTTAAAAGAAATTTCATCATCGGAATTTGCGCTTACTCTGACCATTAAGCAAAATTTGTGCCCTGCTTCTTCCTCGAGTTTCCAAGTGAACAACCCCCTTTTTTTAACTATACCCTTCACAAGTAGCATCTTGAATTTGCAATACCCCCATGGATTATTGGTCATGATCAAACTCAAGAGTAGGAATTCGTCATTCGAGTATATTCCACAATAGGCAACAATGTAGTACATCACCAGATCCAGGAGATAATCCTCAATGCTTTCGGTAAATGTTATATCTCAGCCAACACCTTTTATGTCGCCTTAGTGGGCATTTCACTGGCTACAAAATGATGTCCAGAAAGAATGTTTATAATGTCCTCCCAAGTGAGCCATGAAAGCCAATAGGCAGTATCATAAAGGCCCATCACGGTCATCGCCTGCAATAATATGAAAAAGTGAAGGTGAAGGCTCTATAGGTACCAACGACGTTTCTGGAAGCCAGAAAAAGTATTACAATGAGTACAAAAGTTCGAAGGCAATAGCTGGCGGAGTTTCAGCTCCTTTTCGGTGATCAAAGAACTGATTTGAAGTACAAAGCTAAACATGGTAACAAATGATTTAAAAAGCCATTAAGGTGACCGTTAAAAATAAAAGGCTGGCCCCACAGAGGCAGCTAAACAGAGAAATTCTCAACTGCACGGTGTTCAAATTCCTTGAGCCCAACAACCCAACTGAACTTCGAATCTGCAAAGTGAAATATGAGGAGGCATGCCGGGTCGACGAAGGAACGGGTCCAATCTCATCAAACATACATGAGTATTTAGTGAGCGAGGACAGGATAACTCCAATAAGAGGCCGCGTGATTTCCCACTCAGTCACAATCTGAAGAGGTATTTGAAACTTGAAAATGGGATCTTCTGAAATCATTTCAGAAGACTATTGAGCTCTCATTCTGAGTACATTTTCCGTGAAGGCAATCGTCCTATTGATATGCTTGCCAATGTTGGCATAGTGAAGCATTTAGATACTATGTTGTATTTGCAGCCTCCTAGAAAATTATTTCAAGTTTTGCTTAGTGATAAGTTTGGGATTGTAGATTTTAGACATTAATTTTTCTCAGTTTTGTACCTTATATTTACCACACGAAAAAAAAAAAAAAAAAAAAAAAGTGGGATACTCATGTATACCAAAACTTTAGATACACAGAACTCACAGTTAATCAACTGATCACGTAGCTTTTGTGCCAACAGTCAAAGTTTCAATTTCAAAATAAGTTCAAATTACCACCTAATTCGGAAGGCACCAACATTACTCATCAGCAAATGACCAAGCAAAAACTTAGGGATTTCCGCTCCTTTCGCTTTCTCACCAAAAGGTCCCGCTGCCGCAAATTTGTGGTACAATCGAAGTCGAAGCCAAAGCCGAGAGTGTCTGTGTTTAGGATGGTGAAGTTAGGAACCTTCAAAGCATCTCCTGTGAAAGAGCTTTAAAAACTCCATTATCTTTTATCTTATTTATTTTAAAGATATCGTGCATTGAAATCCAGTTGCATGTCAATATTGAGTCATGTGTACATTATCCATGTTCTCACTCTTTAGGGTTGAAAGCTATATGTTACTCGCAAACTCTATCCAATATGCAACTCAAGGATCAGAGGAGTGGATTGATACTCAATATGTCGGAGGAGGAATTTACACAACCCGTTTGGTGCTCCAATAGCTGGGACAGCCACAATCATAAAATATATATATATATATATATTAAAGATTAATACCACGAAAAATCCTAAATTGATACACATGAGACAAATTTATACCAAATTAATTTTTTTTTATCATAGAAAATCCCAAGTTGGTACACATGTCCATTAATTTACGTTAAATTTTACCATTAAATTCATAAGTTGGATGATACGTGACAATTAATGGATATAATAATTTAGGGTTTTACCTTCCGTTTGTCATTAGTGTATCGGGTTATGATTTTGTTGTATTAATCAAACTTAATAGAAACTATTGAGTTATTAATTTATTATGGATATACCATTTTGAAATTTTTTATTAAAAGATTAGTTTGAGGTATATTTATTATAAATGTATTAGTTTGGAATTTCTTCTTGTATTAGAAAAAAGTGGAAGAAAATAATTTTTGTTCTTCTCCATTTCCATGTATAGTAGTTGTCGAGACCGAGAACGTGACGATCGATGAGGCTAATTTGGTAATCGAAGGTGAGGTGCAGAAAGGGCAAACTCGTCAATAGGCGAAGGGGTATTAAGGGCCCGTTTGGTTCGGTTTTTGGGGAATGTATTTGCAAAAATACAAATACCTTTGGGTAAAGGGAGTTTTCCGAAATGCAAATAACGTTTGGTAAAATTTGCATTGAGAAACAACTTTGGCCAAAATACCGTTTGGTAAAATTTGCATTTGTAAATTACTTTTATTAAATTAAAAAAAATATTTGTATTTTTTTTTTTTTAAGTCCGACCACCGGACCACTTGGCGGCCGGATGGCTGGATCTGGCCCCCGGACGGTCACCGGCCGCCCGAGATCGGGCGACCCCGGGTGACCACTTGGGTCATGCGATTCGCCGCCGGCCGTCGCCTAGGTCGCGCAACCAGCCGTCGCCGGTGCATCGCCGTGCGTGTGACCCCTTGTCCGGCGATTGTCGGCCTCCGATTGGTGGTGGTTTGGAGAAGATGAATAATGCCGAAGACTTGCATTCCTAGGATGCAACTTCCCAAAGCACCTCCTCAACTACATTGCGCTAAAGGCCCTTGGAGTCCTTTGGAGATGCAATTGCATCTTGCTAAAGTTGCCCAAAAAACAAACTAAACGCGTTTGCATTTGGCCAAGGGACTTTAGAGTCCCAAAGCCCATTTGCAAAGCCCAACCAAACAGGGCCTAAAATTTCGATAACCTAGCGGAATTACGTACTTTTTTTTTCCCTTGTGGATTTGACATTCAAGAAAGTCCGGCAAAAATGAAAAGTGGGAGCATGACGCAAAGGATGATATTAGCGACTAATTGCACAGGGTGTTGGGACTGCATGGAGCTGGTCGTACAAGAAAAAACTAAGTTTGTCCCATGCCGACCCGCTCGTGCACCCCGAGTCCCACGCCGATTGAGTATATGATGGGGTGTCAACTATAGATTGTGTATATTTTATATAGCCGGCATCTTGATCCGCTCAACGTGGTTCAACAAAATCATAAAATAAACTTGGTGATATCACATACTCCACATTGTCATATTTATTCAAGAAGCCGGTGTCTTGATCCATCGAACATGATTAAGCGAAATCATACAAAAACTCGATGATATTGCATTAAAGTAATAAGCACATCATGATAAGGTGGTGGAACATGTGAGAACACATATTCCAAATATAACTATGAAAAGTAGAAAGGGCCTACAACCATCGTTCTAGACATGTATTTGATTTTAAGAAGTGGAGACATGAGTCATTAAGGACACAATATCAAGATTTTTTTTTTTTTTACTGCTAGAAAAGTTAATTTGTTAAAAGGAGTGACGTTTAATGATTTAATGGGTATTTCATCAAGGTGTTGATTTAGATGGTAAAAGAGTTTAGATCTCTTCTTGTTGTCTTGGATTCAACTTTTGTTGGAAGCACTTGTCTTGTTGGGAGCAATCCAAGGGTGAAAATCCTAAATGCACTAAAATGCTGGAAGGGAAGTGCGCTCTTAAATCGACTAAAGAGGTGGATCAATTGTAGTGCGCAAAACCTAGCTCGAACATTCATGAGAACTTTATAGGGTAACAAATGTTTTGAGCGTGCGCTCAAACTATTGATTTTGGCTTGAAATTAATTCCATTTGAAAAGGAATCAACACGAGCTCGTGATTTTAGAAACGCTCAAAGTGTATTTTGAGAGGGGTAGGGGGTTGACGACTTGAGATGCAAGGGAACGGTCCACTTGGTGCCTGGACGAACGAGGCCACTGGGCGGGTGCATGAACAAGGAGTGGCTAGGCTACTGGCCGTATCGAGGCCTAGACAAAGCTAGCAGAGGTCTCGCACAGTTTAAGTTGCTGCTCTCTTTTTCTGTGCAATAGTAGGGTACACAAGATTATTCATTCAAGCACCCAATCCCAGACACGGCCCCAATCCAGGCTTGTAACTTTTAGAGCTTATTTTAGATTAAAGAATTCTAAGAACCCTAGAAAGTTTTTGATAGCATTAATGTGAAAGAGTTGAGAACATGAGAAACTCTTATGACTTCAAGTGTTGTATAAGATTAAGAGAGTCAATTAATCATAAATATACTGTATCGATGTCAATTCAATTATAAATTATTAACTTTTCCCAAAGTAGTCCTATATTTTTGTGTGGAATTGCAATGTAATCTTTCTTATGAATTTTCGCCGGAAATTGTTGAAGTGGCAATATGCCATGTAGCATAGCCGATAATGACTACTTTGTCATGTCGGTAATTTCGGGCAAAAATTGATTAGAATGACTCAATGGCAATTTCATGCAAACGTTTGAGATAAAATTGATAAAAAAATTGAAATATTAATAACTGAATTAGTATCTACATAATAGGATTAGAACTGCCCAAGATTGGAAGACACTTGAATGTAAATGTTTCAAGCGATTGCAATCTTCTCTTGATGGATCATATTGAAATCATCTTATTGATCTGGGATAGGCACACACCAATAAATTGACCAAGAAGAGAATCTAAAAATGATGGGATTTTTCAAAGTAAAAAATAAGAATTAAATAATTATGACCCAAACTAATCTGATTACGCAAAACTACGACTATTAAATTAGTCAAAGGAAAAATTAGGATTATTAATAAGAGGGCGTTTGCATCAGAGAGAAGCATTATGCTGTCACAATTGATCATTCCTATTAAGTTATGGCAAGAGAAAGTTCCCAAGAACTACAAAATGTAAGGAAAAATAAAAAAAATTTGTCTAGTATGGTCACCAAATTCTCGACCCAAAAAAAAAAAAGTGGGGTCACAAAAGCCAAATGGCTAATCAATTGACTGCACTCTAATCTGACTGAAAATGTCCATTTAATAGTTAATTAAATATTGGTTAATAACCCTATCATCATCATCAGTATAATTATTATTGATATTCTAAATACAAGGGATTATTCGTAGGACATGCGGCCTCCATCGCTGTCGATGAGAGCAGCATCTGGAAGTATCTTTCTCACCGGCAACATTTGCGATACGAATCCTTTGGAATTGTCTTTAATAATGGTCTATGTGAGTAACGATATCAGATAAATTCGATCGATGATGTCTTGACCAATGATGATGTCCTACGAGTGCATGTATAATTTTCCCCCATTACACTAAGATACAATTCTTTTTGGGTAATTAATTCACGAAAATTACGTAAATATCAATAACTCAACGAGCTGTGCAATTTGATTCGCTTTCACTCGAAAAAACTTAAGTGAATGAATTATGTGCATGCTTAGAATTTAGTCCGTGCCACTAGCTACTAGCCAGGACCACGGTTTTTGCCCTTCTCATTTTTCGCTCCTACATGGCCTGTACTGCGTGTCACAAAAGTTCGTCACAAGTGCATTGTCTGGCGATTAGCTGTGGATTAGACACAGATGCCTTCGTCCAAACTGCTTTGATGAACTTCTATTCCAGAAGTGGTGAATTAGATTCTGCTGAAAGAATTTTGGAAAGGATGGATATGAATGATCCCATTGCTTATAACTCCTTGATTTCTGCCTATCCTAAGTCAGGTGACGTTTTAACTGCGAGAAAGATGTTTGATGAAATGCCGGAAAGGTCCAATGCTTCTTGGAATTCTCTGATCTCACGTTATGCTCGCAATGGGGACTATCGAGAGGCATTGAGGATCTTTGAAAGGATGAAGGACGATTAATGCACTCCCAATGAAATCACTCTGGCTTCAGTTCTTTCCATTTGTGTCGAGCTTGGAGACCTCAATGCTGGGTTGAGTGCAAAGAAGTTTATTAATGATAACAACCTTTACTGAAATACGATACTTTATACTGCAGTTCTGGAGATGTATCTAAAGTGTGCGGCCGTTGAAGAAGCATGTCGAGAATTTGACAAGATGAATGAAAGATATGTTACATGGAGTGCCCTGTCTTTGAACGGATGAAGGATGAGAAGTGCACTCCAAATGAAATCACTCTGGCTTTGGTTCTTTCCATTTGTGCTAATTGGAGACCTCAACGCTGGGTTGAGTGCAAAGAAGTTTATTGACGATAACAACCTTTACCGAAATACGATACTTTCTACTGCAGTTCTGGAGATGTATCTAAAGTGTGGGGCTGTTGAAAAAGTACTTCAAGAATTTGACAAGATGAATGAAAGAGATGTTGTTACATGGAGTGCCCTATATATATATATATATATATATATATATATGATCTCTGTCCATTTATTGGCTTAAGTTTCTGAATTGGAAATCCTAACATAATTTCTGAATCGGATTTATTTTGCAGGTGTAGCTCCTGTTGGTCAAATTACACTTGAATATGTAATTTACTTACTTAAGTAGAAAAGTCCCCCGGGGGTGTTTCTAACATTCGGTTCTATTGAAGATATGATATTGATTTGGAGAATATCTCAAGAGATGCTGAAGACTTATTTTAGTCAATTTAGAATTAGAACTGATACTTCTAGATTAGAGAAATATAATCATTTCTTTTTATTACTAGTCATCTGTATTATGTAGGGATTCTTTTGTACATTACACATACAATGAATGAATACAAAATTTCCCCACGTTTTCTTCTTCTTGTACTTCAGCTTTTGTCAGATTCGAACTTGGGAGGAAAGTCAGAGCGCGTTGAGGGCAAAATGGACACTGGCCCAAGGACAAATCCGGGACACAGCTCGAAGCAAATGACGCCTGTGTCCCCTGTTCGTTTTCTCTCGTCTGACGCTATGCAAGAAAGAGAGCGGGCGAAGTTCAGGTTCTTGGGAGTCCCCTCTAAACCTTACGACTATATAAATGAGGAGACCTTTCATGAACATCTCAAGAAGACTACACCCAGAAATAGAAAGGACCCTGTTTTGCAGGTTGAGTTTGAAATTCCGTTACTCGTCAGGAAGCTTTAACGGTTGTGTGTAGCGTCGGATTCGATGGCAGAGCCACTGCACGGTCCGGCGAGCTTCTGGACTCAGGCCGATGCTTTGCTTCGCAAGAACTTGACTTTCCAGGTTCGCTATTATCTCTGAGCGTCTTTTCTTTATGCTGGTTGTTTTCCCGCGTTGAGTGGCGGGAGGGCGCGTCAGTTTGGCTTTAGCGGGCAGATGTGATCAGGATCTTGAATGCATCATTTTAAGCCTTCTTGATAATACTCAGATTGGTTTAGTTGGGACTCTGGTTGGGTGTATTTATTGCCGTCTTGATTAATGGATGATACCCGCAGAATCGGTTCTTGCCATTTCAAGTTTTGGTTTTGAATTTGCTTCTCAATATACTTAGTTATTTTACTTGTTGATGGTTGTTGCCTCCGTTAATTTTATCAATTTTAATCTATGTAAATTCTTTCGGTATAACTGATGTTTCAATAAATGCGGCTTATAGAATCATTTGCAAGCACAAGTCGGCCCAGATTCCACAAGCTTGTTCTAAGCTAGGATAAAGTAAAAATACAATGCACAACCAATGTCTAACCTTCTTATCTTCAGTTTAGCCCCGGAAATTTAGGGCCTCTTTGTTAAAAATTATTTCTATTTCCCGGAACAACTATTTCTGTTATTTTGTTTCAGGAAACAGAAAAAGAATAGAAACGTGTTTGGTAAAAGTTTTGTTCCCGAGAATAGATTTGGAATAGAAACAAGAAGTAGAAAAAAGTAGATTTTTGTTCCCAGAAATAATTTTTTCTTTTCTCTTTTCTCTCCTTCTCATTCATTTCCTTCTTCTTCCTTTTGGCTGGTCGTCCGACCTTGGCCATGGCCGGCGACCGGGGCCGACGAGGGTCGGCGACGCCGAGCCATGGTGAGGCCGACCGCGCCGCCTAGGCAAGACCAAGCCTCGTGGTGGCCGGGCGAGCCTCCGGCAAGCTCGCCAACCCTCACCGCCTTGGCTCGGTGAGGCTCCGGCGAGCTTGCCGGACCTCACCAAGCCGATGACCGGCCACAAAGGAGGAAGAAGGAGAGACAAAAAAAAAAAAAGAAGAAAAAAAGGAAAAATATAATAAGAATATTAAAAATTAAAAGAAACAATAAAATTATACAATTCTACCAAACACATTTCTTTTCCGGAAAATAGAAATTTTGTGTAGTTACCAAGCATGTTCTTATACTCAAAAATTGTTTTCGAGAACAGAAAAAAAAAAAAAAATATTTCTAATCAAAAATTATTCCCAGGGAACAGAATCGTTACGAAACGCGCCCTTAATCTTTGTTAGTTAAACTTTTTAGAATCCAGAGGCCAAGTCCTCTTTTGCATAGAAGGTATAGAGTTAATTTGAAGCCAATATGACATTCACAGCTATCAGTATAACTTCATTATGGACCCTGGTAAGACTAAACAGAACACATACCATCCTCTCCGTTACAGTAAGATCCAGCAGTTTATACTAAGGATGCATTTGCTGACATTGTTTATACTATCCATTTGCAGAAACGGAATATCTGGACCAACATCCGGCTCATTTCTTTTCCACTTGTCCTCTGTTTACTCCTTCTCCTCCTCCAAAGTTTGGTCAATAATATACTGAACACGGCTAAATTTAAGTGTGGCTGTCAATGTATTGATACGAATGGAGATGGGCAGTTTGAGAAGGTGTGTGGGATTCAGTACTCCACCTTTAATCAAGTGGAAAGCTGTCCTATCTTAAATCCTCCTAAATGGCCTCCCCTATTACAAATACCGGCTCCACAATATCGTGCAGTGAAGACGGACTTTATGCCATTTAATGACTTGCCTGATGATTCCTGCAGAAGGAATGGGTCTTGCCCTGCAACCATACTCTTTACAGGAAATAATCAATCTTTTGGAAAGTGTATATTCATCTACATGGTTTTTCCTTTCCTTTAAAATTAAGAGGCTACCATTTGATGGTAAGACAGACGTTTCTAAATCTTGACTTAATTTTTGACTTCATTTCCAGCTTTGGCGTGGAATATGGTCCCGAATTCTTCCACTCTGAATTCTTCTACTCTGAATTCTTCTGACGTTTTAGTTAGCTTAGCCCAGAATGTCTCGGTAGGTTTTCCTTTCATCTTTGTTTCATGTTATACTAGGATCAGCAATGACACATTTCTCTGCTGCAAATGTGGCTAATGTTGCTTCCGAAAATTTTCAGGGTTCTGCTTCATGGCCCAATCTATACAACTTACTTGAACCTGCTTTTTTCTCTGACCAACCTGTTTACGAGGTTCAACAGCAGTGCAATATCTCTTCATTTTCTGTTGCTATTCAGGAATCCTCCATGGCATTTCAACAGGGTAGGAGAATTCTTTCTTTATTTCTTTTTTACGTGTGAAATGCATTATTTCTCCATAGATAGGAGTGGTGCCAATTCTTCTGATTCTTAAAAGGAAATGAAATTATGGATGCGCATCAAAGCGATAAAGTTGCATTCAGTGGAACTGATTCTGATTGCTAAGAATATACTTACACCCGAGGCGCCAAGAAAGAGGGAACGGGAACTTGACTGGAAGCAGGAATACTCATGTGTGTGTCTAAACGCTCGTTACTTTCTGGACAATGTTCTGGACGAGAAGATAATGGGTCCAATAAACCTATCCTGCACTGGATTTTCTACTGATGCAAAAAGAAAAAAAATGTAAAAACAAGGGACACAAAGATGAAGAAATTCAGATCTCTAAGAGTGCCTGTTTAGCTTCACTTCACTTTGTTTATTGTGATATGGGGAACTTCTCATTCCTTCATAGAGAGCGCTAAGAGCATAGATTTCCTACCTTGGCATGAATTACGATACCCAGTTATCTATATTTATAAAGCGTAGAGAGACAGTCTTATGGAAAACATCAATCCCTAGCTATGTTATCTGATATCTACCTACCAACTAATTCCTATTCCTGAATGTACTTTGGCAAAGAGTAATAAACAACTTTACGTGTAACCCATTAACCTAGCATCTTCTTTGACTGAAAAAGATTGCTCCTCTATGGTTCCCAGAAATCCAAATGTATGATATATGTCAGACTATATATTGTACAGTAGTTTTCTATGAATCCATGCTATTGCTGAGAAGCTTAGTTGATGGGTAAACTAAATTAGAGCATATTAGTAAGAATAAATAATATTTATCTAGAGAAAGCTTGCCCAAAGTTTAGGTTCCTTGATTGCATATCTTCTTACAAAATAAAGATGAACGATGCTTCATTAATGGTTTTTCCTGAAACACTCTTGCTATTGGTACCAATTAAGTTTGTAATGTAAATGAGATGGCTAGCAGGCATCACTTAATGGGGGTGAATAGGTGATTAAAAGAATCTTGACAAAATAATGCGGAATAGAATGAGTCAAGATAACAGTTAGAATAACCTAGAAACAGGTTCATAATCTGTTATGCAATAAAACAGACTTTAGAAACACCCAACAAGTGTGCAATGGACCAAATCAATAAATAGTCGGAGTTAAGGATTAAGAGAAATTGTACACAAAGTTTATAGTAGTTCGGTTTAGACCAAGCTTGTGTCCAGCCTCTAACGTTGACAACTTACTGGCTGGATTCCACTATATAATCAATAAGAGATTACAACTTTTGAATGTAAATACTCAGTGATGGATCACACTTTCTCACTAAATCACTTTTTCTGTATATCTTTCACAATGATAGTATTTTAGGCTCTCAAAAGACAAGTGTATAATTTGAAGACTGCCCAAACTTTGGAATTTTAAATTCTAGCCTTGTCTCTTTATGCTCCTCAGCGCCTTGATCTTCTTATATACTCCTTCTTTTCCAAACTAGTCATTGGACAAAGGATTGTCTTCCATTCCATTCGTTGGACAGAATTGTATAAAAAAGAATGAGTTACCGTTGAGTGAAAGAAGGTGAATCCCTGCTTGATTATGGTTGTTTATACGACCATAGTCTTGGTTTCCATAAATGGAGCTTCTTTGTTTAGGAAGAACTTATCTCCATGATTGATTTGTCAATCAATTTAATTTAATCAATCTTCCATATTGGTATGAAACCCAAACAAAATTACTAGTTGTTATAGAATCTTAATGGTCTTGTTCTAGACCCGTTTCTTGTTGGATGTGTGCCGGGTTTAGAATTTGTTTTGTTTTGAACTGTCCACATATTGAACTAGCTACAATTTGAGCACGTTTGGATGAAAATAAGAATGTTCTTTTTTGTTTGAGTTTAGAGTGAAAACTTGAGAATGAGTCTAAGTAAGTTCGGTCTAAAGACTTTATGAATTAAATGAGACATTTTCATTTCTCAAGCATATACCCGAAACAACATTCTTCAAGACAATTATCAAACTCAATAAAATTATTAAAAAGTATTGTCAACTTCAAAATCTATTAGAAGTTTTCTACAACACATGAGAATGGCTAGACCATCTGGCTGAAAAGGAAAGCCCTGGAATTAGTTAATTGTTATATACTTGTTCGTGGTCAGTCCCACGATACCTGTTCCTTCTCCCCCTCCAAAACCAAGGAGAAAAACCTTCACTTTGATAACTGTTTATCTTTTTGTCGTGCATTTAGATGTAAGTTGTGCCCAAGGTTCACCTTTGTGGAGAAACAGTTCCTCAGCAGTAAATGATGAGCTGTACAAGGGCTATTGGAAAGGGAACCCAGAAAGGCAAATTAATGAAATAGTAACAGGTCTGGCTGCTGCTTGTTTCGCTGGCTTCATTTGCTGATTTATCAGTATGTGCAGACAATTCTAACAAGAACTTTTTCTTTCACAGGATATGATTTCTAAATACAAATTTCAATAACTTCAATGTGAGCATATGGTATAACTCAACCTATAAGAATGAATCAGGAAAGAATTCTATATCCTTGGTCCGTGTTGGACGATCTGTGAATCTGGTAACTCTTATTTCTTCCTTTCTTTTTGTTTTCATTTTCCTATATGTAAGCTTGTATTTTTGTTTAGATAAACTAGGTGGGGGGAACAATCTTGGGTAAACAAAAGAAAGAGGTGTTTATTGTTTATATGACTTTTTTTTTTTCTGTCAAGGAATCAATGGGGTGCGGATAGGTGGAGTGCCAAAAAATTATAAAAGATATACTTAAGTGTCAAAATCAGAGAAGAAATGGACACTTAAGTACCAACAACGAGAAATTCAGACAAACTGCTGACGTAGCTTTTTCTGACAAGATTTTTTACTGACGTGACAATTCTTTTAAAAAAATCATTCACGTAGACACCAATAGTATGCTAAACAACATCGTTTTTGGCATTCAAGTGATCACTTTCCGGAAAACTTTGCACTAAAGTATTCACTTTTAACCACAAACCATGAGTGGCACTTAAGTGATCACTTACACAATAACTTAAAACTTAAGTAGTCGTTTTTTACCCACTACTGGCACTTAAGTGAATATGGAAGATGATGTCGTTTTGAACAAGGACTGCTGAGTGGACATTCTGGCGAGCCATATAAACTAGTTTTATTATTAAAATAATGTGACGTCGGATTTTCAATAAGTTCACCGAAGTTGACACTTAAGTGTTCCAATATTTTAAAAAAAGTGGCACTTAAATGTATCTCTTGGAATTTTTGGCATTAAAGTATTCACCCATGCCAAGTTTTGGCACTCCTGGTGTACTTTCCCCAAGCATCAATACATGCTTTCCTGAATATTGTCCGATGTTCCAGCAGTGTGCCTCTGAGTCCAATGGTTCTTCAATCTGGTGATTTTCAGATCCACCTTGCAATTAGTTTGATTAAAGCTCTGTTGACATACTGAAACCAGAAAGCCTGCTTGAATTTCCCTTTGAAATTGCCGTGACTCTTGCATGTCATCTCCAGTACTTCACGGAGTATGAGTAAATAAAAGTGTTTGTCCTAGGGAAATATCCAAGGCATTAATTACGAGCATTGATTTGTCCAGCTACTATCTCTTAAATAAAACCTTAGTTTAAGGTTTTTCTCATTTGAATCAAAATTCAACTAAGGTTTCTTTTCTTGTTTAGAGATATGGGAAATTTAGTATCTTCCATCAAGTGCATAACCATTAACATATCAGTTATCCTGCTGTATGTCTTTCAGGCATCCAATGCTTACATTCAGCTTTTGCTGGGGCCAGCAACAACAATGCTGTTTGAGTTTGTCAAAGAAATGCCTAAACCTGAAACTGAATGGAGGCTGGACTTCGCTTCTATTTTAGGCGCACTTTTCTTTACATGGGTTATCATTCAACTATTTCCTGTAAGTGGTTATTATAGTGTACACATCGTTCCAAATGGACGCTTTTTGTCTCTTTCTCAGCTTGATAAATTGCAGTTTAACTCGAACGACTCTTAGTTAAGGGGCTCTTGAGCCATAACATGTTGAAGGCGATGTTAGACAGACTGAACAGGGGAAGAACTTAAGTGAAAGTTGACTCTTGTGATCATTTCTTTATGCTGACATGTTTTGAAACTAGATATATGATCGTTCATCACTCTGGTTTCCAGTCTGCTTCCCTTCCTCATGCGACCTTAATAATCTGATGTTTTCCTCCTTTTTGTCCATAAATCCCACTACTAGACCCTCCGTTATTCCCAAGCTTTGGCCTCTTGTCTTGGTTCATTCTTTCCCAGATCATTACAACTCTCTAAGCTCCCTATTTCCTTCTTATGATGCAGGTTGTCTTGACAGATCTGGTTTATGAGAAAGAGCAGAAGCTGAGGATTATGATGAAAATGCATGGGCTTGGTGATGGACCATATTGGTTGATTTCCTATGCTTATTTCCTCTCCTTATCTTCAATCTACATGCTGTGCTTTGTGACTTTTGGCTCAGTCATCGGTAATAATACATCTAGCTTCTTTTGTAGTTTCTCATTTTCTTGCAGTCATTCTAATCGGTTGCAATTTTGCAGGTTTAAAATTTTTCACAATGAATGACTTCAGCATCCAATTTGTCTTTTATTTCATCTACATAAACTTGCAAATATCCCTGGCATTTCTGGCTGCGGCATTTTTCTCCAATGTGAAGACTGCTAGAGGTTGGACGGTGGTGAAATTGGTTTTTTCTAGTTGGTATCTTTTCATTTACCTGACAATTCCAGCTTGCATCACTGACAATGAGAAATGTGATGACTGCAGTTGTGGGTTATATATGTGTCTTCGGAACTGGTCTATTGGGAGGTTTCCTTTTCCAATTCTTGATCGAAGATACATCTTTCCCAAGTAAGTAGAAGTTACCATGAAAAGAAAGGGCTGTCTCTAATTAAAATTGCCTCTATGTTCTGGACCTTTTTTGTGAGTTTTACTTACTTCATTATGATTATGACTTAGTTAAATGGTTGATTTCTTAATCAACTACATCATACCTTCCTTTCACAGAGTTCATTCTACTTCCATATTTGTACGAGCTGCTTGTGTTTTTATTTTGCTGGCCCCAGACCCCAGACCCCACACAAGTGGCATTTTCAGCCGTATTTTACATTGGCGGAGATAGATTCCTTGTGGTGCGACAGCACCATCTTGCCTGTGGCATGCTGCTTGTGTTGGTAGCGAACAGCAACAACTTAGAAGGCTTATCCCACCAAGTGGGATAGACTACCCAAATATTTTTATGACATTGTTCGATAATCTTTATTAAATCTCATGTAAGGTCTACGTGCTCTGTCTTTTCCTATAATTATGTTGTCTCACTAGAATATTTTAAAGGTCGCCATTCCATGGGTTCAAACCTCCGCGAACAAGCTAAATTGAGAGAGGCTTGGTGTTTGTAGTAAAAATGGAACTTCTACAATAGTTGAGTAGTCAATTCATCTTGATGAGCACAAACTTTCTCCTCTCTATTTTTGCACGAGAGTAATCTACCTTTTGTGCAAAGACCATGGTTGCTCCTAAGGGAAGGTGTTTAATCAGACATCTATTTACACAATGTCCATTTAGAGCAAGAGAAGGAATAGTTGATGCTTGCAGGATGTCATTTAACTTCCTTTGTGCATCTGTCAAGTACTGCATTAGGGGTTACTTTACTGTATGAAAGTCTTCAGCCCTTCTGAAGTCAGTGCTCTGATTCTTCTATTTTTGGCCACTTTTTCTTTCTCTTCCTAATAAATTGTGTTAATCTTCTGCAGGAGGTTGGATTATTGTAATGGAATTATATCCTGGCTTCTCACTGTACCGTGGGTTGTATGAGTTTGCACAATATTCCTTCACAGGAAATTTTATGGGGACTCATGGGATGCGGTGGGGTGATTTAAGTGATAGTGGAAATGGGATGAAAGAGGTTCTGACTATCATGGTTGTTGAGTGGTTGGTGGTTCTTTTTGTAGCCTACTATATAGATCAAGTTACGTCATCTGTCAGTGGAAAAAGTCCTATGTTTCTCTTTGACAGATTCCGAAAGAAGCATCCATCTTCTTTCCGGAGGCCTAGCTTGCCAAGGCAAGGATCTAAAGTCTTTGTTCAGATGGAGAAACCTGATGTCAGTCAGGAGGTATATAGTGCATCTCCTTTAGTTGCTTTTGGGTAGTGGAAATACTGCATATTGACATTGCTTTTAAACACTGACCCCAATAGGCTTGATAGATAGGGGACCTTGATAATGGCATCATAGCTTAGACAGAAAATAGTCTGGCTATTTATCTCTTTCACAGGACTTCATTTGTTTTTATCATCCTACATTTGACAGTCTTTATCCTACGTGCTATTTTCGACTGCTGATAATTGACTATTGAAGTGTTTCAACAATAAAACGAAATTTTTTCTACATAAGATGGGTAATCTGTAGTGGGTGTTCTCAAGCTCTGGGTGTGGTCGTTTTCTTATTTGAGTTGACCTGACGATGTAAGATGACTGTTTTTCATTTGCATGAATTTTTCTAGAGTGAGAAGGTTGAGCAGTTGTTGCTAGACCCAAGCACAGATTACGCTATTATCTGTGACAATCTCAAAAAGGTGTATCCAGGAAGGGATGGAAATCCTGAGAAATTTGCGGTTAGAGGGTTGTCTCTTGCTTTGCCACCGGGGGAATGCTTTGGCATGCTTGGTCCAAATGGAGCAGGCAAAACCTCTTTCATCAGTATGGTAAGTGCAAATTTTATAATTTTATCTCTTTGGATAAATGAGACTCCCGCTGGATTAACATTAACTTTGGAGCATCTCAAGGGAAATTTCTTTTGTTGAGAAGATTGTTCAAAGATCATCATCATGTGTTGCCCTTAAAACTCAAGAGACGTCATTCTATCTATTAACAGATGATCGGCCTTACGAAACCAACCACTGGAACAGCATACGTTCAGGGGCTCGATATACGGACTCATATGGATGTCATATATACCAGAATAGGTGTATGCCCTCAACATGAGTAAGCTGGCATTATGTTATCTTACAGAGAAATTTTACCCCTCCCTCCTTATTCCCTTCTGATTTTGATTTATTGCATGAGTCCTGAATTTTCCTGTCTTTATTAATTAAGCCTGCTCTGGGAAACCTTAACGGGGCGGGAGCACCTGCTTTTCTATGGAAGACTAAAAATCTCAAGGGCTCTGCATTGACACAAGTAAGCTGTTACTTTTCTTTCTCATTCTTTTCTAATGTCTGATTCGATAGTTGAAGAAACAATATATTCAAAGTTCAGCAATTTTTTTTGCACCGTCATGCAACTTCGTGTGAACTAGAATAAGTATAAACAATCTCCATTATTTGGTTATAAATGTATCGTATGTGAATGTAATATTATTGAACAATGCCCCACTTGTTAATCGTTCATTCACTTTGCACTCTCATTTTGTTGATCTAGGCAGTAGAGGAATCTCTCAAGAGTGTGAACTTATTTTACGGTGGTGTTGCCGACAAACAAGCTGGAAAATACAGTGGAGGTATGAAGAGGAGGCTGAGTGTTGCCATTTCACTGATCGGAGATCCCAAAGTAAGTCTTAGAGTGTATCTCATTTTAGGAAGCACGAAAGACCCTTCAAGCTAAAGCTTTGGTGCGTTGATTTTTGCTCCAAATATGGCAAGGTTGTTTACATGGATGAACCGAGTACGGGGTTGGATCCAGCTTCGAGGAACAATTTGTGGAATGTTGTGAAGCATGCAAAGCAAGACCGTGCTATTATTCTGACCAGTATGTTTGAGAACTCCAACACCCCCCCCTCCTTCCTGAGCCCCAACAACCGTCTCTCTCACTGTGCGTGCTTTCGTTTGCATGCTACGCACAAGGGGCACATTTGCAGACATCGCTGTAACTAGTTTTCCTGCATGTGCATTAGGCTGTCCCTAAAAGTCGAACATGTTAAATGGGAAATCTTGATTTAGTACCCCTGGTTAAATTTTCCATAGCTTTAGCTATTACTTCTTTGATGAAGAAATTCCAATTATATGTCACAATTGGAGGATACATCATTGAAGAACTTCTTCGCTTATTTTCAGCTCATTCAATGGAAGAGGCAGAAGTACTGTGCGATCGATTGGGAATATTTGTCGATGGAAGTTTGCAGTGTATAGGGAACCCAAAAGAGGTAAATATTAGATATTATGATGTACCATTGGACTGCTAACTGGATTTTTGCCGTCATTTGAATATTTGCCTCCTTTTCCCTTTAGTGGCAATGCAGAAAGATGTCATCCTTCTTTTCCTGATATAGATTCTTTCCTTTGTTTCAAACTTCTTTTCGCATCTACCTCCTAAGATATAATTTTCTGAACCCCAACAAATATAGGGGTTTTGTCCCTCTCTATCTAATAATTGTCTGCACCTGTATTTGATTTTTTGCTCTGCAAATTCTGTGCTAGTACCCAGTTGGATAACTTTTGAGTGACCTGTCATGACCTTGATGAGGAGGAACCTTCTGATCGCTAGTCAGCCTGCTTCGCATGAAAACACCTGAATGTACATTTTCACTTTTTATGACAGCTGAAGGCTAAATACGGAGGATCTTACGTGTTCACGATAACAACATCATCCACTTATGAGGAAGAAGTGGAGAACATGGTGCAGCGTCTCTCCCCAGGTGCTAAAAGAATATATCATATATCTGGAACTCAGAAGTTTGAACTGCCAAAGCATGAGGTCAAGATTGCGGATGTATTCCAAGCGGTTGAGAATGCAAAGTGCAGGTTCACCGTTCTTGCTTGGGGATTAGCAGGCACAACCTTGGAGGATGTCTTCATTAAGGTTGCTCGTGGTGTGCAGGCATTCAACGTTAGGGGTGTGAAATTGAACCAGGTCTACCAAGAAATTGGACCAACCCACTCGGAAAATAGGTATGGGAACTGGTTCCCGAAATTTGGAACCAGATTGGACCAGTCCAATTCCTTATTCCGAGTGAATACCTACCCAGGAACCAGATCAAGGCTGGTTTGGGGACCAGTTTTGTAAGCCCAAAAGTCCAAAACCCCCTTTTTTTATCCTTGATTTCTAATCTAAGAACTACCTTTTTCCACTTGCATGGCGCTCTTTCCTTCGTCATTTCTCTTCCTCGCTTGCTTCCCTCCTTCGCCGGCTCACAATCGCACCATCCATCGGTGGCTCACGGTCGCACCGTCCATCACATAGTATTGTTGCTTTGCCTTGTGATGTTTGTTTATGATAAATAGTCTTGTGGATTCTTAATTTTTCGTTTAGCTAAAAATTTTATGTACTTATTGATTATGTATGGTTAATGTTTCAATACAAATTAAGAGGATTATGTTGTTTTCTTGCAAATTAATATAAAATTTAAAACCGTGTAAAATATCAGGCGATTGCAAAATAGGTTCCAATAAAGATGTGAGAATTAGTAGGACCATTATCAACTATTCTAAAATGTTAAGCTTTTTAATTTATCATTTAAATACTCTTAACACCCCCTCACGCTTCATCTAGTCTTTTTGCCTTGTACTAATTGTGGACATACTTAACTGAGGAGACAAATAGGGCCTAATAAGATTTGAACTCAGGAGCTCCAACTCTGATACTATATGAAAATTAGTGGGACCGTTACCAACCATTCTAAAAGCTTAGACTTTTAGATGTAGGCATAATTGATTATTTATATACTCTAACAGAAAGATACAGTTAATTTGAAGCCAATATGAGATTCACAACTATCAGTGTAACTTCTTTATGGGCCTGGTAAGACTAAACCAAACAGATACCATGCTCTCTGTTACAATAATTTCAGCTTATTTTCTGCCTAAATGTGAACCAAATATATTCCAAAACATCACGTCTCTTTACAATAAAAGAAATGTTGAGAAACTGCATCGAACTTTATTATATCTTGTAGAGAATAATTCAATACATTGACCAAGAAACCTTTTGTAAAGCCATACAATCGAGCGACTAGCTGAAGCAACTTTATAGGATGCTGAACTTAACAATGCTCATTGTAGTTGTAGTACCCAATCGAAGAAGCAAACTTTTACAGGCACTCTGATAAAAATTACAGAAGAGTGTGTTGTTGAGGATAGGCAGCTGTTATTTAATGGGAGTCCAGCATGATCCCATGAACCGGACCTGCATGCCCCAAGAAACTACAACGCATATTTGCTACTGAAGTAGCCGGTAGTTGTACAGATGGAGGAATAGGCATTTCCGAAGAGTGTCCAGAAAAACAAAGAGCACCAGAATCATCTTGCTGCCAATATACCTTCACCATGACGCCTCTAGAATACTCAGCTGATTCCGTTCCAGGAATCCCCACAAATTGAGCTCCCACTGGGATCTGAACCAAATTGCAGAATAAGATCAAAAGCTTTTGTCAAGCTGATGAACTTTTAATCAGTATTTACAAGTCGCTCAGAACTTTAATAGACTGACTAATACAGTTTATGAGGACAAATGACATTTTAAAGTAACTTCAATGCTGTGGCCTATACTCTATAGGGATTTCCTCGTATTTAGTTTCTCACCTGGACTGAGGTTCCAGATGTCAAAGTTAGTGTTGCCAAGCGTTGTTCAGCCACAGCATTTTCTAGCTCTGCCTGCTTTGCAATGTTCAGGAAAACTTCCTCAAGAGTCGTCAAACCAAGCTGGATATTTGCTATCCCAAACTCTCACTGTTTATCCTGTAGCTCCGCAAAAAATTTCTGCTGAAAGCATATAAGCTGTGTCAGGAAAAGCCAAGAGGGAGTATTGAGATGAAAACATTTTAGATAAAAAGTTCTTCACCAATAGAAATGTGAAAACTAGCATTTCAAAGATTGGTTGAATCTATATGACAGTGATAGATTACTCCTTAATATACAAAAGTTAAAAGTTAACACATGAATTTCAGTGCTCCCATGATGATCTTGAGCATTTAATTGCCATTTTCAACCCAAAAACATACATCTGGTACAATTGGCAAACCATTCTCTTGACAAAGGACAAGGAGAATCTTGCCACTGACAATGCTTCATAAAAAGGGTGTTAACTTCCAAGAAAGGAGCATTTCTAACTTTTCGGTGACAATACAATATCCATGCATATGTCAAATGAGATAAAAGTTACAAGAACATCATCCTGCTGGACCAGGAAATGTAGCTGTCTACATCTCACAGAACTTGTAACAGCATTTCCAGCACTGTTTCCAATTCTTTTCAACATTTAGAAAGACAAAAGAGCCTGAAAAGGATAGAAGTCAGCAATAAGATTAATTACTGTCAAAAGTGCTTCTCTATCATGGGATATAACAAAAGTCAGAAAGGCCCTTTTCTTCTCTATCATGGAATTAATTTGAGCCTGATTGAGGTTCCACTGCAGCAAAGTCTGCCCTTGGCCATTATTCCTATATGGTCACTGAAAATAGCAGCTTCTTCCATAGAGTTTGTCATTAGGATGATAGCACGTCCTTTCTTGGCATTCTCTATCATGTCCCAGACATGCCTCCTTGTAATTGGACCCATGCCTGTTGTCTGCAGCAGGAACAAAGTACCTTTCAGAATACACACACAAACACAAGATTTGTCCATTGAGGAGAAAAGATTATAAGACGTCATACACCTACAGTTCATCTAAAACCACTAATTTGGGGTCACCAATAAGGGCTATAGCAACACTTAAGCAACATTTCATTCCTCCACTGTAGCTCCCAGTTCTCACCTTGCCTGCTTCTGTTAGTCTGACCTCTCCCAGTGACTTTTCAATCGCATGAACAGAAAACTCAAAAGGGTTCATCAAAATAAACAAACGGGAAAAATTATATCTTAGTGTAGGATTGGAAGCAGATTCACAAGTTCCAATAACATAGAGGAAGTTATGAAAATGTACCGATTTAATTGAAGCAGGGGAGAGCCCTTCAACATTTACGAAAAGGTAGAGATGCTCTTCACCAGTTAACAAGTCCTGAAGGATATCAAACTGCAATCGACAATGAACTTTTAGTACAGATGTTCATTTGTTTTTTCCAAATAATTAATTGTAACTGCTTGGACAATAATTGCAATACAGCCAAACATACGAAGCAGAATTATGCTTCCTTGCTGTTTGTACTTAGATGCAAAGGTGATAAAAATGGAGAGAAAGGTTAACCTGAGGACAAATTCTGATGATTTTCCTGATGTTTGACATGCCCACCGAATTTCTGATTGAGCAACCACACACCAAAGGTGTTAACACACGACAGCAATATGACATTATGCACCATACGTTATGGATACAAAAATTTTTACTGCGCCAAAAAGAAAATAGCCAACTAAAAGCTATTGCCATCGCCCCCTGTAACTGGGGTGATTCCTGTCAAACAGTTTATTGTTGTAGTCTTTCCAGCGCCGTTGTGTCCCAGAAGACAAAACAGCTGATCTTTAGCAAAGTTCACCCACAGCTCCTACAGATAATTTAAAGAAACATCGTTTACCCTATCCAATCATAAATAAAGTCATACAGGATACTCGAATGTAGTGTTGCATCTGTCATCTGATAAATTCATTCTGAAATGGCACCTCAAGAAAGTTTATGAACAATTATTAGAGGAAAAAGTGCAGATAACTGGAATTGCTTAGCTACCTTAAAAGCATGGCATCTGGATGTCCTTTTGCTTTTACAGCAACCAAGTGGGATAGTCCCAGGATAAGTCTTCCCAAGGCCACGAATCTGCACTGCAACATTAGGATCAACTAAGCCTTCTTTTGCTTGTGCTTTCACAATACTTTCCTCTTGGAGAACATTTTTGTCATCTGGAGTGACATGCTCCAATCGGGGAATTGAACCAATGCAACTACAAATGCCACCCTCTGTTAAGACAGGAACGACTACATCATGAAAACATGTAGAAGGAGGAAGCATGAACTCACATTGGAAATTTCAATCTGTACCTTCCACTTTGCTTCCACCTTTCCCCTTCTAGTAGCCAAGATTTAAGAAATAAAACATTGGCTTCCTCACTCCAGATGCATTGGGGATTATATTATCAAAATAGATGGCAAAAATAAACCACACAGAAAGTTGCCACAGGCCATATATGGATGTCATTCTGTTTGACGAGTAGAAAAAAAGGTGAATGTGCCTTAGTACGATGTAAGATGACAAGAAAACAAAGCAAAAATGGTTCAGCAGAGATTTGAATGTTTGTTAATATAGAAACATTTGAACTTCTGAGATACAACATACAATTGATATCAAGCCTTCTGTATTGTTTGGTGCGCATTTCTCATGCCTACTCCAGCTGATTCCAGGATCGTCATGGGTGGAAGTCGCTTGAGAGAGCAGCTTCACAGCTTCAGCGAGGAGATTCGGTGGAAAGAGTGACCAAATGGTTCGGTAACCATTACCGTAGCCTTGACCATAGGGAAACCATTCGCCATGACAAGCTGCAAGATTCAAAAGCAAAGGTTCTCAAAATAAACATCGATCTGAATGCATTACCAAAATAGCAGGTAGTCAGGATATCTTGCCTGAGTTTTTTTTTTTTTTTTTTTTGGGTCATACTTGCCTGAGTTAAAAACCAATAATAAATATGGAGAAACCCACAGTTGTAGATGAAGAGGCTTTGCTAATGAAGGCTGACAACATGAGGGCAAAGCCAATCTAGTAACAGAGATTACCATGACAAGATATAAGGCCATGACCCTTCACCAGGTCGCCCCAAATAAACAATCCATTATAACATGGCATAAGAGGTATCGTACCATATTGAGTTGGAATAGGAAGAACAACAGGAACACGACAGGGAAGCTGTTATTCAAGAAAAAATTAAACTGAATCATCATTGCGAAGAGGACTATGGACAATGAAGAAAGAATGTTTATAATGCCCTCCCAAGTGAGCCATGAAAGCCAATAGGCAGTATCATAAAGGCCCATCACGGTCATCGCCTGCAACGATATAAAAAAAAGGTGAAGGTGAAGTAGGTGCACAACGATGTTCTGGAAGCCAGTAGTGTTCGAAGGCAATACCTGGCGGGGTTTCACCTCCTTTTCTGTGATCAAAGAACTGATTTGAAGTACAAAGGTAAACATGGCAACTGCAAGGAAGAAGGCTGATGCAGCCCGCATTGAAGACCAGCTCTCTCGACCAATTGATATCACGCCTTCTGTCCTGTTTCCTGTGTGCGAGTCACTCTCCCGATCCTGCTGTTTGTGAAAGCCTAACCTTGGCTTGCATCATTTGGTATCAGAGCTTTGGAGGAGAGGACAATGCCTCCAAGACAAGCTAGACGTCGTGGCAGTAGAACCATTCCCCTCGCTGAATTGCACACACTCGCTGAGAATATGCAACAACAAATTGACGAATTGACGCAAGAAGTTCAGCGTTTGAGGGCTGAAGCAAATAATTCTCCACCCCGTTCCAGGACTGAAGATTCCCATGGTGACTCTTCCTCTTTGGAGAGTGTTCAATCTATTCACGGTCGAAGGCATGTTCGACATCGTTTACAACATATTCGTGAGCCAGATTGGGAAAAGGAAGTCAAGAAAGATGTTCCAGAATTTATAGGTACTGAGTCTCCTTATGAAATTGTTGATTGGCTAACACTTGTGAATGAGGTGTTTGAGCATCGAAATGTTCCGGAGAATCGTCGAGTTGGGATCATTGCTATGCGATTCCGAGGCAAGGCGATTGCTTGGTGGAGACTTAAAAACAAACTCGCCAAGCCATTGGCAAAGCACCAATCACTTTGTGGAGAAAGATGGAGGGCAAGATTCAAAAATATTTTCTTCTCAAAGGATATAAGAGAGAGCTCTACCAACGGTACCAAAATCTAAAACAAGGTACGCGAACGGTGGACCAATACACCAATGAATTCAATGAGTTGGTGATTCGTAACAATATCCAAGACTCAAAGGAGGTGCTTGTGAACAAATACTTGAACGGTCTTCAATTTTACATTCAAGATGCCTTGGAAGTCCTCGACATTTGGGACTTAGGAGATGCACACCAACCGGCACTCAAAATGGAGCGCTCTCGTTCTCGGAGACAGCAATCTGCTAGTAAGCCTTCTACTCAACCCCATGTTTCGAAGCAACCTGCTACGTCCGAAATACATTGCTATTCTTGTGGGGAGTTGGGTCATCGTGCTAGCAATTGTCGAATCAATAAGAATCGACTAGCCGGTAAAGCCTTCTTGGTGGATAATGATTTTGATGAGAATGCTGAGGATCCACTTGAAGAGGAGTTGAACAATGATGAAGAAGCTGCGGATGATGAACAAATAGTGCATGCTGACACTGGCGAACTTCTTATGATGAGGAAAATTGTTTTTACTCCTCAAGATGACACCGGAGATAAGTGGTTGCGTACCAATATTTTTCATTCTGCTTGCACAATCATGGGAACGGTGTGTCAATTAATTATTGACTCCGGTTGTTGTGAGAATATAATTTCTGAAGTATCGGCAAACAAGCTGAAGTTGGAATTAAAAACGCACCCTACGCCTTATAAAATGTCGTGGTTGAAGATAGGTGCTGAGGTAACTGTTTCAAAATGATGTCTTGTTAATCTATCCATTGGTTCTGTTTATAGTAACAAGATATGGTGTGATGTTCTGCCGATGGATGCTAGCCACATTATTCTTGGTCGACCATGGCAATTCGATAGGAGGACTACGCATGATGGTTATCGAAATACATATTCTTTTGAATTTGGAGGCATGAAGATTACGTTGGCACCTAGTAGGGTGGGAGATTCTTCTAATGATGATGGCGAGAATTCGAGGACGAATTCTTTTAAAGATGGGGAGGATGATGCAGCCCGCATTGAAGACCAGCTCTCTCGACCAAGAAGATCGGCCCGCATTCATGCTCGATGAAACCGAGAAGCCGTATCGATATCTTGAGTCCGTCCCGGAAGTTTGAAAGACACCTTGGGAGCCATGAAGACGCTTTTACTAGAAACTATTTACTATTTTCCTAGTTTCAACGCTTTGTTTTTATTTCGTTAATAACATAAGCCATCCAATTTCTTGTAGAAGATGAACGACTTTTAATGAATGAAAAACTTTGCTTGAAGCAAGTATCGTGAACCTTGTAGAGTTCATACCCTTGAAAACCTAGAAGAGTTTTCACTCCGTCCTTGAAGAGTTGGAGCTTTCAAAATCTGCATCCTTGAAGAGTTGCAGTCATCGATCTAGAAGAATCGGTGTCCTTTCAACTTCCTTGGAGGCCTAGAAGAGCAACCAACGAAGTTTCTATCTTTTCATGTTCTGTTCGTTATTTCCAACCCAAATTCGATCATCCTACAGTGCTTATTTCAGAAAACCCAAAACAGAGAAATTGTAGATCCAGAAGTCTTTGTTCATTTGGCTTTGGAATCAGGTCGATCCGATCTGTATCGACAAAGATACGACTGTTCTCCTGAGCTTGTGCAGTGCTGAAATTTCTGTCGGTCCTGTTTCCCATGCGCGAGTCACTCTCCCGATCCTGCTGTTTGTGAAAGCCTAACCTTGGCTTGCATCAAAGGCTGGCCCCACAGAGGCAACTGCGGAGAAATTCTCAACTCCAGGGTGTGCAAATTCTTTCAGCACAGCAACCAACTGAACTTTGAATCTGAAAGATGAGGAGGCGTGCGGGTTGACGAAGGAACAGGTCCAACCTCATCAGGCATGCGGGAACATGCAGTGAAGCAATGCGAGGACGACATACCTCCAATAAGAGACCACCAATTTCCCGCCTAGCCACAATCTGAAGAGGTATCTGAAACTTGAAAGCGGGATCCGATTATCAGGAGACTATTGAGCAATTATTTTGAGTTTAAACTTTGTCACATTTTTAGGGAAGGTAATCCATCTACTGATTTGCTTGTCAATATTAGCACAGTGAAGCATTTAGATACTTCTTGCAGCATCCTAAAAAGTTATCTCATGTTTTGCTTAGTCATAAAATTGGGATTGTAAATTTTAGATGTTAATTTTTCTTAATTTTGTACCTTGTATTTACCACAAAAAGTGGGATCCTCATAAATACCAAAACTTCAGACACACAGACAGAACTCACAGTTCATCAACCGATCACATAGCTTCTGTACCAAGAATCAAATTTTCAATGTCAAAACAAGTTCAAATTACCACCTAATTCGGAAGGCGCTTTCTAACCAAAAACTCCTGCTTCAGCAAATTCGTGGTACGACTGAAAATGGTGCGTTTCCGGGGGGAAGAATCGAGGGAAAGTGACAGCCGAGTCGAAATGGGGTCTAGAGTTGCGGGAATTTACGGATTGTGCCACCGGTTGGTCTGAATGTGACTAAAGTTAGACGAAGTCGACGTGATGTGACGCGATGCTCCCGTGCGGAGGATTTGTAGCCGTTGATCGGAAGTTGGTTAGGATGGTGAACTTAGGAACCTTCAAAGCATCTCCTCTTAAAGAGCTTTGAAAATTCCATTTATCTTTTCTCTTTTTCTTTTTAAAAGATTTCATGTGAGATCTCAACATCAAATCGTGTATATGTCATCCGCGTGCTCTCTCTTCATGGTTGAGAGTCATGTATTACTCGCAAACTCTATCCAACACACGACTCAAGAATCAGGTCGAGCTAATCAATACTCGATATGTAAGAGGAGAAATTGTCACGACCCATTTGGTGCTCTAATAGGTCGGGGACAAAAATCAAAATTAATATACAAAATAAATTTATACCAAATTAATTTTTTCATAAAGAATCTCAAATTAGTAATATTAAATTCTTAAGTTGAAAAAAATAGCTAACGGATGTAGTAAGATTTAATAAAAATTAAAAGATTAAATATAAAAGGTGGAAAAAGGTGGAAGAAAAGAATTTGGTTTTCTTTTCCATTTCCATGCGGATGCATAGCGGAGTGAGAACGTGACGATCAACGAGGCTAATTTGGTGATTGAAGGCGAAGAGCATGAAGGGCAAACCCGTCAAAAGGCGAAGGGGTATTAAAACTTCGATGACCTGTGGGATTATTAAAATTTCCAATCGGTCAAGTCAAAACAAACCAAATTATTTTAAAAAATTAGATGACGTGAGGGAACGTGGGAACGGGCCGAGATCCGGGGGCCACGCTTTCTTGCACAGCAAGTACGCCCTTCGATCTTTACTTTCCTCCCCCGCCTGTCCCTGCTGGCTTCGGTTCAAAAATCGGTTGATCCCTGCAGACCGTTCAATCGACCGTCGAATTGTCATCTTCCTTTTTACCAAATTTCCATCCATCTAATTTTAAAAATGGGTGAACTCGAGGCTGCCTGTGGCCGGTCGTCGGTCGTCGTGGCCGGCGGGCGAAAAGAAAGAAAAAAAGGAAAAAGAAAATTTAAAATTATATTATTAAAAAATAAAAAAAAATAATTAAAATTCGATTTTCTTAAAATAATTATTTTAAAAATTATAAAAATTGTCCATTAAATTTGTGTTGTATAAAACTATTTTATCAATACCATTTTTAATATATATAAGAAATGCTTTTCTTAGATTTCGTTAAATGGGTCAAGTATGGATCGAGTATAGATCAGGTCGAGTATGGGTCAAAAATTTTACACTTTAATAAATGAGTCATAAACGGGTTAAATAGATTGATTTGGGTCGGACCATTTATAACCCGACCCAAACTCGACCCGATTCACCCATTCAACGGGTCTAAGCAATGTCGATTTAAGTTTCTCCTCGTTGAGAAGTTTCCTTTTCTTTTTTTCTTTTTTGTTCCCTTTCCCGATGAGCAAGTTAGATGGTATCCCTCGAAACCAAGAAAAGGGGGTGGATCGATCCCTTTGCAAATCCAGAGGAAAACTTCTTTTAGCGGTTCACATGGTGGTTTTTTTATCCTTCACTCGAGCGATATCCATTCGAGTTTCTTTTCATTGAAAAAGTTCCGCTCGTGCATCATCGCCAATTAGTCAAGATGGTTTTAATTCTCGCCCCGACTCTTTTTGAAGAAGAGATGTTTACCGCTGTAATCTTTTTGGGTTTTGTCAATGGGAATCGGCACGGAGGCATACAATTAATGTACTTTTGTTTTTTGTGGATTTGGCATTCAAGAAAAGTCTGACAAAAATGAAATGTCGCTGTTGGTAAGGTGAAAAGTCCACGTACGGCATCGACGACGCAAAGGATAATATTAACGACTAATTGCACAGGGTGTTTGCGACTGGATGAAGCTGGTCGTACAAGTTAAAATTAGCTTTGGTGGAATTGTATTATGCGCCCGACCGGCTCGAGCACCCCAGTCCCACGCCGATTGAATATGGTGGGGTGTCAACTACAGATCGTGTTTATTTTATATAGCCGGAATGTTGATCCACTTAACGTAATTCAGTTACTTTGAGCGTTATATAAGATTAAAAGGGCCAATTAGTCTTAAATATATTGTACGGATATCAATTTAAATTTAAACTTTTCAAATTAGTCCTAAACCTTGTCATGAATTTGCAATCTAATTTTTTTGATCAATTTTCGCTGAAAATTGCTAACATAGCAGCATACCATATAGGAAGACCATCAATGATTAGACTATCACATCAATAATTTCCAAGAAAAATTGACCCAAAAGACTACATTACAATTTTATACAAACGTATAAGACTAAATTGATTAATGAAAACTTTATAACTGAATTAATATTCGTACAATATCATTAGAATCAATTGGACAACTACCCAAGATTGGAAGACACTTGAATGTAAATATTTCGAGCGATTGTAATCTTCTCTTTACGGATCATAGTGAAATCATCTTGATCTTGTCGATCTATCCTATGGAATAGGCACACACCAATAAATTGACCAAGAATCTGAAAATGACAGGATTTTTCAAAGTTAAAAATAAGAATTAAATAATTATGGTCCAAAACTATGATGATTACGCTGCAGTACGACTATTATTTAGTCAAAGGACAACTTAGGTTTATTAAATAAAAGCGCGTTTGCATCAGAGAGAAGTACTATGCCATCACAGTTGAACATTCCTACTAAGTAATGGCACGAGAAATTTCTCAATGACTACAAAATGGAAGAGGAAAAACAAATGTTTTTTTCAACTATGATCACCAAATTCTCGACCGAAAAAAAAAAGGTGGAATCACCAAATGCAAACGGCTATGCAATTGACTGCATTCTACTCTGATTGAAAATGTCCCATTGACTGCACCAAAAATCCGATTGTTAGTTATTATCGACATGTGATCGACAACGCAAAGGAATCGAAGAAAATGGAGATGAATATCTCAGATACAACCATCAAAATAATTGAGTCAAAAAAACTGTCAACATAGTAGAGTTTTGATAACTATTCATAACTTTTGTTTGTAACTTCTCGTAACCAGTAAGAAGTTATTTAACCGTTTGTAGCCCTTTTTGTAATTTCTCTTTGTAACCTCTCGTAACCACTAAGAAGTTATTTATGTGTAGTAATTGTTTGTAACCTCTGTTTATAACATTTGTTGGTAATAATCGATTGTAAGCTTTAAATAGCCACATTGTACTTTTCAAAAAGACCACCCTCAATAATCAAAAGTAATCTTTTAATTATCTTTACTTTCATGCATTGCACTTTATTTTTCCTTGATTGTAGTTTTCCAATTCGCGCTATTGATTAAATTCCGAAGCATATCTCTATATCGGGTGTTTCGCCATTGATTCAATTCTAGCATTACTTCTTTGTACATTCTCAAGCTTTGTTGTCAATTGAATTCCAACACAATTCAAATGAGTGCATTGTTGTGGAAATGGTTGTACTTTCAATTTTGTTGCCGATTGAATTCCGGCACGATTTGTACGTACAATTCGGTTCAAAGTTCGAATCGAAGGTTTGTAGTTATTTCTTATCTACCAAAATATCTCCTGTCTGGAGTCACCACAAAAACCGTCTCCTCTCCTCAAAAGCCGAAGAATGACTTTGAGTGAAAATATTTCATTCTCGATTAAATTCTGGTGAAATAGTTACTAATGATTTTATGTGGAAGGAAAGTTGGCATAATCCTCAAGAGGGGTGGGCTGGAATTTCTGGTCTTGAGAACATGTGAATGCTCAATGTCTGTTGTCGGAAATGTTGCCTTTATTGTAGAGACTTTCCGCTAAGCAAATAAAATATGTATTCAAATTGATTTGGTGACTTTGAAATGTATTCCCGTCTTCATTTCCGGGTATCTCTCCGTGGTCAGACATCATCCACAGCGTTCACCTAGTACTTTACTCAAGCTACGAGGTCCGTCATTCTACTCGAACATAATTAATGTCTTTGACTAAAAACTGCTTTCCTGGAAACTCCCTTCTCTTTCGCATGAAATGACACTCTTAAGACAACACGCCTATTTTTTTTCCCTCTCCTGAACGTCATTGCATTGCGTATGCAGCTGATATTTGACCATCATTTCTTGGGAATTAAGGAATAGTAACTACCCACCCGGTCGATGGCTGGATCACTGTCTAATCTGTTGGATATGTTCACTATTTAGGTTCTCTCAGAGTGGCAAATGCCAAAGATGCTGTTATCCAATGGCGCAGTGCCACCCGTATAATTTATTCGCCTTTCGTATACAAAATGAATGATTGTTTTACTAAGTTTGCTTCTCAGCATCTTGCTGTGTGCCTCAATCATATTTAACTTCAATTCGTCACTGAAAATGACAGGCTTATTATTCTGGCTAAAGAAAATGGTCAGACTGTCTATTGTTTCGACTTTAGACCAACGGAAGTGTTGATTAGTAGTAAAGCGTGTGGAATTCTGCAAACATCACCTGAGAGTAGAAGTTTGTAAGCGGTTATGCCGGAATTTACTGGTAGTTTAATGGGTTAGGTAGCGCAATCTTTGTTTTATAATTGTACGTTCATACTTCAACCCTCATATGACCTCTCTAAAATTCTTTCTTGTGGGTTTTAGTAAACAAGTAAGTCCTTCATGGTGTCTTCCAAGAAACCACGTTTTTGCTTACCATAGGTGCGCTCAGATTAAGAAATCCGCCCATATCTTTGCTGCTTGGATTGATTCCGACCATCTCCATTTGCTTATTCGACATGGATTTTTTTTTTTCAATTTCCTTTAAAAGCATGAAAAGGCATATCCAGATTGTTCATTTACGGAATTTATATACCCTTTATAAACTTAGTCTATTTCCTTAAAAAGCATCAAAACGCGTATGTATTAATCTTTATCCATCCATTCATTTAAGTCTTTTAGTCGGAAATTCTAACATTAATTCGTGACAACCGCTCTCCATTCATCGAATTTCAGGTCTGGTCTCTGAACATGCGATTCCCACTTGGGGAAAACTCAAAGCGCGTGGACTCTGGAGGGCGAAACGGACATTTCGCGGAGGGCAAATCCGGTACACCGCTCGAAGCAAAAGCAGTCGCTTTAGTACCAGAACCGAAATTAACGTTGTCAGGAGGGCATATCCGACAAATGACGCCCGCGTCCCCTGTTTCCTCTCCTCTGACGCAATGGCGAGAACGAAAGTGGGTGGAGTTCAGATTCTTGGGAGACTTCTCTGAAACTCGCGACTCTATAAATGCGGAGACCTTTCGTGAACAGCTCGTGCTGCGGAAGATCGTCGGAGGGACGTGGCCCGAGATCTTTCATGAACAGCTCAAGGAGACGCGCCCAGAAATAGGAAGGACTCTGATTTTTTCCGGTTGAATTTTGAAATTCCGTTACTCCTTGAGGAGCTTTAACGGTCCGTGTATACCGTCGGATTCAATGGCGGAACCGGCGCACGGTCCGGCGAGCTTCTGGACCCAGGCCAACGCTTTGCTTCGCAAGAACTTGACTTTCCAGGTTCGCTATCATCGTCTCTGAGCGGTCTTGTCTTTTTTCTTTATGCCGGTTCTTTTCCGGCGTTGAGTGGCGGGAGGGAGCGCCGGCTTGGCTGTAGGGAGCGGGCGATTACGATCTTGAATGCGTCATTTTAAGCCTTGTTGATAGTACTTGGATTAGTTCAGTTGGGACTGTGGTTGGGTGTTTTCATTGTCGTCTTGATTGACGGATGCGCGCAGAACTGATTCTTGCCATTCAAGTTTTGGTTTCGCGTTTGCGTCTCGATATATTCGGTTATTTTCCTTGTTGATGGTTTCTGTCTCCATTAATTTTACTACTATTTTAGTTCCGTATCTCTCGTATTCGATTATGCAGATGGTATTGCACTATTATGCAGATGGTACATGAATTGACTTTCTCGTGTGAGTAATAATGATGTGCTTGCCATGTTTCTTCTCGCTTTTACTTTAATGGGCTACTAATTATATCAGGATATAGTGCTGTATTAAATAGATGGTGCTTGTTCTTTGACATTTTCTTTTTATCAATTTTAATCTATATAAATTATTTCGGTATAACTAATGTTTGGCGTATAGAATCATTTGTGAGCACAAGTCGGCCCAGATTCCACAAGCATGCCTGAAGCAAGGATAAAGTAAAAATACAATGCACAACCAATGTCTGACCTTCTTATCTTCAGTTTAGCCTCCAGGAATTTAATCTTTGTTAGTTAACCCTTTTAGGATTCCAGAGGAAGTCCTCTTTTACATAGAAAGTATAGAGTTAATTTGAAGCCAATATGACATTCACAGCTATCGGTATAACTTCTTTACAGGCCCTGGTAAGACTAAACCAAACACATACCATGCTTTCTGTTACAGTAAGGTCCCGCAGTTTCTACTAAGGATGTGTCTGCTGACATTGTTTATACTATCCATTTGCAGAAACGGAACATCAAGACCAATATCCGGCTCATTTCTTTTCCATTTGTTCTCTGTCTACTCCTTGTTCTCATCCAAAGTTTGGTCAACCATGAACTGAACAAGGCTAGCAATAAGTGTGGCTGTAAATGTATTGATACGAATGGAGATGGGCAGTGTGAGAAGGTGTGTGGGATTCAGTACTCCACCGTTGATCAAGTGGGAACCTGTCCTATGCAAAATCCTCCTGAATGGACTCCCCTATTGCAAATACCAGCTCCACAATATCGTGCAGTGAAGACGGACTTTATACCATTTAATGACCTGCCTAATGATTCCTGCAGAAGGACAGGATCTTGTCCTGCAACCATACTCTTTACAGGAAATAATCAATCTCTTGGAGAAAGTATATTCACTGACTCCTCTATATGGTTTTTCCTTTCCTTTAAAATTAAGAGGCTACCATTTGATAGCAAGACAGATCGTTTCTAAATTTTGACTTAATTTTTAACTTCATTTTTCCAGTTTTGGTGGGGAAAATGGTCCCAAATTCTTCTACTCTGAATTCTTCTGACGCTTTAGTCAGCTTAGCCCAGAATGTCCTGGTAGGTTTTCCTTTCATCTTTTTTTCATGTTATACAAGGATCAGCAATTAACATATTTCTCTGCTGTTAATGTGGCTGATGTAGCTTCTGAAAATTTTCAGGGTTCTGCTTCATGGCCCAACTTGTACAACTATCTTGAGCCTGCTTTTGCCTCTGACCAACCTGTTTATGAGGTTCAACAGCAGTGCACAAGCAACTCTTCAGTTTCTGTTGCTTTTCAGGAATCCTCCATACCACTTCAACAGAGTAGGAAAATTCTTTCTTTACTTCTTTTTGACATGTGTGAAATGCGTCATTTCTCTATTTATAGGAGTGGTGCCAATTCTTCTGATTCTTAAGAAAAGAAACAAAAAATTGATTGTGCATCAATGCGACAAAGTTGCAATCAGTGGAACTGATTCTGATTGCTAAGAATATACTTACGCCTGAGCACCAAGAAGAGGGAATGGGAACTTGATCAGAAGGAGGAATACTCACATACATGTGTGTCTAAACGCTCTTTACTTTCTGGACAATGTTCTAGAAGAGAATGAGTCAAATAGAAACCTATCCTGAACTGGTTTTTCTACTGATGCAAATAGGAAAAAAGTGTAAAAACAAGGGACACAGAGGAAGAAATTGAGATCTCTAAGAGTGCCTGTTTAGCTTCACTTCACTTTGTTTAGTGTGATATGGGAAACTTTGCATTCCTTCATAGAGAGTTCTAAGAGCACAGGTTTCCTACCTTGACATGAATTAGGATACCCAGTTATAAATACAGTCTTGTGTAATACATCAATCCCTCGCTATGTTATGTGATATCTACCTACTAACTACTTCCTAATACTGAATGTACTTTGGCGAAGAGTAATAAAAAACTTCACATGTAACCCATTAACCTAGCGTCTTCTTTGACCAAAAAAGATTGCTCCCCTTAAAGTTCCTTGAAATCCAAATGTATATATATGTTAGACTATTTTTGCACAGTAGTTTTTTATTGATCCATGCTATTTCTGAGAAGCTTAGTTGTTGGGTAAATCAAATTAGAGCAGATTAGTAAGAATAAATAATATTTATCTAGAGAAAGCTTGCAAAAGTTTAGGTTCCTTGATCACATACCTTCTTACAAAATAACGATGAATGCTTCATTAGTGGTTTTTCCTAAAAAAATTCTGCTATTAGGACCGATTAAGTTTGTAATGTAAAGGGGTGCATAAGAATGGCTAGACCATCTGGCTGAAAAGGAAAGCCCTTGAATTGGTAAATTGTTATATACTTATTCGTGGTCAGTCCGATGATACCTATTCCTCCTCCCCCTCTAAAAACAAGGGAAAAAACCTTCACTTTGATGACTGTTTATCTTTTTGTTGTGCATTTAGATGTGAGTTGTGCCCAAGGTTTACATCTGTGGAGAAACAGTTCCTCAGCCGTAAATGATGAGCTATACAAGGGCTATCAAAAAGGGAACCCAGAAAGGCAAATTAATGAAATAGTTGCAGGTCTGGTTGCTGCTTTTTTTGCTGGCTTCATTTGCTGATTTTTCAGCATGTACAGACAATTCTAACAATAAACTTTTCTCTCACAGGGTATGATTTCCTTAATACAAATTCCAATAACTTCAATGTGAGCATATGGTATAACTCAACCTATAAGATGATACAGGAAATGCTCCTATATCATTGTTGCGTGTTGGACGATCTGTCAATCTGGTAACTCTTATTTCTTCCTTTCTATTTTTTAATCTTTTTCCTAGATGTAAGCTTGTATAGTTGTTCAGATAAACTAGGTGCAAGGAATAATCTTGGATAAACAAAAGAAAGAGGTGTTTATGGTATATATAATATGACTACTTTTTTCTGTCAAGGAATCAGTATATGCTTTTCTTGAATTTTGTCCCATGTTCCAGCAGTGTGCCTCTGAGTCCAATGGTTCTTCCATTTGGTTTCAGATCCACCTTGCAATTTGTTTGATTAGAGCTCTGTTGACGTACTACTGAAAGCAGAAAGCCTGCTTGAACTTCCCTTTAAAATTGCCGTGACTCTTGCATTTCATCTCCAGTACTTTGTGAAGTATGAGTACATAAAAATGTTTGTCCTAGGGAAATATCCAAGGCATGAATTACGAGCATTGATTTGTCCAGCTACATCTCTTAAATAAAACTTTAGTTTAAGGTTGTTCTCATTTGAATCGAAATTCAACTAATGTTTCTTTTTTTGTTCAGAGACGTGAAATGTAGTATCTTCTATCATGTGCGTAACCATTAACATATTAGTTATCCTGTTATATGTCTTTCAGGCATCCAACGCTTACATTCAGTTTTTGCTGGGGCCAGCAACAACCATGCTGTTTGAGTTTGTCAAAGAAATGCCTAAACCTGAAACTGAATTGAGGCTGGATTTGTCCTCTCTTCTTGGCACACTTTTCTTTACATGGGTTATCATTCAACTATTCCCTGTAAGTGTTTATGTTAGTGTGCACATAGTTCCAATAGGACGCTTTCTGTCTCTTTCTTAGCTTGATAAATTGCACTTTAACTTGTACGACTCTTTAGTTAAGGGGCTCTTGAGCCACAACATGGAGAAGGCAATGTTAGACAGACAGAACGGGGGAAGAACTTCAGTGAAAGTTAACTCTTGTGATCATTTTTTTTGGCTATGTTTTGAAACTAGATATATGATCGTTCATCACTCTGGTTCCGAGTCTGCTTCCCTTCCTGATGCAACCTTAATAATCTGGTGTTTTTTCTTTTTTGTTTTTCGTTTTTGTCCATAAATTCTACTACTAGACCCTCCTGTTATTCCCAAGCTTTAGCCTCTTGTCTTGGTTCATTTTTTTCCCCGATCATTAGACCTCTCTAAGCCCCCTTTTTTTCCTTCTTATGATGCAGGTTGTCTTGACAGCTTTGGTTTATGAGAAACAGCAGAAGCTGAGGATTATGATGAAAATGCATGGACTTGGTGATGGACCATATTGGTTGATTTCCTATGCTTATTTCCTTTCCATATCTTCAATCTACATGCTGTGCTTTGTGATTTTTGGCTCAGTCATCGGTAATAATCCATCCAGCTTCTTTTTTAGCTTCTCATTTTCTTGAGGTCATTCTAATCGGTTGCAATTTGGCAGGTTTAAAATTTTTCACATTGAATGACTACAGTATCCAATTTGTCTTTTATTTCATCTACATAAACTTGCAAATATCCCTCGCGTTTCTGGTGGCGGCATTTTTCTCCAATGTGAAGACTGCTACAGGTTGGATGATGATGAAATTGGTTTTATGCAGTTGGTATGTTTTCATTTACCTGACTATTCCAGCTTGCATCACTGACAATTAGATATGCAATGACTGCAGTGGTGGGTTATATATGTGTCTTTGCAACTGGTCTATTGGGAGGTTTCCTTTTCCAATTCTTCGTCCAAGACACATCTTTCCCAAGTAAGTAAAAGTCACCATGAAAAGAAAGTGCGATCTCTAATTAAAATTGCCTTTGTGTTCTGGACATTTTTTGTGAGTGTTACTTACTTCATGATGAATATGACTTAGTTAAATGGTTGATTTCTTAATCAACCCCATCATCCCTTCTTTTCACAGAGTTGATTCTACTTCCATATATGTATGAGCTGTTCGTATTTTTATTTTACTTGATCCCAGACCTTAGACCCCACACAAGTGGCATTTTCAGCCATATTTTACATTGGCAGAGATAGGTTCCTTGTGGTGCGACGGCACCATCTTGCCTGTGGCATGCTGCTTGTGTTGGTAGCGAGCAGCAACAACTTGGAAGGCTTATTCCACCAAGTGGGATAGGCTGCCCAAATCTTTTTATGACATTGTTTGATATTCTTTGTTAAATCTTATGTAAGGTCTAAGTGCTCTGTCTTTTCCTATAATTGCATTGTCTCACTAGAATATTTAAAGGCCGTCATTCCAAACTTTGCAAACAAGCTAAGTTGAGAGAGGCTTGGCGTTTGTAGTAAAAATGGAACTTCTACAGCAGTTGAGAGTAGTCAATTTATATTGATGAGCACAAACTTTCTCCTCAATATTTTTGCACAAGAGTAATGTACCTTTTGTGGGAAGACCATGGTTGCTCCTAAGGGAAGGTGTTTAATCAGACATTTATTTGCACAATGTCCATTTAGACCAAGAGAAGGAATAGTTGATGCTTGCAGGATGTCATTTAACTTTCTTTGTGCAACATGTCAATTATCGCATCAGGGGTTACTTCACAGTATGAAAGTCTGCAGCCCTTCTGAAGTCAGTGCTCTGATCGTTTTAACTTTGGCCACCTATTCTTTCTTTTCCTAATTAATTGTGTTGATCTTCTGCAGGAGGTTGGATTATTGTAATGGAATTATATCCTGGCTTCTCACTGTACCGTGGGTTGTACGAGTTTGCACAATATTCCTTCACAGGAAATTTTATGGGGACTCATGGGATGCGGTGGGGTGATTTAAGTGATAGCGGAAATGGGATGAAAGAGGTTCTGATTATCATGGTTGTTGAGTGGTTGGTGGTTCTTTTTGTAGCCTACTATATAGATCAAGTTACGTCATCTGTCAGTGGAAAAAGTCCTATGTTTCTCTTTGACAGATTCCGAAAGAAGCATCCATCTTCTTTCCGGAGGCCTAGCTTGCCAAGGCAAGGATCTAAAGTCTTTGTTCAGATGGAGAAACCTGATGTCAGTCAGGAGGTATATAGTGCATCTCCTTTAGTTGCTTTTGGGTAGTGGAAATACTGCATATTGACATTGCTTTTAAACACTGGCCCCAATACGCTTGATAGATAGGGGACCTTGATAATGGCATCATAGCTTAGACGGCAAATAGTCTGGCTATTTATCTTTTTCACAGGACTTCATTTGTTTTTATCATCCTACATTTGACAGTCTTTATCCTACATGCTATTTTCAACTGTTGATCATTGGCGGTTGAAGTGTTTCATCAATAATACAAAAAAATTTCTACATAAAGTAAATGGTCTTTACTGGATGTTCCCAAATTCTGGGTGTGGTTGTTTTATTATTTGAGTTGACCAGACGATGTAAGATGATTGTTTTTCATTTGCATGATTTTTTTCTAGAGGGAGAAGGTTGAGCAGTTGCTGCTAGAACCAAGCACAGATTACGCTATTGTCTGTGACAATCTTAAAAAGGTGTATCCAGGAAGGGACGGAAATCCTGAGAAATTTGCGGTTAGAGGTTTGTCTCTTGCTTTGCCACCAGGGGAATGCTTTGGCATGCTTGGTCCAAATGGAGCAGGCAAAACCTCTTTCATCAGTATGGTAAGTGCAAATTTGATCTCTTCGGATACACATTAAATGAACATTAACATTGGAGCATCTCGAGGGAAATTTCTTTTGTTGAGAAGAATGTTCAAAGATCATTACATGTTGTCCTTAAAACTCAAGAGACATCATTCTATCTGTTAACAGATGATTGGCCTTACAAAACCAACCTCTGGAACAGCATATGTTCAGGGGCTCGATATACGGACTCATATGGATGGCATATATACCAGCATGGGTGTTTGCCCTCAACATGAGTAAGCTGGCATTATGTTATCTTATGGAGAAATTTCACCCCTCCCTTCTTTTTCGCTTCTGATTTTGATTTATTGCATGAGTCCTGAATTTTCCTGTCTTTATTAATTAAGCCTGCTCTGGGAAACCTTAACGGGGCGGGAGCACCTGCTTTTCTATGGAAGACTAAAAAATCTCAAGGGCTCTGCATTGACGCAAGTAAGCTATTACTTTTCTTTCTCATTCTTTTCTAATGTCTGATTCGATCATTGAAAAAACAAAATATTTCCAAAGTTCAGCAATTTTTTTTTGCACTGTCATGCAACTTCATGTGAACTAGAATAAGTACAAACAATCTCTATTAGCTGGTTATGAATGTATTGTATGTGGATGTAGAATTATTGAACTATGCCCCACTTGTTAATCGTTCATTCACTTTGCACTCTCCTTTTGTTGATCTAGGCAGTGGAGGAATCTCTCAAGAATGTTAACTTATTTTACGGTGGTGTTGCTGACAAACAAGCTGGAAAATACAGTGGAGGTATGAAGAGGAGGCTGAGTGTTGCCATTTCACTGATTGGAGATCCCAAAGTAAGTCTTAGAGCGTATCTCATTTTACGAAGCACCAAAGACCCTTCAAAGCTAATGCCTTTGTGCTGTTGATTTTTGCTCTAAATTTGGGAAGGTTGTTTACATGGATGAACCTAGTACGGGGTTGGATCCAGCTTCAAGGAACAACTTATGGAATGTTGTGAAGCATGCAAAGCAAGACCGTGCTATTATTCTGACCAGTATGTTCAAGAACTCCCTAACCACCCCCTCCCCCAACTCTGTCTCTCTCGCTGTGCGTGCTTTCGTGTGCATGCTACAGACATGGGGCACATTTTCAGACATCGCTGTAACTGGTTTTCCTGCATGTACGTTATGCTGTGCCCGAAAGTCGAACATGTTAGATGGAGATCACAATGGGTGCATACACGCGTAAAGAAACTGAAACATCTTGATTTAGTACCCCTGGCTAAATATTCCATAGCTTTAGCTATTACTTTGATGAAGAAATTCCATTTATATGTCACGCCTGGAGGATACATCACTGAAGAACTTTTTCGCTTATTTTCAGCTCATTCAATGGAAGAGGCAGAAGTACTGTGTGATCGATTGGGAATATTTGTCGATGGAAGTTTGCAGTGTATAGGGAACCCGAAAGAGGTAAATGATGGATAATATGATGTACCATTGGACTGTTGACTGGATTTTTGCCATCATTTGAATATTTTCCCTCTTTTCCCTTTAGTGGCACTACAGAAAGATGTCATCCTTCTTTTCCTGATATAGATTCTTTCCTTTGTTTCAAATTTCTTTTTGCATCTACCACCTAAGATATAATTTTCGGAACCCCAAGAAATATCGAGTTTTTATTCCTTTCTATCTAATATTTGTCTGCACCTGTATTTGATTTGGGTTCCTAAAAAAAACACATTTTTACTCTGCAAATTCTGTGCTAGTACCCAGTTGGATAACTTTTGAGTGACCTGTCATGACCTTGATGAGGAGGAACCTTCTGATGGCTAGTCAGCCTGCTTTGCATGAAAACACCTGAATGGACATTTTTACTTTTTATGACAGCTGAAGGCTAGATACGGAGGTTCTTACGTGTTCACGATGACAACATCATCCACTTATGAGGAAGAAGTGGAGAATATGGTGCAGCGTCTCTCTCCAGGCGCTAAAAGAATATATCAAATATCTGGAACTCAGAAGTTTGAACTGCCAAAGCATGAGGTCAAGATCGCGGATGTATTCCAAGCAGTTGAGAATGCAAAGAGCAGGTTCACCGTTCATGCTTGGGGATTAGCAGACACAACCTTGGAGGATGTCTTCATTAACGTTGCTCGTAGCGCGCAGGCATTCAACGTGCTGTCATGATTGTTAGAAATATAATATTCTGACATGATCCAGAATGTTATACAGAATTTTCTTGTCCCTTTTCGTTGTTTGTAGCTACAGTCACATCATTTCTCTACAACTACAATACGCATCATCTCGCCAGGATACTTCTCAACAGGCATACAGATTAGCTTGCTTTTAGAAAGTTTCCACTTTCTGTATATGTATCAATTACAGTCTTTCTTTTGTATGATTGTTACCTCCCTAATGAAAGAAATGTTTCTGTTGTATCTATGTAGTACAAGTGACATGTTATCAATGTTTTGAAATCCTAAATGAAATATCATTAATTTGCGCCTAATTTTCTGTTCTTGGCACCTAGTTTTACCAGAAGATTGATCACGGACTCTGCTTTTAGATCATATTAAGCATCCACTCCAGCTGCCAAATGGTTGTGAGAGTGAGACGGGGCTTGGAGAACAATCCTTTGGGAAGTCTTAGAACAGTTACCACATATCCGAACAAACTGCAGTGATCAAGCAGATTACTCTTAATCAGCAATATAAGTTATGAAGCACATTTTGATGTTACCGAGGGAATCTGAGTTTTCAACTGAATAAAGTTAGAAAAATCTCCAAGAATTCTTTGCCGTCATAAAGTACAATAATCCATTCAAGACAGAACAAAAGAGTTAGCTGATTTGGGGTGATCCCAACCGAGAAAGACACAGAAGCCGGCAATTGTAGCACATTCATTGTCTACATTTTTCAAAGCTACAGGGAGTTACAGTATTATTATAGCACACCAACTCAGAGAAAGTCGCAATTCAAATGGTCATGACTCATTCTGAGCTGCAATGGCAAAGACTAGTTTTTGTTAGCTGTCCAAGTCTGTGAAGCAAGCAGGAAGCTGGAGTTTACGAGCTGAAAAGAGGGAACTTTTCTGTAAAATTCACAAACTACGGAGCCACTATGCTCTCTTATCCTTCCTGACAAGCACAGTGAGTATTATTTGCTTGCTTTTGAAACACTGATTAATGAATACATCTTAAGTCACCTCATTAGTCATAGCAGGAAAAAAGAGAACCTGAAGAAAATTTCCACCATGATTTCCCTTCTCTGATGCGGGATCTGCAACATCATGCATTGTTTATATCGAAGAATGAATAAAATAAACAAAGACTGAACTTGTGTCTTCTGTATGGAGATTTCTTTTTAGGACTCTAAATTAATCAGTCTATTGGAAACGATCGCCAAACAGGGATTTAATTGGAGATGGAGAGTAAATAGCTCGATACTTTCTTAATTTGGTTGTCTGCCTCATGACTTCGATTCTAACTTCTATGCAATTCAGGTGAATTAAGTGATATTGTTCTTGGATATGATAAATTTGACAAGTACAAGGTCTGGATCAATCTCACTTCCCTTTCCCCCTTCCTCCGCAAAATTTATTTAGCTATGAGGCAACTTTGAAGCTCAAACTCGCTGATATGTACATGCAAATTCGAAAGCAAATTTACTTTGGTTATAATTCTACTTCTAAACTTGTTTTAGCAGACAGATCTTCTTCATAAAACTGATGGTGCATTGCGGAATGATTCAACCTATTTTGGAGCCACTGTTGAACAAGTTGCAAATAGGATTGGCAGGGATTATTTCACTCTAAATGGCACTTGCTACAAGCTCTTCATTAATGAGGGAAACAACACCTTGCACGGTACTCACAACTTCCTGATCCTCATACAACACCCATCACCATTCATCAGTAGTATCGAATTTAACCAAATTAATCACTTCAGGTGGCCTGATAGGATTTGGCAATGTAATATGGACAATGAAGAGTTACATAGAAGAGTCATGTGACTTTTGGTTCCAAGAGTTATGTTGGAGAACAAGGTATCTAAACTTGATTTCAACTCCCAGATCCTTGGGGTTCTATTTTGAAATCCTGGTCTAGTTTTCTTGTTGGGCATACATGATCCTTTTGATCAACTGAACATGAAGAAGATGAATCATAAGTTCCGCTCAACAACCGTTAAAATCCTGCAACACGCTGTTAAAAGTGAAAAGTGCTTATGATTGCTATTGCCTCACTTTGTCCGCCTATATACAGGCTTTCCAGGTGATCTGTCTCTGTAACCTACATGATAATTGAAACAAACAAGCTGGGCGTGAAAATGGAAGCCAAGGCCCTAAACAAGGCTACTCCAGTGAACCCAGCCCTGCACACCTAGGGTGCGCATGACAACGCTTCTTGGCTGGGGAAGAGTTATTTTTTAGAAATAGTTCTTTTCTATTTCTATTCCGGAGAATAATTTCTGAGTAAAAGAACGCATTTGGTAACTACACAAAATCTCTACTCTTAGAATAGAAAAAGAATAGAAATGCCTTTGGTAACGCAACAATTTCTTTTTTGTATTTATTTGTTTTTTATTCTTGCTCACGGCGGCGGTCGGCGGTGGCTCGAGCAGTTGGAGGTGGCCGCGGCAAGAGAGAGGAATAAAGAAAAATAAAAAAATAAAATTAGCTTATTTCTAGAAATTGTTCAGGGAATAGAAAGTTAGCCCGGGAATAGATTTGGAGCAGAAACGAGAAAAAAAAAAAATTGTTTCTTGTTCCCGGGAACAATTTCTAGAAATAAGCTAATTTTCTTTTTTTTTCTTTTTCTTTTATTCCTCTCTCTTGCCGCGCCACCTCCAACCACCCAAAGCCACCGCCGACCGAGAATAGAAAGTTAGCTCGGGAATATATTTGGAGCGAAACGAGAAACAAAAAAAAAATTGCTTCTTGTTCTAGGGAACAATTTCTAGAAATAAGCTAATTTTTTTTTCTTTTATTCCTCTCTCTTGCCGCGGCCACCTCCAACCGCCCAGAGTCACCGCCGACCACCCCCCGCCAGTCGCCGACCGCCGCCGCCGATCGCCGTCGCTACCATTGGTCGCGGGACGCCGACGCCCAATCAACTCAAGCACAGAGAGTTCATGGACAAGTCAAATTCCGCCGAAACCGAAAGGAGTACAAGTAAAAAATTTCTTTAAAAAATATAAATATAAATATATATATATATATATCACGAGCTATCTAAATTACGAAAATTCCAACATGTGAGTCCATCGGTCATTTGACAATGACGAAGAGGTATGAGCTAGGATCGCTTCAACAAAATAAGCATGACAGGATTTTAGGTGTTCCAATCCAAGCTATAAGTACGTATAATGGCACTCAATGAGCAATCATCGTAGCGGTCTTCATGAAGATGTCTGGTTGCATCTTCACAAATTTTGATTGTGGCTAATTACTCGACGGTCTGAAGACAACTTTCTTAGGGGTCTTTCATTGGTCAGAGGCCTATAAACAGCCGCTCAAGTAAGATCGTAAAAGTAATTGCCACAACATATTCGGTGCTCTCAAACTCTAGGTCATCCAAAAACAAAAACAAAAACAAAAATCATAGGATCTACAAAAACAAGCGGAAGAAAAGAATTTTACTTTTCCATCCGTGGTTTTCTTTTTTTTTTTTTTTTTGGAAAAAAAATAAAAAAGAAAAGAAGGAAGGAAGGGGGGGTTGGTTTCCTAAGGGCTATTTGGGTAACTGAAGTTAACGAGGGGCTAAAGGCTAATTGGGTAATTGAAGGTAAAGATGGTAAAGGGCAAAGTTGTCAAAAGGCAAAGATTATTAAAAATTCAAGAATCTGCAGGATTATTAATTCGATCAGTCAAGTCCAACAAAAAAAAATGGATTATGATAGCAGACGCGACAATAGTCGTCCAATCATGTCTTGTCCTTTGATTCTGTCCTCGCTCGTCTTTGTCGTTCAGTTCAAAAATCGGTTAAACTCTCCGGACCGTTCAATCAACGGTCGAATTGTCATCTGCGCATAGCGTGGCGTCTTTTCGCCCTCAACAAAGCCCACCATAGTGCCATTTTTTTCTTTCTTTACTATCGCTTGTTATCTTTCTTTTATTGAATTTTTGTGATCATCATACATCAATGTCGATTTAATTTTCCCTTAATTGAAAGGCTCTTTTTTTCCTCTCCGATAAGCAAATTTAATAGTATTGCTCGCAACCAAAGATAAGGTGAACCGATCCCTATACTGACTCACAAAAATACATCCTTTGCCGGTTTGCATAACAGTTGCTAATCCATTACTCGAGCGACGTTGATTCAAGTTTCTTCTAGTTAAAAAGTTTTGTTGGTGCGTTTTCAATTAGTCAAGAAGGTTTTAATTATCACCCATCTCTTTTTTTCAAGACGAGATGTTTATTACTGTTTTTTAAGAAGTTTTTGTGGGTTTGACATTCGAGAAAATGAAGAGGAAGGTTTATGTCCAAAAAAGCATTGCGAAGATGAACTGTCCATGTTTGCCATCTATAATGCGAGGGATTGTGCTGACTATTGTACTCAGTTTTACGGTTTTAGGAATGGATGAATCCAGTTGTGAAAGGAATCGAGGCTGAAAAATAGTTTGCTCACACGATAAGAATTTCTTTATATTTCAGGAAATTGACTTTACACTTACCTCGTATGTCCATCCCGAGTTCCATATCGATTAAAGACAACAAGGTGTCAACTTTGGATTGAGTTACTTTAGCTATTCAACACACTGGAATAAGAGTCTAATAGAGTAGTAGGCTTCAATATAAAAGTATCTCTACTTAGAGATTATGCCTTTTGCACATCGTGGTAAGGTCGAATTTGGGAAAACTTGTACTCCAAATGCAACTTTGAAAATCGGAAAGGGCAAACTAATAAATGAGGACGCGCATATGGTTTTAAGAAGCAGCGTCATGAGTAATTAAAGTGACTTGGCAAAGACGTGTTGACTAGTTTCGATCGGTTTTGGAGGATTGAAATAATGAGTTATACTTTATGCTATGTTTGTTTGAAGGAAAATTACTTTCGGGAAATTATTTTTTAATTTTTAGATGTTTTGATGATAGAAAACTAATCAATTTATGGAAAATATTTTTCATAAATCAAAACAACAAGCTTAGATTGTGGAAAAATAATTTCCCCTTCTGGCAAAAAGAAAATGACTTTCTCTAAACCATGAAACAAATTAAAACTAAATGATTTTCATGGAAAATATTTTTCTTTATCATAAAATATTATTAAAGACACTTAGGTTTCGTTAGTTCGCGTAAAATGAATGGTTTTGAAAATATTTTCTTATATAGAATCATTCATATCGCTTACACAAGATAAATGAACGAGAAATTCTTTATTAGTCCACATCTGAAGTGTGGTGTTTCGATGTTTCGACTCATACATTGAGAACATGTGAATGCTTAATGGCTGTTGTTCCAGATGCTGCCACTATCGTACAAAACTACAGACTTTCGGCTAAGCAGATGAACCATCATTTCAAATTGATTTGGTGACTTAAAAATGTATTCCCCTCTGCATTTCTTGGTATACGTGGTCGAAATTTTTCGTGGTGGAGCTTGGAGTAGTCGCAAGGAATGGGCAGGATGCAGAACTTCTGAAGATGGGAATACCAACTGATGATGCTAGCAGTGCCTACAAACCGAAGCTTAAAGCGTTTTATATTTGATCCATGTTTAGGCTATTCATCACAGATAGAGATCGATCATAGTGACCGTAATTCGTGGTAACTATGCGTGTTATCAAATTGGTGGAAGAAATCTGGACCATATTTTTGCCTTCAATTAGATTTAGTTCGGGTCACATTTTGCATTGCAATATAGACATACTCAAATGTTTTGGTTCGGTTCAGGTGTCACGAAAATCCGAATCAAACCGTTAACACCTAAGGCACCTATTAATTTAAGTTTTTGAATTGCGAACATTCTAACTTATTCTCAAAACCAGATTGATTTCGCAATACAGTTCCTTATTCATCAAATTCATATGTAATTTAGGTACAAACATCGTATGTGGACAAGGATATCTTTGAGTTAATGGAAAGCCTCCGGGGTGTTTCCGAACATTCGATTTAGTTTGGCTTTGGAGAAAATGTTATTGTGGAAACACAAAAGTCTTTTAGCTAAAAGATTTTTCCAAGATGCATATAATGTTTGCTAAATTATATTTTAAATATATATTAGGAAGCAACTAAACCATACTTTGTAAATGACTTTTGCTAACTTATTTTTATAAAAAAAAAAAAAAAAAAAGTTTTAAATCATTTGCCGATGGAACTTAGCTATCGGCCCTCCTCATCTAAGGTTGTGGCGGTAGCTCGCTGACTCATGGGAAATTGAGGCCTTCGTGAGCAAGTTAGGGTTTTAGAGGACATTTTAAGCGACAGCAAAGTTGAAAGAAGAAAAAATTTGCATTCCGTAAATGCTACTTTTTAAAGTACTTTCGGGCATTTGTCCAAAAGACTTTAAAGTCCCAAAACCTGTTCCTAATGCCGAACCGAACCGAGCCGAACCTAGAAAGCGCGTGGACGGTGAAACAGGCATTTCAACGAAGGGCAAATCCGGCACACCGCCCTAAAAGCGGAAACAGCCGCTTTAGTACCGAAACGGAAAGTTAAGCTGTAATTAGCGGCATATCCGACAACTGGCGCCTGTTTCGCACTCTGTTGTTTTTTTTCCTTATCCGACGCAACGCAAAGTAGTGAAAAGTTGTAGCGGTTCGGATTCCTGGGAACCCCCCTAAAACTCGCGCGCTACGTAAATGCAGAGGGACCCGAAAGCCTGAGGCGACGTTGCCCTGAAACCATTCAAGAACAGCTTCAAGAAGACGCACCCAGAAGACCCAAAAGACTCTGTTTTGCTCCTCGAGGAAGTTTTAACGTACGTGTTTGCCGTGGGATTCAATGGCGGAGCCGTCTGATGGCCCGGCCAGCTTCTGGACTCAGGCCAATGCTCTGCTTCAGGATTCAATGGCGGAGCCGTCCGATGGCCCGGCCAGCTTCTCGACTCAGGCCAATGCTCTGCTTCGGGATTCAATGGCGGAGCCGTCTGATGATGGCCCGACCAGCTTCTGGACTCGGGCCAATGCTCTGCTTCGCAAGAGCTTGACTTTCCAGGTTCGCTATTATCTGTCAGCGTTTTCTTTACGTGGGTCCTTCTCCGCGGGCGAGTGGCGGGGGAGGGTGGCGTCGGTTTGGCTTTGGTGAGCCCGTGATCAGTATCTTGAATGCATTGTTCGAAAAGCCTTATTGGTAATACGTGGATTAGTTCGGTTGGGACTGCAGTCGGGTGTGTTTATCGTCATCTTGAATGATGGATGATGCACGCGGAACTGATTCTTGCAATTTCAAGTTTTGGTTTGGAGTTTTCTGTCTCCATGGACTCGGTTATTTGCCTTGTTGGTGGTTGCTGTCGCGGTTAATTCACTACGGTTTCGTTCCGTATCTCTCGTATTTGATTGTGGAGATGCAATTGGACTATTACGATTCCATTGTGGCATCTCATACCGGAATCAATTGTGCCTCCTCCTTTTTGGTGTATGAGTCGACTTCATCGTGCAAGTAACGCTTGCCTTGTTTCTTCGTGCTTATACTTTAATGGGCAACGAGTATATCAAGATCTAGTGCTGCATCTGATGACATTGTTTATATTATCCTTTCGCAGAGACGGAATATCATGACCAATATCCGGCTCATTTCTTTTCCAGTTGTCCTCTGTTTACTCCTTGTTCTCATCCAAAGATTTATCGACCATGAACTGAACAAGGCTAACCTTAAGTGCGGCTGTAAATGTATCGATACAAATGGAGATGGGCAGTGCAAGAAGGAGTGTGGGATTCAATATTCCACCGTTGAACAAACGGGAGCCTGTGCTGTGCTAAACCCTCCTGAATGGCCTCCCCTATTACAAATACCGGCTCCCCAACATCGTGCAGTAAGGACGGACTTTATACCATTTAATGAGTTGCCTAATGATTCCTGCAGAAGGATAGGGTCTTGTCCTGCAACCATACTCTTCACAGGAAGTAATCATTCCCTTGGAGAAAGTATATCCACTGACTCCTCTATATGGTTTTTCCTTTCCTTTAAAACTAAGATGCTACCATTTGATAGTAAGACAGACGTTTCTAAGTTTTGACTTTGTTTTTGACTTTATGTTTTCAGTTTTGGTGGGGAATATGGTCCCAAATTCTTTTACTCTGAATTATTCTGACATTTTAGGCAGCTTAGCCCAGAATGCCCTGGTAGGTTATCTTCATCTTTGTTTGACATTATACTAGGATCAGCGATTACCATATTTCTCTCCTGCTAATGTGGCTAATGTGTCTTCTGAAAATTTTTAGGGTACTGCTTCACGGCCCGATTCGCAGAACTATCTTGAATCTGCTTTTTTCTCTGACCAACCTGTGTACGTGGTTCAACAGCAGTGCACAAGAAACTCTTCATTTTCTGTTGCTATTCAGGAATACTCCAAAACATTTCAACTGGGTAGGAAAACTCTTTCTTTACTTCTTTTTGACATGTCTGAAATGCATTATTTCTCTATAAATAGGTTTGCTGCCAATTTTTGTGATTCTTAGAGAAGGAAACAAAAATATGCATGTGCATCAATGCGACAAAGTTGCAATCCAAGGTACTGATTCTGATTGCTAAGAATATACTTACATCCGAGGCACCAGAAAGAGAGGGAATGGGAATTTGATCAGAAGCAAGAGTACTCACTTATATGTGTGTCTAAAGTTCTCTTTACTTTCTGAAAAATGTTCTAGAGGAGAAGATAATGAGTCCAACGGAAACCTATGCCGCACTGGTTTTTTCTATTGTTGCAATTGGAAAAATTGTAAAAACAAGGAACAAAGAGGGAAAAAACAAGATCCATCTGAGAATGCCTGTCTAGCTTCACTTCACTTTGTTTATTGTGATATGAAAACTTTACATTCCTTCATAGAGAGTGCTAAGATTGTAGGTTTACTACTTCAACATGGATTAAGATACCCAGTTATCTATATTTACAAAGCAAAGAGAGACAGTCTTGTATAAGACGTCACTCCCTAGCTATGTTTTCTGATATCTACATACCAACTAATTCCTAATAAACAACTTTGTGTGTAACCCATTAACCTGGCATCTTCTTTGACCAAAAAAGATTACTCCCCTTATACTTTCCCGAAATCCAAATGAATGACCTTACGGACTATATATTGCACAGTAGTTTTCTATGGATCCATGCCATTGCTGAAAAGCTTCATTGATGGGTAAATCAAATTAGAGCACATTGGTATAAATAAATTCTGTATAAAGCTTGGCAAAGTTTAGGTTCCTTGATTGCCCATCATCCTTCAAAATAAAGCTGAATGATGCTTAATTAGTGGTTTTTCCCCCGAAGAGTCCTGCTATTGGGACCAATAAAGTTTGTAGTGGACAAGGTGCAAAGAATGGCTAAACCATCTGGCTGAAAAGGAAAGCCCTTGAACTGGTTTACTGTTATATACTTATTTACGGTCATTCCCATCCTATCCCTCCTCCCCCTTCAAAATCAAAGGAGAAATAAACCTTCACTTTGATGACTGTTTATCTTTTTGTTGTGCATTTTTAGATGTAAGTTGTGCCCAAGGTTTATTTCTGTGGAGAAACAGCTCCTCAGCAGTAAATGATGAACTATATAAGGGCTATCGGAAAGGGAACACGGAAAGGCAAATTAATGAAATTGTCGCAGGTCTGGCTGCTGCTTTTTTGGCTGGCTTCAGTTTCTGCTTTATCAAATATGTACAGACAATTCTGCATGTTTTTCTCTCACAGGGTATGATTTCCTTAATACAAATTTCAATAACTTCAATGTGAGCATATGGTATAATTCAACCTATAAGGATGATGCAAGAAATGAACGCAAGTCATTGGTGCGTGTTGCACGATCTGTAAATCTGGTAATTCTTTTTTCTTCATCTCTTTTTTTTAATCATTTTCCTATAAGTCAGCTTGTATAGTTGTTCAGATAAAATAGGTGCAAGGAATATTCTTTGATAAACTAAAGAAAGAGTCGTTCTTCTTTTTCCTGTCAAGGAATCAATACATGCTTTTCTTGAATGTTTTTCCATGTTCTAGCAGTATGCCTCTGAGTGCAATGGTTCTTCAAATTAATGATTTTCAGATCCACCTTGCAATTTGTTTGAATAAAGCTCTGTTGACATACTGATACCAGAAAGCCTGCTTGAACTCCCCTTTTGAAATTGCATGACTCTTGCACGTTATCTCCAGTACTCTGAAGTATGAGAACATAGAAGTCTTTGTCCTTGGGATATACTCAAGGCATGAATTACGAGCATTGATTAATCCAGTTACCCTCTCTTAAATAAAACTTAAGTTTAAGGTTGTTCTCCTGTGAATCAAAGTTCAATAAAGTTTCTTTTCTCATTTAGTCAAATGTGAAATTTGGTATTTTCTATCATGGGCATAACCATTAACCAATTAGTTATCCCGTTATATGTCTTTCAGGCATCCAATGCTTACGTTCAGTTTTTGCTGGGGCCCGCAACAAAATTGCTGTTTGAGTTCATCAAAGATATGCCTAAACCTGAAACTGAAGTGAGGCTGGACTTCGCTTCTGTTCTTAGCACACTCTTCTTTACATGGGTTATCATTCAACTGTTCCCTGTAAGTGGTTACAATAGTGTACACATAGTTTCAAATGACCACTTCTGTCTCTTTCTCAGCTTGACAAATTTCGGTTTAACTCATACAACTCTTTTAATTAAGGGGCTCCAAGCCCTAACACGGAGAAGGTGGTATTAGACAGAGTGAGCGGAGGAAGAACTTAAGCGACAAGTTAACTCTTGCGATCATTTCTTTCTGCTGACTTATGTTTCGGAGCCAGATATATGATAGTTCATCACTCTGGTTCCAAGTCTGCTTCCCTTCCTGATGCAACCTTAATAATCTGGTGTTTTTTTCTGTTTGTGCACAAATCCTACTACTAGACCCTCCTATTATTCCCAAGCTTTAGCCTCTTGTCTTCGTTCATTTTTTTTTTTTCTCTATTATTACGCGGCTCTGATCCCCCTTTTCCCTTCTTATGATGCAGGTAGTCTTGACAGCTCTGGTTTATGAGAAACAGCAGAAGCTGAGAATTATGATGAAAATGCATGGGCTTGGTGATGGACCATATTGGTCGATTTCCTATGCTTATTTCCTTTGCATATCTTCTATCTACATGCTGTGCTTTGTGATCTTCGGCTCAGTCATCGGTAATAATCCGTCTAGCTTCTTTTGTAGTTTCTTATTTTCTTGCAGTTTTTTTTTTTTTAATTTGTTTGCAACTTTGCAGGTTTAAAGTTTTTCACATTGAACGACTACAGTATGCAGTTTGTCTTTTATTTCATCTACATCAACTTGCAAATTTCTCTGGCATTTCTGGTAGCGGCATTTTTCTCCAATGTGAAGACTGCTACAGGTTTGACAGTGGTGACATTGGTTTTATGCAATAGTATCTTTCCATTTCCCTGATGATTTTAGCTAACATCACCGACAATTTGAAATGTGATAACTGCAGTGGTGGGTTATATATGTGTCTTTGGAACTGGTCTATTGGGAGGTTTCCTTTTCCAATTCTTCGTCGAAGATACATCTTTCCCAAGTAAGTAAAAGTTACCATTAAAGAAAGGCTAATTACTAATTAAAATTGCCTTAGTGTTCTGGACCTTTTTTGCAAGGATTACTTACTTCATGAAAATTAAGACAATTGGTTATGGTTGATTTCTTTATCAACTCCATCATCCCTTTCTTTCGTAGAGTTCATTCTACTTCCATATGTGTGTGAGCTGCTTGTGTTTTTCTTTTGCTGACTCCAAACCCGCCCCCCCCCCCAAGTGGCATTTTCAGCCATAGTTCACATTGCCAGAGACAGATCCCTGGTGGTTCATGGGAAGTAAGTACAAGATGATGCCACGGCACCATCTTGCCTGTGGTGTGCTGCTTGGGTTGGTGGCAAACAGCAACAACTTAGTAGGTTTATTCCACCAAGTGGGGTAGACTACCCAAATCGTTTTATGACATTGTGTGATATTCTCTATCAAGTATCTGTAAAGTCTTAAGTACTCTATCTTTTCCTATAATGTTCTTCCAAGTCTTTTTAGTCTTCCACCAGCACTTTTGACCTGAATATCAGCCAATAATTGCATCTTCTCACTATAATATTCGAAGGCCGTCATTCCATGTGCTCAAACCACCTCGAACAGGCTAAATTGAGACAGGCTTGGCGTTTGTAGTAAAATTTTGTAGTAAAAGTGGAACTTTTACAACAGTGGAGAGTAGTCATTTTATCTTTATGAGCATAAATCTTCTCCTCTATAGTTGTCCACGAGAGTAATGTACCTTTTGTGTGAAGAACATTGTTGCTTCTAAGGGAAGGTGTTTAATCAGACATCTATTTGCACAATGTCCATTTAGAGCAAGAGAAGGAATAGTTGATGCTTGCAAGATGTCATTTTCACTTTCTTTAAGCATCATGTTGAGTATTGCATTAGGGGTTACTTTACTGTATGAAAGTCTGCAGCCCTTCTGAAGTCAGTGCTTTCATGCTTTTTTTTCTTTGCCACATATCTTTTATTCTCCTGATCAATTGTGTTAATCTTCTGCAGGAGGTTGGCTGATCATAATGGAATTATACCCTGGCTTCTCACTGTACCGTGGCTTGTACGAGTTTGCACAATATTCCTTCACAGGAAATTATATAGGGACTCATGGCATGCGTTGGATTGATTTAAGTGATAGCAAAAATGGGATGAAAGAGGTTCTGATTATCATGCTTGTTGAGTGGTTGGTGGTGCTTTTTGTAGCCTATTATATAGATCAGGTCACATCATCTGGAAGTGGAAAAAGTGTTATGTTTCTCTTTGAAAGATTCAGAAAAAAGCATCCATCTTCTTCCCAGAGGCCTAGCTTAAAGTCCTTGTTCAGATGGAGAAACCTGACGTCAGCCAGGAGGTAACCAGTGCATCTCCTCTAGTCGTTTTTGGTAGTGGAAATAGTGCATATTGACATACTGGCCCCAATAGGCTTGATAGATAGAGTACCTTGATAATTGCATCATAGCTTGGACAGCTTATAGTGAGGTTATATTTCCCTTTGAAAGGACTTCATTTGTTGTTTTCATCTTACATTTTAACGGTGTTTAACCTATAACCTACCTATTATTTTTGCCTGCTGATTTTTGGCAGTTGAAGTGTTCCATCAATAAAACGAGAATTTTTCTACATAAAGTGAATGGTCCATACTGGATGTTCTCAAGTTCTAAGTGTGGTTATATACTGTTCGAGTTGGCTTGACTATTTAAGATGATTGTTTTTCATTTGCATTAATTTTTCTAGAGGGAGAAGGTTAAGCAGTTGCTGCTAGATCCAAGCACAAATCACGCTATTGTATGTGACAATCTCAAGAAGGTGTATCCCGGAAGGGATGGAAATCCTGAGAAATTTGCGGTTAGAGGGTTGTCACTTGCTTTGCCAGCAGGGGAATGCTTTGGCATGCTTGGTCCAAATGAAGCAGGCAAAACCTCTTTCATCAGTATGGTAAGTGCAAATTTTCTCTTTGGATAAATGAGACTCGAATTGTATTAACATGAACCTTGGAGCATCTCAACAGAGATTTCTTTTGTTAAGAAGAATGTTCAGAGATTGTCGTGAGTTGTCCTTAAAACTCGAGATGCCATTCTATCTATTAACAGATGATCGGCCTTGCAAAACCAACCTCTGGAACAGCATATGTTCAGGGGCTCGACATACAAACTCATATGGATGGCATATATACTAGCATGGGTGTATGCCCTCAACATGAGTAAGCTGGCATTATGTTATCTCACGAAGAAATTTTACCCCTCCCTCCTTTTTCCCTTCTGATTTTGATTTATTGCACAAGTCTTGAATTTTCCTGTCTTTATTAATTAAGCCTGCTCTGGGAAACCTTAACGGGCCGGGAGCACCTCCTTTTCTATGGAAGACTAAAAAATCTCAAGGGCTCTGCATTGACACAAGTAAGCTGTTACTTTTCTTTCTCATTCTTTTCGAATGTCTGATTCAATAGTTGAAGAAACAATGCATTCAAAGTTCAGCAATTTTTTTTGCACCACCATGCAACTTCATGTGAACTAGAATAAGTATAAACAATCTCTATTAGCTGGTTATAAATGTATTGTATGTGAATGTAGAATTATTGAACTATGCCACACTTGTTAATCATTCATTCACTTTGCACTCTCATTTTGTTGATCTAGGCGGTGGAGGAATCTCTCAAGAGTGTTAACTTATTTTACGGTGGTGTTGCTGACAAACAAGCCGGAAAATACAGTGGAGGTATGAAGAGGAGGCTGAGTGTTGCTATTTCACTGATTGGAGATCCCAAAGTAAGTCTTAGAGTGTATCTCATTTTAGGAGGCACCAGAGACCCTTCAAGCTAACGCTTTCATGCTGTTGATTTTTGCTCCAAAATGGCAAGGTTGTTTACATGGATGAACCGAGTACGGGGTTGGATCCAGCTTCAAGAAACAACTTATGGAATGTTGTGAAGCGTGCAAAGCAAGACCGGGCTATTATTCTAACCAGTAAGTTTGGAAAACTCCCTCCCTCTCCCCCCCGGCGCGGCAGGTGTCTCTCACCATCCGCATTTTTGTGTGCTTGCTGCACACATTTGCATTAGGCCATGCCTAAAGTTTGAACATATTAGATTGAGATCCCAACCAGTGCTTACGTGCGTAGAGAAGCTGAAATATCTTCATTAAGAACGCCTGGCTAAGTACTCTATAGCTTTAGTTATTCCTTCTCTGATGAAGGAATGCCAATTTTATCTTACACTGGAGGCTAAATCACTCAAGAACTTCTTCGCTTATTTTCAGCTCATTCAATGGAAGAGGCAGAGGTACTATGTGATCGATTGGGAATATTTGTCGATGGAAGTTTGCAATGTATAGGGAACCCTAAAGAGGTAAATAGTACATGATATAATGAGCCATTGGACTGTCAACTGGATTTTTGCTGTCATTTAAATATTTCTCCCTTTTCTTCAAGTTGCAATACAGAAATATGTCATCTTTCTTTTTCAGATATAGATTATATCATTTGTTTTCATGTTCTTTGTGCATCTATAACGCAAGATATTATTTTCTGAACCCCATGAAATATCTGGATTCTGTTCCTTGCTATATAATATTCGTCTGCAACTGCATTTAATTTAGTGCCCAAAGTGATATGTTTTTACTCTGCAAATTCTGTGCTAATACCCGGTTGGATATCTATGTGTGACTTGTGAGTAACCTTGTCGAAGGGGAACCTTCTGATGGCTAGTCAACCTGGTTTGCATGAAAACACCTGAATGTACACTTTTTACTTTTTATGACAGCTGAAGGCTAGATACGGAGGCTCTTATGTGTTCACGTTGACAACTTCATCCACTTATGAGGAAGAAGTGGAGAACATGGTGCGCTGTCTCTCTCCAGGCGCTAAAAGAATATATCAAATATCTGGAACTCAGAAGTTTGAACTGCCAAAGCATGAGGTCAAGATCTCGGATGTATTCCAAGCAGTTGAGAATGCAAAGAGTAGGTTCACGGTTCATGCTTGGGGATTAGCAAACACAACCCTGGAGGATGTCTTCATTAAGGTTGCTTGCAGCACGCAAGCATCCAACGTGCTGTCCTGATTGTTAGAAAATACTATATTCTGACGCGATCCAGAATGTTATACAGAATTTTCTTGTCCCTTTTCATCACTTGTAGCTACAGTCCATCGTTGCTTTACAACTACAATATCCACCGGCTCTCCTGGGTACTTCTCAACTGGCATACAAATTACCCTGCATTTAGAAAGTTTCCCCTTTCGGTATATGTATCAACTACAGTGTTTCTTTCGTATAATTGTTACCTCCCTAATGAAAAAAATGTTTGTCGTATTTTCCTTTAACAAATCACATGCCATTGATGTTTTGAATTCCTAAACAAAAAATCATGAACTTACGCCTCATTTTCTGTTCTGAGCATCTAACAGTACCAGAAAATTGATCATGCACTGTAATTTTAGATCAACATTGAGCATCCACTCCAGCTGTCAAATGGTTGTGAGAGTAGGACGGGGAAGTCTTAGAACAGTTACTGCGATATCCAAATAAGCTGCAGTGATCAAGCAGATTACTCTTACTCGGCAATAAGTTGTGAAATACATTATGACGCTATTGAGGGAATCTGAGTTTTTGACTGAATATCTAGTTAGAAAAATTGCCAAGAATTCTTTACCGTCATAAGGTACGATACTCCATTCAAGACAGAACAAAAGAATTAGCTGATTTTGGGTCATCCCAACCGACAAAAGACAGAAGCCGGCAATTGCAACACATTCATTGTTTACATTTTTCAAAGCTACAGGGAATTACAGTATTATTATAGCACACTAATTCAGAGAAGTCGCAATTCAAATGGCCATAACGGCACTCTGAGCTGCAACGGCAAAAACTAGTTTTTACCTTGTGTTTTCTAGGGGAGTTATTGTTAGCTTTTCAAGCCAGCGAAGCAAGCAAGGAAGTTGGAATTTTTTAGCTGAAAAGAGGGAATTTTTCTGTAAAATTCACAAACTATGGAGCCACTATGCTCTCTCTTATCCTTCCCGACAAGCACGGTAAGTATTATTCACTCACTACTGAAACACAGACTAGTGAAAATATTTTTGAGTCACATCATTAGTCATAGCAGGAAGAAAGAGAACATGAAGAAAATTTTCCCCCATGATTTTACTTCTCCGATACGCATCTTGCGTTGTTCAAATCAAAGAATGGGAAAAATAAACAAACACTGAACTTGCGTTTCCTGTGCATGCAGATGACTATTCAGGAACCTGAACTAAGCAATCTCATGAAAATGATAGCCAAACATGAATTTGATTGGAGATGGAGATTAAATAGCTTGACCCTCTGTTTAATTTGGTTTTCTGCCTTATGACTTCCTTTCTAACTTCTATGCAATTCAGGTGACTTAGCTGATGTTGTTCTTGGACATGATACCATTGATAAGTACAAGGTCAGGATCAATCTTTACTTCCCTTCTGCCCCATCCTCTGCCAAAACTTATTTAGCTATGATGCAACTGTGGGAGCTATAACCGAAAACAAACTCCCTGATGAACATGTAGATTCTAAAGCAAACTCCACTCTCTTTATAATTCTTCGGATGAATCTGTCATGGCAGAGCTACCATTTGTTCATAAAACTGATGGTGCATTGCAGAATGATTCGACCTATTTTGGAGTCATTGTCGGACGAGTTGCAAATAGAATCGGTGGGGCTCAATTCACTCTCAATGGAAATCGCTACAAGCTAGTTGCTAATGAAGGAAACAACACTCTGCATAGTACTCACAAGTTCCTGATCCTCATACAACACCCATCACCATTCATCAGCAGTATCGAATTTAACAAAATGAATTACTTCAGGTGGCCTGATAGGATTGAGCGACGTCATATGGACAATACAGTGAAGAGAGTCATGTAACTTTTGGTTACGAGAGCTATGACGGAGAACAAGGTATCTAGACTTAATTTCAACGCCCAAAGCCTCAGTGTTATACTTCGAGATCTTGGTCTAGTTTGCTTGTTGGGCATACACGATCCTTTTGATCAATTAAACATGGAAAAGATGAATAATTAGTTCCCCTCAACAAACAAAAAAATCCTGCAACACGCTGTTGAAAGTGGAAAGTGCTTATGATTGCTATTGCCTCTCTTCGTCCACCTATATACAGGCTTTCCAGGTGATCTTTCTGTCTATGTAACCTACATGATAATTGAAACAGACAAGCTGGGTGTGAAAATGGAAGCCAAGGCCCTAAACAAGGCCACTCCAGTAAGCCTAGCCCTGCACACCTACTGGAATCTTGGTGGCCACGACAGTGGTGACATCCTCTCACACACTATCCAACTATTCGGTTCCAAGATCACTCAAGTCGATGAACACCTCGTACCCACCGACGATATCCTGAACATTGAAGAATCGCCATACGACTTCCTCCATCCACGCCAAATTGGAAGCAGAATAAATGAGCTACCCCATGGATATGACATCAACTACGTGCTCGATGACAAGGGACACTGACAACTAAAGAAGGTTGCAGTTGTCAAGTACAGCAAAACAGGAAGAAAGATGGTGCTGTGGGGTAATCAGCCTGAAGTGCAATTTTACACGGCTAATTATCAGGAGAATGAGAAAGGAAAAGGTGGGTTTGTTTATTCTAGCCATGCAGGTCTTTGCTTGGAGACGCAGGGATTCCCAGATTCTGTGAATCACCCAAATTTTCCTTCATAGATCATTAGCCCCAGACAGACGTTTGAACATATAATGGTTTTTTGATTCACAGCAAAATAAAAGATCTCAACAAGCAGAGAAGGAACAGTCCGATTAATTGAAATGTTTAATACATTTTAGCTGAGTCTAAGGGGAAAGAGAAAATTGATTTATGTTTTGTATTGGATAGGATATGCAGCAAAATTCCAAAGGACATCAGTAATCAAATCTAGTTTGTTTCAAGTAGCTAAAGGTTGACCTAACAAGCATTTCAAATGAGTGCTCCAAAAAGGCATGATTTTCACAAAGCCACAAAAATCAATTCCCATGAGAGTGAAACAGATACTTCTCTTCAGACTTCCACCTCAAAATCAGTATCTTCAGCAAACCCAAGCAGTAGCATGACATGACAAAGCTCAGCAACAGAACGAATAATCTGGCAACCCAAACGAGAAAACATACCCATGACTTTTAACTGTCCATATTCATATATCAAGACACCCACTTTTGCATCGCCCTAAGTATGACCCATCAGTCAGGATTTAACTTGAAAGATATATTACAACTAACCAAAGTAGATGCTGAGCATCAGTTTATCGATGCAGGAACCAATTGCCCAATCAACTGCAAGCACATCTACTGGAACATGGCATTGACAACAATCAAAAAAGAGTTCAAAAACAAGTCTAATTCTGCGGAAACCGAAAACTGTTCATCAAACTCTAACATGAGGGGTACATGTACAAGAAATTCGATAAAAAAATATCACGAGCTATCTAAAAATTATGAAAATTCCAACAAGCGAGTCCATCGGTCATTTGACAATGACAAAGACGTATAAGCTAGGATTGCTTCAACCAAAAAAGCATGACAGAATTTCAGGTGTTACAGTCAAAGCTATAAGTACGTAAAATTGGCAGTCAATGAGCAGTCGTCGTAGTGGTCTTCTTAAAGTCAATCTTATCGACCTTAACTTCCCCATCGATGAGTTCATAAACATAGACCACCACACGCAGGCCATCAATATCCATGAGCACAAAGCTAGGATTCACGTCATAAGTGATGCTGCTGAATGCACCAGTAGCAGAACCTGGGTTTATCACAACCCCTCCCTCATGCTTGTAGGCAGTGAACTGGTGGGTGTGACCCGTCACAAGGATATCAACGTCCAGCTGCCTCTGGAGCATCGCTAGAGAGTCCAGATCTCCCCAAGGAACAACCTACAAAGCATCGAAGGAGAGGGAGTGAGATAATTAAGTTCAATACAAGAAACTTTGGTGTCAACTAAATAAGACACTTCTCTTTTATTTGGGCTCCGACTTCCAAGTGCCTTCCAAACTAATATAGTACTATGACACTAGTGCAGGAAGCGGAATTGACTTTAATCACTGCGCAAACAGCGATGAAGCTCCGTGATGGGCTGGAGATAGGTTCCACAATAATGTCTTCCGAGGAGTGAGGGAGTAAGATGGACTTCACACCATGCACTGCGATTTGTAAAACTATTTGTCCATATCAACTAATATTGTACTATGACACTAGAACAGGAAGCAGAATTGACTTTAATCACCAGCAAGCAGCAATGATGCTCCAAGGTAGGGCAAAGATAGGTTCCGCAGAATGTCTTCCGAGGAGCAACAAAGTAAGATGGACTTCCTAATATGCACTGTGACTTGTAAAACTATTTGTCCATCTCACTCTTAGCTAGCAATAAATTCACCAGTTTAATGTCCATATTGTCAAAACAAGTTTAGAAAGCTTCCATGCTTGCCAACTTAAGCTTAAGTTTCCCAGGGACAATCAGTATAGAGAGGCAGTGACATATCAACAACTTCCTGGTGATTAATCTAGCATCGTAATCCCTTAGGCATTCTAAACTTTACTGCTCGAACCATCTCTTCTCTGGTTTCATGCCACCAATTAGTTTCGCAATCAGTCGCGTAGTGAGTGGTTGAATATCGATTAATGAAAAAGCTTCAGCCCTCAGGAACTAACACTTTCAGATTGCAGAATAAATAAATCAGATAAAAATCTTTGGGCTTTAAAAAAAGAAGTACAGATAGAGTGAAATAGAAGAAGCAGCCAACCTGATGACCATGGCAAAGTCCAAGCTTGAATTGGCCAATGGTTAATGTCTTAGTCTCTGGATATCGAGTTTCCTCATCATACTCGCCTCTAGTGATATGCAGGTCCGGGCAGAGAGTTTTCAGGTAGTCATGAACTTCCTGAAACACATTTCAGAGAGCAACTTTGAGCTCGTAACAATAAAGCGTGCGCACCTAATGGAAAGATGATTTGCCCATGTTCCAACTCTAGACAGAGACCGCTAAAAAATGTCGAAATTAGGTTAAGAAATTGTGAATACACCATTTGAAAAGGTAAAACAGGAAACTCATCTAATGACACAAGCAATAATTATTGAGTATTATGGCAATGCAAATGCCAGACTCCTTGTAGACAGCAACAACCAGGATTTCAAGAAAATTGGAGAGTTAATGATAGAAGGAACACCACCTCAGCCAAGCATTCACATCTGAGGGAAAGTGGTTGTTCTATTCTAAATGGGTTTACTGGCCGCACATACCAAACAGCTCATTGAGAAGGTACTTCTTGAGCTTCATTCGAGATCAAGGCAGCTCAATAACATATTTCTAGAATCCCGATTTTTCATTTCCATAACCAAACTACAACATACTAGAGCTGCTATAGCTGATCTAAGTTCCTCTAATTCATACACACCAAAAATGCGAGGCACGTGGTAACTTGGTAGTCAGACTCTTTTTGAAAGACAAAACCCTTCGTCATAGACATTCTACATGCAAGAATTCTTCATACAACAGGCAGCACCCAAAACTCTCCAATGCATTATTTTATTAGAATTCAGTGGAAACAATGGAGGCTATGACAGATGAGACACGTTCCTATCAAATAGCATGCCCAACAGAGCTCTCCTTGCAACTCGCATGTAAGTGAACTGTCATTTGCAGCACAAGCAAGAAAATTTGACACGGCAACTGCACAGCAGAAGTGGCAAAGAGCATTGTCAATTTCCACAAATCAAAGAACCGTGCAGGCCAGCCAGTAATTCAACAAAGCAGCGCTCGAGGTCGGCAATCAAAAAGCCTCCTCAACCCACACCCCCCCCCCCCAACCCCCCAACCCCCACTTTCCTTCCCCCTCCAGAAAGAACCAAAAAAATCCCCACAATACGGTAGACTATAAGATGACCCAAAATGAAAACAGCAGCAAGAATCAACCAACGCCATCGCTACATCACTTCATGGGGAACTGCAGCCGGAAAGGAAAAGGAAAACGAAAGACCCGGCATCGACCGAGCGACACGAAATCGACAACCAAAATAAGATCGCGACCGCAAACGGGTCAAAGGAATTAAACCAACACGAAGAAGAAGGAGGAGAGGAAGAAGAAAGGGGACCCACTTTGATGCACAAATTGCCGGTGCAGATGATGTGTTGGATCTTGCCGGGGACGAGCATGGACTTGAACTTGGCGGGCAGATCGGGCGCCCGGTGCGGAACGTGCAGATCTCCCAATGCCAACACCAACACCATCTTTCCTCGCGTCTTCCCCCTCCCCCCCAACACGAATTCGCTACTCCCTATCGATCACAGCAGCCGCGACGATGAGAGGAAAAGGGCAGGCAAAAAAACGAGAAAAGTCAGTATCTTTGTCAAACCCAAAAGACGATCCTTCCTCTTTCTCCCTCGATCGAGCTTCAAAAATCAATCTTTGTGCGACGAGAGAGAGAGAGGGAGAGAGACGTTGACTCGAACATACCCTGGAACCGAAGCGGACATGGAAGAGAGACCTGCGTCCCTCGTTCTTGTCGTGCGCTCTGAATATTTCTGTCCCCTTTGTCTTGGGTTCGTTTCTTTCCTCTCTTTGGACGCTGATTGCGAATGTATGGAACAGTGGCCCACCCTGTGCGCGATACGACGTCGTGAGCCTCCATTTTTTAATTTTTCAAATAAGTGTACTAAAATTCCTAAACTTATGACAAAAGTACAATTGAACTCTAAGGCTATGTTTGGTCGTCTAAATTTCTAATCAGGATAGGATTGGATATGACGTGATATGAAATCCAGGATTTTTATATATCATGTCCATTCGTTTGGTGAATCCTTGAGTATTAAAGTCGGATATATTCACATCATATCGTATGCATTTTTTTTTATATAAACAAAGATATCATTATAAATGAACCTAAATGTTCATAAACGGAGATAGTGAAAATCTCTCGTAACAATATTCTTTAATTTATTTTTCCTTTTTTATTATATTATTTATTATTTCTTTTTTCCCCTTTCATCATTCTTTAATAAAATTTTATCAAATAGTAAACTATACTAACATACTTACTGACCAAAAAAAAAAATACTAACATACTTAAAATACAAAAATACCTAAAATATATAATAAATATAAATATTTAATTTAGAGATTGAATGTTTATTATAAGATAGAATTAAAGTTGAATATATAAATTAAAATAAGATTAATTAGAAATAAATTTTTAAATTTTAAATTTTAAATTTCTTAAATTAGAATTCAAATATTATTTATATTGAAATATAATTTCAATTTTGTTAATTTAATAAGTTTGTTATTTGAGAAAAATAACTTTCCTATTATGAACATCGAAATCCTATCCACCTTTATCCCACCTCCCTCATGGGATAATTTTATCCTGTCTATATCTCCCTTATGTCCGACTTTTATCCTGTCCCGAGCGAAGCAAACGTAGGATATGATAAATCATATCCTACCCCAAATTTTTTCCTGACTGCCAAACGCAGCCTAAAACTTTCGAAAATGCAATTGAGGCATAAAACTTATCATGAAAGTGTCCTAAAAAATTTTAAAAGTATTATTAACGGAAGGATTTGATCTAATCAATTTGACAAATTTTAGGATTTAATCATTTCTTGAAAGTTTTAGGACTTGATTATATTTTTGCAATAACTTTAGGATTTAATTGCACTTTTTAAAAAATTTAGGATTAAATTACTCTTTATTAATAAATTTTAGAATTTTGAATACACTTATCCCTTTTTTTCTTGTTTCCGTAAAGTCAACGGATAAGTTCCTTTCTTATTAAAACTCAAAATATTATTCAAATTTTAGAACATTTTTATAAATAAAAAAAAATTAGACCTCACATGCTAATATTTATATATACTGTAAAAAGTGTGGAATCAATATTTCACAGTAAATCAAAATCAAAATTTATACGTGTCGTAAGAATTAAACGCTTGCAGATAAAAAGTCATTTTTTCCAAGGTGTAATTGTCTTATAGTGGTACTATTTCTCCTCTGAATGCGCTAATGAGTCATGGTATTTCTACGAATGAAGATATACTGAGCTGAAATGTGACATGGAGCATAACTCAGAAGACAAACAAAAAGTGATTTGGATTATGAACCCCAAAGATATTTCAATTCTCCCATGGAAAATGGAAGAAGTGAAGTCTAGCTCCAGCCCCATTCAAAATTTTCCCTGTTACATTGTTAGACTGTTACAAAACAAAAGCTTACAATGGCTGATCAGAGTACGAGATACAGAAAATTGGAAGGATGTACATTGCTGTTAAACGTGTGAGGTACAAAAGAATCTGCCGTAGCTCTTCAATCACGAGGCGATCTCATGGCGGAGGGCGGGGTTCTCGGCGTTATCAACGGGGATGATCCTCTCGGCGTCTTGACAGCCGGCGAAGGGCAGTTGCGTTGCAATGGAGATCTCAGTCCTGGAGATGAGGAGCCGAACTGCTGCTCCCGTCTAGCAGTGGCCGTCGACTCTTTTGGCACCGGAATCTTCTCTAGTCTCGCCAGGACCTCGGTCATTGAAGGTCGACGTTTGGCATCGCCAATACACTCAAAGGCAAGGAATGCGGCCATAAATGCTCCCTTTTGAGGATACTGCCCCTCAAATTTCACATCCATTATGCGGTATAGCTTCCGCTTATCTCTTAAATATGGTTTAGCCCAATCCACAAGATTTTGCTCCACCCCAACTTTTGATTTATCGACAGCGCGACGTCCTGAGAGCAACTCCAGCAGCACAACCCCGAAGCTGTACACATCACACCGCGCAGTCAAACGCCCTGTTCAACAGAAACAGTGTATATCAGGACACAGAGAACGAGAAAAGTTCCCGAGAACAGGAATCAAGCATTTCCATTCAGTGAAACAACCATTCATCCCTCATTCCTTCCAAGTTCCAAACTTCTATATTGATGACATTTACGATATAAAAACTGCCTCATAGGCCATGTTTGGCTTATGGATTAGAGTGATGTATGATGTTATCAACCCCTTCAAGAATTTGATAAACAAGGATTTGCTAATGCATGCAATTCAAATGAAATGCATCAGCATGGCTGCACTTTGAATCTAGTTCAGTAAACCTCCAATCACCGTCCGTGTTTGGATACAACGACACCCTATGTCAATTCTGTCCATGTTTGGATACAACGACACCCTATGTCAATTCTGTCCATGTTTGGATACAATGACACCCTATGTCAATTCAGATCTCATACTTTCTTCAGCAGTGATAGATATGCTGAGGCCATTTAAATAAGCAACTGTAAATAATTTTGGTAGTATCATCCTGGTGATATAGGAGGAATGGCCATTCAAAACCCAGGTTTGACTTCCAAGTATTTGCATATTGCTGCCATTAAAGAACTAATGCCAAAACAATAACCATATCTTCTGGAATTAGTTTAAGTATCGGTTCCCGATGATTCGTTAGTAAAGGATTACCTCACAAACATTATAAAAGACCAATGCCAATCGCACCTGTTGCTATATATTCAGGAGCAGCATAACCTTGAGTACCCATCACTTGAGTTGAAACATGAGTCCGATCACCAGTGGGACCTGCCTTTGCCAAGCCAAAGTCTGAAAGTTTTGCATTATATTCCTGCATCATTGACAATGACCATTACATGCAGAACCAATTTAGCTTATAGAACAGAAAAGGAGCAATTTCTTAATCCAGAATAAGTGGATTGTTTACGCACATGCACTCAAGCATGTGGTCAAGCACACGCATGCAACATGTACAAAACAAATAGATAGACAGAATCTCTCCGTTCGATATGAAGTGCATTGGCAGTTGCTGGTCTTTTGAGCGCACATACCAAATCCAGCAGAATATTGGAAGCCTTAAAATCACGATATATGACTTGTTGCTCTGATTCGTGAAGAAAGGAGAGCCCCCGAGCAGCACCTATAGCAACTTTGATTCTTATTGCCCAGGAAAGTGGCTGGGCACCCCCTGCATTCATATATATATATATATGTATAACTCGATGAGCTCAAATACATCTCCTTTTGCTGAGTAAGATATGAAGTACCAAAACCATTGACTCACTCCGGAATAGATGATTTTCGAGACTTCCCCTGGGCATATACTCATACACTAAAAGTCGATTATCACCATCCAAGCAGTACCCGATAAGTTTGACCAGATTTGGATGATGAAGTTGACCAAGGTAATTCACTTCTGCCTGCAGCCAGCAGGCAACAACAGTGCTTAGGGTTTTCCAAAGAGAAAATCTAGTCCAACAAATGAACTTACCAACCACTCTTTGTGACCCTGAAAACCCTCAGGCTTTAGCTTCTTGATAGCAACAACCATTCCACATCCTGGCTTTGCAGGACCAAGGGTTTGCACGTCAATCCACCCCTTGTATACGTAGCCAAAGCCCCCTTCTCCAATGAGGCTATCGTTACGGAAGTTTCTTGTGGCGTTCTTAAGCTCATTGTACGTGAAAGCTTTTAAATGAGGAGATGATAGTATGTCACCTTCAGATCTTGGAGTGGGGAGACTTACAGGTCTGCACTTTTCACCTTGAGGTTGAACACTTGGACTCAAAGCAGTTGAAGAGTGGATACTGCTCTGAGTAAGGTTTAAACCTCCTGAAAGAAGAATCTTTTTTACAATTCAAAGTGTTGAAAGCAGGCACAATAAAAATGTAAAACCATTCACCCAATGATACTCTATGGCTTCATGACTCCTTTGTCGGATGATTCGCTAACAAATGAGCGCAAATTCCCCAAAAGAAGAGATGCAACTAAAGAAAAAGATGAAAAGAACAAACCAAAAGGTCCAAAACACCAAGTCTTATTCCAGTGAGTTCTTCCAACTTTTGGCAATAAGCAGTCAATACATCTGAGCAATCGCTACAAGAGAAGCAAATTTTTGTTTGTATTAAGAAAATGGCAGTCGATGACTAAACTTTGGTTCTAACAGAAAGCACCAACTTATCCATAATATGTCAAGGTAAAGTCTTTCTGGCTTGGACAGAATAATAGCTATATGCCTGAATGCAGACTTCCATGTCCATGCCAAAGCATGTGCAGCCCAAGGTCAATGAGCAGGTGACTGTGTCTTTGTTCTAGTTGGCCAAGCAGCCCCATCTTTCGTAGACAGAACTGACTCTGGCACCAGGGATAATCAGCATATATATTGAGAATTTGCACTCCAAAAAACAAAACCGCAGGTTTAAAACATTTCTTTGTACAGAAGTACCAAAATCAACTCCAACATAAATGGAATAGCCAACTAAATTCATAGGAAAGTCGTAAATCAGTCAATTATATGCCTGTCAAGCCATCTATTAATTCAGATCAATCTGGAAAAATTAAGGAAGTATCACAAAACAGGGGTAACAATTAAATCACTTCCGATAAACAAGAGTTGCCATAAATAGCTGCTAGCCTTTCAGATGTGAAAAAGTTACAAAACTGAATCAACAAAATCAATCAAATGATCTCCCGAAGCACTCTCGACCATTTTTCTCTTCTCAAAGCAAGATAAATGATCCGTCGCCTACGGTTAATATATCCTCTGTTTTCATACTCATCAATGCCTCGTGCCGTTATAGGTGCATCAACTGCGGTACGACAAAGTACAAACATTAATCTAACACCACTCTATGAAACAAAAAGTCAACCAATTCACCAACACTGCCACCATTATCATGGCATCCTCAAGAAGCATGGGTGTGGGGGAGGCAACCTCCAAACACCAAGCGGCTATCTCAGGCAATCACTCCATAAAAATCCACGAGTCAAATCAGTACACTGAAATCTTGTTTCTAACTTGATCGAGCGATTCTAAGCTAAAAATATATTTTTCTTTGAGTAATTACTTGAAGAAACTCCTCTTTATGAGCCATGTAGTGACAAACCAAGTATTGTCAACTTGTTTTGACCTCATAACAGTCCCACCTACCATAAAAGTCAATTCTTGCCAAGTGAATTTGCAATTGATTTTAAGCTCTCACCAAGACCACCATAGTGGTTGGGGGAAAAACATATTCAATGGAGCAAAGTAGGAATCAATAAGCAGGACTAAGACGGTTCAACAATATCGATAAGTGACTTCATGGGAAGAGTGCAAAGCTCTATTCAATTCTCTAATCACTAGCAAGCTCAAATCCAACTACATACTGAATATTCTGGTAGCTGGATCACTTGAATGAAGCATAATGTCTTGCCGATGGATCAAGTGATGCTGACTAGAGACCAGTAGTTCTCCTACAAACATCCAAGTCCCGCCCAACAGATAAAAAGTGATGGTAATCCATCACCAGAAATAGTTCACATGTGAAGCCAAAGGACGTTATAAATGCGCATGAAAAGCTATGCTTAACAATTACAACCAAACCCAACCTGGCGATAATCGTACACATCAAAAAGCACAAGTGCAGCCAACAACTTCGCAATAAGTGCCGCTCTGCTCTATTTTTTCACGCATTTTAAAGCATGGACACTTCCAAGCGCAAAATTACCGACACTCTCCTAAGCCCTCATCACTCTTGGACAATAAGCACTTGATATTCGATTATCTCGATACATTCCAGTTCATTGAAGCAGACCCGAGCATAAAAGCACAGCAAGTTTCTAAAATCCATGTCGGGAAATCATCAAGATTTTAAACACCACCCCTGTTTCCGCGAATAAAGAAACAAACATTGGCCTAAAAAGCATTCAAGTGTTTCCCAAGATTCAGAAATCGCATTGCGCTCGAAAACACCAATACCGGAACGACCACAGATAGATCCAAGAACAACCATTACAGCAACCTCAGAAAAAAAGAAAAAAAAATCTCCAAAATCCAAGTTCCTATTGTGAAAAACAAAGAAACCCAAAGCAAGAAACAGGAAGTAAAACAACAGAAACGACCGAAAGGGAAGCCATTTCTGGAGCCAAAAAATCTTGCAAAACCAAGAAAACGAGCTAAAAGAAAAAAGAAAAAAGAAAAAAGCAAGCCCAGTGGCGCTTGACGTGAACATCCAAAGAACTACAGCGAGAATGGTTTACCGGAGGTGGCAGTTAGCGGCGTCTCCGACTTCTCTTCCTTCTCGCGCGAGCCGCAGCAATTGCCCATTTGCCAATCTGTATCCCCCTCCAAATTTGTCCTTCTTCACCAACCGAAAACAACAAAAGAACAAGAACAAGAACCTCGGGAGGAGCTAACGAGAGATGACGAACGTAATCGACAGACGCCTACTCCCCCAATGGGATTTCGGAGAGGTCGATGTTGACGCCTCTCTCCTCCTCGCTCGCCTCCATCGTTCTCCTCCTGGCGCTGCCGAGAAGGAACCAACGCGACGCGAGGAGGGACAAGAGAGAGAGAGAGAGACAACAAAAAAAAAAAAAAAAAAACGGAATTTCCTATTTTTTCCTTTTTTTTTTTTTTCTTTTTCTCTATTTTTTTTCTCTTTTTTGTGATTTTTCTTTTTTTGGTTGTGTGGAAAACGAGGAAAAAATGATGTGAACTAAAAGACAAGCAGCCCCACGACGTATCGCGACGTGCTCGCGATGCCGGGAGCATCATTGGCCCCTCCTTTTGCGTCGTATTTACGAGGCGCCCCACGGGGCCTCGTCGTAAATAAGCGGCTCTTCCGGGGGCGGGGAAGCAGAGCCCGGCTCGGCGGCGAGACGGCCTTGGGCCTCTCCGGTGGCCCACGTGGCGGGCACGAGCCTCGGGGGGCGTTGGGGGGAAGGGCAATCTGGACTATTCCACCGGGAACGGACAAGCAAGTTGCAGCTTGATTTCGAGTGCGCTCTATTAGAACCACTGTCCGTACATTTCCATTGACTTCGTTCGATAAACAAACGCCAATGGTCCTTGCACAAACGCATTTAATAAGGCTCCCCTCACGAAATTACAAATCATTACTGTCAACGAACATGTATCCTACACTAATTTATGATTATCGTGACCTCAAAAGTGAGTTCAAAGTATAGGTGCCCGAACTAACTTTGACCCCGCATTTCGGATCGAACCATCTTCCTTCGATTGCATCTCCTCGAGACAGCAATTTGCATCATTCAATCTTGTGGTCCTAGAAATATCAAATCATTTTCCAACCCATTTAATTTGATAAGCTCCATCTACGTTAGATATTGAATTTATCTGAGTCGACGGTTTGAATATCAATAGGGTGTGCGTACTTAGACCTACGAAGACATTCGTGTCCATTTCGGAAGAGCGTGTCGAGAAGTAATTGGTCGGATTCCTGATCTCTACGTAGTCACTAACATGAGATTTCGTGTTGGATTAAGCTCTATTGACAAATGGAAAAGGGGCACGGGGCGACAGACGAGGCGACCGCAAGCGAACGCGTAATCCTAACACCAAGTGGCGAGACGGGCGTATCATGCGGGCATGTCGCGTCGGCTAGGTCATGCACGGAAGCAAAAACTCATTCCAGGCCCGCCCAAGAAATTTCCTCGATGGAAAGAAGGACGGTAACATTGAAGTAACGCGAAGGCGACACTCGCAGTTGGTTGGACCGCCACGTACGCTCGTTTCCGTCATTTTTATGGACCCACTCCGACGTCACTGCTAGCATCTGGTTTCGAGACGGTGGACCACAACTTCACGGTACAATTGCCGTTATTCTTCCTTCATCCATGCTTGGAATATAACTAAATTCGCTATCGCCATCACCTTCTTCTTCTTCTTTTTTATTCTTTTTTTCCTTCCTTTAATTGACTGCAAGACTAGCCTTTGAGATCTAGGCTAGTTCAAATGAACTTTGGAACGATAAAAAAGTTAGGAAAAATTTGCGAAGCCCATTCCACGAACAAAAGAAAGCACATTCTCTCTAACATCTCTAAGCAAAAAGAATCATGCAAAAGAAACGTTACCTCATATGATAACTTATCCCAAATTGGGGATGCCGATAATTGAGCAGAAATTGATTGTGGGTGCCCTATTTTTCAATGGGTTAAAATTACGAAAAACTTTAAATTAATACAGTTGTGACAAATTTACTTACAAACTAGTCACAAGTGATAAATTAACCATCTATTAGTTTCTGTTAGATTTTACCGTCAAAATTACTTAATTGAATTACAATTGACGGTTGATAGGTATATCAGTTTAGATTTTTACCTTTTTGTTTATTATAGATGTATGGTATTAATCTAATTCAACAGGAACTAACATATGGTAAATTTATCACAATTGTACCATTTGACAGTTAATAGGTATATCAGTTTAGAATTTTACATTTTGTTTAACATAGATGCATGGTAATCTAATTTAATAGGAATTAACATATGGTAAATTTATCACAGCTATACCAGTTTGGATTTTTTGTGATCAAAAAATTAATTTTGGATAAATTTCTCATAAATATACCATATTAGGGTTTGAAATGGTTAAAAAAATTAACTTTTAGTAAATTTATCACAGATTTATTAACTTGGAGTTTTTCGTAATATTAACCTCTTTTTTAATTTGCTTATAGTAGGAATTATTTCATGTCACCCTATACATATAGAAATTAATGCTCTAATAATGAAGATTGCCAAAGGGGTCCAATGCTAAGGAAACACCCTGGACAAAGTGGGACGACGTCGAGAGAAGGACAGCCTTTTTCTTGACCGGTGAATTTGCACCCCCATGGAGCTTTCCTCGGTGGAGAGGAGAGGCCTTTTTGTTCGTTTCTCTTCCTTCGTTTCTTAGAAATTCCCCGTGCATTGACATCTTTTGATAATTAATGCAAGTGCTTTGCGTAGGGACTTGACTTTTAAGACACAAAAAGCAAAAAAAAAAAAAAAAAACAGGTTTTGGCCCAGAGTCACTAAAACAAGACTTTCATTGGACGGCCTTAGGACATATCGTATGATGCCCGGAATGTTTAGTAATATCAAATGACGATGTGCCGCTACTTTAAGTAGTTACTTTCAAGAAGTTCATTCAAAGCACGATGCATCTAGTATATTCAATTGTTCGATCAAAGGATGAGTTCATTAATGTTTTGACTCGACCCTTTACGCTCCGGAAGGGCCTTGATTCAAAGGGTTTTCACTCGAAGCAAGTAGTAGGAGTGTGCAAAAAAATCGGGATCCGCCCGGACCGCCCGGAACCGGACCGGAACCGCCCGGAACCGGATGTTCTTGAGGGAACCGGTCCGGTTCCGGTTCCAATTTATGGGAACCGGTGGGTACCGAGTCCGGTTCCGGTTCCATGGGCGGATCTGTCCACCCGCCCACCCGGATCAGACCGATTAATTTTTAATATTAAAAAAAATTAAAATTACTAATTAACAAACCCAGCATTAAAAGGCAAGCAATGCATGAACCAAAATTAGTCCCGATCTTTGCGCGCAGAAGAAAGTCCCGATCCTCCTGAGGAGCCACTCAGCCCCTGACCTTCCGAGATCGCCAAAGGGACGGTAAGCCCGAACCCGACTCCCGTTTTTTGACTGTTCTTGAAACAATTGATGAGGCGATATATCTTATTTAGCGAAATCATTGTCCTTTGCATGGAAGAGATCACAGCAAGCCGAATCTGCACATCGTCGCAAAGCTCTACATCACTAGTGCTTGTGAGTTGCTCTTGCTGTTGATATGGATATGATAGAGTGGAAGTAGTTTATCTTAGCCTCTACCAAATGTGCGTATTGTTGCGAAGTTATTTGAGTATCATGCATAATAATTCGTTTTTCGAGGAAGTTGTAATTCTACAAAAAGAGAAGATCCTGTCATGTTGCTGGTTATAGACTTGGAAAATCTTATCTATGGTTATTGTGCAGATGTGGTAATTTTGAACGATGTTCTGCAGGAAAAGAGCTCATGCTTCGTGTTGCAGAGTTGGTTCCGAGGCATCCTGGACGAACCAAGAAGCAAGAGCCTGTGTCCACCGCGAGCACTGGAGCTTCAAAATCCGGCAAGGGCGGGAAAAAGAAGAGATAGTCGAACATAGTTGCAAATGCATCACCGCAGTTATATTATTATTATTGTGAGACCGGTTCCATGGATCCATGCAACAAACGGGTGGATCCCGGTTTCATTTTTTGGAACCGGTCCTTAGCAGGCGGTTCCCGGTTCTAAGTCGGAAACCGCCTGTCCGGACCATGCATACCCCTAGCAAGTAGTGCTCAATCAGCACTATGTGAAGTGCACATTGGAAAGCGACTTTCCATGTGACGGCCCGAGCGGCGGTGCGCGGGGAGGAGGGATGGCGGTGCGTCCGCGCCTCGGTCCCCGGACGTGCGCAAGGAAGGGGTCCTCTCCCTCTTGTCCCACATCGCTTAGGGGGGGAGTCCAAGGCCAGTATATAATGGCTTGGGCCCTTTAATATGTGTGACACGTTTTAAAGCCGTGAGGACTCAGTGTCCAAAGCGGACAATATCACACAAATGTGAGGCCGGGTCGTTACAAATGGTATCGAGCCGACTCCCCGACGGCGTGTGGGGCCACGGCGAGGACCCCGTTCGCTAGGGGAGGAGAGTGTGACGGCCCGAGCGGCGGTGCGCGGGGAGGAGGGATGGCGGTGCGTCTGCGCCTCGGTCCCCGGACGTGCGCAAGGAAAGGATCCTCTCCCTCTTGTCCCACATCGCTTAGGGGAGTCCGGGCGCATATATAATGGCAGGCGCCCTTTAATATGTGTGACGCGTTTTAAAGCGTGAGACTTAGTGTCAGCGGGCAAATATGACAATATGATGGGGCGGGTCGTTACATTCCAAATGAGAGATGGAATTAAATACTAGAGAGAAGGACGAGGAGCAGGTAGAGATGGAGAAGTGTGAACGCCATGCCCTTCGAAGACTGCACGACGACCACACAAACCCATGGTCAGACCTCCCCGGCCCACGCGACCCCATGTGATGCGATGCTACACCATCGTATGTTTCGTTGTGCCACGGTGGACTTACGGTCGAGGCATGTGCAAAAGCAAAAGGATTGACATGTTATGACGATAATATAGATAATTGGTCCGCCAAGTTTGGTAAGCTCTTAGTCCTTTGGACAACCATTTGTGAAATTATACATACATAGATATGGCGACTCTATGAAATTGGAGAAGAAACTTTATCAATTTGAGTGTTCTTTTTTTTAAGAGTTTGAAAGAGAAGTAAGGTTTTCACGATATCGAAGAAAAAGTAACAACATTTACATATACAGAAGTAAAGGTCATTGTTAGAGTTGAGAATAAAGCAAAAAACAAACTTGAGGAATTTTGTATATATTTTTGTGTGTTGAAGAGTACATGCTATTCTAGATGACTCTTTAAAGTAAAATAATATTACAATATCAATTACAATCAATTAAAATCGATCAATTAAGATAATTATATCTCTAACGTTTTCCTTAAACTCAAGGTGACGTAGAAAAAGTCAACTAGTGTTTGAAAAAATGTTATTAATGGAGACAAGATGAAACGTGAGACCATATGAATAGCATGTACTCTACCATATATATACGTGTTATGCAATTTTTTCTTGCACTTAATGATGAGTTTGAATCTATGTGAGCTTCACTTTTACATCAGCACCATTTACCTCACTTGAGGTAGTTGTCTAGAAAATGTTGACTAAAGAGACTCGACTTGCTACTTTAAAGGCACATTACGCTACTTTATTAGTTTCCACTCCTACAAATACAATGCTTGCCACTTCTACATCCTTCTCATGGAGCAAGCCATATTATACTCACTGTTGCCAATCTCCTCACCATGCATCCAATTATTATCAACCACCACCTAAGCAACCTAAGAGCATCCACCACTGCCTCTGCCATCGAGGATTCCCCCAACAATTGGTCTATTATTCTATGCACAGTTCATTTCATTATTCAAAAACATGGTACTTCCGACTCCTCTATACCTTGTTGATACCAAGTTTAGAATAAAACATAAAATAGATTTGAGGAATTTTCTATATTTGCGTGTTATACTAAAGACTACATGAGCCTATTTATTGACTAATATGAATGACTATCTAAAGTAATAGAATATTACAACAGCAATTACAATCAACTAAGGAAGATAATTTATCTCTAACACATTTTAAACAACGCTAATTATGATGGACAAATTATTTATTTTTTCAGCAAAAAGAGTAGGGGTATTTCAATCCCTTTTAGAAAATTAGGTAACTGATTATTGTCGAAGTAAGATGAAGAGATTAAAGAAAAAAAAATCAAAAGAAAGTGAATCTAATTATTTCCAACTGACTTGACGAATAAGCAAAAGTACCTTACTTTATTCCATGGATAGCGAAATCCGGACTTTACTGGTGGTGGACCGTATGATAACTCTCTCGGTATCGCGCTTGAGTGCGATTTTATGGAAAAACTTCCCATGATATCAGCAGAGTATAAACGCAAAAAACCTTAGACCACGCTTCGCCGCTCCACGTTGGGACTTCCGGCGGCCGATCCGTGGCCAAGTCATGCGTGAGTCCAGAACCACAAAGGGGGTTGACTTTTGAAACGCGAGACTCCATGCGTCATGGAAAGCTACGTTTCCGACCCCTTTTTCTCCAATCCGAGGAGCTCGCACGTGTTTCCAACCTCGTGTCCATATGTGGGGCGACACTGTCAAATTTCGAGACGGCTGATGTGGAATATATAGCGTGTAAATCTGCTAAAAAGTCGGGGTTGTTAGGGTGGCAGACGCCTGTCGTTGCAAAAGAGACTGGACATGTGTCTTTAGGCGCCTCAAAGAATTGAACAGTTATTGGTAGATAAGGAAATCAAAGGGGGAAATAATCATCATCAGCCCCTTTTCTGGACAACCCCTTCTTTACATTATCTTTTTCCGAGCTTGCTTTGACCCATTTTTTACTATCTGAAAAAGAACGATGACATAAATAATCCATCACTTTTGGACCAACGTGCAATAACCTCCTTAATGTGTAATTTCATCTCCGAACTTTTAATTTATTCAATGCGATCTATGAATTTTTGGTACATGTAAAATTTAATCCATGAACTATATGAAAATGTTCATTAATATCCCTGAACTTGAATTAATTGAATGATAACATCGAGCATTTCATATTGTCCCGTGACTTAGTTGAAGATATATCAAAAGTTTATAGATTGCATTGAACAAATTAAAAGTTTATGAACGATATTGCACATATGGCTAAAGTTCAGAGATTACATTGAACAAATTTAAAATTTAGAGGTCACATCCCACATTGAACCAATATTCAAAGACTATTTGTGTCATTATCCCTTCCAAAAAAAGAGAAACCATCGCGATGTTTCACATATTTTTGCTTTTATTCTTGTCTGGAAATAGTTGTTTGTCCAGGGATTCCGAGTAGACACATTGGGAAAATAGCATGCTTTCTTCCCACATTGGGCTTTGGCTACTTGTTCAGTTCACAAGGGAAGGGCCCATATATATATATGGACCTACAGCCCAAGATCGCCTCGTCGACGTGCACGGACCATCAACAGAGTCTCCACAAAGTCGAGATCGATCCTAACGTTTCTGCCATCATCATCTCACCCCCATCTCCTAATTGCTGCTCCAAAGTCGTAATTTTTCAAAAAGGAAATCACACAAAAACCCGATGAACTTCGGCAGGAGCACGCCTTTGCCCTAGAAATTACTGCACGATATCCCGGAAGTAACAATTTTTTAACTTTTTGATGACGGAATATTTCTATAAAAAAGCAGATGCGGCCTGAGGCTGTGGGGTCCATCCGGCCTTGTGCTACCTAGTGCTGCCTCTTGCTAGGGTTCCTTTTGCATGTTGTTTAGGCTGTTCTGTGCTTGTTTTGGTCCGCTTTATTTGCGGTCTTATTTTACTTCAGCTTTCTTCCACTCATTCTGATGTATATTTGGTTCAAAGCTCAATATATTCTTATCATTTATATAAAAAAAAAAATATTTCCGTAAAAAATGTGGATTAACTATAGGTTTCAAGCTTTTAATTTGTCACCAAGCTTGACAAGGCCCTTTTCCATTTTTTTTATTTAAATTCCTTTTTCTTAATATACTTTATTAGTGGTATTAACATATTCATCGAATTGTAACGATCTTTATTGTCCAATATTAACTTTCTACTTTTATTATTTTCATCTATTAAGAAATTAAGACAAAAAGAGATATTTCCTTAGAAGGATCAGGATGAAATACACTTTGACCCTTTGACAGTCGCGTACATTGAATAGGCTAACTGAAATACAGCGCAAAGATAGCGATCAAAAGTATAGGGACAAAAGCGCATCACCCTCAAAATCGAGGCGGCTCTCGAATAATTTTCTGCTTATTCATTTTCTAGGGATGGAACGCTAATATCGGGCGTAAGAAGAGGCTCCCCTTTGTATAAAATATGTCCCCATGCACTCGCACACCCTCACATTTTCCTCTGGACAGTGCTAGCGTGACAGTACTTGAGAAACGGCGCAATATTGGCCGCCCATTTTAGTTGTTTAAGAAGACGACTAGTTTCATATTTAAAGAAACAAATGGATGAAGTTATCGTAGGGAAAAGAAAACCATGTGGTTATCGAGCCGTACTTTTTTAATGGCGGAGATTGGTAAAAATATGAATTTAAGAATTCACAATGAAAATTAAATGTCAAATGTAAAATTTCTCTCGATTTTAAATAGGAAATTCACTAATCTTTCTTGCTTTCGTTTTTGATGCCAAACAACCAAAAAGAAAAATCAAAGTACAAGGCGGCGAAGGGCAAAGAATGAATATGAGTCTGATGACAGCCCTTCTGATGACAGCCCTTGACACCGTACAACACGAGACTGCCATTCAAGAACAACAATTTTTACTCTTTTTTCTCTTTTGGAAATTTAATATCTTCAATAGCCTCTTGAGTGATACTATTTTCATGGTTGTAAATTTATTCTGGCCGTTAATTTTCTCGGGAATAATTCTGTCCCTTGTTTTCTTTCGTTTCCACATAAATGAAAACTGACTCAATTGAAGTGGAGCAAATCTCAAGTGAAAGATTTTCTTCACGCTTTCTAAAGAAATAATTGAGAGAGTTAGCGGTGCAGATGCCACCGACGCTACTCGATCAATTCCCCCTTTTCCTTTTTCTATTCTTCCTTCGTTTCAGGATGCGAATATGTAAGATTTTGTTCATGGAGGATAAAGAGTCAAACAACAACTGCTCAGCGTGCTCATCTGATGTGATCTTGACCCTTTGTCTTACGCTCTGTTCTTTGAGCGCGGGAGAACAAGAAAAAAGAAAGAAAGATAACAAGGAACGGCAAAACTTGATCGATTTATTGCGTCTGCTCAACACAGATTCTCAAAAGGGAACTACCCATCCGCAGCTACATCGGAGCCTCTTGTCTAATCTGGTGCCGAAAAAGAAGAAAGAAGAAAGAAAGAAAACCCTAGAATAAGAGCCCGGAATCGACGAAAGGGAAAACCAGGGAGAGGAAAAGCGGACAACACTCGCAAGAAAAAGGTTGACACGAAAAAGGCCTTAGACAGGACTTATAGCATGCCCACCAGAAAAACTTTTAGCTCCTAAATTAATCCGTGATCTTCGTTGTTTCTCTAGGGTCTGCTACTGCATGAGTAGGTTCCTGATGACAGCAGCTTGGTCGCTGTCGCTGTTGGCCAGCAGCTCCGAGAGTCGCTCGCTTAGGTCGTCGACCTCTCTGTGCAAGCTTCTTATGTGGTTGCACGTCTCTTGCAGAACCTTCGCTGCTGATACCTGCACAGTTTCATGAACCCCTCCATCAACCATCAATCAAGGATCATGCTAAAGGTTGCCGCTCGAAGCACCTTCTGATTTTCAAAGCATTAATTGCACCGCGAGAAAAAGAAGAGGAAGCCTATTAAAAGATTTCACGTATATTTAGCTGTTTAGAAAGATCAATTATTTAATACACCTAAAGAAGTCTGATCAGCTTTTTCCAGTCTAAAGGAGTAGGAGAAAGCAACACGAAGGAGAAGACTTTTCGGACAACTACTCACTTAAAAATCTTGGTTGTTTTTCAAGGAATTAACTCCACAGGGTCTAAAGTCAGATTAGAGTCCTTATCGGCTTGAATTAGACTGCAATAATTTACGTTTGCCCCTATAGATACGACAGCCTTTTTTCTTTTTCCTTTGTGAAGGGAAAAGAGATAGATCATGGTGGATAAACTTGGGCACTCTACTTTTTTTGGAATACAAGTCGTCTACACATTAGAAAATCCACTGCCGCAACTTTCCACACAAGCTCGTGTTCAGTCAGGTAAACTTTATCGTCTTAAAAGCATTCATCAGGTCATGAGATGTGTGCCTTTTCTAGCTGAACAATGACGTGTATCTCGAGAGATGTCGCGGGTGGGGGTTACCTTGTCGGAGCGACGGTTACGGATTTCGGGGAGGAGTTGCTGCAACTTGGAGACGAGGTCGATGATCTGGTCATCGCTGATTCCGGAGCTTCCGGATTGTCTCGATCTTGACCTCCTGCTAGACATGATAAGCTAAATGATTCTCTTCGAAGAAAGGTCAAACTTCTAAAACTGAAGCTCAGACACCGGGTCTCTCTCTCTGAACTGCTGTGCTAACTGAAGCGGGACAAGTAATGGGTCGAAGAAAGCCCTTTTGTCAGAAGGCGAACGAAAAGAGCTGATCTCACTCAGGAAGCTATAGCCAAGAGAAGTGCCTGAAGGGGATGCAGACTAGCGTCAGAAGAGAGACACGCATAGACAGTACATGCACTTTAGCTTGGAGGAGTGGATTATAGGTGGGGAGAGAGAGAGAGAGGGAGGGAGGGAGGGAGAGAGGCACAAGAGAACACAGGGAAGTGGTTTTTGTAGAGTGGGAGAAGACAAGCTGCATGGGAATGGGATGATGCTGTGGGCTGAGAAGGTGGTATTAAATAGAAGTCGAGAGAGAGAGAGAGAGAGAGAGAGCATGGCGATGCCGATGCCATACTCTTTCGCTTGTGTATGTTTCCCAGCTCGGGCGTGATTTGCCATTTCCCAAGTGGGTTTCTCGTTCTCTCTTGACCATGTTTACGAGAGAGAGAGAGAGAGAGAGAGAGAGAGGTTCGTGCGTGTTTTTGCGCCAGCAATGCGGTGTCTGTGTCTGTCGGACTTTACATGCAATACCATATTATTTTAATCTGGTTCCACTACTGTTGCTGAATCGCCTGTGTTTTTCTAGCTAAGTCTTATTGATTATCATTAGTAAAACCCTACGAAATCTCATAGCCTATCCAACAATCTGTAATTCCAGAAGTATTCATAATCTCAAGTTCAAGATCCTCATTGCTTGATAGTAGGAATGATACTAGGATGAATATGAAAGGGGTTATCCGTGTCCAAAAATTAGATTCGATTGATCCCAAATGTTGTCAAAAGCCATCTTGACCTTGCAAGGTCCGTATTACTCTTCCTATTGTAGTACATTCAAATCCAGAACCACGCTTGAGACCCTAATTTTATTCCTTTTGATTTTTTTTCAATTAATTGATATCTGAATAAAAATAAACAGCCTTACTGTTAAATGACATACTATGCCTGTCAAATTATAATAACTACATTTCAGTATCTTGACTAATTGAATTCAAGAATTGGGTATCGGCTAACCAAATATCATTTTTTTTTTTTAAATAGGATCCCCAACTCATCCTTTTTCCCAAAACCAATTATTATATTCTTATCCAAAGGATTCGTATGTTAGGAATCAAATTTAAGCCACAACACTTTGCTATTTTCCTAAATACGATCTCTTGTATTACTTGAGATAATTAGCCAATGACAAATCTTTCATTCTCGATAATAATTTATCTCTAAACATCATCATTGATAATGAAATTATTTTTCGTTCATTCATTTTCGTAAACAATGCAAACAGTTATTTTTTAGAAAAATTGTTTTTCAAATCATTCATTCACTGTGAAAATCAATAGAACTGAAAAGCATTAGACATGCAAAACTTGGTATACACAAACATCGTAACATAGTTGATTGGAGGACCGTTTGTTAGGGCGCATACTTTGGTGCATCGAGCACATGTGTCGAGCTAGACACACCTAGCCAGGCTAGAAAAAAATCAAGCAAGTCGTGCATCCACGTGAAACTCACACCATTGCCGTTGACTAGGATTGGTGCATATGGGCAACTACAGTTCCACACGAGCAGTCACGTAGGAGACTAAAACCTAGTTTTCGACGGAGGTGAATACCGCCCTTGTTTTCTTACATGGCATAGTTCGATTAGTACTTTAATTGCCACAAATTATGCCGCAGATCCCATCTCTATAAGTGCACAAGCACCCAATTCACGTAAGAAAATTCGAACCACGTTTCCCAATAATCACGACGCTCCCCAGCTGCAAGAGAGATGGGCGTGCTTTCGAGATTGGGAAGGGGAGCTCTTGGGAATAACGTGGATCATATGGTAGGAACATGATCGTTCTTTGCACGTCATTTTCCGCCGAAACACTTGAAATTGTCTGGAAATATTCTCGTGCCGTGCATGTAACCATCTAATCGAGACGTTCCTAAGTCAATCTAGCTGCTCACTTGATTCCGAGTCCATCTCGAGCTCGAGCTCGTGCGGAAGTCAAGTTGGACCTTAACAACACTCGGCAATCTAATCGAATTCCCATTACTTATTCAAAAGTTATATAATTAGACACAAAAGAGTAGAAGTGAGCGGTTCCAAATTCCATTCTAGGTTTCATACAAGTTCCACCTAAAACCTATAACCAACACATTAGAATGGGATCATTATTTTTGAGAACCTAGAACCATCCTACATACCTTAAAATCTCGAACCTATTTTGTCACGGGTTCCAGAGTAAGTTCCAAGTTCTACCTGTATTATTAATTAAACGATTGCAATAACTCATTACCTTTGATGACCACTACTTACTGTTATAATCCGCTGAACACAACTTATATTTAGACACACAAAAAATATGTAACGATAATAAAGTAAAAGTTGTAGTCATAAAATGGAAGTTTAAACTAGTAGATCCAAATTATGTACTCACCATCGAATGTCATAGGATACTGCAAGATCGTACAAAGACATAAATCAAGAAAAACACAAATCTTGTTTTAGGTTTCACGTGGAATTTAGAACCTGCTCGTCGAAACAGCTTCCTTAATTTTTGGAACCTGAGACCTACTATACATACCTCGGAACCTGAAACCCAGCAAGTTCCCACCGGTCTAATTCTTCAGTTCCAGGTTTTACCCTAGAACCATACTTATCCCTACCAAAGACTTTAAAATTAAAAGGACTAAATACCACGCAAAACACCAAATCAATACACTTGTAATATATTTACCATTCATTAGTTTCTATTAAATTTTATTATTAAATTACTAAGTTGGATAACACATGATAATAGCTAAATTGAAATGGTAAATTCACGTGAAAATTCATATCTGTTTGAGATAAATTTATCACAAGTATACCGATTTAATATTTTTCATGATATCAACCTAAATTAACATGGTAAATTCACGTGAAAATTCATATCAGTTTAAGATAGATTTGTGACAAGTGCACTGATTTAATATTTTTTATGGTATCAACCTATATTAAAATCATATTTACAAATGAAATTTAGGGAAAATCCTCCAACAGTGCAAATGATCAATATCTTGTTAAAAAGTCAATTTTTTCTGTTATGATTCGGATGGTGAGAAACGATGGACAGGCGTGTACCTCACCAGTCGACGCATTCACGTTCGAAACTGAAAGGGCTGAAATGGGATGAGCCAGTCTGTAGGTCGACGAATTCGGCAAAGCTAGATCGAAAAAACAACTTTCCAAATCGAGAAAGTTGACTGGTCAAAGCTGACTCTGCATGCATGTCCTCGCGCAACACGCTGCCATCATGACACGTGGGCTCGGCTCCTCCGTCCCACCGACCCGCATTCTGAGCAACCGGGTGACGTCCGCGATGTCGTAATGATTTCAAGCAACAACATCACCTTTCTAGGTTCCACTTCTGGCAACCAAAAAGAAAAGTTCTAGGTTCCCAGCTTCGGATTAACAAAAGAGATCAGCTCATCCTCAGCGACTCCATCATACGTACATACATATACATATATATATATATAAATATATATAATATATTTAGCATTAAGACGGAAATATAGAGTATCTTTATGTAGAGAAATAAAAATTATTAAATCAAATTCTAATTGAACGGATAACACTTTAAAGTATCAAGTGATTTATCACTGTCATCGTATCATTATTGCCAGGCAAGCGTCACCCTAAATCTTTTCATCAACACATGGCTACCTTTTAAACCTAGATATAGTCTTACGGATTCTTGATCACACACTCAATTATCACAAGCATTGATTCTTAACGGACAAACCATAGCTAGCTTGATACGAGGGTGTTAGCAGAAAACGATAATCTCCATCGTTGGCTCAAATGGCTTAAGACGTACTTAATATCTTCTTTAATCATTTGCAAGTGTTAGAATCAATCGCTGGCCCAAGTTGGCACAGACTATATGATGCGCACGGAATCACATTGCATGTTGCAGGAGGGGCGTAGGAAAGATTTTAGATTTCTTTAATCTGCAGACCGCCCGCCCCACGCAAGATCTCCCTCGTTCGAGTCCGATTAGATTAGTGATGAGTACCTGAAGATGGATTAATCATAAACACGTGCTCCTTCCTCGACCAATGATGCTTAGGGCGCAAGATTCAAATTGAGATTAGTTTAATCTCCCCCATCTCTCTCTAATCAGTGCCAACCTGAACGATCTTTTCAGAAAAAACCAGTAATAATAATGCCTTGCAAGTTCAGCCTTGTTGACGGGAATTCATTTAGTTTCGTCTCACGTCTGTGTTGAGTGCAAGAACTCTCTAATCATACCACCCACTTGCAGAATTTTCAGAGCCTTTCATGGGTTCCAAAGTTGGTGGTCCCTCGCGGGTTGTAGTCGCCTTCTTCTTCTTCTTCTTCAACCAACTAAATATATTAATAGGCTCTGCACCAGCTGCGACTCATGCATGTTAAGAACCTTAATTACATGTACTTGACATGTTTAAGTATACAACTTGACTTGACTCAGACAAGCACTCGTCGGGTCGGTGCTGAGCTCAGACATGGTTGATGAAGTCTGTTAATGACTTACAAAGGGATCGAATACATGGATCACGGTTGATGGGACTTCACACAAGCGAGATTCCGCGCACATACAGAAGCGATGTACACAAGATGTTTGAAGGGACATATCACATGGTCCTCGTTAATGTGAAATTTTGTGAAATCACAGTCAACTGTTTTAAAAACTAAAAACTTTTAAGACGAATTAACGTTTATTATTTAAGTATTTTCATAGATAAGACGGTCCAATCACATAATATTAGCTTATTCGTTCCGAGGTTTGGTCTCGGGTCATTATACCATTACCATATGATGGGAAGTTAAATAATTTTGGAACTTCACTAAGGAAGAAATTAATTATGGAGGGGTTGCTCAGCGTGCATCTCGGGACACATGACCTTGATCCGATGGACAGCCAGGTCTGTGCTCGATGTCACGAGGGACGCCCACTTCTTTAATCTGTCAAATTCAGTGGGCCTGTGTCTTTATTTATTATGGAAAAAAAAGGGGAAGAAAACAGATTAAATGAGTAAAGAAGAACAAGAGCAGTACTTCTGGCCCTTGGGAGACTCCAAGAAAGATTATAGATGGTGATATGAAAGTGATCTTCTCAGCATATGCTCTCTCTTTCTGTACTTAAAAAATGAATGATGTGCAGATGTTACTGCAAGATCTTTTTCAGCATTTTGAATAAAGAACATCTCGCCACATCTCCAAGTCGGTGTAAAGTCGCCCCTTGGAACTTGGAAATGCAAGTTACATGAGGCCGCTTGAGGTTTTTCTATGAAAGGGATGCTGTATTCATGACAAATCTCGATGGCAGTCAAACAGAGATGAGCACCGACCAAGATGGGCGATGCTTCATGTGATGTACATGATCTTTCTTTACGAAATGCGGACCGTAGAGAGAAGTAAGCCTTGTCCATACTTCGTTATCCAACGATGCAAATGTTCATTTCCGTACGAAGATGTAAGGTAGAGATGTCCATGAGTAGATCGCCAGATCGATGGAAAAATACGCACATACGGTTGGATATTCTATGCTTTCAAAAAGGTATAGCTACTTGTCCAAATTCATTAACAAAAATGGTCATATATAATCTATGTATGGTCGATGCAATAGCTAAATGAATCACGACTTCTTATTCATATAAAGATCGTGTCTTTTTTGTGGAGTAATATGCATGACTATGAAGTTCACCAAGATTTATGTGATTTGATTGAATTCACGAAGTTTGTTTTTTTTTTTTTTTTTTTTATCCTTGGCAAGAAGCTTAAGCAACTATTGCACGCGAGTGTAATTCTCACCTCAACGTGGTCCATCATGGATCAAGTGAATTTTCATTATAAGCCTCACGTGGGACTCACTTTCTTCATTGAATTTCGATGATATCAATTATATACATAGAATTCTCCTAATTTATCATTGATATAGTAATATTAAGTATACTAAGATTAATTTAATACTAATATACCGCCCAAAATAATTAATTGTAAGTGGATCTTTAAACAAGCGTAGCATATCTAAGATATAAATAAATTCCACCTTATCGCTAAATAAATTGATAAACACCTAATTAAGGAAATTTTCTTATATTCAATTCACTGACTCTCTTACGTCATGTCTCGCGTAAGCAATGTAAAATTTTTCTTTTTTCTTTTTTTGGGTCTGAAAGCAATGTATAATTGAAATATATCTTTTTAAAGCGTTCCCAAATTACTTGTTAACAGGGTACCATCGTTCAACCCGGATACGTCATCCTCTTGGGTACTCGCATAAGTTTTGTCTTTTGTGGGTTCCTCCTTCCGATGTCGGCACATCGGTGATCGTGCTCAGGCTCTCAGTTAAAGTCTCCAGCTAGCTAGCTAGCTTAGGATATGATTTCAACACCTGAATTCAGATACCATTCATGAACCTAAGCTAGAGTTCGATTTCCCGTACCAGTCGAGCTAATTATGAATTCATACCCATGCATTAATTGTCGTTAATCCCCTGTTAGGACTCGAGTATTTTATCTTGGGAAGCTCTTGGGTTGAGTACGAACAATAACAAGCTAGTAAGTAATGATTTAAATACTTTCTAAGCTTTAATGCAATGTTTAATATGATCTTTGAATATCTAATTTGTGCAATGTACTCTCTGAATTTTTTATACATATTCAACTTTATCCTTAAATTATATGAAAATGTTCTTGAGATAAGTTGTATTAACGAAACACAAGAAACAAATATACTTCAACAGAATTTAATCGACGATGACATCTGACGGAAGTAAAAGCTTTGTCGAAATTTAATCAACACCAAAGTATGACACTGGGATTTAATCGACGATGAGATATATGAAAACTACAACTAAAGTATAGGAATTGAAAGATAATTGAAAGGCAACATTGATAAAAGATCACAAGTTTTTCTGTTCATTCATTGGCCTTTACTAAGAGTACGATGTGGCTATTTAAAGCCTACAATCAACATTTACAAGCGGAGGTTGCACAAATTCAAATGAATAAAAAATACTTCCTTGTGGTTATGAGAAGTTACATTATCCACAATGAGTTACTCCATGATATTGAGCTGCTGTTCTTCTTGAAGAAATTGATGAAAGGCGATGAGTTTGTGGCCATAAGAGTGGAAGATTCACGCAAGTAGAAATGTATTGCCACTTAACATTCAAAAAAATCTTGGCAATAAAATATAGCATCAAGAAGTTTGAATTCCATCTTATAGGCCATCATTTCGTTGGCGAGATAGACACATCCTCATTTTCCCAGGTGCTAAAGTTAAAGCAGAAACATATTTGGCATCCTCAGCTTCTTAGATGGGCAGAATGGTTTTCAAAATATTCTTTTGAGACCAAATATATTGCGAGGAAAAAGAATATACTTACTGATTTTCTAACCCGATCAAACGAATTTATAACTACCACATCTATAAATATGTATGTGGTAAGGAATCCAAAAGGCAGTTTCAAGGCCCGAGAAATAAAGCCCAAATGGCTTTCATATTTATACTCACTAGAAATCCCTAAGCTCATCCAAGACCATTTTCTCTTTGAAAATCTTGGAAGACTTATGTGGCAATATCATTTCCATATTTTCAGCAATTATGGTGGTCTTCTCCTTCGCTCCATCTTGGGTATCTACCCCAACTCGACGTTCTAGCAAGTTTCACTGATGTTCTAACAAGCTCTTATCAATCATCCAAAGGACAAAAAATGTCTGAATTAAAGGTGAAAGGTGCTCTAGAAATTGAAGAAGTGAGAAGCTCCTCATAGTACTCAAGCAATGGTAGAAAGATAATATGAGGAAAAGTATTACTAATATCCCATCCAGTTCTAACCAGCCCCTAGAAGCCACAGACACTCGTCACCTTGAAGCTCTCGAAGTTGAAAGACTAATTAGAGAGTACAGGAGGTAGAAAGATGGGGATGGCTTTGCTAGTGTAGACGATAACAAACCAATCCATATGTATGATTTATGAAGTCTTTAAAGCCACGGAGAAAAAGGAGTCTAAAGTAACATGAAGATTTGTGAAGAAATCTAAAGCACCTCTAGGGGAAGAAGACTAAAGCACCAAAAAAAAAAAAAAAAAAAAAAAAAAAAAAAGAAATCCGAAGCAAACACGTGAAGAAAAAAAAATTGGCCTAGAAGCACTATTTGACACTATTCGGAACTATTTGGCACTAGTTGACACTATTTGGCACTGTTTAGCACTATTTATATACTATTCCATACTGTTTGGCACTATTTGGTATTCAACAATAAGCCAAAGATATAAGATAAGAGTTTGCTAGAAGCAAAATCTTCGTCTGTCAGTGTAGGAGTCAAATAATTGGCCATTGTCGGCCATTAAGAGTCTATAAAATTATCTTGAGGACATTATTATGAGCCAAACTATTTTATGATTGCCAATTCGGAACAGCCTCAATAACCGTCACTTTCTTTTGTCTCCCATGATCATCAACATTTGTAGGGTTCGAGACTTTAGACATATGATGGAATTGATTTTGAGTATCTACAAAGTCTTCTAATGCTAGGAATAGGGCACTAGAATTGGGTCTTTCCAAAAGTGGAAAATATAAACATTGGAATATATGGACAGATGGAGAATAGGAGGGAGTTCCAACTTTAGGAAACATAAGGGCTACATGGATACTTTTAGGGGGAAAGAGTTTCCCTTAACCCATTTATAGAAGGCAAGACAATTAGCTTTTGAGGTAAATGTTTCTTTTTGGGTGGTGATTAAGGAGGTGGAGGAACTTCACATGGTTAAGAGACTTTTGGAAGAGGATGTGGTCAAGGTGGTCCATACAAGACCATGAATTGATTTCCTTCGTCTTCACCAAGTGGTTCTACAGTGAAACCTCCATCAAGATACCTCCAGTGAAGCTTATCTTTTGATTTTTTTTCTTTCTCCTGGATGGTCTATCATCTTCTTCTTCATCTAGAGGATTGGTGCAAAGGAGCACCAACAATCAAGATCTTAAAAACAATGTCCTATTCGAAGATCTTCGTAATAATGAATGGGCCATCCTTGTCAGTCAAAAGACTTAATTATAGGCTTTGGGTCTGCATGGCCATCATCAGGTGGAACGTCAGCTGCGCAATGTTGCATCATAAAAATAGTAGGAAAGATAAAAGATGCAGCTTCCTCCTTTTCCTTATTAAATTTAATGACAATTGTTCCATCTTTTTTCTTGGTGAATTGGGACTTTGTGGACTGGATCGGCGTAGAATTTTGATGGATTTTTTCATAGTTAGTTACCCAAGTGTTTAGGAGTAACTTAACTAACTGATCTCGAGGAATCTGTTTGGATACATGGATATAGGAAATTTGATTATTATCCACCGAAACGAACAAGGCATCTTTAGAACAAGAGAAGTTGAGGTCAATAGCATAATTGTGAACTCGATAAAGAATACAGTAATGTAAGGTAGCAGCAATAGAATCTAAAGTTTAAGGAGTTCTAGTCATATGTAGTTGAACCTTAAAAGCATAATAAAGTTGTGGATTCGAGAGAGCCATTTTGAATTTAGAAACAGTGTAACAAACATTGTTCCTCTGCAGTTTAGATGGTACCATTGCAAGTATGCTGATAATCCAAAAAATAGGTATCTAAAAGAGCCATTCGAGCAACCACGGGTAATCGCTTCTTTCCATGAAAAGATAAAGTAATGTGAGCCAAACTATTTTATGATTGCCAATTCAGAATAGCCTCAATAGCCATCACTTTCTTTTTTCTCACATGATCATCAACATTTGTAGGGTTCGAGACTTTAGACATATGACGGAATCGATTTTGAGTATCTATAAAGTCTTCTAATGCTAGGAATATGGTACTAGAATTGAGTTTTTCCAAAAGTGGAAAGTCTAAACATTGGAATATATGGACAGATGGAGAATAGGAGGGAGTTCCAGCTTTAGGAAACATAAGGGTTATGTGGGTACTTTTAGAGGGAAAGAATTTCCCTTAACCCATTTATGGATGGGTTAGTAGAAAGGCAAGACAATTAGCTTTTGAGGTAAAGGTTTCTTTTTGGGTGGTGATTAAGGAGGTGGAGGAACTTCACATGGTTCAGAGACTTTTGGAAGAGGATGTGGTCAAGGTGGTCCATACAAGACCATGAATTGGTATTTTCCTTCATCTTCACCAAGTGGTTCGACAGTGAAACCTCCATCAAGATACCTTTGGTGAAGCTTATCTTTTGATTTTTTTTCCTTCTCCTGGATGTTCTATCATCTTCTTCTTCATCTAGAGGATTGACGCAAAGGAGCACCAATAATCAAGATCTTAAAAACAATGTCCTATTCGAAGATCTTCGTAATAATGAATGGGCCATCCTTGTCGGTCAAAAGGCTTAATTATAAGCTTTGGGTCTGCATGGCCATCATCAGGTGGAATGCAGCTGCGCAATGTTGCATCATAAAAATAGTAGGAAAGATAGAAGATGCGGCTTCCTCCTTTTCCTTATTAAATTTAATGACAATTGTGCCATCTTTTTTCTTGGTGAACTGGGACTTTGTGGACTGGATCAGTGTAGAGTTTTGATGGATTTTTTCATTGTTAGTTACCCAAGTGTTTAGGAGTAACTTAACTAGCTGATCTCGAGAAATCTGTTTGGATACATGGATATAGGAAATTTGATTATTATCCACCGAAATGAACAAGGCATCTTTAGAACGAGAGAAGTTGAGGTCAATAGCATAATTGTGAACTCGATAAAGAATATGGTAATGTAAGGTAGCGGCAATAGAATCTAAAGTTTAAGGAGTTCTAGTAATATGTAGTTGAACCTTAAAAGCAGAATAAAGTTGTGGATTCGAGAGAGCCATTTTGAATTTAGAAACAGTGTAACAAACATTGTTCCTATGCAGTTTAGATGGTACCATTGCAAGTATGCTGATAATCCAAAAAATAGGTATCTAAAAGAGCCATTCGAGCAACCACGGGTAATCGCTTCTTTCCATGAAAAGATAAAGTAATGTGAGCCAAACTATTTTATGATTGCTAATTTAGAATAGCCTCAATAGCCATCACTTTCTTTTGTCTCACATGATCATCAACATTTGTAGGGTTCGAGACTTTAGACATATGCCGGAATCGATTTTGAATATCTATAAAGTATTCTAATGCTGGGAATAGGGTACTAGAATTGGGTTTTTCCAAAAGTGGAAAGTATAAACATTGGAATATATGGACAGATGGAGAATAAGAGGGAGTTCCAACTTTAGGAAACATAAGGGCTACGTCAGTACTTTTAGAGGGAAAGAATTTCCCTTAAACCATTTATGGATGGGTTAGTAGAAAGGCAAGACAATTAGCTTTTGAGGTAAAGGTTTCTTTTTGGGTGGTGAGTAAGGAGGTGGAGGAACTTCACATGGTTCAGAGACTTTTGGAAGAGGATGTGGTCAAGGTGGTCCATACAAGACCATGAATTGATATTTTCCTTCGTCTTCACCAAGTGGTTCCACAGTGAAACCTCCATCAAGATACCTCTAGTGAAGCTTATCTTTTGATTTTTTTTTTTTTTTCTTTCTCCTGGATGTTCTATCATCTTCTTCTTCTTCTAGAGGATTGGTGCAAAGGAGCACCAGCAATCAAGATCTTGAAAACAATGTCCTATTCGAAGATCTTCGTAATAATGAATGGGCCATCCTTGTTGGTCAAAAGACTTAATTACAGGCTTTGGGTCTGCATGGCCATCATCAGGTGGAACATCAGCTGCGCAATGTTGCATCATAAAAATAGTAGGAAAGATGGAAGACGCGGCTTCCTCCTTTTCCTTATTAAATTTAATGACAATTGTGCCATCTTTTTTCTTGGAGAACTGGGACTTTGTGGACTGGATCAGTGTAGAGTTTTGATGGATTTTTTCATAGTTAGTTACCCAAGTGTTTAGGAGTAACTTAACTGGCTGATCTCAAGGAATCTGTTTGGATACATGGATATAGGAAATTTGATCATTATCCACCGAAATGAACAAGGCATCTTCAGAACGAGAGAAGTTGAGGTCAATAGCATAATTGTGAACGAATCTAAAGTTTAAGGAGTTCTAGTAATACGTAGTTGAACCTTAAAAGCTAAAAAAAAGTTGTGGATTCGAGAGAGCCATTTTGAATTTAGAAACAGTGTAACAAACATTGTTCCTGCATTGAGAGTAGTTTAGATGGTACCAATACAAGTATGCTGATAATCCAAAAATAGGTATCTAAAAGAGCCATTCGAGCAACCACGGGTAATCCCTTCTTTCCATGAAAAGATAAAGTAATGTGAGCCAAACTATTTTATGATTGCCAATTCAGAATAGCCTTAATAGCCATCACTTTCTTTTGTCTCCCATGATCATCAACATTTGTAGGATTCGAGACTTTAGACATATGACGGAATCGATTTTGAGTATCTATAAAGTATTGTAATGCTAGGAATAGGGTACCAGAATTGGGTTTTTCCAAAAGTGGAAAGTCTAATCATTGGAATATATGGACAGATGGAGAATAGGAGGAAGTTCCAGCTTTAGGGAACATAGGGGCTACGTGGGTACTTTGAGAGGGAAAGAATTTCCCTTAACCCATTTATGGATGGGTTAGTAGAAAGGCAAGACAATTAGCTTTTGAGGTAAAGGTTTCTTTTTGGGTGGTGATTAAGGAGGTGGAGGAACTTCACATGGTTCAGAGACTTTTGGAAGAGGATGTGGTCAAGGTGGTCCATACAAGACCATGAATTGATATTTTCCTTCGTCTTCACCAAGTGGTTCTACAGTGAAACCTCCATCAAGATACCTCTAGTGAAGCTTATCTTTTGATTTTTTTTCTTTCTCCTGGATGGTCTATCATCTTCTTCTTCATCTAGAGGATTGGTGCAAAGGAGCACCAACAATCAAGATCTTAAAAACAATGTCCTATTCGAAGATCTTCGTAATAATGAATGGGCCATCCTTGTCGGTCAAAAGACTTAATTATAGGCTTTGGGTCTGCATGACCATCATCAGGTGGAACGTCAGCTGCGCAATGTTGCATCATAAAAATAGTAAGAAAGATAGAAGATGCGGCTTCCTCCTTTTCCTTATTAAATTTAATGACAATTGTGCCATCTTTTTTCTTGGTGAATTGGGACTTTGTAGACTGGATCGGTGTAGAGTTTTGATGGATTTTTTCATAGTTAGTTACCCAAGTGTTTAGGAGTAACTTAACTAGCTGATCTCAAGGAATCTATTTGGATACGTGGATATAGGAAATTTGATCATTATCCACTGAAATGAACAAGGCATCTTCAGAACGAGAGAAGTTGAGGTCAATAGCATAATTGTGAACAAATTTAAAGTTTAAGGAGTTCTAGTAATATGTAGTTGAACCTTAAAAGCTGAAAAAAGTTGTGGATTCGAGAGAGCCATTTTGAATTTAGAAACAGTGTAACAAACATTGTTCCTGCATTGAGAGTAGTTTAGATGGTACCAATGCAAGTATGCTGATAATCCAAAAAATAGGTATCTAAAAGAGCCATTCGAGCAACCACAGGTAATCCCTTCCTTCCATGAAAAGATAAAGCAATTTGAGCCAAACTATTTTATGATTGCCAATTCAGAACAGCCTCAATGGCCATCACTTTCTTTTGTCTCCTATGATCATCAACATTTGTAGGGTTTGAGACTTTAGACATATGACGGAACCAATTTTGAGTATCTATAAAGTCTTCTAATGCTAGGAATAGGGCACTAGAATTGGAGTCTTTCCAAAAGTGGAAAGTCTAAGCATTGGAATATATGGACAGATGGAGAATAGGAGGGAGTTCCAGCTTTAGGAAACATAAGGGCTACGTGGGTACTCTCCCCTTTTGCACTTATAATTAACTTCAAACTAGAAATGTGCTGAAAAATGCCATGGCTCTGATACCAGAAGTTTTGCCTATGATTCAAGCTAGGGAAATGAAAATAGAATTTGTGGTAAGTATGTTATCCCACATGCACAGTCCTTCCTCGGCCTCGAAATAAGGACTGCCTATTAGCCACAAAATTCATTTTCATTTTTTTAATTCATATCATTGAAAATTTTAGAGCAGCAGAATTCCGATGCACAAGTTCCACATTGTGGTAAGTGCAGAGCACACTACCATAATTGATCAGAACATTCCTAGTTGTAAAGAATGATAGCAGGCATAAAGAAAGAGAGGAGAGATTCTAGAGATTCATAGCAAACCACACAGTATTATTTTTGGAGAAGGTATGCTCTGCCCCTTAACATTTACAAGCGCTGTCTTATATAGGCAAACAGTGAAGACAATTTTACATACTCTTAGTGGTCGACCATGACCAATTATCTAACACTTATCTAAAAGAGTTTAAGCTACTTAGCAGTTACACATCGATGCCGATGTCAATGTTGATGACTTCCGATCTATCCGAAAATATTGTTGCTTGGTAGTTACACTTCAACGCAATGACTTCATCCCCAGATAATTCGCTTTCGATAATTCCATTGGTTGTCGATGCTCGTCAAACATCAATGATTTCAATTGTTCACAAAACTACTATTATCAATTGAATTTGTCACTTGTTGATTATAACCAAAAGTTTGTCATTTTTTGGTTTTAACATATGCCCTCTTAAAAGAATGGAATGATTCATCAATCATTTGTTTTTTTTAATAAGATAAAAGTCATTATGCTCCCTTGTCATCGGCAAATTTTATTTTTGCATGCCGAATGTTATCTTAGTTAGATTAATCATTTGAAAGTTTTTCCTCCAAAGCCACATATCGCATAAAGTCTTCATGCAGCCTTCTACTCTATTCTTAGGTGGTTGCTCATACTTGGACACTTTTGCCAAATAAAATAAATCAACAAAGTTTTGGCCTTCAAATTTTCATCTTAAATTGAATTTCAATGCATTGAAAGCTAAATTTGCGAATTCTTTCTCTAAAAGTGAAGTAAGGCATTTGTTTCTAACCTTCTTCAATTGAGTAACAAAATGATGGGCCGATTCGTTATTATATTGATAGAGTATGGCCAAATCAGCAATCGATACATCAGGTATAGTTCTATAAAATTGAGAATGGAATTATCTCTCCACCTCTGCCCTATTACACATGAATAAAAAACAAAGGAGATACTCATCTGTCCCCACTTCTCTACACTGAGATGTAAATCAATTAATGTGTTCAATAAGCAATTTTTCATTTTCTCTAGTACAAAAAAGGCAAATTTAGGTAATTCAAAGTGTCTTGGAAAAGCTGGTTACCAACCCATTCAGGATGTGATTTCCTACAAACATGTTTGATAACACCCATGTCTAACCCTAATCGTTGTCTAACTTCTTCAACAAATTATGCTAAATTAAATGGTGGATTTGATTGGCCATTTTGCATCATAGGCAATAACACTGGTCTTGTTAGATTATCAACATTAATCGTCATGTTAGGCCTAATAAGAATATTCACATTAGGTAGAACTAGCCTGGTATCTTCAACATTTGACAATTAACTAACCTGTTGATGAGTTTAATTTACCAAATATCGTCACCAATTTCATTATGTTGACCAACATCAGCCTAATCATTCTCATCGTTGTAACCTTGACGTCAAGATTTGGGCCTTTACATAATTCTTATAGAGGATTGACTACTCTAACAACATTATTGGCATCAATAAATGAAGAGAGAGTAGGAACATGTCGTCTTACCACTAAATTAGATAGTGGGGGTTGATTGGACAATCTTGACCACAAAAAACATTAATAATTGCATTTATGCCAATTGGCTTGATAACTTCTGACATGCGACTCACAATGTAATTGGCTATATCATTCCACTACTGGTCGAACAATCTCTTCATGGTGGCCATCATATGAGGATTTGGTGCAACTTTTCTTGATTGTTCCTCAGTGAGACATTAGGGAGGTCTACTCCCCCGCATTGGCCTTCTTTTGCCACTTGATTAACAGTTGAAGATTCGCAGTGCACAGTCCTATCAGTGCCATTAGGATTGTTACCCTCGACATTATCAAGCTTTGGATGATTCCTTGTTCTTGGTATTGAATTTCTTCAAATTGAACCACAAGTTCTCCCATTAGATGTACCAAAAAGAGTTCCGTCGGAATTTAATTGACGATAAAATACCTTTCATGATATTCGTTCTTCAACTTTTTAAGACTGAGTTCAGAATAGAGATGTATCAATGGAACATAAGGAACAAATATGCCTCAACGGAAAATAAGCCCAATGGCATAAAAAACTATGCTAGAATTTAATCGACGATAAAGTGCGATGACATAAAGATACATTGTTGGAATTTAATCGACAATACATATTAGAAAACCACAACTAAGTTACACGTCGTAATTAATTAATGGCGAGATATTTGCTGTGACTACGAGAATTTATAGATAATTGAAAGATAGTAGGGTTTTTGTTGATTGATCGGGGGGTTTACAAAAAGAACAATATACTATTTAAAACTTACAATCGATGGTTATGGAGGTGAAAAAATTCAAATAAATAAATAACTTCTTAGTACTTACTAGAAGTTAGAGCTTAAATATCTAAAAATATTGTTACTTGGCAATTACACGTCGACGTCATTTTTGTTGTTGATGTCAATGACTTCATTCCAAATAACTATTGTCAATAACTTTATCTCGTAACACTTGCCTAAAAGATTTTAAATATATGAAAATATCTCTATTTGGCAATTATATATTGCACATTGATAATTTTCGTGATTGTCGATGCTCTTCAAGTCGTCAATTGCTAGTTTGCCTCTTTTTTTTTGTGAATATGTACCTTTTATTAGTACACAAAAATACACAAAAAATACACAGTTATCTCTTTTGCATTATTCTTATCTCGGTATCATAGCTAGATGATCCTAAAGGTGTGTTGAGTGCGAAATGTAGTTAGCACACCCCCGAGTCTGCCCTTGTGCACACCTAAGTGCACACCCCAAGCACACATCTTATCTCCATTATCAAAGTTGATCTCAACATTGTCCATCTTGTCCGAGAGCCATGTTAGCCTGTTTAGTTGTCGCGCAGCCTGCATTACAGCCATGACAGACCCTCTGACATGATAACAACCTGCTCATCATGTCAACAACCTCTCACCCCAACAAAAGTCTCCCACTTGACGATAGTTTCCTGTCGCAACAATAGCCTCTTACCTCGATGATAGCATCCTGAGCAACGACAGCCTCCTAATGCTATGTAGCTTGCACAGTACCACAACAACACAATAGACACAGTTCTATCTTCAACACCGAATTGCTTGGCGCGATCCAACTAGTTGTTTTTCGAATCTTTTTCTAATCTCAAGTTGACGACTTCTACATCACTTTTTTGTTTAAGAGGATATTAGAGATATTTAGGATATTTCCCTCTGATTTTTCATATGACCTGATGGTGCACATATTTAAGAGATTCTCCATTTTTCCATTTGAGTGTGCATATACTTGAGTGATACATCACATAAATAATCATATAATAAAATATATAAATAGGCTCGTGCATTATTTATCAGAAGATAAAAATTACATAATTTTCTATACCACATTATTATTTGCTTCAATTTAGGCACTAAGCCCATCTCTTCAATTAATAAACAGATGGGTTGGCTTTTAAGGGGACTGTAACTTAAAAAACGGTTGTTGAGGTTGGTCGTTAATTAGAGTTAGTAAAAAAGAATAGAAATTTTAGACCCTATGCTTAGAGTTATAGGCTTAGCAGCTATAAAGGCTAGGTATAGCATGGAAGCGAGAGTTTGAATTGCACAGCGCACGTGCATGGGACTTGGACTACCAAAGTAGCATCTTTCTCTCTTTATCCCATGCATTGAGGGAAGAGATTAATGAGATTAATTACAATCACTAATCTCCGAATAAAAAAAACTATTGTATTGATCAATGAATTTAACTTTAGCTATACTTTTTTTCACCTGGGTGGCTCCACTTATCTAGGTTGTGGATAGAAGAGACAAAGTTATAGGTCTTTCGAGGAGGCCAAATTTCCCATAGTGCAACTCCAAGTCATGTCGCTTTTCTGACCCCTCCTCTCAATGTGCTCCTCGCATTGAATCTCCTGTAAAGCCAATCCTAGTTCAAATCCGTAGAAAAGTTTCTTCCTCCAGCTGGGTATGTTGACTAGCAATACTAGACATGAAAGAGATGGGTTCAAAGACCGAGCTAATTAGAGAATTACAGATACTAAACAAGAGCTCATTGGGTTTTTTGTCATGACTCGACGTTGTAATCTAGTTATTTGCATAATTTCTAACGTTGTTCGAGCATAATACCGTGCAATATCGCTTAAAGACAACAAGGGGCAAATAACACAAATGGTATCTAAAATTTGGTCTAATGTATAACATCGTCTCTGAATTTTAAATTTGTTCGATATGATCCATGAACTTTAACTCGATTTGCAATGTCTTTCTGAACTTTTAATTTGCTTAATGTAATCCATGAACTTTTGGTACATATTAACGGAGTTTCTGAATTTTATGAAAATGTTCAATGTTATCATTTCATTAATTCAAATTTAGAGACAATATTGAACATCTTCGTAATATGTATCAAAAGTTTATGGATCATATTAAGCAAATTAAAAGTTCATAGATGACATTACACCATATAGAACATATTAAAGTTCATGGACCACATTACACATTAAACTAAAGTTCATGGACTATTTTTGTCATTATCCCCAACAAAAACCCCATAATAATTGTAGAAACATCCGTAACAATTAGAGAATCAGAACCAAAGGGGGTTGATTAAGAGAATAGAAGCCAGCAAAACAGCCATTAATCAAATTCTAAATAGCGGTATGAGCACATTAGAGGCTTAGAATCTCCCTCGGTTAGGAAGGGAGCAACTAGGGCTTGGCAGTAATGTTCAACTTGGCCACATTGCACAACCATCAATTTTTCTATCAAACTCATAGCACAATCCCCATCACTCAATTCACCACCTTTGACTTCCATAGTTTATATAGTCTGAGCAATTTTGGTGATGGTGGCACGTACAGATGCGTGGGCGAATCCGGTCCCCACCCCCATCGAATACATTTTGCTCGTTCTCTAGTAATTTAACCCCCAAGTTGATGTGGTTATTGAATGATTCCTCCCAAGATTCTGAAACATGAAATAAACTATGCATTAAATTGTAAAAAAATAATCGAGGTCGGTCCAAACACACTTCCAACTTGGGAACGATGCAGTTCTGCAGGCCCTGAGAAGAGGGTGTGCACATTTTTTGAGTTTTGTATGGTGAGTTGCGATTATTTTTCAATGTGCAAGTTGGAGAAGTACCTTCCGACAGTTGATTGCAATTGGCTCTTGAAGATCTGTGTTCAGACCCCTTCTATATTTTCAACTATTTTCGGTGGACGGTAAAGAAAAGGAATAATTGGAATGACTCCAAAGTGGAAACATTCATTTCCCCTGTAACTAAGACATGCCAACATGTTACTTTATTTATACACCCCCAACCTCCTTCATTATAATCCTAATTGCATTTACTTATGTTTTTAGCGCAGCGGAAGGATGAATGCTCTTATGCGACACCCGTTCTCCCAATTGACGAATTGAAATCCTTACATAATGCTCGGAATGATTGCTGTGACATGATAAAAATAAATGGAAAAGAAAAAGGACAGTGAATAACAAATTAACTTTATGATCGATAATGCGTGCTAGGATATCGTACGCAAGTCGGTTTTGCTAGTAAGCAGAACTCATCCGCATGTTGATTTTATCGATAACTAATTTCGATGAAACAAATTTAAGGTACTCGAAATTTGCCTCCAATTTTTTTTACGGCGTTGTTTTATCTACCGGCACGCTCTGTCATAAGCAAAGTTAAAGAAATTGTCTACAGATTCACCTTTGCTAACAACTATGAGAAAGGGCCAGCAATGTAAGCCCAAAGCCCAAATGCAGGGAGGCTCCAATTGACCTCAGAACATAATGGGCCTGGTGGGCTATTTTTTGGGCCTCAACTGATGGGCCTATTGGGCTCTGCTGACCTCAAAGTCCATATGATGAAAGGAAAATGACATAAATAATCTATGAACTTTGATTTAACGTTTTATGTCATCCGTGAATTTTCAATTTGTTCTATTAATCATTAAATTCTTTATACATGTTCAATTTAGTTCCTCAAACCATCCCTAAACTTAAATTAATGAAAAGATAACATCGAATGTTTATATATAATTCGATGACCAAATTAAACATTTACCGAAAGTTGAGGAACCACGTTAAATAAATGAAACGTCTAGGGACGAAATTGTATATTGAGTTAAAGTTCAAAAACTATATTGAATAAATAAAAAATTCAAGAAAGATATTATATATTAGGCAAAATTTGAGGGCCTATTTGTATAATTATCGATATAACTTATAAGGAAAGAACCCACTCATCAAGCCGGCCCACACCCAGAGGGCCTATGAGCGGGCCCGAAACCCGACCCGAATCCGACTCCGTCATGAACCCGTCGGGTTACCTTCTCCGTGGAGAAGCAAATGCTCTGTCTCTCTCTCTCTCCCCCCTTTCGAGTGCTGAAATCCCCCAAATCCCCGTCGCCGGCGAATCACATCGGCGTCCCCGCCGGCCTCCGTCGATGGCTTGACCCCATGGATCCGACGCCGACCGCGCCGCCTCTGCCCCCGGTCTCCGGCCTATCGCGCGCCGTGATCTCCTTCCTCGACGGCAAGCTCCGCGAGAAGGGAGCTCTGTCGCTGGCGAGCGGCCTCGCTGCGGACCTCGAGACGCAGTGCCGCGATCTGGACCGGAGCTTGGCGGAAGTGAGGTCGAGGCTCGGAGTGCATCTCGCGGCTTACAGTTCGTTCTCCGATCGCGTTCACGGCTCCCTCGGTGGCATCACTGCCAAGTTCGCCGAGCTCCTCTCGCTGGTCGCCGCGTTCGATCCTCTATCAGGTTCGGCTTTCCGTCGAAATGAAATGGACGTAAATTTTTATTATTTCTGCCGTGTATCATATGTTGCATTAATCTGCAAGTGGAAGGAGTCACTGCATCGCTGCATTTTGTGAAGTGTAATCGAGGTGGTGATGCTGATGAAGTTGATAAATTTCTTTTGAATTTGTGCTGTCAAGTCTTCAAGAATTGTCGCTGGTCGTATAAAAAGCACTATCTAGATCGAATGGTTGGAATTGTCTGAGTCCTTTGTTCTGGCCAATTGTGTGTAGATGGAGGAGGAGGGAAGAGAATACTGGGAGAAGAGTTACCAGCACTGGCTAAGGAGGTGACAAGGGTGGAGACAGTGCGAGCGTATGCTGGTGAGTTTTTTCGATTTTCTTGAGATATTCGGGTGCGTTCGATGAGTTTCAAGATTTCTCCATTAAATTTCAATCCCTTCTATTGATGATAGTGCGAGACAATACGGATAACCTTATCTGGAATTTGTTATTGTAAGTTCTATGTAGCCAAAGAAGGCTGAGTTGTAGAAGTCTTAGTGGTGGTGGTTGTTGTTGTTGTTGTGACATGAATACTTAAGTTGTTTTTAATAGACAGATATAAGAATCTGAATTGGGCTATGTGCCATTGACAGTGACAACCAAATCCGACAGTTCATATGAGTCTATATTCGGAAGCATTTGTTAAATAAATAAATCATTGAGATGAATCGGAGGTTGTTGAGTAAGATCTGTGTTCTTATTTGTTTGTTGATGTGGGATTTTCCGAATCAACATTGCTTGGGATTCAGCCTCAAATCTAGGACTAGAATGGAGCCTTATCCATGGTTATCAGTCGAGCTTCAATGCCAACAACGACTGTTTAATTTTTCCCTGTTGATAATGGGCTGAGTTTCTCATCTACTATTTGACAATCAAAAACTAAAAAGATGATGAATGTTCTCTGAAAAGTTTTGAGGCCTGTTTTGTTGCAAAAAAGGTCTTGACATGTGTTTCAGACCAGTAGTGGGTCTCCGTGTATTTTGCTGGTACAATAGGGTAGTATGTTGCCTTTGCATGACAGTATGGTTTTGACCCTCGCGTGAAATATGAATACTAACCTGGTTTGCCGGCATCATCGTGGAATCCCTTAATTCATCAGGGCTTGCTCCTAAGGACCATTACTGACGTGAAATACTGATGTTAGCCTTTTAAAGATTGACTGTATGGTCCTCTTCAGTCTCGTAATTAATGTTCTATCCGGAAGTCACTTATCAACATTGTTGCTAGTGGACTTCAGGGGCCACACGACATGGGAAAAAAAATGGGATGAAATGCATTAAAACTTCTGTAAGGCATCAATCTTTTAAGTCCTAAAACTTTTTGAAATTACACAACCATGGATATCCAGTGGTTTCTCTCTTGGAAAATGACGCGCGGCATTTTCAAAGGTATGCCACATGTGATATTCCCACTAGAAAAGTTGCCAAAAATACTTGATTAAACCATTTTAAAAATGTGTGATGGCTAAATGATTGATTGAAAAGTTGTAGGACTTATATATACTTTGTATAATGGTTTTAGATTTCTAGTGCACTTCTACCAAGTAAAATGGATTGGAAACATTTGCTTCTATCAAACTTTGTTTTGCCAACAGCTATGCAGGTAGTCTTTAGAGCATGAGATGTACCATTTGTTAAGCAAATCATAGTTTTTTGCTGGTGCTGCTGAACATTCTTCCAAGGACAGGTCCATCTGCGGGCCTTCATGTCCAGAATCTACAAAGAGAGAGATAGTGGGAGACTGAGAGAATCTTTGCCCTTTCTCTATGGTTTTCCTGCACTTTGAACTTTTCTTCTTGGAGATGGCGGAGGGTGGGTCATTCGGGCATAGATAAATTTGAGAAATAATAGATTGCTGCACTGATGCATGTACTTATTTGCCCCAGCTTACCAGTTTTACAATGGTGTTTCCATTTCATAAGAGCATGTCTTTTTCTTCTATTTCTTTGTTGGCCTCTTTACGGCTGGCCTTTCTATGGCCGAACAGGTGAACCTCTGTATTAGTTGGCTGGTGCATTTTATGTTATGCCAAACAAAGCAGTCTTCTCTTGATGTATCTCTAGTGGTAACACTCACATATGCTTTTTGTGTTTTGTCTTCCAGAGACAGCATTAAAGCTGGACAGCTTGATCGGTGATGTTGAGGAAGCTGTTTCTTTGACTTTGAAAAGAAAGCATTCATTTGCACAAAGTTCTGAAGTGAGAACCGATCTTGATATAGATATTTAATGGTGTCAGATTCATACAGAAATTTGTATATTCCCTCAATTAGAAATTCATATTCCAGCACCTATAAAGTTGAATTTATCACATGAAAGTAAGTGAAATAGGTAAAATCTTGTCATTGCAGGAAGTGCGCATGCATGCTATAAGAACACTCAACGAAATAGAAGATGTTATAACTCAAGTCTCAAAGCTACGCCCTCGATGGACACATCTTGTGTGTGCAGTTGATCACAGAATCGATCGGGCTCTAGCCATTTTGAGACCGCAGGCCATTGCAGATCACCGGGCCTTCCTTTCTTCACTTGGATGGCCACCACCTCTTTCCACTTCGACTTCTGCAAATCCAGATGCAGGGAGATTACCAGCAGTCCCAAATCCTCTATTAACGATGCAAGGGGATCTCAAGCGCCAATACTGTGAAAATTTTCTCTCCTTATGCCACCTTCAGGAGTTGCAGAGAAGAAGAAGATCTCGCCAACTTGAAGGCCGTAATCGGGAAATCGCTCTCCATCAACCACTTTGGGCAATTGAGGAGCTTGTAAATCCTGTATCACTTGCATCCGAACGTCATTTTTCGAAGTGGATTGATAAACCAGAATTTGTTTTTGCTCTTGTTTATAAGATTACAAGGGATTATGTGGATTCTATGGATGAATTGTTGCAACCGCTGGTTGACAAAGCAATGCTAGCAGGGTACAGCTGCAGAGAAGAATGGATTGCCTCGATGGTTTCTGCCTTGTCCACATACTTGGCGAAAGAGATGTTCCCCCTCTATGCCAGCCAACTGAAAGAAGAGAGTGTCACTGGTGTTAGATCAAAAGCTAGAACATCATGGCTTCACCTCATTGACTTGATGATTTCTTTTGATAAACAAATAAGATCCCTCATAGCTAATTCTGGGATCTCATTCTCTCTTATGGATGAAAGCAATGTGCAGAAGCTTTCCTCTTTATCTGTCTTCTGTGATCGACCCGATTGGCTTGAGTTATGGGCAGAAATTGAGCTCAGTGACACGCTGGACAAGTTGAAAGCCGATGTTGATAATGAGAGAAATTGGACAAAGAAAGTTCAGGGAGCTGTTCTTATGTCTGGTCCAGAAGATTGCAAGTCCCCCCTTGTTTCAGATTTCTTCCTTCGACGTCTGTCATCTGTTGTGGATCGCTCACGGTCACTACCCCACGTTCCTCTCAGATCTAAGTTTCTCAAGTTAGTTGGTGCACCTATAATACAGAAGTTTTTGGATTGCTTGCTTGTCAGGTGCCAAGAAGCTGAAGGATTGACTGCGTTGACAGATGACAGTGCCCTTGTCAAAGTAGCCAATTCTGTTAATGCTGCTCGCTATGTTGAATCTGTTTTGAGAGAATGGTGTGAAGATGTCTTTTTTATCGAGATGGGGTTGGGGGAAGGTGATGAACCTGGAAAGTCGCAAGCAGAAGAGGCTGATTTTGATGGACCGGTGTATGGACCAGGAAGTGGTGTTTTCGACGAGGAGATTAGGAAGTTGAAAGAGTTTGGAGTCGAATGGGTTGAGAAGATATCAGTTGTTGTCTTGAGGGGTTTCGATGTTAGCTCTAGAGATTACATGAGAAACAGGAAACAGTGGCAGGAAAAGTCTGAAGAAGGTTCGACAGTGTCTAGGACTTTGGTCGATGCCCTCGATCATTTGCAGGGTAAAATGTTCAGTAATAGAGGACAGCTTAAACGGGATGGACTTTGTCACGGTGTGGAGGAAAGTGGCTGAAGGGGTGGATCAGTCTATTTCAAATGGTCTTCTACTGAGTAACATGAAATTTTACAACGGAGGTGTGGAGAGGCTAAGTAGCGACATGGAAGTCTTGTTCGGGGTATTTCGCACTTGGTGTCTACGCCCTGAAGGCTTTTTTCCAAGAGTATGTGAAGGTTTGAAGTTGCTCAGGATGGGAGAGAAACAACTGAAAGATATCCTAGCAGGAGGACTCGAAAGGTTTAGGGAGGAAGGCATTAGTCATTTGAGAGTCTTCGAGGCAGAAAAGATTGCGAAGAACCGGGTCTTCACGAGCTGAAGTTTCTGAAGCACAATCTCTCATCAACCCATAGCATTAGAGAAGAGACCAGAACAATGTATTTAGGCGACGACACACACTCTTGTATCATATTCTTTGAATTCACTCATTGTTTTCTCGAAGAAGTACAATAAAAACCGGTTGGCAACGTGCTCTTTCGTATGAACTATGGAGAACTGACTGCGCATGAACAGGGCTAGCATACTTTGATGGGTTTTTGCTTCTGCTTCTCCTGACGTTTGATGTTATTTATGCTCCCACATTCTGTGCTTTGATGGGGAATTCGTTGATGCCCGAGAGCTTCCGAAGTCGGTCCAAGATTCACCCCAGAAAAAGTTATGACTTAATTGTGATTAGCTTCAATGATCTGTTGAACCTGCCATTTTCTTAAACTTTGGTAACGTGAATGCTGATTTCTTGCCCGAGTTATGAAGGGCGAACCTTCATCACCAAATTTCGGTGCTCGGCTCTACTGTCGCAGCGCAAGAGGCCCCTGAAGCGTCGTGGCCTGGACAGCAGGGCCACGTCTTTTCTTCCTTTTGGCCCGGCCTGTCCATGTCAACCAGCACAGGGAACAGGGGCCGTGACGTGTCGGGGGCAACGCACCCCTCGGAGCGCGCCACGTGGCGGGTCAATCATGTGACCTTAGCCGCGACAGGTCGCCGAGAATTTCGGGGCGAGACGGGGGGTGGTTCGGTAGATGAGGCCAAGACCTCCAATTATTGGGCTTTTCCCCATAAAAAGCCTTTCCGTGTGCAGGTTTAGTCACTCGTCTGCTTTTCCCAGATGCATTGTCACATCCCCAATTTTTTTCCTTTAATTTTCATCGGATTCAAAAAGTCCATAGAAAGATGACCGGCCAAAATTCAAATGTGTCATAGCGATGCAGAACCATCTGTACTTTAAAATCGCCTTGATTGAGCCAATTGCGTTCTTGTTTTTGTACCATCTTTGCTCAAATCTCTTTCTTTTCGCTATGCAGCACTAGGGACCGGCAAAACGGAAAGCGAAGTTTCATGTGTTGATTTTTGCCCTGCCCCCCAATCATCCGGATAATTGTGCTTTATATTCATGCAATCCAACCAAGATGGAGATATAGGGGCTAGTTCTTATGCAAAAGGGCATGGGAAAACAAAAGTTGTCATTAGCCCCTTTTTCTAAAGGATTAATATCCTAAAAAACTCTAAACTAATAGATATGTGATAAATTTATCTCAAATTAATTTTTTTATCATGAAAAAACCTCAAACTTGTATATACGTGACAAATTTACCCCAACTGACTATAAAAAATCCCAAAACTAATATACTTGTGACAAATTTATCCCAAACTAATTTATTCAACTGTCAAAAACCCTAGAATAATGTCATATGTTAAATTGGATTAATACCACAAAAATCATAAAAATTATATGATTATGACAAAGGAGAGTAAAATCGCAAATTTGTATACCGGTCAACATTTACGTGTTATTCAACTTAACAATTTGACGGTAAAATTTAACGAAAACTAATATAGAGTAAATTTATCACAAATGTATCCCAAACTGATACATTTGTGATAAATTTGTCAAAGATGTATCAGTTTAGGATTTTTTATTGTCAAAAAATTAGTTTAAAGTAAATTTGTCATGATGTGTTAATTGGGTATTAATTATTTTTTAATGGGTTTGGTCCAATCATGACAGGCTACAGGAGCTTCAAGCATGAGCTCTTTGAAAGCCGCTACTTTAAAAGCGACTCTTCTGACGATTTGTCAAAATATATGTAGCAGAGGTTTCCCTGTTTCAAATTGAAGTTTAGGAAAGATTCTCTTTTTTTCAGGTGTGCTGGTACACGAACTCGTTTGTCCTCATCCCAAGTCTTGCGAACCGTAATTACTAATTCAATATGTGCGGTCGTATATGTGTGAAGAAATGGCCAACGATGGCGCTGTGCAATAGAAGAAATGGCATTGGACAAGAACCAAAAGTTTATATAAAAGATTAACAAGAAAGCTATTCAGAGACCGTGTCTTGACCCTAAATAAATGCGAACATGCAAACAAGGTATCTTTTTGGTAGCATGTAGACATCCAGACACAAATTAGATTGCCGAACTTAAGCTCACGAAATGACACGTATCCATGCACTGCAAATTATAAAGAGGTGACCTTACATTAGATCATGCACTTGAATGGCTTTCTTGAGGCCTTTTGTCTGGTGCCTGAATTAGCAAAATTTGGTGGACCCGTTTGCATGTCAAGATGTGAGACAAGTTGGGCCCTTCTCATGTTTTTAACTTAAACTCACCTGTTCCTGGTGTGATGTATTTTTCCAACTACCATCAGTCTCTCTCTCTCTCTCTCTCTCGTCGTCACTCCCTTTATAAACTTCCCCCTTGCTGCCATTTACACTTCCCCGGTTAGTATCTGAAGCATTTGTGAGAGGCTTGAGTGAAAGAAGAGAGTCGGGTCGGGGGGTTGATTAGCGATCGGTGATCATGTCCACGAGAAGATCAAGAACCTCTCAGTTCACAGAAGATGAGATCCATAATCTCATCTTCAAGTTACAGGCTATGCTTCCCCAGCTTGAGCAAAGGAGAAACGATGGAAAGGTATAGGACTATTAGGACTCTTCCTTCTTCTTGCTTTTTTCTCCACTTGCCTTCTACTTCTAATTCCTTGTTAGTGCCCCAGTTCAAAAATGAAAATGACTTATGTCTTGAATTTTGCAGTAGCACCTATCTGTCAACACAAGTTTGTCTTTTCCTTTTCCTTTGCTTCTGGTCAAAATTCGCAGCTCTGATTTTAGTGTAGATGGGTCAAAAACACCTTGTTGACCAGAAAAAGGGCCAAAAGTTAAAGGAGCAAGAAAATGGAACCAAATAGAGAGGAAATCAACCTATGGAAGAGGCAAAAGGTCGTAATTCAGCTGCAATAGTGCCGAGTGCAAGAAAGAGACTATAATGATGAGCAGCTTCAATGAAGCATTTAAGTATGATGTGAAACTGTGTGCCTTCCATGCAACTGTTCTTGGTTCTTGGTTTACATATACAATGATCATTAACTTTTGGCACGAAAAAATGTGTTTATTGTTTCCTCTTCTCTTTGGTATACAACATAAAAGGTTTTTTCTGCCACAGGTAGCCCCATCAGAGGTTTTGAAGGAAACATGCAGTTACATTAGGAGCCTACACAGAGAGATGGATGAGTTGAGTGAAAGACTGACTACACTGTTGGATAATATGGAGATATCTAGTGTTGATGCACAACTTCTTCGAAATGTTCTTCTCCAATAAAGCCTCCTTGTCTTGCCTCTCTCTCTCTATGTATGTTGGTTGGTTCGAAGACAAACTCTTCGGAGAGAGATATTTTGTATCTTCTATCGCTAAACTTAAGTTTCTTCTTTCCCCAAACTTTCAGTCTGAAGTCTACTTATATCTGATTTCATATCACACCCGCTCTCTCCACCCAAAAATAAATAAATAAATGAAGTAAGAGCAGAAAGAATGAAAGAAAAGCTTAATCTTCTTTGTCGTTAATGTGTGTTAGATATTCTTAACTGGTACTAATAGTCTAATAGTTGTGATATGAAAATCGAAGCCTACCCCACATTGTTCCTTGAAAGATGCAGTTAATGACCAGAAGCATCCTCTTGTGCGAATTGATAATTATAGCCGTCGGGTGATTTAGTTTAATGAAATTTTAGGTAGTGAGAACACACTAGCAGACAAAACAAAGAAGGCCAACAGAAGAGGCTCGTTGATTAAAGGACTAAATTAATCTGCCAAGCGGTCAACTCAAACTACAGCATCCGCCACTTATGCCTTAATGTACGCAATGACAGCCATTGAGAGTGCTGTTCTTCCAGCTACAGAAGCCAAAACCAAGACCTCTCACTCCAACCAAGCAAATTTACTTATCCATGAAATCAGCAAAGAGAAGTAAATAGATAAGATTCGAATACGAACTTCGTATCTGTGAAGGTCGTCATGATAAGCATATCTACTAAAGGATGACATAACCATTTATTCCAATCAATGCCATTTCTCATAGGGTACTAACTACATTGCAAACTTTCACCTTTTCTGCAAATCGTATCTCATGCTGGATATTGCAAACATTAGTTTTGTGGGACAAAATCAGAATGATATTTTAGGCCTAGTGATGTAGCATGTAAATGCAAACAGTAAAAGTTGGTGGCACATCTACTGAGGAAACCCCAGGAATGGTTCTAGATCAGGTCATACCAAGTAGTCGAGAAAAGACACGCCATTAACTGAGTTCAAATGAAGATGATGTTCCTAAAGACAATTTCAACTAAAGTCTTTTGAGCAATTCTGGTCAAAAGGGTAAAGAGGAGTTACTGAAGATTTAATGGAATAAACTCGACAAATTACAGTGCAAAAAGCACGCAGAGAGAGAGAGAGAGGAAAGAGAGAGAGGGAGGGGAGAGAGGGGGGATGTCTTCAGAGTGAGTACTTTGCACCCGTACATGTCTTTTGCATAGAGAGGGGGGCATGGCCCGTCTGAAGTAAACAAACGAATCCTCCCATGTTCTTCAGCTAGAAGTCACAACAAACTACTCAGCAATCACTCTGTATGGTACTAAGTCAATCAACAATGTTGAGATCCATGCACACTGATTAACATGGTAAATCAGATTCCTAACCACAAACAGGCCTTAGTTAATTGTGGAACTCGGGAGACATCACCACAATTCAACTGCCCTCATCTCCCAAAAGCGAGTGGACCAAACGATATTTTCCCAATCAAAATTCTCAGCCTCTATTCTAATAATTGAAATATCTTTCCAGAGTACAAAAGTTCAGACCACAAATAAGGTGTAGGATCTCGAAACAAGATGACCCGGCACTTGAAGTCACATGAGTAATCAGCCAAACATCAACAAAACTCAAGGTTCTCAAACTAAAGCAACAGCACTTTAAGCAAAATAAAAATAGAAGGACGAGGATGGGCAACAGATGATTCACTAAGCTCCACTCGTTCTAACAGAAAAGCCCCTAGTTTAATCCTCATCCTCTTCATCTCCATCACCACCAGAAGCCTTCTTGGCAGCTGACCTAAGGTTCTTTCTCTTTACTCTTCCAGGTCGGCCACCACCGAATGGACTAGTCAGCGAGAAATCAATATGTTTCTGTGAATCAACCCTCACCATGAAGGACGGGATGTTCACCACTTGCCTACCAACCCTGCCAGCCCAAAACGAGATCCAACATCAAAAGAACAAAAGCGTAGTCAAAAGCATGATAGTAGGCTGAAACACTGTGACACAATAGGCATTAGTCTTTTCATTTCTTTGACAAAAATAAAAAAACTATGGCATATACCACAAAAATAACACAAGCCAGATAATTCTCATCACAGTTATAGCTCTAGATGGGCATGCCCAATAACCACATCAACTGAGAAATACCAGCACTTCAATCTAATTGACTAGTCAAAGCTACTAACATCATCATTTGACCAAATCAAAAGCACCTTGCAATGCATGCGATGTTAAATTGCTTAACCTAGTGGCATCAAAGGACATTGACAGGAAGCTTCAGAATTCTAGACTCTATAGCTGATAGTAACCATTTTTTGTTCTCACCAAGCGATCGTTGCCATTAAGAGCAAGATCCAGGATCATGGTAAAGTCAAAACACAAGCTAAAACCAGTGATAGGAACATATCGGCATGAATTAGCATCACGATCTGTCAAATTATCCACGCATACAACATATAACAAAACACTAGCATCAAGCTTCGTCAAAACAGCTTTACCTGATATGCCTCTGCCTAATGAGCACCCTGGCATGGTGGATGGATTTGGCCATACCCGACTTGAACACCAATGTCTGAAGGCGGCGCTCGAGGAAGTTCTCCACAGTCAAGGCCAAGACATAATCGAGCTTATTCTGGCTCTCGTCCAAAAGCCCATAACGGTTCATCCTACGAAGAAGGGCCTCGCCTTCGAAGATACGGCGAGGGTTCTTCTCGTCGAGGGTCAGAAGCATCCTGGCGTTGTTACGGATCCTACTCAGCACATACTGAACCCTCCACAACTCTCGCTTGCACCTCAGCCCATACTCACCGACAAGTTTCAGCTCAGCATCCAGCCGCTCCTTCTCGTACGGACGGCGAGGCTTCTTGAACGTCTTCCCATCTGCACCAAATCAAAAACAGCAGCACCCACAAACCAAGCATCAGCCCACACTTCAATCATCAGTCAGCAGCAAAAGAAGACCTTGTGAATTCAAATCAGCACCCTAACCAAACACAGTCTATCTCGTCCCCACTCGTTCTTGAAATCAAACTACGCTTAAAAAAACGAACTTTCTCACTGATCCGTCAACAAGCGCAACGCCTCCGCTCAATCGAAGAAACGCGCACTCCAGAAATCCGACACTCATGCCCAAAAAGCAAACAGAGCATGGCGTCACTCGATATGCCAAGACGGTTCCCCCATAAACCCTAGAAACACGCACGTCCTCACAGCGGAAGGAAGCTCAACCTCCGCCCCTCGAAGACACCCGAGACCGCAGAATTCACGTCATTCCGATCGATTCTCAGCCCCCAGCAGATCACGGGCGGAAAGAGCGGCGATCACGCACAAGCGGGTCCATCCAAAGAACAAGGAGCAAACCCACGAGCGAAAGGAAGGGGGGAAGGAAGAGAGAGAGAGGAGGCATACAGTTGCGGTAGAAGGAGACGTGAACCATGGCTCTGGCTCGGGCTCTGCTCCGCCGGCGGCGCCTCCTCCGTCTGGTACCTTCGTCTGCCTCCGCGGAATGAAGGGGAAGGAAAGGGGAACTCTGGCAGAAACCCTAGTAGTAGTTATTGGCTCCAATTCTCGCTGGGCCTACGTAGGAAAGGGCCTCCTCTCACAGCTGTTGGGCTCGGCCCATTTTTCTGAAGCCCAATCCAAGCTTGGGCCGCCACTTTCAAAGCTGGTCCGGGAGCTCGCTTGACTCATCTGCCGACAATATGCGTGTGGGTGTGATCAATGCTTTGAAAAGGGACAGGGAAACAAATAATATAGTCTCCAAACTTTTAATTTGTTCAATATAATATCTAAATTTTAACCTAATATTTATAATGTTCATTAAACTTCTAATTTATTCAATGTGATTCCTAGACTTTTGATACTTGTTCAATATGGCCCCTAAACCATATGAAAATGTTTAATGTAGAATTCAAGTTCGGTGACCACGATATTCTAGTGATTAAAGTGAATATGTACCAAAAATCCAAGAACTACATTGAACAAATTAAAAATTTCTACGACTCCATTATATATTAGGCTAAAGTTCATGAATCATATTGAACAAATTAAAAACCCAAAGACCACATTGCCCATCAGACCAAAATTTATGGACCATTTGTGCCATCATCCCTTTTGAAAACTGAACATTCCCCTCATTTATCTTTAAACAAAGAACATATGTAGTCTTTATTAAGTCCGTTTTATGAGTGCCCTAATTTGATGATTAACTGAATTAAATACCAATTCAGGAAATAGAAAAAGGAATTCAAAAATTCGGGCTGTGATCAAATCACGTGTCCCCACTCGAAATCAAACCAAACCACAACGCTTCCAAAAATGAAAAAAAGCTGTTATCTTGTAGGACCATCGAACTTAACGCGAAATGTAGGTTAAGGTGGTTGATGTTTTGACGAACTTAGATGAACTAGGATATCTCGCCGGACCACCGAACCTAATGCGAAATGTAGGTTAAGGAGTTTGATGTTTTCACGAACTAAGGGAAATAAGGACATGAGCGATGAGTGCTCGCACCAATCACCGCCCCTTGGGCTCTAGATCGACCTTTAGCTAATTTGGCTGGTCCTCAAATTAAAACCTCATGATCCTATCGCCGCCCGGTAACAGCCATCTCTTGCACCCCAAGGTACCCAAGATCGAAGACATATAGATCGCGATGAGCTCGAAATCTTCCATGTTAACCCTCTCCGTCCATCCACCTAGAAACATCAACTAAAGTTGCTTGATACCGAAAGAGGCAAGAAGTCGTGAAGGAAGACTGGGTAAATTCTTGCTAGTTTTCTGCTGTCAGCACTGCACTTTTCTTTTTGAGGACCGCAACAAATGACCGTGCTGTGTAAACAAAGTTGCAAAGGCACACAAAAACAGCTCGACGAACATGTCATGTTTGCTTGGCTAAGAGTACCACCGAGTTTAGAATACAGCATCAAACGTTTGATATCGATCTGTGCTGTGCATAAATATGAGCCTTAAGGGGAAAATGACGATAATTCTCGTTAAAACACTCGGCAATCCACAGAGAAGAAATTACAGAAAACGAAAACAAAAGGGAGACTCTTACTCGCTACGATAGCCACTAAAAGACCACCTTACTCATGTCCTACTATAGCAGTAAAATTATACTAATGTATGCCAGGGGAAGCGCACTTCGCCATCTCAGTCCTCATCCTCCTCTTCTTCGTCTTCATCGTCTGAGCCATCACCGTTTTCCTACAAGTTTGGAAACAATTCAGGAAGAGTTCATGTGACCTTGTGATATGGAGCCATAAAGAACTTAACTATCCGATTCTCTTTAATTGTGGAACAGACAGAAATCTTAGATTAGGAAGGGATCCAATCTTCATACACTCATATAACATGCCTGAGAGGATCCATGCATCTGCATGATGTATTAATGGGAAACAGCCAAGAGACCAGGCTGATTTTCACCTCAGACATGATTAAAGCGAGTTACAATGCATCAGCAAGGCGGGTCTCAAGCATATTTAGTGAGATGAGGAACCACTTAGTTTCAACTTTCGTGATTGAAATAAGGGATTATCCCATTTACAGAACAGGAAATGGTTTTTGGGATTTAGAAAACCTCACATTGAACTCGCACACACGAACTAGTTGAGGAATTGTGATAGATTCCATGATTAATTGCCCGTCAATAACAACTATATCATCACAGGTCATATTCCCCCAGAAAAATTTCTTATTTAGAAGAAAATCAAGATACTAAAGAAGCATATTTACAAACAATCGGAAAAAGGTGTGGGACCAAGTGGAGAGGAGGGACAATATAGCCAGAAATAAAAAGTAAAATTATAGAGCAATGCCAGATATATCCATTGGGAATCTAATACAGGTTCATTTACCTCATCATCATCGTCTTCACCATCAAAATCTTCCTCGTCAGCATCCTGCGTCAGAGCATTTGCAAAGTACCAAACAACATGAGAGAAGGAATAACAGCTTCAAATTCTAATTGGGAAAGAGACCAGCAGCAACATGAGTGAGGTTAACAAAGAAAAGGGAAAGAAGAAAGTTACGTTGTTGAAATAAGTAAGTGGATTGGGCCACAAGTCCTCCTTGATGATCTCAGCTATCTGCAATAAGTCAAATCAGCTCCCATTATATAGATGTAACGCCTGAGTGAATTGGGAGTTGCCAACCTTGACAAAATAAAGCTTCCACAAAAGCCAAAAAAAACTCACCTCATCACTTATGTCCTCCATTTCCTTCTGCTGACTATCAGTAAACCAATGAAAGAAGCTGCACACAGGATGGCAATTGCAGATAATTAGTAAGAAAGCAATGGATTAAGTCATCCAGAGTAGGTCTTTCACTGAAAGAGAGGTCATTTTGTCATGAATTTGATGATCAAGAAATGCGAGGGCAAATAAGAAGAAAAATTAATACCTACACTAGTGCACTTCTCATATTTCAGTTTTCATACCCCTATTTGGAGCAACGGCTTGGCCCAACTGTGGTCTAAGCTCACCAGGATTAAGATTTCTCGGGTTCGAGTCTTACCCTCTCCATCATACTCATAACAATATGTTTAAAAGAAAAAACTACTCTGGACCAGACGAGAAGGCATGAACATAAAGCAACTTCCAAACTATTGTACTTTGGGACGAGAATGCAAAACCAAATTAAAATATTTGTCAAAACTAAAACCACTTGAATTTGGGAGGAAGATACATCCCGCACAGGGTTCATCTTGTAACTAAGGAATGTTCCAAGGAAAACAATGTAAGGAAACTGATCACTTTCATTCAAATAATTGATACATAGGAGTACAAGCCTTACCTTTCCTCAGTCATAGGACGCTTATTTCCTTTCTTTTCATGAGAGACGCCATTAGGCAACCCCTGTATATCAACAAGAACTACTGAGAAAAATCACAAATGTAAAAGAACACTCCAGAAAAAAGTACACGCATAAGTATGGACATCAAGACTTGCGAGCACCTACCATTCCCTCCTTCCACTTAATTGGGGTAGCGGTAATTTTTGTTCCTTCATCATGGAAGGTAAAAGTCTTCGTAAGCTTGGCATCTTCAAAATAAGGATTGGGATTGAAGTTCTAAACAGACATTGAGAAAAAAATTAGCTAAATCGTCAGAAAGAAAAACAGGATGCTCTTCCGAAGTAAAATGAAGAGCAAGAAGGCTGAGCAAACTCACAAAGGTTATAGAGTATCCCGATTTTACGTCCTTAAAATCCTCCACTTCAAGGGAGCTTAGATACTTGAATATCTATCAAGGGAAGTGACAAAAATCAACTATGAAGTCAGCAGCTAAAAGAAACAAACAACGGTTGAGACCTCAACAATCAATACTCAATCTCGCTAGTCCTGAGGAAAATTGCATCTCAGAAGCTCATGAATTTCACTTCTGATTTTAAGTCTAGAAAGAATGCAAGACAAACCTTTTGGTCATCCTCAGTCAAAAGTTCACAGAGTGCAGGATGACTCAGAAACTGCAAACAAAAACGGGAAAGTCAAGACGAGACCCTTATACATGTAATGCCAACACCATATTGTAGCAACGACAAAGTTCGGGAGAGATTACTGACAGCAGTCAGCCAGAAATCAGGAATTGATTTTATGATTTCGCCCCGCTTATCATAGACAGGCCTCCTTATCTCATTATACTTCTGCTCGACTTCCAAAACTTTGTCACTGGCCTCCTCATTGATCTGCAAACGTTAACATGAGAACGGGTGAGAAAATATGAATTAGTTCTGCTTAGATGGGTTCTTATCGGACTGACAAACTGTCAAAGACTGTATCAAACGGCAGTAACAAACAACTTCCCAGAGACAACCCTGCTTCTGTGACATAAGCTAAAAATAGAGGTAACCGCAGCCTACATAACCCGAACGGATACAAATGCGCGAAACCAGCCGACTAGATAACAAGCAGGCTATAATCCAAAATCTACAAATTGAATCAGAATCAGTCCATTGTAATCTAAAAGAAAAACAGAAACAAGAAAAGCACTTGTAGTCCTTGCAACTAAATTGCCTAATTAAAAAGAACAATTCTTTCTTCCCCACAAATAATTAAAAAGAACTAAATTCCTTTCATCTCCGTCTATCCCCACTAATCCAACCCTATAGAAGAACCCCTGCAAGAACCCCCGACGAAAGATTCCAAATTTCTTCACATGCCAAGAAACCCGAAACTACCCAGATCAGACACGCGAGAACCGGAAGTAAAGGCGACATCTTTAGGGACGCATTGACCTTCTCGAGCTCGTCCTGGATCTCCTGCAGCTTCTCGATGGAGACGACGAGCTCCCCGTCAATCTGCTCCGAGTTGTCCTCCGACCCTTTCTCCCCGACCTTCATCTTCTTCCCCTTGTCTGCAACCATCCTCGCCGAACCCAGAAACCCCCCCGCCTCCCTCTCTCTCCCTCTCCCTCTAAGACGTCTGGAGAACTGAATTTGCTTCCGGCAGTGGCACACCGTTCTCACCTCTGCTGAGTGGAGAAGGGAGAGAGAAAGCCTTCAGTCAGGAGCAGGTTTGTGTTAGGGTTTTTGGTGGGTTTATGTAACGAGGTTGAATTATATTTCTTTTTATTTTTCTTTTTTCTTTTTCAACTTGCAGAGGAGGGTGATCCAAATTTTGATCGAGGAATAAAATGTAATTTACACGTGGACGGACGGATGTCCGACAACGCAGACGGAGGGATCTTGAACTGAGTCGTGGAGTGGCCGGGGTATTCTCGACATTTCGGTGGCGTGGCCCTAATCTGGTTGGTCGGTTGTAGATTTTTTAGGGGAAAGCGTTCTCACGTTAGTGAATCTACTCGGTCGGAGTTATCTCGGCTTTTTTTTTTAAAAATTATTATCATTATTTATAAGCAAACGACAACTGCCACTAGCGAACTCTTTTAAGTGTCAGAAAAAATATCAAATAAAGATCCAAAATACCTTTATTTTCTTAAATAAAAATTTAAAAATAAAGTCTATATCAAATAACGATTCAAAATGGATATTGTTTTAAATAAGGATTTTAAATGAATATATCAATCTTAAAAGACCTCACCAACTGATTAAGGGCATTACCGTCATCTGAATTTATTTTTTTTTCTTTCTAAAAAATATACAATCTCCAAAAATAAACATAAAAAGGCAAGAACTCAACTGAAAAAGGAAAAATTATTGGCCCTCTCGCTGATGGGGCATCCGCCATGCCTAGTTAGGCGAGGTTGCCGATGCCTTGTCGAGGACCGTCGACTAGAGGTGATGGTCGCTAGTCCTAGCTCTAATCTAGGCGAAGGCAACACCCCACCAATGATAAGGCGATGACCATAGGCCAGGGAGGGCAACCCTCCCTGCTTGTATTTGTTTTTTTCTGTTTAAGTTGTTATATTTTCTTTTTCTTTTTTGAGTTTATTTTTCTACTTGGAGAGAAAAAAAAAGAGTAAAGGATAAATATGTCATTCACTAGTCGATGAGGTCGGGCCTTTTTTTTTTAAACTAATATTGTTACTTTAGACCCGTGTTTGAAACAAAATCCATTTTAAGTCTTTATTTAAAACAAAATTATGGCACTCTAGACACTTATTTGGAAAAATAATAACACTTCATACCCTTATTTAAAGCATGATCTAGTTCAAGCCTTTATTTGAGAAAATAAAAGCATTCATACCATTATTTAAAATTTTCCCTAAGTGTTGCACATGTTATGAAATATTTTATTTAAATCACAACTATTACTTTCGACCAAAAACTGGCTACTAATACAAAGACCACAAAATTATGTATACTATGACACACATGCCTAAACTTTTTCTATGTCAACAGAGACACTAAATTTCCCAATTGTGATATTAATACCCTATACTTTTTTTGTTGCATAACGAAAAAATCCAAATTAATACATGTGTTACATTGGTGCAAGAAAAAGTTTGGAGTATTTGTATATTAATGGGTATAATTTGAAGTTTTTTGTGGCGCGAAAAAATTTGGACTCCCCAATTTATAACTACTGCTTTTGACCAAAAAAAAAAGAATCATGACTACTTTGCACATCTCAAGACATAAAAATTTAGGTTGGCAAGCTCATCACTATTACTCTGTCAAATATCTATAATCAAAAAGTCTCATCACATCATGGAACGTATGTGGGACCATTCAAAAGTTAATGAGAATTGAACTTGTTACTTTATGGATAACAAGTGACCCATTTATTGTTACACAATCACCTCGGTGATGAAATGTATTGGTTGAGGTAAGTTCTTCATATGTAATACAAACCGGCAATTCTAGCATGTCATGCACAATTAGTAATTCATATTTTTGTGTCATGTCGTAATTGTATCATTTTAAGTTGGGATTTGGCTCAAAATCGACACGTTTATTGTTTGTGTTGAATTTTACGAAGAATATCAACTTTCCGCATTTGCTCCCTTTCTATTTATAGCCAAATTTAAATGTAACTCGAACACCACACGGAAGCAGGGCAACTTTTCTTACTGATATTGGTGTATAATCCTCCGCCCACTTTGACTTTGTTGCGAATTATGCGCAAGTGAAATTTTCGCGAGTGTATGTCACATGACTAAAATAGGCTTATCCTTATATAAAGTCCATATGATTTTATAATGCTACTTAGACGATGGCTGAGTGGTAAACGAGTTACCTTTTCATGAGATCACTAATTTGATTTACGTTGTGAACGGACATTAGGATGGCTTGTGCGGCATTGCTAAATTGCGTTGTATGGAGAGATTCCTAACTGCTAATGCATTGATGGCCTTGCTGGCATGCTGGCGAGTATAACAAAGTAACCATAACTAAAATCAAACACTTCACATTTGATGGTGTAAACCATTAGGATAATGCCTGCAAGAAATCTTTAGCATTGATCGCATCCTCCACAACCTTGTTACCGATTTGCCTTTGTAATAATCATAGTGGATGGGTGAGGACTATCATGCTTTTGTGGGACTAATTAAAATTGGAAATTGCAAAAACATGTAAAAGACTACCTTTTGATAAGTGCAACGGAAATTGCAAAACTCGCCAGAAAAGTGTTCTCAAACTATTAAAAGGTGTACTCAAATTTTAAAATTTATCAAATTTATATAGTTAATTCTGTCCAATTTAACTAACAAAAAATTATGACGTAGTTTTTTTTTCCCTCTCCTACATGGTGTTAAGGTTACCCGAAGCTCTAAAAGAAGTTATTTTGATCAGAATCTTAATCTTTACTCAAATTATAATTAACTTAGGTTAAAAAATCCCAAATTTTTTTCCAAGAAGAAGACAAAGTAAAAAACCAAAAAAAGAAGCTCTAAAAGAAGTCATTTTGATCAAAATCTTAATTTTACACAAATTTTAATTAACTTACGTTAAAAAATCCTCAATTTTTTTCTCCAAGAAGAAGACAAACTAAAAAACCAAAGAAAGACTAGAAGGAAAAAAAAAGAGATAATTTAAAAAGTTCATTGGAAGGGCCTTATCTTCTCATTATCGATGATGTTTTGATAAGAGCTAGCAACCCTCACCCATCACAGGACTAGCACACCTTAACTAAAACTGAGAGAGGGGCCCTCAAGCAAACATGGGTGAGAACTTGTGATTCTTGCCCAAATGCAAACCCTTGCCTACAGTGGGCGAGCGTCGCCAATGCCCCATCAGCAATGGAATGGGAGGGTGGTTTGGGCCTCTTATTGGTATTTGTTTTTCTTTTTACAATTTTTTTCATATTAATTTTTAAATTTAATTTAACTAAAATTTAGGTTTTTGTTTATCGAAACTAAAATTCAGGTTAAAAATTGAGATTTTGAACAAAACGTGGAAGCCACGTCACTCATCCCTTTTCTTTTTTAATTTCGAGAGGAAGACCAAAAGGGGGAACGAAGAATGTGGAGAGTGGGATTTGAACCCACGCCCTTTCGGACCAGAACCTTAATCTGGCGCCTTAGACCAACTCGGCCATCTCCACCCGGTTGCGCTGGTTTTACAGATAATTCTATATCAATACTCTTTATTTCGTACACATAAATCTTCGTCCACCTTGTAATGGTCTTCGCTTTCGTTTCATGAGACCTTCGCTGCGCCATCAATGGCTGACCCCCCTCCTCCATGCGAGAATCACTCTCCCCTCCGTCCCACGCCAATCCCATCTCTCCACTTCAAGCCCGTTCCCTCACCTCCGTCAAGGCCTCTCTCGCTTCGCTCTCTCCGCATCGCCCCGACGCGGCGTCGCCACCGTCTCCGTCCCCGGCCGAGCACCCGGCGGACCCGCCTGGAGTTCGACGGTCCGGAACATCGATCTCGAAGAGGACGCTCTTCGGGTGATTTCCTTTTTCAGCGACGCCCAAAGGTTCGGGCGAAGTGGGTATCTCTGGGACCCTTACGTGTATGCTTCCCTAATCAAAGCCTGTAACAAGCTGTCCGCCACCCGGTTGGGAAAGTCGGTTCATTGCTGGGTTTTGAGGCGTGGCTTGGGCGACAATGTGAATGTGTCGAATAGCTTGATGCACTTCTACTCGAGCACGAGGAGGTTCGCGGGTTACGCTCGTGCGCTGTTCGATGGAATTCCTGAAAGAACTGTCGTCACGGTGAACTGCATGATTTCCGGGCTTATGAAGAATGGGGATTTCGCTGCTGGTTTGAGTTTGTTCAGACGAGTTCTGGGTTGTTCTTTTGGGGCGGTTTTGAGGCCAAATCATGTCACTTTGGTGACTGTGATAGGCGGCTGTGTTGAATTCGGGCAATTTAAAGTGGGGAAGGTCTCTCATGCATATTGTTGGAAGGTGGGATTGGTTGTTATGATCGAGGTATCTAATGCTCTTATGGATTTGTATGCAAAATCAGGGTTTATGGATGATGCGGACATGATATTTAGTACTGTGATGTGCAAGGATCTTGTTTCGTGGAATACTATGCTTGCAGGGTATGCTAGGGATCATAACTTCACTAAAGCTCGGGCTTTGTTCAAAGAGATGAGAGCCCAAAACATGCTGTGTGACAAAGTGTCCTTGATTAGCATGCTCGTGGCCTGTGCTAATAGTAGGAATTCTTATACAGGGAGGGCAATACATGCTTTTATAAAAACGAGGGGAGTAGAGGTGTCAGGTGCTCTTGGGGCCGCACTAATTAGCATGTATTCGAAATCTGGATTGATAGACTGTGGTAAAAATGTCTTTGATGAATTATCGCATCATGATCTCGCGTCTCTGAATTCCATGATCCATGCTTATGTAGAATGTGGACGAAATCTCGAGGCAATTAGTTTCATCCATGCTATTCGTTCTAGTAAACTAAAACCAGATGAAATGACAATGCTAGGTCTTGTCTCTGCCTGCCGAAATTCTGGAGAGATGTGTCACAGTATTGACGTGGAATCCTTTTTCAATCAGAATGATCATCTCCACGGAAGTATTGTACTGCAAAATGCGTTGATAGATATGTTTGCAAAATGCGGCTGCATGCCTAAAGCTAAATCTGTTCTCTGGAATATGGTCAAAAGGGATATTGTCTCGTGGACATCAATTATATCAGGTCATGCCATCAATGGTGAAGGAAAGGAAGCTCTTGATGCGTTTCAGCAAATGGTTGCTGAGAATGTAGTGCCAAACTCTGTTACATTCATCACAGTTTTGTCAGCATGTGCCCATTCTGGCTTGGTTGATGAAGGTCGAAGGTTGTACGAAACTATGCGTCATGAGTACCATATTGAACCCGAGATCGAGCACTGTGGATGTATGGTCGACATGTTTGCACGAGCAGGTCTGTTGGAGGAGGCATACAAGTTTGTGACCAACATGCCTGTAGAGTGTAATGCTGTTATTTGGAGAACATTAATAAATGGGTGCAGAGCTTATGGTGATTTTGATTTGGGGGTAGACTTGGTAAGTAGGCTTATGGATGGAAAGGCAAAGAAGGATGCTGAGGATCATGTTGCTTCGTCTAATATTTTTGCTGAAGCAGGGAGATGGAACGATGTTCTCAAGGAAAGAGGCTCAATGGCTGCACGAAAAGCTCAAAAAACGCCAGGGAAAAGCTTGGTACCGAGTTCAACATAGGTGTACACATGATGAACAGAGGTAGTCACGGTGAAGTAGTAGAAGGGTTGGTGCCATTGATTCAATATGCTTAATGAGGTCAACAGTGAGCGCCACCAACTTACTGCGAGCAGCTTACGTATGTTGTATTTGATGTGCAAGAGCTTTCCCAGAGGCAGTAACGACCAATGCACTTGATTGGGACGAGGACTTTTAAATGCTTCCAAAAGTTCCATCCGAAAAGTGTATATGTTGTGTAACAAATTTCAAAGGGCGATCCCATAATCCGCCGCTAGCTTGCTTGAACCAGTGGAAAGAGTGACATTCCATGGGAGGAGGAAACGCCATCAAATGCATATCGAAGAGTTGATTATGTTCCTCTATCTCAGCTCAGGGATACAAAAAGATAAATTGCAGCTAATTACAGAGGATTTGTATAGTTACGACTCGAGCAAACATCACCGTTGAATATCTGACATTTTCCAACACCATCTCAGTTTCTTGCTGATTAATGTGTTGAATATTGCTATAAGTGAGCAGAATTTGGTGTGATTGTGACACGAAAATAGGAGCAAAGACCGCTCTCTCTATGCTTGAATCTTTGTAATGGATTCCCGAGTAGAAGGAGATAATGCCTTCTTGATTTCTTGATTGCAAGTACCACTTTAATCTCTTCAAAAGGAAAAAATGATGCGGTGATGGCAACTTATGCGCAGAACTCAACGTACGGATCTTCTGGATTTGAACTCTGTTAAGAAGTGATGAATGATAGAATGATAACTTTGGACACGCGAGGCCTATAATTTTGCTGAAAAGAAAGTTATACGTTCTTCACATATATAAACAATCGGGTGGCGAATAGTAAATGAGATGATGTCGTCGTTTTTGAGGACTTTTTTTCTCGGGGTTTACAACTTTTCAGCATCATGGTTCTTTTAGATCCAATGAAGCGAATGAGATCTAATTACAAATGGGTTTAATTAATCTAGGTTATATAATATGAATACGACTCATATCCCATCGAGTCAAGATGGCCGAGTTGGTCTAAGGCGCCAGTTTCAGGTACTGGTCCGAAAGGGCATGGGTTCGAATCCCATTCTTGACAACCCTCTTTTCTTTTTCTTTTTTTTTTCTTCTTTTTTCCCCTCCCTCTTTTCTTTTTTAATAATAAAATTTGTAATTATAGTGATAAATGCAGCTTTCTCAGTAAAATTAAGCGGAGCAATGAACATTTGGCAACAAAAGGTGATATGAAGAGCTCGCTTTAATTCCTTTTAACCCTTTTAGTTTCTTCTCGCCGTCATTATGGTTTGCTGTCTTTTCTCGTCTACAATGATCTCCTCCCTCATCATCGTAAGCACAGCCACCATCGTCTGGAAGTTCATGGCAAAATGTTTTTTATCGAATTACTTAGAGGAATAACGATGAGGAAAGGACCGCAAGATCATAACATTAACATATGTGATGGATTTCATTTTTTTTTAATAATTGTGCAAATGATTTTTGAGCTTTGATTTAATGTGTAATATTATCCATAAAATTTTAATTTATTTAAAATGGTCTTTGAATTTTAACCCAATATACAACGTCGTCTTTGAACTTTTAATTTATTCAATGTGATCCTAAGCTTTTAGCAAATATTACATTAAGTCCTTGGATTGTTATATCTCTAGATTCAATTTGATCCAAGAATGATCTTATCCACAAACTGAAAAATTAAATTAAATATGTACAAAAAGTTCAAGAGTCATGTTAAATAAAGTAAAAATTCATGAACCAATTATGTCGTTCCCCTACCATTTTATCAAATTTCTTAAAATCTACCGATTGGTTTTCAATATTCTTTCCATCGAAGTTATACGAAAGTTCATTTTATTAGTAATCATAGTCACAAATGATTCATGAACTTTCATCTAATGTTCAATTTCATCCCTAAGTTTTCGATTTGCTCGATTTAGTCCCTGAACTACCACTTAATGTGCAATCTTGTCCCTAAACTTTTAATTTGTTCAATTTAGTCCCTGAATTATCTATAAATGTCCGATCTAGTCCCTGACTTTTTGAAAATTGACCAATTTCGTCATTCCGTTAGTTAAAGTTAACGAAATTGGCTTCCATGACTTTTAGTATCTTAAATATAAAATAAAAAATGACATGTGAAATATCCATATGGAAATTACCTTTAAAACAGGTCAAATTGTGGCTACCGTCCAAAAAAAAGATACATAACCACTTATTCTCTCTGCTTTTGTGATAAATGCTCTCATCTCCAGCTGACCCCTAATTTATTTTTCTTTTTTAAGATAAATATTGACTCATAATTCTAGTAATCCAATTTAGTTCTACGTCATCAATTAGTGCTCCACGTCATCACTTAATGGTTTGAACAAATGGAATGATTATATGGAACATTTGTTAATAGTTTAGAGGCCAAATTAAGCAAATCAAAAGCTCATTGACGAAATTGATTAATTTTCAAATAATCAAGGACTAGATCGGACATTTATCGATAATTCAAGGATTAAATTGAATAAATTAAAATTTTAGGGACGAGATTGCACATTAAGTAAAATTTTATGGACTATTTATGACATTTTCCTTTTTCTAGTCTTTCGTACATAAAGCGTGTGCAATTTTGATTAATTTATGGTCAAAGTCGAAGTTGAAAGAGTGATAATTTTGTGGTACCGCACACCCCTGAACGATTGCCACATCGCAATTTCTTGATAATCTTTTTTCTTTTTTCAATTTAGCAAATTTCTACAATGATGGATGACGATGACCAATACCATCAATGCAAAAGTTATCGACATTAATTTAAAAAAGAAAAAAAGATAAAAAAAAAGAATAATAATTCTGTGGTCCTCCACTTCCCTCAATGATTGCCACGTCGCAATTTCTTGATAATCTTTCTTTTTTTCAATTTGGCAAATTTCTACGCTCGATGGATAATAACGCAAAATTTCATCGATGCAAAATTTACCGACATTAATTTAAAAAAAGATAAAAAAAAGATTAAAGACATGTGAAAGCATGAAAGAGAAGAAAGGAGGAAAGCATCACCGTCGGGGGAGTGAGCGAGCTGGCACAAAGGTTGACTTTTGGAGGCCGAGGTGGGCAAAAATTAAATGCGCGCAACCCCACGAGTCAACACCTCCTCCAATATAATCATGCCCGCATTCACTCGCCTGTCGGACGGCCGGTCCCACACCGACATCGACACGTGGCGCCCGCCGCGCGGCCCGTGCATGATCCCGATCCCGATCGCGTGGCTGTCCCTTATCGTGATCATCATTATTTTTAATTATCCTTTTTCTCCGGGTGGGGGGCGGCAATTAATTAGACGTCAATTACACTGCATAATCCCAACGAATCCACCTCGATTTTAGATTAATAACCCTTGTTTTCAAGTATTAGGATCCAAGTCTCCTCCCTCCGTCAATGTCACGTGTGCGCTAATTCACGATAATCCGGCAATGGACAATCGACGATTTCACGAGTGATGATGACTATATCCATGAAGCGTCTAGGGCGAGACCCTCGGCTTCACTCTCATCCAACCGTTCGCGAAAGGCTCGACAATTTCGCCGAGGTTTCACGTCGCGATGTCATGGAGTAAGTCGAGCAACTTTTATCCGGAGAGAGCGGTCTTCAGGCGCTTATTGAGCCAGTCAACAAAAGAAGCTTTAATATGCAATCAAAGCTCGACGTTTCCAGCTTCGTTCTTTCGTCAATGTGCATGCCCTTGACCACGCCCGATTAGCTCGTACGAGATAAAGATTGATGAGACAAAAAATTGGTTGTACATTCACTCGTCTCTTAAGACGAGGCGTTGCACAACCTGTAATCTTTGAAAAAGATGATTATGCACTCGATCAAGTGGAACAAGTACCTCCGATTGGTGTGAATCCATCAACTCTTTGTCCCTGAATTAACTTCTACTGAAAACAATTCCTGAAGCTTTCGTCCTTTGCTTGTAAAATCCTACGGACTCAATTGGTGGACACATTACCTCGATCGTCCGTGTCTGCATCAATTGTCGCGGCCAATAAATACCATGTGCAATTTGCAACCCATTTTTTGATCAAGAAACAGTCATCCCTCGTATAAGTCAGTCCTCCTCTTTAGAATCCTTCTCGTACTCTATATTCTACACTAAGAATAAGCACAATTAGATACAAAGCAACTACACTCTACTAGTCCTCCTTTAGTAGTCTATGGCATCCTTTTTGTACGTTGTCCCCACATACGTATAAAATACTTCACGAGCTAAATAGGAATGTATTTGAACATAACATATCTCTCGATTATAACTACGTATTCCAGGTGACCTATTTGCATAAGACACAACCATGCCTTAATATTTATATGGATTAACTGTTGCGATCACGCGACATTCATGCGGCGCTGGATATCCTATCGGAATAAGAGATCTCGTCGATAAAGACTTCGAACTACCGATTAAATTGTTCAACCCCCCTCCCTTTACCTTTCGAAGGTTGAAAATTTGGCTCGAATTTCCTCTCGTTGATGTAACTCAGTGGACTAAAACCAACGATGATTTGAAAGAAGTCGGGCCGACGAAAGCTCGTCTCTTTTCTTTCTTTGAATGGGAAGTTGATATACAGTCGCGAAAGAGCTAATTAGTCGATTCAAGTAAATTCCATCACTCACCGTAGCTATCGCTAGAGGACCGTGAAAAGATAAAGCTAAGATAAGCTTAAGGACACTGGCGATGACTTCTTTTCTTAGGTAACCTGATGTTAACTTACCAACACGTCTATGAAATTACCGTGTCGGTCAATTACTAATGTAGGTGTTAACTAAACATTTACTAATTCTCACACAAACAATTAAAATGACAAAATAAAGTTTACAGACCAATTCATTAATTCAATTTCTTTTTTTTTTTTCTTTTGGCCAACTTTTTTATTGAATGACCAATTTTATTTGTTTTGATTAGCAATTCTTTATATCTGGGTGTGACTCACCGACTTTTCTTCTGCTAAGTTACCATGTTGGGTGACCAATTTTCATCTTCATTGTTCTTCTATTTTATAAGGTGGGTTGCCGTTTGGTCACATTTATGAAATGATACGTGTCTGATATTTGAAAACCAAAGAAAAAGAAAACTATAATTTTATGCGAAGACAACATTTGGATAATCATGGGTACAACTGAAAACTTTTGTTTTGGTACTCAAATGTGTGATTCCGTTTATATCATATAATTCGGATTATCAGGAACCTTGACGCCAAATGAATTCTTACTGCTCCATTTATTTCACGGAAAATAAATGATTTGGAGGATATTTTTCTAAAAATATTTGCTTATATTGTTTATAAAAATGAATTAACAAAAATATTTTCATCATCCACGAAAATATTGAAATATAAATTGTTGTCTATAATGAAAATTATTTTTATTGGCTAATTATTTTAAACAATACAAATGATTATTTTAGGAAAATATATTCTAGATCATTCAATTTTTGAAAAACAAATGGAGCCTAATTGTTATGCTTTTTTAAAACTAAACTCATCAACTTTTAAGTGAATGTCAATGAATATTGTTTTAGTCGATTCACCCCCCCCCCCGGCCTCGTAAGAAGAAGTTCCAAAGGACAATGATACAGTGGTAGCAAATGGTATATTAGAATAATTAACTATTAAATTAAGTTTCCATCTAACGGTTTAAATTTTTAGAATAATCGACAATGATCTCATAAAATCTTTTATGGTATTAGAGCAGAAGAGTAAAAAAAAAAAGAAATATATGAAGTGTGGGGGAATATTATAATAATTAAATATTAAATCACATTTTCATTTAATAACTTAAAATTTTAAAATAGTTAACAATGATCTCATAAAATCTTTTAATATAAATATCCGGATTCGGAAACACTCGAACGAGCCACATTTGTGATGATCAGACCGCAAATGACTGGCAACGAGACAAGTGTATGAAAACACGTAGGAAAAGATGAAGAAAAGAGGTGGAAGCAGAAGAAAGAGATGGGATGGGACTCGTTCGGAGCCATTAATATTCGGGGAGGGGAGGAAGAGTGACAGTAGGGTTTTGACAATAAGTGCGGGCGAGACGCCCTCGAGCGAGCGCCACACGGCTTGTGGGAAGGCAGAGAAGAGGTCCAAGCCAAGCTGACTTCTCGCAATCCCCCGAGTAAATGCACTTTGCTGTCCTCTTTTGACTCCTGTCGAACTTCCTCCTCATCATCTCCTTCTCCTCCTCCTTCCTCTTTTCTCAGCCGTCAGCATCCGAACAGGCCCCCTACGATTAGCCAAGCTCGTTCTCCTCCCTCCCCTTCCTTCTCTATATATAGGAATCACGCAAGCAGACAGGCAAAAGCCTTGGCTCCAAGTTATCTCAAGTCTCATCGGTAGCAAAAACCAACGAGAACTACTCGTGCTCAGGACATCGCAGATAGGGGGAGAGAGGGAGAGATGGGAAGACCGCCGTGCTGTGACAAGACTGGAGTGAAGAAAGGGCCGTGGACACCGGAAGAAGATATCGTGCTGGTGTCTTACATTCAAGAGAATGGACCTGGGAATTGGAGATCTGTTCCTACTAACACAGGTTATTACTCTACATTTTCAGAAGAATAAAACACATGGTCCTCTTTTCTTTACCGGTTTCGTTTTGCTTTTCTCTCTCTTTGGTGGTTGGGTTCTCTTGTTGCTGGTTGGTTGAACCATTAAATTGCTGCCATCAATATGTGTCCTGCACTAGCTAAAGCTAATTCATGCGGTGGTCTGTGGCCTCTGGGTCGGTTCTTTCTTTTCACCTTTTTCTTCCTGATTTATCTGAGCCTCTTGCCCTAATTAATATAGCAGATGTACTTCATATTGATTCACTCATATTCAAATATTTCTAAGATTTTCAAGCGTGTGTGAATCAGGTTTGCTCAGATGCAGCAAGAGCTGCAGGCTCAGATGGACTAATTACCTCCGTCCCGGTATCAAGCGCGGTAGCTTCACAGACCAAGAGGAAAAGATGATCGTCCACCTTCAGGCTCTTCTTGGTAATAGGTATGTAACCCGAAAAATTATCCATTCTTTTTAGGGTATCCTTTTAATTCTCGTGGCTTAGAAAATTAGAAACTCTCTGTATGCTAAATGAAAACTATATTTTCCACCGACAGTGCATAGAATAAAAATCTTGATTTTTTTACATTTATACACGCATAAAGATCTCTTTTTGTGGTGGCATGGGCAGGTGGGCGGCCATAGCTTCGTACCTTCCTCAGAGGACTGACAATGATATCAAGAACTACTGGAATACCCACTTGAAGAAGAAGCTGAAGAAGCTTCAAGGCCAAGCAAATCCTGATGATGATGACCATAATCATCACCCACAAGGGTTCGACGCAACTTCACACTCCATTCCCAAGGGCCAGTGGGAGAGGAAGCTCCAGACCGACATTCACACGGCCAAACAAGCCCTCTATGAAGCCTTGTCATTGGACAACCAACATAGCTTTTTGAATGAAACGACGACAGCACTTGGTGACGGCGGCGGTGTTTGCAACAGACCGCCGCACCAAGAATCAAGCTACGCATCAAGCACCAAGAACATAGCAAGATTGCTCGAAGGATGGATGAAGAACTCGCCGAAATCAGGGAAGATCAAAGTGGAAACTGCCGCCCGCTCTGCAAATGTTTCTAACAAGATGGCTGCCGCTGCAGGTTCGAGGAGCACTAGCGAAGGCGGCGTTGCTGGCGTGGCAACCCCAGAGTGCTTGGACTCGCTCTTTAGCTTCAACTCCTCGAACTCTGACGTGTCTCAATCGGTGTCGGCAGACGAAAACAACGTTAATTTGACGCCGGAGACGAGCACGATTTTCCAAGAGGAGAGCAAGCCGCGCTTGGAGAGTAATGGTAATCATCAAGTGCCAATAAAGTTGCTTGAAAAATGGCTGTTTGATGATGCTGCAGCTCAGGGACTACAAGATGATTACCTCATGGATATGTCATTAGATCAGGATGTTTTGTTCTAACTCACGCTAGATCTTAATTAGGGAAGTGATCAATTCTTGCATGGAACAGGTCCAATTGAAAGGAAATTCCAGGTTTAATCATGTTCCTGTGATTGATCCGGATCGCATTGGACCTAGTCTATGCAAGAATTTGGCTAGTTAGGAAGACTCTTTGTTTGTCTGTTGATGTTTATCATATAGGTCTCAAGCTGTTTTTCTGGCTGAAATCATGCTTGTCCCGAGCCCACAACTGTGATAAATATTCCCTTTCTAGAAGAATAACGAAGCAAAGTGCAAAATTGATGTGTAATGTAGTTCACTTATTATCAATAGGAGACGTATAAGTATGTGCTTTTACATCTGATTATTATATATGCTCTCTCTCTCTCTCTCTCTCTCTCTCTCTCTTACAAGTGGGTTCGTTTTGAAGTGTTGAAAATATGAGTTCGGACTTCTGAAGTAAAATAAAAGATGTTTGATAATAGATGAAATAAAAATAATACATTTTTATTTCTGCCTACTGAATGTGGAATATTGAGAATTATTAGAAGGTTTTGGCAGGATGATTGGTGAAATTTTGATTTCGATTGAACATTTTACCACTGAGCCAATGAAATAAGTCCTTTCTTGTGCGTCACAATAAATGATTTTCAACTTTGAACATTCAATCAAGTTGTGGACAGTTAAATGTTTCCAAAACATACCCTTTTTTTTTTTTTTACTAGAAGAGGATTTGGACAATTTTGAACCTATCTAACCTACCGCTCAATATTAAGTACAAGGCGTCAATAAAACACCGAATCCTTATTGAATGAGCCCGTCACCTAATGATATTAAGTTTTGTAGTTTAATTTTTAGCTTCATGCAAGTATCGACTATTAGACACGCTCCTAATTCGATAATGAAATTACGCTTCACATCTATGTTACTATAAATCTTGTGACGTGGGCTTGAGTAAAAAGGGTAAAAAGGAACATGCATTAATTGTTGGCTTGAACTTAGGACAATATGAAAGAAACGAATATGACATGACAATAATTATGGCCCAACGCATGTGACCTGAATTCGAGTACATCTATAATGAATGGAAAAGTCATTTAAAAAGTCCTAAACTTATTATACTTTTGCCAATTTGATCATATGTAACTTTATATCTAAATTTATAAATTTCTAGACAATTTGTCCATAATGAATCAAGGCAAGGAAACAATGACTAGGGCTCCTATCCTCTTTTGAAACTTGGTGCCATGCAATAACTCCATGCGTCCTTTTGATCCAGGCTTCTCATGATCAGGGGTCACCCACATCGGCATATGCAGGACATGAACGTTCGTATCATATGGCTGAATCCACGATCCAAGCGCAATCATTAGCCAGGGTTTTCCCTGCCACTTCCATTCCTCGTCGATCTCTCGGGGGAAAAATATGCATGCCCTAAAAGGAAGATAAATTTCCATATATTTGCCTTTGAAAAGTTGCATGTTTTGGGGGAAGAGGATCATAAAAAAATCAGCACTCGACTATGACATAGAGTCGGTCGCTATTAATGCTTTATCTTCCACCAAAGTATGGTCTCTATTAGTATTCCCTGTCGGTGGGGGAAGTCGAAAGTAAGCTCTAAGTTGCTCATTGCTGATGAAGTTTCTAGATTCATTTCATGGGAAATCAATAATTCGAAAATTGTTCTTTAAAAATTAATCGCTCGTAATATTTAAAAGAGGGTATGTTTGGAAACATTTAACTGTCCACATCTTGATTGAATGTTTAAAGTTGAAAACCTAAGTCGAGGGTCAATTTATTGTGAAACTATTTAATGTGCAACGGGCTCCATTTTTGGTCAGAGAACACGTCTTAGAAACAAACTAGCCCCTTAGAAATATGCAAAAGATGAGGTCTCGAACGTGAAACATGCGAGAAGGGTCTTTGACTACAAGTTCTTATTGCTTGGACCATGCACACCTTGCGTTTTTTAACTCGAATTGGGCAATAATGACATCTAAAGTTTCGCTGGATATCAAACAATTGAATTCCAAACATCGATGTGCGTCATGAATGTGCATATTAGTTGAATTTTATTCGTCTCAAGATTTTAACATCACGTAACATTGACTAATAATATGTTCCAATAATATTATATCTCCATTATATTTTGGAGGTCCCGTCATTGGAGTTTGATTGGAGTCGGTGTTAATGGCACGCTATCAGAAAGTTTGTAAAAATATAAAGCCTTTAATTCGATAAATTAAAAGCTCATATGTTCGATAAGAAAAAAGCGTGAAAGCACAAGTAATTTAAAAATATATATATCAAGGACCAGAAAGTCAATGTTCTAGGCTGAGACAAGAGCCAGCTTTTTCCACCAGTCATCAATCAAGCGCATGCGCATGGGACTGGCACCGTCACAAATCCAAACCGGCAGAGATTGTTTGCACATTTAATGGACAAGTCCATTTTCTAGTCAAGAATGACAAATACAGCTGGCCCTCCAATTTCATATTCTTTTATTCTATTTTAATTTTGGGTCCCCCCCTAAGTTCTAATTTAAATAATTTCTCAATGATTGTGGAGTTAATTTATTACACATATGGATCATGGAATGCCCATTTTCATAAAAAAAAAGTATCTAAAAAGTCCTAAACATATTACATTTTTGTCAATTGAATTTTAAACATTTTAATTTTGCCAATTGAATTTTAAATATTTTCACATTTTGTCGATCGAGTCCATTTAACCAATTTTGATTGGAATTCGTTGATGTGGACATGGCCGGTATTGACGTGGATAATTTTTAATAATATTTTCTGATTTTTTATTATTTTTTCTGATCCTTCTTTTTTCTTTTTTTCCTTTTCGTAGCCGGGCACTAGGAGGCTGGCCTTGCTCGCCATAGACAAGGCCTATCGAGCAAGCTCCAGCTAGAGTCAACCTCGCTCAGGCCAAGCAAGGGGAGATAGGACTGATTGGTTCCAAATCTAGTTTGATTCCGAGGTGGAATGGGACCGAGAGGACCGGTTCCAAAATTCTAGGATCGGAAATGGGACGATCGGTCGTGAAATTGGGAGCGAGAATCGGTTTGGTCGGTCTAGTCGGTTCGATCCGGCCCTAGTGGAATGGGTAATTTATTGCTTGAGGGCAAAAATAAATTACAAAAAGAAAGCTTTCTACTGGTGCCCAGCTTCCAATTCCAATCAAGGCAACCTCGACACTCAAGGTACGCTCCTTGTCCCTCATGGAGATGCTAGTGCTTTGTCGAGGGAGACAAATAACATTTCCGGAGTCGATGAAGTGGCCTTTGGCTATGCTAACATGAAGAACTCAAGTGGCATTATTGGGTTTGACTTATCTAAAGAAAGTGTCTGAAAGGTAAAGTAGAAAGCAAAAAGGGAGAAAAGAAAGCAAAACCTAAAAAGGGCATAGGTTTTTTTTTTTTTTTTTATTTATATATCAACTAGTCTGGACCGGTTCGGTCGGTCTAATTCCCATCTTGGAACCGGGAATTGGACCGAGCGATCACCAGTTCCAAGAATGGGAATCAGGAATCGAACTGTCCTCTCGAAGAACTGCCCAAAACCAGCTAGTTCGGTTCGGTTCGAGCGGTTCTCGGTTTGGGTGGTTCCATTGCACACCCCTAAAGGGAGCCCTTGCCCTGGCCAAGGTAACCTCACAAGATCAGGCAAGGGGAGCCATCGTTGAGGCTCGCCCGAGTAGCAGTCGGGCAAGGGCAACCCTCGCCCAAGTGGGGCAACTTGGTCATCGCCTATAGTTGGTGGCCGGCCATCGGCAAAAGGAAGAAGAGAGGGAAAAAAAAAGAAGAAATAAAATCAGAAAATAACAACAAATTGAAAAATTATGAAAATATTATTAAACATTATCCATTTCAGCATCAACGATCCTATGTAGCACCTTCAGCATATACGTCAATGATTTCAAGCCAAAATTAGCTGGATGGACTCAATTGGCAAAAAATAAAAAAGTTTATGATTCGATTGACAAAATCAAAGATTTAAGATTAAATAAGGAAAAATACAATAAATTTAGGACTTTTCGAATAATTTTTTCATTTTCACATACACTTCCTTTCCCAAGATTTGGACACTCACATGCTCTCGGACAAGAACCACGTGCATGATCGACATGTTAGCTAAAGTTGGTATCCCCTTGAAAACTTTAGTCCATGTGACAAAAATCATAAAGCCTACCATGCACCCATACGACTTATGTATGTCATCTTACCATTAAAAACGAGAAGATATGTCCTAGGCATTGGTCCCAGACGGAATGGGCAACTATGCATTAATATGAGATGTTGTACTGACGCAACATCTAATAAAATAGATTATCATGGCGATTCATAATATTCGAAATATTTAAAACTTAGTCGCTATGTAAGTATAGGTCTATGAAGTTTCGCCGCTATAAATGCTTTTGTTGATTGATATTGTAACCATAAGATATTATGTATCTCATTATCTTTGACTATAGTTATCAAAAATCCTTTTTTTTTTTTCATTGACTTGTTTGGATGGATGGTAATGCATAAAAACTCATTATGATTCTTATGGCGAAGAAACCATCATAATTTAACTCACATACTCTTATAAATCATGCATGTTTTTAGATAGAAACCATCATAATTTAACTCACATACTCCTATAAATCATGCATGTTTTTAGATATTTTTCTTTTTTGGGGGGTCAAAAGGTGGCTCCAGATGCATGCTTTTATCTGAAAAAAGAAGGGAAGAAATAGAGGAGCTCTCCTCGATTTAAGAAAAAGAAATTAGAAAGAGGCCAATGAGATCATATTGGGCTTGTTAATAGCCCAACTACGCATCTCAGACTAAACCAAGATTCAAACCTAAAGAGGCCTCGATGGCCTCAAAAGACAATAAAAACTTGAGATGATAAAAGGTTTCTTCTATGAAAAAGCTCAAAAGAGAAAGCAATAATTTTGACAAAGATAATCGAGTGCACCGACAAAGTATCAACAGCAAATGCAGCTGGATAAAGTTGGAATATGTGGAGTTGAAGCAATGTATGAACTTGAATGGTGAAGGACCTTGTCTGGTGCAGCTGTTTTTGCTACTTCTTTGCCCAAGGCATCGGCATGCAATTTGATTTTGATTTTTGAGCCGTTCTTGCACGGGTCCAAGTGTTCTCATAGTTACCATCACCTGAGTGGAAACAGGTCCACCATGCAGCCGTCGCCGTCGTCGCCACCTTCTTCTTTATTAGGGCCGAAATGGACCACAAAGCAGAACTGTCGAATCGTGTACAGATTCACTATCGTGTAATTGTGATCCTTTTTGCTAGAATCTCTACGATATGTTCTAAGTAGGACGATCATTTGGGGGAAAGAAAAATCGAGTGAACTTCGGTGGGTTTTGATCCATGAGCTATGAGCTATGGACGTAAACTCCCCAAGACAATTGAGTGTCCTTGTGATCTCAAAAATTATTGACATGGTCTATTAGAAGTTGGTTTGAAGATGGGTTGCAGTCGATATGGTGCGATGCTATTGGTTAATTTTGGTTTGTGGGGACATCGATCTCTCTAAGTACACTAGCAACAAACTGATCTTATGATGCACATGCATGTTGGAGTCTTTGTCAAGAACCCCAATGGCTTTAGAGATCCCATTTTTCAACTTCAATAATGCAAAGTCCCTCTCTCGCTTCCATGTAACCCACTCACAATCCATGTGTCTCTCTTGTCATTCGGTACACTAGTAGATAAGAGGTCCCAAAATCCCACTTTGATTCTTGACTCCAAATCGCTTCGAGTCGTCGTCTTCCTCTCATTTCCCTCATCAAACCCTCTTTCTAAGCAATGGACAACGATATCAAGAGCTCTCTAAATGTAAATGTTAGGCCACCATGCCAAAACACATGTGGCCATGATCATTGAAGTGGGTATGTTCTTGCTTAATGTCTCTAATGGCCATCGTCTCCTGACTTTGACTCATACGTGGGAGAAAAAGATAAACTTTTGTTTGGAAAACTTTTTAATATAACTTTGGATAGGATAGCTTGTATCTGGATCGACATTTAGGGGAACACTAAATTTGGATTTGTCCAGACATAATCTGGCAAAAAAATCCCATCTAGGGATGGGATATACCTAGCAAGGATGATGACTAAATAAAAAAAAAAAATGAAAAGAATAGAAAATATGAGCCAAAAATAGAGGGGGAAGGATTTGGCGAAGAGAAAATGAGCGAGCTCCATCGTCATTCGACGTTGCATTGTCGCCTAGCTATTGTCTACCTTTATCTTATGGGCGCATTCCGACTCTCTAAACCTTGAATCTAAGGCTCGTGACCTTAGGCTCATGGTAGTTGGCCTTAGGGGATCCTAGATCTTGGGTCACAAGAGGCTAGGCCTTCACCTTGGCACGATTGTGAGCTTACGTTCCTTTGGCTTGAGTTTTGGCTGTTATACTCTCTGTTTTTTTTTGGGTGGAAAGTTATAGCCACTTTCAATTGCTTGAAAATTTGCAAGATTGAAATTGATTGGTTTGGTTTTTCTATTCATTTCTAGAAATTGGTATTAACTATAGAGTTCAATATCACAATTCTCCTCTTATTTTAGGTGAGGCAAGCTCATCTTTATTTTCCAAAGTATTCTAGATAGAGCAGTTGGATGAATGCGAGTTTGGATGGCACAGGCACCTCATCTTCATCTTTGGAGTAGTTTAATGGTTTTTTACTTAATGGTGACAATTGTAAAGTTAGATGATGATAAGTTTTATATAACAGCCGACGGTTATGAAAATCGTGATGAGGCATCGGGCAAGCAGTTATTTTCATGTTCAAAGCATGGTGACTTGATTAGGGGTGTTTATATCCATATAATTTTTGGATATTTACCAAACACTGCATATTTATCTGTTTGATGTTATTATATGTGATAAAAAGATCCAAACAATTAAAGAAAAACAATATGGTACCTCAACAGAGGTTGGGCCTGCCCCAGTTGGCCCCGATTTGTGTGGCCCACAAGGACAAAAATAACTTTTCTTATAATGATTGGTAGGTGGCTTTGAGTCACCCTCTCTCAACATGCAACTGAAGTGAAAGTTCTTTTTAATTTTTTTTCCTTTTTTAATTGGCTAAATCTGTCCTATTAAGGGCCCTCAGCCCAAGAAGAAGTTGAGCCCATAAAAAGAATCTTAGTCCCTACAAATGTGGCAAAAACTAAATGACACACTTTTTAATTTGATGGTACCCATGAACCAAAATTCACAAAAGTAATATAAACAAAAATAAAGAGAAAAATAGAAAAAGAACGTGTGGTGGTACTTGATATGATTGATGGGCATTTGGGCCTTCCGCCCACCCAATGGAAGTAGAGGTAGATGCTCTATGTCTCCACCTTCCCTTTTTTTCTTCCTCATAATCTTTTTATTGATGCTAACATGTGGACCCTAATTTTGCTCTGGACAAGAATAATAACAAATGAGATAATCATATTGATGGAGCACAACTTCCCTTTGCCCCATCAATTTTATATTAGGTGAATGAGAGAAAAATGGAAAGGCAAAAGAAGATGAGGACCCCCTCTCTCTCTCATGGAGCTGAGAATTCATATTTTGAAAAGGTTAGGACCCATTAAAATTGGTCCTCTCTTATCAATATGTCGAAGGTGGAATTTGATATTCCTTTTGTTTTGAGATGGATCATGAATGACCTATCATATGTCCAAAGAAAAAAAAAGAAGCTTTGGGAATCATAAATGATTGAATCTCCTGAACCATCCCAACCCGTTATAATTTCTCGATAGGTTGCTATCTCTTCAATTGGAAGTTTTCACAGATGTCATTTTAATGATTCAGTCGATATCCATCAAGTAAAGATGACACATCCATTCAAGCGATATTTTCCAAATGCTCCAAGTCTTTCGATCACTGCTAGAGGAAAAATACATGTAAGGAATCATATCCAAAACTAATTTGATTGGGAGCTATAGTTACCCATCAAATGGTTTTTGCGAATACTCGAAAAAATGCATAGTCTATTACCCAGTGAGAAATCATCAATATATTCCATTTCCATAGACCATAGCTTTCATTATCAAAGAATGATTGCTAGCAATCTACATCATGAGAAACCCCCCGGTTATAGCGCTGAAAATTCCTCAAAAATAATGCATGCATTCATATCTTCTACGTGAAGTAGACCACTAAATCCACCACCAAAAAACAACAAAAAATGTAAGTCTCACCTAAAAGATTAATTCCATGTGTGTGTAAGTCCAAGTTGTCTCTCCAAACTCTTTAGTCTGCGTATAGATTGATTCAACCTCTTCTTCTTCTGGTCTATGTAGATGCCACATTGGAGCAATGAAGGTCACCTAACACGCACCGATTTGACCAAGCTCACATAAAATGGCAGCGAGGGTTTAGTATCGGCGAACTCTCGTAGTCGGAATGTTTCATTCGGTTCACAGTTATTTACTACTCATTTTGAACAAGTTTGTCGCCACCCCATTGAGTAGGAGGAAAACCGAACTGATCCCTATGCCTGGCCCATAAGTGAAACTTACTCGGGACATGCACAAAGATGCATTCTCTGATAAGGGAAATGTCGAGAGACATGTTTCTTGCCCTTCCAGAAAGGAATGCATGACTCAATATCAGAGAGCAGATTGATGCATTCAAGCCCTTCTCTTGGTCTACATAGAATGCTGAAAGTGACAGAGCCATTGGTGAGGTTCATGGGATATGCAATAGCAGAGAAATATTACTCGGGTTGTTTCGTAAAAGAGACTCCTGTCAACTAAATCAAACTTAGGACATCGAATCTATAATATATCTAGATGACACGGAGAGCTTTTGATGGATTATCAACACTAGAACTATCAAAATGGGTCACAAACCCATTCATTGACTCATATAGATGTTAAATGGGTTATAAATAGATTAGTTATATTGAGTAAATTGTTCATAAATGGATTTTCACTCACTCACTCCCCACTCTTATCTCAATTTAGCTATGGGTTCTTGTAGATTGAGTTAAATAGGAAAGTAATTTAGAAATATGAGTTGGGTTGGGTATAATGGATTAAAACGGAATAAATTGATCTATTTTTGTTAGGACCATTTATGACTCAACCCGACTTGACCCGATCCACTTTCTTGATAGGTCTAATCAATATACAATCTCTTCTTTTCACAAAGATGTTCTCTTCTTCAATAAGTCAAATAAAATACAAAAAAAAGAGAGAGAGAGAGAGAGAGAGAGTTGATTAAGGAGCGAGACCTAATCCCCCAAGGTTTAACTTCCCACCATGAGGAGCGCATGCTTGGGTACGGTTGGTGAGTAGCAAAAGGTCTTATCCTAATCACTTCACTTGCGCTGCCCAAATCACAATCGCTCATTAGACTAAATCTTGCACGTCCTTGTCAATTGCCATCTCCTTTCAAAGCGGTAGTTGAAGTGGCTTTCATTATGTGCAGTATGCACTTCCATCGGGTGATTAAGATTGAATAATATCTTTCGTTTGTGCGAAAGATGTTACTAACACGTGCGCTCAAGATTCGCTCTGATTCATGAAAAAGGAAGCTAGGATGTTGAGGTTCTCTCCTGCCTAAGTAGAATTTATGCTTTATTTGCTTTATTTTTAATAAACCTTACGCTCAATTTTCCTCTTAAAAAACCTTAATATCGCCTTCCCATCTTTCCTAAATAAATTATTTACCCTTTGACGGGACCTCCTCTACAAAATTATACGTTAGATAATGCATTATAGTTTAAATGAATCTCTAGATAAGCAAGTTATATTGAGTGCTTATTTAGAGTTTACATAATAATTTTTTAATATACTTCAGATTTTTCTCTGTTTAACTTTTTATGATTGTCCACTCTATTCATCATAGAATATTGGAACATACCTAATACAAAATATGGAAATCTGATCTTCCGTGCTTCCAGATCCTAACAGCAAATTCCACAAAATCTTTGACAATACCCTACTTATTGCTCAAAAGAACTTTCATTGTTTTGACTAATGCCCAACACGATGGAATAGAAATGTTGCCACTTGAAAATCACACTTTAAAGGCAGAAGTAAGGGGAAAAGTTTTTGTTTTATATAAAGAAAAAAGAAGGAAAGTAAACAGAGAAATAATATAATTTAAGTGATCACATCAATTTGACAATTTGATATGTTGACACGTTGATGTTTTGACGCCCACACGTGTTTGTGTCCCCTCGTATTATGCGTTCATGAGCTCAAAAACATAAAGCACTCGAACCCATCTGATTGAATGTTAATGCCCGTACCTTTCCCTTGCTTTGTATTTTAAAATTAAACAATCCATGAACTAATCTAGTACCATATCTTACAGCTAATCAGCTCAGCATAGCAAAATATATATAGAGAGCCGTCGGAGTGATCTCCTCATGAAGAATCCGGAAAGTGCGGCACGAATGTTCTTGGAGGAGAATTTAATGGACTAATTGATGAAGCTTGAATCTTCTTAGGGCAAGAAGTGGCCTCTGAAACCGTAAATGAGACCATCTCGAGGGCTATTTCTACGAAGCTCCAGGTCAGTTTGGTTAATCGAGTTAGCCTCTTTTTGGCAAGGGAATGAGTAGGGCAGTTATTATGCTTCAGTACGGGACCAACCATGATTGCCATAAAAGGAAACAAGCAAGGGAAGGAATGATGCCAAGTCCATATCGCAGGAAGCATGAGGAAATCACGTATTGCCACTAAAAGTGATTTTTCAAAGTACACACATTCGACCATTTAAAGAATTGATTCCGGTCGACAGCAAATGACCTGATTCCGACTCTGCCTAGCATCAACGAAGGGATCATTGCTTACGGATGGAGTGGATAAGATGCGTTTGATTCAACCGAAGTGCAAATTAGGTCGGCTGCTAAAGAGTATCCGGAACGTCATGCTGCTAGAAAAGGAAAAGAAAGCTCTAGGATGTGGATATCTGCAATTCGAAAAACCAATAGCATTTTCATTCAAATGTTATGGTCAAACCAACTTATCCCCAACTAATACACAAATGTTTTGAGTGGATGACATATGAACCATTTGCATTGTTAACAAAAAGGAAAAGTTAATTGGGTTTTGTGATGTTTTTTAGAACCCCAATGAGAAGAGCATCTCGCCCTACCGCCATGATGAATGAACCTGAACGAAAAGAAAGAAACAAAAGGATTAACAAACCGGCAAAAGCTTAAATGGGTCAGTCCTGTTTCCTTGTTAATTGGATCCTCTCACCAGTATCGAGCACCTTCTTCGCTCTTTCATCATGGAGGTTTTCAGCTCAAGATCAATCCAATTTACTTATCCGTTGTTTTTTGGGAATGGAATCTTAATCCGACGCAATTAGATCATTCCCGTTTATATACAAAGATTACTCAAATGAGAATTTGAGTACCATATCATGCAATGAAAGGATAAACCTCAATTGTTATTAAATCTTCCAACTTACCAAATCATGACAAAGATCAGTCTTTCTTCTCAGTCTTTCTTCCCTCTTGTCGATGAATCTCGAATCCTCCACCCAAGCCTCGAGTTCGGTAAAAGCTGATTCGATTTTCTAAAACCATTGTGACCCAATAGAAAAAACGGGAAGCGTATGTCCAATGTTTGGCATATAGTCATTGCATGTTAGAACAATTCTGCAGTAAAGTTTTGGAACTAGAAGTTGCTGCAGGATTAAAATTTTCCTTCTAGGCTCCATTCATGGTGGATGCTTTCTCTTTCTTTGCCATCTAATTATTCGAATCTTTAGGTATAGAGACAAGGTTTGTTGTCACAGTACCCATAAGGGCCACATCAATCAGCCTTTTTGGTGTCAATTTGGACCCACAACCCCATTTTAAATTAGAATCCCAGCTACTCTTGCCTTGCTCATCCTTTAACTAATAATGAGCCCTCTTACTTGCTGAAAAAGAACATCCGTGATCTTCTTTGTGCGTTGTTCTTCTATTTCCTTCAAATTCACTTCACTGATGCCGTGTGAAAGACAATTAATACTATACTCATTATCTCGAAGTGTCGAGGGTGTGTAAAGATAAAATTTATTCTCCACTTTAGCTTCAGTTCATAGGTTTTCCGCAATAATCTCTTCTACACGCACCATTCAGTCGTTGCAAACTCCATTGAGAATAATTCAAGAGTTTTTCTTTCTTTTGCGAAAGTTGTACCTAATTCCTTGTTTTATTATAGCAATAAAATAACTCAAGGTCCAGAGGAAGTGACTTGACCTGTCATGATTCGTTGACAAAAGGCAGTGAGACTACTGGTTTTCTCCTTCTTTTTTTCTTTTTGGAAAATAAATTTATCTGCCTTTAGAACAAGGACATGAAAAAAAATGATAAAGATAGGAGAGAGAGAGAGAGTTGATCTTTACCTTTTCTACATGCCAAGCGATATGGCACTAAAAATCCTATATATATAAGCTAGGGTTAGGGTTAGATAGGCATCAACTACCCACAAAGCTGCTTATAGCATTTACTCTTCTTATTTTTATTTCCCCTCACCATTTCTGCTTTCTCTTATACATCTATAATCAGCATCGTCCGAATCACGATCTTGATCTGGTTCAGCGCGAAACAGGTTCACCAGAGAAGCAAGAAATTGATCATCTGAAAGAAAGAAAACTATAACTAGGGTTTCTTGAAAAGAAAAGAAAAAACAGAGAAAAAGAAAGTCATGAAGAAGAGGCAAGTGGTGGTGAAGAGAGATGGGTCGACTAGGAATTGCACAACATCGTCATCGGCAGTCAGGAGTGTTCGATACGCGGAGTGCCAGAAGAATCATGCGGCCAGTATCGGAGGATACGCCGTGGATGGTTGCAGGGAATTCATGGCCAGTGGCGAGGAAGGCACAAGTGATGCCCTCACTTGTGCTGCTTGCGGATGCCACAGGAACTTCCACAGAAGAGAAGTCGAGACAGAGGTCGTCTGTGAGTACTCGCCGCCTCCTAATTCTAGTCGCCGATAGTTGAAAAACGTGTGTGCTTAATTTATACTACACAACACTCACAGCATGTAAATCATCTCGTTCTGATTTTAGTTTCACGAATGTGTGACATGGAGGTACTCCTAGATTAAGGTTGTAAGATCATCTCTGGATGAAGTTCTGAGGCCCTCTGTAACAGAAATGCCGAGCGATCACTTTAACCACAGAATGTCCAACTATTGATGATGAGATTTCTTCATGCGATCTTCTTTACACACTGTCGGGAATTTTCCGTAGTTAGTGATTCGATTAGAATTAAGTTTCTTGTGGAAATGAACTTTATGTTTACATAAAGAGTTTTCAATTTGAAGAATGGCAAGTGTGTGTACATAAAAGTCATGGAGGTGAAAGTAAAGGGGAACACGCGTGTGGTCAAATTGAGATGACAGCAAGTTCTTCAATATATAAGCCTTGGTCACCAGTTGTTAAATTCTTCTTGAGAACAATTTTAATCCCCATCTATATCTAATTCCTTTGCAGATTTTGTGACTATTGTTTGACGGATGAATCAATGGTGGCACTTCTAAATATATAGTGTGTAGGAATATTACCTGTATTAGGGCATTAGCTAACTGATACAATAGCTACGTTTAATGAATTGATTGTTGTATTTGTGTATTAGAACCGTCATAAAATCTCCAGCAAGCATAGTGTAATCAAGGTTTCTTGTTGTCATAAATGTGTTTGTTTCTCCTTGAACATATTTCAAGCACCTTCTCTCGTACATAGTTCAGGACTCGCCATTGCTAATTTAACTTCTGTTTTTTCCCATCCCAACTTCCCCCAAGGACATCCACGAAAAGATGAATTTGCTTCACTATCAGACAAGCCTTTTAGACAAGCAAACAGAGTTGGATGTTATCTCAATGAAAAAGATAGATTATCTTGGTTTACAATCATATGATATTCTTGCATTGTCATATTTTCATCAGTGGCCCACATCCAATCATGTCATCTAATATTTTTTTGAACCCCCTTTCATTGAATTACCTTTGGTTGAAAAATTGTAGCCAAGAAGAAGAAACATATTGCAGATTCCAATTGTTGTAGATATTGGCCCTCTTCTCATTTAGTCAGTTGATTTGAACATTATCATATATAGCAAATAGAAGCCATCTTCGCAGGGATTTGCTTTGATGAATCAGTTGGAGTTCATAAGTTTTCGTTGAGATCAGTCCTTTTTCTGCTGTATCCTTTTGATCATGGGGCACTAAGCATTTAATGTGGCTGAACTTCTCAATTAAAGATTCATCGTTGATCCCTAACACTTAATTCCTAATACTAGTAGCTCCTCTTTCGTTCCACTTTTCATTTGATGTGTGGTAAGAGATCTACAAAGTATATGCAGTTCTGGGGACTTAAAATTGAGTTGATATGATCCACGAGTAACTGCATGGGAAGCAACTCTGCATGCTTGAGTAAGTGCACGATCATATGCTGTGCTTGATCTCCATCTATTCACATACTCATTTGACACGGAAGTATTTAGCAACAATTCTTTTTGTGTCATGAAAAGATCATCTCTGGTTTAGTAACCCCATCTACCAGATGAATTGGGAAACTAAAGTTGCAGGGTGCCTCATCAGTTTCAATCTACTAGTACAATCTTATGATTCAAGTAAAGCTATTTCTGCCACTTAAGTGAAACAGCTTCAGATATGGATAGTCAGAAGCACGTCAATTCTGCATCTTATTAGGCTCGTGAACTGTGTCAAACTAACATGAACATGGACGGCGTCCTAATTCTCATTACTCGTTTTCTTTGTAGGAACATAATGAAAAATGGTTTGACAGCGCGACCTACATGTTCTTGCCCAATCTCTCAACATGTATGTGTACGCATCTAAGAGGACTTCTCGTCTAGATCATTCGAGCTAGTGATGTTCATTCGATGACAACTGGATGGTAGGAAAAAGAAGGAAAAAAACAGCGCGAAATGCCAAAACCAAAAGGCAAGATTTGATGTCCTTATTGTACACACCAATCATTCACATTAAGCTGTCATCAACCCTCCCAATCATTCAACTTCTGCAATAAATCTCTGGGATCTCGAGAGACGAGGCTTTCAATAGTTCGAACTCGAACCTGTTCTTTTACACCCAATCGACGATCGAATCCACAAGAGAATGTGCACTAGTGGGGGGGACTAGAATCCCACTCAGTGCCATCATCGATTCACGGCATGAGATTGAGTATACGAAAAGCATACCGAGCGATCAAAAAAGGGGGAGGTATGAAACTCATATTGTCGAAGTGCGGTGGCGAATGGCGATTGTGGGGAGGGGGGTAGGGAAAGAAAGAGACAAGAGGTGATGAAAGGATGCGTGTTGTAAACACAAAGAGGAACATTACGGGACTAAATCGTGTCCTTTCAATTTGACACCTCACCGAATCTTACAATCATGCCCTTCAGGACCCTAAAGTCCTTGAATTCCACGAGTTGGATTGGACTGTATTAATGGCATCCCACGGCACCTTCTCGTTCCATGCTTCATGGGCCAAGGCCAGCCCTCGAGTTCCATTTCTTTTCTTGAGCTTGCAATCAATGAGATTCCACCTCAGCTTTGTACTTTGATTCGAAGCTTCAATGTGATCATTCATCTAGTGACCTTCCTACGTGTTTTGTCTAGAAAATGTTGCAAGGAGAATTTGTCTAAAAAGTGTTAAATCTATTGCACTTTTACTAACTTAATCATCAATATTTTCATTTTACTGATTGAGCCATTTGACCGACTTTGGTCGAAATTCACTAATGTGGACACCGCCATTTTAGTAGAACATGAAAAAAGCCTATGTGGTGGGCTCGACTAGGGCTCCATCTACTAGATTAGGTCCTTTCCTTACTTTTAGTAGGTATCCGCTTCACTTTATGGCATGGTTAGTGTTGACATGGATAATTTTTTTTTGTTCCTTTTATCTTATTTTTGGCTGGTGGTTGGGGGGGTTGGCCTCACTTGCCATAGGCAAGGCTCAGCAAGGGGAGCCCTGATCTTAGCGAGGGCCGGCCACACCTAATCTGGTGAGGGGAGCGCTCCCCCAAGCTAGATCTAGTGAGGCTGGCCCTTATTAGGTCTTGCTTGGGTGATGTCAAGCCTTGTTGAGGCTTGCCACCTAGCCTTGGGTAGATCTGGTGAGGCTGGCCCTTACCGGGCCTTGCTTGGGCGAGGTCAAGCCTTGTTGAGGCTTGCCGCCTAGCCTAGGCTAGCCAACTCAGCCATGTTTAGTGATTGACCTCCGACAAAAGGAAGAAGAAAGAAAAAAAATTAAAATATTATTAACAATTGTCTATGTCAATAGCCACCATCCTACGTGTCACCATGAGCATCCACATTAGTGTATTTCACCAAAATTTGCCGGATAGACTTAATTGACAAAAAGTGAAAAGATTTAGGATTTGATTAGCAAAATTGAAAAATTTAGAATTGGATTGACAAAAATGCAATAGATTTGAGAATTTTTGGACAAATTTCCCTCATGATGATATTCTCAACGTTGGGCTTTTGTATACATACTAAGCTTCTCCAAGAGGCTCTAGGTTCGACTTACTTGCTAGGATTAGCGCGACGGTTGCTAACAGCATTAAACTAGGGTTTATTCTGCTAAGGCTAACGACACCATCAAGGAGATTCCGTTTGGCTAAGATTTGTGTTCGCATTAGAAAGTCGAATGAACATAAAAGGAAAAAAAAAAAAACCTTCGACGCGAAAATTTGGGGAGCTCGATTGCTTCTAGTGCTGTTTTTTTTTTTTTTTTCAACTCCACGCACGGTCGCTTTGCGGCTTCCATTGTGGAGGATGTAGTTGAACGTAGCGGCCGGTGAGCTCAAATGAGGCCGGCTTGTCGCGACGGATCGTACCCCCAATGACATTTCCACATTCGAAGCCATTAAAAGCTATTAGTACGCTCTCGTGGATGACGTACGAGAGCGTGACACGTGACCCCTTCCGGAGCAACCATGTTTTCCAATTCCAATTTTGGCGCCAGCCCTGGGCCGGACCCGATCGATTTTGATTGGAGTCGGAGCCAACGCTTCACCCCCAAGTCCGGCCCATGTGCACACCTCGAAAGATAAGAGAGACAAAGAGAGACCCTACTAAAGAAACGAGTTTAGAGGGAAGGGAAAAGAGCAAGACCTTAGTCGGACCCGTGCTGGGCCTAACACCTTTCAAACTTTGCCTTGGACGCAACAACCACATCAAGAAGATACAACGTTAAATGCAGTACATTCACCCCTATCGTGTATAGTCAACACCATGAATTTGTAAACAGGTGATACTTCCACTAATGCCAAAATTGACATATCCAGTGACGTGACGCACTCTCTAAAACAGGGGAGCCATGTTCAATTCGCAATAACGACACGCCATATACCATCTCGATTTCATTATCTAACGCCAGCATCTCTAATAATAAAATTTTCCTTCATTCTCTCTTCTCTTCCTTAACACAAAATGCAGAGAGAGAAAGTGTACAGAGAGAGGTAAGAGAGAGAGAGAGAGAGCGCGGGGGATGCGCGTCGCTGTCTGGGATTGGACGCAGCTTTTCATGGAGAGGGCTCATGTGCGGCGTGCAGATCCGCCTCTTCCCCCTTCACATGGCCTCTCTCTCTCTAAACTCAATTATTATTGCTGCTCTCACCTCCTTCTAACTCCCACTACCCCACCACCGCTTCGCATTCCTTAAATAAATCAAAAACTCCCGGCCTTCCTGCCCCGATCCCCTGTCTCCCCTCGTTCCCTGCACCCGCTCCCACGTCTCGCCACGTCGCCATCGCCCCCCTCTCCTCACCCCGGTCGTGGGGTCCTGATCGCGGGTCCACGGTCCTCGGGGCGCTCGACAGCAGCAGCAGATCGTTTCCACGAGGGGAAATGGGAATCCATGCATGTCTCCTCCCTTTTTCTTCTATCCCCCCGAAAAAACCAGAAGGGGGGACCGACTAACTGTCCTTGGGGACGTACGCGCACGCGATCCCCTTCGGAAACACGACGCCTCCGACCCGAGTTCGGTGGATCTCTCGTGGATGGATGACAGTCGTTTGATTGCCCCGGACCCACGTGATCGACGGTCGCAATCCCCGCTCATTACCGTACGACTCCCCACGTTGCCGTCTTCTCCATTATTCGTTTCCCATGATGTTGTCCGGTGAATTTGTCTAGGAAAAATTACTCCTTTCTGGATTCGCAGCGCGAGCCGCTTCTCTTCGCTGCTGCATAATGCTCGTGTAGCTTGTCAGAGTAGTAAGAACAGAACAGAGAGGGTGGTGAGGGTCAAGTCGAGATGTGCGATGAAGACAGCGAATGCCCTCTTAACAAAATGTGCTCGCTTTGATCTAGGAACTTGCAGAGAAAATTATTAGGGTCTGAGCAACCGAACAAATGAAGCAGGACAGGCAAGTTGAGCAGGGTAATAAATATTACAGAGGCGCAACCAACAAAACTAACCACTGTAAAAATGTTTTTGTTTTATTTACATCTTTGTTGGCTAAGAATCTCCAATTTGATTTCCTTAAGAAATCCATCTCGTGAAGTCTATAAGATATCTAAATATCTCCAGCACATGGCAGATCTCAGTCGGCACACCACAATGCGCGTGTGAATGTGCCGTGGATAGATCTGAGGCCGAGCGGCGTGAGCCGTACCCCGTTCGGTACAGCATTGAGATCCAGAGCGAGAACTGGCGCGTTAACCGGGCACATGAGGCAGCCTGATTTGTGGGGAAATTTGGATGGATCTCAATCATTTTAAGTCCCATGGGTAACGTGGGAATATACTCCAAGATGGGAATTTTTTTCCCCCACTTCTTTTCTTAAATAGCGGATCGTACGAGCTGTTCCATTAAAAGTCTAGCAGAGGAAACAGTTAAAAAAGTAAATTGCGGTTTTTATTAGGCCGGCACCGAGTTCCAACTCGAGGGTCGGCTCATCTATTTATAGCCCACCCTACCTCAGAGCTCTCGCAGCATTCAAAGCCACCCTCGCTTAGCCTCTCCACCTTTAGGCCATTTCTCTAGCAAGCCTCTCTTTAATCTCTCTCTCTGCGAAAGGGGGCTTGTCTTACCCGTTAGGAAAATGGCCATGGCTAAGCTTGCTTGCGTTCTGCTCCTGGCTCTGCTCGGGATTTCCATGGTTGCGACCCAGGTTAGTTTCTGCACAGACCCACTTCTGCAAATCTGCTGTTAGTCCTTCAAGCAATGTTTGACGAGTTTTGTGTTTGTTCTCTCTGTCTATTGCAGGTCATGGCAAAGGAAGCCCAGTACCAACTTGACAGTGTGAGTTGCTACGCTATTTTTTGCTCTGTAGATGGCCTTGTTTGTGTCTCTTTTTACCTCTTTGGAATTCTACAATGTACCTTATCGTGACAAGGGTTTTTGGATTTTTATCATTTGCAGGCATACGGACCTGGAAGTCTTAAGAGCTATCGTAAGTTACTGCAAGGATAAGTCACCTTTTAATATCTTTCCTTTTCTTGTAAAGACACTTTCGAGCCTCTGAGGGGTGGATCTGAACTCTTGAACTAGAAATTCTAAGCAGCAAGATTCGATCTTTTCAAACCTACTTGATCTGCATCTCCGCTTGATCTCAAGCTCAAACCATGTACATTCGTTTCTCACCGGGTTTAGGAAATTTGTGAAAAGAAAAATTTTTTTTGGTCGAATTGCGAAAAGAAACTTCATAGGTAGCGAAAGGTAAAAAATTTCGGCTTTCCGTCTTTCATCAAACGCATAGACATGGTAAAAGAAGAAGCCATTGAGGCATTTTATCAAACATGGAGGCGACATTAGTATCTAGCAACTTTCCAATGACTTTTTGTCCCTAGATCCCACCCATTTGTACAAAATATGAAAAAGCAAGCACCTTTCAAGCATCGCATTTCCTATCTCTTTCTGGATGGCTCACGAGATTGAAGGGAACTAACCTGAAGGCATTTGATGAAATTGACAGAATGCTCGGGCCAATGCTCGAGGCGATGCAGCCGGACGCAGTACAAGAAACCATGCCTGTTCTTCTGCAACAAGTGCTGCGCCAAGTGCCTGTGCGTCCCACCAGGCTACTACGGCAACAAGCAAGTGTGCCCTTGCTACAACAACTGGAAGACTAAGCAAGGCACTCCCAAGTGCCCTTGAACCGCTCCCGCTCAAAACCCAATTCGTCCCGATACCATCCACTACTAGTTTTCGCCATCTACTAATAGATTCGTCCAAAAAGGTCACGACTTTAATGACCATTCTGTTTGTTCTTCAGGCTGAGCAAGTGTTTTTGTGTTTTCCTTAATCCATGGCTTTGGCTCCATTGGGGTTTGGAGGGAATGGCTGTGTGAAACCTTAACCTCCTCCCCCAAGTGAGAGCTCTCCCTGGTTAAATTACTATGCAATGTTGACCCATTTAATGTAGCGGTCAAAGGGTCCTTCCCTCTGCTTTTGTCGTTGAACGATGGAACGACCTTTCAGTTTGCTTCTGATGCGAAAGCGAAATTTCTGGCAAAAGTTTGATCGGCTGTGATGGGGGGCATGATGGGCAGTTAATGCACATGGCGCCCTTAAAATATTTTCTGGGGTTTTTATGAAAATGGGAGTTGGTTCAGTCATGAGTGCATATGCAAAAGGAGGCAACTGTTTCCATGAAAAAACGACGCGAGCATGTGCAGCACAGGAGAGGCAACTGTGTTGAGCAAAGATCTGATCTGACACATGGAATTGATGAGGCCGGTCTGGGTACAGCACTTCACATGCGTCTCAAGTGATGAGACATGCTCCGTGAAAATACTAGGTTAATCGCTAAAGTTCATTCTCGTATCGGATCGTATCTCATGCATACCGTACGCACATATGCGTATAAGTCTCGATTTTTCCATGCATACCAAAATTTGACTACCGGGCGTATTAGGGGGGTGGCAAGAATTCACTTCAGTACGAGAATATTCACCAGCCTGAGAAGAGGCCCAGAATCGGCCCACTGAGTTATTCACTTGCAGTTTGGCATCGTGTCTCGGGCTAAAGAGGGAAGTCCAATTCAGTGAAGAACAGGAGAGAATACGTAAAAAATATGTATGCGGTGTAATCCTTAAAAAGCAACCATGGAGTAGGAGTTATAGATTTTACGCCCCCCCTCCCCCCACCCCCCAAAAAAAAAAAAAAAAAAAGGGTAGGAGCACTAGTTTCTTGGTTACAACCCGACAAAAAATTTGTACACACATGTGCGCGTTTATACTATGTTTTATGAAAGATGATATCTTCAACTTATGTTTAATGTTCTATCCCAAAATTCAATGGGTAAAAAATGTGGCATGATCATGCACAGAATTACCATGATTCGCAGGAAAAACACTCGTGCCATTGGCAGTTTAATTAGGATCATGTGTTATTGCGTGGCTAGCCATGTTGTAAATCATATTCGCAACATAAGGTATTTAAACAAAACTCGATTAGGATATTGGTATGTTCAAACACAAAAGAAATGAATCTCAATTGCATCTGGTAAATTTGTGGCTAACTCCTATTTCAAACCTTAAAATGCTTTAAATGTACAAATACGTGTCCTTTTCCCATGAAAGAATTGATACTCTCTGTCCTCAAGAAATTGGCTTGATAAAAGTGCCCTTTTGATTTAAAGACAGTGAATCTCCATGTTTGAATCACAACATCTTCTATCGAAAGAGTGGATATCGGGAGAGACAATTATCATCTCGTGCGTGAATCCAAATATCACTTTAAGAAAACGAACTGCAGTCGTAGTTTGAACGTAAAAACTCTTCTTTTCTGGTAATTCTGTCAAGAGGGATACATGTGATCTGTATAGAAAGAAGGAAAAGAAAAGGGAAGAAAAACAAGAAACAAGAAAAACCAGAGGATACACTTGGGATGTGAAAGAGCCACCAAGCAACCTCATCATCCTCCCAAATCATTCAGGTGAAAGCCAGAATAGACTGTTTGACACCCTCTGATCAAATATATGCAGTTTCATGAAGGATGGTGGCGGCTGAGCAACTCTTGCATAACCAAAAGCTTCAGTTACAATATCTCAGGGGGAGAAAAAGAACATAAAAAAAGGTTCAAGACAGACAGAGAAATATACGCAACGCTTCTCCTCGGCTTGATTCGGTTGCCTTTTCCGTGAAGAAACAGAGCATCATCTTCGTCAATCAATTTCATGCCTCTAGCGAAAGAACAAAGAACAAAGCCCCATGCAAGTTTCACTGTCTCTGTTTCTCACTGTTTGCTCGAATGTAGTAAAATCTGCACTTCGCTTTCAGCACCTATTGTGAATGGGGTCTGATCCTCTAGGAACTCTTCTCTTCTGGGACTGGTTTGGGTCGAAAGGCGCCACCGTGGGAGTCGGAGCCAGGCTCTGTCTCTCGAGAAGATCATCCACAACAGCTTCTTCAGAGAGTAACAATCTGCGTGGCATGTTCTTTACAAGAAGGAGCTTGTTTTCTGTGTGCCATCTCAGGGCAATTTCTCTGGTTGTGAGAGCAGAAACGTGAGGAACAAACACCAGAGCTTGTAGCGCGATGAACAGAAGAATCAAGACCCCATGATTGGAACAAGAACAAGAGCAAGAACCCATGGATTGACTTGAGAAAACTTTCATGAAATGGTATGGACGAAGATGGAGGAGTGCTCCAGTGGCACAATTCCTGTAGAGATGAGCTTCTTGGGCTGGCCTTTGTTTATGGTGTTTGCGTGATGACGAAGGGTGGGTCCTAGAGCAAATCCAGAGACGTTTTCAAGATTCCACCACCTCTGTCTCTCAATCATAAGCTTCCTGCAACGGAATCGAAGCAAAATATAAGGCAACTCTTTAGAATAATGAAGACTCTCTCTCTCTCTCTCTCTCTCTCTCTCTGACAAGTTTGAATGAAAGTTGATGGTTGGTCGCTCTCTCACTCCACTTATTGGCATATAATCCTCGGGAAGCCAAGCATCTTTTTCTCTCCATCTCGTTAAAGAAAAGCGGGGAAAAAACAATCTCTATCTATCACCTATCATTCCTCTCGCTTTGCTCTTTTTTACCGGACCAAGACCAACCACGACGCAGTCCTTTTGAATCCATGCCCGAAGTGCCACGTCACGGGCCATGCTGACGTGTCGTCCTGCCTGCGTTAGGAAAGGAAGCGCTGGCCTATTGCATCCAATCCAAGGGCTAGGGGTGCAGTAAGCAAGCATACGATGCGATCCTAGCCCTAAAGAAAAAGAAACTGTCCCATGCAATGTTCCCATGCATCTCGTTTGCGGATCAATCGCTAAATCTGTCTGCAGAACACGCCAGAACCGACGATCTAAATATATTCTCCATTTAGCATATGACAAATGAAATTGCCAGGGCAAAATCGAAGAAGCAAAAGTGGCAGAAGCCTCTGCCAAAAGATGGATTATTGGATTGCAACAGGAGCAAGAAAGCGGCCCCCATGAAAAGAAGAGACGTATATTTGAGAAGCTAGGGTTATTGGGAAACGATACCCCCTTCAAAAAATTGAATAAAAAGAAAAGCCCTAAAAAGAACATATACATACGCACACTTTGGCTTTACGCTGCATGCATGAAATGACTTTTGGAATTCCAAGCTCTCCAATCCATGCAATGCAACCCCCCAAAACCAGGATTTTTGGTTTCTTGTGCTTGATAATATTAGGGTTCCCCCTCTTTATGCCTTTCTTCCTTTCTTTGCCCTCCACAGTATCTTTGGATTTCCCCTCGCCTCTCCCTTATAGCCTACACAAAACTAAATACCGTCGTCTAATCACCATAGATCAAGTTGATTACATCTTGTCAAAAATGAAAATTCGTACCAAGCTTCATAAAAGCTACATGTTTCGAGGTACTTTCATGTGTCACATTTGATCCGGCCCATCTCTTCCTAGTTCTCTCTCCATTTTTTGATGTGTTTCGCTTTTGGTTATTTTGTGGTAAGATTAGCCAATGAAAATCCACATTTGAGTAGGGGCAAGATGGGAGAGACCGGTCAAGGGTCCAAGCCGAAGACCAGATTCTCGGACTGAAGCCGTCGAGCTTTTAGCAAAACGGATTTAAAGCGAAAGGAGTTGAATGACTTGTTGCTTTCCAAAGATATCATCCTTCCACATCACTCAAATGACTTTATGGAGTTATCACTCAGTGCGATGCATGTCCATGCAATCGCATAGGCATCATCACATTCTCTTTCCTTTCACTTTTGTTTCTTTTCCAAAACAAAGTGCAAAATCAAAAATCAAAACAAGAAAACAAAGAATTTCCTTATGGGCAAAGGAACTTGTATCATCCCCAAAATATATATATATATATATAAACAAAAGGACAATGGCGGTTAGTGGTGCTGAAATGGCCCACTGGGCTTGAGCGGGGCTAGGGTTCTTGTCTTGTAACTTAGGCATTGTCTAGCACAAAAAGAGAGTGGCTTCAAAGAAGGAATGGGCTTTGCTTGGACCATGCCGAACTCCCTTCCTTTCCATTTCAACTCGAAAACCCTGAGAAATCGCCTCGTGGATAGAAAGGAGCTAAGTATGTCGTATCATATCCTATCGTGTTCATAGTTTCTCTTTGGCTGCATTTGACAGTTAGGATAAAATTCATGATATGATAAAATTTATCTTATCCTGCATTTGATGCTTGCTCAATACAAGATAAAGTCGGATATAATGGGGATATAGACTGGATAAAATTATTCAATAAAGGAGGTAAGATAAATATGGATAGGATTTCTAACATCAATATTATGAAAGTTATTTTTCTTGAATAACAAACTTCTTAACTTAACAAAATTAACTAAATTAAGATTATTCGACCAAAAAAATTAAGAAATTTAAAATTATATTTCAATATATAAATTGTGGCATCCAAAATTTTAGACAACCCTCGGATAGGTGACAGTCACCGAACTGAGACTTTGTTTTTTTTTTTTACAGGCATTGATTTGTATTTGTTCATTTAGAATAGTATTTCAATTTTATCCTTTGAACCAAAAGGATGGGATTTGATCTTGCATAAGAATTATATGCGCTAAAAAAAAAATTAGAGCATTAGAACTTGAGGATATTGAGCGGGCCGCAAGAATTTGGAGTATATATATATATATGTGTGTGTGTATATATACTTGTATATATAAGACAATTTAAGTTTTTGTTATTTAAGTAAATTTGATAAAAAAATAAAATGCTAAGTTATATAAAAGGGATTAGGGCCTTATTTTAAGGACTCTTGGGCCCAAGATTTCGGGCCCAAGCAGGCCCAAGAAACACCCCAAGGGTGTCGCACGAACCAAAAGGGGAGGGGAGAGAGCATGCCTTTCACCACCAACACTTGTCCTTGTTGTACCTACACTTGTCCTTCCTCTTTGACCACTTGTCCTTTGTTCAATTTCCTACATGCAAAATGGAGATAATTAATTAATAAAAGAACAAAACAAAGGGGGAGGGGGCTTCGCACGGAGAGGAGGAGAGACCGAGAGAGAGTTTGAGAGTGAAACTGAGCAGAGAGAGAAGGAGAGTTCGTGCGTGTGAGCGAGCGAGCGACGAGAGGAGAAGAGGAAGAAGGAGTCTGCGCGTCCGCCGTCGTTCGCCGCCTCGCCCCGCCTTGTCTTGCTGTGTTCCCTTCGAATTTGAGGCAAGTAGAGTCCTAAAACCTACCCTTTGCTTGCTGTGATGTGTGTAGAAGATGGTGCATTTTGGTTGTCGTAGATGTGATGAAAGGTCGAAGCTATGAGGAGAAATTCGTTGGTCATGCATGCTGTTTCTGGAAAGACCAGCCCGACCGTCCTTGAGTCTGTGTGTTGCATGTGACTTTTTAGTCGGAATCTTGTTTCGATTTCTTCATGAAAGTTGTAGAGAACAACTTGAAGAACAACATACTAAAATTTGAGGCAAAATGAACAAGTATTGGTTAGTGAAACTATTTTTATTTGGAGAAGTTAGATCTGGAATCTGTTGTGCTGACCTTTAGAGATTTCGTGGTCTGTAAAGTAACTTTTTAGTGAAAATCTCACTTTGATCTCTTAATGAAAGTTGTAGTCTACTTCTCGAGAACATATCAAAATTTTAGAGGAAATGAACAAAAATAGGTCGGTGAAATCGTTGTCTTTTGAAGAGACTGGATCTGGGAAAAACGTTACTTCGACACAGTGTGATTTCGTGATTTTTATAAAATCATACAGTTAAAATTTGTTCGTGTGTTCTTAATGAAAATTGTAGGTAATATTCTGAGGAATAACATATTAAAAATTTAGAAGAAATGAACATATGTAGGTCGGTGAAATGAGTTTCTTTTGAAAGATGATGATCTGGGTAAAGATGACGCCGAGAACAGAGGAAATAATCGTCTATATCTATTAACCTAGAACGATTTGGGTTTCGATTCCTTCATGAGATATTTACCTCTAGGACTTGTCTATAACATGTTAAAATTTCAGAATTTTTGGAGTTCATCTGTGTATTTAATTTAAATTCCTTCCGAAACTGTGCAAGTTGAAATATTGAAGTTTTGTAAACTGTGATGCATGGACCGTGCTGTTTTGTGTGAGGTTCTTTTGGTATGATGTTATTCATGAGATATCTGCCTTTAGGTCTTGTCTATAATGTGCCAAGTTTTCAGAATTTATTAATGTCATTTACTAATTTTTCTGGAGTTTTAATTAGAGGAATGCGTTCTGAATTGCCCAAAAAAAAATTGATGTGTTTTGGAAAAAATAAATGAATTTATCCATGTGATGAAATACTTTGAGTGGTTGATTTTGCTGCATATGTGATGGCATGAAAATTTGGTTGAGACCCTTGATATTGTTGCATCAAATGCCATGTTGAAATTGAGATACATGTATAAATGTAAATTGGGATAGTGACAAGACCGTCGGAGGTGTGAGCCGACGATGCCCCGGGAGTGTTAGGATGCCCGGAATGTGGGGGTGCCGGATGCCCGGATGTCCTCGGGAGTTTCGAGATGCCCGGTGGTATACGGTACATAATTCCAAGGGGAATGCTTAGTGGTATGTCGGTACGTAATCCCGGAAGCCTCGGAGGTGTGTGCCGAGGGGATACCTCGTGATGCCAGTTGGGATACGAGATGCCCGGAATGTGGGGGTGTCGGATGCCCGGTTGTATTTTGAATACATGCCCGGAGGTTCCTTGCGATGCTTGGTTGGATGCGAACGATAAATTGTGGGACGCAAACATTGGTCCCTGAAAAGAAAAACTGATGAGATCCTTGTGAAAGATAAGAATTGAAAATGAATCATGTGCATGGGTGTATGCATATGGCATGATGCATGATCTGCTTATGAAAGTAAATTAATGCTATTTGATATTGAAAATGCGATCATGAAGGCATGAATGGATCTCATGGCGATGTATGCTTGATAGCATGGATGATATGAATCATGGTGGTATATGCACGATGGCATGGTGAGATATGCATGACTGCATGATGGTATATGCACATATGGCATGGATATGCATGAATGCTTGATGATGAGTGCATGGTGTTATATGCACGATGGCATGGTGAGATATGCATGACTGCATGGTGGTATATGCACATATGGCATGGATATGCATGAATGCTTGATGATGAGTGCATGGTGGTATATGCATGTATGGCATGGTGATGGCATGAATGCTTGTGATATATGTATATGCACATATGGCATGGTGATATATGCATGGATGCTTGATGATGAGTGCATAATGGAAATATTTTCTGGTGGTATATGCAAACATATGGCATGATATATGCATGGATGCTTGATGATGAGTATGATGGAGCCCTATTAATTATATTATATTGATTTTTTTTCTGTTTTGAGGTGATTGAATCTTGCTGAGCATGTGATGATATTTGGCATTGCATATAGAATCAAATGCTGAATTTGACTTTATTGTCATTACATCACGTGCCATGTTGATGGTTGAGACATAAATTGGTGAATATGAATTATGATGAATGAGGAAACTCTTGGAGGAGGGTCGATAATGCCACAGGAGTGTCGGGATGCCCGGGATGGGGGTGCCGGATGCCGGTTGTATTGTGATACATGCAGGTGTCCTCGGGAGTTTCGAGATGCCGGAATGGTTGGGTCCGGAAGCCTCGGAGGTTTGTGCAGGGGAATGCCTCGTGATGCCAGTTGGGATGCGAGATGCTCGGAATGTGGGGGTGTCGGATGCCCGGTGGTGTGTGCCGGAGGTTTCTCGCAATGCCAGGATGGGGTGCGAGTGATAAAAATGTGAGATGCAATTACTGGTCCCGGAAAGAAAGATGTGGTGATCAAATTGAAAGATAAAAGTGGAAATTAAATCATGCACGTATGATATGGTGACATATGCATGACTACATGACATGATGATGATGAGTGCATGGTTGTATGTGCACCTATGGCATGATGATACATGTATGACATGATGATGATGAGTGCATGGTTGTGTGTACACCTATGGCTTGATGATACATGTATGACATGATGATGATGAGTGCATGGTTGTATGTGCACCTATGGCATGATGGTACATGCATGACATGATGATGATGAGTGCATGGTTGTATGTGCACCTATGGCATGATGATACATGTATGACATGATGATGATGAGTGCATGGTTGCGTGTGCACCTATGGCATGGTATATGTATGACATGATGGTGATGAGTACATGAGGATGTATGTACATGTGGTATGATGACATATGCATGGTCGTAAGGTAAGTTATGCTTGGATGCATGAATGACATATATTATGCTATGATTGTTATGATTGTATTGTGTGATGCGTTGAGTGGTTTATTGGATCTTTTACTGCTGGTGGTTTGTACTCACCCGCCGGGGACCAACATTTCAGATTAAAAAGATGCCGCTCCCTACTGTCACGCGGGGCACCTTTTACGCCTTCCATCTGACGTGGAGGTTGAGTGTATGGAGATCGATTGTCCCACCATCCCTGGTTTGACGTTCATTCGGATTCGTGCACCGGTGATGTATGACGTGGGCCCGATCATTGGGGCCCACGTCATTCGACGGAGACGTGGGCCCCCCCCGCCCCTTTTTTATGAACACTAGTTACAACTCCGAATGACTTGTAGATGGGGCCCCTTAGAGGGTCGAGTTGTCTCCAGGCCCACGTCATACATTACCGGCGCACGAATCCGAATGAACGTGGCTAGACCCTGGGATGGTGGGAGCCGGCCACTCTTTATTTACAATTTCTCCATACACTCGACCTCCACGTCGGATGGAAGGCCGTAAAAAGGTGCCCCGCGTGACACTCCAGAGGGAGCGGCATCTTTTTAATCTGAAATGTTGGTCCCCAAAGGGGTGAGTGTGGCCCACTCAGCAAGTAAAAGATCCAATAAACCACTCAATGCATCACACAATACAATCATAACAATCATAGCATAATATATGTCATTCATGCATCCAAGCATAACTTACCTTACGACCATGCATATGTCATCATACCACATGTACATACATCCTCATGTACTCATCACCATCATGTCATACATATACCATGCCATAGGTGCACACGCAACCATGCACTCATCATCATCATGTCATACATGTATCATCATGCCATAGGTGCACATACAACCATGCACTCATCATCATCATGTCATGCATGTACCATCATGCCATAGGTGCACATACAACCATGCACTCATCATCATCATGTCATACATGTATCATCAAGCCATAGGTGTACACACAACCATGCACTCATCATCATCATGTCATACATGTATCATCATGCCATAGGTGCACATACAACCATGCACTCATCATCATCATGTCATGTAGTCATGCATATGTCACCATATCATACGTGCATGATTTAATTTCCACTTTTATCTTTCAATTTGATCACCACATCTTTCTTTCCGGGACCGTAATTGCATCCCACATTTTTATCACTTGCACCCCATCCCGGCATTGCGAGAAACCTCCCGGCACACACCACCGGCATCCGACACCCCCACATTCCGAGCATCTCGCATCCCAACTGGCATCACGAGGCATTCCCCGGGCACAAACCTCCGAGGCTTCCGGCACCCAACCATTCCAGGCATCTCGAAACTCCCGAGGACACCCAGGCATGTATCACAATACAACCGGGCATCCGGCACCCCCATCCCGGCATCCCGACACTCCCTGGGCATTATCGACCCTCCTCCAACAGTTTCCTCATTCATCATAATTCATATTCACCAATTTATGTCTCAACCATCAACATGGCACATGATGTAATGACAACAAAGTCAAATTCAGCATTCGATTCTATATGCAATGCCAAATATCATCACATGCTCAGCAAGATTCAATCACCTCAACCAATATAATTAATAGGGCTCATCTAAAACAGAAAATCATAATTTCAGCATTTGAAATTCGCACAATCCAGCTTGCACAGTTTTAGAAAATATTTCCATTAAATACCCGAATGGTCTTTAAAAAAATTATAAAATTCGAACATGTGATAGTCAAGACATAATGGCAGATATTTCATGAAGGACACTGCACCAAAAGACCCTCATACAATTTGATATAGATCACGCATCACAGCATTTCTATTCTATCAATACAGCTTGCACATTTTTTGAAACATTTTTGGTTAAATAGGCAATTGAACTTCAAAAATTATGAAATTTGAATATGTTTCAGAGAAGACATACAGAAAGATACTTCGTGAAGAACACCTTGCCGAAAGAGCTTCATACAAAAAGATATGACCCATGCATTGAAACTGACTAAACCGAACGCGTCAGATTACTCGGTTTTGAAATATTTCCGATTAAATACTCTAATGACCTTCAAAAATTATGAAATTTAAATATGTGGTAGTCAAGACCCTAAAGTAGATTTTTCATGAAGACACCGAAGTCATATTTGTCCTATATAATTAATTATGAACGGTCGAAGCCCCTGTTCCTAGTACCGAACATTCCAGGTTTAGCCGTCTCCGAAAAATCGTGATTTCACCTACTTATCTTCCATCTTTTCCTCTGAATTTTTGATATGTTTTGTCTCAAGAGGTATACTACAACTTTCATCAAGGAATCAAGGTGATATTTTTAAAGGAAAGTCACTTTATAGTCCACGAAGTCACTGGGGTTCAGTTCAACATTTCCAGATCTAACGTCTTCAAAAGAAAAATCGTTTCACTAGGCTATACTTGTTCTTTTTACCCAAAATTTGAGTATGTTAGTCTTCAAGATGTTCTCTATAACTTTTGTGAAGAAGTCGAAGTGAAATTTTCAGTAAAAAGTTACATGCAACACACAAAATCACCAAGAGGTCAACAAAACAGCTTCAGATCTAACATTTTCGTAGAGGGAGGATTTCACCCCACAAAACTCATCCATTTTGTCTCAAATTTTAGTATGTTATACTTTAAGATGTTATCTACAACTTTCATGAAGAAGTCAAAGCCAAAATCCGACTCAAACATCGCATACAAGCCACTACAATATTCCGGGTCAGACGGTTTACTCGAGAACAGCTTACTACTTCAAAACAACAAACTCAAAACTTCGGTTTTTCACACCTAGACATCCGAAATTCATCACCATTCAAACACACATGCTAGATACAACATGCAAGAGCAGATTAAGGATCCCAACTTGCCTCTATACCGAGCAAACACAAGTACACGGCGGCGACGAACGACGGACGAGCAGGCGGACGGTCGACGGACACACGGCTTCTTCCTCGAGCGGCCCTCTCCTCCTCTCTCTCGGTTTCTCTCGGTAACTCTCTCTCTCCCACTTCGGACGACACACCTCCTCCCTAAACCGGCCACCTTTTCTTTTCATTTCTCTCCTACTCATCATTAGCAATGATTGATTCTTGCATGGATGACACTTGGTCATCAACTTGGGACAAATGGGGGAGGGCATGCACAAACCGGATTCCCCCTCTTCTCTTGCGTCGATGGCCCCTTTCATGGGCTTATGGACCAGCCATCTCGGCCCATCTTAGGCCCATCCCTCTTGGGCCTAAGACCCAAGTTTAATGAGATCCAATTTTATCCCCTTTTCAAAACTAATTAAATCTCTATTTAATTAAAGCACTAAATTGCAAATTAAGATAACTATATACTTGAAATTATAAATACATAAGTCCCCATCTATCATACATATGGCCAAAGATAAAACTTCCTTTCCAAAATTCATCCATTAAAGACTTGGCCATACATCTCATTGCAAATCATGGGTTAGAAGGCTACAAATTACAATGTCGGTACTTCCATCACCTATCCATGGTCCATGGCATATTCAGGGATTTTATGAAATTCTAGGATGCCACAAAAGTTCCTAAGCAATTTTCCTCAAAAGTAAATCTTGAATCCCGAAACGAGGTAATAGTTACTAGAACACCATGTAAGCGTACCACTTGACTTACATATATATCCGCATATTTGTCCATTGGGTAGTCTATGCGAATTTGCTAGGAAATGAGCAAACTTGGTTCGGTCCACTATTACCCAAATAGAGTCGTGACCACTTGATGTCCTTTTGGCAATCCTTGCACAAAATCCATTGTTATATGTTCCCATTTCCATTAAGCCACATCTCCTATGTCTAACGGTCTCAAAAGTCCTGTGGGTTTGTGATGCTCCGCTTTTACTTGTTGGCATGTCAAACATTGAGAAACGTGCTTAGCCGTATCCACTTTCATACCATTCCACCAAAATTGCTGACGTAAATTCATGTACATCTTTGTACTACCTGGATGAACACTGTAATTACTCCTATGTGCCTCCGACAAAATTTCCTTCTTTACCTCTTCGTTGTCGGGAACACGAGTCATCCTTGGCATCTTACTATTCCATCTTCATAAGAGACATGAAATTCTGGTCTTTTCCCTAAAGACATTATTATAAGCATCTTTCACTTTCAAAATTTGTCGATTCTTGTAATGTCTTAACTTTCTGAATAATTTCAAGTTCAATTCTTAATGCACTAAGCATACCAGTAAGACAATCCATTTTCAATCTAAACTCTGAGTCCACTACGGACTTTAACAAGCTCCATTCCGCCATTCTTAAACTAGCCATCTCCAAAGCTGACTTACGACTAAGAGCATCCGCTACCTTATTCGCCTTCCCTGGATGGTATCGTATCTCACAATCATAATCCTTTAACAACTCCATCCACCTCCTTTGTCTCATGTTCAACTCCTTTTGTGAGAATAGATATTTCAAGCTCTTATGATCCGTATAAATCTCAAACTTTTCCCCATATAAATAATGCCTCCATATTTTCAAAGCGAACACTATAGCTACTAGTTCTAAATCATGCGTCGGGTAATTCAGTTCATGGGGTTTCAATTGTCTGGATGCATAGGCTATGACCTTGCCATGCTGCATCAAAACACATCCCAGTCCTTTGTGAGATGCATCACTATACACTGTAAAACCATCCGATCGTCGGTATAGTCAAGATTGGAGCCGAGGTCAATTTTCTTTTAAGCTCCTGAAAACTCCTTTCACATTCCCCATTCCATTCAAACTTCACGTTCTTTCAAGTCAATTTTGTTAAAGGACCCGCCAATCGTGAAAATCCTTCAATAAACCTTCTATAGTAGCCACCAATCCTAAGAAACTCCGTATTTCGGTAGGTGTCGTCGGTCTCACCAATTTATTACCATTTCAACTTTTGCCGAGTCTACTGCAATTCCTTCTCCTGATACCACATGCCCTAAAAATATTATCTTGTCTAGCCAGAATTCACACTTGCTAAATTTGGCATACAGCTTATGATCTCTCAAGGTTTGCAAAACTATCCTCAAATGCTGTTCATGCTCTTTAGGCCCTCTCAAATATATCAGAATATCATCAATAAAAACAATCACAAACTGGTCTAAATAAGGCTTAAATACCCTATTCATTAGATCCATAAATGCAGCCGGTGCATTTGTCAATCCAAACGGCATAACCAGGAATTCATAATGTCCATAACGAGTCCTAAACGCAGTCTTAGGAATATCTTCTTTCTTAATTCTTAACTGATGGTATCCCGACCTTAAGTCGATCTTAGAGAAGACCGAACTTCCTTGGAGTTGATCAAATAGGTCATCAATTCTAGGCAAAGGATATTTATTTTTAATGGTTACTTGATTCAGTTGCCTATAGTCAATGCACAAGCGCATCGACCCATCTTTGTTTTTCACAAACAAAACTGGCGCACCCCAAGGTGAAGCACTTGGCCTAATGAATCCTTTGTCAATCAACTCTTGTAGTTGCACCTTTAATTCCTTTAACTCGACTAAGGCCATCCTATACGGGGCTTTAGATATTGGTCTGTTCTAGGCATTAATTTAATTTCAAACTCAACTTCCCGCTTTGGTGGTAATCCAGGCAACTCCTCAGGAAATACATCTTGAAATTCATTAACCACTCAAACTTCATCAAGTTTAGGCTCTTCCCTAGTATAATCTTTAACCATAGCCGGTACCCTTGACATCCCTTGTCAAGTAACGCACGAGCTTCTACTGCCGAAATAAGTGCTATAGGTAGGTTAGTCTGACCTCCCAAAAATTCACAACTAGACTTATCAGGTAAGACAAATTGGATCACTTTTCTATAACAATCCATTTTGGCCCGATACTTACGAAGCCAATCCATTCCTATGATAACATCAAAATCATACATAGCCATTACGACCAAGTCAATTTCCATATCCTTTCCTCCCATTGTTATCTTACAATTTCCACACACCAGCGTAGACAATACCACATTCTTTAAAGGCGTGGAAACACAAAGAGGCGTCTCAAGAGACGTAGTTTCTATTTTACTCAACTGTCTATACCTTTCAGACACAAATGAATGTGTAGCACCTGTATCAAACAATGCATATGTCTTTTTACCATTTATAAGGATCGTACCTGAGATAACGTTTTTGGAAGCTTCCGCCTCCTCTTGGGTGACTGCATACACCCTTCCTTGTGCTGGTGGCCTCTGAGGATTCCTTGAAAGGTTTGATCTAACCGCACTCTGTTGTCCCTGTCGCACCGAGCCAACACTCATTTGTGACCTTTCTTGTGGGCAACTTCTCCTAAGGTGGCCCACTTGTCCACAACCAAAACATCTCAATCGTCCATTGCAAGGTCCTGGGCCATGTCGCCCATTACACCTTTGACAAACATCAGGCTGATAGGGTGCTTTCCCTATATTCAGGCCATTTCTCGCTCCCCCAAAATTTCCAAAATTACTCTTTTTCTTCATATTCCAAGTCTGACCTTGACTAGGGTAGGGTCTCTTACCGCTTCTCACATCATTAAAGTTCAGCTGTTTCTTAAACTCTGATCGCTCTCTCATCGGCTCTGCTCCACTAATTGTGCCCTTTCATAAATCTCATGGTAATCCCTTATGTTCAAAGGCACTAGTTGTTTCACGATCCCGATTCTCTCAACCCTTTTAGAAATCTCTTAGTCTTTTCTTCCTGATCCTCAATTAGCCTAGGAGCATATCTAGATAATTCAGAAAATCTAGCCTCATATTGGTCTACTGTTAGCTCCTTTTGTTCTAACTGAACAAATTCTGAAATTTTCTTGTCCTTAGCACAGTCAGAAAATGCTTTCTATTAAAAGCTCTCACAAACTCTTCTCAATTAACATCGCACTGGGTGGAAAGATTATGTCCTTCGAAGCTCTCCACCAAAACTTTGCATTTCCCTTCAGCTGGTACTCTGCCAAAGTTATTTTCTCAACATCATTGCAGTCCAACAACCGGAAAATTCGTTCCATTCCATCAATCCAATGCTCCGCCTCCTCAAGACTTCCCATTCCACTGAACTTAGGTGGTTTCAACTTCAAAAATTGCTCCACTAGTCCCTGAGTACGGCGTTCTGCTCCGGATTGTTGCTGCGCTTGTCTTTTCATCAGATTTCCTATATTGGCCAATGCCTGCATTATATCTTCCATTCGGGGTTCAACCCTTGCTGCAGAGGCTTCAGCCCTTGATGGATGAGCACTTCCAGCTCGTACCATGATTTTCCTGCAGTTTCCAAGCATTTGCCTCAGGAAATATCTGTGACTCAATGTCTTCATTAAAAACAACAGCACTAAGGAAAATAAGTAACATAACCATATTACTGGTACCTAAAAGCAACTAATAATAATTACTAGGGATCTACGAGTGATTACTCATCACCCGTTATTCAAAGTTACCCATCTATTCCAGTCAATATCCTATGGTGTGCATTGTCATCATGTTCCTCAATTTCCAAATGAGGCTCCTTATCACTCCGACCTATAACCATTTGCTCTGATACCAAAAAAAAGGGGCGGGGGGGCTGTGGCACCCCGAAATACCTAAGGTCGCCACAGGTACCTACCCCTCCACCTAATGAACACTAGTTACAACTCTTAGTAGAAGCATCGCTGTTCATAGGCATTTTTTTTTTTGAAAACGGTCCTTGCGCAACTTATTAGTGGAAGTATAATTGAATATCACCATCTCTCCCTCCAACAATCATGATACAATGCACACCACTAAGCATCATAGGAAGATAAAGCCGAGCCACTCTTTATTTACATATTTTTCAAGATGGATTTCACGGGTCGGTACAACCAAAAGGAAAGCCAAGACTCTTGGCTAGACTTGGCCACAACTCAAAAAGAGACAACTCGACCCTCTAAGTCGATCATGTATAATCCTCCATCTACAAGTGTCGGCTATGTCCAAAAAGTGTCAACTCCCACTCCTCACGCGGGCCGTCACACCCATCTCGGTAGGTCAGGCAGTGGCGGCGGCAACATCCCCCGCATCACTCCGTCACGACGGACGTGGACAGATATGAACTCCTGAATGACCGGGCCCCCGCCGGGCCCACGTCATACATCACCAGTGCACGAATCCGAATGAACGTCAAACCAGGGATGGTGGGACAATCGATCTCCATACACTCGACCTCCACGTCAGATGGAAGGCCGTAAAAGGTGCCCCGCGTGACAGTAGGGAGCGGCATCTTTCTAATCTGAAATGTTGGTCCCCGAAGGGGTGAGTACACCACTCGGCGGGTAAAAGATCCAATAAACCACTCAATGCATCACACAATACAATCATAACAATCATAGCATAATATATGTCATTCATGCATCCAAGCATAACTTACCTTACGGCCATGCATATGTCATCATACCACATGTACATACATCCTCATGTACTCATCACCATCATGTCATACATATACCATGCCATAGGTGCACACGCAACCATGCACTCATCATCATCATGTCATACATGTATCATCATGCCATAGGTGCACATACAACCATGCACTCATCATCATCATGTCATGCATGTACCATCATGCCATAGGTGCACATACAACCATGCACTCATCATCATCATGTCATGCATGTACCATCATGCCATAGGTGCACACACAACCATGCACATCATCAACCATGTATCATCATGCCATAGGTGCACACATAACCATGCACTCATCATCATCATGTCATACATGTATCATTATGCCATAGGTGCACATACAACCATGCACTCATCATCATCATGTCATATAGTCATGCATATGTCACCATATCATACATGCATGATTTAATTTCCACTTTTATCTTTCAATTTGATCACCACATCTTTCTTTCCGAGACCAGTAATTGCATCCCACATTTTTATCACTCGTACCCCAACCTGGCATCGCGAGAAACCTCCGGCACACACCACCGGGCATCCGGCACCCCCACATTCCGGGCATCTCGCATCCCAACTGGCATCACGAGGCATTCCCGGGCACAAACCTCCGAGGCTTCCGGCACCCAACCATTAGGGCATCTCGAAACTCCCGAGGACATCCGGGCATGTATCACAATACAACCGGGCATCCGGCACCCCCATCCGGGCATCCCGACACTCCCGGGGCATTATCGACCCTCCTCCAACAGTTTCCTCATTCATCATAATTCATATTCACCAATTTATGTCTCAACCATCAACATGGCACATGATGTAATGACAACAAAGTCAAATTCAGCATTCGATTCTATATGCAATGCCAAATATCATCACATGCTCAGCAAGATTCAATCACCTCAACCAATATAATTAATAGGGCTCATCTAAAACAGAAAAATCATAATTTCAGCATTTGAAATTCGCACAATCCAGCTTGCACAGTTTTAGAAAATATTTCCATTAAATACCCGAATGGTCTTTAAAAAAATTATAAAATCTGAACATGTGATATTCAAGACATAATGGCAGATATTTCATGAAGGACACTGCACCAAAAGACCCTCATACAATTTGATATAGATCACGCATCACAGCATTTCTATTCTATCAATACAGCTTGCACAGTTTTTGAAACATTTTTGGTTAAATAGGCAATTGAACTTCAAAAATTATGAAATTTGAATATGTTGCAGAGAAGACATACAGAAAGATACTTCGTGAAGAACACCTTGCTGAAAGAGCTTCATACAAAAAGATATGACCCATGCATTGAAACTGACTAAACCGAACGCGTCAGATTACTCGGTTTTGAAATATTTCCGATTAAATACTCTAATGACCTTCAAAAATTATGAAATTTAAATATGTGGTAGTCAAGACCCTAAAGTAGATTTTTCATGAAGACACCGAAGTCAGATTTGTCCTAGATAATTAATTATGAACGGTCGAAGCCCCTGTTCCTAGTACCGAACATTCCAGGTTTAGCCGTCTCCGAAAAATCGTGATTTCACCTACTTATCTTCCATCTTTTCCTCTGAATTTTTGATATGTTTTGCCTCAAGAGGTATACTACAACTTTCATCAAGGAATCAAGGTGATATTTTTAAAGGAAAGTCACTTTATAGTCCACGAAGTCACTGGGGTTCAGTTCAACATTTCCAGATCTAACGTCTTCAAAAGAAAAATCGTTTCACTAGGCTATACTTGTTCGTTTTACCCCAAATTTGAGTATGTTAGTCTTCAAGATGTTCTCTATAACTTTTGTGAAGAAGTCGAAGTGAAATTTTCAGTAAAAAGTTACATGCAACACACAAAATCACCAAAAAGGTCAACAAAACAGCTTCAGATCTAACATTTTCGTAGAGGGAGGATTTCACCCCTCAAAACTCAACCATTTTGTCTCAAATTTTAGTATGTTACACTTTAAGATGTTATCTACAACTTTCATGAAGAAGTCAAAGCCAAAATCCGACTCAAACATCGCATACAAGCCACTACAACATTCCGGGTCAGACGGTTTACTCGAGAACAGCTTACTACTTCAAAACAACACACTCAAAACTTCGGTTTTTCACACCCTAGACATCCGAAATTCATCACCATTCAAACACACATGCTAGATACAACATGCAAGAGCAGATTAAGGATCCCAACTTGCCTCTATACCGAGCAAACACGAGTACACGGCGGCGACGAACAACGGACGAGCGGGCGGACGGTCGACGGACACACGGCTTCTTCCTCGCGCGGCCCTCTCCTCCTCTCTCTCGGTTTCTCTCGGTAACTCTCTCTCTCCAACTTCGTACGACACACCTCCTCCCTAAACCGGCCACCTTTTCTTTTCATTTCTTTCCTACTCATCATTAGCAATGATTGATTCTTGCATGGATGACACTTGGTCATCAACTTGGGACAAATAGGGGAGGGCATGCACAAACCCGATTCCCCCCCTTCTCTTGCGTCGATGGCCCCTTTCATGGGCTTATGGGCCAGCCATCTCGGCCCATCTTAGGCCCATCCCTCTTGGGCCTAAGACCCAAGTTTAATGAGATCCAATTTTATCCCCTTTTTAAAACTAATTAAATCTCTATTTAATTAAAGCACTAAATTGCAAATTAAGATAACTATATACTTGAAATTATAAATACATAAGTCCCCATCTATCATACATATGGCCAAAGATAAAACTTCCTTTCCAAAATTCATCCATTAAAGACTTGGCCATACATCTCATCGCAAATCATGGGTTAGAAGGCTACAAATTACAATGTCGGTACTTCCATCACCTATCCATGGTCCATGGCATATTCAGGGATTTTATGAAATTCTAGGATGCCACAAAATAACATTTGAATTCTAATATGAGAAATTCAAAAAAAAAAAAAAATAGTTATTTTAATTAATCTTATTTTTACTTATACATTCGAATTTGATTCTATTTTAGAATATAAATTCAATATATATATTTCTATTTATTACTTATTTTAGGTATATTAGTATAGTTTACTTTTTAATAAAATTTTATTAGAGAATGATAAAAGGGGAAGAAAGACATAACAAAGAAATTAATTAAAAAAGAGAGGAAAAAAAAAGCAAATATAAATAAGTAGGCAAAAGTGTCGCAAGAGATTTTTACAATCTCCATTTGTAAAAAAATTTATTCATTTTATACTAATTGCCATTTATACTAAATAACGTACATGATATGATGTAAATATATCATACTGCAATTATCAAATTGTGGATAGGATATAGTAAAATCTTTGGATTTCATATCTTATCTTATCAAATCTTATCATGGTTAGAAATCTGGGCGACCAAATATAACTTTTGTGATTCATATATTTTTGCCTGTTGTGTAAATGACGGTGTATGTTATTGCTAAGCATTCGTGGATTGTGGTTAAGGTCTAATTGGAATATAAGAACTTATAAGTCATGTTTCGTCAAGTTTTTCACTCACTTGACAAAGTCCGAAGCAAGCTCAATTCTCGTAATCGTCCTATTGATCAAACACGTTTTATTTTTACTCACATTGACTCTCTTTGTGTTTTGATTCGACTTCTTCTCAATAGTTATGCGTATGTAGTTTAGGAGAGGTTTTGGTTAGAGACCAACGATAACAATCAAAATAATTTGGAATTACATAGTACTAGTGGAATTCTCGAAAGCGATGGCATGTTTTGTTTCGTTTGATTTACAGTCCATCGTGCAATTAATCCCTGGGGGCCGTCCGTTGTGGAGATAATAAAGGGAACATAAATCATCCATTAAAGAAAAAATTTGTAGCCAAATAAATTTAATCAATAATTAACATTTGCAACCATATGTAAATGGCCGTAACCGATCACACTTAGAATAATTTTCATTGAATATTTGTGTTGGCTCTTTATTTTTATTTTTTTTAGTTTTATCTTCTCGATAAAAACCCTTGCGGTAATCATTAAGTTGGGTATCTTCACCTCGCTAATTAAGATCTTAATTAATGATTATCTTTTTGGGGAATGAGAAGCTCAAAACGGCGAGTTCCTTAATCATGATTGCTGTTTTCCAATGGAAGACTCAAAGCCAAAGACGTGCGACTATTCATGGTGGCGCAGAAAACAACGTGGTTCTTCACGCAAGCAAGGAAAAAGAGAAAAATCTCAAAATACTATGAATTTGGCATTATGTATTTGTCAAGTGATCTCGCTTGTAATTGGGTCATATTAACCAACATCGTCAAGATTCAAGGATACTTTTCGAAATATTAATTGCATGTTTCGTTAGAAAAGGTTAGGGTTCTAAACTTAAACTTAGTGGCATTTCATCATTTGATTACTTGAGACAGTGTCATGAGACGCTATTTGACAAATCTTTAGTAACAATGATGTGCGAAGATGGACACTGGCCAAGGGATTGTCATTGATTTTGTGCCCATTATGTCAATCCACGATATGTCCTACAGTGATTGCTAGAAGATTTAGGTTTCAGATCGATCTAGCCAGTGCATCACGTGGCATAGCGAAGACAATATTAATAGGTGAAGTCAAAATGATGGTGGACCATATAGGTTTTTCAAGTCATGGAACTTTAATTTCTCAAGATAACCTAGTACATAAACTATGTCCCCACCTCCAAATGATTGCATGGTTTTCGTGGTATTGGTTTAGAAAACAACTACCTCCATTACCTTCGAAATCACAAATCACCCCATATCTTTTGAAGTTATGATTAGCTGTGAAAATTCTCCAATCAATCCTACAATTATTGTACAAATGTCAATTTGACTCTTAACTTTCCAAAATTTTGTTAAATTAGTTCTAAACCTTTATACAAAATATCAATACGGTTATTCCGGTCAATTTTCACTGAAAATTACTCACGTGCCTCAATCAAAAGGATTATATTGGAATTTCTCGAAATGGTGGCAAAATTGAAAAACTTAGAATTGAATTGATATCTCTACAATAGGTTTAGAGCTAAATAGACAATTTTATCATGATTAGCCTATTCTACATGGAGTCCAAAATGAGATGATGGGTGATTTAGTATTGTATTTCCAAGAGAAAAACAGAAGGTTTGATTAAGAATTGATGACGGAACGTGGCACACAGGCATGTGAATACGTTAGGGGCGAACCCTATCTCACGTAACCAAAAACCATCGTAATCTACCTGCATGATTCCATCACATGAGCAACCCAAGTAATCTATCAAAACAGCAATCTTAGAACGCCAAAGTGATTCTTTGCACTGGAGATCCGATGTACAAGACTCTCTCGCCGTCGGGTTTGGCCGTCGTCATTATTACCAAAGATTCCTCGTAATCTCTCTCTCTCTCACTCTAAAGATGATCATCATCGTAATCTTGTAACTCCCGGAGACATTTGCGCTGATGCGTAATGAATGAAGGTATCGATTCGCGCATTGCCCGACGGCGCGCGCGATCGCCAAGAAGATTTTAATGAAGGTTCATTCACGACACAACGACACGAATGCATGCGTGCGTCTCGTCGTCTACTCCTTCAACGTATGTATTTATGCAGTTGCCCACCCCTACTTCCTCACAATTCGGATCTATTTAATATGGTGATTACATGAAGAGATTAGCCGCGTGCATTCATCGGAGATTTTCTTATGGTTTGGCCATGGCAAGAAAGTCGCTCAAGTCCTGGTGCAATTATGAAGCACTGGCCAAAGAAGAAGACGACCCTTTCTTCTTCCCAACCCTTCTCTCCCCCGATTTCGGGTACTATATTAGGTCCTGGTTTTGCTTTCTTGTTCGTTCTTTTTTCCTTGATCTTTTTGACGGTATTCGATCGTTTCTCTAGTTCTTTAGCTTTATGATACCATATTTTGCAGTGGAAACGGATGTTCAGCACTGGATGGGAACTTTTATTTGCCATTTGATTATCAGGAGAGCCTTTGCGAAGCTCCTCCTCTGATCACAAGCTTCTCGCTCGATCCTTTGTGCCCACAAATTCTTGATTTTGAGCACAACCCTCATGATGCTATTCAAGGTAGTGATGACGTTGAAACACTGATTACTCTGATCTAATCCTCCTTCTTTTTATTTGATTCTGTTTGGTGGCTTAAGTGCTGATGTTGCAGAAGGTCTTGATGTTCAAAATTATTCAGCAAGTGGGACTGTGATCTTGGAGGAGATGTGTGCACGGAACGAGCCCAAGAAACGTGGTCTGTTACTTCCTAACGGTGGCCAAGATAATTGTCTTAGTGAAGTGGGTGGTGGTGACAAGAGACGCGCGAAAGAGAAGAGCGAAAACGACGGCAATAGCAGAATGCTGTCGAGGGAGCAAATATCGCGGTACTTCTACATGCCGATAACTCGAGCGGCAAAGGAGCTCAACATCGGGTTGACCCTCTTGAAGAAACGGTGTCGAGAGTTGGGCATACGCCGGTGGCCCCATCGGAAGTTGACGAGCCTCCAAACTCTCATCAAGAATGTCCAGGTTTTAATTTTCATTCGCTTCCTTTTTTTTCTTCTCTTTTGACCTGTTGTATTCAGAGAGAGTCAGTGGTGTTCAACTGTAACATACATAAATCGAAGCAAGTACGTCGCATCTATTCGAGGAATTCTAGCGAAAATATCGGTTTCAAAAGTGGACACGAATTAGTCCCGCTTCAAGTTGATTGTACTTAATTGAATTAAGAGTCATGTAAATACGCTTCGCATTCAGATTAGAATTCGCAAAGGGCAATATGAAACCTGCCTGTTTACACGTGAGAAGACGAAGCTGACTTTAACCAAAGGGAACTCAACCTAAAAAACACATCGCGAGAAAGCTGCCTTTTCAGGTCTCCCGATGTTTTATTTCGTGAGATGGCTTTGGATGCGCAGGAAATGGGAGGAGACCCGGAGAACGTAGAGCAGCTCAGGAAGGTGGTGAATTTGCTCGAGCTAGAGAAGCGGCTAATGGAGGAGTTCCCTGATGTACAGCTTGAGGATAAGACAAAGAGGCTGAGACAGGCTTGTTTTAAAGCAAACTACAAGAAGAGGAAGCTTGTTGGACTGATGGACTCAGGAAGCACTTCTTCTAAAAGCAGCCCAACTGCAGAAGATGAGGGCATGAGCACGGGAATGGAATATGAGGAGGACGTGAGATCTCTCTTGTTTGATGACTCATGTAGTAGCACTATATGATCGTCCTAAATCTGAGAAAAGACCCCGTTTGATCCGGTAATTTGCTGTACAAAAATGTCAGGGTAAAAGAAACTGGGCTGTCCACCAGTCCTGCCAACAATGATGCAGCGGTTGCTGTTATAAAACAATCATATGCATGACTAGCAATCACCAGTACCGAACATATGATATGCTCCTCAACTATCTCTAGGCCTTAAAAAACCCACATTAACGGATCCCAAAGAGACGTCAAGGTGGTCAATGTGAGTCGCTAATAACAGAATTTTGAGAACAATAAGACGGGAGAATCTGCAACACTTTGTAATGGAACTCCCCTAAGGGAATCTGGCTGCTACCAGGATTTCTTATTCTGGAAACTTTCGAGCTCCTACATACTCGTATAACCAGAGTACACGGCATCTATGACAACAGAAAATTCTCGAGAATATGAACGAAAATAAACCGCTCCGACAACAACCCAAAAGTTCCGGATGAATCGACATAAAACTCAACCAGCTGTATTAGTTTAGTTTTATCTCCAACGATTATGGTATAGAGAGAAAATTTAAGCCCTTCAGATCTGCGATCTTAAGCAGCAACTGGTTGCTTGTGGACAAATGCGATGCCCTTCTCAATGCTGGCCTTCAGTTCGGGCTTCAGTGCTTCCAAGGCCTTCTGCTCATACTCCGTCAGCCCCTGGAGGTCAGAGGAAATCAGTGCTTCAACCCCTTGCTTCCCGAGCTTAACCCTGGATGCGAAAAATGGAAGGTCAGTGAGATCTGACTGAACGAAGGCACACTCGTAGACATCTCCATCTCCATCCAAAGCGCGCAGGGAAGACTCCACGAATCGAGCAGCAGCATATGCCATGGAAAGTGTGGCTGACCCTGCGCCAGCTTTCGCCTCCACCACTTCAGTCCCAGCATTCTGGATCCTAACAGTCAGCTGCTCCACTTCTTCATCTGTGAAGCTAACCGAAGGCTTTGTCTTCGAGAGCAAGGGCAAAATAGTGATTCCAGCATGTCCACCCACAACTGGGACATCCACATCAATGAGTTTCACGTTCTTCTTCTGAGCAACAAAAGTATTTGCTCGAACGACATCGAGTGTAGAGACACCAAATAGCTTTTTCGGGTCATAAACACCCTTCTGCTTGAGAACTTCTGCTGCGATCGGCACAGTTGAGTTAACCGGGTTGCTGATGATGTGAATGAAGGCATCAGGGCAGTTATCTGCTACAGCCTCAACAAGGGTCTTCACTATGTTTGCATTTATGTTGAACAGATCATCACGGGTCATACCCGGTTTTCTCGGAACACCAGCTGGAATGACCACTACATTAGCGCCTTTTAGGGAATCGGCCAGTTCAGAGGCTCCGGTGAAATCCAGAACCTGAGAAGGAGTATTACAGTGGCTAAGATCAGCTGCAACTCCCTTTACATTAGCTATATCATAAAGGTGAAGGGCTGAAACTAAGGGGGACATCTTGACTAGAAGTGCCAGAGGTTGACCTATCCCACCAGCTGCACCAAGAACCGTCACTTTGTAAGATGCTTGTGGTTGGAGTTGATTTTGGAAATTCTGGTTTTGTTTCTGGGCTTTCAGTGCAAAAGATTGTCTTAGAGCTGAAGTTGTTTCCCTGCCCAAGAAGGACGAGTCTGCTTCGCAGCTCATAGATTTTGCTGCCTTGAGGCCGCTAAAACTGGTGAAAGAATTCTGCGAGCTGATTTTCACTACAAATGGTTTTGATTGAGGAAAGGGACCAGTTTTGCTGCCAAAAGAGATTGTCGATCCAATTGACATGGAAGCTGCTGATGATGCTGCCATCTTGCACTCTGCCAAAGATTACATGTCATTGCACTTTCCATTGACACAAAACAAAGCATAGCTGAAGATGTGCTACTACTAGGCGCAATCAATCAGTCTAAGAAGGCTATTAATCTTTAGGTAAATATACAAGGGCAAAAGAAGTGACCATAGGTAATCTACTCCTCCAGAGGCTGCAAATGAGTCAGCCTACTTTGGATAGATAGAAATTAGCATGAGTCATACTCAGTTTTGTGATCTAGGCTAGGCTGTGTCCATCAAAAGCTAAAAGCATAACCAATTAGGTATCACAGAAGCGCCACCACTCTATTACTATGTAATTAGTAAACGCTCGAGATAGAGTAAATGGTTATCGTACATCTCAATTATATAACGGCTCTCAAGCAGGAATCATATTGCAAAAAGTTCTCAGGACATTCAGAGATGATATATGCAATATAATTGTCGAAAGAAATGCGAAAAAGGGAAGGTAGATCCAATGATCCAACAAGTGTGCTCTCAGTCAACATGGAGGAGGATATACAGACTGACGATATTTTGTGTTCTCTTAAAACCAGCAAATCTCAAGGGAGAGAGAGATGTAAAACGACTAGATTTAGTTGATGTGAAATCTCCTTTAGATTGGTGAACAAATAAGGTTGAGTAGAGACCTTCTAGCATAATAGCAGCCAGGGACTTCTAAAGTTCGTAAATGAGATATATACCTTAAGAAAGATAAATACTGTATAGTGCTTGAAAAATTATCATCAAAAGTTAGGTAAAAAGAAAGGCAGTCAAACCATATCAAAAGCACTGCAAATCCCAAGGAAAAATTATTTCCAACAAATCCAAAGGATGTAAGATATACATCCATCCTATCTCACGTAATCCTTTACACTTTTCTTTGGGTGAACCTCTGAAACAGGAGCAATCCTTTACAGTTTGCTTTTCCACCCAAAGAAAAGAGAGAACCATATAAACCAGACTGGATGTGTTCGCAGTCAGAGCAAAGAGGATCAACGTTCAGTCAATACCACTAAACATAACCAATTCGGCAGACGAGATGAATACCCAAATTCAAAGAAAGGCACGACAAGCGTTCAGTCATTTACAACCTCACATGCGCCTATGAAGAAGACTAGACCAACAACGAAAAACTAACGAAACAGCACAATGCAGCAGGATCCTATACAGCCTTCCATTCTTTACGGCAGTGAAAGCAAGATTCTTTCAATTCTATAAAATGAAGAAAACTCCAAGTTCAAGCCAATAAAACACGAGTTCGAAACAGGCGAAACCAGATCTGCAAGAACGAAAGCTCGTCGATCCGGACCGCACCTGACACGCTCATCAACCATCACCCAGCAAAAAGAAACATCAAGATCGCCAGATTTCATTACCCAAAACCAACAGAGCTAACTAAGATGGCGCCCTGGCAAAACCAACCGAGCGGCGACAAGGCACGAACCCAGAATCTTGGTCACGCGGCAATTCAGGGCCGGCGAAATGAACCTCAAAAACAGGGGCGGAGAACGCGAAATTCCACCGGAAACCGCGAGACAAGGCCGAAAGCTTCGATCTTTCGCACGACCCAGAAATCTAAATGGCCCTCTACATACACCGAACCGACAAAAGAGGGGGACGGATTGATAAGTAGGACTCACCCGGCGTTTTCTTGGCGTCTGGCCTGGAGTCTCTGAGTTTCTCCGCCGGCGAGCCTCGAGGAAATCAAGACCCTCTTTCGACAACTACCCCGAAAGAAAATATAAGCCTATAAAAACAAAAATGCGTATAGGTATGCGTATATATATATAGGTACACGAGCCCCTCCTGCAGGCTCTTTCCGCTTTTGCTATGCTGAATTCGTAGACATCTGCTGCGTACGCCGTCGCTGTGCTGACCTGAGAATCAGAGAATCTACCTTCCTTCCCCGTTCTTATATTCCAGCAGATCTGAGCCGTTGGTTTCGTGACGCTTTTCAACGGCTATAATTCCATCTTCCATTGTCAATTTCCTCCTACGCTTAGCACGACAGTTTAAGGTTCCAAATTCCAACGTGATTCATCGTGGGGTTTGGTGAGATTACCGAACATGATTGACGGAAGAAAAGTGCCTGATGTTTTTTGCGGAAAAATGAAATGAAGGGCTCATCATCAAGGGCATGACAAACAATAAGATTTGATATCGGTGAATTAGATAAAGAATCGAAGGACTTTAAGATTCATCATTAACGTGAATTGAATAAAAACTGAAAAGAATCGCTTACTTGAGGGAATTTTTTTTCATGTATTATCAACTCAAAACTACATGCTTGTGATTGAGACTAGTAAACTAAACTAGGAAAGTTTGACCAAAACTTAACTAAGGAAAGATTAAACCAGGAAATCTAAAATTTGGAAAGACGAAACTAGGAGACAGCACGCTAGGAAAATTAAACTGGAAAACGTTAAGTTAGGAAATCTAGAAAAATTGAAAAAATCTACCCAAAATAGAAAAGCAACTTGAAATAAGAAATAATTTGACTCAACTGAATGAGTCTTTACCTTTTAAATTTCTACAAACTTCTTCTAAAGCTGCAATCATTTCATGGAAAATGTTTTCTAAAAAACTATTTTTCACAAAAATAACAATATTATTTAATTATTCAATTGAAACTTGAAAATAAATAAGAAAATATTTTTCTTTATTTGGTATAAAAATTTGATTTGATCTTCGTGCACTCCTTTTAATAATTTTTTTTTTATTTTTTATAAAATAACATTTTTAATTATTTTGTTTTCCTCCTCTTTCTTCGTTCGTTTGCCGGCCACAGTAATGACTAGTAACTAGCCACAAGTGAGCTTGAGCTCACTCAAGATCAATGAGCCCGAGGCTTGTCGATTTGGCACCAAACTTGAGCTTGCCCACTTGTCGACAAATGCAAGCCTTGCCACAGGCTCGTGGCCGACAAGTGATTGAAGAAGAAGGAAAAGAAAAATATAGAAAAATCAATTTTTTTAAAAAGAAAAGAAAGCGAGTAAAAAGAAAAAAATTAAAAATTAAAAATAAAAGGAAAATATGTTTGGTGAAAGAAATTGATTGGTCTATAGGTGAAAGAAAGTGCTTGGTCTAGAGGTGCAAAAAAGAGGATGAAAAATATTTTTGCTTTTTGAAGAGGGGGAAACATTTTACTCATTTTTTAAAATGTTTTTTTTCTATTGGCGGAACATGTATTTCGTAACTAGTTTATTTTCAGTAAATCGAATATCAAATATTTCAGAAAATGTGTTCTTGGAAGTTATTTTTCTGTAGAAAGAATGGAACCTAAAATGTTGTCTCGTCATTGAATCTAAACAATTTCAAATCAGTCAAACTTGAGAAATTCCAATAAAATATATTTTGGATGGTCCTCGTACCAATACTTTAATTGAATCGACTAGTCTGGTTGGGCTTTCAAAGAGCTCGATGATGGCATCAGTTGACATCGACGTCAAAGAAGTGATGAGAAGTTGGTTTCGCCCAATCCAGCTTAGGACAAAAAGGTACATGAGTAGTTTGGCCTTTGTTTCAAGTATCTCCTCGAGTTGAAATTAACAAAAGGTCGAGCGTGCGCAAGATGACCTAAGTTCGATCATACCCTCATGCTTCAAAGAGCCAAATTTGATTGGCCACGTTCGCCTTCTGAGAACACTCTAGAGTCATGCAAAAGCGTGCATCATATCTTATATTAGATCAAATTGCATTTAATTCATAGACTTAGTCATCCCAAAACTCATTCTTCTCTGGTCATAACGGTGGTAATCGTCGACTGTCTCGTGGCTTCAGAAGAAGATCGAATAAAGAGAGACTAGAGAGAGAAAAAGTTTCCAAAGTCTCCGAATTCGAGAATCAAACTTGGGCTTGGGCCGATGCTGACCCACCCGATGGACCCAAAACTACCCGTCTCGGCAAGTTCTTTCGAGCCCTTTAACTTTTCTTTATGGATTGGACACTGGATTGACGTCAATGGCCCATTGGGCTCAATATAAGTTCGAGTGGATGGATCCGCCGATCGGGGCACTCGACTCCAAATCAACTGCAATCGTGAGTCTCCTCTTCTTTTAGCTACCATGCTTTCCTGCGTTTCTGGTCGCAAGAAACGTTCGTTAACCCTGCCTTTTTGATTGACAAGACACGACTTATGAACCATCACTCCCGGACGAGTGTAACCGAAATTGAAAGTGGGCGACGCCCGTCTCTGTAACTTATCAATCGGATGGTGTTTATTTGAGAAAATTTCCTTGGATCCCGATCGGGGATAAAGAAAAGCATGGTCAGTACCCTTTTTAATTTGGCTTTCCTATTGCCATCCCTTTCTACCTAAGATTGGACTTAAGCACACAATCTCTTGAGATAAGTCTCTAGTTTGAGAGAGTTTCCTAATTTGAGTAGGTTTCCTAAAATAGATTTTCTATTTTAGATAGAAATATATATTATGTATATTATATATATATATATACTCTCTGATATTAGATATGGTAAGGTAAATAAGAAGAGTATAAATATTTTTATAACTTTCCAATTTAGTCCTAAATTTTTTAATTATGTCAATTTAATTTGAAATCATTTAATGAATTGTCAATTTTGTCCTCCTAGTTAATTTTAGCTGGATATTGCTGAAATGGCGGCCCAATTAGTGTTGACTATCTTACATAGTGTGATTACACTTATGCGGATAATTTCTTAATTTTTTAAAATTTTTTTTACTTTATTTTATTTTCTTTTATTTTCTTTCTCCTCTTTTTATAGAGGGTTGGTGGGTCCTCCAACCATTGAGCAAGGGTTGGAGACCTTGCCGACCCCTGGACAAGAGCCGATGACCCTTGTTGGGCCTTGGGGGAGGGCTTGCAAGCCACAATGAAGGCGAAGTGACCCTTGCCCACCTTGGTTGTGGCAACAATGGCTTGGGTGAGGGCTCACCAAACCTAGTATGGGCCACCACGCCCTCGCTAGATCCAATGAGGGTTGCAAGCATGGTTATCGACCCTTGATCAGTGGTTGGCGAAGGTTGTCGAGCCTCGTAAAAAGAGGGAAAAAATAAAAGAATCAATAAAAAAATTTAAAAAAAAATTATGAATTTTATTTTAAAATTAGAAAAAATTTCACATCATCGCTAGCCACCCTACATAGGGTGGCTAGCATTAATTCTAGTGTTACTTCAACAATGTTCGGTCAAAATTAGCCGAAAAGACTAAATTGACAACTCATTAACAATGTTTATAACTTATTTGGCAAATTGTTAAAATATTTAGAACTTTTTTGGCACAATTAAAATGCTTAGGACTTAATTAGCAAAATCGAAAGGTTTAGAACTAAATTGGTCATCGTACATGATATGTTTAGGAATTTTTGGACAATTTTCCGTAGAACTGATGAACATAATTATATTGGAGAGAGCTCGCTCTTTACTGTCTAATGCTAGATTAGATGAATAATTATGGGTCGAAGTAGTAAATATTGCTTGTTGGTTAATGAATAGATCATCATCATAGACAATTGATTGGAAAACTCCCGAGGAAACATGGTCGGGTACATTTGCTTATTATAGTGGACTAATAGTATTCGGTTGCCTTGCTTATACTTGTATGAATGCTAGTACATTGGAATGGAGGGTAAAGAAGTGCATATTTCTAAGTTATGCAAATGGGGTACTATATTTTCTCTCTATGATCAGATATAGTAGGGCAAATATAAGAGGAATATCGGATTTTTCTCTTTGTGAGATTTTTGTGAGAAATTCTAAGATAATACTTGTAAGTTTGCTTTGGACTAGGTGTGGAAAACACTCAAGTATACGAACTATTGTAACTTTATGATTCTTTGATTATTATTGGATTATTTACTAGAAGCTCTCGCCATAGAATAGGTATCAACACTCAAATCAAATCGCGTAAATCCCTAGTAGTGTTTATTATTCCTCATTCATTTTTCCAATGAGTTCGCATTAATTCAATTACAAGAAATGGTCAGTTTCCGCATTATGTTAGAACATAATCGATCAATAATTACTACTGAGTTTTTTGGAGGTGGCTTTTGCCGTGGATGCACTGTGACATTTTTCTGTTTTTGTAATTTTTGAATAAAGAAACATTCATAATGTATGAACGCGCACATACAGATTCGTGTTAACTTTTTTCTTTCCCCATAATCTTTCAATTTTGACGAGATAAGCAAAGAAATGCTTATTATAAGCCATAACAAACGTGTATTAACAAGTGTCCACGCACTCGTTTACAAAGCCTGGTCAAACACCTTTGACAACCGGAAGCGTGCCATCTTGGGGAGAGGAAGCTACCAGCACCCGACCGGAAAATGCGCATCCATGGAGATTTTCTCTTTAGTCTTTCGTAGGTGCAGACATCGCGAATTGTTGCGGAGCTGTAATAACACGTCAGTCATCGCCGCGAAGAAACCAGCTTTGACCTCATCATGCACGTAACGCATAGATGGTTAGGTGGACTCACCATTCCCGTTTCGCAGAGACGATACCGGTACTTTCTAGACGTGTTCGAAAACCCTGGAACATCCTCACGTTAGTCAAACCATTTCCTCCATCTTTGTGCGGCCAGGTCAAGGCAACCCATGACCGCACACGTCCTTCTTGTGCTCCTGCTGCGTGCTGGCTGCTCTCATGTATGGAGAGAGAGAGAGAGAGAGAGAGAGTTACCAGGGCGATGTTCTTGTGGGGTAATTGGTAATAGGGACATGCACCTTTTCTGTTTCTCATTGCAACAAGTAGATGCAGTAGGTGTGAATAATCTTACAGTTGGTTCATCAACAAAATCTTTGAGGCGTTCGTTTCCCGGTTTCTTGTCAGAATTTGTGTGTACCGATCTTTTATAACCCCCCATCTTCAATCTTTCAGAAACAGGTACCGAACAGACGAGCATCGTTAAGATATCTGAATTCTTGAAAAATCTGTTTCGAGTATGAGGTCCGTTTTGGTACTAACGACGCTGATAGTGACCATCCTTGGGGTATCACTTAATGGATGCGATTCCAAGGTGGTGCAGTTCATTTTCGGGGACTCTCTTTCGGACGTTGGCAACAACAACCGGCTGTCGAGAAGCCTTGCCAAGGCCAACTTGCCATGGTACGGCATCGATTTCGGCAATGGACTCCCTAATGGGAGGTTCTGCAATGGCCGCACCGTTGCAGATATTATTGGTAACAGGAGAAGACACTTGTCCTTTGAACTTCCTTAAACTAAATTTAATCAGGTTTTCTTGGATGTACTTGGTTTAGTTCATGAGTTATTGATGTAAATTTGTGATCTTGCAACAGGTGATGAAACGGGTCTTCCAAGGCCGCCTCCATTTCTTGATCCGTCTCTAACAGCGGACGTGATTTTGGAAAATGGAGTGAACTATGCCTCAGGAGGTGGAGGGATCTTGAATGAAACAGGGACATACTTTGTAAGAACCTGACCGCTGTTAAGACATATTTCCTATATTTTCTCTAAAATTTGGACTGAATCACGTGGCTTCTTGCAGATTCAAAGGTTTTGTCTGTACAAGCAAATCGAGCTCTTCCAAGGAACACAGCAGCTGATCAGGAATAAGATCGGCGTGAATGCAGCTCAGAAGTTCTTCCAAGAATCCCAGTATGTTGTCGCCTTAGGAAGCAATGACTTCATCAACAATTACCTGATGCCAGTTTACAGCGATTCGTGGAAATACAACGACGAGGCTTTCGTCAATTACATGACTGGGACACTCCAGGCACAACTTGAGGTAACAGTCTTCATTCTGAAATCCAGTTAACGTGATACATAACTTCCCTTTCATTTCACAGTTGATGAGATTGTTGACTTGGAAATGTGCACATTTCATAGTTATTGCACAGCTTAGGGGCAAGGCAGCTAATGGTGTTTGGATTGGGGCCAATGGGTTGCATTCCGCTCCAAAGGGTGTTAAGTTCATCGGGGGACTGTCAAGATAGGGCGAACAAATTGGCGCTCAGCTTCAATCATGCCACCAGCCAGATGCTGGAGAAATTGTCAGGCAAACTCACCAATGCCAGCTATAAATTCGGCGATGCTTATGATGTTGTCAATGATGTTATAAGCAACCCGCAGAAATATGGTCAGTTTTGCTCTCCTAATTGTCTACAAAATTTCGCCCAGTCTATTCTCTTTTACCTCGTCCGTAAAATATTGAGTGTTGCTCTTTCTAAATTGTTTAGGATTCAACAACTCAGACTCGCCTTGCTGTTCTTTCGGAAGTATCAGGCCTGCCCTCACGTGTATTCCTGCATCAACATTGTGTTCAGACAGGAGCAAGTATGTGTTCTGGGACGAGTACCACCCAACTGATACCGCTAACCAAATTATCGCCAAAGAGCTTATCAAAAAGTTTGGATTTTCGCGTGTGAACGGCAGCTATGCTCCTTCCGGTGCACCAGCCATTGCACCGACCTTTGCACCAGCCATTGCACCATCACCGCGAGGTTAAGTCTTTGTTGCAGTTGCAGAGAGGCCTCTACTTACACTTGTTCCATTGTTCAGTAAATGGAGAACCGCGTTTAGTAATGTTCAGCAGTCAAGATCATGCTAAATAACAGTACATTTTTGGTACTAGTGTGCGTGTTTTTTTCATAGTGTCTTTTCCCAACCTGTTATAAAGGGCTTGCTGATCACTGCCTTCTTCATGCAATTTTCTTTCCCGATTTTCAATCTACCGCACTGCTGGTCCATTCTACTGCAAAAGGCTTTATCTCTTAGCAGATACAGATTATACATCGGTTTCTGACATTGCTTCCATTTCCAACATGGTAGAAGCTTCATATGTTGCCTTTTCAATTGCTAGTTAGTTAGTTGATTAGTTCCATTGTGACACACGACAAGGAGATTCGTATCAATGGGCTTATTTGCTAATTGAGAGCAATGTGTGCTTAGCTATTGTTCTACTCTGATTAGCACTTCATTAGCTTGTTGATAGCTAGACAATTCGGTAATGGCCCATTATGAGGAGCATTCCTGACCTTATTCGTTTCAATTGGCATTGAAAGCAATCTGTGCTATTTACCATCTAGAGACGAGCTGGAAGAAGAAAAAACAAGATGAAATTATGTAAAACACTGTCATTGAGTGGCCATAAAAGTTATCAGAAAAAGATAATAGAAATATTGTCATCGAGTGGTTTAGTGCACCTTACATTCCACCGTCTGCCTCCACTGATATCCAAAGTCCACTCTCCAGAAACTTTCAGGAGTTTTTTGGTTTGTTTACCTAACACTTCCACTTAAGGCTTCAAAGACAAAACCGATCATTTCGTGACCTTTGCAAAGCGCTTTCCTTGTTTTGACGATACCCTGCTTTGTCTTGCGCAAGAAGAATTGTTAAGACACATGGACGGACGGGTTATGCAGAGAAAAGCAAAACATTCCAGATTGCACGACATCTATGGCCATAGAAACCTGCATTTCTGTTTTGCTGGTTTAATGCTGTGAGCGAACACTGTCCATTCATTCAATTTATTCCCTATTTTTTCCACAGAGAAGGTAGTTCAACAAAACCTATCAACATGATCCATTACGGTTTCTCCAATTCAGGAGTATCTTGTGGAGATAAACACACGGGGTCAGAAAATAGCTACAAAGAACATTTTTATACAAGCAAACCCATTGACATTAACGAACCCGTCACTAGTCCTGCGACATCAAGACTGGAAAATTTCTCGACATGCCTTCTCCAACTTCCACACAATATCTCGACAACAGAAACCCACTGCTACAGCTAGAAACAATTTCTACAGCAACATAGAGAGAGAGAGAGAGAGAGAGAGAGAGAGAGAGAGAGAGAGGGTTATGTCTACAACTGCACTGAGATATAAGACAATGTGTCTATATATCCGAGGACTACTTTCAAACCTACTAGCTAAGGCATTTTGATTCAACAGTCGATGCATCCTCTCCCAGGTTGTGGCTTTGGCGTGTGGCGATTATTGGCCCCCGATCCTGGATAATCATTGACCTCGATGTCCAATCTTCCACCGATTCTCGCTAGACCCAAAACTCCTCCCGGTACTGGCCTCTGAGGATTGTTAAAGGGACCAAAAGAATTGCATCAGTTAATGTCAAATAGACAAGTCTTGGAACATGTGCTACTGTTTCAAGAACAATGAAAGATTTCAGTGTCTTTCAAGTTAAATTTTCTCCTACCAAGACCGAACCGCTTGCGACTTGATGAACTCGAGCCTCTTGCACTAGGCTTCCTGTTCCTATGCGCGCAGAGTGCAAACTTCACGTGAGAAAAGAAAAGGAAAGAGGACGACAGGGAGTAAAAAACAGTGAAAAAAGAGATCAAGCTACGAATGCTCGCAATATTACTTGTAACCGGCACTGCATGAGTCGAACAGATGATCCCAGATATGCCAAGCAAAACGACAAGCAGCGGAAGAAGAGTGCCTGCCCTGAAGGTCTTCATCTCCAAGAATCTGTGAATGCTGTACTAACTCATCTGTACTCGAAACAAGCACTGAATTTATAGTTTGACATGGCAGAACACCCTAGATGGCCGCGATCTTCGCGGCAACCATCACTGACCCTCGAGTCAAAAAGGGCAGTGGAGAGCGGCTGCCGCGAGTTTGCGGAGGACTTGACGCGAAATGTGCCTACTGCAAAATCTTTTCACACATTCTGTGGAATGCAATCAAAATCTTTTCATGTGCAAGGCCACTAATGGGTAGGTGGGGGAGATCATGGAAATCCATTTCAATAAGTCAAGTTGGCGAGGAGAAGGTTGGAGCACACTAGTGAAAGTGGAAGATGACAGAAGATGGTAAGTGCGAAAGTGGACGATATTGGTGGATGCATAAAAATATTACTGAAGGCGAAAATCTAGGAAAAGACTGGACGAAACGATTCTACCGTTTGGTTCTCATAAATGAAAGTTTCTTTGCCATGATAGATTTTTTTTAAAACATTTATAAGTGCCAAAAAAAAAAAAAAAAAAAAACACTGCTGGTACAAAACGTTACTGATCACCTAATTTTTCAGCGACTTATTGATAATTTACTGACATTTCCATGAAATTACTAGATTTCTTTTTTCGATTTGCAAATTACTAACTTTTATTATCTTTTATTGGGTTTTATTAGACTTTCTCACCAAAGCCTTGAATTTAGAAACTATCATATGAATTTAAAAATTTTATTTGAGTGATTTAAAAACCTTTTTTCTAATTAAATTACTACCTAAATTTGGGTTACCAATTCTCATTTGAGTTACTTATCAGCATTTATTTGAATTTATGAACTTTCGTTAATTTTTTACCTATATTTTTATATTTCTTACAAATGTCTCAAATATATCAAATTCTTCGATGAATTTACCAACATTTGCTGCTGTGACTTAATAATATTTCTCTCGTAAAATTGCCCATTAACTTTGTTTTTCCAATTTTTATTCCAGTTGCTTATCAATGCTGGCCAGAGCAAGTCATTTCGTTTTGGGCTTGGCCCACAGAAGTCCTCTCGTACCCAATTCAACAGTTATCTAATCACAAGAGGGCCCCTCTGGTTATTTTGAGGCAACAATGAGGCCTAGTTTCTCATGGGCTGATCCAACCTGCTCCATGATGAAACGAGTCTGATTTTTGTAGGGAATTTGAAAGGATCTCCTTAATCAATTTCATTATCCAAACTTAAAAACACTTAGAGCCTGCAATCATTCCATTGGGATTCATCAAGATATTCACGAGGTGCTGGGTTCGACTCTCCATTGGACTGCCTTCCGTACGTGTGAGGGTGGGATGAACCTATATATTTTGGGTAGCCTGGTTTTATCTTGCAAGAGACTATTGTACATAGCCACGGACTCTCTCATCATTTAAAAAGGAAAAAGAAAAGATAAGCATTAGGGAAAGAATCTAATGGGCCTCCCTGTTGGCCCAAGTGTGATTTTGTCTCCACATGGGCTTCAATCACTTTTCTAAGCCCAAAGAGGGTCCTCCGTCCTCAGGCCAGAACACAACTCCAATTTTATTGTTTAGGACGAGCATAATAGCCATTCTATTTTTTTTTTCATTTTTCTATTTTTCTAGTTAAGTGAACATGTTTGAAACAAAAATCCGTTTGGTAATACAATATCATTTTTATATTTTTGAAACAGATTTTTTAGTCTAGAAATAGGTTTATAACATTAATGAGAAGTAAGATTTTTTTTAGTTTTCTATTTCTAGAATAAAAATGAGAAATAAAATTTTTTCTCATAGCTAGCTCTTACTACTGACTGCCCACTCGCGAATGCTTGTTGCTCGCTCAAGAGGAAGAAATTTTGTTTTGTTATTAAACGAATTTCTATTCCGAGAACAGAAATTTTGTGTCGTCATCAAATGTCTATTTTTGCTCAAAAATTCATCTAGGGAGTAAAAATAGAAAAATCAATTTATATCCCATAATTTTTCAAAAAGAATTATCATTATTTGCGCCTTAACCTCCTTCTAGTGCTCACTCTAAGGTAAGAGCATGCAAAAGAATTGGGAACTGCTCAAACCAAATCAAACTTGCCGAATTTGGGTTGTTCTCATGGGAACCGATCCGGTTCCAAATGCCAAAAAATTGAAACTGATGAGTACTAGTTCAGTTCCTGATTTTAGGTTAGAACTACCCGCCTAGACCAAATTGGTTATGTCTTGAAAAACCTAATTCCCTAAGCTCTCTCTCACAATCCTCACTCCTCACACATGCTCCCTCTCAAAAGAAAGAAACCCTATTGTAGAATCACAATACTCGCCTTATCTCGTTCTCAATTGTCACCCCTCCTTGCATGATCCTCTCAACTCTCTTGCCTCATCTCGCTTTCGATCTCCTCTTAGCCTCCCAAGACACAAGCGATTCTGTGGACTCACCCAAAAATTAGACCGAACTGATGTCTAGTTCTCGGATGGGTCCAGGACCCAAAGGGCAGTTCCTAGTTTCCATTTTACAGAATAGATCCTTAGTGGGTGGTTTATAATTCCATAGTAGAAACTGCCCATCTTAAAACCGATCATCTATACCGAGAAGTCAAAAGAAAGTTCTTCCATTTATTCGTTTTCAATTAATAGTATAAATTGGGATCACGTCAAATTAAAACAAAAATAATAAAAGATTTTTTGATGTAGTTAAATTTGATCTTAATTTTAGTCGAAAAGTATTTGGCTTGGGTTAAAATTTAGACCTTTCTACATGCATGTTGTAGTTCTCATTAAAGTCAGGAGTTAAATACCTCCAGACGCACAGTGCGATTTACATGACCATAGTTTGAACATAAGCAAAGATTGTCAATTTATGTGGAGGAGGGTGTGGGTTATAGATTGCACATACTAAGTCATGGAGAACAATCAAAATGGCATTGTTCGTGACAAGAGACACTTTTCGTGACTTTAACCGTCATCATGTCATCACATTTATCCGTTTAAAACGGATGAAATTTTTCTCAACCAATGACAACACAACGTCTGTGAATTGTGATGAACTTGCGATTCGATGCTATGAAGATTTGTTACTGCAATAATATAAGAATGTTGGCAATCAAACTTTATTTAGTTGCGCATATCGCGTTCAGGCTAAATCCAAAGAATCATTATAAAAAGTCACTTTAACCGACCACCGGGCCGTCCTCCATTATCAAAGCAACTTTAGGTACGAAGATAATCAATATTCTAATCACCCAAAGTTTGTTCTGACCAAAGTGTCTTTTTACAAACGTTAATTTACAGGATTAATACGAGCATAAGTTGACCTTTTTGCCCTGAGACAAGGAAAAGATATGCTCCCGGGTAGCTTTTCTATCCTCCACGTGGGACGAGGATATCTTTTTTCGCGGAAAGGGACGATCGCTTTTCCCTTTCGAGGGGACACGTGTTTAGATTCCGAAGGCGGGAAGGAAGAATTTTTGGGCCTTGTAGATGGAAGACACGTGTCCACGAGGGGCAGGTGTTTTTAATCCGACGGTTGCTCGGGTAGATTTTTTGAATCGCTCGATTGAAAAGTGGGCTTGTGTCAGTGGTCCCCGCGAAGGGTGCGTGGAGCTGATGTGGCCGGAGAGATTTATCTTTATTCTAATAATCTCCGCCCTTGAAAAAGTCCTTGTTTTTTTTATAAATAATTTGTGCTATCCTACGAACTAATCCCGTTTACTTGACACGTTTTATTGACATCGATTTATTGATGTATCTTAAAAATTACTAGTACCAACTTTTATTGATAATAGATTAATGCAATCGTGGAAATAACTATCCCAAATTTTAACTAATTTAAAAAATCTTCACTAATCATCAAAAGTTTACAAATTATAGAGAGTTATGTGTACCGCCATCTGTTAAAAAACTAGTTATTACAAATAGCACGTATACAAATGTAGCAGACTTTTCTTGACTATCAAATTGAGGCTGCTTATAGTTTTTTCCACATCGCCTCATGGGTCTTAATGTATTTAGAATTACATACTAAAATTTTATTGCAACAAGGCCAAAGAGTCGCCCCACAACCCAATCCAATGCATTTTTTTGGGGCATAAGTACTTGATTGTGAGGATACCATGATAATTTTAAATCCGTTTATGCAATTTGCAAGCAAAAATATTATACTAATTAGTTTCCGAAGATAACACAACAGTGGTAGACGAGTTAGAGGATTGCCCATGATGAAACGCGCCTCTAATCTTCGATCCATGTGGCAAATTCCTATCAACACGACTTGCTCCATTATTCAAGGAGAATAGTCATACGTTATCCATCAAAAAGTTATGTGGTACATGAACTAATTCAAAATACATCATCGTCAGTGTTGGGAATCAGGTTCTTTTTTTCATCGATGTCCTTTCATATAAAAACTCAGGTTGTCATGATGTGAATGCGGGAGTTCGAAAACGGCAATAGATATCAATTCTGAAGAGACACGGACAGACATGGTTGAATTAAGTGATTTTGACAACCCTCTTCCTGGGACACACACACACCATCCACGGCCACATGATTCAAGGTGCATCGATGGGCTGGTACATTCACCAAGCTCTCTCTTATTTTATCCCCTAAGTCTGTTTGGTTTGATCTCCACTCCACGGCCTATATCTCTCGAGCCAGATAAAAAGACAAAACTGGAGTAGCACGCACTTTTCTGTGCACCCGGGTGGAGAGTCAAAAAAGTTGGGTGAGAGAGAGAGAGAGAGAGAGGGGGAAAAGAAAAAAATCTTAAAGGCCACAAGAACATGTGGCTGGAAATCGAGCCACCGGCTGACGTGGCAGCGACCCCCCACTGAGGTTGGAACAGGGAGGGATCAAAAACTCAGACGACAGAGCATTTGTCCATGCCAAGCGGGCAAACGAGCATCTGCTGTGCTGCGCAACAAGCCTCAAGTTCCACAGAGAAATAGAGAGAGAGAGAGAGAGAGCAACCCCCCGAGAAAGATTTCTTAGCTTGACTTTGGCGCGGAAAAAATGCAAAAAACCCACGACCCCGCTATCAAGCTCTTCGGTGCCAAGATCCCCGTCTCCTCCGCCGCAGACGGCGCGGCCCTCGCGGCGGCGAAGCCGGAGGAGAGGGAAGATGGAGGCGGAGGGAGAGGAGGAGGAGGAGAGGAGGAGTACTACGATGAAGATGAAGGAGGAGGAGGAGAGGAAGAAGAGGATGAAGATGCAGAGCAGGTATGCTTGGTGAACTGAAAAAGGCGTTTTTTTGGTGATTGCCCGTGTTTCTTACCGGTTTAAAGATTGATGGGTCGATTTTGCTTTTTTGCGTTTTTTGCTTGGTTTCTTGTTTTGGATGCTGCTCTCTGTCTCTGGGAGTTCTCTGTTTCGGGTGTCGTTGGTTCAGGAATACAGACAAAATTTGGTGGCCACTTTCTTGAATTTACTGAGTATTTTCCCCATATACCGTGAAGATTTGAGCTTCTTTCTTTGGAAATATGGACTAGGGGAATTGCGGATTGGTTTCAACATAGTTTGATTAGTTGCTTTTTCTCATGTGTGATATCTTGTTAATTCAGTCTCTCTCTTTTTTTCCCCCTTTTGACATGTCGTAAAGGCCTTTTCTTTTTTGGGGGGTTTCGTGTGGGAATCAATTCTTCTGCAATCTGCTAGAGGTTTCTCTCCCAGCAGCTCAACTGATCTTTGTCATTGTCCCTTTGTTTTGGTCCTAAAAACTATGGTTTCTTGTGCAATCGGGATACATCTAAACGTGAAGCTAAAGGGTCAATGAAGTTTGTAACTTTGTGATTCTAGAACCTTCTGAGTTTCAGATGATAGCATTATACCTTCAAGGCAAAGTTTCCATAGGAACCTAAAATCAAAAGAAAAGCTTTGAAAGTTGCAATTCTTTAGGCTGATTGCCCTTCATTCTCCTGCTGTCTGCATAATCGGTTATATAGTAATCCACTGATCAATCTTACTACTTTCGATCCTTTCTTTTTATATTAATCCTGATTATGTTTTCACATGTGAAAGTTCCAGGAAGCTTCACCTGAAAGGGCTTCTGAGAATATGCAAGAAGAGGGCAAACCACCTCCAAATTCTCGGGAACTGGATCCCTCTGGGACTTCTCCAGATGCTGTGAACCCTATGACACCCTCTATTCAAGAAGAGAGTGCGAAATCACAAATCACTGAGACTGGAGCACAAGAAGAGCATGGCACGCCCAAAAATTCGCAAGACAAAACACTGAAGAAACCAGACAAGATCCTTCCTTGCCCGCGATGTAACAGCATGGACACAAAATTCTGTTACTACAACAATTACAATGTCAATCAGCCCCGGCACTTCTGCAGAGCCTGTCAAAGGTACTGGACTGCAGGGGGTACTATGAGGAATGTTCCCGTGGGAGCTGGACGGCGGAAGAACAAGAACGCTGCCACACGTTATCGCCCCATCACCATCTCTGAGGCTCTCCAACCAGCCAGAGTTGATTCCCCAAATGGGGCTCAACTCCCTCATTTGAGAACCAATGGAGCCGTCCTTACCTTTGGTTTGGACTCCCCTGTGTGCACTTCTCAGTCCCCCATTCCAAACATCTCCGAGAAGAAGAAAGTGTTGAATGGTTACAAAAATGGGTTTCGGGACATTGAAAATGGGGATGATAGCTCCACCTCTTCTTCGGTCACAATATCGAACTCCATGAATGAGAAAGGCCTAAATTTCCCACAAGAACAAGGGATGGGAAATGTTAATGGATTTTCTACGCAGATACCTTGCCTTCCCAGCGTTCCTTGGCCTTATCCATGGAATCCCACAATTCCCTCACCCGCCTTTTGCCCTTCAGGATGTCCACCGATGTCATTTTACCCTGCAGCCTTTTGGGCTTGTGGTGTTCTTCCTAATGCCTGGAACATTCCTTGTTTGTCACCTCAGTCACCCTTTTGCAACCAAAAGGCCACAACTTCTGGTCCAAATTCACCGACACTGGGAAAGCATTCAAGAGAATCTGAGCCACTTAAATCAGATACTTCACTGGAACAAGCGGAACCCCCAAGACAGAAGAACGGTAGCATTTTGGTTCCGAAGACTCTGCGTATAGATGATCCCAGCGAGGCTGCGAAAAGTTCAATATGGGCGGCCCTCGGTATTAAGGCCTTCGAACCAAAGTCCGGAGAAGGCAAAGTTAAAGATGCCGAAACCTTGCCGCATTTGCGTGCTAATCCTGCTGCATTGTCTCGTTCCCTCAATTTCCATGAGAACACTTGAAAAAGCAGCTCATGACTGTAAATTGAAGAATTGTGTGGTTTTTGAGGAGCAGGATTCTGTCAAATTCACTCGAGCAACGATGGCAGAGCTTTGGGTGTTATATTATTAGCCCACAAAATAGTGTGCTCGTTGCTTAAGACTTAGAAGAGACAGAGAAGATTCCATCCACAGAGCTCTTAAGTGGATTAGTTTTGTAATCTTTTTAACCTTGGAAACATCTTCCTTTGCTGAACGAACTTAGCCTGCTTTTCTTGTGTCCTGTACATTGATAGTGTCTGCAAGTTGAAGCTGTGAATGTATAGAAGATATGGAGATTTCCGCGACACCATAACGTCCTGAATCATTATAAATAATTTCAGATTATTGCTTCTTTTTCTCTTTCTGTTGCCTTTTTCTCTGTTGGAAGATTGACACTTCAGTAAATCCGTATTATTCTCATTTAAGCTTGTCTTGCTCAAAGAGCTCCTGCCTTTTGCGTGGTTAAGCATGGACCAGTGTTTATCCGACAATGCCGTGGGTACACAAAAAGTGATGCAGTAGTTTACGGTGAGAGGCTCAGAATAAGATTCAGATCATTCGAAGTGGATAGTACTGCCCAAATAGAAGTCGTCATCGATTGGCTACATCAAGGATGAAGCAATATTAAATGTGCTAAAAGGAGAGATGGACCAGACGGTGACATGTCCAGCAATCATCTAACTCCCCATTGATGGCGAGCTCTTGCATATAGCGAATGATCAATATTAACTCCTAAGTTACTTTAGTTCTTGAGCGGGTGAAGTTATTGAGTTAATAATGCTAAGACTTTCACCTTAAAGAGAAATCGGAGGTACAATCCGCATGGAGGATATTCATCAATATGAAGTCATCACAGCTGTGGATGAATCGAGTTTAATTCATGTAATTCGTGCTTATACTTTCTACTTTCTTGCTAGGTGACCAACCTAGCAAGAAAGTAGAAAGTGAAAACTAGGAGAGGCCAAGGTTCCCCATTTAGGCTCCATGAGCCAAACAATTTGCAGAGTAAGGCATGAATAGCGAACACAAAGATATAAATTTCTTTGACATTTTTGCAGTTTTCTGTTGTTCTTGTTGTTTCCATCTTGAGCCAAACATGAACCACCCAGATGGTCCTTTCTCTAACAGAGCTGTGACCTGGGAGTTTGGATATGGCCAACTTGAAATTTGTCCACCTAAATTTCTTTATGAAGCACTTTTTATAGTTTGCATTGATTTTATCTCCTGCATGTGTCCCTCCTTTGCTCAGCTGCAAGCAAACACTCTGATATTTTGTTGTCTGCAAGACGATATTAGCCACAACTTGGATTAAGGTAGGGCCCTGTTTTCGGTCCCAAACTCAATCAAGTTGTTCCAAATCTTTCACTTCTTTCATTTGCTTTCTCTCTCTTGTTCTTTTGCTGATAGATGGCCTTCTCCATCTGACCTTTCTTCCACGGGACAATTAGTCTTTTATCTTCTCCTAGCCTAATTTCAGTTAAACCAGCACCAGTACAAAAAGAGGGATGGTGTCTCAAGCAAGCAACTTAAATAAAAGTGGAACAAGAAAGGGAAAGAAGCCCTTGTCATCCACTTCTTTCAGCAGCTGAGCTTGCTCTGAGGGCCTCTTTTCCTCCCTCTCTTCTTTTCATTTGACTCACTTTAGTGGAGGGACATTAAACATCAATAAATTCAATGAGGGAAGATGGGCATTGGGAATTTCTTAGTACCAGGCACCTCGACAAAAAAATTCTGTCGTAGAGAACTTTTCAGAGGAAACATTTATTCTGATGTTTAACACGATGGGAGATGAGAACAAGGTGGATGTATATAGATATAAAGAATGCTAATTATCAAGCAAAAAAGGTCACTTATCTCTGCAAATTGACATGTTGCGCAAAAGTGGGCACTCAGTTTGATCGGTTCTCTGGGTCAATCTTCCTCTGGGCTCTTTGACCCATTGGAACTTGCTAAGAAGATCCCACTGAAACACGACTCTAAATCATTTTCCACGCAAACACAAGTAACTCTAAATCAATACTTTTTCATACAATTTGACCAATCCTTGTGCAAATCCTGAAGTTCATTCCATCACGGTGGCTTAATATATTTTTAATAACGACACGGGGTGCGAGGGCTAACGTTGGAAGAGATAGAGAGAGTCCAATTGATGCTGTAGGCCACAAGGTAACTTGGCCAAAAAGAGAGAACCATAAAGTCAAGAGATAAAGGGTGTAATAAAAGTTGAAAAGCTGACTTTGGGTGCCATGCTTTGGTCAATCACCACACAAAAATTTAGGTAGGGACGCGTGGATGGCAACAAGGCATATGTGTTGTAGCTTTCCATGGTGCCGCTTCTTCTCCTTTTTTGGGAACACAGTGCTTCTCAAACCCCAAAAAGTAAAGCGACGGATTTGAAAAGCAATCTAAAGAAAGAAAAATTGTGGGTGAGAAAAGTCCTCGCTTTTTTCAATCTGAACGGAAAGGAAAAGTGGGATAGAAAGCAAGAATTTGTCATTTGTTTTTCACATCCTCCATGAATCTGAAAGGTCCACCATCCTGAGGTTGATCAATGAAGAAGAAAGATCCACCAATCGTGTGGAGCGTTAGGACGCATGGCTGAACAGTAGCAGTTGGATAAACACGAACCCTGTATATAAAAGTCACCTGGACCACAAAAGCCCACAAGTCACACCAAATGCAGAAACCATTAGAAATATCGAGTGCGTGCTCCCGAATCCATCTACCCCGCTACATGGGAAAAGCATCTTAACGGATAGACTACGTAACGTTTTTATCATAGGGGAGATTTCTTTCTGTTCAAACTGAAACTTCATAGAATGAAGCAAGTTTGGCAAAATAACAAAAGCAATTGCATGTCATTTCATTTCGAGGAGAATTGCAGTCTTCAAATACAGTATATATACTCCGAGGAACTTTTACAAACAGAGGATTTGGATTCCACCATAATCTTGAAACTCCGGCATGCTGAACAAATTGGAAACCCAGTTGCACAGTGTAGAAAGGTTTGACCAACGGTAAAGATCAGTCACTGTATTCTGCATCCACCAGAATCTTGGTCCCGGCGAACATTGCCATAAGCGGACAATTCGAGAAGATCCATGTCACGGTCTGCAATCAGGACAATGAGCTTTAGTTACTGATCTTGATAGCGTCTATGCATGCGAGTGGATATTTGCACAAGCAACAGAGGAAAGTGAATGAATTGAAGTCGAGCACTTCAGTCCAATTTGTAAACTCTAACATGACAAAGCATACCTGAAACTCGGCAATAAGAACTTCTCCTGATGAGATCAGCTCTAGTAATCTCTGTCTGATTTCCCTTTGATCGATTTACTGTTGCCTACAATATCAAAACAATTTCCAGTTTACTTCAAAGAAATGACGCCTCTTCTCCACCAGAAAACACATGCGAAGACTAAGAACTCAAAAGAACGCCCAAAAAGGCACTAAAGCAGAAGCCTTTTCCTTTCTGATTTCTAAAAGTGGCCAATGATGCAGCAACTACATATTACTGCACCTTGAAATATGAACTACAAGCAAATGGATTTGCAAAAATAACATAAGCTACATGTGGCACCACCTGGGAAGATCTTAAGAAATTCGAAAAGCCAGCCCTATGCATACATAAATGATCGAGCATTAGCTGAATAGGTTAAAGGATCAAGAAAGAAGCTAGATGCACAAACCATGCATGTGAGGTATCATGAAGTCATCACTATATGTATTTGCATATACAGAGAATAGTGGACAACCAATTACCATAAAGTGCAAAGGTATACAACTTTGATCTGCTGTTCTATGAAACGACAATGAAGATGGCTTAAATTCTGAAATTAGCATCTCGACTTTCATACGTCGTAGTTAATGTTTAGGTTCTCCTTTCTTTCAGTCCTCCTCATCATAACCTTGAGAAAAGGCTCAAAATATGATTATTATGCTCAATCTCTTCTTTCCAATCAATCTGATTCACACACCTGAACTTTGTTTTCCGATGGGCTGGGAGGCCATCAAGTCATCAAGGATGAAGGAGTGCATTTTAAAATACTGTTTTCATATTGAGAGCACAGACAGGAAGATCTCCGTATGGCAAAGACCAGCAGCACAAAGAAATGCTGCTAGACCACGCATTTGACAAGGTCATGGCAACAGTTTAGCAATGATGTTGAAAGAGGAGACTATTGTTGGTTGGTGTGAGAGAAAAGTGTATTGTATTATTCAATAATGTTCAATATATACATAAGATAAACTCTAAAGTTCCTAAAAACTACTTTACCCTTATACTCTAACACTCCCCCTCGAGCTGGAGCATAGATATTAATCATGCCTAGCTTGTCACAAATATAATCTATCCTCCCATTACCCAGAGGTTTAGTAAAAATGTTTGCAAGTTGTTCACCAGTTCAAATATGACTGGGAAGAATCAATCCAATCTGTAATTTCTCTCGAATAAAATGACAATCAACCTCAATATGTCTTGTTTTCTCATGAAACACGGGATTGAAAGCTACACGCACTGTAGTTTTATTATCACACCATAGGATCATAGGTACTAAAGCTTTAAAGCCTAACTCAGTTAATAACTATTGAATCCACACTAATTCACGCGTCACTTGTGCCATGGCTCTACATTCTAACTCAGCACTAGAACGAGCTACAATACCTTGTTTCTTACTCTTCCATGATACCAAATTTCCTCCAACCAAGGTACAATAGCCTATCGTTGACCTCTTACCCCACCCAATTAACATAAAAAAATCCTTCAACTTTGTTATGACCGTGCTTCTGGTAAACAATCCCTTTCCCCAAAGTCTTCTTCAAGACCACAATATTCGAATACCTATGTCTCGGTGAAATGTACGGGGGCAAGATAGGAATTGGCTTACCACACTAACTAGAAAGGCAATATCTAGACAAGTAACTGTGAGATAATTTAACTTACCTACCAATCTTCTATATTTCTTAGGATAATCAAAGATCTTCCCTTCCTCAGCGGCCAGTTTAGCCCCTTGTTCCATAGGTGAATCAATAGGCTTTGATCCCAACATACTAGTCTCAATAAGCAAATCCAGGACATATTTTCGTCGTGAAAAAATAATACCTTTCTTTGACCGTGACCGTGCAACTTCAATTCCTAGCAAATACTTCAATTTTCCTAAGTCTTTAGTTTGAAACTAATGCTCAAGATAGATCTTTAGCTAAACTATACCAACTAAGTCATCTCCCATGATGATAATGTCATCAATATACACAATCAAGTACAGTTTGTCTCCCCCTGATTGTTTATAAAAGAAAAAGTCATCATTTTCACATCTCGATAGTCCAAAAGGAAGTACGGTCTCAAAAAATCTTCCTAACGACGCCCATTGGGATTGCTTCAAACCATATAAAGATTTTTAATTTCCTAAAAATCCCATTATGAAACTTCTCCCTCGCACGCTTGCCCAGCTCATGAGGCACCCTCTTGTGGCTCCCCAGTTCGCGCGACTCCCTGGCGCAACTCTCATGGCTCACTGGTTGCTGATTTTGGTAGCTGGGTTGCTGGGTCACCTCCATTGTTAATTTTATCGTCACTGATTTTTGATTGCTGGTGGCTGGTTGCTGGGTGGCTGATTTCTATCGTCTCTGGATTGCTGATTCTTGGTGAGATAACAGATCTGATGAGTTGATTTGGTCATCAGACTCTGTCGCTTCTTGAGGATGTCTTTGGGCATATGAGTTGCTGATTACTGTAGATATGAGTTGATTTTAACATATTTGCTGATGTTTGTGGGTAACGGAGACTCTTTTATGTGGTGATATATTATCAATTATGTTGGGTTATTGATTTGTTGGGGCGGAGTTGTCCGAAGGAAGCTATTGTGAAAATTTTCTTATTGTTCTTGGAGAATGGGTGATACTATGAGGGGTAAAAGATAGGATGATCCTGAGAGAAATAGTTCTGTGATGACTGAGGTTATTTCCTCATCATCTAATAGAATTACCTATAAGAAGCTTGAAGGCAGTTCTAACTACTTGAAGGCAGTTCTAACTCCCACCAATGGAAGAAAATTGTCAAGCTTACTTTGACAGGCAAAAATCAGACACTTAACTGAGTCTAAACCCAGAGATGATGCAACTTGAGATTTTATAGATGCATGTATTTTTGGTTAGATTATAAACTCTATGGAGAGTAATGTAGTTGATTTAGTAACACATGGACACAGTCAAAGAACCGTGAGAGTATTTGGATGTGTTATATTATGGTCAAAATAACCCGTTGTGGATTTATGAGTTATTGCAAGAGTTTAACCGATTTGAAAGGAAGGGACGCTCTATTACATAATACTTTGTTGATTTTAAGAGAATGTATGAGTCGAATGATGTTCTCACACATGAGGAGGTGTGAGAAAGGGACACACGACGAAGACCAGCTAAGACGGGAACTATTCCGGCAAGTGGCCGACGGTGGTGAGTTACTATTTTGTGTTTAGGGTTAAGCCCTAGACTCTAATACCATGTGAGAGAAAAGTGCATTGTATTATTCAATAATGTTCAATATATACTTTAGATAAACCCTAAAGTTCCTAAAGACTACTTTACCATTATACTCTTAACAGTTGGCTAATTTGGTAATAGCAGGATTGCCAAGTGTTTATGACAGCTGAAACCCCTGAAATGCTCAACGCACTTACTCATATATCATTTCCATGTTGATCAGAGTAGCCATTATATCATCAAGCAGTGAAAATTTGAACTTTAGACAGGAATCAAATGTACATGCAACAGATAATGCCCGATAATAATGATCTGTCAACCTCAGGTTAAAAGCCAGTGACCGGATGACAGTTAGATCAAACATCTTACATCATCTTACATCATCTTCCATGAGAGTAATCACAATTGGACACTCATCACGGGAGGATTGCTGGAATTCTAGTAAATATTCACTGCTCTTCTTCCTCTTATTTTCCTCCCTTTCTTGATAAGTAGAGTTCTAAGTAAATTTCCACACAATTATAGCAAAAAAATTAAGAGATATCATACAAACTTTCGATCCTTTTCTACTTAGCTAAGTATTTGCAGCCAACTTACAATGAAGCAATGAGAATATATTACCCACAAAATCTTCAAACCTTTTACACTCAAGAGTAGAATGAGAACGAAGAAAAAAGAGAATCACAAGTACCGTGCAAATAAACTGACGTTAAAATTGGAATCATGTGCAGAATCATGAAACAAAATAAGTCACGCACATTTTTATGTATTATCCCATGTATCCATTTTTTGTCCAAAAACTGCCTAAGCATAAAAAGATATAAAAGAGAGAGGATTGATGAAACTCCTACCTGTAAAACCTGGCAATTTTCCAACGTGCTCTTCCCTCCCTGTAAATTAAAGGAAAGTCTTAGTAATGCCAGGTCGAAGACAAAACTGATTTGAAAGGAACAGCATAAGTCTAGCCATAGAACTCACAAAGGATACTAAATATCAAGAAATCTAGGCAGCATTTGATGATCTCATCCAACATGCATGAAAAAAATAGAAATATAATTGCAAAGAACCTACGTAGAAGGTAAAGGAGCACTTTACTGTACAGGGGGGAGGCTATTGCACTAAACATTTCAGTCACTTGTTCTTTTGGCCCAAAGTTCAAAGTCACTAGTTGAAAGATGCAAAATCCAGGTGGCAACATGAGCAAACTGGTAATCCATACTGCACAAGTGACTTCCAGAAAATGTAGGGACAAACAACAGAGGACAGTTTCATTTCTTCAGATAATATAGGCACATCAATGTGAACATTCTCAAAGTTGAGAGATAAAAGAGTGGTGACTCCAGGCAAAGGTAGACATCAGCAAAAGGAAATCTTACAAATTAGGAGAGGTGACAGAAAAGCAGTAGCAAAAACCATTCCCGTGATCTTCCCTTCACTAGGGGGTAACTTTCAAGACTTTTTATTGATCACAGAGCCATATACCTAGTATCTTCAAATTTCCATACATTATAATGAAACTCATCCGACATTTGTTTAACCAAGAACCAATTCCTTGAACATTACTCTAAGTATGATACAAAAGTTTTACTTTCTTACGAAACAGTTTTAGGAAGAAAATAATGAATGGTGGAGCTGTGTTCAATTCCACTGATCAAAAGTTTGATACAGACATTTAAAAATATTTGTGTCCCTTGCATCATTTGAAGCTACGCTCAGCTTATGGATCCACCTCACCTCAATCTAAATACCCTCCCACTCCCATAAAGCCACCTTCAAATTGACTGAAAAGTCATCATCATATCAATTGAAGCTAAATGAAACGTCGAACGATAATTAAAGACGAGGTCCTGCCTTCCAGAAACTACACAAAACCAGCCCTTTTTACTTTTCCCAGCCATAAAGTACAAAGCATACTGCAACTACATATAGCCTTCACTCTGCTCCAGACACATACTAAAGACCATGTAACTTTCAAAAACCAGTACCTCGAAATTATTCTCAATAAAGTGCAAAAAAATTGGGCGAGTTTCTTATTATTGAAAATTAGGACATTGTACGGTGAGGATAAGTTTTGAGAATATGAAGTTAGTTCCATTTAGTCTCCAATCTACACATTTAGCATAGCTTCTGCTCCAATTACAATTAAAAAAAAGAAAGTGTGGAAGCACTTCATGAAATTTAATTCTATTGGTTTAGCGAGCAATGAAAAAAGGCAGTAATGGCATTTCCAATTGCAGAGTGGCCCTGAAATTGCAGTTGCTTCATTAAGCAGATTTATCTTCGAGAACAGCAAACAACGCTGGTAAAGAAGTGTTCTTGATACGTTTCTCTGTTTCACATTCGATCAAGAACCTCCGCTAACTAAACAAGGCATCAAATTTACCCGAAAATTTCACTCCAAGGATGACCAAAAACTTCCCCGAGAAGTCCAATCGTCGTCAAACCGACGCAATCCTCAAGCCACAGCCCAAAATATCCAAACAATAGTCCCGGACAAGAACAAGACAGGAACTTTAATCGAATCCATCTACCTTAGAGTAAGGCAAGATGTGATCGTAATCGTGGCAGAGGCACCCGGGGCAGCCGACGAGCTTGCGGAACACGACGTTCCCGACGGCGTCGCGACGCCACCGGTCGGGATCGCGGCCCTTGACCCTCTCGGCCTTGTCCCAGCACTGCTGCTTCACGCTGTGAGGGAAGCTCCTGGGGTTGTTCGGATTAGGGCTCGCGGGGGACGCGGCTTCGTCAAGCGAGGTTTGGAGGCTCGCCAAGAGGAAGGAGGAGGTGTCCTGGAGGGTCTCGAGCTCTTGGTCGATGAGGGAGGTCGACGGGGTGAGACGGCGGCGCGACGAGGGCAATGCGGCGGCGGTGGCGGGGGAGGCGGCGGCGCGTGGCGGCGACGGCGGCGGCGAGGACGGGGCGGTGGCGGGAGGCCGCCGCCTGGAGTGCTTCTTGTTTGGGAACATCTTCCTTAGATTTTTTAAGAATGAACAAAGCAAAAGCGGGAGGGGAGTGGTGGAATGATTAGGTAGAACCCGTGTTAAAATCTCACTCCATTCGTCAGGAGACACGTGTCGCTCGGGCCCTATCGCGATAGAAGCATTTTCTGTATCTTAATTTCAATTTCAAGAGGAGGAGACACTCCCTCTCCCCTTCGCTTCTCTCTCCAAGCGGAGGCGGAGGCGGAGGCGGTGGCGGCGGCGGCGTGATTCATCGGGCGATGGAGAGGGCAAAGCCAAGATGAAGACGGAGAGAACACACGGCGCCGTTCGACGTAGTTTCGTCAGACGATGAAGGCGAGCTGGTATGGAAGTGGCAATGTGATTCGTCGAATGACGGGCTCTGTCGTGCCTGCCGAGCTACGGAGACGACGATGAGGTGGAGTTGAAAAACAATTTGTAAAATGAAGTTGATAATGAGTCTGAGTTAAAATAAGGCGTTGTCATCTCGAACATAGTGAAAGGAGGAAAAAGACAAAAAAAAATACCGACAATAATTGAAGAAAGAGAGGAGACAAGGATTTTTTTTTATAGGTGGACCCAAAAGTAATATGTTTCGGCAATGGATTTTTGTAAAATTGACACGTTTAGTACTTGAGTTTCTGATATTTTCTCCGTGAAAATCTCGAGTTTTTATCTTGTCACTTTTAGAACGTGCTTTATATTATCCAATAGAATTTCTCCCTACTATATCTATCTCTTGAGAATGTATGCCGACATGAGTTTGGAAGGATAATTTGAACGGCATGATTTCGACATCATCTAATTTCGTAAAATTTGATCATGAATACCTTCCAATCAACAATATTTTTTACCTTCTGGTGTCGGGTACTAAAGAAAATGCATAGATATCAAAAATTCGATCACACGATTGGCTTAAATTTTGGATTTTTAATGTCGTGAGAAGACTGAAAAGCGGGGCGAAAACGATTCGGGCTTTTCCACGAGCGTGTCCACAATCTTTCGAGGAATCCGTCTCTCTTGAGTCTCCAGAGCCTGCACCTATCAGATCAGAAAGCAATGGATATCAAACCATGGACTGAAAAACTTACGAGCTCCCGTCCGAGCAGAGATCAAGTTCCAAGTTTTTTTTAAACGTTACGACACTTTCAACGAGAATCGTAAGGAAATGGACGTGATCATTATGCGTCATGACCGGGATGGATCCGTGAATGATCGGAGAAGGGGCCTGCCATTGGTGAAGGACGACAGGTAATGAACTTCCCGGAAAAGCAGAGCAAGACTTGCCTTTCTGCCCGTTTTGCTTGTCGTGTACACCAAGTCCAGAGTCCACCCAGTCTTTGTCTGACCCTCTCGTGAATGCAAAGCCCAACTAAAAAAGTTTAAAAAAAAAAAAAAAAAAAAAAAAGGAAGAAGAAAGACCCATTAAAGTATACTATCCCATCAATCCACTTCATGGGCCGACCAAAAGAGAAACCATTCACTTCATGGGCACTGGCCTGCACTCGAAGCGGAATTCTGCAGTAAGGATGCTTGTGTGTTCCCACGCGCGCAGACAAGAAAGTTTCACATTCTTAAGTTTCAATGTGGAAGAAATTACCGAGAGAATTGATGGCGAATGACCCCGGAAGACCAGCGCAACGTGTTTCGCAATTTCTGCCTCGTAAAATACCAGGAAACTGTCACCTGGGACAAGAATAAAGGAAGCACATTGGGTTGTACGACAGCGAGGTAGTTTCAAAAGATTTCTCGTTTGTCGGGGTCTCTTTGTGAAAGGCGAACCACATTTTCTTGCCAATTTCCACGACGAATCTTGAATCTCTTTTGGCTCGCTACATATATACCTGTGGCTATTGATGTTCAAAATGCGCCATCACTAAATTGAAGTCTATCTTTATTCTTCTTTCTTCCGTCTCTACAGGTTTTGCTCTTTTCCTGATTGCCAAGTCGTTCACAGGTTGTGCGCTTATCCTAATTGCCAAAGTTACAATGGAGCAACCACTGGGAATAAAATCTATTACTGTCTTATCCGTCGTTGCCATGATCAGAGCAATAGTGCCACTAGACTCAATCATATTATTACTTAATGTCTTGTACTCGGACTTCAGGCTCTTAGTCAAGACCGTGCGTGATGTATATTCAATGGTGAGTAAGTTTTTCGGCTACGGTAAGAACCAAAATGCAGAAGTCCTGGCTCGTCAATCTCCAGCCCCACCAATCTGTGTGAGTTGTGAAACAGTGGACAACATGGAGCTGTCCAGGCCGGAGGTGGAAACGGTGATGGCGAAGCTGGGGATCTTTGGGAACCTACGTTGCGATGACGACCATGATGAGGTTCAAGAGAGAATAGGGGTCAGGGAAATCGCAGCTCTTTTTGAGGAGGAAGGGCCAAGTCTGGAGGAAGTGAAGGAGGCGTTCTATGTGTTTGATGGGAACTGTGATGGGTACATTGATGCTGGAGAGCTGGGTGATGTCCTCCATAAGTTGGGCCTTGTACAGCTCCGCGAGGTCGATTGCAGGAGCTTGATTCAGGCCTTTGATGACAATGGGGATGGATTGATTGATTTCAGAGAGTTCAAAAAACTTGTGGAGAAAAGTTTCTCTTAACGATCAAACGGGACGAAGTGGCCCAAATGCCAGGAGGGTGATCTACTTCCGGTGAAGTAGCTTTTGGTCTCTAAACAGTTCATGAACCGCCCCTTTTAAATACATTTTGATATTTTCTTCTATATCCATATCTATGTTACTTTATATTATTACAACTGGACTTACTAATCGAGTGGCGTTGTGTCATGTGGATAAAAAAAAATCTATTTATGACGTTAAGGTTCTTCACTTCCATTTCATGTCTATGTAACTTTACAAATAGTCTGTCCATCAAACCAAAATTGACTACTATTTATTTTTTAAAGTTGTGTTTGGCCGTTTAGATCTCAAAACATGATAAGATTATATAGCGTATGATATAAAATTCAAGGATGTTTTTATATTATATTCACTATTTGGTGAATTGCGGTAATAAAGTAGGATTTTTTTTTTTTTGGGAACTGGAGGAACTGCCTTAGAGTGAGTGCTCGGCATAAACTCCCAGAGAGCACTGGCGCGGGGACCCAACTCCCACGGTGCTCCGCTTAAGTCGCGCTATATGCGCACGCGGTGACTCGAACCTCCCCCCCTTCCGCAATTAGAGGGGGAAAGGCCCAAACTAACGCGTTCATAGTGGGGTGGGTATAAAGTAGGATATTTTTATATCTTAAATCGTCTATTATTTGGTAGAAATTGATATCTGTGTAAATAAATCAAAATATACAATTCACTACTAAAGAAATCGTAAATAACAAAAGGAGACAAACTCCAACAATCAATCCATTGTATGATATAAACCTTAAAGGGCAAAGTAACTCATTGCAGCATTATAGAGCTATAGGTTCAACTATGACAAGAAATGTAAATGGGCTACAATAATATAGATGAGATGTGGTGCCAAACCTAGTAAGAGAGAAAGCATGATTGTTCATCTTTACGATGTAGAAAAGTGTGATACTTTGATTCTCTCGCCACATTTATGAAATTTCAGCATGAATGAGACAGTTACAAAGAAGATGACTCTCTTGCCACGTTTGTAAACCTTCGACGTGAACTAGAGAGCTATAAAGGAAAGTGAGTTTTGAGACTCTCGTTGTTTTTTATGGAGTTTCGACGTGAATCAAAGAGTTATGAAAGGGAAGGAGAAGGAGAGTTTATGGTTTATCTATTTATATATATATATATATATATATATATATATATATATATATATATATATCCGATTGCCCCTCATTTATTGAGAATTAGAAAAATTCCTTTTTTTTCAAATTTAAATTTGTTCATTTAAAATATGGGTTATTTTACTTCATTTTTATTATTATTCTCCCTCTTTTTTATTTTATTTCTTTCTTTATTCCATTCCATCATTCTTTAATAAAAGTTTGATTGAATAATAAACTATATTAATATACCTAAAATAAGTAATAAATATAGATATTAATTATATTCAAAGATTATACATTAGTGAATAGAAAGAAAATTAAAAATAAAAATAAAAATTGGAATGAATAAAAATGAAAATTGTTGATATTTTTGTTTTTTTATTTTGAATTTTCTTTTTATATTAGAATTTAGATATTATTTATATTAATTATTATTTGAATTTTATTAGTTTAAGAAAGTTTGTTATTTATGAAAATTAACTTTTATGCTATGGACATAAAAATCCTATCTATTTTTATCTATCCCATTTGGGATAATTTTTATTCGATCTATATTCCTTTTATATCTGATGTTGTCCTGTATGCTACCAAACACAAGCATAATAATTTCTAAGATAGCTAAAATTTCTTTGTTCGAGCCCATCTAAATTTATCTTAATCTGGATAGAATCTTGACTGATTATGCTTCCGCACTTGCTAGTTCCATTATTAGATCTATTAATATAATTTTTCTTGGCCGTTTGTAAAAAGGAAACTCCAACTTGGTATGCTTGTGATAAATTTATCATGATTAATTTTCGTTAAATTTTACCGTCAAATTATTAAGTTGTATAATACTTGCTAGTTGATGGGTACAACAGTTTGAGATTTTACCTTCCGCTTATCAGTTGATGGGTGATTTTTCGTTGTATTAACGTAATTTAACGGAAATTAATAAATGATAAAATTGTCATAAATGTATTAATTTGAGATTTTTAATTGAAAATATTATTTTTAGAATAAATTTGGCATAAATATGTTAATTTAAGTGATGTGATGCCTCCGTGAGGATGTTCGTGTAGTTCCACTTACACCCTCAATCCTTGGGAGAAAATATTTAGTGGTTTGTTCTTGCCACGTCATCAGCAGACGTGGCGAGCATTTTTTTTGCTTCCATCCAATTACAGCTTGACACATGGAATTAAGAAAGAAGAAGAAATTCTCTCATTCCACCACTTTCTCTCTATTCCTCCTCCGTCCACACCACCTCCACAGCTCCGTCGTCGCCGGTGTCACTATACATCCAAACCAAGTCACCCTTTCTATCGTCTTCCTCAATTCGTCTTCGGCTTCGTCTTCTTCCCAGCAACTGCTGGTCTTCATCTTCGGGTCACCGACCAGATCTGGTCGCTTCATCTTCCTACTTTCACCATGGCTCTAGATGTGGTCACTTTGGCTTGCTGCTGTCACTGTCGCTCCAGATCTGATCTTTAGCTTCATCTTCCTCTGTGTGTCTTTGGCTTTGCCTTCCTTTGTTCGTCTGTTTGTCTTCAACTTCGTCTTCCTCGATGCCCGAATGCATTCGACCATGAATGGCTAGATCTATAGATTTGGAGAATGAGGCTAGCGAAAGTGACGACAGCCATGGACGAAGGACGCGGTCCCAAATTTGGAGGTTAGAGAAAAATAGAAAATTATGGAGCCGGAGGGGCTGCTCGAGCCGACTGCGAGCGACGTTGAAAGGGCTCCTCCATCATTCACGGCCACAAGCTTTGCTTGTCCATGGCTCCAAGGCCCCTCATTTACAGATCTGGTGACCCCAAATCGTCCATGGCCGTGAACCTTGACGGCGAGGGTGTAATAGCCACGACAATGTGGAGGGCTCGAGGATGGAGGTTGCAGCGGCTTGGGCGGCAATGACGATCACGCTGGGGCGGTGGCCGCAATGGCAGAGAAAGAGAAAACTAAAGTTTTCAATTTTTGTGATTAATTCCACATCATCATACACGTGTCGAGCTGCTATTAGATGAAAGCAAAAAATGCTCGCCACGTCAGCTGATGACTTGGTGAGAACAAACTACGGAATATTTTTTACTCTGCTGGTGTTTTAATCAACAATATTAAATCGGGAAAGTGATAGATTGGAGCATGACGACACTATCCACTTTTTTGGGCCCAACGCAAAACCCCGACATCATTTCTCGTGGGCCCCTTCGGTGCCTGCCATCACGAGCCATCCACGTCGGATCCACGGCATCTGATATATCTACCCAAGGGAAGCGAACCATTCATTCCTTTCATGCTCCAGTGGAAGAAAGTGTTGAAAAAAGTTGCAAGTTAGGGCCTACCTACTTCTCCCGGAACTGCTTTCCCCGAAAATTTTTTAAAAATAAAATGAGCGAATAAAGTGCATTCCAGATTTTCACTAAATGAAGACCTTTCGGTGCCATTCTCGATCCATTGGTGAATCATGATGCGATGGATAGAACTAATTTTAATATAAACCGAGTCGAAATAGTATGCAAATTGATTTGTCTCGAAGGAGGCTATTAAACGAGTCTTGATGGTAATATTGGCGAGAGAGAGCATGGGCGCAGGGCAAAATCAAGAACAAAACAATCGCTCCTATTTTAGAGTCGCGTGGTAAACTATCCGGTTTTCAATTTTTTTTTTTAAAAAGCAGAACTAATTAGGTTTGATTTGTTTCCCTATTCTTAGGGAAGAATCGAAGCAGGAACTAAAAAACTGAATTAGGAACCGAAGAATCAAACTGTGAACCAATGAATCAGTCACATGTTTTGAACTTTTTATTATTTATTCTATTTTACGTGTTCATCTTTTGTGGATTATTACTATTGATAAATTGAGATTTTTTTTTGTTGCGTTAACTTTCATTTTGCTTAATTAAAAATGAAAAAAATAAAGAAAGAAATCAAACGAAAAAAGAAAAGAAAAAGAAATTAGTCGATGCCCAATTGATCCTAGAATCAACCTCATAACCAATTGATAGGATAAGTTTTAGAGTATGCAGTGTAAGTTTCATTCCAGGTTTCAAAAACTAAAGAATTGTTCAGATATGGTAGACTTCACCATGAATCGACATGAAACCGCGTGCCCTTAATTATTGGAGTGGAACTAAGGGTTCGTTCTTTTCGCGGAAAATGACTTTCGGGAAAACGTTTTCCGGATTTTCCGGCGTTCGTTCACGGAAAATGAATTAGTCACGGAAAACGTTTTTCATTATTGAAAAAAAAAACTTTAAAAGTGAGGAAAATGTTTTCCACTTAGGAGAAGTGGAAAATATTTTCCATAACTTCTTCCATCTTGCTTCTTTTTACCAATACATTTTCATTTTATTTTTATGCTTTCTTTTTCTTTTTTTCCTTTTGTTTTAAAAAATCGAGTTTTTAATTTTTTTTTCTTTTCTTTTCATCTTCTTCCTTGGCTTTGGCCGGTCGCCAACCATGGCGGCGGCCGCAAGCTAGCTTGAGCCTCACCCCAGGTCGGCGAGGCTCCACCTAGCTCAATTTGGCGAAGCCGAGCTCGGCCTCGCTAGATTGGGCGAGGCGAAGCTCGCGGCTCACCGGATCCGGCGAGTTGGGCGGGGCTCGGGCCTCGCCTAAGCTCGCCAAAGGTTCGCTGGGCTCTAGCGAGCCGCGAGCTTGCCGGATCTAGCGGCGGAGCTCGGGCTCCCGATCTAGGCGAGCTCGAGCTCCACCGCCAGATTCGGCTAGTTAGGTAGGGCTCGGGCCTGGCTCGAGCTCACCGAGTTTCGCCGGGTCTAGCGAGCCGCAAGCTCGCCGGATCTGGCGGTGAAGCTCGGGCTCCTGATCTAGGCGAGCTCGAGCTCGCCGCCAAATCCGCAAGCTCGAGCGAGATCGGCCAAGCCTCGAGCTTGTTGGATCGGCCACCGAGATTTTGGCCGCAGGCGGCGGCCATTGCCCTGTCGTGCATGCGGCGGAGGAAGGAGGAGGAAGAAGGACGGAGGAAGGAAAAGAAAAAGGAAAAAGAAAAAGAAAAAGAAAGAAAAAATAATAAATAATTAAAATTTCGAATTTTTAAAAATACAAATAATTAAAAATTCATTTTTTAAAAAATATAAAAAATAAAACTAATTTTTTGGTCAATTAAAATATTAAAATTCAAGTTTTGATAATTTTTCCCAAACAATTAAATTAGCTAACGAACGGTGGAAAATATTTTCTACTCAAAGTTTAGATTTCGGACGAACACTAGGAAAGTAGTCATTTTTAGGAAAATGATTTCTAGAAAAATGTTTTCCGAAAACATGATATTTTCCACGTGTTCAGTCAGTAGAGTCGTTTTTCCGGAAAATAATTTCTAGGAAAATATTTTTCGAAAACATGATATTTTCCACGAAACAGGAGAACTTGAGTTCGGGTAAAGACAAATATACAAGCTTTTCGGCCTCAACCACTGCTTTGATTGCGAATCCACCCGATGCACCATCAACTGTCTTTCTTAAAGTCAAGAACCAGATAACGTCCAAATTCAAGAACCTGTCGGTGTTATAATCTGCATGAGCTGGATCGATTGAAATATCTACTAAACAAGATTTAGCTTCCCAACCTAACAACTGTCGCGGAAACAGAGGTCGACCGGGAAAAATTAAAGTTTTCCATTCGAGGGATTAATCGAGTATTCCATTCAAAGTATTGCACAGATGGAAGCAGCCAATCCTAAACAACACAAGAATCCTTGTCTATAGTGAACAGTTGTTACAATATGACAAGACCTAAATGGTTTCTCTTGGCAATCATGGGTCAGATCGTAAACGATTCTCGATCTGAACCTCATCCTTATCCAGATAAACAAATCCCAAATCCAGAGATGGAACTAACAAACAAAAACCAAGCAGGGCTCAATGACAAAAAGAACACAAGCCCTGTGCTCATGGGAAAAGACCAAATGATGATAAAGATATTTACAATGACAGCCTACAAATTACCAAAAAACAATCTTGGGCTGCTCATCTCACAGCAACACTCCAATCTGAGAAGCATCCTTCAAACTATTATCAAGGTACTCCTGTCTTGAGTTCCCATCCTGGGGACTGCCGTCTCCTCAGATCCACTCTTCTCTAAGCTAGTCATGACAATGTTTCCCGTCGTGACAGGCAACTGCAGATCTCTTGGTATCTCACCGCACTCGGCTAGTCTCACGAGTTCGGAATCGTTTAAACCTTTCGCCGGACCGATGCTACATCGCTCGACCACGTACTTCGCCATCGCATCTTTGAATTTCTTGATCTGTAAATCAGTGGGTTACAATTCATAAACAAAGCTGATTCTTTCTGAGACTTTTAAGTCGGGGAAGTTGATATAGGATCGAATGTATAACTGACTTACAGTTGCATTAGTGCAGCTGAAGCTGCATAGCTGGCCTTCCGAGCCCCTGTAAAATCTAAAGAATGGAAGGACATGGATATGGAGGCACTGGCACATGGTTCTGAGTTCTTCATAATTAACTTTGAGAAAGATCGCGCCTGGATTCGACCCCGCCAGCTGACAAATCTGATTAATAATCGCAGAAAAAGAACCAAACTTACTGAATTATCCAAACAATTTCGAAGGGATTTCATTCTTTCAGGAAAAGAACAGGCCTATCTCTGCTCATCATATATGACAAAGCACAACTACTCCAAAAAATTAGAAAAAAAAGGGCAAAAGCAAGATAAAAAATAAAAATAAAATTAGCCTCATCAGAATTAGTACCTTGGGGTGAAGAGCTTTGCAACCACCACAACCAGGTGAATAAAAATCAACCACAACCAATCGATCACCAGCATTCAACAATGAATCCACAAGTTCTTGAGCAGAATTGATCTCTACCATGTTGGGTTGAAGAGTCTTGTCCCACCATCTCATAGCCCTGCTCACGCAAATCGATGCTTGTGCCTGGAAAAACAAAAGAAACAAGCAAGTTGTTCTTTCATTATGACTGCAACACAAAATACAAAACCTCACATCAAAATAACAGAATCTGATTCAAAGAGATGATCCACATACCCGCAAAGAGAAGCCAGAAGGTGCTTTCATGCTCCAATCACCTAAAGCCCTTTTATCCGAGAGAACCAGCCGCTTTCCCATGAAATCGATCCTCAAAGCAGGAAACTTTGTCTTCTCGGATTCTCCAAAAGACAGAAAACCAGAAGAGGAAGGAAGCCCATAAGCCCCTTTGGCTTTCGAGCCAACACCAGCAGCCCCATTGAACCCAGCAATGCTTGTCCCAAAATTAGCAGACCAGGACATGATTGCATAAAAAAAAATTCACAGAGACTATTGAGGAAGAAGGAACAAACCCCAAAACCCAGTGTACGGGAAGGAAAAGATGGGAATCTCGGAAAGGAAGGAAAAAACAGAGGAGAACAGCTAAAGAAGAGATGACCCACTTCCTCTGGATTCTTGAGAGACAAGCTTTCGAATTCAAAAGAACCAGTAAAAAAGGTCTCTTTTTGAACCACGAATAATTGTTTTTTTCTTTGGCTCTGAAACTCTCAATGGCAAAGCGAGACAAAAGAGGAGAAGAGGAGATTCAAAGCATCAAACAAGCAAGTAAAGGAAGAATGGTGCTTGGAGAAGAGCCAAAGAAGAGAATGACCCACTTCCTCTGGATTCTTTACAGACAAGCCTTTGAATTCAACAGAACGAAAATATAAAGAAAGGTCTCTTTTTGACCAGGAAGAGCTGCTGCTTTTTTGGCTTTGAAATGGCAAGAAGAGGAGATCAAATCAAACAACATCAAATGAGCAAATATAAAGGAAGAATAGTGCTTGGAAAAGGGAGTGGGGTACGCAGGGTCTCCATAGTTTTTCACATTCTTTTATTTTCAGTTGTTTTGGATAAGGGCAACGAACCTTAACCTGAGCACCGTCTCGTCCGAGTCAGATCTTATGTGTATAGTTTGACCGGTTTCGAGGATCGTCAGGGCTCGTTTTCCGTGATAATCTCTCTCTCTCTCTCTCTCTCTCTACATAATTAATAAAAAATTTAAATAAAGATAACCCTAAATTTTTAATTTATTAAACCTGATCCTAAAGAATTAAAGAAAGTATGATCCTGAACTTTATCCTAATTTAAAAGTGGATGCATGGATTAAATTGTATATGTACTAGAAGTTAATAAAGTATATTGAACATTTTTATTTAATATAAAACCTAAATTGAACGAGTATCAAAAGTTCATAAATTACATCAAATAATTTAAAAGTTCAAAAATGATATTGTATATTGAATTAAGGTTCAAGATCACATTGAATAAATAAATAAATTTAACAGTTACATTATATATTAAGTTTAAATTTAGGGATTATTTATCCTAAATTAAAATTATACAAGAGGCTTTATACACTTCTAATTAGAAGAAAACATTAAAGAAAACATTTGGAAGTGTAAAGGACGAGGGGTCGTTGCCAAGTGAGGAGCCCTTCGATTTAATGCGAGCCTCCGCCCTCGTTTTCAACATGAAGTTGTCAAAGGGCCGAATTTGACTTTCGGATTTTAGGTTATTATATCCGAAATTCAAACTATCTTTTGATATATTTTCCAAGTCAAGCATGTTTGGACGTTCTGCTTTTCCAAAGAACATGTGTCAATAATATTTTGCTCAATGACCTATTGTTATGTAAGGGGAGAATGAAATCCCTGTCTTTTTAGGTACTATTTCATTATTATTTTTCTTCTTAAAATACCAGTAGTTAAGCATAGCATATACACAATGGTAAATTTTAACGAATGACCCTAAGGCACATTTTAGGTCTTATTAAAATCAGTTTAAAATTAAAAAAATTTGCTATTCAAAGTAAGTGAATGTATTAAAATGTTAAATTCTTGAATGTTCAATTTACTTTGAAAATTGTTATTCTCACTTTTAGTTGAGTTAACTAGTGCCCTAGGGGCACTTGATGATAATATTCCAAACAGCAGCATTTACATATTCATCTATTATTTCCATCACTATCCATCTCTTTATCCATTTCAAGATGTTGTTTTTGTATATTGATCATGTTTTCGTAATCCCATTTTTCAATTATTAAAATTTGATATACTACCTCAAAACTTATTTTTATTTAACGAATTATGTTCACAATAATCTGTAAGTTGTTTTGGTACCCATCAATATACATGTAAATGGGAAAAAAAATTTGACGATGTAGATATGTTTAAAAGATCAAAATGGATAAGAACTATTAGAGGTTTTTTTTGGTATTCTATCTCAACTACCATATTGGGGGTGAGAAGAAACTTATCTTAATTTCAGTGACAAATTATCCACATACTATATGTAACTAAATATCCGAACTAGATAAGTTATCCACAAATTATCCAAATTTATCTGATTTGAAATGCACTGATAAAAATCATATAAGAGCATATATACATTTTATCTTATCTAGAATGTTATATGTCCATCAAATAAAATCCTAAATGGACGAAGATTTTCCTTTTCCTTCTGGGGTCCTTTTTTTATTTTTATTTATTTTTACCTCCGAAGAAAAATCACAGGAATCGCACGAGTTGAGAAAATCACATGAACATTGATTGCGCAAGTTCAGCAAGATGGGTGACCGAATCGCAAATGATTCTGTTCTTTCTCAGACATTATTATAATATGCCCCACGAGGCTGCTTCGTGGTTGGTGCAATGCCTTGGACCTGTCTGGCGGATCACGGTGAATTTGTTAATCTAGGTATTATTTCGATGCAGACAGACACCCAATACACCAAAGGATTTCTCAACCGAGATTATTTCTTGATTTTCTATTCTTCTTCATGGATTTCTTGGGTTCAGCGACTAATCCCTTCTTGCTTGCCTTAAAAAAATGTCTCATTTACAGTAAGATTACCACAGAGGGCCAAAAAAAAGTTGCTTTTCGAAGCTCAGCACTCCGGCTGAGAGATGTCTGCATGGTTTTCGATTCGTGAGTTACTTTGTGGACAGTGCTTGCTCATCAATGCAGTTATACCTCTCAAATGAGAAGGTCGACAAAGGAAAGAAAAGAAGAAGAAAAAAAAAGAATCGACCGATACTGCGATATAGCACTTGGAAGAACGACACTGCAAATCTTATCTCCGAACTTTTGAATGACTTCGGGCCTCGAATTATTTGTTCTTGAAGTCCAGTGAATGGTGGGGGAGGGATTCTGGATAGAAAAGTATGGAGCGTTGTGCAGTGACAAACTAGGGAAGCACCCAAGAGAGGTTGCCCACTGGTTTTCCCCCCAAAACCATGGGAACATCAAGTCTCCCTCTTATCCGAAGACAAAGTCCAAAAAAGCTTAGGCCATTTCTTTATTTTCTTTGTCGATGCCCCCTTCTGTTTTTCTTTCGTTTTCTTGTCCTCACGATCCTCAGTCTCCGCATTGCATTTATTACATACTGACAATAGAGGATCCGATCTATTTCTGCGTATAACATCGCACCAGATTGGCTTATTCTCAGCTAGAAATAATGAACTTTCTTCTCTTCCATCAACATTTTCCTTTCGACATTTTCAATCTTCAATTTTTTTTTTTTTGTGTATTCTTGTTAATTCTGAAAAAGAATCCGATTTGATCTGGTAAAATCGGAAACCGACCGCAAAGGGAGGCACCAATTAGGCATGGACAAAGAATTAAAAGCTAAAATGGACTCTTTCATTCATCATCAATGGTTATTACTTTGCTTCCTCAGCAATCTATATATGCATACCGATGTTGAAAGCATACCTCGCCAAAGAAAGTTAGTCCTAGATGAAGAAAAGATCATCTCTTTAAAACCAGAGACTAGCAATAAAGCATGTATGCTTTTCAACGAGTACCTCCTCAAGCATGGTCATTTACCTTTCGCAACCGAACCGTAATAAGGTCACCACGCACATCCTCCGCGAGTCTGAAAGGTCCATCATCACGAGGTTGATCAACGAAGAAGAAAGATCCACCAATTGTTTAGAGCGTAAGGACGCATGGCTTCACAGGTTTAGTCGGAGAAACATAAACCTTGTACAAATAAGTCACCTAGATTACGGGTGTGTTTGGGAAGACTTTTGGAGAGGGTTTTTGGGAAAATGCAAAGGTCGTTGAGTTAAATGAGTTTTTTAAAATGCAAATTGTGTTTAGTAAATTGTATTGTAAAAGTCCATTATGAAGTACCTTTGAGTAAAATAATATTTACAAAAAACTTTTGTTATTAAAAGAAAGAAAAAAGAAGAGTTGACTGGCCAAGGACAAGTAGTTGTCGACGAGGAGCAAGTGGTCTAGCAAAGGGCGGGTGGTCCGATGTAGGCCGTTCGGCAAAGGTAGGCGGTTCGGCTAGGGTTGCCTGACTTGTCACGCCGCGACCTTCGCTGGGGCCGCGTGATCTGGGTCGTGCGTCCCTCCGGTGAGGGTTGCGGCGATCATATCGGTAATCAGATGGGTCGCATGAAGGTTGCGACCTCCGCGGTGACCTCGTGATCTGGGTTGCGCGGCTGCGGTGCAGGTCGCAATGGGTCACGCGACCCTTTGGCACGGCGACCACATCTAGCCGTGTGACCTTGAGGGTCGCAACCTCCATGGTGACCTCGCGATTTGGGTCACGCGACCCTCGCTTGAGGGTCGTGTGGCCCCGGCGCGGAGGTCGTGGCACAGAGGGCACGACGCTCGCCAGTGACCACTCACGGAGGAGAAGAAGATGAATAGTCAGGGTAAAATCGGAAAAATCAAAAACTAACGAGGATAATTTGAAAAGATTTTTTTTTTATTTATCCCCTCAGCTCAATATACTGAGAAGGCTAAAAGAGCAAGGCAGCCCCCAACTTGTTTTGGGCTTTCAGTCTTGTGAGGGCCGACATTTTCCAAATGGGGTTTAAAATGTTTTTACCAAACACCCTTAAATTGGCCCAAGAGGCTTTGGGTGTTCAAAGTGACTTCTAAAGGCCACTCCCAAAGGCACCCTACATCAAGCTGAAAAGTCACACCAAATGCAGAAATTATTAGATATTTCGAGGGCATGCTCCCCAATCCATCTACCAGGTTAGGCCGCGTGACGTTTTTATCAAAGGGGTAATACTTTCTGTTCAAACCGAAATTCACAAGCTTGGAGCACTGAACACTCATAGTATGATGCAAGCTGGGCAAAATAACAATAACAATCGCATCTGATTGCATTTCAAAGAGAATGGCATTTTTCAAATACAGTATATACCCTCCCAGGAACTTTTACAAATAAAGGATTTGGATTCCATAGTCTTGAAACTCCGGCATGCTGAACATAATGGAAACCCAGTCGCAGAGTGTAGAAAGGTTTGATCGACAGTAAGGATCAATCACCGTATTCTGTATCCACCAGAATGTTGGTCCCAGCGAACATTGCCATAAGCAGACATTCGAGAAGATCCATGTCACGGTCTACAATCACGACGATTAGCTTCAGTTACTGATCTTGATAGAGTGTCTATGCATGCGAGTGCATACTTGCATGAGCAACAGAGGAAAGTGAATGAATTGAAGGTCGATAACTTCAGTCCAATTACTAAACTCTAACATGACAAAGCTGTTAGGAATGGAAATCTTTGAAGAAAGATAGAGAAGAAAACAAGCAAATTTTTATGTGGAAAATCCTTTCCAAAATTAGAAAGGAAAAAACCACGGTGCCGCATTAGGCAATCTTTCCATTATCACTATTAGTATGGGCGTGACAAGCTTCAGCATTACAAAAGATAGTGCCTTAATATATAACATGAGTCTAGGGCATACATAATCATGATGGAAATTACATATATACCATTAGCAACTATTAATGCTTTGCTCTCTAGTTTAACATAAAAATTACATGTATACCATACATTAGCAGTAAAAGTTATGCGCTTGAATAGTACTTTCTTCTCCGACCAAAAAAAAAAAAAATAGTACTTTCTTCCATCGGTCTCCACAACTCCATCACAAGCATACCCAAAACTCTAGAAATCCGTGTCTGATTTCCCTTTGATCGATTTACTGTTGCCTGCAATATCAAAACAATATTCACTTTACTTAAAATAAATGATGCCTCTTCTCCACCAGATAACGCATGCGAAGAGAAAGAACTTAAAAAAAATGCCCAAAAAGACACTAAAGCAGAAGCCTTTCCTTTTCGATTTCTAAAAGTGGCCAAGATTTCAAACCTGATAATACATTTACTGCATAGTACTGCACATTGAAATATAACTACAAGCAAATGGATGTGCAAAAATAACATAAGCTACATGTGGCACCACCTGGGAAGATCTTAATAAATTCCAACAGCCAGCCTATGCATACATAAATGATCGAACATTAGCTGAATAAGTTAAAGTATCAAGAAAGAAGCTAGATGCACAAACCACGAATGTGAGGTATCTTGAAGTCATTACTATATGTATTTGCATATACAGAGAAGCAAATTACCAAAAAGTGCAAAGTTATAGAACTTTGATCTACTGTTCGACGAAACAACAATGAAGATGGCTTAAATTTCTGAAATTAGCATCTCACCTTTCATATGTCGTGGTTAATGTTCAGGTTTCTCCTTTCTTTTAGTCCTTCTCATCATAACCTTGAGAAAAGGCTCAACATATGATAATTAAGCTCAATCTCATCTTGCTAATCAATCTGATTCAAACATCTGAACTTTTTTTCCGATGGGCTGGAAGGCCATCAAGAATAAAGGATTAAGGAGTGCATTTTAAAATACTGTTTTCATATTGAGAGAACAGACAGGAAGCTCAGTATGGCTAAGACCAGTGGCACAAAAAAATGCTGCTAGACCAGGCATTGTACAAGGTCATGGCAATAGTTTAGCAATGGTGTTGAAAGAGGAGACTATTGTTGGTTGGCTAATTTTGTAATAGGAGGATTGCCAAGTAATTACGACAGCTGGAAACCCGTGAAATGCTCAGCGCACTCTTATCATTTCCATGGGTAGTTATTACACCATCGAGCTGTGAAAACATGGAACTTCAGACGGAAATCAGATGTACATGCATCAAATAATGCCTGATAGTTATGATCTCTCAACCTCAGGGTAAAAGCCAGTGGCCGATTGACAGATGGATCAAACATCTTACATCATCTTCCATCGGGGTAATCACAATAGGACACTCATCTCAGCAGGATTCCTGGAATTCTAGTAAATATTCACTGCTATTCTTCCTCTTATTTTTCCTTTCCTTTTTCGATAAGTAGAGTTACAGGTAAATGTCCACACAACTATAGCAAAAAAATCAGGAGATATCATACAGACTTTCGATCCTTTTCTGGTTAGCTAAGTATTTGCAGCCAACTTACCAGGAATCAATGAGAATACACTAACCACAAAATCTTCAAACCTTTTACACTCAGGAGTAGAATTAGAAGTAAAAAAAAGAGAGAGAAGCACAAATTCCGCTCAAATGAACTGACATTAAAAGTGAAATCATGTGCTGAAGCATAAAAAAAAAATTAGTCATGCACATTTGTATGTATAATCCCATGTATAGGTCTCCACTTTTTGTCCAAAAAGTGCCTAAACATAAAAAAATATGATAGAGACAGGATCGATGAAACTCCTACCTGTAAAAACTGGCAGTTTTCCAGCATGCTCTTCCGTCCCTGTAAATTAGAGGAATAAGTCAAGCCATAGAACTGACAAAAGGTACTAAATATCAAGAAATGTAGGTAGTATTTGACGATCTCCTCCAACATGCATGAAAAAAGTAGAAACATAAATGCAGGGAGATTACGTAGCAGGTAAAGGAGCACTTTACTGTACAAGGGGAGGCTATTGCACTGAACATTTCAGTCACTTGTTCTTTTGGCCAAAAGTTCAAAGCCACTAGTCGAAAGATGCAAAATCCAGGTGGTGGTCATACTACACCAGTAACTTCCAGAAAACATGGGGACAAACAACAGAAGACAGTTTCATTCCTTCAGATAATATAGCCCATCAATGTGAACATTCTCAAAGTTGAGACATCGGCAAAAGGAAATATCACAAATCAAGAGACGTGACAGAGAAAGGCAGTAGCAAAAACCATTGTCGTGATCTCTCCTCCACTAGGGGTTGAATTCCAAGACTTTTTATTGATCACAGAGAGCCATATACGTAGTATCTTTAAATTTCAATAAAAACCTCATTCAACATTTGTTTAACTAAGAACCAATTCCTTGAAAATTACTCCAAGTATGATACAAAAGTTTTACTCTCTTACCACAGTTTTAGGAAGAAAATAATGGACGGTGGAACTGTGTTCAATTTCACTGATCAAAAGTTTGATACAGACATTCGAAATATTTTTGTGTCCTTTGCATCATTTGAAGCTACGCTCAGCTTCTGGATCCACCTCACCTCAATCTGAATACTCTCCCACTCCCATAAAGCCTCCTTCAAATTGACCAAAAATTCATCATCATTTCAATTGAAGCTAAATGAACCGTCGAATGATAATTAAAGACGAGGCCCTCCCTTCAAGAAACTACACAAAACCAGCCCGTTTTACTTTCCCAGCCATAAAATACAAAGCATAATGTGACTGCATAGAGCCTTCGCTCTGCTCCAGACGCATACTAAAGACCATGTGACTTCCAAAAACCGGCGCCCCAAAATTAGTCCCAATAAAGAGAACAGAAATTCAGAATTTCTTACTATTGAAAATTTCGTCACTGTACAGTGAGTGTAAGTTTCAAAAGAGAATATGAAGTTAGTTCTATTTAGTCTTTAATCTACAAATTTAACATACCTTCTGCTCCAATTACAATAAAAAGAAAAAAAAAAAACTTGGAAGCACTTCATGAAATTTACATCTATTGGTTTAGCGAGCAATCAAAAAGTAGTAACGGCATTTCCAATTGCAGAGTGGCCCTGAAGTTGCAGTTGCTTCATTGAGCAGATTTATCTTCGAGAACAGCACGCAACGCTAGTAAAGAAGTGTTCTTGATACGTCTCTCTGTTTCACCTTCAATCAAGAACCTCCGCTAACTAAACAAGGCATCAAATTTACCCAAAAATGATGACAAAAAACTTCCCCGAGAAGTCTAATCGCCGTCAAACCAACGCAATCCTCAATTTACAACCCAAAAGCTCCAAACATAGTCCAGACGAGAAAACAGAGAGGAACTTTTATCGAATCCGTGTACCTTAGAGTAAGGCACGAGGTGATCGCAATCGTGGCAGAGGCACCCGGGGCAGCCGACGAGCTTGCGGAACGCGATGTTCCCGACGGTGTCCTTGGCCTTCTCGGCCTCGTCCCAAGAGGAAGGAGGAGGTGTCGAGCGAGATAGTGCCCTCTCTCTCTCTCTACTATATCTCTCTTGAGACGGTGAAACGACACTGAGTCAAGGATAATTTGGACAGTATATTCCGACATCATCCAATTTCGTAAAATTTGATCCAAAATACCTCTCTACAACTAACATTTTTCCTTGTCGGGTACCCAAAAAAAGACATGGATACTTAAAATACAATCACATGAAGGCTTAAAGTTGGGATTTTCATATTAATTGGAAATAATAAGGGGCCAGTATCGGTTCGGATCAATTCTAAACAACTCCAAACTAGCCCAAGGTTTTTGGGAGAATTGGGTCGGTCCTTGCTCTCGAGACTTCTGGATTCTGCATCGTGCGAGTTGATTCTCGGTTCCAGAAGTTTAGGGTTGGTTCCAAGTTGACTCTAAAACTGGATTAGACGGTCTGATTCTCGATTCTAAGCTCAATAAGATCAATTGTAGGATTGAGTCTATCCGAACCATGCTCAGCCTCAAAGATAGTGTCTTGACCGAAAAAGAAGACTGTAAAGCAGAAAAAAACAATATGGCTCCTGCATCAGCGCGTTTATAGTCTTTCGAGGAATCCATCTCTCTAGAGCCCACACCTCTCGGATGACAAGGTAAAAGGATCTCAACCAAGAGAGGAGAAACTTCCGAGCTCCCGTCCGAGCGGAGACAAAGTCCTAAGTTTTTCAACGTCATGACGCTTCCTATACGAGAATGTAAAGAAATGGACGTGTGACTATGACGCGTGATGAGGAGCGACCTTCGAGTTAGCACGGCAGGTAACGTAACTTCCTGGAAAAGCAAAGCAGTCCCATCGTATTAAGCAGTCCACCCTCAAGTCTTTGTCCGACACTCTTGTGAAGGCAAAGCCCCGGAAGAAAAACACCGGCAGACCGAATAAAAAATTCACTTCGTGAGGCATTGGCCTGCAATCGAAGCCAAATTCTGCGGCAAAGACTCTTGCGTGATCCCACGCGCGCAGACAAAGATGTTTACATCCTAAGTTCCACTTTTGGAATGAAACTACCGAGAGAATTGATGGCAACACAACCGGAAGACCAGCGCCACGTGTTTTGCAAATTGACCTCGTAAAGTACCAGGAAACTCTGGTTGCTATCATCAAGAACAATAAACAAAGCACATTGAATTGTGGGATACGGAAAAAATTGCAAAATTTCTCAGCTTTGTTGGAATCTTTGTGAAGGAGGAGGAACCTCACCTTCTTCACAATTTCCATGCCAATATAGAGTCTCCCTTTCGGCTCACTACATATGCTTGTAGCTGTCGGTGTTCCAAGCGTGGCATCCCAAATTGAAGTCTATCTCTATTCTTCTTTCTTCTGTCTCTATAGGTTTTGCCCTTATACTAATTGCCAAGTCTCCACCGGTTGTGCTCTCATCCTTATTGCCAAGTTACAATGGACAAAGCACTGAAAATAAAATCTTTTATTGTCCTCTCCCTCGTTGCCATGATCATGGCACTAGTGCCACTAGACTTAATCATATCACTTCATGCCTTGTACTCGGACTTCAGACACTTAGTCGAGACCGTGTGTGATTTATATTCAATGGTGAGTATGTGTTTTGGTCACTGTAAGAACCGAAATGCAGAAGTTCCGACTCCTCAATCTCCCACCGCTCCAATCGGCGCGACTCGTGAAACAATGGACAGCATGGAGCTGTCCAGGCCGGAAGTGGAAACCCTGATTGCGAGGCTGGGGATCTTCAGGAACCCACGTGGCGACGACCATGATAAGCTTCAAGAGAGAATAGGGGTCCGGGAAATTGCAGCTCTTTTTGAGGAGGAAGGGCCAAGTCCGGAGGAAGTGAAGGAGGCATTCTATGTGTTTGATGGGAACTGTGATGGATACATTGATGCTAGAGAGCTGGGCGATGCCTTCCATAAGTTGGGCCTTGTACAGCTCTGCGAGGTCGATTGCAGGGGCCTGATTCAGGCCTTTGATGACAATGGGGATGGATTGATTGATTTCAGAGAGTTCAAAAAACTTGTGGAGAAAAGTTTCTCTTAACGATCAAACGGGACGAAGTGGCCCAAATGCCAGGAGGGTGATCTACTTCTGGTGAAGTAGCTCTTGGTCTCTAAACAGTTCATGAACCGCCCCTTTACATTTTGATATATCTTTCTATATCCATGTCTATGTCACTATGTAGTACCTCAACTGGACTTACTAATCGCATGGGTTTGTCTGATGACGAAATAAAGTAAATCTATTCATGAGGTTAAGGGTTTTTATTTCCATTTCATGTCTACGTAACTTTACAAATAGTCTATCCATCAAACCAAAAATACTTCTATACATTTTTCTAAAGTTATGTTTAGTCATCTCGATCATTAGGATAAGATTTCATAGAATGTGATGAAATTCAAGAATTTTGTTGTACCCTTGACTTGTTTTATCCTTTCGTGGAAGGGAAATGGTTACCCATAATTACTTGAGTTAAAATTGGATATTTTTATATCCTAAAATATATATTGTTTGGTAGGAACTGCATATCCATATAAATAAACCAAAAAGCACAAATTTATGTGATAAGAATCTTTCACGATTCATTGCTAAAGAAACTGCAAACGTACAAACGAAGACAACCTCCAGCAATGAATCCATTGTACGAGCTAAAACAAAAAGAGCAAAGTAACCAGTTGCAATATTGCAGGGCCACAGGTTTGACTATAAATAGGCTACAGTGACATCGACGAGGTTGAGTGCCAAATTTAATAAGAGAGAAAGCATGATCATTCATCTTTATGATTTAGAAAAGTATAGTTATTGCAGAAAGCAAGTGATTAAATAATAAAATAAACAAAATAAGAAAATAAACCGGACATTAAATTTACGTGGTTCGGTCGTAATGACCTACATATATAGGAAGAATATCGATAGATTCCACTGTAGATCAAGCGATATAATGGAAATTATACACTTAAGTCATTTAAACACTCTCAATGTTTCTCAAGCCTCAATTACATCCAATAACGCACATAGTGTTTAGTCTCGAAATTCCTCGTAAAATAATTTTTCAATTTCACTAAAGAATTATAAACAAATTCTTACTATAAGAATATAATCGACTTAAGGGGATAGGAGGTTATGGTATTTTGAGTAGTGATGGGCATGAGTTGAAGGTATTTAGAAATTGGTCATAGGAACCGAACCGGTTTGATTATAGGTTTTCGTGGTGACCGATCCGGTTCCCGAATTAAAAAAAAGTGGAAACAATACTATGTGGTTCAATTCCAGGTTTTCCCATTTCTTAGGTGTGAATTGAACAAGGAACAAGAACCAAAAAGTTGGACTGGAAACCGATAAATCGTGATTACGTGTTTTGAACTAATTATTGTTCATTTTATTTATGTGTTCATTTTTTTTATGGATTGTTACTATTGACAATTGGGGATTTTTTTTTTTTTTTTTTTGGTTACATTCAATTTTATTTTGCTTAACTAAAAATGAAAGGAAAAAAAAGTGAAGGAAGAAATGAAACATAAAAAAGAAGAAGAAGAAATTAGCTTGTTCTCCGATAAAACCAACTTTGCAATTGATTGATAGGGTATATTTCAAAATACGCAAAGTAAGTTTTGTTGGTAGATCAAACTACAAGATGCCTTGTCCTACATCGAAAGGATGTGAATGCACATGTGGATGAGATTTGACACTAATAAACAATCATTATTTTTATTTAATGAATTCGAATTTATTTTTATAAAAAAATTAGCCATAGTGTCTTGTTGAAATAATGCAACTATTCACGAAGGATTACGGTTATTTTTTATCTGTTATTTATTTTATTCTGAATTTTATTATTTCTTCTAACGGTTATCTCGAAGATTATACCTGTTTAGATGTGACTTCTTAATTCTTCGAAGGTTGTGTCTATTCGAATATAACTTCTTATTTTTTGCTATTAAATGCTAACGTGTTCATTCTTTCACATACAATTATTATTTTCAATTATTTCCCTTGAGAGATTTTGGAGAAATACTAAAATTACTATATAGTATTTTCAATTGAGACTTTATTATATCGTGGGGAAATTTTTCAGTGATCATAAGCAACGTTATGGGACAAATAATTTCTTAAAGAAAATGATATCGTATATTAAAGTCGACTCGATTACTTTATCCAATTCGAAGCAATAATTCTCAAAAGTTTTAGATTTCAAAAACTAAAAAATCAGTTTCGAGTAGGGTAGGTTTTACGTTATAGGTTACAGTAATCGAAATCTGGACCGACATGGAACGTCCCACCCCTATTTATTTAAGTGGAAATGAGCTTGCTTTAAGACCAATCCATTACCCCGAAAGAGAAGCTTTTCGGCCCAACCGCCACTTTGATTGCCAACTGCCCAATGTACGAACTTTCTTTCTTAAATAACCGGAAAAGATCCAAATTCAAGAACCGTTCCAATCCCGTCGGTGCCATAACCTGCATGAGCTGGAACGATTGACATCTACTAAACACGACTTAGCTTTTCGATCTAACAGCTGTCGCGGAAGCAGAGGTCAACCCCGAAAAATTAAAGCTTTCCAATCGAGGGATTAATCAAGAATTTCATTCAAAGTATTGCATAGATGGAAGTGGCTGATCTTGAACAACACAATAATCACTCTCTTGTGCCACAATGTGACGAAAGTAAATGGTTTCTCTTGGCAAATCATGGATCAGATCATAATTGATTCTCGATCTGAACCTCATCCTTGTCCAGATAAACAGATACCAAATCCAGAGATAGAACTAACGAACAAAAACAAAGCAGGGCTCAGTGACAAAAAGAACACAAGCCCTGCTCATGGGAAAGACCAGATGATGATAAAGATATTTACATTGACAGCTTACAATTACTAAAGATCAATCTTGGGCTGCTCATCTCACAGCAAACACCTCAATCTGAGAAGCATCCTTCAAACTATCATCAAGGGACTCGTCTTCAGTTCCCACCCCGGTGACTGCTGTCTCCTCAGATCCACTCTTCTCTAAGCTAGTCATGACGATGTTTCCTGTCATAAAGGCAGATCTCTCGGTATCTCGCTGCACCCGGCTAGCCTCACGAGTTCGGAATCATCCAAACCCCGTACTTCGCCATTGCGTCTTTGAATTTCTTGATCTGAAATCATTGGGTTACAATTCATAAACAAGCTGATCCTTTGAGACTTTTAACTCGGGGAAGTCCATACAGGATTGTTTTCTTGTCCCTGCGATCTTCAGTCTCCACATTACATTTATCACATACTGACAATGATCTATTTCTGTGTATGACATCGGACCAGATTGGCTGATTCTCAGCTAAAATTAACGAACTTCCTTCTTTTTCATCAACATTTACCTTTGAACGTTTTCAATCTTCAAAATTTTTGTGTATTCTTGTTAATTCTGAAAAAGAATCCGACTCGATCTGGTAGAATCAGAAACTGACCGCAAAGAGAGGCACCAAGTAGGCATGGACAGAAAAATAAAAGCTAAAATGGACTCTTTCATTCTCTATCGATGGTTAATACTTTGCTTCCTCAGCAATCTATATATGTATACCGATGTTGAAAGTATCACTCGTCGGAGAAAATTAGTCCTGGATGGACAAAGGATCATCTCTTTGAAACCAGAGACTTAAGCAATAAAGCATATAGTTTTCAATGAGTACTTCCCCGAGCCTGGTCATTTACCTTTCGCAACTGAATGGTAGTAAGGTCACCACGCTCATGATCACATTTGCTTTAAAACTGGATAAAAGGAGAAAGGAAACTAGTCCTACCAGAAGAAGCCCATCAACAACCCTCTGCTCAGCACCTTCGCAAGTGAGTCAAAATCACGGTGGTGTCAATGAAGCCTAGTTGTATGATTATTCTGTGTGGTGCAATCTTCTTGATCATATGCTGGACCAACATAGATTTCTTCATTCTGCCCAAGTTTAAAACTTTTGAGATTAGTTATGCTGTTGTGAATAATAGAAAATCACATCCAATACTGTTACTGTGAATATGATAATCTGCTGGTGTGTGAAGTGACAGTACCGGAGGAGTCAAGTAGCGCCGTGCAATTGAATTTCAGTGAAACTTCAATTGTTCATCAGATGTGGTTGCCGAAGCTTAGTTTACAGTCAGTCTCCAAGCCTCAAGTTAAAGCTCTGCCCTTCCTCGAAACTCAAGAAATTAGAACTTCTGTCCAGGCTTTTAGACAATTGAACTTTCTTATCAATGTCGCTAGTTTAATTGTTGCCAGATGGTTGCTTGTAGATGTGCATATTATTCCATCTCACATCTTCCTCAGTACCCATATCGCGTTTTTTTAATCTGTTATTGTGCTGCTGATCATGATCTTTGTAGTATACTCATTGATCATCCAAAGATTGAACAATATATACAATGATATCTGCAAGGTGTGAATTTAATAGGAATCGCTATAACTGGATTTGGAGTATGTCATGCGGGGAAACTCAGATTACAACTCCTATTTTCTTCCAGCTTCTTCCAGCTCTCGAAGCCCTCCTACTTTTTGTTCAATCTCCTCGATCAGCTCCTCGCGCCATAGCTCTGCTCTGGCTGATTCTTCAATGTCTTCTTGCTGCATAGCACAGAATTCAGTGAGCAAAAATATTTCATTCAGCTCCTAGAATGAAGGGACAATGAACTTGTCTAGATCCGAACATGCGGTAATTTAATACCAAATCTCAGATTGAAGATGACCAATCTTACTGCAATTGCAGCAATAAAATCCAGGAAAAAAGAGAGGCCGATTCTCTCTATCTTACTGACACTTTACCATACTGGAAATGCAAGCTCCTTCACTAATTGGTCATTACTCGGCTGGCAAGTTATACGAGAGAAACCAATGCTGTTCTAGTCTAGGTAAAGATTGTTCTAATCTGGAGTAGCCTTTCACCAAAGATGATAATTAACTCTTCAATTGCTATAAGTCCTTTGCACTCATGATCTGATGCATTCACCCTTGTGAACTGCAGATATAATGGCCTTTTCTTGATCACTCTAAGCATGTCTAATGTAAAGTTCATTTTTCAGCTTCCCACTTGTTCTCAGATGTGGAACATTGGAAGACAAGGAGGAACCTTTTTTGTCACCATATGAAGTAGGCAAGTGTTGAGCTAGCAAAAACGAGAAAAAAGGTGATCAATCAAGATCAGTGGTTTAAGAGTAGCGCACCTTTTCATAAACCCAGTGACCAGTACCATCTCCTCCATCTTTCCTGTATTCTTCCGAATCATAGTATGGATCCTAAAGAATTCTCTCGGGACGTCAGACGTGCATGTCAAAACTCACAGCATCAGAAAAGCGAAAAAGAGAAGTTCTACTTATAGAGTATCTTACTTTTGTGGAGCCAAAGAACAAGCATCCCCAACAAGTGAACATGATGTAGAAAGTATCTACAAAATCAACGGCAAATAGGAAGGTATGTAGAAGTAAACAATGACATAAGATACAGATGAGTCGAACTTGAACTTGAATGACCTAGAAACACTCACAAACACTCTTCAGGGCTTTATCACTAAGGTGCCATATTGACTTGTTGCTAATGAATTCCCTCTGGCCTTCAACCTGCTCGACAAGAACTGCCATCAGAGTCCAATCTGGGAAGGCATTCACTTTACAAAGAGAGGCCCTTTTGCTCCTCCTCATTTCAAGCTTCAAATTCAAGACCCACAACTACGTCAGAACAATGAAGAAATCTCCTAAATCCTGGTCGCCCAGAAAATATCCGACAACTTTGGCATATAACTTCCAGATATCAAAAGGTAAACAACGTACCATTCTTGAAGATGGGTTCATGTCCAATCTTCTCTTTGGGGTATGACCGTGAAGGTGCGTCGGATTGGCGATGGTGAAGCCCCTTATTGCATCCGCCATTATTTTTTTTGATGTTCCTTCTTGAATCCAGAAGAGTGAAAATTGTATCGTTTCTATGGCCCCTTATCTCAAGCCCGGCACCTTATGATGTCCGGGCGGAAATGGATAAGGAGACCATTTGCGTCCACCCTCCAGAACAGCAGAGTAGTAACGGATACATATCCGTTTTATCCAAAGAATTAAATTTTCCCAGTGGATTGAGGCATCAAGGCCTATTAGCTCAGTTGGTTAGAGCGTCGTGCTAATAACGCGAAGGTCGCAGGTTCGAGACCTGCATGGGCCATCTCAGTCCCCTTTTTGTCCTTTCATTTTTCGTTTTTTAGCTTCAAATTCACGTTGAAATGCACATATGTATATATTACAAACTTGAAGTTTCAGAGCCTAGCAGGTCAGGTGACAACAAGATCATAAGGATAAGGTGCCAATTTACATCTTATTCCTAGGTAAATTTCTATTTCTTAATTAGTGAATTGGCTTAAGTTTTATTGCTAAATCCTGAAAAGATGAAGTGTACTATTAGCCAGCTAGTCCCAACTCCAAAGCTCACATTTGACCTAAGTGACTTTCTTAGCCAAAGGCGTGCAGTCCTTGTCGCTTGATTTTCCAAACCAATACATTTGACTCTTCAAAGAGAAGAAGTTATTGCACTCGGCATAATTTACGCGTTAGTCCGATCTAAGGACTAGAGTGGATTGGCAAGTGCGACAGGTGTAAGGGAAAATGAGTGAAATGGTTAAGTCAAGTCTTTGGGGATGAGGTCCACCGGACAACTTCTTGGAATATTAGTTTAATTAGTTCAAGCAATTTCTAACTCCTTTGGTTTATGCTCTGTTTTCTCTTTCTCGTTTCGTGACCTCTTTCTGCTTGAGTGAGCTCCGACAATGGATTTGCACAGCATATGAAGGTGTGCTGTTCCACAGAATCTTATGTCTTCAGACAATTGAAATCTCGTGTCTCTCTCTGTCTCTGCCTTAAGACCACTTAAAAACTTCACAAAATGGTGAAGTTGTATGCAACATTGAGAACATCTTGGCAACTTCCACATGTGCAGTAAACAATATGTTATTACGAATCGATTTCTTACATTTTTATGCATGATATGCCTCGCGCAAAAGATAATAAGTACAGGTGGATGTTCATTGGGGTCAACAACATCAAATTAAACAAAGATGTTGGTAGCAGGTGGCTGCTGGGTATAACACAGAATATAAAAGAGAAGGGGGTAAAAACCAAAAAACAAAGATCAAGCACCATAAAAAAAGAAGTCCATTATTTTTGGGGTAACCTTGTTGGAAGGTTCTTGGCCAGCTCATTTCCTGCAATATTCTTCCATCTGGTTGTGCAGCTCTACTCTATTCCCGTTCACACTGCTTTATTACGCAACTATGCGGGGAGCAAATCAGCCGCACCAAGTCCAGAATTGAATTTTGCTTCGTCCAAGGTATGACGCCAGTCGCCAAATTGTCCTGCATGGTGTCTGAAGCTGCGTTGCCCAACGTGACGACCACGTAGTGGGGAGCGCAAACCCACGTCACATGTTGGGCCACGTTGATTCGCCTTCCCAATGGAAAAAAAAGGGGTACTGGAAAAATCATTTCTTTAAGGGATAAACAGTAACTTTTACAGCAGGGTATAGGGCAACATTGACTGTAAATAGTCGAGTTTTACTCAGTCAAGAAAATGATGGTTTGCTTCGTTTATCCCCATTCTCTAAGGTATAATCATTGACCCCGAAGTCCAAGTCTACGCAGCTAAAGTGAGAGAAAACGATGAAGCATGTGATGTAAGCTTGGGCGAGAACAAACTAGAAGTAGTTGGAAAAATCAACATGCAGGTCGTACCATTCCCGGGTGCCGACGATTATTCAAACTCTCACGCGCATTTTTCCCATAAATAAATAGCCAATCCGAACATCCTACCGAACGACCATGCGCGGCACACCACAATACAACACAGGTCGCAGGTTTGACACTTTGACCACACTTGTCGCTGACGGTACTTGATTTGACTGAAGCAGGTGCATGGAAAGAGGGCTTTGCACGGACGGAGCAGATCTAAAGCTAACTAACTCCAGATCGACAATCCAGCGTGAACGAAAGGAGGAGATGCACATAAACAGCGACAGCCATTTACTGAGTTTATTAGAATAAACCAATCTAATATCAAGAACTTGCGGGACTAGAAAAAGCAAAAATTTCCAATACGGTTTCCTTTTTATGATCTGACGTAGAACAACATGATTTCAGTTATTTAGTTATTTTTTAAACGACGACATTTCTATAAATAAACACCTAAAATATTATAATTTGCACTTCATTATTCAAAATAAATATTACCTTTTAGAATCATTTCTAAACATAACCGCGTCATGATCTAAGCCGTGGACGGAGGCTGTTATAAAAATGTCTAAAGCGACCAGTAGATGGTCCCTATAAAAAGCGGCCAGCCACGGCAAGCTTTTTTCATCTTCGAATCTGCGGTTGCTTTGGTCTCTGGTTTTGCATGCAGTCCACCTTCTCTCCTCCGCCTTCCTCTTTTGCTTTCTAACGCGGCGCAGACGCCCACGCACGCCCGCACTTTCTCCCCTTCTTTTTAGCACCAACTTTCACGCACCCGCGATCATCAATCTCTCCCCCAGAAAACACTAGAACGAGAAGAAGAAGAAACAGAGAAGAAGGAGAGTCGCTTCCATGGGGATCAAGGGCATGATCGATCTCGAGAAGCACTACGCGTTCTACGAGGCGTACCACCGCAACCGGGTGAACGTCCTGATGCACACCCTCTTCGTGTGGCCGCTCTTCTTCTCCTTCCTTGTCCTCTTTTACTTCACCCCTCCCATCTTCAGCCTCTTCTTCAGCCTCCCTCCCGAGAACTTCTTGACCAGCCACGGCCTGCTCCTCAACTTCGGCTTCCTCCTCGCCCTCATCTACGCCGTCACCTACGTGTGCCTGGACTGGAAAGCCGGGTCTCTGGCCGCTCTGCTCTGCTTCGCCTTTTGGGTCGGAGCGAGCCTGCTCGCGCAGCAGCTCGGCTTCTCTCTGGCATGGAAGGTCCGTGATGCTTCTCTCTTTCTCCTCCTTGCTCTGCTATCTTGAATCCTTGTGGTCAATACTCAGGGAAAACTCCATCTTGAGTGCAGTTCTTTCTGGCGTCGCAACTGATATGCTGGGCCGGTCAGTCCATAGGCCACGGAGTGTTCGAGGTGAGTTTGTACTCTTGGCAGTATCTCCCTTCCTATTCATCGTCTGCATAATCACCGACGTCTCATCGAATCGGTCTGCAGAAACGAGCCCCCTCGAGCAACATGGCGCAAGCATTCGTGATGGCTCCTTTCTTCGTCATGCTCGAGGCAAGTTTCTCTCGCTCTTCTTCTTTTAACGCAACCATCGATCTCCTTAAGTTCACAGCTCTCAGAGGGTGTTCCACAAAAATTCGACTTGCAGGTTCTGCAAACGATCTGTGGGTACGAGCCGTATCCGGGGTTCAACCGAAGCGTGGAACTGAAGATAGAGGCCGAGATGAAGCAGTGGCAGAGCAAGGCACCGAGCAAGAAGGACGCTTAGCCGACAAGAGTCAGATCGGCTCCTCCGTCGGAGCTCGAGTCAACCCCCGTCTTTTAAAGATTGTATTTTTATTATGGTTTGGTATGTATTGAGCAGAGCTTGACTGAGAGTCGTTTTGTCTTCTGATTAGAGATGAGATGGAGTGGTTGAATCTGCACGTCAAGCCTCATTTCTGGAATTACGCCATCCCATGACTTTTCTATCGTTTCATCGTTAGGTTGTGACGCAGCAAACAGAGTAAATGCTATAAATATATCGACTGTTGTGTATGGTCTTTGCTTTCCAACATTTGAATTTTTGATTATGAGGCAGCAACCTTCCCACCCCGACCATAAGGGTCAATGCCTTCGTCTATCAAAATACTAAACAAGGGGAGTAAATTAATTGCACAAATCAAGAAGATTGAGACTCGGGGCGACGGGAGTTGTTGGATCTACATCTCCGTTCTCGACGACTAGAGTACTATAAGTAGTTAGATTGACAAATGGGATTGCAAAGTATCTAGTGCCTTTTCTCTATAATTTGTAAATTTTGTGCACTACAGTGAGTAAGTATAAGTGTAACTACTGACATGTATTTATAAGGTAATAACTTGAGCTAAAATGTTATATTGATCGAATGATAAATTGGTCGAGAGCTTACACCTAAAAAATACAAGATCTCACCTTGCATATCGCTTTGATAGCTCTTTGGAAGGACTCTTACTCTTATGAATCAAGAAAATCAAGGCTCGAGGCTTCTGATGCAAATTGTTGGGTCTACATTAATATGGGGTAGATTGATAAGTGAGATTTTAAAGTAACTCGAGCCTTTAATGTGATTTATGAATTTTGTGCAGAATTGACCATTGACATGTATAAAAAGGTATTAGCTAAAGTTGAAATGCACTTGAATTGAAGATAAAACGGCTCAAAGCTTACACCTTTAAAGTACAAGGTCTCATATTGGATGCCTTTTACGACAATTCAGAAGGCCTGTTGCGCTTGTGTAGTACAAAATACTATTTTTGTTGGATATTCCAAAGATCCAGAACCTTTCCATGGGCAAGAAATTGACTTCCGGAGTCAGCAAGACCGCCTAGGCCAACCGGTTCAGATAAAGCAAACGACCACCACCCATCATTTTGACACGTGTCAAGGACATAAGGTCTTCGCTAAATTCCTTGAACGTGTTTTTCACTTCCTTCTGCCACTTCTCTTCCCTTCCTCTGAACGATCGGCGCAGAAGCGAGGGAGAGAGAGAGAAGTCGAAACTTTCTCCAGCGACCCGACCGTTGAAGCATTGTAATTCGTGGACCATCTAGAGAGAGAGAGATGTCAATGTCATCTTCTTCGCTGTGCTCTTCGACGACGCTTCAGTCTCGGACCAGCGTCAATGGTGGGGGCCTTAAGCTTCAAAGTCCATCTCTTTATCAGCCCAGTTCACTCACCTTCACAAGGTACCGTGCTGTTCTCTCGAGTCTCAACCATCAGAATATAAAAGATTCATCCTTTCTGGGCAGAATCAAGAATCAAGATCGTTGTGTAATTTGCCAAGTGGATCTATTCTTGGCTTTAGCTTTCTAAGGACTGTTCAAGACTCGTTCTTTTTAAGCTGAAACCTCAAAATTACGCTAACTTTGTTCACATTCCGGTAAAATTTTGATGATAATTTGCGATTGCTTTGGCTCTGTTTCTTTCTGAAAACCAACGGTATGAGATTTTGACTAATTTCGCAGTATGGTAACACAGATTGGCACCTATGTTGATGTTGTTTATGTGCCAACATGACTATCATTTTCTTTCTGGAATTTGGTTTAACATTGTCGCTGAAATGGACCCATAGATATGTATGCGCTTTCCACGTTCTTAGAGGTTCAGGTTTAAAGGTCGTGTGCTTTTGGGGGCTTCATCCATGCTTTTCATTGGCTGATGTCTTTTGCCACTTTCCGTTGTGCGTAGGAGAAGGATCCAAACTGTCGTAAGGGCGACTGCACGAGTAGATAAATTCTCGAAAAGCGACATCATTGTCTCTCCATCGATCCTCTCAGCAAATTTCGCTAAACTCGGAGAACAGGTTCTCCTTTTATCTTGAGTTCTTATGGCAGGCACTTCCATTACTGAGTTATAGCAATAGACCACTACATATGAGTGAAGATAGCATGATAAATTTTCCTATCTTGGCAGCTCAAAAATTATCTTTCTTACATCTTTTAGGACTAGGAAATTGCTTTGACTAACTGAGGTTGTGTGATTCTATCTCTTCGTGTGATGCTGTTTGGACCGGTCTATTGTCTAGGTAAAAGCAGTGGATGTGGCGGGCTGTGACTGGATCCATGTTGATGTCATGGATGGTCGTTTTGTTCCGAATATTACCATTGGACCTCTTGTAGTAGATGCCTTGCGCCCCGTGACAGATCTTCCTCTAGATGTGCATTTGGTATCCTCCCTAATTGTGTTTGGGAACTTTTCCAAAATTGAAACGAAAAAAGGAACAGGAAGTGAACGCTAAGAAGATCATCATTGCAGATGATCGTGGAACCTGACCAGCGAGTACCAGATTTCATCAAGGCCGGAGCGGACATTGTCAGTGTCCATTGTGAGCAGTCAGCCACCATACATTTGCATCGCACACTCAATCAAGTGAGAACTTCATCTTATCATGTTTAGCACATGTCGTGCAGATGGAAATTGAACTGATTAAAAAAAAAAATCACGCTTTGAGTAATCTGCATAAATGGTATCCATAAAATTGCTTGGCGCTCTCTAGCCTCAATCTCCTCTCTGAGCTCTGTTTTTGATATTTCAGATAAAAAGTCTAGGCGCGAAAGCTGGAGTTGTTCTAAACCCTGCCACGCCATTAAGCGCTGTGGAGCCTGTCCTTGATGGTGAGTTCACCGTTTACATTTTCTCTTTCTTTATGGTTCCTTTTGCCTTGATATCTGGAGGTGAAAATTCAGAATGGCTGCTTTGTCTCGGGAGATCATGATTATCAGTTTTTGATGCGTGTCCAGATTCTTTCTTCACTTTTGTGATAACCAAACAGAAGTTGCCTAGTCAACATGAAAAGCCTATGGTGGTATAAAGAAAATTCTAGTTATTAGAAGTGTTGATTGCTAAAGACCCCCAGATAATATGAGATGCTGCATAAAGTCAAATTGACAATTTAGGCATCATTCGATGTGTCAGATTCATTTGGAAGATATAATGGTCGTGTTTCATATGGTAATTTTGTGTCAAAGGACTTATGTGTACAAAATGGTGCCTTGAGACTACACATTACTTTCTATTTTGTTCACATTCTAGAGGATGACAATGACAGAAACATTGAACTCTTGCTGGAAGATTGAAATGTCTTTAACTTGATGGGGCTCATCTCTCTGTGAAACAGTCGTTGACCTAGTCTTGATCATGTCGGTGAACCCTGGCTTTGGTGGGCAGAGTTTTATTGAGAGCCAAGTAAAGAAAATCTCCGACTTGAGGAGACTCTGCTTAGAGAAGGTATTGCACACCGTCACAGTTCTTTTTGCGAGCTCTATTATTTACTGATTGTCATTTAATTGGGATGTGCTGCCAAGTTGATGATGGACTGACATGTGCTCTCTAACAGGGCGTCAATCCCTGGATCGAAGTAGATGGTGGTGTTGGCCCATCAAATGCGTATAAGGTGCTCCTATTGAACTTCCGATCCTTTTCCTAATGTGTTTTATCGAGTTTTCATTCTAATACTCCCTGCCAAGGGCCATTGCCTGAAACATTTTAAGGATAACCAAAAGTTGTAATGTGATTTGTTTAAACCCATCACAGAAGATTCCCTAGATAGGGAGTGTTTGATAAAGGAAAGTAGTCAGGTTAGTAGAATAGTATCTTAAACTCAAACTGAGCGTCTCTTGAATCTTATATGTGAGAATGATTTCACAGGCTGCCTCTTTCTTGTTTCCCCTTGGATAAATTTTGCAAGCTCAGTATATCTGCTCTCTTGGCTGCTAGGTTATTGAAGCAGGAGCTAATGCTATCGTTGCTGGTTCAGCTGTCTTTGGAGCTAAAGATTATGCTGAAGGTCGGAACCTCGGACCTCTTCCTCTTTCGGAAGTTTTGTGTGTCCATTTGCCTGCATTTTTTGCTTCATCTACTTCGACTAATCTGATGCCTTGAAATGAATCTCTTACAGCTATTAGAGGGGTCAAAACCAGCAAACGGCCTGTAGCTGTTGCCGTCTGAATAGACATTCTTGAGATCTAAAGCAGATTATGGAACCTGAGCATTTTAGGTAGTGTATGCTACATTCCATGTCATCTATTTACCCACTACTCTTATGACGATTGATCTCTGAAACTGTTTAACATCGGTATCTTCTGAGAGAAAGTACTTCATATATGATTGCCTGGGATTCGCTTTCTTTCACTGACATAACTAAATGAACGTTTTCAATCTCCTATCTGTTTGGTTTCCCCATCTCAATCTGCTATGGTCATGCCCAGCTCAGGATTTCAATGCAATATACCTTACATTGATCTTTACTGATTTTGCAGGAACACAGCAGATATTTAGCAGCTAATGTGCAGCTTGTAGCATCTGTTCATCAATCAAATATGAGTCATATTACTGGACTTGCTGCGGACAAGAAGTAGCTCAAGCCAAGTCCAACACCAGATAATATCTTCTGTTGTGGTTCATTACGACAATAGCGATAATGCATATCCCCTGTTTAACGTCATACTAAAAAGAATTTCAGTTTGTCTCATTTCTTCTCTTCCGTTATATGAAAGTGTTATGAGGGAATAGTTGTATTCCTGGCCTTGTTACTGATTCTGTTGCCAAATTGCCATCAAAGCATGGAATCATAATGTTGTGCAACTGTATCTTGAATTTAGTTAAGCCTTCCTTACACCACAAAAATACAGTAGCATTATATACTTCTGCAAAATTCTGAGAAGCTACACATTGGCATAGCTAGTAAAATCCCTCGTTAATCATATCAAGGATCATCACTATAATACCGATTTTTTTAATGCACAATTGTCATGTAATCCAGCCATTGCGACAAACATTAAAGCATAACACTTTCATTACAAATATGGTTCCAGCTTTGCGACTGATCTCCTCAGGCTAACTAGAGAGCTAAAGATTCTTGATGTATTACTATCTACAAAGCAGTTTGAAAAAAGCTCCTGCAAAAGTAGGAAGCCTACAGAACACGTCCTTGTGACTTCTTTAGTCTACACAGAGAAGGAGGGCTATACAGATGTTAATCTAGAAATGTAATATCTTCCATAGACATTCATCCATTATGCAAGAACTGCCATGATGGAGCAACCACATCACAGGACCAAAGGGCAGTGCTGCATGAGAGCGCTCATGAAAACTACCAGTTTTACCACAGCAAAGGCCTCAGGCCTCCACAAGTGCCTCGATTAAAGCACACTAAGCAGGTAGGTGTTAAAGTTTTGTCGTCCGATCCAAATTACATCCTCTATGAGATGCGAGGAGCTTTACAGTTAACATTCTGTCTGCAAACAGGGCATGAACCACACCTAACAAGCCACTTGTCAACACATGTCAAGTGAAACATGTGGTGGCAACGGGGTAAGCTCCTTACAGTTTCTCCAACTTCAATATTCTATGGTAGGACACAAGCAATAACTGCGCATTAAATAGTGACCATGCGAGCAATAATCAACTTTAACATATATATCTTATGAGAAACTAACCTGCAAACATATTGCACAGCAAATGCTTTGCATTGTCTTCATGTCTTCCATGATGACCCGAGACGGCAGTCTCTTCAGAGCATCTTGTGACAATCCACTAAATACTAACTCATCATATACATCACGAATTTCAATGAAGCTCCTACTATCACCATCCACCTGCTCACTCCAACAAAACAAGTTCGCGGATTTAATCTCCACCTTATGCATTAGTTAAGCCCCAAGCACATCAGTGGGAATAAGGCACTTTTATCATAAGAGCTTTCATCTAAGGATGGAATGAGGTCGCAAAATCTGAACTGCAACTTTTATAGCCTAAACGATAGGCGCTAAAATCACTTAACAATGCGAAACAACTATTGCAAATCCTTTCTTCCAACATTATGAGATGGCAAACAAACGGTATGTTGTTTTCTTATGAAGTGTTCTCAATAAACCTAATTATCTCAATAAATATTCCAATAACTTAGCCATGATTACTACATCAGAATTACTGCCCATCGTTCCTAATAACTGTTGCTATGCAGCTGCAACTTAAGAGAGGTTTTGCCTGCAAAGATGAATCATTTTTTAAATTTATTAGGAAGGTTTACCTGAAATTTACTTGTACAACTGACCCCGGCTAAAAAGTTTAAACATGAAAAAGAAAAAAAATACAAGCCATTCAATTATGTGGGCATGTGTCCATATGTCGAGATTATTCAGATGCATATAATATGCGGCAATTTTTGCCACACAGTGGAAAGGAGAGGGAAGACCTGCCAATGGTAAGGAGTTAACATTGCCGGTTCAAATTGATCCTCTACAAACCTCCCACGGAGTAGCTCCTCTATGAAGTCAGCCTGGACTCAAAAGGTAGTGCAGTTGATCTAACTAGTTATGCAAGAGAATGCTACCTACCAAAAGACTTAATTAATGCATCTTTCAGCTCTGGAGAGAGTAGGGAAAAAGATGTTCATCGTGAAGAGTATGTTCTTTCAAAAACAAAGCAGCTTTTGCAGCATGCGTGCTAAGCTTCAAGAGAAGATAATCACTGTTGCACATCTTGATTGACCGCTGATCTTTCTTTGGACACACAATTATATTCCCAATGTACTAAGTTAAACATAATGAAGTACCAAGATGACTAGAACAGCACGCTAGTGAGCAAAGAATGCGAGCTATGTAACCCAAGGAAAAAAAAAAAAAGAACGGATAGGAACCCAACTATGACTGGGAAAATTTACAAAGCACGACCAGAGAGATTTGATAAGGATGCTGATTTTATCAACTAACCATAGACGACGTGCCGCGTACACCTGTTTGCTCTTGATACCAATAGGCACGGGAGGCTTCCAAAGCTTCCAATGACAATACCGCTCCAGCAATGGCTCCTAATATAGCTCCTCGTATGAGACCGCGATTAGATGCTCGACCAGCTAAAGCACCTGCAATTGCTCCCATGAAAGCTCCACCTGAAAGTGGAATACAAGCATGTCAAGCCATCATCAAAGTTTTCTTTCTTACCCCCTTCCTATCACAAGATTCAGGGTTGAAGTCATTCTAGAGGCACAGAGGACGTGCTGGCCCTTAAAAGTTTTGCCGACACTGACAGAGATGTGCTAATAGTTGAAAAGCGGAAAGCTCGAGCAGTTTCAGTTCTAGCAACATCATGACGATCAAGGGCATGGTAATCAAAGATTCAAAGTACCTCAGAAAAAGGACCCAAAGCTGCGGCGATGAACAAGTCTAGAGAAGACATCATGACCTCAATTTGAACCAAAAACCGCATCACGCAAAGTTTTTCGCTTTTTTAAACAAGCAGTACTTTAGTCCAGCGAACACTACACACAACCTGCCTCACTCCGTTCCAACACAGACCATCCACGACGAGACCAGGACTGTATTCTATAATCCCTCACGAAGCAACTCAACTAAACACCCAATTCAATGATACATACTCACCAGACAACTAAATTAAAGAAAAGAAACCATTTTTTTTCTTACCCAGAGCGAAGAGCCCAACGAAAGCGCCAAACAGCGCGGCGATAGCCAACCGGAGCACATGCCGGAAACCCCAGGCCCGTCCGAACACTCTCTCCACGGCGGGCCAGCCGTGCGGCCGCCCCAGCGACGGCGGGGAGCCGCCGCAGAAGCTGCAAGAAGTCGCCGCCGGGCCTGCTCGGTAGCGGGAACAGGTGCAGCGAAAGGCCATCTCCATGGAATCAAGACAAGCTCAGGAATATTGAAAGAGGACCCAGATAAAAAAAAGTGATCTTTGACACAGGCGATCGCCAAAGTTCAGAAATTTAGGCCCCCATCCCGTCGTGGGAATGGATTGATGGGTTCAGTCAGGCCAAGCACCGCCAGAGGCTGAGACCAGTTTTTGATGAGCACAGAGAGAGAGAGAGAGAGAGAGAGAGAGACGCAGAGAACGAGTCGAAATAACAGGTGTCGGCCAAAAAAGAAACGAAGAAGAAGGGAAGACAAGATCGGTTGAAGACAGAGGAAACAGCGGTGAATTTACAGGATTCTGGTGAAATCCCGTTGATCACTCGTCGGGTCCATGGACCATATTAGAGATACGACATCTTTGTCTGAGATTCACAGGGATTTTGTTAAAAAAAAAAAAAAAAGATGTACCCATCAAGCCGGCAAGATTTAATACGTGACTTTTTAACTTATACGTGTATTCAATGCTTACGAGATTGTTAATTTCTAACTAAATAAGGCTGACACCGATTGACCAGCTCCTTTGCCGGACACACGATTAATTCGAGCCTCGTTTTAGTATGAATTTTCACGGCGACAATTTCAGTGTCGTTCTTTTTAGGTCAAGAGGATTAAATGAGGAACTACTTTGTTCAGCAATAGACAGGGAGTCCTTAAATACAGATGACCCAGCCGGTCGAGGCGTAACTCCCTCTTTGATCGGACCTACCGTTTTTTATGGAAGAAGCAACACGAATGTGACTTCTTCTTTCTTGCCATATGGTTTTCTTCCACATTTTTGCATTGCAAGGTAGAGGAAACTCGTGTTGATTCTTCAAAAGAACCTTTTCAAGCCACATGCCTTGTGCAGCACGAACCCAAAACAAAAAGAAGAAGAAAGGATCAACAACAACAGCAGCAGTCGCTCACACCATTCGACTTCGAGGCACAAATCCTACTTCCAACTTTTATACCAAGCTCAAGACCTTCTCCATGCAAGCTACAAGTAAAGATGAGTATGGTCTGGATGGGCAGTTCCAACCCTACATTTAGGAACCGCCCACTATGGACCGGTTCCAAAAATATGGAACCGACAACCGTCCGTTAATTCTATAAATCCACCCGGTAATTAGATCACCGGTGATCGGATCGCCAATCCGATTCTATTATCAAGTCGATCCATAAAATCAATCCCAATAAGCTTCACGCATTAACACTATATCATGCAACAAAGAATTATATAACGGGATTACCTCATCAAAGACACTCCCAGTTAGAGCTAATAAGCCAACAATATTAGTATGTTAGGAAGTATGTAAGCAAAAAAGTACACTCACCAAGTTTGTTATGAGTAGGCAAAAGCAGACAATTATAGAACATAAAAACTAGTAAGTAACCTAAGAATTTAGGATTTTTTTTTTTTTTATTAAAGATTAAAATATATATATTATATATATTATCAATCCAATCTAGTCCTGATAGGCGGCTGGACAGTTCTATACTTAGAACCGAGAGCCAGACCGATGGATACCGATTCTAATTATTGGAACTGAGAATCAGACCGATTTCCTTATGAACTACTAGTTCATGGGAGGTCAAATTAGTTCCGAGCGGTCTGGATGGTTTTTGGTTCTTTTGCATACCCTAGCTACAAGCACCTACTTCTTCTTTTAGAAGCTCCGCTCTGCAAAAGAGATATGATGGGACCACCAGAATCTGAATCTATTGGTTTCGGCTCTATATTCCTCCCTGGTGCTCATCATGCGACATTGCACACATTCATCAAGTATGACCCATAGAGATCACAAAATCATGTCATTGGCAAACTAACATCAGAGTGGAATCTTGTCATTTCGTCAAACTGCAATTCCTGTGAGTGCTGCATCGGAACTGACAAACGCATCCAAACAAGGGTTTGATAGACAGGATTCAGAAAGGGGCAAAAGCTGTTTGTAGGACAAGAAGAAACAACAAAAAATGAGTCAGTACAAGGAGAACTGGGGCGACCATTCATTAGACTGCACAAGGACGCTTGATCTAGGATACAATCCTATTAGGCTAATCGAAATATTAAGCCTTACAAGGATAAATTCAGCAGAAAGATGGACCTCAGACTGAGACAAAGTACAAGAGGATATGGTTACACCAACCCAAGCACATGTACACTAGCAAGGCTCCAAAGACTACACAACTTATCCAGGGCCTAAATCCGTGATCCCTTCTCAATGTTCTTCTAAGCCCCTGGTGTCACAATCTTGTCAAGGGAAGCATTACTGCAATCATCCTCCAGTTCAGAGGGCTTTGAGGCGAGAAGCATCTAAATTTAGCAAGTTTGGCCTTGCTTGAGACAAAAGAATGTCGATAATAAAAGCTGCATACTCCACAATGTCGTCTATAAGCCCCGAGTCTTACTCATCCGGGCAATTTGGAAATCAAAGCTTTGTGCCGTGACAGCAGCACCTCATTCATCTGAGCAATTTGATGCAGGAGATGGGCGATTTTCTGCAAATGAGAGTTCAATGAGAGTCAAATCCAATTTCCTAAATATCATAACACAATAAAATGGCAAGGACTGAATCCATCAACCTATGCACTCAAGTCGTTCCGCACAACATAATTATGCCTTGGGGAAGGAATAGAATTCGGGCGATCCAAAGGAAAACAGATCACAATTCGACGCTTGGCCTACGCTGACCCGACCCATACCAGCCTTTGTAGCCATATTCTCTAATGGGAATTTCAACAAACACTTCACATGTAACCAAACTAACCTCGTCTCGCTCTTTGATCACGCGCATCAAACCATCCACTCTCTCTCTGTGTCTCGTCCGCAGCAAGCGGAATCGCGTGTATACCCACCACAGCACCGCCGCCGCCGAAGCACCAGACAACCAAAACAGCCCTCCCCTCGCAGAGCTACGGCCAAGGAAGGAGCTTACAGCAGCAAAAACCTTCAACCCCAAAACTCTAAACCCGAATTCCAGCAAGCCCGCGTGTCGACCCGGTTCGCTGACCTGGACCACGGAATCCGACGGCCGCGGTTCATCTTGGAGCTCCTCATCCACATCGGACGACGAAAATGAGGACGAACGCGAAGAAGAAGAAGAAGCGGACGGCGACGACGACGGCGACGAAGTGAAGAATTGCGATGGGGAGGATAGCGAATCGGGGGGCGAAGCCAAAACCGGAGACGGGCCTCCCTCTCCTCCGCAGGGCCCGGAGGGGACCTGCAGATTCTCATGGTCGCTCGGAGGGAACACGCTCAAGCTTCCGTCTTTGCCACGGTCGCGGCCGCCCCCGGCGGCGGCGGAGTCTCGGATGACGACCATCGACCATTCCCGGGAACGACCCGCCGCCGGAGCCCGCCGCGGCGGCTCTGGCGGACCCCATCCGGTCCCACCATCTCTCGCCGAACCGACCGGCCGATGGCTCCACCGGAAGACCGCGCTGTGGAATCGAGAAAAGGGGCGGAGAATCCTGCTCGCGATGATGGAAGGAAAGCTTCGTGCCGAGATCGACGGCGCGATCGCGAGATGAGGGAAAGCTTCGGGAGAAGACGACGGAGTCAGAGCAGCCAGGCAAGTGGCGCCGCCCGAATCGGCCGGCCGGCGTTTCCGGGTAATGAGACGACCACTCATCGTCCACGAGGCTCGGGCCCAAGATTGGCTGCTAGAATGGGACAGATCCGAACTCGGGCCTTTTGGATGTTGGGCTTTCTAAATGGGCATAGGCCCATAAATGGTGGCCCAATTACATGGGATCCGCTACATCGGCGGCTACTAGACGAGGAGCCCAGGACCAAGCCCAAGCCCAATTGGAATGTCTTTGCTTTTCATTTGGGGGATGCAATCGCTATTCGCTTTAGTCCTAATAAATTGTGCAATTCGGCCTTTTTCCTCCGATTCGTGAGGGAGGCTCCCGTTTTGACTTGAATTTTGTATTTTGGACAGCCAATCGATAGGCTCTTCTTCTTACTTTTTCCATAAGGAGGTAGGCTTGTTCGACTTGAATTTTATTTCATTTTGAGCAGCCAATCGATACTCTTTTTGCTTTTTTCATAAGGGAGGGGTCTGGACCTAGACATATCCTTAAAAGGCTTAAGGAGGAAATAGGTGGGAGAACCGCCCTGGGGTGGGAGACCCTGCACTGTCCTCTGTATTCCTTCTCTGTCAGGAAGACAAAAATAGATAGGGAATTTGGGAGTCTCTCGGTGGGGAAGGTAGATTCCACTTCAAGGCTTGCTCTGGCTATCGCCGGATGGGGTGGTATAATATCCTCCCGCGTTTGGAGACTTGTTCGACTTGAATTTTATTTCATTCTGAGCAGCCAATCGATACTCTTCTTGCTTTTTTCATAAGGGAGGGGTGGGCTTGTTTGACTTGAATTTTATTTCATTTTGGCTGCCCAACACTCGAGAAAGAAATGTTTCAAATTAAAACAGCCAATCGATAGACTCTTCATCCTTTTTCGGTAAGGAGGGGGGCCTTGTTTGGCTTGAATTTTATTTCATTTTGACTGCCCACGACTTTCGAGAAAGAAATATTTTCCTGGGCAAGCAATTTTAGTAAATATAATTTCATCCGAAATTGAAAGAGCTGAAGCGTCGATTGTATCGTGACAATGCACGTTCTAACTAATATTCATTGACGAAGGCAACCCACCAACTGAAAAGCATCGAATCCAATCATTTGAGATTTTTTGCCTTTTTATTAGTGTGGCGTGAGCTTTTCTTAAATTAGCATGTGTTTTATGATTAATTAAGCAACTTAATTTAATGGTTCAAAGTCAAAAAACTAATTGGGTCATATAAACACATGGGGTCTGTTTGTTTCTCAAAAAATGAATAATTTAAAAATCTTTTCTTATAAATAAATATTTATATTGTTTACAAAAATGACTAAATGGAATTTTTTTCACCTTTCACATAAATGTTTAGATATATATTGTTGTCGATATTAAAAATATTTTTCATTGACTAATTATTTCAAATAATACAAGTGATTATTTTTTGAATTCTTTTTTTTTCAAATCATTCATTCTCTGTGAAATAAACGAAATCTTATATTTCGATCTTTTTCTCTTTCTCTTTTTCAGATGTCTTCACTTATCTTATAAAAATCTGCATTCACGAGAGACGCATAAAATAGTAATTCTGTTTATCTCTCACATGTTTTCATAAAATTCTGTACCTAATTTATCCCAGGATGATTTTCTTTAAAAAAGTAATTTAAAATCTTGAAATACATTTGTCCACAAATGCACAAAGTAGTAATTTATACAATATGTTGCGGTTTGTAGCTTCCTTGGAATGTCTTTGCTTTTTCCTTTCCTTTTATTTGTTTTTTCCTGATTTGGCCGTCACAGCAAAGCTTTTGTCTTAGTAAATGGTGTACCTTGACCTTTTCCTCCAATTAACAAGCAAGGATTTCTTATCTTGAATTGAAATTTCTATTTTGAACAGTTGACCGAGAGATTTGTACTTTTCACGACAAGGAGTATGCTAGACTTGAATTTTGTTTGAGTTGAATTTAATCTCAGACTGCCCATAACTTTTAAAGAAATAGAATTTTGTTGTTTCACCGTAAACTGAACTTGAATTATCTAAAAGTGAAGAAAACATAGATTCAAAATAATAATCAAAACAGAACAACGTTAACCATTTAAATTTTTTTGTTACCTGGTGTCCCTACTCAAGCAGACAAAAATACAACTTGCTCAATTTCTTCTTCTTCTTTGTGTGTGTGGTGTTTTTAGGTTCGACCCTTTTGAAGTTAGAAGGTCACCAAATCCAGATGCATTGATGGGTTAGTTAACCTGTGGAAAGAATACCAATTGACCATCATTGGAAGCAAACGTGGCTATCCATTCTATTCCTTCCTACCCACAAAAATCAAAAGGAAATAATAATAATAATAGAAAAAAAGACATCATCGGTTTTTGCAAACTGGAAACGCCACGTCATAAATACCAGTTGGGTCAACAATTCTTGGATTCCTTCTTGTTAACCCATCTATTTTCCTACCAATAGAATCGTTACAAACCAAGCAGTTCTCCCCGACTTTTCTTCATTTTCTCTTACTGTTATTATTATAATAACTATTATTGTTTTTTTTTCCTACTTTGCTGTATCATCACAATGCTTGATTGAAGAAGAAGCAAGCCGACATCAGACGGGTCTACAATGTACGCTATTCTTATTTACGTATCCATCCATTCCATTCCCTTTTTATCTTTTATTATTCTTGAAGGCTAAGGATCCATCACTCCACACAAGGAGCTCTGCAAAAATAGTTTTGAGCCATGGACATTTATATGTTCAACATTTTGTCATGCTAGTTGGGTCAATCCCCAAATTTTATAGGTTTTATCGTCGCAAGAAACGTAACAAGTCTTTTTAGATTTGGTCAGCAGGTTGCGATATTGACTCCTTAATGCTGTTGGCTTTATTTTGAATCATGTCATCTAGAAACTTCATTATTTAGTTATAAGTCAAGTTTTTCAAAGAGATGACGGGTTTATCATCATTTTAGTCTGTATTGGTAATTAATGATTAGTCTTCTTGATAAATTCATGCATGTACTGTAGAAATGACTATACTATTATAATAATAAGGTATCCTCTGGGAAATGCACAGATACGACTTGCTGTGCCTCAAAGGGCTTGCTCAGGCTCTACGTGTATTCAATAAGCAGGAGGAGACACCTCAATACAGTCTTCGTAACATCAGCAGGGGATCAATGCTTAAGATGCATGTAAAAGCAGAGGTACTGATATGTGAGGATTGATCTGTTTAGGTTGATCTATGCTGGAATCATTTATTACTTGAGTGACCATTTATGTGTTGCAGACCTCACAAATCCATCCATACGTTGTTTCTGCTGTCTTAAGAGGGATAACATTTGATGAAGCCAGTTATAACAGCTTCATTGATCTTCAAGACAAGCTCCATCAGAACATTTGCCGGTATTAATTTTTGGATCTTTAACATGCAGCATAATACCTGTTTTCCTTCTCTATTTCAAGATTTTAGGTTTGAGAGGGAGTGGCGGGAGGACAACACATTTTGGGAAGCTTTTTACTGTGTTCATTTGAACCTTAAATGTAAAGAAGAGAGACCGTGATCTTACATTGAGATGCAACGTCCTACATGGCTTGTCTAGAGCAATGGTTTTAAAAATTTTCCAGCATGCAGCCAATTGTCTTTGCAAGTGTGCATTTAGTGTGATACAATAGTGTTACTTTATAAATTAAAGATGTGAGGAAGCATTATTTATTTTTATTTTTTAAAAATAAGTCATGGCTTCACTGTTGCTTATGCTCTATGTGCTCAGTGGGGCCATGATTACCCTTAGGAGGGCTTTAAATTGTGAGAAATGCCTGGATGTGAAGAGAGGACTCCGCTGAGTTGTTTTGAATAATTTGGTGAAGTGGTGATGATAGATATGTTGCTTGAACTAGTTTTCATTCTCGAGATCTATATTCAATTTGATATTTTATTTGCATGTAATAGATGCCCAGCCCCCAATCCCTCCACTTAGTACATCAGATGCTTGTGCTTATGCTAGATCCTCAAAATGTTCTGCTTGGATTGACATGCTCGGATTCTCTCGATATTTTAGGCTAAGAACACTGGTTGCAATTGGGACTCATGACTTGGATACGCTAGAAGGCCCCTTCAGCTATGAGGTGTGTGTTTGAACTAATTGCCTAAACTAGAATCTAAAATGAAGAATTCTGCACGTGTCCTACTATCCTCACTTGAAGCTAAGGCCCAGCTAGAACTTAAATGGAAGATTTTCAGATTGCTGGCATAATGGATCTTGTCATGATAGAGTGTTATCCTGGCTGGAAGCTTGTGCTCACCTATTCTTTCCTTTTTTTCTCTCTATATATTTAAATGCCTGAAGGATTCCCTCTTGAAGCTTCTTGCTACCCACACTTTGCCTCAGCATCTATTACATGTTTTTCGAGGAGTTGCAGCTAGCTAGACAAGCTTTGACCAGTTCAAGTTTTGTCATCCTCTGAGCTTGTCCCAGAGGATGGTATTACTATATATATCCGAGATACTCTATTTTGATCCCAAAAATTCGTAGTATTATGTTTCACTATCAGGAGTGCTCATCTACTAGATAAAGCATAGGCAACGGACATGACAAGGAATTGCACATTTGGTTTAGCTTAATATGTATGAGTTATATATTTGCTACAGCTAAATGTTTCTTCTTAATATGTACAAGTTATATATCTGCTACGGTTAAATGTTTCTTAGAGCAAAGTATGATAAAATGTTACAAAAAGTGCAGCGTATCACCGACTCATGTTCCTTTTCCTTTGGTCTCAGGCTTTGCTGCCTTCCAGTATAAGTTTCGTCCCCTTGAAACAGGTAGTTTCATGATAAAGATTGTATTTTTCTGTTCATGCATGTGCCATGAGTCTGATCTGTAGTGAAGATCTATGTATTTGTGAGGATTTTGTTAACTGTTCTCTAGGGGCAATTCTTAAGTAGTTGATTAAGAAATTTTTATGGTTTTCAATTGGATGCACAGATTGTTCTTGTGGTATTTGTAATTTTTCTTTGGAAAGTGAATCATATTAAATAAGTATGCTTAACAAGTGCCCTTTCGTTAACAGTGCTCTAAGGAGACTTATTACGTAACTAAAAGGAAATTTTGTAGTTTCCAATGCATTAGCGTGTTATTTCTAATTACTATTTTGCAAAGTGAATTATTCCAAATTAAGTATGCTTAACATGTCAATGCCACTTTTGAGTTCATGAGATTGCTTTCATTTATATATTTGTTTGGTTTCTCTACCAACTGTGATTGATGTGTTGGCTGATCGCGCCTTAGTTTCTGTTCTGATATTAGGTGAAGAACTTCAAAGCTGATGAACTAATGGAATTTTATAAGGTGGGTCCTCAATAGCTGCTCCTTTTAATGGTCTTTTTATAACTGTCATATTTGTTTTGTTACATAAATCTTATGCTTGGAACTTGCTTATTCAGTGTGCTAGTTGATATCTTCCTGTAAATGAAGAATTATGTAATAGTTCCTCATTTTTGCCATGTTGTTTTACCTGTTTCTCGCTACTTTGTTGCAGTCAGATTTGAAATTGAAGAAGTTCTTGCACATAATAGAGAACTCGCCTGTGTTCCCTGTTATATATGATTCAAAGCGGTATCTTGGTTTCTTCATACACTCTTCTTTGTAATGTGAGTTCCATGTATAAATATGAAGTGTGTATATTGATGTTAAGGAAAATAATAAATAACCACTTAAATGTAATGACATGTTGACTTAGTTTTTGATTCAACCATTGCCACTTAAGTCAATAATATTGCAACCTTGAGTTATTTGGGTTGATCGATGCATTGGGTTCAATTTGCAAGAGAAAATAATCTAGGCCTTCAAGCATCTTCTGCCACGTTAAGCCACTAAGTGCTTGGTCTCGTTTATGAGTTGAAGTGAGATCAACTGTTCTGTTTAGGTGTCACTAGTGTTCTCAAAAGCACTGGAGTTGCCTGGCCAGGCACCCAATGTGGCGACTTCAAAAGCACCTCAAGTAAGGCTGGTCATTCTCTGAGGCATTCCCTCAAGGAAAAAGATGAAATTAGGTCATATTCTTTGACCCTTTTTGTTCCTTTCTCTAAACAAAACTGAGAAAGGAGGTATATTATTTTTAGTAAAAGGGCGAAGTTCTTAGAAAAGCAGCTGTCAACTCTACATTAGCACAGTCGGAGACTTCCAGAGCCTAGTCTTATGCCTATAACATTAGTTTTAAGAGAGCCAGGGAAAAAGGTGAAAATGTGTAGTCTTCTATACATCTTTGCTTTTCTTTGAACATTGTCTTTCCTATGTACACCTTTACACTGAACTTAGCAGTCCATTCTTTGGAGTCATTCGTTTATCCTGATTTGTCCCTATACAATATGGAAGTGTCCTTATCTTATGTCAACGACTCAATTGGAGTCGCCTTGAAAGCTGAAGAGGTATTGTGAATATTCATTTCAAGCTGGAGTTTAAATGTTTGCATTAGGTGGATGTGAGCTTATATTAGAGTTGGTTGGTTATATTATTCTCTCATCAGTTGAGTTAAATTTTTTGTTCGCCATGTGCTATTGTGCTATTTTGTTGCTACAATGATAACTAACAATGACCTTGTTTTATTTATTGGGTGGTCGCCTTTGTATCTCTCACGGGTGCGCGTGAGGTGGAGAATCAGTTACGGCGGTCTTAAGTGACCATTGCGACGGAGACGACCGCCACCATGGGGGTCGTTGTGGTGTTAGTGTCGCCCGCCATCGATGAGGACGTCGCTGTTGTCCTAGAGTTTCGAGGGCAGTCATTAGGTCTAGGTTTTCTTTTTGTTTGTTTGATTTCTTTTCTAATCCTAGTATTTTATATTGTAATTTTTCAATAATTTATATTAGAAAGCATCCGTAGTACGTACGATTATATATGAAATGAGTCGTCGGGTAAGTGATTTGATATAAAAAGTTCAAGGATTGTAATTTTCAATCCTCATTTTGTTCCATCTAACTCCATGCTGCCCTCTGGTCAAACACAGCTTGATCCTATTTTAGAACAGAGATCTCAATTTGAGATTGCCGACTCTGTTTCGTTCAGATAGAGATAAGGGTAAAAAGGGACTCTCGATGATAACGGCGTAAGAAGAGAAAACGAAAGAGAAGACCTATTTGATTTTCTAGACCTATTTGATTTTCTTTAGATATTCACTGAAGAAAAAGAAAGAAAAATTGAAGGAATCGGTCACTTTTGTATTCGATTTGAGCAGAGAAAAGGAAAAACAGTTCTAATCTAGGAAAAGAAAAGGAAAAACTCAAATGATTTTATGTCCCCTCGGCAGTCCTTCCTATCCAACGGGAGACCAAACCATTGCTGAACTTAGAGGCGTGGCACCACCGCCACACCGCCGCCTGTGGCGGTGGTAGGTGGCAACCGCTGGTAGAGAGGGCTGAAATGCGGCAACATATCACGCTTAAGAGGTTTCGGATTTCCCTTTCTTGCGTTTTCCGCTTAAAGGACACACAAGAAGGGCGCTGAACCAAATCATGAACCCACTTAGGCAAAGCAACTGCTATAATCATACGGGCTAATCATGGGTGTGGTTCTGGGGGATTTACATAAAAGCTCGAATCTACTCAAAATCGGCAATTTTCTCTTGTTTATGATCTGTATGCACTACTTCGAAACAGGGAGGGAGGTGGATTTCCGCTACACTGCATTGACTCAGGTGCGCGGTGCAGTACCGGGTTCATCATGAACAATCACATAAAATTTCCTCCATCATCTAGGACATGCCCAAGCAATCTTCAAAGTAATCTGAAAAGAAGGGTGGTTTGCTTTCTTCCCCGGTACCCTGAGTAAACACCAAATATGAAATGGATAGCTATATGTACATTCCAAAGATTGATCCCAGCAATTATAACTATTTACATATTCCTCTCCCGAAACCCCCTGGCGAAGAGAGGGAAGCAATGAGTTTGAACATGCTGTACACTTGATAAGAATAGACAACTTTACAGTGGCAAGAATTGCAGCTAAGAACTTCCATAGGCAGTATCGGGGACAATTGGCCAAGCTGTATGGCACTAATATGGTGATGACCACTCAGCTTCTGATACATGTCTGCGAGTGCATTATAAAGGATGGCAGAAGCTGGCGGCCTCGGCAACGAACCAAGTAGTATGTCCAAGGCATTTATAGACTGGATGCCATAAAATCGGCAATTTTCTCTTGTCCGCATTGTCACGACACTGCCTTGGAAGGGAGCATCCAACAAAAGCACCTGCCAATTATTTTATGAAAAAAAGTTGAGAACAATTAAAGAACTTCAGCAAGCGGAACGAGCCCCACAGACTGCTGGCAATGAAATGATAGGAAAATGAGAAATACAAATTCTAGACCTCTCCAACTTTTTACTATGAGCGTCTTAATTTAAGTAGGATCTATGTGAATCAAGCTCAGTGTTCTCTCAAATGATTGCTTATTCAAAAATATCCCTGCAGAAGCTTTCTCAACTAATGTCTCTCCCTTTTCCCCTTTCTTTGGCACTAAGAAATGGGCAACAAGCAAGCTTCTCAAGAAATGCTCTTTGTAGAAACTTTTTCAACCAATGATCTAATGAAAACAGCTTCACATAGCTTGAAAAGGTAAAGAGTATCATCATTTTATTGAATATATAAATAGCATTTGTGCAAGAGCATTTTAAGTAATCGGAGAATAGTCTTTTACATGACTGCCTAAGGACAGATACCCATGCCATACAAGCTAGACTACATAGCTCACCTCAGCAACAGAGACAAATGAGGAAGAAAGAAAGTGAGAGAACAAGATCCTTCGCAAAATGAGCAGTTTTTCTATGTCCCGAGACTGTTATTGCATCCACTTATTAGGACTTAATAAAAATAGAGAAATTACTATCACAGTAAAACGGTTAATATCATAGGATATTATCCATGTTTTTTTGCATAGCAATGTATACATACCCCAAAAATCAGTCCAGAGGATAACTCCATAGTTTAAAAGGAAAAATAGCTATATAGATGAGTACCTTTACTGCAGCTGTACGTATAACAAGCAGCACAGCCACCATCCCCCGCTCGTACATCAGCTTCAGTAGCCCTTCCAATGGGACCAACTGCTGCACTCAAACCAGCCCCAACTGAAAAATGAGCAGTACCACCAAATGTCTTCACAGCCTCAGTAGTTCTCAACTCTATAACGAAGTCTGTCAATTCTCCTCCAGCCTGCAATCACCCTTGACTGGTTACTATTGACTGGAATAAGGATATCTCTACATAAAAATATAACACAAAATCAAACATTTCTTGCAGGGATAATCTTTTCATTTATGTATTTGATTTTTACTATTATTGTTGTTATCATTTTGGGAGGAAGGGGAATCGACTAAAGATTTCTTTAGTTGATTTTTATGTTTTATGCAAGACTTCTTTGCTCGAGCTTAAGCCACACAAGCAGAAGCTATTAATGCAATAGACATGTTAACAGAAAAGGAACGATTATAAGTAACACAAGGGCAATCTCTGGCTCAGGGACTTCTCCCACTTCCACAAAAGCAAAACACAAATTCAGAGAAAGGGAACAGAGATGCAGAAAGGAACTTGAAAACTCAATGGCAACATGGTAATCAAACAAAAGTCCAAATCTCATCCTGAGAAATAGTGTTCTTAGATAGAGTTCCAGAAAGGAAACAAATGGCACATTCCATGAAGAAGGATGACAGACCAGACATTTACAAAGGAAAATTCTCACAGAGACCATGGAAATGAAGCAGACGATACGTCAAGCATTCCGGATGGAGTAAAAAATCAAATTGGTGTTTATTATCTATACAATCATTTTGAGCACGTTGATTCACGTGGTTAATGTGCAGACTGCATGAAAGCCAAAAACACTTGTTGGTTCGGCGCTTGGCCCTTAAGGTTGATGAAATCAAAATCCAGGAATATGATAAACGAGCCTACCTGTGCTCCCACCCTATTCCACATGAAGAAATTGCAGAAGGTGGAGACCATGAGCCGTCTTCCCTACGAGCAACCACAAGGCCGGTTCCAATATTGTAGGTTACCATCATACCAACTTTCACAACAGTAATTATTGCAAGGCCTTTTGCTTGTCGTAAAATGGCATCAGGAATTGCCTTCTCAGGTTTTAGTGAACCCACCTGAGCAATCAGAATGCATCATATAATAAGCTTAATAACCACACGAGAAGTGCAAGAGAACCTAATTTTAATGCCAAAGTATAAAAAAAAAGGGAAGAAAAATTCTTAATTACTTTATCTTGCACCAATAATACAAAAAACTCTTAAGGAATAGTTTTACAAAGATCTTAAACATATCTAAAATTAAATCACTGCTTCACCGACAATAATGAGAAAATGGCCTCCCTTGTCAAAGGTTAAGTCCACTATAGAGAGCATTTATTTTTCAAGTAGCAACAGCAATACTAGCCAACTGTTCTAAGAAATACACAGATGGAATCATAAGGTAGACAGTATCATCTGAACCTTGCCCCTACCTTACTATAACCTGGGATTGCGTTTGTTGCCTTGTAAATCTCATGTTCCATTGATTGTCCCCATGGAAAATTGATCCAGGATCTCAACGTACTAAGGTCTGTCAGACCTTGGGTCGAAACTGAGGAGCGTGGCTTACTTGATCCATTAGGTAAGGCTGGACAGACTCAAGCCGCACGCAGCAGACATCACACACCCTCTGGGGATCACTAACCTCCCACCCACTTTTGCATTAGCGTGCCCATCAAATCACCATCACCTTAAAAAGGAAGGCCATTGCGTTTTCTTTTTAACTGCAGATTGCTCCATAAACCAAATATTATTGCTTATTGCCAGGTCCCACTTTTTTAATGATACTTATCTGAACTTTTCCCCGATAGATAATTTGCGTCACGTTGCCTTCCTGTTCTTCTGCGCTCGTTTTCATGATAAGAATGACAAGATGGTCCAATTAAAAAATGAGGACAAAATGAAAATTCAGGCTTCCCTCATGTCCTGCTGTATGCTAAACACGAGAATGGTGTGTACAAGCAACGTTGCAAAGAGAAGATGAAAGGGCTTGACCTTGGAGAGAAAAAAAGAAGAAATGCCCTACAAGAAATGACCTCTAGAAAAGTACTTCGAAAGAGAAAGCCGTGTTCATTTGTCACCAGTTCCAGCTCAACAGATGGGTGTATCCAGGATCCGACCCAATGGAAGAAAAAAAGCGCAACCTCAATGCCCATTGCCTACCCCATGTCAGATTTATTTATTTGTTTTTTTTTTTTTTTTTTGGGGGGGACACAACTTATAAATAGATTTTGGCGAGGAGATCTCAAAGACAGAAACCGTAATGAGTCCAAGGAAGTCACCTTGTTAATCACAATTCCCCCCCACACAACTCTTTTTAACTCTTGCGGATTTCGTTAGTTTTCAGTTGTTGGCCTATCTATTCCTCCAATGCACCAACCTTCCTGATCACCCACCATTAACACATACTACACAACCACATCAGAGAGAGAGAGAGGCAAAGATTTACTTGAAAAGAGGGGGAAGCATCAAGAGCCTTGCAGGGCTCTCTCTCTCTCTCTCTCTCTCTTTCACCCATTGAAACGCACAACGCCCACCCATTTCGTGCCTTCGTCCTAACTCTCCTCCCTGAAAGAGGCACCAGGAAGAACGCCAATGGCCTCCACAAGGAAGATCCTGAGAAGATCGATCCACACTTTCCTTCAAAACTACCACTACTTCACCTCGACGTCCGCGCTGCTCGTGCTGCCCTTCTCGGTCTCCATCCTCCTCTCGCAAGCCCTCGTTCCCGCCTCATCGTCTCTTGCCTTAACGATACACTCCCGCCTACAAGACCTCTTTGACGCGGCCGGGTTCCCGCCTTCGTCTGAATTCTTCGCCCTGCTCAACTTCAAGCTCTCCCAAACGCTGTCCTCTTCGGTCCTCGCCCTCCCCTTTGCCCTCTCCTTCCTCCTCATCGCCAAGTCCTCTGTGATTCGGTCCCTCGCCGGGACGAAGCCATCCGTCCCGTCCTCGCTCTCCTCATTCCTATCGATTTACAGGCCGCTCCTCGCCACTTACATCTGCAACTTGCTTGTGATCCTCTCCGCCAACTCGACCGCCTTCTTCCTCCTCTTCTTCGCATTCAACTGCCTTGGGGGAGCTCAGCCCAGTTCCTCGAATTACAACCTCCTGCTCTCAGCAGCCGGCGCAGTTGTCTACTCCATCATCTTAGCGCATGCTCTGGTGATATGCAACTTGGCGCTAGTCTTATCAGGTATGGAGAGAATTGGCGGATTCGTTGCGATTCTAAAGGCGTGCGCCTTGATCAGGGGATCGACTTCGACTGCTCTTTCCCTGGCGGTGCCTGTGAATTTGGCCCTGGCCGGCACAGAAGCATTGTTTCAATTCCGGGTCATGAGGGCTTTCAGCATGAAGAACGGGCCAGTATTTCCAGAGGCCATGGAAGGGTGGCTCATCGCCTATTTGTATTCGATACTCATCGTTCTCGACACAATCCTCACCTGCATTTTCTTCAAAAGCTGTAAGAACAGTTCCATCATCCATGGCGGCGAAGATCAATGCTACTTCCGGATTGAATTCAGTGATTACGACGACGACATCAGAACTCTCGAGAACCTGAAGAGTTCAGAGTCAGGACAGATACTGAAGTTGGAGTTTTGAGGGGCCGGAGAGGGATTGTCCTTCTTGCTTGTACATTTCCGCCGACATGCGATATACGTAAAGCAGAAGAATAAAAATATAGGGCTTCAGAGCCTTGCTTTTTTTCGTTGCTAGAAGAGAGAACTCAGGCAAACAGTCAGGATCATCAAAACATTAAAAGATCCAACTCGTGCCTTGTATGGGAAGCGTAGGGGTTTAAACAAAGAGAGATCCTACAAGTGGAGGAGCCACCAAAAGCAGGAGACTCTTCTACAACATCTCACGTTTATTTCACCTACGTCGACGTGGCTATTACCTTGGAGAAATAGGCTTTGCTACTTCTCAGGAATGTGTCTCGGGTTTTTGCTCTTGCTGGGTTTGTAATTGAGTGAACATCAAGGAGCACTTTGATTAACAATTGACCAAAATCATAAATGCACAACGAATTTTTTAATCTTTTGGGTTGAGACTTGCTCCGTGCTATTGACAAGACAACAAGTCAGTAAGGTTGAAACATAGTTATGGGAGCAGTTGTCATACAAGCTCCACTCAACCACCAATCTTCCTCCGAGAAAAAGAAAAGCACCAAAAAAAAAAAAAAAAAAAAAGGCACCACTGCAAAATCAACCAATTTTCAAGGATCATATCCATAGGATTATGAGAAATCCTCAAACCAAGTAAAGTAAATCCATACAGACGTTTCCAAGGAGAATCAAATGAAGTCAAATCAAATATATCCGCAAGGACGTTTAAAATGAGTATCAAATCAAATCAGATGCATCTTCACATACGTTTCAAACGAGAATCAAATCCAATCAAAGTGAAACTTTCTAAGTTTGCAAGCTGAAGCAAACTCTCCAATGTAGTTTGATTTTAACCCTCCAGTCGTATTTTAGAAAAGCTCTAAGATACTAATCTGTTTTCAAGAGTAAGCCATCATTTCTAAGCCTAAATGCGTTTCCGTGGAAAAGAAAATCGCAGTAAGCATATACAGTGGGCGAAATGCTTATGGAATGTTACTCGTTCAAAGATATGCAGAGCCAGATCAGTGAGTTTCCTTGTAAATGATGATAGAGCGCGGCATGAAAACCCGCCACTGTTCAAATCCGGCATTTAGCGATAGCTCAAGCAGATCATTCCAGCAAAAACGAACAACACGATATAAACCAGAAAGACACGCAATGGCCACGGGAAAATCGATTTTTGTGCTGGATGAGAAACATTGTTCACTTGTATCATATAATTAAGAAACACATGTATACCTACCGTCTGATATTCTCCGTCTCCTACCTCCCTTGTAGCTGTGACTGAGCTGTCGAGTTCGATCGTGACCAACAGAATTTCCTGAGGTCGCATATAAGCACAAAGCAGGCAATAAAAAGGACAACTTTTCTTTTCAGCCAATAATTGATAAGAAAAGTTTAAACTGAAATACGATAACATCGTGAAAGAAATCAGTCCCATAGTCCCCACAGGCAAACTGTTCCCTCTCGCATTATGATCGGGTCACACCCCATACATTGGCTAATCGATGATTTATAATTTTATCTTTGTAAAGAGTTTCTTGACCAGAGAAAAAGCCGGAATTGGGCCCATATTGATCCACTAATTCAGGCCCTCGGCTTTCTGCGGTGTAGATTATAGAACTACAAAAACATTAAAATTGCCAATTGTACTTCGCTAAGAATACAGAGGATGAAATACGTTGCCTTCGTACGTATGACAAGTAATCGTCAGTATCTAAATGCTTTTTTGGGTAGCGCCCAGAAAGAACAGTAAAGCTTAACCCAGCTACATAGGCAGCGCGCACCTTAAAGAACCTTGGGAAATAACAATCTCTAGCTCTAAATGAGTAAAGCGGTCGAAAAGAACCAAAAAAATAGATGAAAGCGCAACAATTAACAGAAGTTTGATTCAACTCTTTGGCAGATTTGCCCATCTTGTTACAGATGGTCATCAGCTGAATAGTAACCCAACACCATGCATTCCAAAGCAAAGTATCTTAAATCTAGTACAGGTCTCACCTCAAATACACTTCCACAACCAGAACCCAAAAGAATATAGCACCTTAACATGGAATCTATAACATCTTTGGCAAAATTTGCTAGAGAATCGATAAGTTAAAGTACGAAGAGCACCATGCTGCTATTACTTCGGGCCAATGTCCTTAAGAGCATTGATCTGTTCTTCTCCCATGGAAGACATCACAGACACCACCAGATCCTTTCCATCAGCAAAACCATCCTTAATCTGCAATCACCAGTAGAATGACCTGAGATCAGCAGACTTTCCGTTGCAAAGGAACAAACAAACAGAGATGTAGATGATAATTCCCCATTGCTAAGATAACACAGATCAGTGGGGAGAATATATCATCTTGCATTTAACACAGTGTTTGCACCACTCACTCCTATCTAGCTAAAACTGGCGAAGAAACTTCGATTGGGCAGTCTGCTAAAAAACTAACCTGAGACAGTAAATTATCATCAGTTGGGAGCCTCAGGTCATCCTTGGTGTTCCCATTTTCAGTTAGCAGACTCACCTGAAGAAAGTAATCTAGTCAACGCCTCTTGCAAAGTCAAAGCAAAACAAAATAATAAAGGTAGGGGGAAACCAAGGAAGCTCATACAAATCCATCCTCAGAGATGTCAATAAGCTGGTAGTCAGTACGATTGACATGGGGAACCTGCAAGATGCAAAAAGCCATGAGCCCCTCTAAAGAAAAGTAGACAAACAACCAAGTTACCCGATAGAGGGAATGTTTAGAAACATACATCACAGTTGTGGGATGAGGGGACAATATCTTCGAGCTTTTTTCCATTGAAAATATCAATAGCAACAAAGTGGCACTTGGCGTGACCGTGCTTCCCAGTCTTAGATGTGGAGACTTCAACGACCTTCAAGGGAAGAAATTAGTTTCACCCCAGAAACCAATACATGCAGCCAAAAATCTACCGTAAAGCAAAGTGTAAGAATGTAGCGGAAAAGTAATCCCGAGAGATCTCAAGGAGCGATGTTTTGTGCTCATATCAATCATATATTATCACTAAACATTGACAAAATCCACTAGCAACGGACAAAATGTAGACACAAGAAGAGCGAGCTAGTTACAAAAACAACGAACATCCTCCGTAATTTAACACCCCAACAACATGGTTCTAATTGAATATTACCCATTCACTGGAATGAGCACCATCCAATGAGCAACAATCAGACTGGAGATGAAAGAATCTCTTCCGAAATCATACAGCAGATCAAAGGAACACAAAAGGGACAGCAGAGTTTCAAACAACAAGAGTCCCGAACACAGAGGACACAAGACAGTCGTGCGATCGCGCGAATATCAAACAAATTGAGACGCCAATTAGCACGAATCCCGAACAGAAGCGCGCACCAGTAAGCGACTCACGGCTAAGATCGACCAACAGCACCCAACCAGTAAGGACAGATCCATTTCCCTCGAATTTCAGGCGCAACGCATACGCATATTCATTGACCCGGCGTCAATTTCAGGCCACCAAAAAAAAAGAAAAAAACTGGCCCACCGCTTCAAGAGAAAGAACCATCGCATCTCCAGAAGCAGTGCAGAAATCAAACGACAGTCAACTAGCGAGGATTAAGAAACCCATCAGATCTCGATCGGAATCACCAGCCACGCATTTGAACAACCTATCGGACGTCACTACTCGCACGAAGCGGAAAATCTCCCGATCTACCCGCACCGCAGATCAGCATCACGGCGCAGACGATTACCTTGCAGGGACGCCCCTTGATGACGATGTACCCGTTCTTGCGGATCGTGCCGGCCTGCTGGGGATACGTCTTGGAGGCCCCGGCGTCGCCCTTGGCCTCGAAGTGGTGCTCCTCGTCCGACATGGCGGCGGCGGATCGGGGGCGGGTCTAGGGCGGTGCCGGCGCGTGGTTCGCGGAGCCCGAGAGGATGGCGAGAGAGAGAGAGAGAAAGGAAAGGACGGGAGAGCGACGGGAGAGGGGCCTTTATATGTATGCGTCAAAATCGTACGGCTGTCGAGGGCTGATCGGGGCGCTAGGGTTTCGTCCCGGGGCGGAATTAGTGGGGCCCCATCGGTCCTTGGCCGTCGGATCGGGTCCCGAAAGTCGTGATCGGATGAGGATGAATATAAGCGGGCGCTTGGCGTCTTCGGGACGCTACGATTTGATCTCGTGCCTATCGAGAATCGAATTCGCGTACAGACTTGATAAGCGTATCTCGCCTAGAGAATGATATGACTCCAAAGTCCACACGGGCCAAATATCCACTAATTTTTAAGTCATTCTTTAATTTTAATTTAATACGTAATATAATTACTGAATTTTTAATTTATTTGATATGATCTATGCGCTTTTAGCAACATGTTTATATCACTGGCCAGAATTAATGACTAAATTAAACATGTATAAAAAGTTCATAAATTAAATTAAATATGTATCAAAATAGACTAAATTAAACAAATTACAAATGCAAGGATCACATAAATATTATGTTAAAATTTAAGAATCATATTGAATAAATTTAAAAAATTTAAAAAATTAGAAGTTCAAAAATTAAATTCGGGCGAGGGTGCCTCGCCAGACCGGGCGAGGAGGCCCCCGCCCGACGGCGGCGAGCCGCCGCCTCGCCCGACACTTTGAATCAAAGCGGCGAAGAAAAAAAAAGAAAAAAAAAAAAAAAAAAGTTTTTGATCATTTTTGTATCATTTTCCCAGTTTTCAATTCATATGTCACAAATGACAAATTCTGTAATCCGTGCAAGAAAGATGAACTCGCCAAAATCGACAATCAATCTACTATGCTCGGCATTTTACCATGCAATTCGACTAGGACAATCTCAAAACTCATCGACATGAATGGTGTCGCGGGCCGTTTCGTACGCGTCCCTAGGCCTCGGCTTCTTGACGCCGGCCGTGAGCCAGATCTTGTCGGACTTGTGGCTCTCGACGGCCACGCTGGTGACCTTCACCCACACCAGGACCTTGGTCTTCATGCCTTCAATCCCGGCGAGCTTCCCCCTGGAGAGCGTCCCTTTGACGCGGTTCGCGTACCTCACCACGGACCCGTCCTTGAAGCTGGCTTCGCAGGCGGAGGGCAGGTAGACGACGAGCTTCGAACTGGACGCGTCGAGCTCGTAGCACGTGACATTCCGAGGGAAGAGGCCTGCGGGGAGGTTGTGCTCCCGGAGGAGATCGGGCAGCGGTTTCGGCGGCTTGCCTGATCGAGGAACAAGCAAAGGCATCAGCAAAGGGAACAGCAGATGCAGGGCTTCTTGAAACTCTCTTGTTGGATTCGAGAAACAGTCGTATGATATCTGTCAAAGGACTAAGAGTGCAACCAAAATTGATCTGGGCGGAATTCAAGACTCATCAATGCCGCAGATGCAATAAAAATACAGCAGCATGATGCACTTGACCTGATCCAGTTGTCGTCACTGTTCTATTGTAATGGCCAAAGCGAAAACAGTTCAGTACCTTTCAGCTTGTTGATGACCCACTTCGCCTTCTCCTCGACCGTGCCCGATATAGACTGAAAACACGCGCGCAAACATGAGAAAGAGTGTCAGGAGATGAATATGCCGGGTAATGCAAGAAGCGTTTCTCTGGATCGAATAACCCTCTGTCTATGCCTAGAAATGTATCAACATTTTCGCTTATGATTGTCCAGTTACTCCTTGGACCGCCCTCTTTGCGACTGATACAAGAAGAGAGAGTATTCTCGAGTAGACACTGATTGAGTAATCAGGCGAGTGCTCGACAGCCAAAGCTAGCCATCTGCAGCTAGAGGCAAGACACAAGACAAAGCATATGCGGACCGGGAGTGACCCTAAAGGCACCTCAACATGAAACCAGCAGTACGCAGGGAGGTAACGTAAAACGTCAGATCTATAATGACTTAAGCGAGCTGCATTCGTTTGCAATTCATGCGCATCGACGACCCTATTATGCAATGATACCACAAATAACAAAAAGGACCATCGAACAACCTTAATGAACAAGGAAGCTTGTTGTTAAGTCATTACCAAGACGCACACAACTTCCATCTGCTAAGAAACCATTGCAGACCTTGACATTACTAGTTCATAGGACAACAAAATTCATGAAATCAGACCGATGCAGATGCCATTGAAAGGGGAAATTTTTCGAATAATTGCGAATGTGACCGTACTGAAAGGTCGTCGGCGATGTTGGAGAACTCTTGCTTGGCTTTCTTGGCTATCCAAAAGGTCCCAACCTTTGTCATGGCTTTCTCCATTTCCTCTGTCTTCACTCCCTGTGACAGGACCTAAGAAGAAAAAGAAGAAGAAAGAAGAAGCTCTCTGGCCAAAACCCCACCTTTGAAAAATCTCTCTCACTTTAATGCGCCACCAAATGACATTTCAACCACTTGCCATTATCAAATAAAAATGAGAGCCCCACTAATTTCCATTTGATTAATGCCCATATGATGACCCAAAATGCATGCAAGAGTTCAAATTATTATCTAGATAAAAAATTCCTGATGGGTCGAGAAAGCATTTCCGATTCAAATATATTTCAATTCATGTCGTTTGTATAAGATCTCGACACATATTTCTTCACTACTCGTAAATATAACCGCAGATTTCAATAAGGCCGATAGCACATGTCAACATGTTATGTATTCGACACGAATCGAGACTCCATGGTAAAATAGAGGACATATGCATCCTTCAAATGTTACCTCACTTTGCTCACATAATCATTAGTTTAAGTAATCTTGAGAGGCACGCTTGATATTTAATGGACAAACTTGTTCTTTTTCTTTGCTCCAGCGTGTCACAAAGCTTGGACTTTGTCTCCCGAGTAGGTAAAGGGTCCGTTATGCCAATTAATTGCAAAATTGGGTCCAAGTGTTGTGAGAGGTTTTAGGCTTTACGTACAATTTAAGACAGTAAAGAAAGCTACAACACACCTGAAACTTCCAACACTTTTCATCTTTTACACAAAAATTAGAAAAAAAATCTTTTGGGTGACTCTAAAATTTTAGGTTTAAAATTTTAGGTTGGTGAATTGTATATAAAATTTCATTCAATTAACCAATTATTCTATAATAGGCGTGAAGAGTTAAAACTCATTATCATTCTAAACCTTAAAAGGCGTCATCAAAGGTTTAAATTCCAGCATATAATATTTTCTTGGCTCGCGGCAATTGTACGACTCTGCTAAGACGGTATGGGCATGAGAGTAGTCGTATAGTTTGAAAGATAGAAGACACCTAATGTTAGCAAAAGCAAAGATGGTGAAAGCACATACAATCTCCATGGATTGAAGTTCTCTTTCCGATTACAAACTTCAAGACCTGGCCTTCATTTCCTTCCTTCCTTTGCATTTCTTTTGGACCAGAACCAGACTAGATCAACTGAGCGTTTTATTGGGCCTCAATATTAAAGCCCATCTCCTCGGTTGGCTTGAAATTCCTCGTTGAGTTTTCGAATTAAACTCCAAATTAGACATGCTATCAGTTAAGATTATTGTTTTATCTACTATTTTTTCATTTCTCTTGGAGAAAAAAAAAAAGAAACCCTTGTCACGAAAAGTCCTAATCTGTCTCTCCATATGAATATCGGCTCATTATCAAGAGAGAGAGAGAGAGAGAGGGCCCTATTAAGTTATTCAGAATAGCTATGAGATGTGTATAAGAGTTGTAAAGATTGAGGAAGCAAAATGATAAGTGAATAAAATGTGATAAAATATTTTATTACACCATTATCACACATCGTTTTGTAAGTTGTCCTAAAAGTGTAATTAAGTCCTACAACTCATAAAAAGTACAATCAATAAATCATAAAACTTATCAAATTTGTGTAATTAAGCTTCCATCAACTCCGTCCAACCTGGCTAATGGAAAATGTTGACATGATTTTTTTTTAAAAATATGTTCTCTCTCTTTTGTGGCGATAACATGCCTAAAACGATGTCGTCTTGATCCAAATCTAGTTTTAATACAAATTTTATTTAAATTAAATTTGAAAAATAAGAAAAGGTTTGAGATCCAGATGGCCACGGTTGTCCTTGCTGCTACTGCCTCACCATCGCCACACCAACAATAGCTAGCAAGGGTGGGGGATGGCTAGAGGGGGTTGCAAGGCCCTGGCCAATGACCAACAACCCTTGTTGATCACAAGCAAGCGTTGAGGCCCTCCCTTGGATAGGGCGAGGTCCGCTACTGGTGGCCAAACCCCACTGATGGTGGTGCTTGACTAGACCTGGGCACATACTTAAAATAACTTACTCTAAAGCAATGTTTACATATTAACCTATTTTTATTTGTATAGGCACGTATTCAGACCTTGATTCATATTTGATGAACTTAAACCGTGTAATATGTGCTTAGACTTCATGACATTATACTTTACTTGCATTAACTCGGTTCGCATAATATCTTCTTCTTTTTTAATGCTTAGTCGAAAACAATCTGCTCATCACTTTCAGAAAGAAGAAGAAGAGGAGGATGAGGAAAACAAAGGAAGATAATTTGCTGGAGAGCTTACACTTGAAGAGAAGCTTGTCCCGAGTTATAAGACGTAAACCTTTGCTCGTCATTTGCTCATGAAAATAAGCCCTCAGCTGAATCACATAAATGTCTCGCGTTCTCTCTAAAATCTCGATTCTGTTATTAATGCTTGTTGATAGCACAAGGTTTTGTTTTGGGGACTCCGTTTGTTGATGATACTACTTGAGTTAGCATTCTTCTCAGAAGAAAAATTATTCGATGGAATATAACATAGCACATTCTTTTTCTCATGCCTCATATGATGCGGTTGTCATGTTAAATTCAATGTTATTACCTGCTAAGTTGCCGTGTCAAATCACCAGGGGTTTCTTTAGAGGCCATCATTCCCATATAGGAAGGGAGAGGTGATGAGTTCGATTCTTCATTTTCTCATGGGGGCTAGAACTGGAGACGTTTTCGATCCCATATTCTGTAAAGATGCATGATAAAAGTCTGAGAATGGGTTGAAAGTCAAAATAGGACATACGAAAAAAAAAAAGGTCGTCGTGTCTTGTGAAGTCTATACATAATGAGCATGTAAAATTGCGAAATTTGCTAATCAAATGTATATGTCTCATTCTCAACCCAATTCTGACATATCTCATTCTAATGTTATATCTTCGGTAGATGGCATCTTATCATTCACATGTTGATCCTAACTTCTCAGAAATCTGTACAGCAAGATACTATTCAGATTTTAGGTTAATTCAAATCTTCGCAGCATGTGTCGTGTTCCGTGTGAGGGTTAGCTTCCCTATGTGAGATTTTGTACGCACAATTCGGAATTCGTGCGACATTTTCCTCCGACCATCAAACTAAAGCATTCGATAATTCACGTGCACACCCGAAGAATGCGTGTTTTTTCCTCATGGCAACATGATGCAATGTTCGGTTGCTTTCATCTCAGCGCGGACGAGTCAGCCGAATTTTGGACTATGTATCCCTCTTGCTGACTACTGCTTGTCCTATTTTGTTGCCAGCCGATTGATGACGAATCGAATATTACTTGTCGAAACTCCGAAACCACATACCAAGCAAGTTGTTTGGCGAAAGCATATGGTTCAGCCCAAAAAACGAAAAGAAGAGAAGAAATGAGAATTTTATTAAGGAATATCCCGAAACTTATTGAACATATTTCACAGAAAAAAATTTCGTCAGTCGAAATGCACATGTCAGTTGCTTTAACAAAAAAACCCACATCAGAATTTCGGTCCAATTTGGAGTAATTAATATAGCACAGTTGGCCCGAATAACTTATTAATTTAAACGTTTTATTGAAGATAGATTTAAGAAGGTATGTTGATGGGTGAGATTAGAGCTACCGTTTTGGTGATCCCTTGGATGATAGATATGAGGTTTTCATTTGCATCATACGAGTGGCATCAGGACCAAGGGAATATTACTAAACCTATTGCATTGGTAACAATTCAATGCTAAACATTTTAATTGAACAAATTTAGTCATAAATTTTTTCACATTAGTACAATTTAGTCCATCCGGACAATTTATGCAAGAAGTTATTGATGTGGATGTCGACTGTGCCATGTAGGACGACCGTCGCTAATGTGAACAATTTTAAATAATTTTTTAATTTTTCTACTTTTTTTTTCCTTCGTCCTATGGTCGGTATTGGAATGGTTGCAGGGGAAGGTTGCCCTCACCAAACTCGATGACCTTTGAAAAATGAAAAGGGAATTTTAAAAAAAAAATAGCAAAAAAATTAAAAATTTATTTAAAAATGTCTACATCAACGCGACTGTCCTACGTGGAATGGTTGGCATACACATCAACGATTTCCAGTCTAAATTGATCAAATGAACTAAATTTGTACTAATATGAAAATGTTTAAGATTAAATTAGTCAAATTGAATGGTTCATGACTAAATTGATCCTAATGTAATAAGTTTATGACTTTTTTGGTAATTTTCCTTAGAACCAATGGTTGGTTGGTGGGCCCCGAACATAATGCCGCGTTTGATGCAATATCTCGAGCAAGAAGTTGCAGTCATCATCACGATTGTTGAGTGCCATCGTGATTGAGCTCTTGAAGAAATCGTTAGTGAAGGATCCAACTAAACACGGTGATGAACTCATACTTGAGTTTTGTTCTCTCTTTACAATCTCCCTAGACAAAGGTAAGTGAGCTTTTGTTATGCATCCCGATACTATTTATAACGCATCAATTACAAATTTCATCTCTGCTCAAAAAAAAAAAAATACAAATTTCGTCAGAAGATAATTAAATACCTACTAAAAAATATTAAAAAAATAAATGAAAGTGCGCCTACCTGTAAGGATAAGGTCATGAACCCATCGTTGACAAAACACAAAGTAATTCTTGGAGCCCTCTGGGTACTGATGAACAATTGAATATGAGATTTCGCCGAATCGTCCAGATTGGAATCGCAATTTCCGGCGCGCAGACACCGCCGTGCATGCTATAGCCAATGATGTCCCTCTCTTTTCCTCCACACCACTTCTCCACAAGAAAGCAATATAATTTGTCTATTGATTTTTCTTTTCTCTCCTTCTTTCTTCGGTTATTTTTCATGTAAATTCATGGAAGAAACTCGATCTATGTTGACACTGCGATAGACAAAACTAGTTAATGATTTCACACTAAAATCATCCTTCGAACTCACCCCGCGCCTAGTGAGCTCAGAATTCCTGCAACCCAAGAGGTTTGACCCTCGCATGAAGTTCCTCTTCTAATTACACGAAAGAAGGTAAAACACCGTTACGAAAGCTCATAAAAAAAGTGTAAGTGCAAAGCCAATTAATGATGGATTTGAAAGCATTCATCCCAAGTGTGCCGTGCCCTTCCGACATGACCGACGGTAATTCGAAGCGATAATCTTTTTAATGTAATCATGGATTAAGGGGGAAGCAATCATTAATCAATTCTTCTCATTTGTTGCTTGTTGCCGTAAGAATTTGCACGATCCAAGTGCGCTGTCTTGTACACGAAAAGGACTCGGACAAGGAAGGAGTTCTCATAGGTAATATCTAGCCAAAGGCTAATTTGCTGCCTACATTTTAGTACAAGGAGGATGCAGGTGGGAGTGAGTGACGTCAAGTCATGGGAAAGGAAAGAAGAGATAGACAAAAACCTGTTCTTTCCCGGCGGCCCCCCTTGCACGTGCTCCTCGTTTTTTTTTGTCGTTCGACGAGGACACTCAGAAGTGCTTCTCCACTCACCAAAAGGGTTCACCTACGGTGCCCGTGTTATCGTGTTGGGGTCGTGATTTTCCATGAATCAACTTATTTTCGTCATGATCCATTACACAGTTAGATTTGATTGATCAGTGGATTTGAACCAAACAATCCAATTTATCTGATCTAAATGTCCCAACTTAAATCTAAATCAAGACGTAATTTAATGATAGTATGAAAATAAATCTGGTTTGATAGTTAGGAAATTGTCATGTATATCTATATGGGGTGTACACATAGTATCATGAGTATTATAATGTCTAAACAAATTTCATTTTAATTACTTTCATGTCATCATAAATAAACAAAGAAAAGCATTTTGTTTGGTTCATAATTTCCAAAAAAAAAACAACTCTCTCTCTCCCTCTCTCTCTCTCTCCCTTGTTGTCTTTAAATTGGGATGTGCATGGGCCAAGTGAATTCGTAGTGTCTCTTGCAAAGAAAGAAGAGAGAGGGAAAGAGAGAGAGAGAAAGAGAGAACGCAATGGAGAGTCCAAATGGTCAGGAATTGATCTCAAGAAGAAGCAACAAGGATGTCTCCCTCCTAGAGCTGAGAGACAGGTTGGCAGAGTTTGCTGCAGTTAGAGGATGGGATAAATACCACAGCCCCAGAAATCTTCTCTTGGCATTGGTACACACACACCATACATCAACACATCTCTTTAATTGATGGCGTTTTCTTTGTCGATTCGAGTTTCCAGCCTATCTCCTTCTTTTACATAAGGCGAGTTTGAGATACTACTTAAATCTTTGGCTACGTGCGCTAGTTTATGGAAGAACGCAATGGTTGTAACTGTAGAAGAAAACTTACAAGATCAAAACCCATATCAAGACTACAAGAGTTAATGACAAAACAGGTGACTAACTGATTGGCAATGGATGATGCAGGTGGGGGAGGTGGGAGAGCTATCGGAGATATTCCAGTGGAAAGGGGAAGTGGAGAGAGGGCTCCCCAACTGGAGCTCCAACGACAAGGAACACTTGGAGGAAGAGCTGTCGGATGTGCTGCTCTACCTGGTCCGGTTGGCCGATGTTTGTGGGCTCGACCTCGGCCAAGCTGCTCTCTCCAAACTCATCAAGAATGCTCGCAAGTACCCTGTCGTCAAACCCTAGTCAATGAGCCTTTTCCGTAGACAATAAGACAGGGAGAGAGAACGATTGCATCTTTCTTTTTTTTCCCACCCTTTTATGAGAACTCGGAGCGTGAAATCTAGTCGAGTTTATCTGAACTGTCGAATGGTCTATACAGCCGAATTCGACAAAAATCATATTGATAATCTTGTAGGGTTCTCCGCAATCAATGGAATAGGAGTGCGTTCGCAAGAGCATGCAATGAGATCGCTGTTGGGTTGGGGCCAGGTAGCTTTTTACTTTGTATTCATCGCATGGATGAAGTGATTCTCATGTGGAGTCCGTGGACTTGAGAGGGTCCACAATCTGATGAATGCAACGCGAGTTCATGCTATCGTGAGGTCCAACTCCTTCTGTCGTGTTCTTGCATTGCACTTTTTGAGTTTCATTTGTGGAGTTCGTGGTGTCGTGGAATTGATGAATGCTATTGCACGCGGTAGGGAAAAGACAGCATTTGAGGAAGTTTCTTATGTCCTTGCAAAGATGTAGCTCATTACACATATGGAAATATGCAAACAACTTCAAATGTAGAATGATCTGATCATTCGTACCGCCACGTGTTTATCTAAATAAAAAAGACTCTTGTGACATGAATGCATACTGATATAACATTTATAGAACTGTCTAACAATAATGTTCACGAACGAAATCTACCCCCTAACCTCAAAATAATTAAAAAAAAAAATCTTACTCTTTGAACAAATCACAAGTCATTTAACGACTACAGATGAGTGGTTCCAGGTTCCGTACAAGTTTTACCTAGAACCTGAAACCTATATGTTGGAATAGGCTCCTCATTTTTTGGAACCTAAAACCTACCCTGTCATATGTTCTAGGGTCGCTTCTAATATCTAACCATGTTCCACCTATATTATTATTTAAATAATTACAATTCACTAATAATAATTTATATTTAAACACATGATTAATATGAACGTTAATAAATAAAAAATTTAGTCATAAAATGAAAACTGGACTAGTGCTTCCAAATTATACATTCATCATCAAATGGTATGAAATATCGGAGGATCACATAAAGACATGGACCAAGAAACATATTAAAATTTGTTCAGGTTTTCGACTTCAAGTTCTTACAACTAAAAACTTAGAATCTATCCGTTGAAATAGATTCTTTATTTTTTGGAACTTGAAACTTATCCCGCATACCTTAAAACCTAAAATCAATAAATTCTTACAAGATCCGATGTTACAGACTTATCAATGGTAAGCAACATACAACAAATCAACGGGTCAAAGCTTTTTTTCCGTACGAACACTGTGCATCTGAATTTGGGTAGCTGACAAGATCCGATGTTACAGACTAAATGGAGAGAATCTCGATACTTTTAATCAAGATCCAATACCGGGTAATTGCTCAAGCCATGTGGTCAGTGGAGTTGATGATTAGCACGCATTGTCAGAACTCCCAATCAGTGGGGATCGATGCTCGTGGACGTTCCCTTCAGGTGGCTTTGAGTGGCGAGAGGCCTAATTACAAATTTCGTGAGGGGCGGAAGGGGGCAACGCTGCCAATGATGACCTCGGTGGAACTTCGTGTCGTCCGACCAAAACTGTTGGATTCTATCGATCCATCCAATGTCCCCTACACCGCTCCCCCGCAACATCGCCACCTATTGGACCTTATGCATAAAAGAGGGAGTCGTTCCATTTCCAGTCTAGTTTTGTCCACTTCAATAAAATGTACAAGTGGGTAAAACTTACGCGACATTCAAATCACGTGTCACATTATCGCTCGAGCTTTGTTTAACAAGTTGCTTTCAATGGTTACTTTAACAAATCTTTAATCTTTAAAATCTGTTGTGTATATATGTGGTTGATTCTATTTTGCATTTTGACGGATATTTGTTGTTTATGGTAGTATTAATTTTAAATTTGCACTTTAGCATTTTGATTTTTAAGATCACTTTTGCATATCTCTATTAATATTTCGAATGAATATGATATGCTTTTTAAAAGAGTTTAACAATATGGGGTTACCCATTATAGAAATGTTATTAAAAGGTTAAAAAAAGAGAGAGTACATTTTTAGAGGGTTCATCACATGACTGTATATATTTTCAAAATAAGGTATAACTAAGTATATCATAAGTGATCAATTTCACAATGAAAAATGCGCCTGATATCCAGCTTGATAAGATTCTTTGTCATATTTCACAAGTAAATCATATTAATAAATAGGTAAAAAGAAATTACATAAAGTGATAGCCCAAATTTAATAAATTAATAGAAATAACTAAGAAAACCTTGGTTAGCAAAGATTGGTAAAAGACTAAATTTTTTTGATATAATATTTAAACTATAAAAATAATAGATAATTAAATAAGATTATCAATAATTGATTTGCATTTTACAAATACAGGTTTTTAACATTGATCAACTCTTTTGTAAATTTACCTACACGAAAAAATCCATTCTCTCTTTTGACAATACAACAGAATCAACATCCTGACATTCTCTCTCACATGCATGCTTTCGCTATAACTAAAGAAAACCTAAATCATGCAAACACACCTAACAGATAGATATAGGTATATATTAGAAGAAATTGCCAATTCAATCAGTCAAATTTACGAAGGGGAGATGCAGAATCGAGGAAATTGTATTAGCTTAAATAGCGTACACAGGTTTCTATTTGAAAAGAAAAAGTTCATTAGAAGTACAGATAGGTATCAGCTTAAAACCTGTCTGTACTTTTCTTAACTAGAATCTGAACCACAAACATCATATGAAATGCAAAGTACAGACTGAAATCTCCAGCAATTAAGTATGCTTGGCTCTCAACGAGTTCTTTAGAAGGATTCTTCTAATTTTTCCCTTTATTCTCACCTTATTATTTGAAAAGAAAAAGTTCATTCTCCTTCCGCACGGTTCGACTGCGAAGCCTGAGCTGTTTGATGGACCTGTTGCCGATGGAGCGTGGCCATCTTGTTGAAGTGTTCCATGTTCATATTCTACAGCGAGTATGAATAATTACATCCCAAGCATAATTGATACAATGTTAATGCTAGCATATGGATTAGTCCCATCTCATTATCTGATAAAGTCAATTTGACATTAAAGATTACATGAATCGAATTCGACACTATGCATCACTTACTTGTGCGAGATAGGCACAATAAGGGTCCGGCATGGGCAAGACCGGAAAGTTGCTCCTGCCCTCCGGATTCACTTGAGCTTGGAAGTGCTGCGCAGCCACAAGTGGGGGCACCATGTAGGGGTGTGGCATGAACGCCGCTGCCGCTTGCGCCATGGGATTGACGTCAAGCATTCCGAGCCTGACCCCAGCTGTGCGCGCCGCGAGGAGGGACATCTGGAGTTGCTGGTGGTGCATCGCCAAGTTGGGCAGGATCATCTGGGGCATGTTGTTGCGGAGGCTCATCATCTGGACTTGCGCCTGGAGTTGCTTCAAGTACTCTATCACCTCGTCCAGCATCGAAGCCTTATCGGTCTGCATGTTTCATTTTAACACGTTTAAGTCATGCGTCAGTGGTAAACAATATATTTTCTGCATGAAAATTTCTTTGCGGAGCACTTTGCAGAGATTTTTCTCACCTTGCTTGCTTTGGGCACCAACCTCTGCAGGGCCTTCATCTTCTGGTTTATCCTATCTCTACGTCGCTGCAATGACCATATTTACAAGTTGCATTAGGAAAAGAAAAGGGAAAATGAGAACATCTTCTTCTTTTTTCCCCTTAGCTGATTGTTTTTAATCTAGCTTACTTGAACGCATACTTGGTTTGCTCACTAGGATAAAGCATGAGGAGAAGCTTCCTTATGTACCCTAGGGGCAAGAAATTATTTAGCGAGTATGTTGCAACATGCATCATAAATCTAAATCGCCAGGTCTGACAGGATTCCCATGAGACCCATTCAATCTGTTGATACCATAATTTTAGTATACATTAGATGTTTACAAATACTTTATTATTCATTTGAAATCGCGACTCATAAACAGACGGACGGAATATCTTACATTAATCACATAGGACTCCTTTACAAGTGAAGAGAAGTCATTATATTGTTTATAAACCATATGGATGATAAATCGAGCAGGTGCCATCGTGAGACTCGCATCATTAGCAATCAAGATGAACTTGACTTATGTGGTCCATAAACCGTGCAATAATTTTTTTAGGGAGGACTTGTTCTATTATATCAAGTCAATCGTATTTTAAGAATTCATGAGATTCATACTAAATCCTATTAAAAAAATATAGATTTTATGACTCCTTAAATTATATTCCACGTATCAAATCGACTTGATCTACTTGTTCAGATGTATTATACACACATGACTACTCGAGCGTGGAAAAATAGAAGGCTTGGTATGAGAAGAGAGATCTGGGCTTATATCTACTACCCGCTCTGAGAGATTATGAATCGTAGAAGCTCTACTTCTCCTGGTTGATTGAGGAGGGCCAATTTCACCTTTGTCCTCACCATCTTCATCTAGATTTTCCTGTGAAAGCATCAACCATAACATGCGATTAATCACTTTAGCAAACAAGGCTAATGTTTCCTTAAGCAAATCGAATTTCTTGAATTCAACTACATATATTTCTGGGAATTCTTATGTTTAGGGTTCATATCGACTTTTAAATCAAGTGGTGGGTCTCGCATAACATCTATTAACCTATCCAACAACATGACGAACATTCGATAAACATGATTAGCCCCGTCCGTTCGGGTGGCTCTTTTATCGAATTAAGTAAATGTCTGCGATGCGTGTTCTGTGACTAAGGAGAACTCATGTACCGATTCGCCGTGGGAAGCCGAGTCGTCGTCATCCGTGGTTTTGGTCTTGAAGCTCACGGGAGATTCAAAGGAAGCCCACGTCATCATCGTCACGTCATCGTCCCTGCAAATCGTCGCGCTGGCGCTGCCACATATGCTGCGTTCCCCTCTGGTGGTACACCTTCCGACGCCATTGCCCAAGTTCTTCTTCACAACAGGGACGGGCTCAGAGTCCGACCGCTTCCTCTTCTTGACCAAGTGATTGTTCACCGGACATTGCTGCCCGGCATGGCTCTTGTCCAATATGCCGCCCGTTGATGACGATAGTCTCACGCGATGTAATGACGATGGTGGGGGTTGGTCGTGTCGGGGAGATGGTGGGTTCTTCTTGTGACACGTGGCCTGGTGGACGATGGACTCTAGAGTGTCACTGCCTCCCAACAGGGGCTTCGGTAGGCCGTGGCCATGCATGGCTAGCTGCCCATTCTCCCATGTCAGCTCTGCTACTCCATGATTTGACCTGGCATGCATGTTCAAGCTCTTCCCATGTATTAGTCTCTCTTTTGGGAGCTACAAAGCAACGGATCCCATCGAATTGATGCAGGTGCATGTTTATGGATCAACATTATAAAGATGGTTTCATACAAAAAAACGAGATGGATTTCTCCGTGAGAAAAAGTTAAGAGACATGTATACATATGGATTCACACGTGCGCAAAAGCATATCAAGAAAAAGTAGCGGAAGAATGTCGTGACGAAGCCGTGAATTAAGACAGGAAGAGATGAGACTCATCAAGATGGTAGATGTTAGAGAAATTAGAAGGGAATGAAGAGAATGTTGCATACATGGAAGGAAGAGAAGAAGAAGAATAGTGAGGATGAGGATGATGATGGGGATGAAACTGGGGGATCTGCACGTGAGAGGATCTATTACTTCCCTCTCCTCCTTCGACTTGTTCTTGTCTTTGTTGCCTCAGATTCCAATCTGGTGCTGCGCAATGACTCATCTCTCTCTCTCTCTCTCTCTTTCTGATCTGTGAGAACAGGAAGTCTAGGAAAAGATTTTTAAGTTGGGATTCCCAAGTGCTGTTTCCTTATCCATGGGGTCCCTTTTTCGGTGTAGCGACTTAGGCTTGAAAGTGATTTTTCGCCACAAATTATAGGACATGCAAAAAAACGAAAAGAACAAGAAGAACAAGAATAAGGAGAAGAAAACTTATTTATAATTGGTGGCTAGAGAAATGGTCCGTGAGGGTACGGATATGCTTTGGTTGATGTACCATGGACGACAATAACATTGGATATAGCCATAGCTAAATTGTAATTGTATCGTGTTGTGAAATGCTATCTTATGTTACAAGTTGTAGCACCTCAAAATTGGGTCAGATAGCTTCCTAAAAGTTGCTATAAACTACAGTCATTTCAAATGTGAACTCACGACTTGCGTTGTAGATAGAAGCAGTTTGTAAGTATGATTGATTTTTTAGCGTCTGTATTTTCTCTGGGGATGTTGTGATTGATGTGGTCCTGTGCAATCATGAAACTGTGTGGTTGTTGATGAAATTGAGAGAGTGGAAAGTATGCCAAAGATGAGGAGAGGAAGACATTGACATGGCATTGATTGGTATCACTCTGACCAGAGAGCATGAGTGGTGGTCTCGATGTTGAGCTGATCTGCTCTCCTTGACATTAATACATTCCCATCCCCAAAGCATATTACAACCTCAAGATCAGATCCACCATAGCTGGTTCAGGTCCACAGTTTCCTGGTCAATTTTTATTTTTTTCTGGGCACACACCCAGCTGGGTTTGTCATTTATGACCCTGAGAAATTTTAAAAAGAGTTTAAACTCGCATCGAAAATGACATACTGAAAAATGCTAACAAAAAGAAACTCAAACTGTTGTATCAAACGATATGTCAAAAATTTTAGTTTTTGTTTTATTGCGATCGTATCTACACCTTAATTGAAGAATCAAACAATTGATACTGTCATATACTGTAAATACAGATTTTCGGTGTCTCAATCACAAATTATTGATGAGATTCGTCCATCGCTTGCATGTTTTAAGTACCAATCACCGGAGTTTCAACATTTATTAACAGCCAATGTTATTAACATTCTTTAGGGTCGGGAATGTGTGATAGATGGAAGATCATAAAGTGTCGTGTTTTCTAAATACAATACACGTTTACTAACATGGTATGCTCTACTGCGTTAAATATAATGTAATGTAGAGTGTTTTCAATCATTTTAGTCGTCAAGTGATTGAGACAGTCAAGTTTCTTCTCAGCCAGACATAGTGTCTGCATGTCCAACGAACACGTAGCGACCGCCCCCTCCATGCCGCTGGAGACTGTCCATTGGATCTAGGGCTGGTCCTATGTGGCCACCACGTGTCAACATCAATCAATTTTTCTCTTCGATCGCTGTGAACGCACGGATACGCCCACGACCTCTTTTCTCCAATCTTCGAGGTACAGTGTCGGCCAAAAATTCTTGGGCCGTCTTGGGCTTGGGCTTGGGCTTGAGCTTCCTTGGGCTTAATCTTGGGCTTGAGATCATTTGATTGCATTTTGTTGGCCCACTCAATAATCGGTCCACACGTTCATTCAATTGCGCCTTGCATGACAATGGACTACTAATAATTATTATTATTATCATTATTCATTTTCAACTAATCGATATTAAATTATACTCAATATCATTTTTTTTAAAATATAGGTATTTATGTTTCTTAAGGGAGGAGGAGGATCCGCATACGATTTAAACTACGTGTGGGCTCCGTTTATTTTACTGAAAATGAATAATTTAGAAACAATTTCAATAAATATGGTCAATGTATGATATTTTTATTACCAACAACAATTTATATCTAAATATTTTCGTGAACGATGAAAATATTTTTCCCTTGTTCATTCATTTTTATTAACAATATAATGAATCATTTTTAAGGAATCATTCATTTTTCGTGAAACAAACGAAGTCCAAAATACAAATCGATGTGATATGTTTATATTAATAGCAAGCTCATATGTTACATAGATAAGCTTAAGATCTTCTAGTACATCTGCGCCTTATATGACAGCGTACCTATCATTATTCATTTCGGTCCAATCATGGACAAATCATATTTAATCTAAGTTTTTTAGCCTAACCGTTGACAAATTATACTTATTGTAAGTTTTTCTCGACTTATTAAGTTTTTTATGGTCATAATAAGTTCTCAATAATAGAAACGTATAAAATATTTGAGGCCAACCTATAGAACGACAATAAAATACAGAACCGCAATATACAAACAATGCATGCCAGCAATAAATTTCGCATGATTGGAATGATCTTCTTCAACTCGCCTACACAATAAGCATCGCAATTACTCGTGAATCGTGATATATATTTCCTGTCCACATATGAGTTTCAAAACAATTAAACTCTAAGCAACAGGAAATATTATCTAAATTATAGATATCGAGGACAAATAGAATTCACTTACGAGTCAAAATTTAAAATTCACCGAACAAAAATGGGAATTAGCAAAATAAAGTGCCAAAAAAATGAAAAAAATAAAAGAAAAGTTAAAATTGGATGCATCGTATAGTAATTTTAGAATCTTTTATGAAGCAATAAAAATAAGGGAGTAGGTAAAAGAAAGCAATCCAAATTCTAAATCCACTCGTTCATAAAATTCATATTTGATAAATGGTAGCATTTAAAGCCATCCCAAAACTTGTCATGGATTTTCAAACGATCAAGATATGCTTCATATTTTGGTGAAGATTTTGGAAAGATTATCAGCTCAAAAACCAGAGGAGCAACCGCGTGGCAAGAGGAAAGGACAAAGCCTGGTTTCTCCCTTCAACTATTGCAAAAGAGAAAAAGCGACGAAAGAAGACAAGGTATGCTTGAACTCCCGGTGAAGCAAACATGAGGATGCTTCGTGGGACAAATCCGGCCAATTCGATGCCGACCCACTTCACAGGGCGAGGTTCTCATGTCATTTCAAGGCCACAGAAGCATCGCGATCACCGAGAAAACGCTCCTTGACAGCGGGCACACCCCCCTGATCACGTTATATATGAAGACTCCAGCAACCAGTACCTTGTAAGCTCCTGTCTGATGGCAATTTCTTCACTTGATTCACGGCCAGTGGTCTCTGTCTGAGTCGATTTCTTCACTGGGTTTCTCTTAAAAACCGTCACTTTGTATGTGTTTGGCTCTGACTTCGTTATGTCCTATTTTTGGTTCAGTGTGTGCGAGTCGTTTGATGGGGAAGTGGGGGTTGGTGGGTGTTTGTTTTCGTATGTTGGTTGATGTGTATTTATCATGAACTTGATGAGGTGTGACTCTTTCGGCTCAAGTGGCTCAAGTACTTGTAGCATTTGCACGGCCAAATCGTGAATCTTGATTTTGAAGCTTCGTCGACTTTTCATTTGCCTGTTGCTGGTAGGAAACTTGTAGTGGCGTTTCTTCTACTTTTGGTCTCCCTACCAGATGCAATCATTCACTCCCATGTTTCTGGTTGGTGTTTCCTAATTTGCACTTCATAACATCCTAGATGTTCTTTTCCATAGTTGCTGTCTGCTAGTTGTTCTCTCTGCATCTTGGATCTTCTTTAGGAAACCATTATTGCAACTGTCTAGAGTAATGTAATTTTCTGATGTGAATTCTTTCTATTCTAGAACTGAATGCACCTGTTGGTCTGTGTATTTATGTGCTGTTACCGAAGAAGGTTTTGTTTTTTTCAAAGTCTGCAGAAAGTCCTGAACTTTGTCCTGCAATTGCTTATTCTTGAATTTCTTTATCAGCTGGATGATTAGAAAATCACGTCTTCGCGGACCATTCTGTCTTGCCTGGTCAGGGGTCAAAAGAGCATCAACTAATCTGTCTGTGTTAGTATCTTTAAACTTTGAAAAACTAGGCAAATTGCAGCATGTTGACATATTATAATCTGCTGTGTTTCCTTCTATTGCAGTTTATTGGGGTAAATTTGTTCCGCGAGTGAGATATCCTCTACACATCCCAGCTAATGGGAGTGTTCTGTCTCTCCTTGTTTGTCGTGTTATCTTCTCTGTCCCCGGGTTTTGCTCAGAAAGTTGCATATTCTAAACTAGTTGTGGATGGTAGCAATACCGTAGCCCAAACTGATGATAATTTCATCTGTGCAACTCTTGACTGGTGGCCTCATGACAAGTGTAACTACAACATGTGTCCATGGGGATACACATCTGTGATAAATCTGGTGAGAATCTGGAAGTTCCTTTTGTCGTGGGGTTTCAATCGTCACACTAAAGTTTTTAATTCATTCAAGTTGCTTTTGATGTTTTTCAGAACTTATCTCATCCTGTTCTTGGGAATGCAATCCAAGGTTAGTCTGTTTGCAAAGCTTATAGGATATATTAAGCTATATGATTGTCTCTAAAGCTAGGCATGGTAGGATGAAAAGCCTAAATCACCTCTAAGAATTGCACTGTTCAAATATTTCCACTCACAGAGTGTGATGGACATTATGTTTGTTGAGGATGTCATCTAATGCTTACCATTGCTAATTCATCATGTGGCGTGATAGCTTTTAAGAGATTGAGGATAAGGATTGGCGGCTCTTTGCAAGATCAAGTGCTTTATGATATCGGAAAGTTGAAGTATCCGTGCCATCCATTTGGAAAAGAGAAAGGCGGCCTGTTTGGCTTTTCTACAGGATGTTTACATATGAACAGATGGGACGAATTGAACCATTTATTGAGCAGAACAGGGTAAGCTTCAATTGGACTGCTCCTTAATGGGCTAAATTAGCACAATTTCTTGTTATGCTTATACTTGCTGCAAGATCCTGGGGCTGTGCATAACTCAATCTGAATTTGGGAGAAGTAAACTTTCAACTTATGCTTTTGTATTTGGTTATTCCTTAAGTTTCTTTGTTGCTTTCTCAATGAAGCTTGGGTGTCACAATGATAGTTATGAATATTCTGGTTTTAGGGCCCTAGTGACTTTTGGCCTGAATGCACTATATGGACGGCACCAGATCAAGAAAGGTGTCTGGGGAGGAGATTGGGACTTCAGTAATGCATATGAGCTCATAAATTACACAGCTGCGAAGAAATACCCAATAGATGCATGGGAATTCGGTATGCACTGTGCTTAGAAAATTTCCTGTTCCATATGAATATGCCTCACCTCCATGATTCTATCTGCTCGAAGGAAATGAGCTTAGTGGAAGTGGAATCGGAGCAAGTGTTGGGGTTGAACAATATGGAAAAGACTTGGTATCCCTCAAAGCCATTGTCAGTGAAGTGTACAAGAATGCTCGTTCAAAACCTTCCCTTGTAGCACCAGGGGGGTTCTTTGATCAGGATTGGTACAGGAAGCTTCTGCAGGTTTCGGGTTCCGGCGTGATCAATGCCATGACACATCATATTTACAATCTGGGACCAGGTTTTGTACTGATGCTAAGCTATTTTACTGCATTTGTCATATTATTCTAATATGATTGAACCTGCAGATCATGTAAAAATTCAGTAGGTTGTGCTTATCTGAATTCTTCTGATATCTTCTGATAGCCAATCTATTGAACGACTCGATTCTTCTGTTAAATGGAAGAGAAATTTCGGAGAATATTTTAAAATTTTTCTCTCCTCAAATATTCTCATGAATTTGGTGTGCATGTCACTTGAGCTGGACTTGATCCTCTTAAGATGATCTGATAGCTGGTCTTCTTCCATTTTCAGGTTCCGATCCTAATCTTGTGAGTAAGATTTTAAATCCTAATTACTTGAGTCAGATATCCAAAACGTTCAGCAATGTTAGACAAACTATTCAAGAAAATGGTCCTTGGGCCTCTCCTTGGGTCGGTGAATCTGGCGGAGCTTACAACAGTGGTGGTCAGCATGTGTCGGACACATTCGTAAATAGCTTTTGGTAATCTTGTGACACCCTTAGTGTAAAGTCCTCATTTGATCAACTTCTTCGATCTTCTCAGTCAAGCGTGAATAACATGTGATATTAAAGAGCATGAGCCATTCCTTTGTTATGTGACATAGGTACTTAGATCAGCTTGGCATGGCATCCAAGTATAGTACCAAAGTATACTGCCGGCAGACTTTGATCGGAGGAAACTATGGACTCCTCGACACATCAACATTTGAGCCCAACCCTGATTACTACAGGCAAGTACATGTTGAGAGTGTCTCAACCTTCATTATCTAACAATGAATGAGGAAAAGATTATCCACCTTTGTTTTGCTTGTTCCTTGGAACACTAATAGTGTATGACGGTTCTGAACAGTGCACTCTTGTGGCATCGGCTCATGGGGAAGGGCGTTCTTGCCATTGACAGTGATGCATCCTCATTTTTACGTTACTATGCTCACTGTTCAAAAGGGAGGGTAAGGCTTCTTCACACTTTAGTTTGTTCAAGTCGAAGTAAGAATGTACATACAATTTTCGATCAATTTGATAGCTCTTCCTGGTTATCAAGATATAATTAGATTTTACCCGTCTCTGTCCAGTACTGAAATGTTTGAAAATAAAAATGTCCCAGGATAGTATGCTTATGCAGTGAGGTTAAGCTTTATCTAGGACGATAGAAGTTTTGTCATGAAGCATTTGTTTTTTGAAATGGAAAAGTTAATTTTTTCATTAAAGACTTTAGGGCAATGTAAAGATCGATGTAGCTGAATATATGCTGTCGGGGCAATTATAGAATAAACAGCTGTATTTACGTATCTGTCAGTCCCTGACCCTTTTTGGATACTTTGGTACACAGGAAGGCATTACCCTACTCCTGATCAATTTCAGCAACATAACTTCCTTTTCTATCAGTGTACGGAATAGCAAAAACTACAGATTGCATATTGAACGATCGATTAGCAAAGAGAGCATCTTCATTCGCCGGTTGAAGGAAACAGTATCATTTGCTGGGTTGGGATCATCGGATGGACAGCTGTCCAGAGAAGAGTACCATTTGACTCCTAAGGACGGAGTCCTTCAAAGCAAAATCACGTTGCTAAATGGAACTCCATTGGAGCTAACAAAAGATGGGGAAATCCCAGATTTGAAGCCTGCCCGTGTCGACGTAGATACACCTTTAACCATTGCTCCTTTGTCTATTAAGTTTGTAGTTTTCCCCAATTTCGACGCTCCAGTTTGTGCTTAATTTGTTGTTTCTGAATACCGAAAATGGCATAGATGTATTATATGTTATAATTGTAAAAAGTATGGATTGGTGGTTTCCATTATATTTATTCTTGCTGGCTTCTCTTGTATGTTACCTGACCAACCGATAATTATCGAAGATTACGAGAACATGAACTTTGGTACAATGCTCTGGAGTAGATATAGACTTAACAGACCATCCGTGTTCAATTTAAAAGTGCATAGAGAACAAAAGTAATAGAAACGATCTGAGCATTTGCATGTACATCAGACTAGATAAATGTTTGGCAACGAAAATTGAAGAAAATGTGTCGAAAGTTGGTTAATAAAAGAAGCAAACAATGAAAGCTCCAATTCTACTTCCCGAGCAGACGGCGACCACGCTGAGTAGCCTGTTTAACACGGTAACCAAGTTCATCCGCATCAACATCGAAATGATCCAGAGCTTTGTTTTGCCTGCAATGATTAAAAGAGTGATTCGTTCAGAAATTGTTTGTGTAGCACTCTCCTTGATTCTGTTCAATCGGTGAAATTGAGCTGGAGAGCAGTCTACAATAAATGGATCGAAGGTGCAATACATGAGAGAACAGAAAGAATGAACAAACCTCCATATCATCCCAGCAAGATAATTCTCACATTACATTTTTCAAATGCAGCAGTGAACTATTATGACATCGATCATGAAAATAAACAATGAACAGCTTTTTGTTTACTTTTGACTTAAGGTATATAGGGTCAGGTAATGGGGATCTTTTGCAAAGAACTAAGCAGCATACCTCTCAATTTCGGAGCCCATGTCAACAGCCATTCCCTTTAGCTCACCCAAAAGATCACTTAAATCTGACAGAGCATCATCCTGTTTCACTTTTTCAACCTGGTTTACAAGAAACTTTTTAGAAAAACTCAATATTTGGACATAACTACATGTCCGAAAGGATGTCCGAAAAACATGACTAGACAAAAAGAGACAAAAGTTGGGAAACTAAAATGTGAAATTTCCATGTACTCTCTTCATTTTATTGAATTATACTAACTTCTCTCTACTCAGAAAGCCTACCCCTTTCATCTACTTGGATGTTATGAAGATATCCTCGGTTTCACTGAAAAAAGGTGTTTTTAGACCTGGAGTGTATTACATACCTCAACTTTCTCTAATGCATTTGTTGGCTCGGGAGGCGGCGTCCGTGAGTTAGATTGACGCTTAGTTGCACTACTAGTCAAACCCAGCTTCTCCCTCTGCTCCAGGTGGTTGCCCTTCCTCTGCACATCCTCTGTTCAAGAAAACAATCATGCTTCAGATATAATGGTTCCTTAACACACAACTACAGAAGAACAAGCTTTAGGCAAACAGTCCCTCAAGTTATAATCTGCATCTTCCAAAAGCAACAATATCAAAGATCAATTATTGGACAAGCAAATAAACTGTGAAGTAAAAGACAACCTCTCATGATTACAGGGCCTGATATGGAACGGTTCTTCTTTGGCTTCCATGTTTTTGAGAACATGCCACCAAGATTTCCCAGAAGCTTCTCTCCCTGAAACACACATCAGAAGATCGAATTCAATGCACTCCCTATAAATGGTGTTGTCAATTGTTAAACACATTAACCATCATAATCACAATGAGCCATATAGTCAAGCATGGTCCTGCACAGTGCTTGCATGTTCCCAATGTAAGTCAACAATCCAAAACGGAAACTATAAATTCTTGTGAGGATGCATTACACGGGAAAGTCCACAAGTATAACAAAATAACAGAAGGATGGACAAAATAAACAGCACAAATGAAAAGTGCGCTTTTCATGTAGGGCATATAGATTGTTCGGATCACAAGTAACCATCAACATTCAGTTTAGTGGAAGGACCACAAAGTAAAAGGCCCATTCCTGCTTTACAATCTGACAAATCCCGCATAGCAACACATTGCATCCAGAAAACTTTTTCTTGTTAATAAATGTGCCTTTGCTTGCTACTTTATTGTGAAAGGGATATGGCAATACAAGCCATAACTCATTTTGAAGGAGCCTTACCCGGCTAAGATCATGGTCAATATCGGCAGCAGCCATGTGCGTTCGGGTGAGTTGCTCACCCTGCTGATGCAAGGTGACTAAAGTCTTGGTTGCGTCCTCCCTTATGCCCTCTGCTATTTTCAAGCAATTATTGACACTCTCCGTAGTCTCCTCAGCCTTGTAAACTGCATAGTTCTCCAATTCTTGTACGGATTGGTTCTGCAATCCCCCCGAGTCATGGAAATCATTTCTATACTTACTTCTGGCAGCAGAGCTAAGCGAATTTGAATGCGACGAAAAAGAGACCCCTTTCTCCTCATAACCATCAAAGAGACTATTGCGAGAATTCTGAGTCAGGTCAGGCTCAGAAGCCGTCCTTTTAGAGGAATTGGGCATCTTCTTATTATCAAACTCATCGTCAGAATCAAACGGGTTGGATCTAGAAGAATCCACATACCCAGATTCAGCAGAGTTATGCTTAGCAACCTTAACAGGAGATCTCTTTGAACTAAACATTTGCTTCAGCTGCAAAAGTCGGTATAAAAACTACGCGAAGGTTACCTGCAGAAACCTGAACAATTGGGAACAACTCTTATATTTCTACAGATACAGAGCAAATATCAAATGAGATTGCTAGCAAGGAAAGTCGGCATATTACACACGGAAGGAGGTATATATATTAAGGAGCTTCACGTAATCACAATAAAGTCTTCAAGACAAAGAACAAGGAAAGTAACAACTAATTACCCAAAGACACTGCAATAAGGAAGGACAAAAATCCAAGCACCAATTTCGAAAAGAAAACGGGTACAAATGCAAATCAGAAACGACGCTGCCAGCAATTGGGTTGGAGGCAGGATTCACAAACAAGGCTTAACCACCACATGGGGCAAAACATTCAGCAAGAAACTCTCAGAACAACCCAAAAGTCAAAACCATCAAGAAAAAAAACCCAACAAGCCGATCGACTCTGGTTCTCTCGAGGCCTTTATCAAGAACTACGGAAACTCAGCACGAAAACTTCTTCGCCCGTCAGATTAAAACACTGGAAGATCTTGAATTCCGAAGCGGCAGCACACGACGCCCGAAAAAAAAAAAAAGCGGGTACGACTCAAAAACCAATCAGCCTATCGACCAAGTACCTGGAGATGCTGCAAGATGGAATCAAGAACTCGGAACAAAGCCACCCAGAGACAATCCCAAGAATCTACAAGAGCCCAGATATAGAGAGAGAGAGAGAGAGAAGTACGAGTCAAGAAGAAGAGAAGGGAAGGAGACTTCGGCCGGTCGATGAAGGGAAAATGCGAAGTGTTGGACGGAAGGAGGAGGAAAGAGACGCGCTTAAGCCACGCCACAACACTCCTCGTTTGAAAACCGAAAGTCGCCAAGAAACTGCAGGCCGAGGACGCGTCGCCATCCTTCGCTTTCTGCCCTTTTTAGTTTATTTCAAATTCTTATGATGTCCGCATTTTAATCTATTTTATCATAAAAGGAAAATGACACAAATGATCCTTCTTAATTTTAATTCAATATAAAAAAAATTTGATTCAATGCACAATGCGATCCATAAACTTATAATTTGTTCAATATAATTCCTGAATTTTAACCAAATATGCAATTTGATTCTTAAATTTTTGATAAATGTTTAGTTGAGTCCCTAAATTATATAAAAATATTTAACATAATCCCTCAACTATATGGAATAACAACGTAACATGTACTGAAATTTTAGAAATCACATTAAATAAACTGAAATTTCATGGACAATATTGAATAAATTAAAACTTCGTGGATCACATTGCACATTGAATTAAAATTCAAAAACTATTCGTATCAATATCCTCTATTATATATGCTTGAAACTTACCAAAGTAGGTTCATATTCATAAATAAATTTGGATAATATTTTCGATTTTTTTGAATGGATATGAAAAAAAAAGGGAAGAAAAATTTTCTTCTTAACTTCAAAAATCCAAGGAAACAAGCAAATGATTCAATTCAATGGGCAAGCCATCGTTCAGATCTGGTCGAAACCATACACAAAATAGGCAGACTTGAGAAGTAATCTCTTTTTAGGACTCTACTCGCCCAATCCGGTCAATTCTAAATAAAACAAGCTCTAAATCTAACAACATAATTGAAGCATGACGCTAGGCCTCACCCCTGGCTAGGTCTATCGAGTATAGTTATACTCAGTAAACTAGCCATTATTTTGGTGTTATTTCATTGTGTATCTTTGATCTAAAATTCTAACCGTGACGTTAGGTTGGTTCGAACTACAAACTTACATATTTTAATTTATTTACGGTAAGATAATTAAGCCTAATTACTGCAATTTCCTTCGATTTTACGTCGAAAATCAACTGAAAAACCTTACTTTGTATTGAATTGACCCTCTTCATATAAAATCATCCTCTGATATTTTTAAAACCAATTCTGAAATCATCAGAAAATTAATTGGATTAACTATTGTGGACGTGCACGTCCTTTGATCATGACCCTCGTAAGGAAAAAAAGTCCACTAGCAATGTAGAACTCGGGGCTTTTGGAATTGGCTCATGTGGGCTGTGCTCAAATGAGTTAGATGTGGCCCATGAATTATTTCCACGGGCAACCTCAATCGTCCGGTGCTCACTATTCCAGCGGACCACTACATCGAGGAGGAAACACTTCAAGAGAAGTACATATAATTCTACGACACGGGCAAGCTTGATCAAGGCTCGGCGTGGCTCGATCGTAAGGTCAAACCCTTCACCGATGTGGTGTCATCTCGGTTGGCCTGTCCATTCGCGAAATCTAACAAAGGACCAAGCTAAAATTCAGTACTATTGTATTGTTACTGTCTTTGATGTCTCAAGACATTGGCCCCAACATGATTTAGAGGTGGGATGCACATGCAATCATCCACAACCAACATTTCTTTCCACTCAGAAGGAGAAACTGTTTCCTCCTATTTTCGTTGCATTCTTTGTAATGATGCATTCTTAGATGGAACAGCGAAGTCTTGTTGCTCAGATTTGACAAAAGCTTGCACCTTTAACAATGGCGAGTGGATTAGACTGACTTGCTGACTTGCGCACTCACTAATACAGAGTAAAGACCAAGTCTAATTGCAGTTTAATAAGCTAATGTCTAAAGTGTGACGAGTACATTTTCGGTTGACCATTGCAGTGGTTGGTATAGTAGTGCACGACTTACTCTCAAGCAATTTGAGGTCCCTAGTCATAGCACGGGTTCGAAACTCCCAATGACTCCTTGGCCTTAAGAAACCTTGACCCATTCGCGTTGCAGGTAGGCCCGCTAAATGGGATGGGATGGGATGGGTTGGGTTTGAATCAAGTAAAAAATAGCCCGACCTAAATCGATTTATTTAATCTGTATAGACCCATGTTTAAACAATACAATTTGAGCGATCCATACCCGGCTGGTACCTATCTCAATTAAGGTTCCCTTCTCAATAATTTTTGTCCTCAAATTATTGCCTCTAAAGAATGTGCAACCCTATTTTGTTTTAATGTTTAAGCTAGCATAACTGAAATTTATAAAATAACATAAATATGAAAAAGGTCAAGAAAAGGAATCGCTGTCTTGTTGCAGATCCGTCATTGAAAATCTGCAACACCTCTCGCGGCCACCGTCAAGCTGCCATCGCCGCCGGATCATTGCCATGGCGAAGCTTTCGCAAAGCCATCATCGTGGCCGACTCGTCACCAAGCCACCACCTCCGTCTTTACAACTGGTCTCTCACCGTCTGGGTATGTGTATTATAATTATGCAAGCGAAATCGGTTTTCCTTAGCATAACTTGAAAATATTTTTAACATATAAACAGAATGCGCTTTAAGAGTTATTTTTATTTTCAGATGAAAAGCAATTCTTGTACCAAACAGACGTGGAAGTATTTTAATAACTACATTAATATGAGAGGACGGCTTAAAAATTCAATGCATATTGATATAATTTAAAGACTTTTTATTTTGGTGCAAAAAAAAAGACTTTTTACTTTATTTTAAAAGAAGTCGCATTCTTTTTGCAATAAAATAGGCGAAAGCAACTCGAGAAGAGTTATAATTCACTCTAAGGATCCGTTTTGAAAAAAATGAAAGATTTAAAATATATTATTATGAAAATGATTGCCTGTATTGCTTACAAAATGAATGAACGAAAAATATTTTGATCGTTTACAAAATTTTTTGGGCATAAATTACTATGAATAATGAGAATATTTTTATTGGCTAATTATTTAAAGAAATACAAGCGATCGTTTTTTTTTTGAAAAAAAAATATTTTACAAATCATTTATTTATTTTTGTGAAAGTAAACAGAGCATAAATTGATGGTTTTTGAGCATGACATGACCACTTCAAATGATACCTCGTAATTTTTTTGTGAGTTGAGTTGCGTATTTAGCGAAAATTGATAAAATCGTGATCATATGAATATTTTCATACACTAATGCTTGCTCATTTACAGGAGATAAATATGCTGGAAATGAAAATTATCGTACAAGACATAACCGGGATTGAAGGGAACTGAGACGTTAAAGGCTTTGGAACTGTTCTTGAGAGCGCTTTTACAATAAGTCAATTGAAAATGAGTTATTTTCCAACCCTTCAAAACCCGTCGTTTTTCGGGTTTTGCTTTATTGGACTCATCTCACCCTATATTTTCAAATTTTTTTCAAATTTTATGCAATCCATATAAGACCAAACTCATTAAACATAACCTAAAAATATGAGGTCCACAACCTATTTCGCCTCCTCCAATCGTAGATTTTATCAAGGCCATGGCCTAAGATAATCCCGTCTCTACTCTCACCAAGGTTTGCCGACGGAGACGTGCTAGTAGTGACCGTGACTCGAAAGTAAATATTCGGATGCAGGCGTGGAACCTCCATAGCAACGCGGGGTCCATCTCTTTATAGCGATAAACAAAAAGTACATTGTCGCTCGGCCACCCTAAGATAAAAGAAGAGGAAGAACAAGAAAAACGTCACGAATTCAGATCATGCTCGGTTTTGGACCCTTCTTTTTCACGCATTTTGCGCCGGGTGACCTTTAAGAAACGGAGGCGTTCGGCCGAACCCTACATCAGACCCCACTTGCGCCATAATCCCAGCTTCAATGAATTCATTATTGGAGATGGGAGTTCGTACGCAAAGCTTTTACTTATATTACCAATGAGCAACGGGGATTCGGATTTTTATCGATTTGTTTTGCGGTGACCAAAGCTGTTCGGATGTCAAGAGGAGCTGCTGGGGTGGTGTTTCGAGTGCGACATGTGGAGGCGACCAAACAGAGCTCAGATGGCATCTGCATTGACCCTTATTATATTTTGCACTATGCGCTCATGACTTTTTCAGCACCTCCCTCATGCCTCTTTTGAGGCCAAGTCAAGATGATTGCCCACGCCGAACACTGTGCTTCTGATTCAAGAAAAGTTGCAGCTGGTGCTGTGGGGAATGAGAGGTTGAGAAGAGATAAAAAAAAGGGTGTTCAATGCCGAATTACGATTACAGGTTCAATGTACCGCAAGAAGAGACAAAGACTTGTTCACAAATGATGGCTGTGAGGATCTGGATTCCACTTCTTCCGACTGAGTATATGAACGTTTGGAGGATCGTGAATAGGGAAAGGAAGGAAAAGTTAATGTCAAGAAACTTGCCTGTACACTCTTTGAATCTTTTTAGGGGTCAAGTCAACACCAGGAAAGATCTATCAGCAGTTGAGACCAGTGAGAGCCACATGATTGTTGGGGTTGCTTCCCACCCACCATGAACTGAAGCTGACATGGCTGCTACCTTCTTCTTCTTCTTCTTCTTCTTGTTCGTCTTCTTGATGGTTTTTATGATCTTCTGCTGGAGCTGGAAGGTTGAGATCCAGGAAGTCCCGAATTTCCGGGATGGGTTTTGTAATGACAAGGGACCGAGCGTTTGTAGGCAGTAAATGAGATCTTTTGTGACCACCCAAAGCTTGGCCTGATGAGAAGATCTTGAGGCAAACTGGACACTCGTGCTGCTTCTTGCACTTGTTCAACCCATTAAAATCCTCAACTTTCTGACCAGACAAATGAGTCATGCCATCGGCACTTCCCTTCTCAATTTTGCAAGATTTCACGAGCTTATTGTCGCTGTTACCAATTGGGGCAGGCGAAACTTCAGCTGCTACCCTGTTTGCGCTGCTTTCTTTCCTGGCAGCGGAGTTTTCCTTGGTTTTGTTGTGGCTAGCTTTATGGCCTCCCAGAGCTTGGTAAGAGTTGAAAATCTTGTTGCAGATAGTGCACTCGAATTTGCTCTTTTCACGACAATCTAGGACCTTCCCAGATTCCGGAAAACCATCAGTTAATTTCTTCAAGGATTTGACCCTCAACTCGGGATCATCACAGTCAGAGAATTTCCTCTTACTTTTGTCGCACTTGAAGGACTTCTTCTGGATCCGATCAAACCCGGCTGCCTCGGCCAAATCCTTCACCATGCTAAGCTCAGGAACCTCACGCTCCGATTTGTTTTTGGCCTTAAACTTGTGAATTTCATTCGAATTGTCCATCCTGGACCTGTTTCTTGAACTTTTCCCCGAAGAAGAAAGTTCTGTTTTTGATTGATCCAGTAGAGGCAATTCACCACGTCCTAAAGAACCAGACTCAAAATTGTTCTCTTTCACTTTCTCCAACTTCAAATCTTTCTTAGGATCAGAGGACAGATTCTTAACGTCACTCCTACTTCTATTGTCAGACGACTCAGCAACAAAATCTAAAGCACCTCTATTATGGCCAACCACATCCCTAGAGAGCATCATCAAGCACATGGCCACCTCTTCTTGTTCTTGCTCAATTTCGGAAACACAAGAAGGAGCATTGGCAAAAGATAAAGATGAAGAAGCCGTAGCAGTTGTGACGATGTACCTCTTTCTCCTCTCCGATCGCCTCCTTCGATTTGTGATGATGACTTCACCATCCGATTCGCTGTCCATAGCCAACTTCCGATCATCGCTAGTCCTCGAATCGCGATCCTCCAAGCTGTTGTCTGCGGGAACTCTCTCCTTCTCCGAGTGGCGTTTCATGTGGCCGAGAAAGGCCTTCCAAGAATTGAACCTTTGTCCACACTCTCTGCAGAGCTTCTCATGAAGTGAAGTGTCTTCGCTCAGTTCCGAAAGCCTCCATGTTTTCTTGGGGTTCTCCCTCAGGCCATAACCACCGTTATTGCTGTTCGTGGGAGTGAGAGCACCAGTGCTACTTATGGATGATGAGAGCTTCTTTGTGTTGAGGCTGAGCTGCTTCTCATCCGTTTCAGCTGGACTACTGTTTGTCGGATGAGACCTCATGTGACCTCCCAAGGATCTACCACAAGGAAAGCTCTTGCTGCATAATTTGCACACATGCTTGAATTCTGGATCTCCTTCCATTTGGTTCTCGAGAAATCGCAAATGAAAAGGAGGTACCCCAGATCAGAGGAGCGAAGAAGAGAAACTGAATTACAAGCCAATGGACGAATTCGAGACTCCGCAACAATTCTCGAGCCTTGACATCATTCACTTGAACTCAAGCCGAATGCTAATGGAACAGAACAGGACCAACCAGACGGAGGAAAGAACAAATAAAAGAAAGGAAAATGAGAACAACCCAGAAGACAGAATCAAGAAAGGAAGTAGAATTTGATGACCAAGCTCCGTGACAACAGGTGGTTCACGGTTCTTGAGCTGACTATGGTATGGCGCAGAACAGAACTATGAGCTACTACAGATCTGACTTGGGATTGAGGAGGAGGAGGAGGAGGAGGAGGAGTAGCTTCCTGTCTCAGTAGCTTCTGGGTTGTTGGAAGAGAGAAAATTTCAAGTAAATTATAGAAAGGGAAGAGTGAAAGAGAGGTGGGTGTGTGTTTCTTTTGTTTCTAATGATGTGGGAAAACAAGTCACAAGAAATTTTAGGGAGAGAGAAGTGTGTTTCTTCCTCTCTCTATCAAGAGTCTACAATGCAAACTCTCTTGCACTAGCCAGTGTTTTTATTTTTCTCTCTTTTATTTAATTGGGGAGGAGAAATCCATGCACGGAAGCAAAGATAAAAAGAGGCAAAGGAAACATGTCAGCACGTGTACTCTCAGCTGAGAATCCTACGCCATCATTGATCCAACGGCCGGGATCCTTCCAGCTAAGCGTTCCCGTGGGTCAGAGAGAACCTACCCAAACAACTAACTGCCTTCTAACTATTCCTTCCTTTGTCTTGCTACTAAGCAAAGCCACCTCTCTCTCTCTCTCTCTCTCTCTCTCTCTACAGTGAGAAGTTCTACTCTCGGGCAGTTTGTTCTTTGTTGAGCTTCCCTCTCTCTCTCTATCTCTCTCTCTCTCTCTCTAGATGCAATTGAGGGTACATTACATTTGTGAGTATTAATCGAGCTGCTTTCCTTAAATTGATCGGAAAGGTTCGATTTGATGCATTCGTGAATATTAATCGAGCTGAAGTTCAAGTTTCCTTATGCGGAACTTTCACCGTGAATCAATTATCTTTCTACACTAACAGTAGATTCCTAATTAGACAATAACCACATCGATGGACCCATTTCGTGGAATTAACTCTTGATTAAAAAGAGCATTCCGTATGAGCACCGCCAATTGCATAACATGCCAAATGGTTTGGATTTGGCAATCGAATTTCAAATTCATTTAATAATGACATTCCAATTTCATATCAAATAAAAGAGGTCTCCCCAAATGTTTCATAAGTGAGAACTGCTCTTATATAGTCATTGCCTCGAGTGATTATACCTAAGTACTCCTCCTGAAATCCAAATTATATAAGCATGGTTACTTAGCATGTCATTTTTATTTTTGGGAGTAGAAAAATCTAAGTGCTTTCGAAACCTGGCAATTTGATGGTAATATAGCCAATATGCCCTGTCAAAGAGAAGGTCATATCAGCAAGCAATAATTCAGCTATAGTAACTATGATTTTGGGCTCTTTCGTCAGTTGAATGACATGGCTTCAATGGGAAATCTTAACTTCACGCATCTTAATGATGCTTTCTGTGGAATTGATTTTTGTGTGATCCAAGCAATGTATCACTCCCCCATCACGTTCGAAAAAGGGGTTGTCGGCTCGAAGCTTTTTCATACAACAGCAACGTTCACCGATCAACCAAAGTCGCTACTGATTTGGGGAAAATAATAATTCACTCCTCCTCCTCCTGCTCTTTTTCTTCTTCAAAATCTACCGTTTCAAGTTGAATCTTGCCATCACCATTGTTGTTGTTCATGGGTAAACTCTAGGATGCGTTGAGCTTAGACATGCGTTCGATCTATTAACAAGACATTACCGACATAACGAAGCAAAATTATGTAGGATTAAAGATAAAAAATCAGTCCAAGATCAAAGCCTCTCTTTGCTAACTTCAAAACCGCCTATTTCTTGTCTGGACCTCAATTAAAATTCGAAAATTTTGAATTTCTAGATTAAAAGTTAGGAGTTATTAGAGATGTGTGATCACACGAGCAGAAGATACAAGAGTATGGTCCCCAAAGTAAATTAAAATAAAGAAAAAGGTCCCCATTACCGATTTTATAATTATACAACCTGTAAGAGTGATGCAGGAGCCCAAGCTGTCTAGGGTTTGAGTTGTTCTTTGTTGGTTTGTGTCGATGAAAAGGAAGCTTTTGGATGTGATTAGTGCCCTGATCGAAGGGACTATGTATGTATAGCCGGCATTTTTGGTCATGAATAGGGCCGGCTCTCTCCTAGAACCGACCGCAACTTGACTGTGCGTGAGCCATTATTGTTATTTAGCAGCTAGTGCTAGATTAATGTAATCTAATCTAACCCATGTTTGCATTATGTTGTTGTACTAAATCCCCTCTTTTGCGCTGCCTTTCGCCGGCAGTGAACTGCTTTGGTTAGCTGTTAACTATGTATTGATTAGATTTTCCATTTTCATTTTTTTTGTCGGTAATGTACATGAGGGACTAATTAGTGTTTGGTTCTTGGGGAAATTAAACTAAGAACGTGAAGGATGATCATTGCTTTCGGATGTACGTGCTGGCTAGTCTTAATGTTCATGGCAGCCATGCCAATTTCTTCTTTTTTCCTTTTTTGGTCCATTGGGTCCTTGCTTGGCCGCTGGCTTTTAGCTAATTGATCGGCCAAGATCGAGCTTTGACATTGATCAAGTGACATTAAGATAGTTCAGCGTTTTTGAGACTTTAACGGAGTTACATGATGAAAGTGATGACAATTATGTGCCCAAATATGTGGTGGGTTGGGGATCAGAAGAGTCGCCCAACTACTAGCCTTTGTTTCACATCAAATCTTGTTTGCCAAATGGGATCTTGAAGTAGTACATTGATATGAATATGTTGACATTTATGTGCCCAAAGGGTTTGAAAGATCAACCAATGCATCTACCAAGTGTGTCCTTACATACCCTTCAATGGTTTTCCTTTTAATTATAAAAAAATTGAAGGGATATAATTAATTGAACGATTATATCCATGACAACTGTATTGATGCTGTCACCACAAATGTTACCTTGTAACCAGCGGGCTATGCTTGGCATATACTGCTACCCATCTTCCGGTGATGCTCATGGAAACTTCACTTGAAGGCTAAGAGTAGTTTTTGGCCCATTGGAAGTGGCTTCATTCCAATTGACTTGCTATAAATATTCCAAGAAAGAGAAATATAGATCATCAGCAGCCTCTTTCTTGTGCCTATTGCCTGGTCTTTAACTTATGCAACGGCTGAGATTAGATGTCTCTTCCATATTTAATTTGGTGAAATTTCACTTATTTGATATAACAAATGTCTGCAGTGAGAGCCGAACTGAATCAAAGACAATACGAAGAATAGCATACAAACTTGCTTCTATGGCACTCATAGTAGGGCCCTCATGATTTGTTTACCATTAGGGGTCTAATTTATTACTCGAGCAACAATATAAAGCCCTTTGAGGAATATTCTGTCAAAACCGAGAAGGTATACATACCTAAAGGAAAATTGGTTTGGGATATTGTTTAATCATAATAAACCGTTGGTCTCACAAAAAGATTTAAAAAAAAAAAAAAAAAACCGTGCTTCACTCACAATAATGTCATACTTTTAACTGAATTGATGTGTGTATCATAGCATTGGGACTCGAGCATCGATGTTGAATGCTTGGACTTTCTTTACTCTTTTATTATCAAAATTAGGAACTTGAAAATTGAAAACTTCTAAATTATACTAAAGTTTGTGAGCCTAATTGGAGTAAATAAAAACATTAGGGAAAGCAACAACAATGATCTTCGGAGCACTACTAGCCCTAAAATGGTACAGTGTTTAATTAATTTGTAGTTGACTTTGATCACCTCGCTTATCCTTCTATAAAATTCTATCACTACTTCACTAGGCACCTCTCTAAAGGACGTATTGATATAACGAACTGTAATTAGTAATTACACAAACAAGTCATACTCATGCTATCAAAAAAGGGTCTTCAACATTCCAAAAATTTCTAAAATCAATTCTATGAATCAATTTCAGTATCTCTAAAATTGTTCTCCTGATTCTCCGCTACGAATCTCAGAGAAGCTGCTCCATCTTCTAATCCAGAACTGGCTATTGCCTGCCATATGTCAAATAAATGCCACATGGTCATGTGGGTCTCTTTACTAAAACTACAAGCAAAAAGCCCGCTCACTAAATTCTCGGGAACGTGCATCACCAGCTACTTCCAAAGGTGCATAAGGAGCTGCTTTGCTTTGATTGGTCGGTTAACATCTAGCCGACACCAGGTACTGGTGATCATTAAACCAGATAAAGCATGATAACAGAGTAGCATAAACCAGAAGCATAATTCATGCTTTAACCGGACGACAGCCTCTGGCTTTGGTTCTGCCTGACTGCTGGGGAATTCTCACTCAGCTGCTTCAGAATAAGATTCCCATGATCTGGTTTGCTTGAAAAAGATAAAGCGATCTAATTAAAACTAGAAAAGATCTTGATAACGAATCGCTCACGTCAAGTTTACTGGAATCAACTTTTCAAGGAATTTCTATAGAGCATAGTACGTTACTTTTATCTTGATGTGATGAAACAGGAAATCCATAAAGCTCCGTTTTACATTTTCAAAACGGGATAAATCTTACCTTGATAAATGCTCTAAGGACAATGGTGACGCTTTATATTATGAATGTGGGTCATGAGATCAGTGGACCAGGAGTACATTGTTTCATGGAGTTATGCTCATAAGACCTGGCCATATCTCAGAAGTACGTCCCTTTCTTTACATTTTTGCAGTTTCAAGAAAGATTACACATATGAAAAAGGAAAAAAAAAAATGTGCCAAACTCAAAGCCAATCGTGCTCATGCAAGCAAAACCGGTGGCCAGCCTTGTAAAAGAGAGATTAAAACCAATATTAGCTTTAATATCCACATGAAACGCTAAAGGGTCCATGTGATCTTTCTATTGGCCATGATGATTTTGTCAGGCAAGGATAGCTTCTCTCACCTTCTACACTTTATACTCAAAAAGAGCCCGAGAATATTCAAAGGAAAAACAAACTCACCATAAAGCATGAATGAAACAAGATTCGTCATGTGGCCATATCTAGTCTAATGGATGAAGAGGTGGTTTGGTGGCTTAAAAGCTAGGCCTTACAATAATACATAAAATCACACAAATCATGCCATGAGGTGAACATTCCAGATAGAGAGAAAATGTGGATACGACACGATGTGGCAGTCTAAATGCGTATATTTACCTGAGTGCAGCCTACTCAATCTTAAACTCCTCGGTAATAAGCTAGTGAAAACCTCGAAAAGACACCACCACAGAGAAGTAAAGAGCGATGAAGCAACTGAGTATTGCATTGGTTCTAGATGGTAGACTGGTATTAGGATCCAATGCGCTCAGTCCATGGAAATCTATGGGGGAACACAGTTGACAATTCAATTATAATGGTCTAGCAAGTCATGAGTTCCAACAAAACCGTACACCGTCTTCTGCCGGAGCATTCATCAAACATATCCATAACCAATGGAACCAGGTTTTCTATGGTTTTCACTCGGAACAGATGCGCACTCAAAGCACAGAGCATTTACAATATGTTGGAACCTCCGTGGAGAAAGTGAATTCTCAGAGTGCTACACCAAATCACCCACAGAAAAGACTTTGTCACAAAACTGCACCTTTTGTCGAGAGGGAATAATGAAGCGTATCATGTTCCATTCACAAAAGCAGCTATACAATTACACCATGGAACATTATACGTTTGTCTGAGATCTGCCAATGATCTCTCTTTGAAGGCGAAATGCCTACAAAATAGTCGACAAGAGACTGAAGGGAAGATGAAAAGGGATTATACAGCAAGAAAGCAGCTTAAAAAGATCACCCTTGAGAGGCAAATAAAAAAATTTATCACCTTAACAAGTGAAACCTGCTGACCATCTATCTCTATCTTACAAAGAAAGCAGGACTTCCATTATGGTAATTATACCATGGAAAATTGGACAGTTCCTATTTTCAACAAACTATTTTTCATGGTGGCAACATTTGTCTAAAAAGGCTCAGTCATCACAAGCAATGACCTAGGCGCTAGCTAAAGCCCTTCTCATCTGCCGCACAGTTCCAAGATCCATCTCCAAAGACCTCTTCAATCATACTGCAAGTGGGCAAGAGATCAAATTCCGTTTTAGGGCAAGCTATATAACCAGCATCCCAGAACTTAGTATCACAAGTATCCAAGACATAGTCATGATGACCACCGCCCCCATTCAAACTGTGCAAGCTATTAGGCAAGCGGTCCCCATTTTCACACTTCAACTGGGTATCCGGAGCTGTGGCAGCCAAGCTATCAAAAGATGTACATGAATCATCTTGATCTCCCGTGTCATCCCAAGATTTATTCCTGAGGTGAGAAGTGGGACTATCTATCCATTTCTTGGAGCACGCTTCTGCAGTATCAGAGACAAACTCTCCCACATTCAGAGCAACATGCTCATCACCTTCGCAAGTTTCTTCAGCAATTTCCTCATCAACTTCATTTATTTCTTCCATGTTCCTGTCACAACCAAGGCCAACCCCATGTTCAAGAGATTCAACAATGGAGTCCTCCTCTTCCTCATCACTTGCCTGCCATTCATCATTATCGCTGTCAACGTTGACTGGGTCACATCTGTTCTGTCCAGCCCTCTTCTGGAGCATGTAAACATTGAAATAGTAACTAATAATTTCCCTTCTGGTTCGTGAAGGAAATCTGAAAGATAAACTATTCCAGAAGTTTCTGCCCCTAGAAGACGGGTTGGAGAAGACAACTTCATGGAACAATTGTTCTTCCTCATCACTCCAGTTCTCAGCAATTTGTTCTCCCATGTCATGGCATCCAGACTCCAAAAATCCTTCATCTCCAAGTTCCCTTCTGAGCATGTCTCTAGCTTCAATGATATGTTGCCTAACACATCTCACAGAACCTTCATCCAGGCAGCTACAACCAACACGACCGGCTCCAACTTTGTCGTCATAGTTATCATATACGTCAGAATCAGGCAATGGAATTACACGAGTTCCAGCCCACCTTGTGTCATCTTCATCTCCAGCAATGATATCTGAATTTGAGATTGCAATGGATTTATTCAAGTAACGCAAATTGGTCATGGCATCCTCTTGGCTCCAGGGTGACAGGTCAGCTTGATAATCTGATCCAATGGGAACTGGTTTCTGTGGTGGATGCCGTAAAAGTAAAGAATACATATCATCACGACGACTAAAAGCTGGAGCCGGATGGTTAGAAGTGACATATTCGGGAGCATAAGATGCTTGAAAACGTCCTTCTAGTTGGAATTCTTCACTATGATGTGCATCCTCCACATTGCTTATAGGAGGTTTTGTCATGCTATCATCAATGAGCTTTTGATCAACTTCCAAGTTTCTCTTTGTTGACCACTCCTCACCTTTACCATTTACAAACGCAGGGAATCAGGAATAAAAGAGATCATAGATAACATCTATTGAATTTGTAAAACTCTGGTCAACATGTTCCTCTTATCAATATGACCTCACTAACTGCCAAAGAAAAATAGAAACAATGCCCATATATTGACTTATGGAATGAATCCAGACCCACTAAAACTGATATGTAAATATATCTGCAAAACTCTTCAGTGAAAAAGGGCAGACAACAAACTGCAGGTGACAGTCTTGTGATCAAGCAGATGAAACAAAATTTGCCTTAAAGCATCATAAGTGCCTTTTTTTACCATATCTACAAATACAGATTAAAGATTTGAAAGAACTGTAATTAGCATCAAACTATCTGGCATGACTCCATAAGAGTTAACATTTAAAAAATTATTCAACTCGAGGGGAAAATACATATTTGATCAAGCCACAGCCAACCTCAGCAAAGATCGAGGCTTCCTAACCTGGAGACTCAGCCAGCCCAAAAGAATGTTCAGAAGAATCAATTCCAGGTAAAGCATGCAGTGGACTATGCTCCTCTTGTCTTGGTAGCTTATAGGAAACTTCATATGATTCACCATCATCAAGAGGGCGTTTCAACACCATCTTTTAACTGCACTGTATAGAGGAGAATTAAAAAATGCACTGAACAAATGCAAACTAAACAAGCTGGTAAACTACCAAAACCCATGCATGCTGGAAGGTAGTTTCAATATACATAACCTACAGAAGGAGCTTTTGTAGCAACACTGTGAAGAGAAATCATGATATCACTATATACTAATATAGTAGGTTCGATATTTTTCACTATGCAATGGTAAAAAATAACTAGCAGGTTCAGTGTAGCAGCAACAGAATACTAGCTCTCATCAGGCCTCGTGATACCAAACCTTCTTCGTACACAAATATAAATAAACTTCTTGGTCAGATGTTCCCAAACCAGCACATCTCCAAGTTCATAACATTTTGACAGCAATAATGCATAATTTTACTTAAGTTTTACTATGCGTATAAACTCACGGTTGCGGTTACAAGTCAAAGTCCTTCAATGGCCGCGAGTCAAGGAAACTGGCATACCTAGTAAACTTTCCAAATCTAGCTTATAATGGCATACTATAAAGGTCACTCAGAAGACCGTGACTCTAGAATGTGGCTCTCTTTTGCCCCTTGTCCATACCATATCAAGAAATACATGCCTAGAGACTTTCCTAGCTAGGATGAGTCAAAGCCCTTTGAGTATGAATTCACAGAGCAGACAACTCAAGACTAAAAAGCTTTTTATCTGTCATTTCCTTACCTAGAAAGATTTCTATTCCAAGATTGGACAAAAGGAATGGTGGGTCCAGGGACTTCAAGTTTTTCTTATTTTCAACAACATCAGGCACCTAATTAGAAGGCAATTAATAACAGAACTAGACTTCTGTGCAATACCTCTACCGTCATTTCATTTTCCAGGCCCGAAATATCTACAGGCACTAACATACACAATTAAAGCTTTCCCAAAAATAAATGGGTTCCCATGTCTCATCTGAATGTGACCAGGTGAATTACAAATTTCATCATTGTTTAATATAAATGTAATAAGTATATTTAAAAATTCCAATTAACAAGGCCATATTTTACGAAAAATTAAAATAAGAGGCAAGCTTTACCTCAACAAATTGTTCTCTTCAATTGATGCAGCAGGTCCCTAACTAAGTCCAGAATCCTTCGAATTAAGACGAAGCAATAGACAGAAACACGATATGTTGATGTAATCGTGCCAAATCCCACCTTTGGCCCAAAATCCCCAAATTCGACAAAACCCTAACCCTAGCTTTTTTTAATGTCTCCGAAAATCGCCAAATTCACACGAACAAAGGAAAGATATCAACAATTGCCCTCGTAAACACCCGGTGAATTCACCGATCTACAGAGGAAAGAACTCAAATCGGACCCCAAAAACCTCGCAAGCAAAACCGTCGAAACCCTAGAAAAGTCAAAGCCGATTCTTCACAAATTCGAGGCGCGCAAAACCAGAAAAACCAAACGCGACCCCAAGACCATAACTTTCCGACGAGACCGTCACAGATCCGAGCGCCCCATCACAGATCGAAACCTCGAAACCCTCGAAACACAATCAAGACGCGGCAGAGCCTGAAAAAGGTATCGATCGATAGAGGAGAGCGAGAATCGAAAGAATAGGACCTTGATTTGTGGAGAAGGGGAAGGGATCCGGATCAAATCGGGAGGGACGAGGTCGAGATCGAAAGGGGGAAAAATTTGTTAATGACAGAAAAGGGCACGGACAGCGGTTTGGAGTTTTCTGTAATTAAACGACGCGAGAGGAAAGTTCAAAAACGGCACGTATCTGACACTAATTACGGCGTACAGAGGAGACTGCTCGGAGGTTGGTGCGGTGAACTTAAATCACATCGAAATTCCGACATGTTCTGTTACCTTTATGAAATTAACACTTATTTTTATACTCTATTTATTTTGCAAAAAATAAATAATTTGAATTTTTTTTTTCCAAAAATAATCTTTTATACAGAAATATCTTTCGTTATAAGCAATTTTCGTAGACGAATAAAATATCATTTGTTGATTCATTTTTACAAGTAATACAAGTCATTATTTTTGAAAAATAAAATTTTCAAATCATTAATTTTCCATGGAAAAAGTATACTTTAGTATAACATCATGTATTAAATCCTATAAGAAATATGGTCCGAAATATTTGGTACCACCTGCAATCAATAAATAAATAAATATATATATATATATATATATATATATATCGTTAGCGAATCATTTTGAAGTTATCTTTAATTTTGAAATCATTGAATTTGTAACTATTCGAATAATGGAAATTACCTATTGATATGAAAAGCTCAATTTCTATAATATATTAAAACTTACTTTTGCGTATGGACCAAAATTGATGACTATATTTGGAATTTATTTCCTAATAGTTATATAGTTATTTTTCTAAGTAATGACACAATCATTAATTACTAATAAGAGAAGCTTACAAATTAATGTGAAAAACTTACTTCGTTTGCAATATTTTGATTCATTTTTAATGAAATCTTAAAAGTTTTATCCTATATAAATGTCCAAGATATTGTGTTGGGACGCAATTAAGTAAAATTGGTAACTATAGACAAGTTTTAAGTTACTTTCAACTTAGGAAAAGTTACTCTGGATGTAAAAAACTAGCAAGCATTGAGAAAAGGCCACCTATCCCGATAGTATTCCCACCTGAGAACGAAGGCGGCTTCATGAATTAATATCATTAATATCTCAAAATCATTTTTTTTCTATTTCGGTGCATAGTTTGATTCATTATTGCCCCCTTCACCATCCTAAAAACCTATCAGGGACCACTCATTGTCCAAACCTCTTTAGACCCAACGATCCAATCACTCTCCACTATTGTCAGACTGGGTCATTACCAGCTTCTGCATGGTTCATCCACGAACCACACACCTATTAGGAGGGGGTCTAGCTCTTATACCATATTGTGACATTTCCAAATTAATTCACTATGGTATTATCTGCTTTAATCAATTCCATACTAAGCCTTACTTTTGGGGTACGAGTGGGCACGTTTTTAAGATATCATCCGTCCTAGGAATGCTCCCCTAATAAGGCTTAACTTTGGAGTTTCAAAATTAAGCATTGTAGTTATGTCAAAAAGCGCCTACATGTGTTGATTGCACAACTCAATTCATTCATCCTAAAAGCTTGGCTTCTCTCCCCAACAATTACTCTCAACCCTTGTCGAACCGTGTGGTGACACCCACATTGAATAATTAGTATGATGTTGAGCACTTAATTTATCATATTTGATCCATAACTTATTAACTTAAACTTTAAGTTAACTTATTAGCTTTATTTTTTAAGTGAAGATGAAGGTCCAATTAGACATATTGACAGCTTTGTACTTTGACCCTCTCTTGATAAAAATATTTTGTGTGCTAAAAAACAAATGATATTAAACCTTTAGTCACACGTGAGTCTGTGTTATAAAAATCTCAAATCGAATAGTTGTTATAGTCTAGACTTAAGCTTTCCAGATGAAGGTGTCAAACCTTCGCTAAAAGCTCCTAACACATATACATCTTTCAACCTACAGTATTTGTCTTGGATATAGTTATCAGAGACAATAATTCTTAATACAAAGCGAAGAATGGATCCTAGTAAAAGCTAGCTAGCCCTAGCCTGTTTGGTAACGTGCCAAACAGTCCCCGATTCCCGATTTTTTGTTTAGGAATCGGTTTGGGACGAAAATCGCGTTTGGTAAAATTTTTGTTAGGGGAACAAATTTGTTCGAGGAACAGATTGGGAAGAGAATTGAGAATAAAAAAAAATGTGATTCTTCGTCCGAGAATCAAAACAAGAATCAAAACAAGTAAAAGTCTCTTTCTTCCCTTTCGACATCGAGCGATTGCCATCCACCACCACCCGCCGCCCGCCGCCGCCCGCCGATTGCCGGTCGCCGTCCACCGGTCCGACGAGCTCGCTGGGAGGCCGGCCAAGCGTGGCGAGGTCCGGCGAGGCGGCTTGGCCACCGGCGGGGTTGGGCGAGCCTCGCCGGTGGCGGGCGAGCCTCGCCGGCAGTCGGGCGAGGCCCGCCCGGCCCGCCGAGGCTCGGCCTCGCCAGATCGGGTGAGGCCGAGCCTCGCCGCCCGGGCGACACCGACGAGGGCCGACCTCGCCGAGGGCCAGCGACCCTCCGGTGAGCGTCGCCGCCCTCGTCGGCGGCCGGTCGTCGGTCCGGCGACCAGCCAAATGAAGAAGAAGAAGAAGAATAGGAGAAAAGGGCAAAAAAAGAAAAAAAAAAAAAAAAAAAAAAAAAAAAGGAAAAAGGAAAAAGAAAAGGAAAAAATAAAAAAGTAAAAAAAAAAAAAATTATTTAAAAATTAAAAGAAATTAATTTGAAACGAGAATCAATTAAAGACGGTATCAAACGCTTGATTCTATTCCGAATCAAAAATTTTGGACGATTTACCAAACGCGCTTTTTTACTCGAGAATCGGCCCGGGAACGAGAATAAAAAATAATCATTTTAGTCGGAATCGCCCTCCGAATGTAATCGTTCTAAACGCGCCCTAGAACCCCGGATTCGCATGTTCAGATCCCTTTAAATGGCACAAAGGTTTATAAATATTCTGAAATTTTATTCGTACCATATAAATTCTGGTATAATATCAATTTACATTGATTTACATATACAAATCCTGTCGTTCATGCACTTATGCCATCAAAGAAAGAGAGAAGCTATCATATGGACACAAACCAACTTAAACTGCATGAACAAATATCAAATGTCCTATCCAAGCTGCAGTAGCGCTTGATGAAAGTCCACTGGCTGTCCAGAAACATCACGTCGCAGAGGGCTACAAATTCTCTGCAAGACGATTTGTGGAGTTAGAACAAGGCAAGATAAGCAAGAAAACTGCACATATAATTCAAACAAGAACTGGCTTGCTGGAATTGAGGAGAAATTATAGTGATTTCGTTCGACTAACACAACAACGTTTAAGATAGAAACTATCCCTCTTAAGTTCCATCAGAAGATATTTGACCCAATTGAATGCAAATACTTCCAGATGGAGGCACTCCTAATCAGCTTATCAAAAGTAAGACAAGGCTGCCACATGTCGAGCAACGTATCTTCAGACCTCTTGTAGTATAATTGGCCGCCATATATGCATGCATCTTCAGTTTGTTTTTCAAGTCACATATTTTACTTGCTCAATACTTTGCAAATGACAGGTAAAGTAGAGAAAGTGGACAACTAACATCAGCACAGTTACCAAAATGATGAACCCAAAGAATCCAACAATCAAATAGCATAACTCAATACGGACATTTTGGGAGTAACAACAATTAGCTGATGAACAACCTCCACACCTATCATGGAATTCCATTAGTTTATAACTTAAAATATTATACCTCCGAAGTTGTGCAATGTGCCACATTTGAGTTGAATTTCATGGAACTTACCTTTTCCTCTATTGGTACGAAATTATCATAAGTCAACACCCTCATCTAGGCCTTTGGAACTAATCATCACATTTGAGTCAATCTGCTTGTCGAACTTCTTCTTTCTCCTTGCTTCAAATTCATGGAATCCTTCCATCTACATATTTGGGTGAAAACTTGTGTCAAGGGCATACAGATTTGGGATCACATTCTCACAAGAACTAAGGAACAACTGCAAGAACTTGCCTGCTGAAACTGGTCCATTAAAATTGGGTTGTTGTGCAAGGATACATTTTGCAGAGATCTACAGTCTTTCAACAGATTTGGAGTAATCTGTCAGGCAAGAGAAACGAAATCAATGAACAACAGGTTATCTTATAAGAAAATTCTACATATCCTAAAGAGGCACGGAAAATTTAAAACTACATTAATCTAATGTAATATATTGAAATCAGTTTGCAATGTTGATTGAGAAGCTTAGCAAACTTAGTACTTAATAGTTCCACATCAAGGACACAGCTGTCATCTGCATTTTGGGCCAGGTTGATCCTGGGCAGAACACTTATGATGATAATAAGACTGGCTTTTCAGTGTGATATTTAAATGATATAAATGCTAACAATACTATTCTTTCAAAGTTCTTCCAGTGGAAAGTTGTCCAACGCTGTAGCTGCTTGTGCATGACAGAAAACAATAAATTCGTGGCTTTCAAAGATGCGGTAAAGCTAAATAATTCATTTCAGCAGATGAGTATCAAATTAGTGACAACAATTGGCATGAAGAAGTAAGTACTTGTTGAAATATTGTCCCACATCGCTTGACAACGGATCCTAAATGCTCTTTATATTCATGTGGTATCCCTCCACCTATCAGCCTAAGCTTTTGGGTTGCACTTTTTTAACATGGTATCAGAATCAGTTATCCCTTACACGAAGGTGCGTGGCAAAAAAATTCCACATGAATTTGCCTAGTCAAAATTCTACGTGCAGCTCATAATCCGACTGGCACGTGAGATGGGATGTTGAAATATTGTCCTACATCGCTTGACAACGGATCCCAAATGCACTTTATATTCATGTGGTATCCCTCCACCTATCAACTTAAGCTTTTGGGTTGGACTTTCTAAATAGTACAAAATCATTTGCATATTCCAAGAGTGGTAGAATTAAAAATCCATGCAAGTGTTCAAGATTCCCTCCAGATGACCTAGTTTAAAAGGAACACAATCCTCATCATCCCGCAAATGAAGTGACAATGTGCACTCATCTTAGTATTGTCTTCATAAGCTAGCCTAGTTAAAATGCAGTCATATGTAGAATTGGTTTTAAAATATGATGTCATGACAACTAGAATAGCTTGATGATCTCTATCAGATGAATGTCCTTGGTAATACCTGGTTCACATTGTTGTTGTTCAATGAGAGCGACTTCAAATTACTGAGATTGCAAAATGATGAAGGAATGTCTTCAATAGAATTATCTGCAAAATTAGTCAAATTGAAGAAACAATGAATCCAAGTACTGATGTTCAGAAATTTTGAAGTAGAAATTACTAGATAAGCTTATAGCTTCAACTTTCAATGGACACAAGATCAGTCCAGTCATCACATTCTCCCCAATATAAGAAAATGAATGCTCCATGAAAAGCTTAGAACACTCAACTCTTTTATGCACCACAATAAATTAACCTGACTCAAGGATCTCAAAGAAAACTTATCTAAGTTGCATATGAAGTATAGTTCCATCACACAAGGACCGCAGATAAAACATTATAAGCTTCAGTCGGAACAATCATATAGGATATGCAGATTACAACTCCTAACAGACCTAGCAAATGCTAAACATACATACTCTACACGTGAGAAAAGCAGGAGACTTTTACGAGGGATCATGCATTTCAAACACAAACCTCTTGCCACCTCAGAATTCATGCAAAAATGATTTCACCTTTGAAGGCATTCTACTTGCCGACTTTCATTGCCACTTGGTAACAGATTGCAAATACTCATATGATCTGATCCCAGAGTAACAATGATTATGTTAACCCTTACCCACAAGATAAGTCAAGATGCTTAAATGATAAAATGTATATCCTTCAATTGTAAAGCAGTGTGACTTGACAGAGATAATTTGCTAAGAAAAGCATGGCTAAACAGGGAAACAAACCCATCTGGTGGAAATTAACATCAAACATCTATAATTTCATATAATTGTGCCCCACAGATTTGAATGATGATCACGATTAGTAGGGAAGCATAGAAAAGAAGAAAATACCATCTGCTCGCAGCTCTTCCAAAGAGAAGCAACTTCCTATTGACTCTGGAAGTGACTTCAATTTATTATTTGAGACATTCAAAAGCAATAACTGCAGGATAAACAACAAATATAAGGCATATCCTGTATAAATTTAGTTCCACCATCTCACAGATCGATTCTTAATGAAAAAGGAAAGAGCAATGTAGCTCTAAAATAGCAACAACTACATTGTAAACAACACATATCAGAAATATGTCAGAAAACACTTAGTTCCAACTTATCACAGATCAATTTCTTAACTAGAAAAAGAGGACTGTGGCATTAATATAGCACGAATGGGTCGAAAAATTTATCCAGGCACTGGCAAAAAGTCAGATAAAACCAATCTTTTCTGTAACTAACAATCATCAGTCATCAACTAAAACCAATCCATGCATTGACTAGATACTAAACAACAAAAATATATCGAGAACAGTTACAGACGGACCAAGGGAACTAAAAGCAAAGGTTCTTGATGAAGCAGGCAAACAACACCAGTCTTAATGTGAACTTTAAATCTTTTAAGTTATATAACAGTGTTTCATTACATAGTTTGTCCAAGAAGACTTCCACAAAAGAGAACGACGTTGTAGTATGGCAACTAGGAGGACCAATAATACCAATCAGAGAAAATTCTCCAGTCAATGCCACAAAACAGTCTTCACAAACTAACTTTCCTTTGTCTCTAAGCTACAAAAGGAAAAAAGAAAAAAAGTGAGCCAATAATTGGATTCACGTAACATGTAAATCACTTACATTGCGCAAGCTCCCAATTGTCTCAGGCAAGTAAGTTAACACGTTTCCTGAGATAGATAACTGCTCAAGCCTCACAAGCTGTCCCACTACATAAACAATTGCATACATGTAGTCAAAAGATGCAGAAAAACTTCGTGCAGGTAATAACGGAATTTACAAAAGTTAGCCATGCCCTTGGTTTGAAGAATAATAGGGTAGCAAAATGCGAGATTAGACACAACTTTCTCTCATGTAATTAGATGAGAAAATTACATTCATCAGGTAAGGTGGACATTTGATTTCCATCAAGTATCATAACTTTCAATGACTGAAGTTTCCCCAAGCTTACTGGCAGCCGCTCAATTAAGTTTTCCGCTAGAACCTGCAAAAGATTGCTTGGTTTGTTAAACTAAGAAAGAAGCATCATCAACAAAACCTGATACATCAAATATCTACTGTAATACGGAATCCATTTTGTAGCTTTATTGACTGGTAAACCAAGCCCCACCCCACCCCCCCCAAAAAAAAAAAAAGTCAACCAAGAAGAAGGAAAAAATGTGCAGGGACCTCAAGCTATGATCCTTAAACCAAATCTCCTATTATTCCCCACCATTTCTCATAATGTGAACAACTCCGAGGTTAATGAATTGAAAGCATTTCAGCTTATAGAGGATTGCAATGCCACATAAACATAATATAGAACCACAAGAATCTTACCAGGCGTTGCATGTTGATTAGATTGTCGATCTCCAGAGGAACGACAACTGCAGGAACAAAAATAAAAAGGGCAGATCAGATTTAATTAATAGGGTGCTTTCACCTAATTAAGTATCAATATTAGTTTGCTTCAGAGGCAGGATGTCATTACCTAACCTGTTATGAGTTAAATCGAGAGTTCGTACAGATCTACCGAGATCAAGAACTTCATCCGGGAATGACTGCACCAAGAAATGCATAAATAGGGCGTTTGTGAGGGAATGAACGCATCTTTTATCATAACAAGAAGCTAAAATGCTATATATGGCAAAACACGCATATTCATTCCCAACTCTGTTTTCTTTCGCTGACATTGCATCTCTTCCTTACTCGGTAAGTATTGTTCCACCTAATTGTCAACTCTACACCCAGATTTCTTTCAACCAGGATGGTTTGCAACCACAAGGTGATATCTTAGTATCGGTCCTTCGCTACTTCCCTGCAATGCACGACTAAAAAAGGGTATCTTCGCAATTCTTCTTCTACTATTTCGCATGAAGAACAAGATACAATTTAGACGTTCCACTAATCTTTTCCCATAATGCATGAACTCTAGGCTGAACTCCCCACGTGTTCATGGACATCTATCAATCTATTCACCCTATAATACCATCTCCTTTCTCATCAACAACGCCTACACACGACCCGCTGTCGAGCGACGACTTCCTCAATGGTTGAGAAAGCCGCACATCTTGCGATTCCTATACCATCATCGACCTACGAGACAATCAGCAGCCTATGATCGCGACGAAGCAGCGGCAAATCCGTCCCGACAGCCGATCAAAGCTCGCCATAAACTAACACCGACAAGGCCATACAATCGATGAACGGAGATAAAGAAAGAAAAAAAAAAAAAAATGCACGCGCGTTGGAACAGAGGAGACGACCCTCAATTTGGAGTCGCGCAGGGCGACAATTCCGGTAGATCGCCAGCGAGCGATCCGGCTCGCCTTCGAGTCGGCGTTCTGGCTCACGCAGCACCCCATCCGCCTCCTCCTCCACCTCCGCCGCCACCGCCGCCGCCAGTCGCCGGTGCCGACGTCGCGATCCCCTCGCTATGCGACTCTCTCTGTCTCTCTCTCGATGCGGAGAAATGGAGAGACAGTCAACGAGGAGGAGGAGGAGGAGGAGGATATTCCGTGTCGCTTTTCGGGTTCGGATGGTACGAGGAAGATTGGCGAATTTGGACTGGAGCACAAGCGCGTCGCGCTCGTTTTTTTTTTTTTTCGCTCTTTTGTTTTTTGGGAGTTGGCTGGCTCAAAACTGCCTTTGAGACTTCGAGAGAATGCCGCTTTTGCGGAAGAGAAAATTGCAAACCACCCCCTCAGCTCTGGTTCAATTGCAATTTGCCACCTGAAATCTTTGTTCTTTCGATTTTCTTGCCGAAAGTTGGCACAAATCTTACAAGCCATAAATGATCTTGCGACTTGTTCTTGGTACTGCCCCTTAACGAATAACTGTTCGAGCTTTGATCCCAATAGCCTCCAATCATGCTGGCGATGACCCCAATGAGCCACGGTGCCCGTCGACACTGACCATCTCAATCATTGACTATAAGTTATGTGAATTGATTGACGATTTTGTCATGTTCGATTTGCAAATGACTATTGAAATTTTCATTCACGTAAAATCATCACCCTATTTGAATAATATATTTTGATTTAGAATTTATTCATTTTTATATGTTAAGGAGTGTTGCCACGTGCAGTGATTTTGATGTCAAACTATCTTTTTAATAACAATATGATATGATAGAAATAAATCAAGCCTAAAATGAAGTTGCGTGATTCAGAAAAGTTACGGATAAGTTATCCCTGATTGATAGTTGAAGGAGCCGTTTCACAATCACGAAAAAGGAAAGAATCATTTCAAAATTCGGTTGCCTAATAATTTCCACATTTGCGTAAATATAGAAGGGAATTTGCATAAAGTGGAAGGAAGGAAATTACCCAATCTACCCAATCAGTCTTAAACCTATTGAACGGATATTAATTCAGTTCAAAACTCATAAATTTTATGAATTTAGTTCTAAATCTTTGTACAAAATTCTTACTATTTATCAAAAATCGCTAACGTGATAGTACAATCATCGCTGACATCCTACTTGGCATAACGCCACGTCAACAATTTCTAGCAAAAATTGATAAAAAAAATATGGGTAAGCATGGTTTGGGTTGGGTCGATTAAACACCTAACTCAGGGATCAGCCTGTATAGTGTTGGCCCTCAATTTTCGGGACTGAGGATTGACCCTATTGAAACTAGGACTAAGGACCAAACCGACCTTATGGGTTTGGTCCGATTCCAAGTTCAACTTGGAATCAACAAATAATTTTTTTGTTTCATTTTTTGTTTTCCTTGAAAAGGCAAATATATTATTTAAAATTATATATACATCAACAATACAATGTTGATCAACCAAATTATAAACATTAATATATATCCAACATAGACTCAAGATAACGTAATAGTAGAAATTTCACACTTGTTAAAATTAACAAAATATGAAAACGACCAAGACTACTCACGGAGATAAAGTGTTTCCAACGCTAGAGCATGCTATAATTCCTTGCTTTTGATTTGTCTTTGAATCATTTTTTTTGTTTGGGAAATGGGATAAGATGGGAAGTTCAATTGAAAAAAATTATAGGCTCAATGCAAGTGAAAACTTACTAGTTGAATATAATTAAACCATGAAAAGATTAAATACTTAATATAAATCATGAATATACAGCTCCACATCTTGTTAATTAGGGGTGAGCATGTTCTGGATTGAGCCGGTCTCACTCAAGGCGAGGGGCAAATGGCGAGCGACGAGCGAGGCGAGCGTCAAGTGTTGCTCATGAAGAGAGTTTCTAAATTTATAATTAGGGCTTTGTTCTTTCTAATTTACTCGGCAAAGACAAAAAAGAAAGAAGAGAACCAAATATAATGCTAAAGGAGGATGACTAGTTAACGTTAAGTCATGGTTATAAACTTTAGAATAGATAAAAGAATATCATATATAACATATTAAATATATAATAAATATTATATATATTATATATGATATTTACATGGTTGGTCCAAGTTAAATCAACCCTAAACTTCCAAGATCGAAGACCAACCCATACGGTGCGGGGTCCAAGGGTCTCGGGATTAAGGACCGACCCAGTCCTCCCGAAAAACCGAATTAGGATCAGCAGGGTTGGGTTGATTTAGAGTTGGTTTAAGGTTAACTCTTGACTGATACTCACCCTTACTCAAAAGGACTACAATAGCAATTTTATGTAAAGATTTATGACTAAATTGATAAAAATTAAAAATTTTAAATTGAATAAACATCCGTTCAATAAGACTAACTGGACGATTTCTTCGAGTGGAAGGACATGATGCTAATTCCATTGGGCCTCGTAATTTGAGAGGGCGGAGAGAGATCTCTTTGCTTCCCTTCACTCAATTTTAAATCTCGATCCAATGGTCTTCACTTTATCAATTTTTTTATTTGACGATCATAATAATTTCAGTAATCATGTGTAATGACGTGGCAACTAGGTCATAAAATTCTCGTCCATGCCTTTTCGTTATGTAAGATTGTCAATGGCGATTTTTCATTTAGTTAGCTTGCTTTAATGTGATTGGTGAGTTTGGTGTACGTTGGAATGACTTTCAATATGTTTAGTAACTTCTACTATAGGAAATTAAGAAACTTCGTTGTTAATATATTTTTGGGATATGTATAGTGAAAATCCTAAGACTCATCACAATAGTACAATTGAATTTTAAAATTTATAAAAAATATAATTAAGTCATAAAATTTTTCAAATTGGTATATCAAGTCATTTAATTAATTTCATCCATTTAGACCAATAAAAATGCTAATGTGTTTTTTTTTTTATATATATTTTCTCTCTCTACATGGTGATGACGTGGATTAAATTTTAATTTATTTAACCAAAATATCAACTAAATAAAATAAAGTGAGTATTTGAAAAAACACAAGAAAGAGGAAAAGAAAAATTGAAGGTTGCTGCCCTTGCCATCATCGCCCTTGTCGTCGAAAAGGACTGACTGGGGCTCGGTGAGTGCTAGCAGTGGTCCTTGGCCCTTTTCTAAGACAAGGGCAGCGTGCCCTTGCCATTCTCTTTTCGTGTGCTTTTTTTTTTTTTTTTTTTTTTTTTTTATATATATAAATATATTTTTATTTTATTTAATTAAGATTTTGACTAAAAATTAGAATTTAATATAAAATGATGTGGTTTTGACTTTGTGTTATATATTATATTAAAAATTACGTCACCATTTTTCATTAATATAAATGGATAGAGTTAATGAAATAACTTAATTGTATTAATTTGATAAGTTTTAAAACTTGATTATAGTTTACGTAAGTTCTACGATTCAATTGAATTTTTATAAAAAGTTTTAAGACTTTTACTGTACATATTCGTAGCTTTTTCTTACTAGTAACATCCATTTCTTGTTTACTTGAAGATATTTGCGGGTCGGAAGTTGATTTTCTTCTATCCGGGGCCAAATCAAAGCCATTGGATTTTGTTGATCTCTGTGGCCCACTGCCGTAGATCTGACTGGCTAACTAAGGTCCAGCGGAACAAGAGATTGGCCCATGACTGCCTAGCTAATCCCCCTAAATCATTTTGGAATTTACTTTGGTCCGAGTTTCTATTATGATGTTGCACACACTTGGCTAGTAATGAAAAATTTCGACCATAAAAAACATCCCTTCATTTTTTGACCAAAAAAATCCATTTCTTTTTCCGATTGACAAAAATATCCATTTCTTTTACTAGTAATTTTATTTCATAAGAACCTTTGTTATACCAAAGTGAAATATTCGATAGGATGAGTAACTTTCCAATTCCCCGTACGAGGCACATGTGTTTAGTGATTCTTTGAATTTACAAAAATAGTATTCAACATGTCTAGAAACTTTAACAATGGGAAATTAATAAATTTTATGTGATTAATAACTTCTATTGATAAATTTTATGTCCGTGTCGGTTTTCTGGGTACGTAAAATTCTCAATTTCTTGGTGTTATATTAGTCGCTGCCCAATTGCGGCTGTTTAATTGCAGAAGCAGAGTACCAAATTGGAAGAAAGGAGCTGCAAAGAGAAACCTCTCATTTTCCTCGCCGATCGCCCCCGCGCCGCGAAATTCACCGGCCTTCTTCTCGCCGCCGCCGGCACCGTCGCCGCCGTCAATCCAGGCGAGCAGCCGACCCTCCTCCCTCGCATCGCCCGGCAGGTCTCAGTTCCGGCCACCTCCTCTCTCTCTCTCTCTTCAATCGCGATTCCTTCGCTCGCGGTCGGTGAGGGCCGGAGCTCTGATTGCCGAGCTTCTCGGCTGAAGTTGCTCAGGAATCCTGTGTTGCTCTCCTGCTGTTTTGAGTGAATTCTCGAACCACGCCGCGACTTCTGTTCTTGTTTTTTTCATGTCGAGCTCCTTCGGTGGGGGTGATGGTAGAACCGTTTGCTTCTGAGCGAAAATCTGCATTGTTGCTTTGTGTGCGGAATTCTTTTTCGGCCGAGTTTGATTTCGTGCTCGCTCCTGCTTGTGATCCTCTGGTGCAATTTAACTTCGGTGGCTCTGGGATTCCGTTCGGTCGTCGGCATGTGTTCTATAGGTAACAATGCTTCGCAATTCTCTTGTGTGCTGATTTCAGTTGCGTCTATGTTGTTGCAGACTTGTACATATCTCGTGATTATTGCTGCATTTGGCCATGGGAAGTGAGAGCAATCTCAAGACCTGGGTCTCGGACAAGTTGATGTCGCTATTGGGGTATTCCCAATCCACTATTGTCCAGTATTTTATTGAACTAGGTTAGTCATCTCTCCATCCGTTTGTGTTCGGTATTCCTGTTTTCAAGAAGACAAGCATCGTGCACAATTTCCGCGCGATAAAAGTGGTGAATTTGTGGTTGCAGCTAAGCAGTCGTCTTCGCCCACTCAAGTGGTGGACAAGCTGGTGGAGTTTGGTCTATCGTCGTCGAGTGAGACCCGTGCTTTTGCGGAAGAGGTTTTTGCCAGAGTACCCCATAAAACAGCTGGTTTGAGTGTGAGTTGTTGTAGAAGCAGTTTTGATTTACTCTGCATTTCAGCAAGCATTTGCATTGTTATCTTTTGGTCTTAACCTGCCTAATTCACCTTTTGTTTTTTCCTTGCCAGCTTTATCAAAAGCAAGAAAAGGAAGCTGCTTTGTTGGCAAGGAAACAGAAGACTTATGCAATTCTGGATGCTGACGACGACGACGATGACGACGATGACGATAGCAAACCTAATGTCAGTCAAGGAGGCATTGACAATGGGTCTTCTAGCATCACGATTTCAGAGACTGGCAAAGGAGCTTTTCGTAAGAAACGGTTTAGGAAAAAGAGTGGAAGTCATGAAGATGAGGATGAGGAGGTAGGTGAACAAGTTGGTCTTGGTTATCTCTTTATATTTAACAGTTATGTCTGGTTAAATCAATTATTTGTCTAAATGCAACGCTGCAGTCCATTGCTCAGGATGATGAAGAAAGAATGGTCAAAAGACGGGCTTCTTACGACGAAGATGGTGGCTCTGAGGTATCTTTATTTTTTGGAGTCTGTTTCCATTCCTTTGTCTACCTCAGAAGTCTTGTTTGAAGGATGAGGAAACTTTGATAGTTGTGCTAATTGGTCTTATAGACCCAATGTGTGATCTTTGGCTTGTCTTTTTACCTACTAGAATTTGAGTAATGATACAGTGTTTGGTTACAACCCTTCACCTTAATGTTTTCAGATTGTCAATATCCAAATAGTTTTATTAGTGATATCTGGTAACCTGCCTTCTTTTTGTTTATGTTAGGGAAAGGATTTTTCCATCTTGTTCTTTGGTTTATCCAGCTTGAAACATTCCATGTTTATGTCTTTTCATCTAGTTTTTACAATAGTTTTTTCGTCAAGAAATTAAGATATGGTTTCTCCCTTTATCATTATGCAGTCGGAGGAAGAAAGATCACGCGATCAAAGAGAAAGGGAAGAACTAGAACAACATTTGAAAGCACGAGATGCAGCGGGAACTCGGAAGGTACAATTATACCTCTGAAAATGAAAAACAGCATTTGTATTGGTTTTTTGGTTACCTATTTTTTTTTTGGGGCAATGGTGCAATGAATTTGATCAAACTGGGGTTCGCTTTGTTAAAAAAAACCATGCAAATACACATATACATGCCCAAGTGTGTGCAAATAGAGAAAGATAGTGTTTGTTGTATTTTGTTTCGTTGGTGTGTGTGTTCTTTTTTGGTGGAGGGGGAGGAGGAGGGGGAGGGGGAGGGAGAGGGAGAGGGCAGGGAGAAAAATGGAAAAGGAGATATTGCTGGGACACGTGTGCATTAGCTAGCTTTATATGTTGATTCCTACAACGCACCAAGGAGAAATTTGGGCGCTGTGTGTGTTGCAAATGGATTTTCTCACAATTATTGATTTAACTGGCACAAGCAACAAACTTTTCACGAGTACTGTTATTACTCGTGAGAGCTTTTTTCTTGATGTAGGAAATTTGTGACAAAACACAGAAGTCCTTTTTTCCCTTGTGATCTCCTTTTTTTCTATTTTCTATTTTTTTTTTTTTTTTTGAGGGGGGGGGTGGTGGGGTTTGGGTGTGCCTAGTGAAGTGCTTTCATATGAATGGTGTGCTGGGAGTGACTCCTTTTGGAAGCTGTTGCTGACAGAACACAGAATAAGGTGCAGTAGACAAAGGAAGAGGTTGGGTGTTATATTCTATAATATAAAGAAGAGTTCACATGTTGAAAATTGAGGGAGCTGCATCACATAGAGAAGATGGGATGCTTTTGTGAGCTCATCTCAGTGAACTGGTTCTTTTACTAATTTATCGCATTTGAACCAACTAAAGTTTTGCATATGAGTTCAAAAGTGAGCATCTGTCACTGCATAGATGGCTAATGTGAAAGCTGTGGTTTTTTGTGCTTTATATATATGTGTGCAACCCAAGATTGGTTAGAGTAAATTGAATATATGGACTGCTTTCAAGGGTGGAAACTCTGGGATTTTTTTTTCCAGATTTGGCCATCATATTCATTATATTTTCTACTCATTATTTTTATTTTACAGTGGTTTATTGGTATAATTCACACCAATTGCTTGTATTTTATGCTTCAGTGTTTTTCTTCTTTCACATTCTGACTGCTCATAACTCTTTGATTTGTTTAACAGCTAACAGAGCCAAAATTGACACAAAGGGAAGAAGGTAATGCATCTCAAAACTGTGCCATGGTAGTTCATGAACAGACAAACACATTCCTAATATTTTAAGTAATTTAAAATGCTAATGCTTGGACATGATCTCCAATCTCCCCTTTCATTGCTCTTTTGATTTTGTAGAGGAGGCACGTCGAAGATCAGATGCTCAAGAGCATGATGATTTGGAAGCTTTAAGGTACATTATCATTTCTCGTTTGACTCTAGATTTTGTTCTTGCGGCTCTTGTTATTTTAGGAATTTTCGACCTTGGTATGAGTTAAGATTTGTGTTTTGTTTTGATTGTGTGAGACTAAATTTGAAAAACTCAAGAAGAAGGCATTTAGTATGTGAAATTGTCTCCCAATGATCTTGTTGGTTGTATAAATAGTTTGTTGCTATTACGTGTGGTAAAAAAAATGCTTCATGACTTTTCGAGATGATGAAAAATGGTATTTAAATATTCTAGAACTTAGGTTATAACGAGTTTTGGGGAAGAGTCTGCATTCCAAATTTATATAGCATATGCTATGTACAACATTGTCTAACCTAACATGAGATTACTGTTGTGATGAAGCCGGTGTGTGGACAGAAGTGAAGTATTTATGAACAACCTTGCTTAAGAAAGCGTTGAGAATATACAGCTGCTAAATGAAGCAGTTATATTGGCATGGGGTAATTGTTTGACAGAACTGAGTTACTGATGGCCATTCCTATCTATATATATTTTTTTTTTTTATTTTGGGGTGTTGGGAGAAAAGAAAGGGGGGGATTCATTGTCGGGGTTCTCCTAATTATCTCTCAATTATGTAGACTTCGATTTGTGGAGATGTTTTCATACCAGTTGTTGTGGCGCCTTTTAGGAAGTAGTGACTAGTGATTAAAAGGGTAAGCTGAATTGGTCCAATTGGGCAAGTAAGAAATGGAGGAGAAAAAGAGGACAACATTGAGGAATTTGGAGCTGTCAAGAAGTTTTATTTGAGTTTGGGAAAAATGGGATCATCTTCCCTTAGGGTGTTGACTACATGAGTACAATTGTGCTGTATGTATTATACATTTGCTATGCATTTTGGGAAGTTTTATGCCAGCTATGAATTATCTGGGCTTGGGGAACGACAACTGGAAATGGCTGCAAATGTGTGATTTCTGCTGGGCCCTTATCTTTTCAACCCTTCTACCTTAATCCAGTCTAGGACCTGCAAGGAAGTAACTTAGACAGATTAGGAAGGCCATTGCGTATTGATTTTTAAGCTGCTCCTTCTTCTAATTGGGATTATTTCTCTTTTCATTTACTTAGTAGGACAAAATTCTTTTTGAGTGCATGAGGATGCTCTATATATTTTATGTTTTCACGTGCAGTTTAACAGTGTTCAGTCATGTGATCTCCTCATTGGTAAAACTTATCTAATTCTTTTTAAATAGTATCATTACCTATAGAGACCCTATGATTTCTCCCCAGTTAATCAAAAGTGTGTTCGTGCTCCTGTTTTTTGTTGGCACGTTTCTACACCAAACCACTTGGGCTAGTCACTTTCTTGGCAGGAATCGCTTGGCCTTATGTTTTTTATTTTCCTTTGAGGTTATATCTACAAAGCACCTAGAACTCAATTTTTTCTTTGGTTGAATGTATCATCATTGTGGAAGTTTGTATGATATTCCATTTAGGTATAGGTATTCCATTATTTGATGGGTTTTGAGAGGAGGGCCCTTTTAACAGAATGTGTACAACTTGACATGCCGTGTTGTAGAGCTAGTTTTCTAAATAATTTTGATTGAATCATTGTTTTTCTCTCCTCGATAGGTTGAAATTTTCATGTTTATTTACCATTGCAATTGTGCCATTTATCATCTATGCTGATCATATTTTGTTCCTCATCCCAGAAAAGTTTCAAGACAAGAATATTTGAAAAAGAGAGAGCAGAAGAAGTTGGAAGAAATCAGGTATGATTGTGCCATGGATTTATTCTACTGATCTCTAGTTGCTATAGCTGGACTCCAATTTCTATCAGTTTTCTCTTGTTAGTGTTGTGGTATGCCTCACCACTTTTTATCATCATATTAATTTCATACAGGGACGACATAGAGGATGAACAATACTTATTTCAGGGTGTAAAACTTACAGAAGCAGAAGAACGCAACTTCAGGTAACTATTCTCTTTTACATATCCTTTGATTCATAAATATATTTTTTACTTTTCTTTCAACCTTTGTGACAAAACTTATCCTTTGACCCTTCAAATCATTGATATTGCTTTGTGAAGGGCTGGTCCTGCATTTCTGCCAGAGTACTATGATAAATTTAGTGGGTTCAACATATGGAAGCATTTATTTGCTGCGTTGATGTCTCTTAGTTTCTGTCAGTTTCAGTCTTGAAGCCTAGATTACCTAGCAATGCTTTAGTCGTTGCTTCTCGATGTTGAGATTGAACTAGAAACAAGCTTGTTTTCAATCACACTGTTGGACTGTAATTGTAATCTAGTCTAGTCTTTAGAAGCTCACTGGTCTTTTTAGTTGTAGATTTGTTGGTGGAATTAACTTTTTCCTCAAAAAAAATATTGTGAAAATTTTCTTTGCACTTTTTTCCATCCTCCAAGCAAGCACAAGTTGCTAAGATGCTGTGACCTGTCAAGTTTGGGTTCCTTTTGAAATAGACATCTGCTTTGTCGGAACGTGATGATTATGGTTTCTTTCCTTGTGGGTGCTTATGCTAGCATTTTCTCATATCAGAGGAAAATTAATTTTTATTTGTGATAGTTTACTCTGTTGGCTGTGAATTTTTGTCTTTTCACTTCGACTATGAACTTTATTCAGTTAACACTAATGCAAGATGTAAGTTCTTGCTTTTGCTTCACTGTTCAGAAGGTAAATTTATTGCCGACAATTGAGGGTCTCTAATGTCATCTTTTGTGCTTGCCAGATACAAGAGGAAAATCTATGAGTTAGCGAAAAAGTATCAAGAAGGTGATGATAATACAGATGAAGTAAGTTAACCATTTTCGCTTTATAAAGTAATTGGCACTTCCTTTTATTCACTTTTGATTGATCCTGTTTCAAATTGATTTGAAGTAATCTGCTGAAGAGCTCTCTTGTTCATGTTTGCAATGATTGACTTAACTGGTAAATTGTGACCTAATATTGCAGATATTCCGGTGGGTTCTGCTTGAGTTTATTTAAATTTGAATGTCTTTTTAGGGAATTATGTGGCCACTGCATGCAGAATTAGTGGAATGGAGAACTGAACACGATCTTGTTTCTTTGTCACTGTGTGTAAATATCTGATTGTGTATGTATACCCTTGCTTCTTCTTGGGTCACAGTACAGGATGCCAGATGCTTATGATCAGGATGGGGGTGTAAATCAGGAAAAGAGATTTGCTGTGGCTTTGGAGCGCTACAGGTTGGTGCCAGTCGCATTTCAAGCGTCTCATGTCAAATGTGCTGTATGATGCCTGAGAAGCTTTACATGCTTCATGCATTGTGGTCGGTAATCTGAAGTTTAGTTAGTTTCATTAGACTAATCATCTTCCGATCTGTAGAGACCCTGGTGCTGCTGAAAAAATGAACCCATTTGCTGAGCAAGAGGCTTGGGAGGACTACCAGATTGGTAAGCACTTGGTATTGAGCATCCAACTATTTGTCCTAGTCTTATGCATGTGTAACACTAGATCTTGGTCATGCTCCCTGGAAGTCTAACTTGCAGTTGCAATATTGCAGGAAAAGCAACTCTAAAATATGGTTCCAAGAATAAAAAGCAAACCTCTAATGACTATGAGTAAGTTAATTCGGTTTCATCCTTCTATCTGAATGTTTTTTCTTGTTTGTCATTGTTGTTTTCGACATCCATCTCGGCTGTATCAGTTTTCGTTTTACACTCTAATGGAATATTTTGCATATGTGATTCCTTATTATAAGTTTTTTTTTTTTGTATGTAGGTATGTTTTTGAGGACCAGATAGAGTTTATAAAGTCAAATGTGATGGCTGGGGAGAATGTATGTCTTTTAATTTCTTGAATTACTCTAGTTCGTTTTGGCTTAAAAGACTCATCTGGAATTCACTTTCTTATATGTAGTTTGATGAACCACATGCCGAGTCAATCGAGGAGTCCAAGGCACAGACTGCATTGGAGAAGCTCAAGGTGTGCAATTATAGTCTGTTCCTTGTTTCCTGTTATTCAAGTATAGTTTCCCATAATTGCGCATTGCTATCAAGCTCAGATAACGTGTATAGAAGTTGGCCACATATCGTGTTCCTTACTGGTATAATTCCATGGACATTTGATTACTTTCATCAAAGGATTTATCTGTGAAGTTGTGAAGTTCCATATGGCTGAGGGACTCTTATTTAATGCATAAGTTATGTTGACTGATTAGTTAGAATTGATCAAGGTCTTGTGAACGGGGAATATGATAGAGTTTTCAATGTGAATATGGGTGTAATGAGCCGTGGGGCTGGGCTTCAAGGAATTTTGGCCTGGCCCCAAAAAGACCTGGGCTGCCTTTTTTGGGCTTTTTGGGCCCAGTATGTTGGCCTTGAGTGACCGGGACAGTTTGGGCCAAACTGTAATTTTTAAACTATTCTTTTTCAAAATTTTGTTTATTAATTATCATATTTTAAGACTCAAGAATGCCATGATCAAATATTAACAGGAAATTCTGTCAAAATACACTGTTTCAGCATGTTTCCAGCCTTTTATCTGAATTCGACCTGCAAAACCACATTTTTTTTTGGCCCATATGATTTTTTTTATATTAAATTCTGCTTGTTTATGGATTTATCCGGGTATCTAAAAAATTGAGGAATTTTCTATTTCCCAATTTTTGTGTTTTGAAAGTTTTAAAATGTGTTATATTTCTAGATTATTCTGGACTGCGCGAGCTGATCCGGTCTTATTTGGGCCCCAAAAATTGGGCCAGTCCACTTTTTTCGAGCTTCCAGTCTATTTTCATGCCTCGCATGGGCTGATCCTGTTAACTACTTATTTGTTGCACAGTTAACATTTTAATTATCTTGTTGTTCATTTAGGAGGAGAGAAAGAGTCTGCCTATATATCCATACAGAGAGCAGTTACTTGAAGCTATTCGTGATCATCAGGTCCTTAAATATTTCATCTCATTTCTTTTCCAGGCAGCATTGTTGTTGATTTTTGGAATTATTTATTTATTTATTTATTTATTTATTTATTTATTTATTATTATTATTATTATTATTATTATTATTATTATTATTATTATTATTTTACAGTTTTGGCTTATGATTGACTTCTGCTTCAGGTTCTTGTGATTGTTGGAGAAACTGGTTCTGGGAAGACAACCCAGATACCTCAATATCTGCATGAAGCTGGGTATACTAAGCATGGAATGGTATGGTTGTCTTTTAGTTGTTTATATTAGCTGTCGGCATATTTCTATGGGCATCTTCAGCATTCTTTTCTGTTGCAATTATGGTTACACCTGTTGAGCATTTTGTTTTTTTGCATTAAATTGGGGTCTTGAAATTTTATTGAAGGAATTTGCGATTTGGCATTTTCTTTGGATCAATTGGTAATATTTATTGTAAATATTGATCTTTACTGATATGTGTTCACGTAGATGTTGGATCTTTTCTAATATTTGCAAATATGTAAAATTGTCTCTTTCAACTTCTTTCAGTCCTTTAACTTTAGACTGATTATAAGATGAATGGAGTGAGGCCTTGCTTTGCATTCTTATTTTTGTGTCCTTCAGGTTGCATGTACCCAGCCACGTCGAGTTGCTGCAATGAGTGTCGCTGCTCGTGTTTCTCAGGAAATGGGTGTAAAGCTTGGTCACGAGGTATGATCTCTGTTCGACGCACTGTTAATTAACTTAGAGTCAGAAAAAGAATGTGAGACAAAGGGCAATTCTGCCCTTGCATCCTTGGTATGCTGTCTCAAGTAGTTTTGATATGCTTCACTTTGATATGTCTGTTGCTATCCTGTCTTTGGTTTGTTATGTGGATATTCTGAGGATTTTTTCCTATTTCTAAGATAAGCAATATTGCTATTAATGGTTAAAATAGCATAAATTTCTTGTTGTAATCATGTCACGCCAACTGCATTTGTTAAATGACTTATGGCATAATAATATCACTTGGGCAGGACTAGTTTCTAGTACCTTGTTTTTCTCCTTTCTGATCTTTTCCCGATTAAAAATCTTGACAATTCTTTTTCTGATGCTTATCTGCAACTGGAATTCACCTGCTTGATGTGCTGGAATGACTTAGCTACTCGTCAGAAAGAAGCCTACTTGCTTTGGAAATCTCAGTCTTTGAAGTTACTTTCTAAGTGAAAGGCATGTCAAAGTCTGTCTATTAATTTTCCATGCAATTAACAGGTTGGCTATTCTATTCGTTTTGAAGACTGCACCTCGGAGAAGACGGTATTGAAGTACATGACGGATGGAATGTTGTTGCGAGAGTTCTTGGGTGAGCCGGATCTTGCCAGCTATAGGTATGCTTGAATAGTTTTCCTCTATTATGATTTTTTGACTTGATGCAATTCTTAGACTTTCTCATCTTTCAGTGTGGTGATGGTTGATGAAGCCCATGAAAGAACGCTTTCCACAGATATTCTTTTCGGATTAGTAAAGGTAAGCCATCTTCCACTGAATTAATTTTCAAATTGGCAAATTATGCTATATTATTGAGCCGTGATCAAAGGAGCATTGTATGACTAAAGTGTAGACTTTTCCCACTGGACAAAAATTCAGCTCAGCTTTATTTATAGGATAAACTTCAGCTTTGAGAAATAAATGTTGGTTTTTGTTACCTTTTTATCAGTTTCTGACTTCTATGGTTGTCACCTTATAGGATATTGCTCGCTTTAGGCCTGATATCAAGTTGCTTATTTCAAGTGCCACACTAGATGCGGAGAAGTTCAGTGATTTTTTTGACTCCGCCCCGATATTTAGATTTCCAGGAAGGCGGTATCCAGTTGAAATTCTTCACACCAGTGCACCTGAAGCAGATTACTTGGATGCAGCTATTGTTACTGCTCTTCAAATACATGTACAGCAACCACGTGGCGATATTTTGATTTTTTTTACTGGTCAAGAGGAAATTGAAGCAGCAGAAGAGCTTTTGAAGCATAGGATAAGGGGTTTTGGCTCCAAAATTGGTGAACTCATCATATGCCCGATATATGCTAATTTGCCTACGGATCTTCAGGCAAAAATATTTGAACCCACGCCAGAAGGTGCTCGTAAGGTGGTCCTTGCAACAAATATTGCTGAGACATCATTAACAATCGACGGAATAGGCTATGTGATTGATCCGGGTTTTTGCAAGATGAAATCATACAACCCAAGGACGGGAATGGAATCGCTGCTAGTAACTCCAATCTCCAAAGCTTCAGCAATGCAGAGAGCTGGCCGCGCCGGAAGAACTGGTCCAGGAATGTGTTTCCGGTTGTACACGTTACACAATTATCAAACTGATCTAGAAGATAACACTGTACCAGAGATTCAACGTACCAACCTTGCTAATGTTGTCTTGGCACTAAAAAGCCTTGGCATAAGTGATTTACTAAATTTTGATTTCATGGATCGACCGCCCGCTGAATCATTACTCAAAGCCTTAGAAGTGCTTTTTGCACTTGGTGCATTGAATAAGCTTGGTGAGATGACAAAGGCAGGTAGACAAATGGCTGAGTTTCCACTTGACCCCATGCTATCTAAAATGATAGTTGCATCAGATAAGTACAAGTGCTCAGACGAGATAATCTCCATTGCTGCTATGCTTTCTGTTGGAAATTCAATATTTTATCGTCCGAAAGACAAACAAGTTCATGCCGATAATGCACGGATGAACTTCCACACTGGAAATGTGGGAGACCACATAGCTCTGCTTAAGGTTGGTTGTTGTTGTTGTTATAAAGTATTTCTTAAGGTTCATTGATAATCTTTGTGTTCTGGAATCGATGGACAGCTTTTTGATTATCAGATAGTAGTTTCCACAATGCATAATGGTAAACATTATCTCACGCCCATAGTGGGCTACTCTACTCAATTTTGAATATTGAATATGTCCATCACTGGACATGGTTCTCTTGGGACTATGGAGTTACATCTTTTGCGTAACGGTAAATGTAATCTCATGCCCCATAGTAGCATATCCTACTCAGTGTTGAGTACTGAATTTATCCATTGGTGAATATGATTCTCTTGGGACTATGGAGTAACATCATTTGCATCCAAGAAATCGTCTGTTTATTGCTGCACTTTTGAGTAGATCTTTCTTAAAAGGGGGATAATTAGACTAGAAAAGCTGATAGCTATTATTATATTTTGTTTATGTTTCTGTGCATTTCACTGTTGGTGACGTTGCATGATTCAAACAAGTAGTGCTTGTTACTATTGAGAAGTCACCACCGTCATCTCATTTCAGGTATTCAATTCTTGGAAAGAGACTAATTACTCCACGCAATGGTGCTATGAGAATTACATACAGGTAAAGTGACTTTCCCGCTTGGGTTAGTAAACTATTCTGCATAAGCATGTCAAGTGGTTGTGCGCCATCAGATCGCATAACTTGAACTCTTATAGGTCCCGAGAAAAATACTATATCTCCTAGATCTCCATGTCTAAATAGGACTGATATATGCAAATGTTATGCTGTTGCAAAGATAGTACTTGCTTATAAACACGCTAGATACTGAGGTATTCGTTCTTTTGGGCAATTATAGAAGATAGGATTTGGCTACGGTAATTAAAACACTAGCGGTATAAGTAAAGAATAGCGGGCATTAAGTAATGTGGAAGAAATTATCCAGTGATCTAGTGGGGCCAGGCTCACTTGACAGAATTATGTAACCATTTTAATTAAGTCAAGTTTTGCGTTAGTATCTTGTTCCAACTCATTTGGTCTCTCTATCTCTCTCTCTCACCCTCCCTCCCTCCCTCCCTCCCTCCCTTCCCCCTGGACTAATGTTCCTTGTCCTGCCAAACTGACTTAATCCAAAGGCAAAGCTGTAGATGAATATCTGATGTAATATTTAAATGCTCCCGCTTGTGTAGGCTTATGTTTGGCATAACATTGGAATGCAAATATCAACTCTTTTTTTTTTTTCTTTTTTTTTTTTTTTGGGGGGGGGGTAATTTAAGCTAGTACTTGAATACATGAATTATTTAAGTGCTCGAATTGTGACCTTGAATGCACTGGAAAACTTAGTTTTAACTATTTTCATGGATTTTCTCTGTTTCTTGTGCTTTCTCACATAATTAATATTTTTCTGTGTGATAAAAGTATTTCAAATCTGCTTATAAGTTCATCTGTTGATAATTTATTTGTTTTGTTCCTATCCTTTTTCTTTGTTTTTGAGATTGAGAAGTTTTCTCGCTTTGTTCCCCCCTGTGAATTTGGTTGTAACACTATTTCCTAATTTATGATGCAATGCATATTCTGTTTAGGCCATTTAGTAATGTGCACTTGTGCTTTTGTTCTTTCCAACCAATGCATTTAGGTCAGGAGTATGAAGCGTGCTAGAGATGTCAGAGATCAGTTGGAGGGGCTCTTAGAGAGGGTTGAAATTGAACTTACTTCTAATATGAACGATTTAGAGGCAATTAAAAAGGCTATAACCTCTGGTAAGACGACTTTTTCATATGCTTTAAACGATTACAAGGTGGCAATACCTTTTTTCTCTTGTGGTGTTTGTGCTTCTTATCTTGGTCTTCTTTGATCAGGGTTTTTCCCCCACTCAGCTAGACTACAGAAAAATGGATCTTATAAGACAGTGAAACATCCGCAGACAGTTCATATACATCCAAGTTCAGGGTTGGCACAGGTATGCATATTAGAGGGTATATTTGTCTGCATTATTTAATTTGACAAGACTCGTAATAATTTTGCTTGTGACTTTAAATGAGGTCTGTTTTCTATCCCTGAAGGCTGATAATGATAATGCTAAGAGTGGCATAACATTTCCGTACAGAAATAAAAATTTGAGGTGTTTTAACATGCAAATGATAATGCTCTCCATATTAATGGAAGTAAGACGTGGAGTTATTGGCCTTGGTCATGTTTATGCTGCTCTTTCTTACAGGCACTTCCGAGATGGGTGGTGTATCATGAATTAGTTCTAACAACCAAAGAATACATGAGACAAGTAAGTCCTATGTACTCCATCTAGGCCTTTTCATTGCAGTTGCAACTCAGGGACTTTGCTTGCCGATTTTTTTGTTTTTTATTAATTGCTGAAACTAAGGGGTCCTTTGCAGGTCACTGAATTGAAGCCAGAGTGGTTGGTAGAAATAGCTCCCCACTATTACCAGCTCAAAGATGTTGATGACTGTAATTCTCTCTCTCACTTATTGATTATTTACAACACTAGCATGGTCTATGACCAATTGTTTGAGCGACCATATTCCAATGATCTCTTTTTCTGTGGCAGCTGGATCAAAGAAAATGCCTCGTGGAACGGGACGAGCATGATTGAATTATCAGCTGGTCACCAAGGGTCGGGGAATTGGGAAACTCTGAAGATGTTTCGGAAGATGATGAGTGGATGATAAAGCAGCAATGCGAAGAGTACTTCCATAAAACCTGAACATCTCTCTATGAAGATCACTGGGTTAGTCAATGCTTACCAACAATGCTGACAGCCTTAGGCATACAAAGAGAAGTTCATAGAGTGTTTGACTGACAATTACAGTTGTACAGATCCCTGTTTGGGGTTAGATTAGGCTAGTGCAATTTTGTAAACTGCAAATTTTCTGAGAGTTTGGTGTAGCATAGCAATGGCATTGCTGGGAATTGATTCAAGCAAAATTTTCTTAGTAAGACATCAGCTGACGAATAGCTCAAATTCTTTTCATATGATATCACAACTTCATGTCCCACCAGTGTTCAAAGACTATTTGAAAATCTTTTCAAGAGCATCGCGAGATTGCTGGACTATGGACCGTGCGATGAGAGCAACGATGCTCCTGATGAATTTATCTTCTCTGTGATGTTTTTAGATGTAGCCGTAAATGAAGTTAGAATTTCCCTGCCAAATTCTTGTTGTGTGATTTCCTGTGGTTGCAGTACTTTCGCACCCCCTCCTCAGCATTAAAAGTGGCTATGACATATTATTAATGTAAACCGACGCTTGAATAAAGGTATGACAATGAACGAATGTCTTACCTGAAGTACTTTGCGACCCCTGATGTGAGATTAATCCATCAAGTCACATCGAAAATTGGGATTTTTTTTTCAAAGTAAACATTAGTTGATTTGTTTGAAGAAAATTATTTTCAGAAAAATTATTTTTGATTTATCGGTGTTTGGATGACGAAAGATTAATTGATATTCAAAAACGTTTTCTAATAATTGAAGACAATAAAATAAATTTGAGGAAAACAATTGCTTCTTCTAGCAAGAAAAAAAACATTTTTAAAAATCATTTTTCACTAAACAAGTAAAAACTATCCATTTTTCTTGGAGTTGATCTTTATAAATTATTCTTTTATCATTAAGTTTTTATTGAAGCAAACCTCCTTAAGACTTGGAGCGAGGAACAACATAATTTTGGAAGGAGCGTCCTCCGACGAGATGGTCCGACGACATGGTCACCTGGCTCAAGTCAAGAACTGGAGAAAGCTAATATGTAAACAAGAAGAGACAACTGGTCGTCAAATTTCTCCCATTTATTCAAATTGAAAGCAGCAAAAGCATTACAAGTATGGTTATTTAACTAGTAATCAAAATGATTTTTCTTCGGCCTATACGATCGAACATAAAGAACATGAAATTCTCCAGGAACACATTAAAAGAATCGAATGGCAGCCTTAAAATGCTCCAAGACTCATGCAACAGCAGGCATGTCCTTGAGCCATGGATCCAGCGGCTTCCCAATTGAGTACACAATAAACCCGATTTCCCTCAACTTCGCAGCATCCACGACGTTACGGCCATCAAATACAAATGCGGGTTTCTGCATACTGTTAAAGATCTTCTGATAATCGAGCTTCCTGAACTCATCCCATTCAGTAAGAATGCAAATCCCATGTGCATCCTTGACTGCCTCATAAGCATCTGCAGAGACATCCCAGATCTGCTCACCGGCGGCAGGGATTGTCGGCTGAAGCTGAACCGGGTGGTCCCATTCGAACTTGCTCATCGAGAGATCCCGCTCGATCTGATCCTTGGTGACCTGGGGATCATAAATGCTCAACTTTGCCTTATCGCCCAAAAGCCCCTTGCACACATCGATGGCCGGAGTTTCCCTTGTGTCACCAGTATCCTTCTTGAAGGCGAACCCCAGAATCGCAATTTTCTTCCCGGAAACCGTATTGAACATGGACGCGACAACCCTATTGACGAATCTGCTCTTTTGGTAGTCATTCACCTTAACGACTTGTTTCCAATAGTTTGCAACTTCAATCAGGCCATTGCATTCACAGATATAGACCAAATTAAGAATGTCCTTCTGGAAGCAAGACCCTCCAAAACCAACACTTGAATTAAGAAATTTAGGACCGATCCTCGTATCCTTTCCAACAGCATGGGAAACTTGTGAAACATCAGCTCCTGTGGCCTCACAAAGAGCCGACATGGCATTAACAGATGAGATCCTCTGGGCCAAGAAGGCATTGGCAGCTAGCTTTGAGAGTTCAGCTGACCACAGATTGGCTGTTATGATCCTGTCTTCAGGAACCCACTGAGCATAAACATCTTTCAGTGCTTTTATAGCCTTGCTGCCTCCAGGGGTTTCCCTCCCTCCGATGAGGACTCGGTCCGGGCTGAGGAGATCCTGAATGGCTGTCCCTTCAGCGAGAAATTCCGGGTTCGACAAAATCTGAAAGCTGATTCCCTTGCTATTGTGGGTTAGAATTTTCTCAATGGCCTCGGCCGTTTTGACTGGGACGGTCGACTTTTCCACAACAATCTTATCAGACTTTGACACATCAGCAATCATCCTTGCTGCGCTCTCCCAGTATGTCAAATCCGCAGCTTTGCCAGCTCCAAGGCCCCGAGTTTTGGTTGGGGTGTTGACGGAAACAAAGACTATGTCAGCCTCAGAGACATGTTTCTCGACTGACGAGCTGAAGAAGAGATTCTTTCCTCGGCACTGCTTCACCACTTCTTCAAGGCCAGGCTCATATATTGGGAGCTGGTCACTGTTCCAGGCTTTGATCCTGGCCTCCGAGATGTCAACCACAGCTACCTCAACCGAGGGGCACTTGAGAGCAATGACTGCCATGGTAGGACCCCCGACATAACCAGCTCCAATGCAACAAATCTTCACCATTTTGTCCAGAAATCTGAAGCCTGAAAAGAGAAAAGATTGAAGAGTTCTCAGACCATCTTCAATTCTTCATGGAAAAACAATATCTTCAATTCTTCATGGAAAAACAATCTCAGACCAAACTCAATCATGGCATATATATGGAGAAAGAAAACAGAGCAGAGGCACAGGTCCAGTATGTAGCATGAATCAAATGCCTTGAACGTCCACGATCACTTGGTTCTGATTCTCTGCATTAAGGAATTTACAAAAGGGACTGATATCTTCGTGTCACAGAAAGAGCTGGGTCAATCATTCACTAATTCTGATGTAATATGAAATTTTGTGGTTGGGAGTTCCATTTATAAATGGAACTAAGAAGTACATGCATGACATCCTAAAAGGTGACCATTCCATCCACAGTAAGAGGCACAAAGATGCTCATGAAAGACCGGAAATATCCATTCCAGGATAAACAACACAGAGATGAAGAAAACCGAATGTCCACAAATTCATCAAGCTGTTTGCGAGAGACGTGGGTTGTTCTTAGGAAGGAACAAACATCGTCATAACATCTCAGAGATAGCAAGGAGAAAATACACATAAATGCGCCGTAATGAAAAATTGCACATGCAAATAGATCATCAGATCTTCAAGATAATTGACCAAGGTTCTGTAAAATTTGAGTGAGTACCTTCTCAATCACCAACTGGGACTTGAGGAAATCAGAACCCTAAGGAAAAAAGACTAGAAAAAGGTTGGACCACCAATCAAACTCCTCAGAATAGAGAAGAGAGGTCACCACCACCTTGGGAGAAAGAGGAGACTCAGAGCCCACTTAAATACACAAACCCCCACCTAAGATCTAAAGGGCTACGGAGGATGGTGGTACTTTCACAAAGCTAAGCAAAGTCAGAACTGTTAAACGCTCAACGCGTCTTAAAACATGCACCTTTCAGTAACAAACAAGGGAAATTGAGCTGCAATTCCTTTCATGAGAGGGAACTGAAACTTATTAGAGAGAGAGAGAGAGAGAGAGAGAGAGAGAGGAGAAGATTCTCTACACTACACATTTCTGACTTCTCTAGTCATAAGTTAGGTTAAAAGAAAAGGAAATGCTTCACAAATTGCCGTTTTTCAACAATAGCCCTTTAACCCATTGCTTATTACCAGGGGCATGACTCAAAACAACAAACTTGGACACTGTTTTTTACGCGCTTTCTGTCGAGGACGCATCGAACAATCGCTTTCATCGGCCAACGTTTCAGAGAAAAAAAAAACAACAACGTCACGTGCCTCTCATTCTTATAGAAAACTGTTCAGAGATTACATATACCTACAAAAAAAAAAAAAAAAAAAAGAACTTTTGCCGAAAACAAGGTAAAACCAAAAAACCCAGGTTCCAAAGTTTCACGTTGCTAAGAAATATTCCCCCTAGCGACGACCAGTTATTCCTGTCGAAGCGCTTTATATATAATAAACCCTCCCAACTTCGCAAAGACCAGGTTTTGGACTAAACCCATATTTCCGAATGAGACAAAGGAGAGATCTTTGAGGAAAATCCAACAAGAAAAGGGCCCCTTCTCTTCTTTTTAACTTTTTTAACCCATCACTGACAAAAGATCTACTGGTGCTGCTAAAAAAGGTGGAAGCTTTAAAGCGCAGAAACAACGTGAACTCGGTGGGTTGGAGGAGGCGTGGGTGTTTGAGTGCGATCAAAGCCAAAGCGAGTATCATGATTGTGATTTCCCTTATAAACAATTTAACAAAAAGGTGAAGTGCGAGAGAAGATGACAACAACTGGCCCAGAAACGGGAGATTAACGTGTTGATACCTGATGAAATGCCTGCGAATCAGCACCCCAAGAAAAAAGTCGGACGCAGCGGCGTGAAGTGCACTGCAGAGCGGAAGGTGGACGGACGGGCCAAAAGAAAAAATATATTCGTCTTGAGGGACGGAATCCAAAGAGTCATTCTACGTTTAAATGGGCAGGAGGGTTTCCCGGAAACAGAGATGAATATGGAAATATCTTTTGACGAAAATAAATTCTGGATTTCGGTTGTTTGGATTGAGCAGGACTTGCCCACTTTTGACTTTTCTGGACGTAACATGACCGTAACGACACGACTAGGCTGCTGCAGCACGATCGAAGCTGCCTCAGGGGCGATCACTGAATTGAAAATGGTGGTGATTTACGAAGGGAACTTTGACTTAGATGAGGCAAAAGCTCTCACCTTTCCTTATGCGCATGGCCTAGTTTGGTAGTTGACTTTGTTTGAAGACAGATTTCCGGTTAGACCAGAGTCCTTTTTAGCTTTCTCTGCTTAGTTGGCGCTTCGGGATTACAGCTTCGTACAAGTCTGACTTGCCAATTTGTACATTCCCCCAACTATATTTTGCAGCAATTTTCACGATGTGTCATGAGAGACTGAATGGTCCAATTCCCCTCAAAGGAATCGGCAATTTCAACTTCGAGTCTCAATTTGAACCCGAACTTTTTTTTGTCTCTTCTAAGACCATCAAATCTAGCTTGAATTCCTATTATGGCTTAGTTTTTTTTTTTTTTTGGTCTTGTAAAAAAACACCAACTTTCAATCGGTACTTAAATTTGACTCTCATCAAATTCCTATCCAATTATGCTTTCAAATATTTGATGTGTTGTTTGTCTTATATACGAAGGAAATTTAATGGGGTACCAACTAAAATTTGGTACTTTCTCTAAGAGATAGAAAAAAAAATGTGCCATAAATGAGATCTAAGTTAGAGGTAATGCTTTCTGTGAGATAGAAAAAAGTTTGGATCAAAATTGAGTTACGAGCTAAAATTGGTTTTTCTATGAGATTAAAAAAAAATTGAATTAGAATTGAAATTCAAGTTAAAATTTGTGCCTTTCAAGGGAATTAAGCCAAAATGAAAAATGGGCTTCATCAATTTTGTTTCTATCATTATTTTAGCCGTTTACTAGAATAATTCATTATCTATAGCAGGGAAACGTATGATATCAAGTCTATTATTATGTCAAGACACGTGATCATTCATATTAAACTGAAATTATTATGATAAAATCAATTTGTACTAATCTTCCGGAAGCTGATTTATTGAAACAATAACAAAATAATAATAATATAATAATATAATAATAATAATAATAATTGCAATGGCTTAACCTTTATTTGACTTCATAATCAACTTCTTGTTGGCCTATTATTCCTTCTACTGGCAGAAGAATAATATAATAGAGCTTTCATTAACCCCAAATGACATAATTAACAAAAAAAAGAAAGAATATATTCACCAACCGAGAAATCAGCATGCGTAGCGTCCGTGGATTTGAGCACACTATGTTAATCTGATTTATCACTTCATTGTATACATACCTGATGAGCTATTTATTTACATTTTAATTCACATCTTATATGATCCATAAATTTATTAGAATATGTTATGATTCAATCGAAAGAGGTACCGGAGGAGATTATAGCCGGATCCCCTTTTACGAATGAAATTGGAAAAATGTCAAATAGGTGGAACCGAATATCTTGATTTTGACTAATTCGGGGGAGGACAGAGGCTTTTATTATTGTCCGGCGGTCATCTCTGGGCCATATAAGATGAATGGATTCAACTCTTAAGAGTGTGCTTGTTTGAGTGAAATATTTTCCTGTAAATTAGCATTATGGGCTTTTACTCGTTTGGTTCATTAAAGAAATCAATTATATACAAATAATCGATAAACTTCAACTCGATATACAATACGATTTTTAAACATTTAATTTATTCGATATAGTTCATGAACTTTAATTTAACGTGTAATGTCGTCCCCGCAATTTAAATTTGTTTAATATGATTCATAAACTTTTAGTTCATATTCAATATTATATGAAAATATTTAATATTGTCCAAAAAGTTGAATTAATGAAAGGAATTATCTCCAATCATCTCGTGAATGTTCTTCTTTTGAATCATCGAAGAAGTTTACATATATATATATTACTTGGGTCGCATGAATCGGACGCATTCTGCATCCGATGAGATTAGTTAGTCAAATCGACAAAGGAATTCTACACTTTGCCAAACTCGCCAAACACGTGTTGACACTTACTTAAGAGTCATCCTCGATCTGAAAAAGGGGACTTGTCAGCTGGTAATCGAATCTCAAACCCCACATTTTATTATTCCGGGAGATTAAAGTGGTAATTGACAAAAGAGGTTGGTAAGGCGGCTCACTGAAAATGATGGGTCCTGGGTGATGACGGAGTGGCCGTTCGAATGCGTTGAATGAAAGCGACGTCGTTTCGCCGGATCTACCAACGCTACGTTTGCCCCCTCCATGTGATTGTGAGAGTCGGCTCGCCCTTCAATCACGGCCCACTTCCCCCTCCTTGATTTTTTATTTTTATTTTTATTTTAGATTTCTCCAGAAAATTGCAACTGCAAGCAGAATTTACACGAGTGTTGGAAAAGCGGAAGGAGAAGGTGGTCAAATGAATTTGATTTAGCGGGGCCCTTTGCTGACCTCTTGGGAAATTGAGGTCAGGAAAGAATTACTAGCAAGAATTGCACAGAAAAAAGTGTAAATCGTGGCCCTCCTTGTGGACTCGAGGCCTATAATCTTAAAAGTAAGCACTCGGCGGTCCCTCCGTCTTCAAAGTTTTGACCATTGAATTTTCTTACTATAGCCTAACTCCACCTCAAGACTATTCTTCATTAGGAGAGGCTTAAGTTTCTTGATGCTTAGACCCTTGGGTTGCCAAGTGTCGGCAACCCAATAGACCTAGCGAATAGGATCGAGACTTTAACCCTACCATCTTTTACCTTGACGAAGTCCATCTACGTGTTAGAAGGTGGGAATATATTCTCCCAAACCTGACTAATCAACCCATTTTCCCCTCTTCCTCCAGAAGATATCACACCAGTCGAATTTCTATTGGGACAAAGACGCTCAGAAAGATCAACTGACTTTTTGAATCCCGATCTGACCTTTACGTTGTCGACATGTTATGGAACCCCAATTGACGGAGCAATTCTCTCACGACCACATCCCTCTCTCTTTGCGTACATTAACATCGCAATCACATTCTAATCGAAGACTCGGACTATCGATCTCACGCCTTTAACGTAGGGGACATAATTCCATAAAATAAGAAGATAGAAGCAGACAAAGTCTCCTTCGAAGGCAACGGTTGGTGCCGACGGGCTGCTCCCAATGCCAAGGCTTATAAAATTAGCAGAAAGAAACGACAGGACAAGCAAATGATGGTTCACAATCAAACAACAAACCAAGCAAGTTCCATGACGGACCCAGAAAAATTTGACGGACCCAGAAAAATTTGCCTATAATGGTACCGCGTTTCATTCGGATCTTGTCGGACGTGGTAAGTATAATCTTTTTATGAGCAGGTTTGAACTGCAAGAACACAAAAAATTGTGGTACATTGATGAGATGACACGCACAAACATGTGAGAAAAGCTATTAACATGGCAGAAATAATAATGGATTTTCTAAAGCTACCGTGTTATGTACAAGAACGCCCTTTCCGATGCACATTAGTGGAACAATCTTATGATAGCCTCAGCGCCATTTCTTGGAGAAGGGCTCGCCTCTGTGAGGAATTGATTACTTGATTGATCTCCGCACTCTCGAGAACGTCAGCGATCATGGCAGCTGCATGACCGAGAGGCTCCTCGGCCGTCCTTCTCAGCATGAAGGCCTGCCCAATACATCAGAAAACCATTCGTCTCAAAAAAGGCACACACATCAAATGACAGGCACTACGACAGACTTGATGGTTCCAAAAAGGAGGGCAAGAACTATCCGAAAATATTTTGATCCGACGGACTCAAGGGAGTTTTTGCTCTTAAGCCAGAGTTCGGCTTTGAATGCATGGGCCAAAAAGCATGATAAGGTTTGATAAGCCTTATTAATCCGAATTTTGGCGAACATTTCATAGCACCCTCAAGTTTTGTATATTCACAGAAAGTTTGTTACCTATCGTGATATTGGGTCCTTTAGATGTTAGTGCGCTAGCATGCGCTAAAAAAGTATTGTCCGAGTGAGGAAGTTACTAACGTAAGAGAGCCCATCCCTTCGGTATAATGTTATCCTGGCAAGGGCCCAGCAAAATAATGAATGGGCCACATATGATACATTCGATCTCCCAAGTCCCAGTAAAGAAATTTTACACCGGTGTCGAAGGACCATCCAATAACCGGTAAGCGTTCCTGGCTGAAGAGCTACTAATTACCTGGGGATCTTTAGAATGCCAAGTTACATGTAAGTTGAGCGAGCATTTCCTTCATATGAAAATCATGGGAAGGAAAGATAGTCTCACTCAAATTATCCATACATCCTTATTGACTGCATGATAAGTTCTCTTCCTAGATTTCCAAAAGTCCCATTCATAGGATATTCAGCTGGTAATCTAGATGAGTAAGGTCCACTGTAGTTAGTTCAGTAATCACGTCAATGAAAATATCTGAGGCGATGCATGTCTGCCCCCAACTCACCTGCAAGCTACATGCAAGGTGGACCAATGGATGTACTAATCTGTGCATTCAAGCAGTGAGCGAGCGTATTTGCACACGTACACACTTGGCAAAACAAATGCAACATGCTCACACTTGACAAAACAAATGCAACTGACACCGACACAGAAAGGAGGAGGAACAGAAGAAAGGAAAGGGGTGGAGGGGTGGTTGACACAAGAAGGGCAGGGAAAGGAAATCACCTGTCCATGATGGGATATGGCCAATGTACATGGTGGTTGAAACCAAGGCTCCCCATCAATCTGAACAGGTAATGCTGCAAGGAGCTGTATCTTAATTGACTGCCCTTGAGCAAGTCTTTGTGCACGTGAAAGACCCACCTAAAAAGCAGCAACATAAAGGATCACTGCACTGGCTAAACGTGAACAGTCAAATTCACCATTATCACTACTTATGCCATTACATAACTCTGCTCAACATTTATTCTTTTTTGTCACTCTGCAGGATGCGAGTTCAAGTCATAGTAACATGTATTCAGTCAATTTACATTCTTGCCCATGGTAACATGCTCAAAATCAGCCTAGACTAAATCACCACCAAAATACTTTCCATGCATTCTCAAGTTGTAAAGTCATCTGTACTCAAATTTGGACCTTTTCCAAGTTACTGAAGTGAACACTTTCCTCGCAATCTCAAGAGGTAAAGCCATCTGCACTCAACTTTCGACTTTTCTGTTATTACCAAACTAAAGATTCTCAGTCAAATCATAATATATCTGTACAAGGGCCACAAGTCCTCTTCTCTAAAAGGTTTTTACAGAATATTATTCATCAGAGGAGAATCTGATTTATTAAAAGCCAAATTGTTTAAATCCACGAGATGGAACTAAAAATCAAGATGAAGCTTCCCAAGATGCTATGTGATTCATTAAAAGGCAAATCAGTTTAATGTACAAGGTGGAACATAAAAACTACCTGAAGCTTCCCAAGATGCCATGTTCCTGATATGCTCACGACCTCTAGTATTTTATCATGCATAGATTGTGGATCAAAGTTATCACTAGCTTCCTCTTCATTTTGCCATAGATCCACACCGCCCATGTAGCTTCTGATGTTGGCTACAAGCACACCTTCTGCATCCTAAGAACATCATAAAATCATTATCTAAGCAACTTAAACTAGCCTGTGCTTACTGGATGAGAGATGCTCAAGTGCTGCTTAGCTCAATCAATGAACCCCAATAAAAAAGAGAAGTACTAAGCCATGTGTTGATATATCATGCAACTATTCACAGTACATAATACGCACCTCAGGGACTTCTATGTCAATGCCATCTACAACAAGGCGAACTTGAAAAGGAAAATCTGCGAGTGTCCGGTCTATCATACTCTTGGCACCTTCTCTTGCATAAAGAACCTTGTTCATAAACTGAAATAGTAGCAACAACCTCTAAGATTAAAATATACATTGACAAGAACATGGTTAATACTCCACCAGAAAATATGATTCCAATTCTTGTTGAGCATGCCAAGGCTGGAAAGCAGCAAGCAGACAACTCCCCTCTATATGGCATGTTATAAAATTACTATTACTACCTCATGGAGCTAACAGAAGGTCATCTCATAAGAGGAGGGCCTTATGTATTTAAAGTCACATAGAAGTCTCAACAATCAACAAACAAAAGATGCAAGAAGATGAGTTCTACTCACCCAGCAAGTTAACAATCTCAACAAAGGAATATCGAGGAATATGATTTAGTGTGTAAGTCCATGATATAGTAACTAGTCCCCACAACAGCAAGGCAAAAGTTACAGCAAAAATCCATCCCCATTATAAAGAAGCCAAAAATGTGTAAGTGCTTTTAGCCTCTCGTTGAGGCTCTACCATTAATGGTGCACATTCAAGATACTTCCTTTTATAACATAAACCATCTTCTTCTGTCCCTATAAATTCCAAGCGCCATAGCCACAGAACTTGTGGGAGCTATATTTTCCAAACCATCGACCAGCAAAAATTGAGGGAATTTGCACAAAAATGCATTTGTTTGTCTCGTGATGCCAAGAATTTCCACCGGTTAAAAAGAGGAAAAATATAAAAAAGACTCCATAGGATGAAAACCGTAGATAGGATATGTTTACCGACAAACTCTCCCCTAGCACTCAAACCAGCGCTACAATCATCTTTCAGCCACAAAGCAACTACTACTGCCAGAAAGTAATGGAAACAACACTAGATCTCTCTATAAGTGCTTGACGGTCAGAGCTTAAGGCAGCTCCAACAGCTAAACAGGCAGTGCAGTACATCAAATGAAAGATTCTCTCTGAAACATAAAACTCTTCGTAATCTCAGCAATATCTTAAGTTACCTGATTGTAGAACTTCTCTGGGTTCTCCTCTCTCAAATTATGTATGTCCAAAGCAACCTTTGCATCACAACCAATTCCTGTAAACCACTCAAGGTCAGCAAATATATGTTCTTGTGTGCCATTATACATGACACACCAATAAATGCACCGTACAGTGGCACAAAGCAACCTGCAACCATAATTTCAATTAGGTACGACGAGAAGTTATTCACTATGTTTCTAGTAACACTTCTTTTTACATCAAACCTGAAATTTGTCCACATCCCTTAAATTGAAGAACAAACTCTCGATTTAAAAGAAGTAATCAGATCATCCTATTTACTAGCAGATATCTAAAACTCCAGATGTCCATAACAGATAACGGGTAGGCAACTCCACTGGTGGAAGACGCCTACTTATTGCTGTCATTCAACTGTGTTAGCTTCATCCAGTGGTTTGGGCTTGGGGGGTTCAAAACTGATTGGTCATTGTTGCAATTCAAGATGAGAGAAGAATACGATATGCCAATACATAATACCATGGTGTACTCGGTCAACATAAATGGCATGGAAAAGAAAAATGAAAAGGCTGAAAATATGGCTTTGACTATCCAAATCTCAGAGCAACTGCTGGAACATGTCCATCGACGGACCTACAGCTGATCAGAAAGCTCCATCCCGAATGCAAGCATGCAACCGTATTAATTGTCCATGAATTAATTGAAAAGAACCTCTGCTTAGATGCATGCACACGTACCGATATAATTGTTCATAAACTTGGGTTTTTGAAGTTGTTTGCCCTGTTGATTAACGATCGATACCTTCCATCGGTCAAGAAGAGTAACTGCAGCATGCTCTATCTCATTTAACAAGGCGAATAGACCTCCTTGTCTCTCCACTAAGCCTAATCCACCTCCCCAAGACAATACCCTGGCCAGATCATTTCCAGTTCCTGCTGGAAGAATAGCTACCGGAGGAGGAGAATCAAAATTCTGCATGTCAATCTTATCAAGAACCCAGCCTACAGTGCCATCTCCCCCACAAACAAGGACCCTAAAATGAGGCACCTTCTTGAATAGATGAAGACCAACTTCTGGTCCTTGTTTGGAGCTCAACTCGAAGACCTAAAATTTAACAACCTTGTCAGAAAGAACAAAAGAAATAGATGAACCAATAGAATCCCCGAAAGAATTAAAAAGAACAGTTTCCATAGTCCATACCAACAGGATGACTTCATATAGAGTTCATAAATAACCTAGAAAAGACATACTGCTTAAGAGACACCAAAAAAGACCATGCAACAATATCGAGATTGTCCATTGCTGCATAAGGAAGCCTTAGAAGGAAAGAAGAGATATGCAGACCTCATCATTATGTGACTGTTTCTTTGTGATGTATGGTATTCACTTTGAGAGTTATTGTGCGACCATCTCAACAAGCAGAAGAGGGCAAAGGATGGTGAAGAGGGATAACAGAAAAAAAGGAAATTAGATGCAACCATTAGAAGTTGGTCAAACTGATATCAAACCTGAACAGGATTGAGAAGAATGTTCATTCGTTGTCTAAGAGAGTTTCCCCGCTGAGCTCCACTCTTTTTATTGGTGAAAACCAAAAGAGGTCTTGCATCCGGAGGCAAATCAATTAATACGTATCTTTGTTTCATGCCTATCATCAGATCATCATCTTTCTGATCAGTTGTTGGTCTACTTGTGGAACTGGCTTCTCCGTGCAATTCATCATCTACTTTACCATTTTGAAGAGAAACATTAGTGTCCACTTCCTCACTGCAATTGTTTCCAATCTTCTGAGAAAAATCTGTCAACAAACTTGTATCAGCAGTGCTTTCAGCTGTTGTGTCACCGCTACTCACACTATTTCCAGTATTAGTGGAAGATCCGCTTCCGTGCTTTGACTTCTTTCTTCGAGTCCCAATACTTGCCCGCATTGTAGATGCAATCTCATTGGCCCCATGAGTGATTGAGCTAAAAAATCCACCAGAGGCACTGTGGCTCAGTTCTTTAACATTAAGAGGGGATAGAATCAGTTTTCTAAATTGGCCTAAATCACAAATATCACTGGATACACTATTGTGGCAGTCAACGTGCACCAGTCTTTGACACCAAAGGCAACACCACAGGGGGGATCCACCAAGAAACGACCCGCTGCATGGCTCTTCGCAATAACTACAAAAAAATGATTCCTCTGGATGATCCGTTAATTCAGCCCACCGCAGAGTCCATTGGTGAATCACGTGGTCATACCCAATCATTGACATGGACTTGCAGTCCTTATGAGCTGCTGAGGAGCAGCTTGAATGAGCCGCTGTGCCGCAAGCGCTGCATCGATAGATGGAACTGTCTGAAGCAACCGTAGAGCCCAGCGCCTGGGAAGTAGACATGGACTTCAAACACACAGAACAGTTCGAACCACGCACAACGGCCTCTGATGTCCATTTATGAGGAGCTTGGGGGACCTTTTGCCTGGACTTTGGATTCTTTTTCGATTTGGCTATGGCTTTCATCCAACTTAAATTGATGTTCCGTCTCCATTGGAAAGCCGTGTACAGTATAGTACATATCCCCACTAAGCCTCCGATGAAGCACGAAAGGAGGAGGAGATGGGATTCGGCCAATTCTATCCTACCAAGGTTCTTCCACCAAGGAAGCAACACGCCGAATTCACCATCCTCAGCCATTCTCCAAACTACTCGGTCTTCATTCTAAAAACGAGACATGTCGGACTACATCCCACCCCAATAAATTCCTCCACCCATTCTTAAATACCAACACCGAATCAACACACTCACTCCAAAACGGAAACTTCCTCGTTCCACCAAGTTCCACACACTGTGCCGTTTCAATTTCCAGAAGCTAAGTCCAGGTATGTCCCCCGACGCAGAAGCCGCGAAACCTCGAGGACCTGAAGAGCGGCACACATGGAGTTTTCATGTCAAATGGGGGATAAATGCAGAAAACGGAATTCAAATCCGAGCCACATTGAGCGAGCTAAGCTCGGTCCCACCAGACACAACACAGAACCAACGAGCGAGCAATCCGAAATCCACAAACTCCACACCGAAGCAGACAAACCACAAAATAACACAAAAAGAAAAAAAAACAAACAAACAAAAATCACCAAATCAACACGCGGAGAAGATCATTCACAGTCGCGAGTTTCAACGAAACGAAAAAAGGAGCGGAAAAGAACGGCAAAGAAGTTCCGAAGCGGTGCGAGAGCATCGGGAACTCACGGACGAGCGGCGCGTCCGCCGCACCGACGATCCGGAGGAAAACTTGCAGCAACGGACTCCCGATCGCCGGAATAAGGAAGAAGAAGAAGAACGATCGCCACGATCCGCGGAGAGATCTGCAAAGCAACGGGCGAATGCGAAAGCAGAGGATTCGATTCCCGGCTGGGAGAGGAGAAGATCGATAAAGCTCCGAAAAATTATTCTTTTATTTTTTTATGTCTCTTGCTTGTTCGACGGGGGGGCCGAGAGATTCTCTCCTTCTTCCGTGCAAAGGGGATTCTGAAACGGGAGGAACGGGGAGAGCCTTCGAGATACGAATCTTGGCCCCCGGGGCCCCCACGTTCCACGTGGCGATACGAGGGCGACGGCGTTGTTGAGGCGGTGGGACCTACTCCGCGGTGACGTGGGCTGCCATCTGGCGGGACACGTCGCCGGGGCCGGCGGAGGGTCGGCGCGAGTCGGTGGTGGTGACGTCGTCTTTGATTAGGACGTCAAGACGCCAGCCAGCCTTTCGGCCCGTTCTATTTCTTCAGCACCCATAATCAAGTACGTAAATTCCATAAAAAGAAAAAAACATTGATGGCTCATGAAAACCTATTTTCGACAAATATTTTCAGATTCTCCAGCGAATAGATAAAGGAAAACTAATTAATTTTCAAAAAACATTTTTTATGAACTAAAAACAAGAATTTAGAAGGAGGGAAAAAACGATTTCCCTTTTTAGCACGTTCAGTTAAAAACTAAACGTTTTCATTTTTATAAAAAATGTTCTTCAACTTGGGACAGACGCATCCCGTTCAGTACATCGAAATAGACACAACGTCCCAGGCACGATGAAGACTTCTCACTTATTCCGCATTTTCCAGCAAACACCCTTCGACCGCATCCGACGATCGAGCACGTCACGTAAAAAAGGCAATGATGCGGGAATACTCTCACTCCTGTTCACCCTCCCGAACACGGTGCAGGTAACCTGTTAAGATAGCTGACGAATTCGCTTGTTTATCACAGATCAATCACTAATTTCGACTGCTTGCACTAACATTAATTTGGCCATATCACGAACTAATTACATAACCGGCTTAGGTGCACGACTGCCTGTAAAGTACGATTAATTATCATGTGCTAAGCAAGATATTGATCAGACCCAGACAGAACTGCCATGAATGACCACCTACGCTCAGCCATCAAGAGTATTTTCACCTTCAAAAGAAGAATCATCCCAGAAAAGAAGAAATGGGAAACGCAACCAAGGTAATACAATAAGTGACAAATTAGATTGCTGAGGACGTACTTTTAAAGGGATTCGAAAGATATCAATATGTCTAAAGCCATTTCGAAATAATAATTGTTCAAGCACTTCAAACAGAGTAAGCAAGCACAGGACTAAAAAGTCGTTCTATCAAAATTCCTCCCATTGGAAGCGAATCCTAAGTTCCCCAAACTTTGCATCCGATCCGAAAACAGATCTCTTCTCTTACTGGGCAACAACAATCCTTCCAGCAACTTGGTCAAGATCACGCTGGCCACTGGACGTGATTCTCCTTCCCCTGAATCATAGGAACAAGAGTTTCAGTAATCATCCCAAGTCCGACAGACGTGCAAGTTTTTCTCAATAACAAGAGTTACTGCTTCACAGCGACCAAAGTCATTGATCTACGCTAGCAACTTCTCAAGACAAATAGAGCCACCAAAACAATGGTAATACTAAGCAAATCATTAGTTTCAGTAGAGCTTACCCTCTCGGGTCGATATCAATGATGTTCACGTTCTGCAATTGCTGCAAAATGTGGCGGGCTATAGAACCACTGCTCTTACAGAAATGTGGTGGGCGACTGCCATTCCTCTTACTACCACCATAGATCCTGCGGAAGGCTCCAACACCAAGGCCTCCCCTGAGATAAATTTTCCTCGCCATAGAAGCTGAAACACACAAAAAATTTCAATCAATCGACGTCAAGCTGCATGCGTTTTTTCTACATGTACTCTAATGCAAGTGTTCATATGCTCTGTCAGTGTTTCGCACGCACGAGAGAGAGAGAGAGAGAGAGAGAGAGAGAGAGAGAGAGAGAGATGCATACCAGCTCGAATATAGTACCAATCAGGGTCATAAGGAGCAAGCTCTTTGAACGTACCAGTCTTCACAATGTCAGTCCAATGGGGAAGTTCGACCTAAAAGAATAATATATAAAGTAAGAAAACATACAAACCAAAGTAAAATTTTGACTTGGGGACATAAAGAGGGATACGTGATACAATGAAGTGAACAAGATAGTATTGAATGCCCGCCACTCACTGCTTAATCAAATCCCCTCCACTCAGACTAAGACACACACATCCTTTAAAAAGATGTTAACTTCAACAACAAAAGCTTCCAGGGCAACTAGCTGTCACTCAACCACATAAAAGACACCAACTAACCAGAAAACGAGCCAGTCCCCACCTGGTCCCAAAGAAAAGAAACGGAAGAACAAAGAAAATATGGAAAAGGAAAACGGAAAAGCCATATGTTCTCCTATGCTGCCTAAGGATAGTACATATGAACTTGAAAAATCAGATATCAGAATCCATTCTGTTGTTCATAGTAATGATTTAGTACCAAAATGCTTTTGAGGATGATGCCAGGGTTTGAATGCGTAATATCTTAGTAATGTGGACGGTCCACGACTTTCAGAAATTTATTCTGCTGGCTGGTACATAAAACTCTCATTCTTGTTTTCGAACCTTCAGCAGCAATTAGCGCCACTGTCCAAGTAATCAGCCCAAAATGCTTACTTTACAGGAAAAGGAAGCGATTCCAGCTACAGATTAAGGCCTAATGACCCCAACAACAACCCAACCCTCCACATGCGCAAAAAGCATCAATCTACTCCGACAAAAATCAGTAAACAGCTCTCGTTCCATGACCCCCTCAAAGTCACCCGACGGAGTCATGGAAGCATAACGCCTAAAAAGAACCTGAACGCTCGAGCCACACTCTCTGCAGCACAGATATCTTTCAACATCAGACACGTATTCATCCCTAATCACAAGCAAGCAAGAAGATCGGTTCTCTCACAAAATACTAAAACAATCACAACCCTAAACGCCAACCGTCGCTTCCAAAACACAATTTCCGAGACCAAGCACAGTCCACGACTCCGATACAGATCCACAATCCGCATATCCAGTCAAACTTGACTCACACACGACCGTTCCACGTCACGCATCAAACGCCGTCAAACAGTTCGAACAGAGAAGCGCATGCGAGATGCCGCGCTACACGAGGAGAGAGAGAGAGAGAGATACCTTCCCGGAACGCTTGAGATGCGCGGCGTAAGCCTTGACAAACTCGTGAGGGGAGACGTCCTTCACCGTCCTCGCCGGCGCCGCCGCCATTGTTTGCTCGACCCAAATCAGCTTCTGCTCCGAACGGCGCGGCTGCTGCTCCAACCCGAGTTCTCTTTCTCTGCCTGTAAGAACAAGGATAGCGTTGCGAGCTAGGGTTTTAATTCCGCTCGCACGTGGGGGAAATGCCGTCATTGCCCTTCTTCTTTTTGGGCCGTATTTTAGGAACGGTAGTGAGTGGGCCTCTCTGTGAAGGCCCAAATTATTTTGGCCCAACTCTTTTGCCTGAGGTGTAAATCGCATCGTGCTACTTGGAGCCTCTGTAGCAGACCTCCTACGATAAACAACGTCGGGCTGTTGAGAAATAAAGAATGTTAATCGAAAACAATATGGATAAGTATACTAAAAGTCTTAAAATTTATCAAGAAAGTGAAATCAAATTTTAAAATTTTTAAAAAGTACAATTAAATCCTAAAACTTGTTACGAAAGTGCAATCGAGTCTTAAAACGTTTGAAAAGTACAAACGAGTTATTAATCTTGTCATGGAAGTGTAATCGAGTCCTAAAACTTAAAAATAAATATAATCAAGAGAATAACTTGATTAAAGCAAATTCACAAGTTTTAAAATTAGATTACACTTTTTGAAAATTTTAGAATTTAATTGCACTTTTATGATAAATTTTAAGATTTTATTGCACTTTTTAAAAGTTTTAGTACTCAATTATATTTTTATGATAAGTTTTAGAACTTTTGATACACTTATCCAAAAACATATTATTAGAGTCGAAATAACTCTTTACTTTCTTGGAAATCACTTATGTCACTTTGAAGTTTGGTCTCTTATAAATTAGTTCAAGATATACTGGAACTGAATTAGTTGTTCAAGGGAACCCCCCCTTTTTCATTTTCTTTTTGTCGGGACTACTTGGTCATGGGAGACTTGTTGATATTAAAGAATGATGCCAACAACAATGTTGTTCAGCACGAATGAACAGACTCCGAAAGGGTTTTTTTTCAGGGATAAATCTCGGCCTCGATTTCTCATTTTCCCACTTCCACAATTAGCTTGTCAAAGTAATGCGTACTGAATATGATTTAGGGTTTCGCTTTAAGCACTAATCATCTGATGCATGAAAATCAGAGTCCAATCCTGAGCACTTGAACAGAAACAAAATTCCTCAAACACGAGTTCTATACTAAATCTTTTTCTTCTTTTTTTTGAAATGTCCTCCGTCACTTTCTTCGGATGCTGTATTTTACCAACTATTTCTTTTGATTATTTAATGATTCAAATGTAATAAGTAATTTTTCTTATTATGTAAATGCATATAAAAGCATTTCTAATTATCTATAATAAATAAAACCTTATATGAATCTTTACGAATTTTGTGGTATTTCATATTAGATATGAAAATAAAATTAGAATCAAAAGATACAACGAAACACGGGGAGAAAACTAGTGCAATGGTTATGTCATGTTTACTAGATGCAAGTAACATCTTTTACGTTTTAAATTTTCAAATACAAATTTCTTTAGTTCCCCGAATAATCTATATATTTGTTAGAATGTAGAGATTTTAACCCTTTTGAGTATTATTTAAATTGTCTTACGAAAAGATGAGTGACGTACTAGATATTATACAATCATTTTGAGTTCAATTTACATTAATCAATTACCAGCCAATTACCTTCATTATCAAGAAGTGTAATATGAAGTTTTAATAAGCCTAGAGGTACACATTTGTTTATTCTGAATAATAAATTCTACTGGTATAGTCTACCTTGACAAACCGTGAAATTTCGGCCGGAAACAGCCTGGTACTTAACTAGGAACCAGCAGGCTTGAAATTTCTCACTGGTATAATCTACGTTCGCGTGGTTAAGAATAGAGTCCGAGCTTCACCCAAAGGAATAGTCGGGCGATCTGTTCGAGGCCGTTGGCAAGCTCATAAAACTGTTCTAGGCTGAATACTGTCAAGCTTCCGAAGGCAACATAGATGACTGACTGGGCTGGGTGTTGGTCTAACCAGTTGGAGCAGGTCGAGTCCTCATTCCGCAGGCTTCCCCTGCGACGCAATAATCGGGCACTCCCTATTAATGAACAGATTGGGAGAGCTCGAGGAATAACACTGCAAGCCGATGCCTCGAGTTCATGGAATGAATTGTAAAGGAACAAATTTGAGCGTTTGCTGTGATGGAGGATGGACAATGCGTATCTGAATAATATTTTCTGCTTGGTCGGGTCTTCAGGGCAAACTCCAAGGGAGGTCAGTGCTCTTATAGGAAGGAAGGTCCTTCGAGGTGCCAAGTTAGTTTAACTTTACACTACCTATTCCTACAAGCATATATGTTGTCAGCGTGATAAACATTGTAGATTCACCTCGTTGGTGTTTGTCAATAAAGCAATTGAGAGATGTCACACTACTTATTTAGGCCTCATGATACTGATTGTCAAGGGTAGTAGATCTGGTCCCTTACCAACGTTGTCTATGACTCCAGCCTCGATCAGCTTCGGTATATGAAGATTCAAGGCCAGAGTGGAGACTGATGCAGCCCAAAACCCGGGTTGCTTGATTCCCATCCTTTCAGCAACTTCCAACGCCCATCCAGCAGCCAGGTCTGCAATCATGAAGCTGATCTGCTCATCTTCATTGCCATTTGACTGCTCCTTCACTTTCTCAATCAATTCCTGCAAATGACCCAGCATCACCCTTGACATGCTCTCCAGCCGCTTCGTGGAGTCTATTCGTTCCTTGTCAGTTTCAAGCCCATTTGGAATCACGACGAACTTTATCCGATTCAATCCCTCTTCCAATCCAGGGTTTGCAGCCATCACTTGTGCGTGAATGGACTGTGTTCACAAACGTCACCTTGACTCCATAGTCAGCAATACAGTGTAAGAGTTTCAGGAGAGGAGCGACATGAACCTGTGCAGGAAAGGTATAACCAGGACATGTTTTAACTTTGCCATGGTTGACATAGAACGAGGGACAGTTCCTTAGCACACCTTATATTGGCTAATTAAGCTCGGACTCTTATGCGATTCAGAGGGACTTTTGCTCTTGGCTTTGTAGTTTTATCTTTGCCTTTTGCAGGCGATCGGCACATACAGGCATGAAAGGGATAGAGCAGAAGCTGTGGTGGGAACAAAGATAATACGCAACCGGTTATCAATTTGTCTATGGCTTGTGCTCTCATGTCTGCGTTTCTTAGCAACTAGTGCAGGCTTTCTCTAGTTAGTGGTCGTCCCTCGTCCTGTTGTCATATTCGAAGAAAAGCAAATGTGCTGGAAAGATGCTGATGCCTTAAGAGTTCATGAAACTCAAGCCAGTGTAAATGAAAAGTGAGACACAAGCACATTGATTCTTCAACGTCTTATGTTTTTGTTTTTTCCTTAGTTTCTTGCTTGTCTAGTTTCCCATGTATTAACTCCACGCTTGCCGTTGATATAATTTGATTTATATCGTGACGTGGGAGAGCATCAAACATGATGGATGGGTGAAGCATTTAATGGCCTAAGAAATATACAGTCTCATTATGCCCATTTGACTTTTCATATTGGACTTTTCAACATGTTACATAGATTCGAGGCGTATGAACATTTAATCACTTATATATAATAGATTGAGTACGTTTATCACGTCTTTACAATAATCTATAAGTCATTAAAGATGGAACGTCGTCCCAAACCTGTCCCATTAATTTTTTGTTATCTATGAGCCCATCTCAAATTCGTTGCAGGTTTTGATACTATATCCCAAACTCGTCTCTATGTAAAATAGTCAAGAACTTGCAACCCACAACAGTATTTTATAATAAACAATAGTATCATGTTAAATATAAAATAAAAAACCTCATATTTGTAAATGTAAATATTAATTCAAAACTCGTGTACAGTCAATCTCTAATTAGAATTCTACAGAGTCCAAAATATAATTGTGGAAGATTTAAAGGTCAACGATTATGAAAATCTAAGGTCTAATAATAATGAGAAGCTAGGCATAAAATGGTGGCCATCGTTAAAAAATCTTATATTACTATACTGTATTTCGTTATAAGCATTCACAAATTTTTATATTCAGTATTCTTGAGAAATTTAACAAAATAAAAGTAACTTAAAGAATCCCAAAATCTGTAATAAATTCTAATAGATTTCATAATTACATATACTTAACTAATTAAGAAATATAAAAGAAAGCCAAGGCATTTTTATAGTCATACATGTAGGGTTTCCCAACTATAAAATTTAAATTAAAAAAAAAAAAAAACCATTCGGAACTCGGGATATTAGCAATTTATAAAAGAATAAAACAGAGTTCATTCTTAGGCACTAAACAGGAACGGGAAGAACCCTCAAGCCTTCATGAGTTCGATGAAGCTCTGCAGATTCTTCTGGGAGGACCCTCCTTCACTAATACTCTTCCTGGCCATCTCCTTCACCCGCAGGCAATTTGCCCTTATCTCATCACTTCCAAGAACTGCTAATACCTTTTCTCTCACTTCATGCCTAGTTATCAATCCATTTTCATCAGAATCAACTCCTAAACCCACCTTCCATACGTCACATATTAAGCTCTTGTTCAGGAACTGATCTGTAAAGTAAGGCCTGCAGAGAAGTGGGACTCCATTGCTCAGGCCTTCCAGTGTGGAATTCCAACCGCAGTGAGTGAAGAAGCATGCCACTGAAGGGTGTGCTAGGACCTCCTCTTGTGGTGCCCATTGGACCACCTTCCCATAATTCCTCACCCTTTGGAGGAACCCGTCCAGGAACTCATTGACTGGCTCGTCGGCGATGTCTGGGCGTATGACCCACAGGAATGGTTGGGTGGCCTGTTCGAGTCCATGGGCGATCTCATAGAATTGTTCTGGACCAAACACTGTCGTGCTTCCGAAGGCGACATAGATGACAGACAGGGCTGGATGTTGGTCTAACCAGTTCAAGCAGGTTGAGTCCTCGTTCCGCAGGCTTCCTCTGTATCGGGCACTCGCAATTAACGGACCTATCGCGAGAGCTCCAGGAATGACACTAAAAGCTGATGCCTCGAGTTCATGGAAGGAATTGCAAAGGACTAAGTTTGAGAGTTTGCTGTAATGCGCCACGGATGATAGGCATTTAAAAATTGCTTTCTGAGTCACTGGGTCTTCAGGGCAACTCCAAACGAGGTCACTACTCTTATATGAACGAAGGTCCTTCGATATCCTGATGAGATCATTCTTCAGAACAAAGCCTGCATGAGTCACCGATGCCAAGTTAGATTAACTTTAAAATACCTATTCCTACAAGCACATATTATATCGGGGAGATAAATGTTGTAGATTCATCTCTCCTTAGCGTGTGTGTTAATAAAGTAATTGAGAGATGGCTATATGACATATTTGGGCTTCATGAGACTGTGAAGGGTTCTAGTTCTGGTCGCTTACCATTATTATCTATGACTCCACCCTCGATCAACTTCGGAATATGAAGTGCCAAGACCAGAGCCGAAACTGAGGGTGGGCAAAACGTGGCTCGTTGAATTCCCATCCTTTCGGCGACTTCCAATGCCCATCCAACCATCAGGTCCGCAATCAGGAAGCTGATCTGTTCATCTTCAATGCCATTTGACTGCTTCTTTACTTTCTCAATTAACTCCTGCAAATGACCAGGCATCACCCTTAACATGCTATCCAGCATCTTAATTGGGTCCTTTCGCTCCTCGTCAGTTTCGAGCCCATCCGGAATTGCGACAAACTTAATTCTATGTGATTCGTTGTCCAATCCAGGGTTTGCAGCCATCACTTGTGCGTGAATGAACTCTGCGTTCACAAACGTCACCTTGACTCCATAGTCAGCAATACAGTGTGAGAGTTTCAGGAGAGGAATGACATGACCTTGTGCAGGAAATGGTATAACAAGGACATGTTTTAACTTAGCCATTGTTGATGTCAAACCCCAAATCCTAGAACAAAATGAGGATGACACGGCGGCCTTTTCACTCAAAAGACGCAGCCTAATACTAAACTCAAAAGTACATCTTCAAAAGTCCAAATCAATATCACTCTCGCTCTATTTACCACTAATTGAATACCTGAAAAGATTGGAAAAGAGAGAGGTAAGCAATCACAGCTCATTGAGTAGTACATAATTCTTTTAATAGATCGAATAGCCACTATGTGTATGTGTGTCTATATATATATTTAAGGCCATCCTATGAACTCATAATCCAACAATTCATCAAATCATGCATGAGTCAATTCTTTTCAATAAGTTTTATATAATTCAGAAAATACTCATTTAAATCATCACAAACATCAATAGTTAAGTCTATTAATTGATCTCTATCATAACCACATATGTGGTCCATCTATTGATCCATCTCATATCAAAACACACCTTAATAATCCATCCATCTACTAATCCTTTGCTAGATATCAAACCATGGTCATGACACAACGCTAAGAGACAAGGCAATCAAAATTCCCCACTTGACGAGGATTTCACCTACAAAGCCAGTGACTCGGTCAGGAGGATATCCTAAATCCGATACACATACCCACAAGCCCCTCAGTGGGCTCACAACGATATTAAGCATAAACATCATTCTCTAATAATCCCACAATCAAAACCATAATCATCTCATAAACTGATTTCGCAAACCGAATCAAATCAACTTTCATAGCTCAATTTATCAAATAGAATGCATTTCGTAAAGCATTTCCCAAATCCATACCCATAGTTTTTTACAATTCCTTCACAAAGCAATTGATTAAGGCATTTTGCCTTTTTCAATTTCTTACGAACCAAAACATATTACATGTAACAAAAGAATTATTTTCATAAAAATTTCCTCCATCAATTTTACAATAATTGACACATAACTATTTTTAGAAATGCTTTACCATTCAAATGATCAATATTATAGTAAATGCTTGATCCGGATTTTTGTAGCAATCATGTTTTAAACTTCACTTTTTCCATTTAATAAATAAAATGTTATGTCATGTCTTTCATACCTATGCAATATTTAGATCTATATCACTTTTAATAAATCATGAGTTTATAAATTCACAGAAAAAATAACACCACTTATCTGGGAATGCCTATGACCAAACAATAAACGTTACTCAAATCGTCAATTTTACAACCCTATCATATAAGTGAGAAATGACGTTCAAATTGAGTAACGTGCTGCCTCAACTATGAAACCGCTATACTATGCCAAATTGCTAACAACACGACTCATACGCGCTAATAAATCACATACCCAAAGCGATTATTCAAACTATTCATAATGCGGAACTTGAGTGCGAAACTTGATTACGCCATAACTCCCTCTATCAAACCCGTTTCAAACGTACTTACAGTCAATAGAATGCCCTTTCAACATATTTAAAGAACCTCAAGTTGGCCAATCCAAAATCAAATTGAAAATAGATGAAAAAATACTTTAAAATTTTGTTTCAAGCTCAAATCAAATTCCATAAAATCCTTTAACTCCACAACAATCTTAACTATCATTATACACAGCTTAATGACTCATTAATCGAATCTCAAAGCTCAAATCAACTTAACCTCGAATTTGTGCCCTAGCTCCAAAAACTAATGCGATTGAAAAAACGAGGGGTATGAGCATTTACAAGGCGTTGCGAATAAGCTTGGTGAGATGTCCGTGATGTGAATGCACAAAGCCTCTCTCTACCCTTTATTGTTCTTCTTCTTCCTTCGTTCTTCTTTTCTCCTCTTTCTTTTTTACGCTCGAACGGATGCTTTCTCTCCTTTTTATCTCTTTCTTTTTCTTTTTTTGACTTTTCAACTCCGTTCTCGTTCTTCTTCCTTCTTTGTTTTTTTCTCCCCCTTTCTTTTTCTCCTCGGACGCATGCTTTCTATGACCAAAAAAATAAAAAAAACATTCCTTCTTTGACATTTAAACTCTTCTTCTTCCACCTTTTTTCTTCAAGCACGTGCTTTCTTTTGTTTTTATCTCTTCCTTTTCCTTTTCCGTCTTTGACTTTTCAACTCTTTCGTCTTCTCTATTTCTTTTTTTAACCCTTGTGAGCCACTCTTTTAGACTAAGTTAAATATTACAGTTGACTTTGGCCCTTTGCTTTTATGGTTTTATCTTCCTCTTTGCAGGCCATTGGCATACTTAACTTAGGAAATACAGATCCTCCCTAAGAGCCTCCATGTTGGCGTCAGGCATCCCAACACATGTTCAATACGTGTTCAACAAGTAACAGAAAATTTGACACGTGATCAACTCTCTCAACATGCTCTGACACGTGAGTCTAGAATTCCGACAAGCGATTCTGACACACACTAGTTAATTCTAAAAATTTTCAATGAATAAGGGGTCCGAATGTAAAATATATAAAAATGAAGGGGAAAGAAGAAAAACCATAATGTTTTTACCGTAAATTCATTCTATACTCTTTTTTATTTATTTATCTATGAATTTGAATCAAATCAATTATAATTTATTATGTATATATAAAAATATTCATATCATATAAACATGTCTCAACATGTCAAAATTCTCTACCTTTTGAAAAATAACGTGTTGAAATATCATGTCGTGTTGCATACCACGTATCGATATTAGTTCTACTTAGACCATAAGTTGTGGGGTCAACAAGGATAACATGCAATTGCCTGGTAATTTCTCTGTAGCCTGTGTTCTCACGTCTGCCTTTCTTATCAACGAGTACTGGCTCTCTAGTTTTAGGTTGTCCTTGTCACAAGGAGAGAAAATAAATTGCATTAGAATAAAAGCAAATCTGCTGGACAAAAATGCTGATGCCTTGAGTTCATGAAGCAAAGTAAATGTTAATGAAAAATTACTCCCAATCACATTGATTACTTAACAGGTCTAATATGTTTTTCTTTTCCTTACTTGGTTTTTTGCTTGTCTCATTCCCATTTATAAACTCCATGCGTGTCATTCATATTTGTGAGGGGAGATAGTGTCTCACGTGGTAGACACGAAGAGTATCTAATGGCCTAAGAAACATATAGTCTCATTCCATTTAAAAATTTGAAACGTAGGATTGGAATTTTCGACAAAAAAATTATTCAAAAATCTTAAACCTATTGTAATTTTACTGATTGAGTCCATCCAATTAATTTTAGCTAAAAATTACTAATGTGGACATCAGTCATTTTAGGTAACATGCCAATGCTAACTTAGATAATTTTTAATAATATTTAAATAATATTTAGAATTTTTATTAATTTCTCTATTTTTCTTTTCTTTTTCCATTGTTACTTTTCTTCTCTTTTTTCCCCTCTTTTTCTTTTTTTATATAAGAGAGCCAACCATTGGGCAAGGGCAGAGAAGCCCCCATCGGCTATCGATGAGGGTTTCAACACTCTTGCCCATGGCTACCAAATCTCGAGCTTGAAGCTACTATAGCTGCTTGAGCTTCAGCTCTAGCCACTACATATTGAGTTCAACTACCTCCCTCTTTTCTTTGTTTTTTTTTTTTTTGTTTACTTGTGGCCAGTGAGGGTCGCAATGCCCTCACCTAGCCTTGCGGCTACGAGTGAGGCTAGCCTCGTTGTTGACAACTCGATCTCGGGCCCGCTCAAGCTCATGCTCTAGGCCTATGGCCATGGTGGCTATGAATCGACAAAGCTGCCTCACCTATGGTTGCTTTAGCTCAAGCGAGGCTATGCAGAGAGAGAGACAAAGATGTTGAAGAAAAACTTCAAATTGGTATACTCATGATAAATTTACCCCAAATTCATATTTTGATTACCAAAAACCCTAAATTAATACATGTGTGACAAGTTTACTGCAAAAAATCGCAAATTTTTTAAATTAATTGTGACAGATTTATTATTCGTTAGTTTTCATTAAATTAGATTAATACTATAAACAAGCACAAACCGATACATTTGTGAAAAATGGAGGATAAAATCTCAAACCGATATATCATTCAACTGTCACGTCTCATCCAACTCGATAATTTGATAATAAAATTTTAAAAAAACTAATAGAAAATAAATTTGTCACAAGTGTACCGGTATAAGGTTTCTTGTTTGTCAAAAAATTAATTTAGAGTAAATTTGTCACAAGTATACCTATTTAGAATTTTCCATAATCTTAACCTCATATAACCCACCCGTGGCAAAGACACGATTGGTTGAGACCTCTCCTCCAGCGAAGTAGGTCAAGGGTTCGAAAACCTGCATTGTTAGCGATTAAAGTGGCGGGGCCCGGTGGTGGGTTGTTAGGCCAGTTTCCCCCGAGGTATAATTGTTGTTGGGCCTCTACCGCGGAGGCCCATGAGACCCCAAATCGGCATAAACTGACAAGAGTAGGCTCCGGTGGATCCTCAATCACCAAAAAAAAAAAACCTCATATAAAAATATAATTATCAAAATATCTTGCTCTCTTACTCTAGGTCACCTGATAAGCTTTTAAATATGCATTTGCTCATTTTGAATGGCAAATAGCCTTCTCTTAATCCTTTCTAACAATACTAAGAACTTTACACAATTGCTACCAACGTAGTCTTGCTACCCACGTAGTACCAGAAACTTCTCCAACATGAGAGTCTTCACTTTTGACTTGACTTGCCTTTTCTTGCATTTCACGTTCACGATTGCCGACTTGTTCCTTCTCCATTAAGTTAGTAGTTTCTTGATAATTTTAGAGAAAATGGATCACAATATCCAACAATAACAATTAATATAAGTCAACGGTGGGATAAACAGGACCAGGGGGCAACATGAAAAATAATGCACAACTTTCCCTGAGCAAAGATATACACGAGAATTGCGCAATGCAAAATTGAGAGGACATCTAGTGGCAGGAAACGCGGTGGCCACCATCCGCGTCCTCGCTCGTACGGTAATCAATCGGTCCCAATTAAATTGGGGCAAAACCAGTTATTTGCACAAAACAAGCCATATACAGGAACACGAATAATAAGTATCTTTGTTGCTTCTTCGTCTTCTCTCGTTCCGCAATTCATGATCTCCATCAACAATGGGAAATTCAATCTCGCACACAGTTTGCAAGCCAAATTACAAGAATCAACCCCTAAACCCACCCTCCCGAGAACTGTTAAAACCTTGTCTCTCACTCCATGCCCAGTTATTAATCCATTTTCATCAGAATCAACTCCTAAACCCACGCTTCACACATCACATATGAAGTTCCTGTTCAGATACTGATCTGCAGCGGAAGGCCTGCAGAGAAGTGGGACTCCATTGCTCAGGCCTTCCAGCGTGGAATTCCAACCGCAGTGAGTGAAGAAGCATGCCACTGAAGGGTGAGCTAGGAAATCCTCTTGTGGTGCCCATTGGACCACCTTCCCATAATTCCTCACCCTTTCGAGGAACCCTTCGTGGAACTTGATGGCTGGGCCATTGGTGAGGTCCGGGCAAACGACCCACAGGAATGGTCGGGCAATCTGTTCAAGGCTGTGGGCGAGCTCAAAGAACTGTTCCAGGGTCAATACTGTCAAGCTTCCGAAGGAGACATGGATGACTGACTGGGCTGGGCGTTGGTCTAACCAGTTGGAGCAGGTCGAGTCCTCACTCCCCAGGCTTCCTCTGCGATGGAATAATTGGGCACTCGCTATTAAGGGACCGACTGGGAGAGCTCCAGGAATGACACTGTAAGCCAATGCCTCGAGTTCATGGAATGAATTGTAAAGGAACAAATTTGAGCGTTTGCTGTGACGGAGGATGGACAATGCGTTATCTGAAAAATATTTTCTGCTTCCTCGGGTCTTCAGGGCAACTCTGTTAGAAAATTTTGGATGTGTGCGTGCGGAAGCATGGTTTTGGAATTAGTTATAGTTTTTGGTTAGTGATGTTGTGTGCAAGTGTATGATATAGTTTGTAGAGGATGGACAAGGGACAAGATATGATAATTGAAGGATGTAGGACATGAGATATGGGGGAAAATAGTTTCATTAGTTGAACAAAATAGTTTGATGGAGGTATGGTAGAGATCTATAACCTCTCAATGGTGGAGGGTTCACCTCACACACAAGGTGGAGGGTCACACCCTCAAATGATGAACTACAAAGCTATTTATAGGCGTAAGTCACCGCCTTAGAGGATTCTAGACTTCTCTAGCTTGTACTAGGATTTTCTTTGATGCTTGGCTTTTGCTTGCTTGCATTCCCATGTGAATCTTCTAGATTCAACTAGCAACCTCCATTCTCAACAATTCTAGACAATTCTTCAACATGGATGCTGTTGCAAAGGTTCTCACATTCATGATTAAGTTAGTAGTTTCTAGATAGTTTTAGAAAATGGATCACAATTTCCAACACTCCCCCTTGATCCATTTTCGGGATAATCCGGACATTGTATCATAAATCCTTGAACGTACCTTGAAATTTTCCTTGTAGTTTGTCCCATGCCTTTTATGTCGTCTTCATTCCACGATCCCTTGCATTCTCTTGTCGAAACACTTGCACCTACCTTGGAATGTGCATGTCTTTTTTCGACGATGTCCCATATGTCTTGGGGCATCAAAATGCTCTTAGTTGTTAGCTCGGGCTCTGGCTCTGTTGGCTCTCGCTCGGGCTCTGGCCTTTTTAATTGAGGATGGTGAGGACAAATGCCCATAGCCATCCGTTTACGGTCCCTTACGCCTGGCTCAGTTACGAACCTGGGCGCATCTGGCTCGGATACCATGTTAGAAAATTTTGGATGTGTGCGTGTGGAAGCATGGTTTTGGAATTAGTTATAGTTTTTGGTTAGTGATGTTGTGTGCAAGTGTATGATATAGTTTGTAGAGGATGGACAAGGGACAAGATATGATAATTGAAGGATGTAGGACATGAGATATGGGGGAAAATAGTTTCATTAGTTGAACAAAATAGTTTGATGGAGGTATAGTAGAGATCTATGACCTCTCATGGTGGAGGGTTCACCTCACACACAAGGTGGAGGGTTTACCTCTCACACCCTCAAATGATGAACTACAAGGCTATTTATAGGCGTAAGTCACCGCCTTAGAGGATTCTAGACTTCTCTAGCTTGTACTAGGATTTTCTTTGATGCTTGGCTTTTGCTTGCTTGCATTCCCATGTGAATCTTCTAGATTCAACTAGCAACCTCCATTCTCAACAATTCTAGACAATTCTTCAACATGGATGCTGTTGCAAAGGTTCTCACATTCATGATTAAGTTAGTAGTTTCTAGATAGTTTTAGAAAATGGATCACAATTTCCAACAAACTCCAAGTGAGGTCAGTGCTCTTATATGAAGGAAGGTCCTTCGATATCGTTATGAGATCATTATTCAGAGGGATGCCTGTATGAGTTATCGATGCCAAGTTAGATTAACTTTACACTACCTATTCCTACAAGCATATATGTTATAGGTGTGATTAACGTCGTAGATTCATCTCTTGTTAAGGTGTGTCAATAAAGCAATTGAGGGATGGTTACACAACTTACTTAGGCTTCATAAAACTGATTGTGAAGGGTACTAGTTCCGGTTCCTCACCATCGTTGTCTATGACTCTAGCCTCGATCAACTTCAGTGTATGAAGACTCAAGGCCAGAGTGGAAACTGAGGCAGCCCAAGACCCGGCTCGCTCGATTCCCATGCTTTCAGCAACTTCCAACGCCCATCCAGCAGCCAGGTCTGCAATCACGAAGCTGACCTGCTCATCTTCATTGCCATTTGACCGCTCCTTCACTTTCTCAATCAATTCCTGCAAATGCCCGGCATCACCCTTGGCATGCTCTCAAGCCGCTCAGTGGAGTCCTTTTGCTCCTCGTCAGTTTCAAGCCCATCCAGAATCGAGACAAACTTGATCCGATTCGATCCCTCTTCCAATCCAGGGTTTGCAGCCATCACTCGTGCGTGAATGGACTCCGTATTCACAACTGTCACCTTGACTCCATAATCAGCAATACGGTGTGAGAGTTTCAGGAGAGGAGTGACAAGACCTTGTGAAGGATATGGTATGACCAGGACATGTTTAAACTTTGCCATTGTTGACATAGAACAAGAGATAGCACCTTAGCACACCTTAACACTGGCTAATTAAGCTCGAGCTCTATCCTTTCTTTATGACGTGATTCAAAGGGACTTTGGCACTTGGATTTGTAGTTTTATCTTCGTCTTTTCATGGTGGTCAGAATATTCTGCCAGGGAACGAAAAGAACAGAAGCTGTGGCGGCAACAAAGATAATATGCGACTGGCTAGCAATTTGTCTATGGCTTGTGCTCTCATGTCTGCGTTTCTTATCAACAAGTGCAGGCTCTCTCTCTAATTATAGGTCGTCCCTTGTCATGAGAAGAGAAAAGGAAGCTGTCATCTTCGAATAAAGCAAATGTGTTAGACAAAAAAGCTGATGCCTTCGGTTCAAGAACAAAAGTAGGTGTCCATGAAAAGTTACAGACAAGCACATTCATTCTTTATTAACTCTAGATTTTTTTTTCCTACTTGCTTCTTGCTCTTCTTATTTCCCATTTGTTAACTCCATGTGAGCAGTAATTCACGGTGGACTCGCGAAGTATATAATTGCCTAAGGAACATATAGTCTCGTTCCGCCAATTTAAACTTCCGAATTGGACTTTTCGACCTACTCGAGTAATTCCATCGCATATTTACACGTAATAACTAGTGAAGACCAACACTCAATACACTTCCATCAAGGGATCCCAATGACTTCAATTTGCTGCACGCCAATGCCAAAACCGTAATCCCCACAATCCTCTATTGAACTATAATCGGGATTCAAGTAAATCTAATAGGAGGCAGACTGGCAGAATCCTCTGTTTGTTAGCAGATTTATATCCCCTCCTACCAAACAAGTGACCATGGATCCTAAAACAAAAAGGACATTTTACCAAATCATGGCCACGGAAATCTGTTTGAGATACATTCTCCATGTTTGTCACATTCAGATCCTATGCTATCTGAGCTCTTCAATATCTCACCATCACACGGCTGGATATTTCATATGCAGTCAATTTTGTTGATAAATTCATGCATCAGACTATTGTGAGTCATATTCAAATTGTGAAGCGCATTTTAGTTGATATCGGTGACACAATAGATCAAGATATGGGAATCTTGTCCAAGTCAACTTGGACTTGTATGCTTTCTGTGATGCAGATTGAGCTTGTTGCCACTTGACTCAATGATCGACTATGGGATTTTGTAACTTCTTAGGTAGCAATTAATTATTGTGGAGTGCTCAGAAGCAAAGATTGGTTGCTCAATCTAGTGCCAAGGTAAAGTATCGTGCAATGGCATTGACAATTATAAATATTACTTGGATATCATTCCTTTTGAGAGACTAATGTATTCATGTCTCTAGTCGTCCAGTATTATTTTGTGATCATATCAGTGTGCTTTATATGTTAGTTAATCTTGTGTTTCACGCAAGAACTAAACATATCAAATTGGATTATCATTATGGGCGAGAAAAAGTGGCTCTTGGAACACTTGTGGCTAAGTATATTATGCTTGCACATCAAATTGTTGATCTCTTCACAAAGCCATTGTCCAAAAATGCATTTGGAAACTTATGTCACAAATTAGGAATTTTGGACTCCCATTCCCAATTTGAGGAGTAAATGCACTAATTTATAATCAAAGAAGAAAAATACGGAGTTGCCAATCAAAATCACTAGCAGATTCTTGAAGATACTAAAATCATGGGATTGACAACTCTTGTAATACAGTAATCTTTTCATTTATTATTTTAATTGTCATATTGCCTCTATATGAAGTGTAGCATGTTGTAACATTGCTGAATAGTGGAAATCATCTCAATAATGGTACGTTGAAATTAAGAATCAAACACTTTTGTTTTTGTAGATTCCTATATCAACTTTCCCGTGGGGTAGATCACCATGTTCGAACCATGGTTATCCTATGTTCATTTAGATTTGTAAAAGAGTAAAATAGACGACAGTCCTAGGGACTGAACAGGAACAACAAGAAGAACCCTCAAGCTATCATGTGTTTAATGAAGCTCTGCAGATTCTTCAGGGAGGACCCTCCTTTACCGACACTCTTTCTTGCCATCTCCTTCAACCTCACGCAATTTGCCCTTATCTCATCACTGCCAAGAACCGCTAGCATCTTTGTCGTCGCTTCATGCCTTCTTGTGACTCCATTTTCATCACTATCCACCACTAGACCCACCCTCCACACATCACATACTAGGTTCCTGTCCAGAAACTGGTTTCCAAAATAGGGCCTGCAGAGAAGTGGGACTCCATTGCTCAGAGCTTCCAGTGTGGAATTCCAACCACAGTGAGTGAAGAAGCATGCCACTGAAGGGTGTGCCAGGACCTCCTCTTGTGGTGCCCATTGAACCACATTCCCATAATTCCTCACCCTTTGGAGGAACCTGTCATGGAACTCGGTGACCGGCCCATCAGTGAGGTCAGGGCGTACGACCCACAGGAATGGTCGGCCGATCTGTTCGAGGCTGAGGGCAAGCTCATAGAATTGTTCCTGGCTGAACACTGTTGTGCTTCCAAAGGCGACGTAGATAACTGACTGGGCTGGATGTTGGTCTAACCAATTCAAGCAGGTAGCGTCCTCACTCCACAGGCTTCCTCTGAGATGGAATAAACTGGCGCTCACTATTAAAGGACCGATTGGGAGAGCTCCAGGAATGACACTGCAAGCTGATGCCTCGAGTTCATGAAATGAATTGCAAAGGACTGATGTTGAGTGTTTGCTGTATCCAGGGATGGCCAACACGTATCGAAAAAAATCATTCTGCATCGTTGGGTCTTGAGGGCAACTCCAAGTGAGGTCATTGCTCTTATACGGGGGAAGGTCCTTCGATATCGTGATGAAATCATTCTTCAGAGCACAGCCTGTATGAGTTATCAATGCCAAGTTAGATCATCTTCAGGCTACCTTTTCCTACAAGCATATATGTTATCGGCACGATGCAAGTTGTAGATTCATCTCTCCTTAGTGTGGGTCAATAAAGCAGTTGAAAGATGGCTACACGACAAATTTATGCTTCATGAGACTGATTGGGAAGGGTTCTACTTCCGGTCCCTTACCTTTGTTGTCTATAACTCCATCCTCGATCAGCTTTGGAATATGAAGTGTCAAGGCCAGAGTCGACACCGAGGCTGGCCAAAACCCAGCTCGCTCGATTCCCATCCTTTCGGTTACTTCCAGCGCCCATCCGGTGGTCAGGTCCGCAATCATGAAGTTGATCTGCTCGTCTTCATTGCCTTTTGACTGCTGCTTCACTTGTTCAATCAACTCCTGCAAATGACCAGGCATCACCCTTAATACGCTATCCAGCATCTTAGTTGAGTCCTTTCGCTCCTCGTCAGTTTCAAGCCCATCTGGAATTGCGACAAACGTAATCCTATGTGATACGTCGTCCAATCCAGGGTTTGCAGCCATCACTTGTGCGTGAATGGACTCTGTGTTCACAAACGTCACCTTGACTCCATAGTCAGCAATACAGTGTGAGAGTTTCAGGAGAGGAGTGACATGACCCTGTGCAGGAGGAAATGGTATAACCAGGACATGTTTTAACTTTGCCATGGTTGACATAGAACGAGGGACAGTTCCTTAGCACACCTTATATTGGCTAATTAAGCTCGGACTCTATTCTTGACGATGCGATTCAGAGGGACTTTTGCTCTTGGCTTTGTAGTTTTATCTTTGCCTTTTGCAGGCGATCGGCACATACAGGCATGAAAGGGATAGAGCAGAAGCTGTGGTGGGAACAAAGATAATACGCAACCGGTTATCAATTTGTCTATGGCTTGTGCTCTCATGTCTGCGTTTCTTAGCAACTAGTGCAGGCTTTCTCTAGTTAGTGGTCGTCCCTCGTCCTGTTGTCATATTCGAAGAAAAGCAAATGTGCTGGAAAGATGCTGATGCCTTAAGAGTTCATGAAACTCAAGCCAGTGTAAATGAAAAGTGAGACACAAGCACATTGATTCTTCAACGTCTTATGTTTTTGTTTTTTCCTTAGTTTCTTGCTTGTCTAGTTTCCCATGTATTAACTCCACGCTTGCCGTTGATATAATTTGATTTATATCGTGACGTGGGGAGCATCAAACATGATGGATGGGTGAAGCATTTAATGGCCTAAGAAATATACAGTCTCATTATGCCCATTTGACTTTTCATATTGGACTTTTTAACATGTTATATAGATTCGAGGCGTATGAACATTTAATCACTTATATATAATAGATTGAGTACGTTTATCACGTCTTTACAATAATCTATAAGTCATTAAAGATGGAATGTCGTCCCAAACCTGTCCCATTAACTTTCCATTATCTATGAGCCCATCTCAAATTCGTTGCAGGTTTTGATACTATATCCCAAACTCGTCTCTATGTAAAATAGTCAGGAACTTGCAACCCACAACAATATTTTATAATAAACAATAGTATCATGTTAAATATAAAATAAAAAACCTCATATTTGTAAATGTAAATATTAATTCAAAACTCGTGTACAGTCAATCTCTAATTAGAATTCTATAGAGTCCAAAATATAATTGTGGAAGATTTAAAGGTCAACGATTATGAAAATCTAAGGTCTAATAATAATGAGAAGCTAGGCATAAAATGGTGGGCATCATTAAAAAATCTTATATTACTATACTCTATTTCGTTATTAGCATTCACAAATTTTTATATTCAGTATTCTTGAGAGATTTAACAGAATAAAAGTAACTTAAAGAATCCCAAAATCTGTAATAAATTCTAATAGATTTCATAATTACATATCCTTAACTAATTAAGAAATATAAAAGAAAGCCAAGGCATTTTTATAGTCATACATGTAGGGTTTCCCAACTATAAAATTAAAAAAAAAAAAAAAAACATTCGTAAACCGGGATATTAGCAATTTATAAAAGAATAAAACAGTGTTCATTCTTAGGCACTAAACAGGAACGGGAAGAACCCTCAAGCCTTCACGAGTTCGATGAAGTTCTGCAGATTCTTCTGGGAGGACCCTCCTTCACTAATACTCTTCCTGGCCATCTCCTTCACCCGCAGGCAATTTGCCCTTATCTCATCACTTCCAAGAACTGCTAATACCTTGTCTCTCACTTCATGCCTAGTTATCAATCCATTTTCATCAGAATCAACTCCTAAACCCACCTTCCATACGTCACATATTAAGCTCTTGTTCAGGAACTGATCTGTAAAGTAAGGCCTGCAGAGAAGTGGGACTCCATTGCTCAGGCCTTCCAGTGTGGAATTCCAACCGCAGTGAGTGAAGAAGCATGCCACTGAAGGGTGTGCTAAGACCTCCTCTTGTGGTGCCCATTGGACCACCTTCCCATAATTCCTCACCCTTTGGAGGAACCCGTCCAGGAACTCACTGACTAGCCCGTCAGTGATGCCTGGGCGTATCACCCACAGGAATGGTTGGGTGGCCTGTTCGAGTCCATGGGCGATCTCATAGAATTGTTTTGGACCAAACTTTGTCGTGCTTCCAAAGGCGACATAGATGACAGACAGGGATGGATGTTGGTCTAACCAGTTCAAGCAGGTTGAGTCCTCGTTCCGCAGGCTTCCTCTGCATTGAAATAATCGCGCACTCGCAATTAATGGACCGATTGCGAGAGCTCCAGGAATGACACTAAAAGCTGATGCCTCGAGTTCATGGAAGGAATTGCAGAGGAATGAGTTTGAGAATTTGCTGTAATGCGCCACGGATGATAGGCATTTGAAAAATACTTTCTGAGTCACTGGGTTCTCAGGGCAACTCCAAACGAGGTCACTACTCTTACATGAACGAAGGTCCTTCGATATCCTGATGAGATCATTCTTCAGAACAAAGCCTGTATGAGTCACCGATGCCAAGTTAGATTCACTTTAAAATACCTATTCCTACAAGCACATATGATATCGGGGTGATAAATGTTGTAGATTCATCTCTCCTTGGCGTGTGTTAATGAAGTAATTGAGAGATGGCTATATGACATATTTAGGCTTCATGAGACTGTGAAGGGTTCTAGTTCTGGTCCCTTACCATTGTTATCTATGACTCCACCCTCGATCAACTTCGGAATATGAAGTATCAAGACCAGAGCCGAAACTGAGGGTGGGCAAAACGTGGCTCGTTGAATTCCCATCCTTTCGGCGACTTCCAGTGCCCATCCAACCATCAGGTCCGCAATCAAGAAGCTGATCTGTTCATCTTCAATGCCATTTGACTGCTTCTTTACTTTCTCAATTAACTCCTGCAAATGACCAGGCATCACCCTTAACATGCTATCCAGCTTCTTAGTTAGGTCCTTTCGCTCCTCGTCAGTTTCGAGCCCATCCGGAATTGCGACAAACTTAATCCTATGTGATTCGTCGTCCAATCCAGGGTTTGCAGCCATCACTTGTGCGTGAATGGACTCTGTGTTCACAAACGTCACCTTGACTCCATAGTCAGCAATACAGTGTGAGAGTTTCAGGAGAGGAATGACATGACCTTGTGCAGGAAATGGTATAACAAGGACATGTTTTAACTTAGCCATTGTTGATGTCACACCCCAAATCCTAGAACAAAATGAGGATGACACGGCGGCCTTTTCACTCAAAAGACGCAGCCTAATACTAAACTCAAAAGTACATCTTCAAAAAGTCCAAATCGATATCACTCTCGCTCTATTGAGCACTAATTGAATACCTAAAAAGATTGAAAAAGAGAGAGGTAAGCAACCACAGCTCATTGAATAGTACATAATTCTTTTAATAGATCGAACAACCATTATGTGTATGTGTGTTTATATATATATTTAAGGCCATCCCATGAACTCATAATCCAACAATTCATCAAATCATGCATGAGTCAATTCCTTTCAACAAGTTTTATATAATTCAGAAAATACTCATTTAAATCATCACAAACATCAATAGTTAAGTCTATTAATTGATCTCTATCATAACCACATATGTGGTCCATCCATTGATCCATCTCATATCAAAACACACCTTAATAATCCATCCATCGACTAATCCTTTGCTAGATATCAAACCATGGTCACGACATAACGCTAAGAGACAAGGCAATCAAAATTCCCCACTTGACAAGGTTTTCACCTACAAAACCAGTGACTCGGTCAGGAAGATATCCTAAATCCGATATGCATACCCACAAGCCCCTCGATGGACTCACAACGATTCTCTAATAATCCCACAATCAAAACCATAATCATCTCATAAATTGATTTCGCAAATCGAATCAAATCAACTTTCATAGCTCAATTTATCAAATAGAATGCGTTTCGTAAAGCATTTCCCAAATCCATACCCATAGTTTTTTACAATTCCTTCACAAAGCAATTGATTAAGGCATTTACAAATAATCATTTCAAGTTATTTCAAATAATGTCTTTTTCAATTTCTCACGAACCAAAACATATTACATGTAACAAAAGAATTATTTTCATAAAAATTTCCTCCATCAATTTTACAATAATTGACACATAACTATTTTTAGAAATGCTTTACCATTCAAATGATCAATAGTATAGTAAATGCTCGATCCGGTTTTTTGTAGCAATCATGTTTTAAAATTCACTTTTTCCATTTAATAAATAAAATGCCTTGCCATGTCTTTCATACTCATGCTATATTTAGATCTATATCACTTTTAATAAATCATGAGTTTATAAATTCATAGAAAAAATAGCACCACTTATCTGGGAATGCCTATGATCAAACAATAAACGTTACTTGAATCGTCGATTTTACAATCCTATCAAATAAGTGAGAAATGACGTTCAAATTGAGTAACGTGCTGCCTCAACTATGAAACCGCTATACTACGCCAAATTGCTAACAACACGGCTCATACCCGCTAATAAATCACATACCCAAAACGATTATTCAAACTATTCATAATGCGAAACTTGAGTGTGAAACTTGATTACGTCATAACTCCCTCTATCAAACGTGTTTCAAATGTACTTACGGTCAATAGTATGCCCTTTCAACATATTACGAGAACCTCAAGTTGGCCGATCCAAAATCAAATTAAAAATAGATGAAAAAATACTTTAAATTTTTGTTTCAGGCTCAAATCAAATTCCATAAAATCCTTTAACTCCACAACAATCTTAACTATCATTATACACAGCTTAATGACTCATTAATCGAATCTCAAAGCTCAAAATCAACTTAACCTCGAATCTGTGCCCTAGCTCCAAAAACTAATGCGATTGAAAAAACGAGGGGTATGAGCATTTACAAGGCGTTGCGAATAAGCTTGGTGAGATGCCCGTGATGTGAATGCACAAAGCCTCTCTTCCCTTTATTGTTGTTCTTCTTCCTTCGTTCTTCTTTTCTCCTCTTTCTTTTTTACGCTCGAACGGATGCTTTCTCTCCTTTTTATCTCTTCCTTTTTCTTTTTCTTTGACTTTTCATCTCCGTTCTCCTTCTCCTTCCTTCTTTGATCTTTTCTCTCCGTTTCTTTTTCTCCTCGGACGCATGCTTTCTATGACCATAAAAATAAAAAAAAACATTCCTTCTTTGACATTTAAACTCTTCTTCTTCCTCCTTTTTTCTTCAAGCACGTGCTTTCTTTTGTTTTTATCCCTTCCTTTTCCTTTTCCGTCTTTGACTTTTCAACTCTTTCGTCTTCTCTTTTTCTTTTTCTAACCCTTGTGAGCCACTCTTTTAGACTAAGTTAAATATTACAGTTGACTTTGGCCCTTTGCTTTTATGGTTTTATCTTCCTCTTTGCAGGCCATTGGCATACTTAATTTAGGAAATACAGATCCTTCCTAAGAGCCTCCATGTTGGCGTCAGACATCCCAACACATGTTTAATACGTGTTCAACAAGTAACGGAAAATTTAACACGTGATCAACTCTCTCGACATGCTCCGACACGCGAGTCTAGAATTCTGACAAGCAATTCCGACACACACGAGTTAATTCTAAAAATTTTCAATGAATAAGGGGTCCGAATGTAAAATATATAAAAATGAAGGGGGAAAGAAGAAAAACCGTAATGTTTTTACCGTAAATTCATTCTATACTCTTTTTTATTATTTATTTATCTATGAATTTGAATCAAATTAATTATAATTTATTATGTATATATAAAAATATTCATATTATATATAACGTATCTCAACATGTCAAAATTCTCTACCTTTTAAAAAATGACGTGTTGAAGTATCGTGTCGTGTCACGTACCACGTATCCGTATTAGTTCTACTTAGACCATAAGTTGTGCCGTCAACGAGGATAACATGCAATTAACTGGTAATTTCTCTGTAGCCTGTGTTCCCACGTCTGCCTTTCTTATCAACGAGTACTGGCTCTCTAGTTTTAGGTTGTCCTTGTCACAGAGAGAGAAAATAAATTGTATTAGAATAAAAGCAAATCTGCTGGACAAAAATGCTGATGCCTTGAGTTCATGAAGCAAAGTAAATGTTAATGAAAAATTACTCCCAATCACATTGATTACTTAATAAGTCTAATATGTTTTTTCTTTTCCTTACTTGGTTTTTTGTTTGTCTCATTCCCATTTATAAACTCCATGCGTGACATTCATATTTGTGAGGGGAGACAGTGTCTCACGTGGTAGACACGAGGAGTATATAATGGCCTAAGAAACATAGTCTCGTTCCATTTAAAAATTTGAAACGTAGGATTGGAATTTTCAAAAAAAAACTATTCAAAAAGTCTTAAACCTATTGTAATTTTACTGATTGAGTCTATCCAATTAATTTTAGCTGAAAATTACTAATGTGACGTCAGTCGTTTTAGGTGACATGCCAATACTAACTTAGATAATTTTTAATAATATTTTAATAATATTTAGAATTTTTATTAATTTCTCTATTTTTCTTTTCTTTTTCCATTGTTACTTTTCTTCTCTTTTTTTCCCTCTTTTTATATATATATATATATATAAGAGAGCCAACCATTGGGCAAGGGCAGGAAAGCCCCCATCGGCTATCGATGAGGGTTGCAACACTCTTGCCCATGGCTACCAAATCTCGAGCTTGAAGCTACAACAGCTACTTGAGCTTTAGCTCTAGCCGCTACATATTGAGTTCAGCTACCTCCCTCTTGTCTTTGTTTTTTTTTTTTTTTTTACTTATGGCCAGTGAGGGTCGCAATGCCCTCACCTAGCCTTGCGGCTACAAGTGAGGCTAGCCTCGTCGTTGACAACTCGATCTCGGGCCCGCTCAAGCTCATGCTCTAGGTCTATGGCCATGGTGGCTATGAATCGACAAGGCTGCCTCACCTATGGATGCTTTAGCTCAGGTGAGGCTATGCAAAGAGAGAGAGAGACAAAGATGTTGAAGAAAAATTTCAAATTTGTACATTCATGATAAATTTACTCCAAATTCATATTTTGATTGCCAAAAACCCTAAATTGATACACGTGTGACAAGTTTACTACAAAAAAAAAATTATCTCAAAAATTTTAAATTAATTATGACAAATTTATCATTCGTTAGTTTTCATTAAATTAATACTATGAAAAAATCACCAACTGATACATCTGTGACAAATTGAGGGTAAAATCTCAAACTGATATGTCATTTAACTATCACGTCTCATCCAACTCGATAATTTGATAATAAAATTTAACAAAAACTAATAGAAAATAAATTTGTCACAAGTGTACCGGTATAAGATTTTTTATTTGTAAATTTGTCACATGTATACCTATTTAGAATTTTTCGTAGTATTAACCTCATATAATCCACCCGTGGGCAGCGCAGTTGGTTGAGATCTCTCCTCCAGCGAAAGAGGTCAAGGGTTCGAAACCCTGCATTGTTAGCGATTAAAGCGAGGGGTCCCGACGGTGGGTTGCTAGGCTAGTTTCTCCCGAGGTATAGTCGCTATTAGGCCTCCACCGCAGAGGTCTATGAGACCCCAAATCAGCGTAAGCCAACAAGGGCAGGCTCCGACGGATCCTCAATCACCAAAAAAAAAAAACTCATATAAAATTATAATTATCAAAATATCTTGCTCTCCTACTCTAGGTCACCTAATAAGCTTTTAAATATGCATTTGCTCTCTATCCTTTCTAACAATACGAAGAACTTTACACAATTGCTGCCAACGTAGTCTTGCTACCAACGTAGTACCAGAAACTTCTCCAACATCTTCACTTTTGACTTGACTTGCCTTTTCTTGCGTTTCATGTTCACTGTTGCCGACTTATTTCTTCTCCATTAAGTTAGTAGTTTCTTGATAATTTTAGGGAAAATGGATCACAATTTCCAACAATAACAATCAATATAAGTCAACGGTGGGATAAACAGCACCAAGGGCGACATGAAAAATAATGCACAAATTTCCCTGAGAAAAGATATACACGAGAATTGCACAATGCAAAATTGAGAGGACATCTAGTGGCAGGAAACGCGGTGGCCACCATCCGCGCCCTTGCTCGTACGGTAATGGCAATCCGTCCCAATTAAATTGGGGCAAAACCAGTTATTTGCACAAAACAAGCCATATGCAGGAACACGAATAAGAAGTATCTTTGTTGCTTCTTCGTCTTCTCTCATTCCGCAATTCATGATCTCCATCAACAACGGGGAATTCAATCTCGAACACAGTTTGCAAGCCAAATTACAAGAATCAACTCCTAAACCCACCCTCCCGAGAACTATTAAAAACTTGTCTCTCACTCCATGCCCAGTTATTAATCCATTTTCATCAGAATCAACTCCTAAACCCACGCTTCACACATCACATATGAAGTTCCTGTTCAGATACTGATCTGCAGAGGAAGGCCTGCAGAGAAGTGGGACTCCATTGCTCAGGCCTTCCAGTGTGGAATTCCAACCGCAGTGAGTGAAGAAGCATGCCACTAAAGGATGTGTAAGAGTTTTCCTAATGTGGACTACATTAATTGATATTGTAATTTACCGTTTAACGGTTACCGTTTTACGGGGTTTGGTCTAAAGTGAGATAGAAGGTTTCTTAATTAGTCGATATGGGGGCTGGCTAGTGTGGCCGAGTTAAGCCTAGCCCGTAATGAGGGGGGCACTGGAAACTCTATAAATAGTGCTCAAGTCTCTCCTCTAACCCTAATTTTCACACGTATCCTCACCTAAGGGGCGTTTACCTAACGCTAAACGTGAGGGGCCGTCTCATTGAGCCAGTGATACGGAGGGCAATAGAGGAGAAGGACTTGCACATGGAACATCGTGTTTCCGCTTCCGCTTCAAGAACGATGGATCCCAAAACAGGTGCGTTAAACTTTCTACTGCATGTTCTTGTTCTGGTTATGGTGATCTAGGGATTGCGGAATTCGCATCTAACATGTGGTATCAGAGCCTCCATAACCCTAGAACTCAAACGCATTGAATTTTGCCCTAATTTGAGATTTTCGAGATTTTTTCGTTCGATAAAAACAAAATTAAACTATATATTCTTCGGGCTCGGTGAGACGAGCAAAACCGTGGGCGGCGCGTCGCGGGAGGCCCCACGCGCCCCACGCACGGCCACGCGCCGCCGGGCGTCGAGCACGCGCCCCATGATCGCTCACATGTCCCCACGCGCGGGGCGCGGCTCGCACGTGCGACGTACGCGGGTGATGACGTCAGCGACCCGACCGGACCCGACCCGATTGGCGACCGACCCGACTCAACCCGACCCAGGACCCGACCTGACCCGACCCGACCCGACCCGACCCGGTCAACTACTGACCGGACCGGTCAACCGGTCGGACCGGGACAGGAAGGTCGGACCGGGAACCGGTCGGACCGCCACCGGTCGAACCGGATTTAATTGGCCGCTGACGCCCGCACGTGGGCTCCACGCGCCACGCATTCAGACGGCGCGTGCGAGCGCGTGCATGCTCTTTTCGGCGCGTGGGCGGCAGCGTTGGACTCTTATGATTGTCCTCTATCTTGTGGTGTATTTATTTTACATGTTTGATAATTTTATGGATGTGAAAATGCATATTAAACCCTAAATACGTGAAATTTTTAGTGTATATTTGCGTATTTTTCTTATATTTTTTTTGTGATTTTGGAAATACAAATGTTGTATTGTTGATATGCTATCACATACATATTATAAAAGTGTTATTCATTAATAATATACCATAAAGTTTAATTTTATTAATGAGTAAAGCAGTGTAATTAGCATGATATGTGGTTTTGGTAATTTACTGCCCCTATCACTAAAGTCAAAATCACATACATGGTGAATGTGAGATTTAAAGTTTATATCCTTGTATGAGAGAGTTTCAAGGATTCAATTGAGTTGTGACCGCCAAAGTGGCACACTTGATTGGGTTTAAGAAATTTTGGTCTCGTATATTAATTGGGATGTCTCCTGATCTAATGCGTAGTCATATTCCCAAAGGAGGTGATTGTGTATTAGTTCATGGAGGGATACATGATGATGTGGTAGAGGAGTGACCGATCCTAGTGGTTCTTCTGCCCAAAGGTGATGAATTCACGAAAATTGGAATATATTCTTATTACCGCTATCATGTGGGGAGTGTACAACTGCATGTCATGTATTATGCCCAAAGGTGATTATGTGATTTCGCATGTAACTCTCTGGATGTGTACTTGTACGTCAAGTTACACGATGTTCACATGATGCTAATTATATACATTGCTTATTTTTTAGTCACATTTTCTATAAATGGTAACTCCGTCACTATTGAGGTTCTTGTTGGTTCAAACTTTAAGAGATGGAGAGAAGATTTTTTGTTTGCTATGGAGATGGCAGATGTTCATATGGCTCTTAGTGCCGATCGACCGGCAAATCTGACTGCCGAGAGTACAGAGGCTCAGAAAGCAAACCTTGCTGCCTGGGAAAAGAGCAATATAATTTGCTTGCTGTCCATGAAGCATTCCATTCAGGAACACTTGAAAAGTGGTTTGCCTGCAGACTGCACTGCTAGGCAAATGATGGAAGCTTTGATGGCTAGAAACCGTGTGTCGCCTAATGCTGAGATAGGGACACGCCTGCAAACACTTTTTACTATGAAGTATGATGGTTCTGGTGGAGTTAGAGATTATATTATGAGGATGGTAGATTTGCAGACAAAGCTTCAGGCTCTCGATGTTGTTATTCCCACTACTTGCATTGTGCATCAAGCTCTAAATACTCTTCCTCCTGATTTTGGGATTATCAAGACCAATTATAGTTCTCAAGATGAAACTTGGTCAGTTAATGACCTTATTGCAAGGGTGGTGGCAGAGGAAGAGAAATTGAAGAAAGATAAAGGGCACATTGCTCTTTATGCTTCTAGTTCTAGAAGTGACAAGGGTAAGAAGTTGAAAAACTATACCCACAAGGGCAATTCTGAAGGTGCTGGTCCTTCCAACTATAAAGGAAATTCTGAAGGTGCTGGTCCCTCTAACAGTCTGGGTCCTAAGAAAGCATTCACCAAGAACAATGGTGTTCTTTTCTACTTTTGTAGGGAGAGAGGACACGTGAAGAAACACTGCAATAAGTTTAAGGCTTGGTTGTCCAAGAGAGCTAAGAGTGAGCCTAAAGGTAATGATTCTTTGATGTTTGTTTGTGAATCCAATCCATCTAAAACCCCAACCAATTCTTGGTGGCTAGATAGTGGTGCAACTAATCATGTTGCGTTCACCATATAGGGATTCATAAACCGAAGGACGCCAAATCAGGATGAATCAAAGCTCACTGTGGGAAACAACATTGGAGTTGACATCGAGTTCGTGGGAGATGTTCTTTTGATTTTGGATTCTGGATTTAGGATGATGTTGAGAAACACATTTTACGTACCCTCTTTTAGGCGGAATTTAGTTTCTGTGTCTTGTTTGGACATATGTGGATACTCTTTTGAAATAAAGAGTAGTACTATTTCCATGTTTTATGATTCAAATAAGATTGAATGTTGCAATTTATCCAATGGATTGTATCGATTGAGCTTATCTCCCAACGACATGTACGTTGCTTATTCAGCTGAAAAGGTTGTTTCCAAAAGGCCTCTACCTAAGGAACGGTCTTATGCATTGTGGCATAAACGTCTTGGTCACATCTCTAAAGAAAGAGTGGAAAGACTTATAAAGGCTGACATCTTGCCTACTCTTAAAAGTGATTTAGAGACTTGCGTGGACTGTTGTAGAGGTAAGATGACTAAGATAAAGAAGAAATTTGTTGTTCGAAGTTCGACTTACTGGAGGTTATTCACACTGATATTAGTGGACTGTACACGGCTACTTTGTGTAGAAATTTTTATTTCATCACATTTATTGATGACTTTTCCCGATATGGACACTTATACTTGATTAAAGAAAAGTCCGAACTCTTGACAAATTTAAGATTTTTCGGACTGAAGTGGAGAAACAATTGGGAAAAGTTATAAAGATTATCAGATCTGATCATGGTGGTGAGTATTTTGGTAGGCATGGTGATGCTGGACAACTTAAAGGGTCGTTTGCCAAATACTTAGAGGATTCTGGGATAATAGGATAGTTTACTATGCCCGGAAGTCCTGAACAAAATGGTGTGGCTGGAAGGCGGAATTGCACTCTCATGGACATGATGAGAAGTATGATTAGTAGGACCAATTTACCTGATTTTATGTGGGGTGAAACTTTGAAAACATCTCTTTATATTTTAAATCGCGTTCCTGCTAAAGCGATTTCATTGACTCCCTTTGAGTTATGGACTAGACGTAAGCCTAGCTTAAATCACTTTAAAGTTTGGGGATGTCCTGCAGAGGTGAAGTTATATAATCCGACATTGAGTAAATTAGATTCCAAAACTACTCGATGTTACTTCATATCTTACCTAGATCATTCAAAGGGGTATCGGTTTTATAACCCTAATGGAGGTACAAGAATTGTGGAATCTCATACTGCAAAATTTCTAAAATTTGACGTAGCTGAAAATGGTAATTGCTCACGAACTATTGAAGATGATAGTATGGTGGGGATTACTGGATCACTGTCTCATCCTGTGCAGACAATTATGGAGCCTCCTACGCCACAAACTGAGCCTGTTGTGGCCCAGGATCCTATTGCTGAGACAATTCCTAAAGAAATTCTACAAGCTCCTCAGATTCATAATGAGGATGAAGTAGCTCCACTCAGAAGATCAACTAGGGAAAGACGTTCAACTATACCACCAGACTATTTAGTCTACCTTGGAGAGCATGATTATGATATTGGTTGTGTTGTTGATCCGGTAACTTATACGGATGCCATCTCATTTTCTCAATCAGATTTGTGGCTAGATGCGATGAAAGATGAGATGCAATCTATGAAACACAATGGTGTTTGGGAGCTTGTTGAATTGCCTGAAGGTTGTAAACCTATTGGCTGCAAATGGGTATACAAGACTAAAAGGGATTCCAAAGGGAAAATTGAAAAGTTTAAAGCCAGACTGGTAGCTAAGGGTTTCACTCAAAGAGAAGGAATAGATTATGAAGCAACATTTTCTCCAGTTTCTTCTAAAGATTCCTTTAGAGTGATCTTGCCATTGGTAGCTCATTTTGATATGGAATTACATCAGATGGATGTTAAGACTGCTTTTCTAAATGGAGACCTTAATGAGGAGGTTTATTTGGTGCAGCCTGAAGGTTTTGCAGCAGATGACTCAGGTAAGCTTGTTTGTAGATTGAAAAAGTCTATTTATGGCTTTAAACAAGCTTCTAGATAATGGTATTTAAAGTTTCATAGCATTGTCACTTCGTTCGGATTTATTGAGAACAAAGTAGATCAGTGTATATACACCAAGGTCAGTGGGAGGAAATATATTTTTCTCATACTTTATGTAGATGATATCTTGCTTGCTAGTAGTGACATTGGTTTACTGCATGAGACAAAGAGGATGTTATCGAAAAATTTTGACATGAAAGACCTTGGTGAGGCGTCTTTTGTTCTTGGCGTTGAGATCCATAGGGATCGCTCTCGTCATTCATTGGGTTGTCTCAGAAGGCGTATGTTGATCGTATTTTAGAAAGATTCAATATGCAGCATTGCAAACCAGGAATTGCTCCTGTTGTTAAGGGTGATAAATTGAGTCTTTCACAATGCCCTAATTCAGATTTTGAGAGAGCCCAAATGAAGAATGTACCTTATGCTAGTGTGCTTGGAAGTATCATGTATGCTCAAGTTTGCACTAGGCCAGATATTGCTTTTGCAACAGGGTTTCTAGGCAGATATCAGTCAAATCCAGAACATGATCACTGGGTTGCTACCAAGAAGGTTTTAAGGTACTTAAAGAGAACAAGAGATTATATGCTGATTTATAGACATGTTCCAGACTTGCAACTAGCGGGGTATTCAGATGCAAATTTTGCTGGCTATCAAGATGATAAGAAATCAACGACTGGATACATATTTATGTTGGCAGGAGGTGCAGTATCATGGAAGAGCGAGAAACAGAAATCTATATCTTCTTCTACCATGCAAGCGGAGTTTGTAGCATGTTTTTCAGCTGCTACTCAAGCTATTTGGCTCCGGAACCTCATTAGGGAGTTATCAGTTTATGATTTTGTGGATAGGCCCACACAGTTGCATTGTGACAATAACTCTGCAGTGTTGTTTATTAATAACAACAGAAGTCTCAAGGGGTCTAAACACATGGAGGTCAAGTTTTTGACCATAAAGGAATCAGTGCAGAATGGTGACGTTGCAGTAGATTATATTCCTACAGATGATATGGTTGCAGATCCACTAACTAAAGGCCTACGCTCGTGTGTGTTTGAGCGACATGTCATTAGCATGGCCTAGGAGCATCTTGGGATGTTGTTATTTAGTGGGAGCTGTGTTTTATTTTTCTTGAATAAAGTTTACATCTGTATTTGTTTCAATTTAGTAACATTTTGATATATATATATATATATATATATATATATATATGTCAACTTTTGCATTCAATAAAATGTTTTTGAATGGATTGTTATTATGTTGAATATATATATTGTTAAAAGTCTCAAGGTATTGCTTAAACCTTAAGTGAAGGCTAAGGGGCATTCAGTTATTAGCCTTGTGCATATGCCTTGTTATATATAAAGAAATGTTAACCATAAGGACAAGGCATATGTGGGTTCGTTGAAACCATAAAGACATTCTCTAGTGACACAAGTTTTTGTGACACTTAAGGTAAGAGAATGGGCATTCTCTAGTGGCACAAGTTTTTGTGACGCTTAAGGTAAGAGAATGGTGACTGACAAATGGGATCTCTCTACGAGAGATGTTGTCCATTTGACACACTACCATATTGAATCCATATCAATAAAGTTGAAAGCACTTGTGACCATGGAAGGCTCTGTGTGAATACATGCAGTTACCGCCATGATTCGGTGTTTGAGACTTTATGGGATAGGATTGACTATTAAGAATTATCTCTAGACCAAAGTGCGCACATACAGTACGATTTCAATTAATATAGTCCAAGTGGGAGAATGTAAGATTTTTCCTAATGTGGACTACATTAATTGATATTGTAATTTACCATTTAACGGTTACCGTTTTACGGGGTTTGGTCTAAAGTTAGATAGAAGGTTTCTTAATTAGTCTAATATGGGGCTGGCTAATGTGGGCCGAGTTGAGCTGGCCCGTAATGAGGGGCCTGGCTGGAAACTCTATAAATAGTCTTCAAGTCTCTCCTCTAACCCTAATTTTCACACGTATCCTCACCTAAGGGCGTTTACCTAACGCTAAACGTGAGGGGCCGTCTCATTGAGCCAGTGATACGGAGGGCAATAGAGGAGAAGGACTTGCGCATGGAACATCGTGTTTCCGCTTCCGCTTCAAGAACGATGGATCCCAAAACAGGTGCGTTAATCTTTCTACTGCATGTTCTTGTTCTGGTTATGGTGATCTAGGGATTGCGGAATTCGCATCCAACAGGATGTGCTAGGAAATCCTCTTGTGGTGCCCATTGGACCACCTTCCCATAATTCCTCACCCTTTCGAGGACTTCGTGGAACTTGATGGCTGGGCCATTGGTGAGGTTCGGGCAAACGATCCACAGGTATGGTCGGGCAATCTGTTCAAGGCTGTGGGCGAGCTCAAAGAAGTGTTCCAGGCTCAATACTGTCAAGCTTCCGAAGGCGACATAGATGACTGACGGGGCTGGGCGTTAGTCTAACCAGTTGGAGCAGGTCGAGTCCTCATTCCCCAGGCTTCCTCTGCGATGGAATAATTGGGCACTCGCTATTAAGGGACTGACTGGGAGAGCTCCAGGAATGACACTGCAAGCCAATGCCTCGAGTTCATGGAATGAATTGTAAAGGAACAAATTTGAGCGTTTGCTGTGACGGAGGATGGACAATGCGTTATCTGAAAAATATTTTCTGCTTCCTCGGGTCTTCAGGGCAACTCCAAGTGAGGTCAGTGCTCTTATATGAAGGAAGGTCCTTCGATATTGTTATGAGATCATTATTCAGAGGGATGCCTGTATGAGTTATCAATGCCAAGTTAGATTAACTTTACACTACCTATTCCTACAAGCATATATGTTGTAGGTGTGATTAACGTTGTAGATTCATCTCTTGTTAAAGTGTGTCAATAAAGCAATTGAGAGATGGTTGCACAACTTACTTAGGCTTCATAAAACTGATTGTGAAGGGTACTAGTTCCGGTTCCTTACCATCGTTGTCTATGACTCCAGCCTCAATCAACTTCGGTGTATGAAGACTCAAGGCCAGAGTGGAAACTGAGGCAGCCCAAGACCCGGCTCGCTCGATTCCCATGCTTTCAGCAACTTCCAACGCCCATCCAGCAGCCAGGTCTGCAATCATGAAGCTGACATGCTCATCTTCATTGCCATTTGACCGCTCCTTCACTTTCTCAATCAATTCCTGCAAATGACCGGCATCACCCTTGGCATGCTCTCACGCCGCTCAGTGGAGTCCTTTTGCTCCTCGTCAGTTTCAAGCCCATCCAGAATCGAGACAAACTTGATCCGATTCGATCCCTCTTCCAATCCAGGGTTTGCAGCCATCACTCGTGCGTGAATGGACTCCGTGTTCACAACTGTCACCTTGACTCCATAATCAGCAATACGGTGTGAGAGTTTCAGGAGAGGAGTGACAAGACCTTGTGAAGGATATGGTATGACCAGGACATGTTTAAACTTTGCCATTGTTGACATAGAACAAGAGATAGCACCTTAGCACACCTTAACACTGGCTAATTAAGCTCGAGCTCTATCCTTTCTTTATGACGTGATTCAAAGGGACTTTGGCACTTGGCTTTGTAGTTTTATCTTCGTCTTTTCCGGGTGGTCAGAATATTCGGCCAGGGAACGAAAAGAACAGAAGCTGTGGCGGCAACAAAGATAATATGCGACTGGCTAGCAATTTTTCTATGGCTTGTGCTCTCATGTCTGCGTTTCTTATCAACAAGTGCAGGCTCTCTCTAATTATAGGTCGTCCCTTGTCATGAGAAGAGAAAAGCAAGTTGTCATCTTCGAATAAAGCAAATGTGTTAGACAAAAAAGCTGATGCCTTCGGTTCAAGAACAAAAATAGGTGTCCATGAAAAGTTACAGACAAACACATTTATTCTTTATTAACTCTAGATTTTTGTTTCCTACTTGCTTCTTGCTCTTCTTATTTCCCATTTTTTAACTCCATGTGAGTAGTAATTCACGGTGGACTCGCGAAGTATATAATTGCCTAAGGAACATATAGTCTCGTTCCACCAATTTAAACTTCCGAATTGGACTTTTCGACCTACTCGAGTAATTCCATCGCATATTTTCACGCAATAACTAGTGAAGACCAACACTCAATATACTTCCATCAAGGGATCCCAATGACTTCAATTTGCTGCACGCCAATGCCAAAACCGTAAACCCCACAATCCTCTATTGAACTATAATCGGGATTCAAGTAATCTAATAGGAGGCAGACTGGCAGAATCCTCTGTTTGTTAGCAGATTTATATCCCCTCCTACCAAACAAGTGACCATGGATCCTAAAACAAAAAGGACATTTTACCAAATCATGGCCACGGAAATCTGTTTGAGATACATTCTCCATGTTTGTCACATTCAGATCCTATGCTATCTGAGCTCTTCAATATCTCACCATCACACGGCTGGATATTTCATATGCAGTCAATTTTGTCGATAAATTCATGCATCAGACTATTGTGAGTCATATTCAAATTGTGAAGCGCATTTTAGTTGATATCGGTGACACAATAGATCAAGATATGGGAATCTTGTCCAAGTCAACTTGGACTTGTATGCTTTTTGTGATGCAAATTGAGCTTGTTGCCACTTGACTCAATAAAAAACTATGGGATTTTGTACCTTCTTAGGTAGCAATTAATTATTGTGGAGTGCTCAGAAGCAAAGATTGGTTGCTCAATCTAGTGCCAAGGTAAAGTATCGTGCAATGGCATTGACAGTTATAAAGATTACTTGGATATCATTCCTTTTGAGAGACTAATGTATTCATTTCTTTAGTCGTCCAGTATTATTTTGTGATCATATCAGTGTGCTTTATATGTTAGTTAATCTTGTGTTTCACGCAAGAATTAAACATATCAAATTGGATGATCATTATGGGCGAGAAAAAGTGGCTCTTGGAACACTTGTGGCTAAGTATATTATGCTTGCACATCAAATTGTTGATCTCTTCAAAGCCATTGTCCAAAACTGCATTTGGAAACTTATGTCACAAATTAGGAATTTGGGACTCCCATTCCCAATTTGAGGAGTAAATGCACTAATTTATAATCAAAGAAGAAAAGTCCGGAGTTGCCAATCAAAATCACTAGCAGATTCTTGAAGATACTAAAATCATGGGATTGACAACTCTTGTACATTTATTATTTTAATTGTAATATTGTCTCTATATGAAGTGTGGCACGTTGTAACATTGCTGAATAGTGGAAATCATCTCAATAATGGTACATTGAAATTAAGAATCAAACACTTTTGTTTTTGTAGATTTCTATATCAACTTTCCCGTGGGCTAAATCACCATGGTCGAACCACGGTTATCCTATGTTCATTTTATTTTACGTTTGGTCGTCCGAATTTCTATTTGGGATAAGACTGAATAAGATAGGATATGAAATCCTTGGATTTTTTTATATCCAGTCTATTGTTTGGTGAATCGCAAAGTATTAAAGTCGGATATATTCACATCATATCACGTACATTTTTCTATATAAATGGCATATCATTATAAATGAACCTAAATGTTCATAAACAAAGATAGTAAAAATCTCTTGTAACACTATTCCTTAATTTATTTTTATTTTATTTTTCCTCTTTTTTATATTATTTTCTTTATTATTTTTTTTTCCCCTTTCACATTCTTTAATAAAATTTTATCAAATAGTAAACTGTACTCACATACCTAAAATACAAAAATACCTTAAATATATAATAAATATAAATATTTAATTTATAGATTGAATGTTTATTATAAGATAGAATTAAAGTTGAATTTATAAATTAAAATAAGATTAATTAAAATTAATTTTTAATTTTTAATTTCTTAAATTATAATTCAAATATTATTTATATTGAAATATAATTTCAATTTTGTTAATTTAATAAGTTTGTTATTCGAGAAAAATAACTTTCTTATTACGGATATTAAATTCTATCTACCTTTATCTCACCTCTCCATAGGATAATTTTATCATGTTTATATCTTATTTATATCCGACTTTATCCTGTTTTGAGCAAGCACAAAACGTAGGATAGAATGAATCATATTATATCCCAAATTTTATCCCGACTGCCAAACACAACATGTTTAGTTTGTTGTTCAATCACTTGCATTTCACAACAAGTAGATTTGTAAAAGAGTAAAATAGACGACAGTCTTAGGGACTGAACAGGAACAGCAAGAAGAACCCTCAAGCTATCATGTGTTTAATGAAGCTCTGCAGATTCTTCAGGGAGGACCCTCCTTTACCGACACTCTTTCTTGCCATCTCCTTCAACCTCACGCAATTTGCCCTTATCTCATCACTGCCAAGAACCGCTAGCATCTTTGTCGTCGCTTCATGCCTTCTTGTGACTCCATTTTCATCACTATCCACCACTAGACCCACCCTCCACACATCACATACTAGGCTCCTGTCCAGAAACTGGTCTCCAAAATAGGGCCTGCAGAGAAGTGGGACTCCATTGCTCAGAGCTTCCAGTGTGGAATTCCAACCACAGTGAGTGAAGAAGCATGCCACTGAAGGGTGTGCCAGGACCTCCTCTTGTGGTGCCCATTGAACCACCTTCCCATAATTCCTCACCCTTTGGAGGAACCTGTCATGGAACTCGGTGACCGGCCCATCAGTGAGGTCAGGGCGTACGACCCACAGGAATGGTCGGCCGATCTGTTCGAGGCTGAGGGCAAGTTCATAGAATTGTTCCTGGCTGAACACTGTTGTGCTTCCAAAGGCGACGTAGATAACTGACTGGGCTGGATGTTGGTCTAACCAATTCAAGCAGGTAGCGTCCTCACTCCACAGGCTTCCTCTGAGATGGAATAAACTGGCGCTCGCTATTAAAGGACCGATTGGGAGAGCTCCAGGAATGACACTGCAAGCTGATGCCTCGAGTTCATGAAATGAATTGCAAAGGACTGATGTTGAGTGTTTGCTGTATCCAGGGATGGCCAACACGTATCGAAAAAATCATTCTGCATCGTTGGGTCTTGAGGGCAACTCCAAGTGAGGTCATTGCTCTTATACGGGGAAGGTCCTTCGATATCGTGATGAGATCATTCTTCAGAGCACAGCCTGTATGAGTTATCAATGCCAAGTTAGATCATCTTCAGGCTACCTTTTCCTGCAAGCACATATGTTATCGGCATGATGCAAGTTGTAGATTCATCTCTCCTTAGTGTGGGTCAATGAAGCAGTTGAAAGATGGCCACACGACAAATTTATGCTTCATGAGACTGATTGGGAAGGGTTCTACTTCCGGTCCCTTACCTTTGTTGTCTATAACTCCATCCTCGATCAGCTTTGGAATATGAAGTATCAAGGCCAGAGTCGACAACGAGGCTGGCCAAAACCCAGCTCGCTCGATTCCCATCCTTTCGGCTACTTCCAGCGCCCATCCGGCGGTCAGGTCCGCAATCATGAAGTTGATCTGCTCGTCTTCATTGCCTTTTGACTGCTGCTTCACTTGTTCAATCAACTCCTGCAAATGACCAGGCATCACCCTTAATACGCTATCCAGAATCTTAATTAAGTCCTTTCGCTCCTCGTCAGTTTCGAGCCCATCCGGAATTGCGACAAACGTAATCCTAGGTGATTCGTCGTCCAATCCAGGGTTTGCAGCCATCACTTGTGCATGAATGGACTCTGTGTTCACAAACGTCACCTTGACTCCATAGTCAGCAATACAGTGTGAGAGTTTCAGGAGAGGAGTGACATGACCTTGTGCAGGAAATGGTATAACCAGGACATGTTTTAACTTTGCCATGGTTGACATAGAACGAGGGACAGTTCCTTAGCACACCTTATATTGGCTAATTAAGCTCGGACTCTATTCTTGACGATGCGATTCAGAGGGACTTTTGCTCTTGGCTTTGTAGTTTTATCTTTGCCTTTTGCAGGCGATCGGCACATACAGGCATGAAAGGGATAGAGCAGAAGCTGTGGTGGGAAAGGGATAGAGCAGAAGCTGTGGTGGGAACAAAGATAATACGCAACCGGTTATCAATTTGTCTATGGCTTGTGCTCTCATGTCTGTGTTCCTTAGCAACTAGTGCAGGCTTTCTCTAGTTATTGGTCGTCCCTCGTCCTGTTGTCATATTCGAAGAAAAGCAAATGTGCTGGAAAGATGCTGATGCCTTAAGGCTGTATTTGGCAGTCGGGATAAAATTCAGGACAGGACATTGATTTATCCTATCCTACGTTTGGTCTTCTCAAGACAAAGATAAAGTAGGATATAAAAATGGGATATAGACGGGATAAAATTATTTCAGGGGAGGTGAGATAAATATAAATACGATTTCTAATATCTATAATAGGAAAGTTATTTTTCTCGAATAATAAATTTATTAAATTAAAAAATTAAAATTATATTTCAATATAAATAATATTTGAATTCTAATTTAAGAAATTAATAATAATAATAATAATAATTTATTTTTAATTAATCTTATTTTAATTTATATATTCAACTTTAATTCTATCTTATAATAAATATTCAATCTATAAATTAAATATTTATATTTATTATATATTTTAGGTATTTTTGTATTTTAGGTATGTTAGTACAGTTTACTATTTGATAAAATTTTATTAAAGAATGATGAAGGGGAAAAAGAAATAATAAAGAAAATAATATAAAAAGAGAAAAATTAAAATTAAAATAAATTAAGGAATAGTGTTACGAAAGATTTTCACAATCTCCGTTTATAAACATTTATGTTCATTTACAATGATATACCGTTTATATCAAAAATATACGTGATATGATGTGAACATATCCGATTTTAATATCTTGGGATTCATTAAATAATGGACATGATATAAAAAAATCCCAAGATTTCATATCATATTCTATCCTGTCCTATCTAGTTCTTCAATGTCTTATGTTTTTGTTTTTTCCTTAGTTTCTTGCTTGTCTAGTTTCCCATGTATTAACTCCACGCTTGCCGTTGATATAATTTGATTTATATCATGATGTGGGGGAGCATCAAACATGATGGATGGGTGAAGCATTTACTGGCCTAAGAAATATACAGTCTCATTCTGCCTATTTGACTTTTCATATTGGACTTTTCAATATGTTCCATAGATTCGAGGCATATGAACATTTAATCACTTATATATTAAATAGATTGAGTACGTTTATCACGTCTTTACAATAATCTATAAGTCATTAAAGATGGAACGTCGTCCCAAACCTATCCCATTAACTTTCCATTATCTATGAGCCCATCTCAAATTCGCTGTAGGTTTTGATACTATATCCCAAACTCCTCTCTATGTAAAATAGTCAGGAACTTGCAACCCACAACAGTATTTTATAATAAACAATAGTATCATGTTAAATATATAATAAAAAACCTCATATTTGTAAATGTAAATATTAATTCGAAACTCATGTACAGTCAATCTCTAATTAGAATTCTACAGAGTCCAAAATATAATTGTGGAAGATTTAAAGGTCAACGATTATAAAAATCTAAGGTCTAATAATAATGAGAAGCTAGGCATAAAATGGTGGCCACTGTTAAAAAATCTTATATTACTATACTGTATTTTGTTATTAGCATTCACAAATTTTTATATTCAGTATTCTTGAGAGATTTAACAGAATAAAAGTAATTTAAAGAATCCCAAAATCTATAATAAATTCTAATAGATTTCATGATTATATATACTTAACTAATTAAGAAATATAAAAGAAACCGAAGGCATTATTATAGTCATACATGTAGGGTTTCCCAACTATAAAATTTAAATAAATAAACTATTCGGAACCCGGGATATTAGCAATTTATAAAAGAATAAAACAGAGTTCATTCCTAGGCACTAAACAGGAACGGGAAGAACCCTCAAGCCTTCACGAGTTCGATGAAGCTCTGCAGATTCTTCTGGGAGGACCCTCCTTCACTAATGCTCTTCCTGGCCATCTCCTTCACCCTCAGGCAATTTGCCCTTATCTCATCACTCCCAAGAACTGCTAATACCTTTTCTCTCACTTCATGCCTAGTTATCAATCCATTTTCATCAGAATCAACTCCTAGACCCAGCTTCCATACGTCACATATTAAGCTCTTGTTTAGGAACTGATCTGTGAAGTAAGGCCTGCAGAGAAGTGGGACTCCATTGCTCAGGCCTTCCAGTGTGGAATTCCTACCACAGTGAGTGAAGAAGGATGCCACTGAAGGGTGTGCTAGGACCTCCTCTTGTGGCGCCCATTGGACCACCTTCCCATAATTCCTCACCCTTTGGAGGAACCCGTCCAGGAACTCACTGACTTGCCCTTTTCTTTTATGGTTTTATCTTCCTCTTTGCAGGCCATTGGAATACTTAATTTAGGAAATACAGATCCTCCCTAAGAGCCTCCATGTTGGTGTCAAACATCCCAACACATATTCAATACGTGCTCAACAGGTAACAAAAAATCTAACATGTGATCAACTCTCCCGACATACTCCGACACGCAAGTCTAGAATTCCAACAAGCGATTTCGGCACACACGAGTTAATTTTAAAAAATTTCAATGAATAAGGGGTTTGAATATAAATATATAAAAATGATGGGGGAAAGAAGAAAAGCCCTAATGTTTTTAACATAAATTCATTTTATACTCTTTTTTATTATTTATTTATTTATGAATTTGAATCAAATCAATTATAATTTATTGTGTATATATAAAAATATTCATGTTATATATAACGTGTCTCAATTTATTAAAATTCTCTACCTTTTTAAAAATGATGTCTTGAAGTATCGTATCGTGTCGCATACCACATCGGTATCAATTCTACTTAAAACATAAGTTGTGGCGTGAACAAGGATAACATGCAATTGACTGGTAATTTTTCTGCGGTCTGTGTTCTCATGTCTGCCTTTCTTATCGACGAGTACTGGCTCTCTAGTTTTAGGTTGTCCTTGTCACAAGGAGAGAAAATAAGTTGTATTCGAATAAAAGCAAATCTGCTGGACAAAAATGCTGATGCCTTGAGTTCATGAAGCAAAGTAAATGTTAATGAAAAATTAGTCCAAATCACATTGATTACTTAATAAGTCTAATATGTTTTTTCTTTTCCTTACTTGGTTTTTTGCTTGTCTCATTCCCATTTATAAACTCCATGCGTGTCATTCATATTTGTGAGGGGAGAGAGTGTCTCACGTGGTAGACACGAGGAGTATATATTAGTCTAAGAAACATATAGTCTCATTCCATTTAAAAATTTAAAACGTTGGATTGGAATTTTCAACAAAAAAATTATTTAAAAAGTCTTAAACCTATTGTAATTTTACCGATTCAGTGATCCGATTAATTTTGGCTGAAAATTATTAACGTGGACATCAGTCATTTTAGGTGACATGTCGACGCTAACTTAGATAATTTTTAATAATATTTTAATGATTTTTAGAATTTTTATTAATTTCTTTATTTTTCTTTTTTTTTATTGTTACTTTTCTTCTCTCTTTTCCTCTCTTTTTCTTTTTTATATACGAGGGCCAACCATTGGGCAAGGGCAGGAAAGCCCCCATCGGCTGTCGATGAGGGTTGCAACACTCTTGCCCATGGCAACCAAATCTCGAGCTTGAAGCTGCCATAGCCACTTGAGCTTTAGCTCTAGCCTCTACATATTCAGTTTAGCTACCTCTCCCTCTTTTCTTTGTTTTTATTTTTTTACTTGTGGCTAGTGAGGATCTCAATGCCCTCACCCAGCCTTGCAACCATGAGGCTAGCCTCGCCGTTGACAACTCGATCTCAAGCTCGCTCAAGCTCATGCTCTAGGTCTATGGCCATGGTGGCCACGAATCAACAACGCTGCCTCACCCGTGGCTGCTTTAGCTCAAGCGAGAGAGAGAGAGAGAGAGAGAGAGAGAGAGCGATCATGGGCGAGGTTGCGCAAAGAGAGAGAGATGTTAATAAAAAACTTCAAATTGGTACACTTATGATATATTTACCCCAAACTCATATTTAGATTGTCCAAAACCCTAAATTGATACACGTGTGACAAGTTTACTCCAAACAATTTTTTAGTTTTCATTAAATTAGATTAATACTACGAAAAATCACAAACCGATACATTTGTGACAAATTGAGGGTAAAATCTCAAACTTTTATATCAGTCAACTATCACGTCTCATTGAAACGTACTTACAATTAACAGAATGCACTTTCAATATAAGAATCCCAACTTGGGCAACCCAAAATGAAGCTGAAAATCAATGAGAAAAACTTCAAAATTTTATTTTGAGTAAACCATAAGCTCAAATCAAGTTCCGTAAAATCCTATAACTCTACAACAACCTAAACTATCATTATACGCAGCTTAACAACTCCTTAATCGAACCTCGAAGCTCAAAATTAAGTTAATCTCGAATTTGTGCCATAACTCCGAAAATTAATTCAATTAGAAGGACGAGAGGTGTGAGCATTTACCAAGTGCTGCGAATAAGTTTGACTAGGCACTGTGACATGAATGCGTAAAGTCCTGTCTTCTTCTTCCATCTTTTCTCCTCTTTTCTTCTTCTGTCCGATCGCGTGCTTTCCTTTACCTTTATCTCTTCCTTTTTCTTTTTCGCCTTACAGCTCTCTTTTTTTTTTTTTTTTTGGCCTTACAGCTCTCTTCCTCCTTCTCTTTTTATTTTTTAATCTTTATGGGCCCCACTTTTTAGAGTATAAGTCAAATATTACAATTGACTTTGGCCCTTGGTTTTTGTAGTTATATCTTCCTCTTTTGGAGGCCGTCCACATTATTGCATATAATCTAGGAAGCATGGACACACTTTAAGAGCTTTCGTATCGATGTCGAACATACCAATAAGTGTCCGCCATGTTCCAACACGCAATCAACAAGTGTAAAAAAATCTGACATGCGAATCTGGAAATCCGACACGTGATTTTGACATGTATAGAGTCAATTTTAAAATTTTTTAATAAATGATAAGTCAAAATATAAATATATAAAAATAAAAAATAAATGAAGAAAGAAGAAAGATTCTAATGTTTTTAGTGTAAATTCAATTTATACTCTTCTTTTATTATTTATTTATTTATAAATTTGAATCTAATCATAAAAGTGATAATCATAACGTGTTTCAAAGTATCGGAATGTTTTATCTATTGAGACATAACGTGTCAAAGTATCGTGTCGTGTTGCATATGGCATATCGATGTTGGCATTACTTAGCCTATAATAAAGAAAATTAAAAAAACAAAACAAAAGACAGAAGATGTGGCGCCAACAAAGAAAACGTGCCACTGGCTAATAAGGGGCTGTTTGATAACGTGCCAAATAGTACCCGATTCTGATTTTTTATTCCTAGGAATAGTTTTTGAACATAATCGCGTTTGGTAAAAATTTTATTTCAGGAACAAATTTGTTCCCGGGAACAAATTTGGAGGAGAATTAAGAATAAAAAAAAAAATTTGATTCTTGTTTCAGGAACAAAATTGAGAATCAAAACTCTTCTTCTTCTCTTTTCTTCTTCTTCATCGACCGCCATCCCATGACCGCCGCCAATCGCCGGTAACCGGTCCAGTGAGCTCGTCGAAGGCAAGCCTCGCCAATGGCCTAGCGGGCCTCATCGGGGCTGGGCGAGGCCCACCGGTGGCCAGGCGGGCCTCGCCTAGCCCGGCAAGGCTCGCCCGGCCACCGGCGAGGCTCACCCGACCACGGGCGGTGGCCGGGCAGCCTCGCCTAGCCCCGGCGAGGCCGGCTCGGCCATCGACGAGGCTCGGCCGACGAGGGTTGGCGACACTCCAGTGAGGTTGCCGACCCTCATCTGGCCGATCGTCAAACAAGAAGAAGAATAGGAGAAAAAAAAAAAAAAAAAAGGAAAAATTATTTAAAAATTAAAAGAAATTGATTTGAAATAGAATCAATGAGCACGGTATCAAATGCAATTCTATTCTAAAATCAGAAATTTTGGACAGTTACCAAACGGCTTAAAATGCTTAGAATCTGTTCCCGGGAACAAAATAAAAAAAAATCATTTCTGATCAGAATCTACTTCCAAAAATATAATCGTTACCAAACGCGTCCTATTTGTCTATAACCTGAGTTCACGTGTCTGCCTTTCTTATCAACGAGTAATGGGTCTCCAGCTTTAGGTTGTCCTCGCCACGTGAAGTTGAATATGTTGTATTCGAATAAAGCAAATCTGCCGGACAAAAATGGTAGATGCGTTGAGTTCATGAAGCAGAGTAAATGTTAATGAAAAATTACTTCCAAGCACATCGATTACTTAAAGTCTTAGACCATTATATACTCCTCGTGCCTTTCTTATATGTTTTTTTTCCCTTACTTGGTTTCTTGCTTGTCTTATTCCCATTTATAAACTCCATGGGTGTCATTCATGTTTTTGACGTGAGAGTATCCCACGTGGTAGACATGAGGAGTATATATTGGTCTAAGAAACATATAGTCTCATTCCATTTAAAAATTTGAACCGTCGGATTTGAATTTTCAACAAAAAAAAAAGTATTTAAAAAGTCTTAAATCTATGTAATTTTACTATTTTAAACATAAACTTTCAAGTTGACCAATTAAATCATAAATTTATATTTGTTTTTTTTGCCAATTGAGTCAATCCGGTCAATTTTATGTGGAAATTGTTAACGTAAACGCCAACCGTTTTACATGACATGACTAGGGCTAACTTAAATGATTTCTAATAATATTTTAATGGTTTTTCGAATATTTATTAATTTCTTTATTTTTCTTTTCTTTTTCTATTTTAACTTTTCTTCTCTCTTTTTTTCCCTCTTTTCCCCTTTTTATATACAAGGGCCAACCATGCAAAGGTAACAAAGCCTCCATCGGCTGTCGACAAGGACCACAACACCCTCACCCATGGCCACCAAATCTCAAGCTTGCAACTATCATGGCTGCTCAAGCTCGAGCTCTAGCTGCTACATGTTGAGCTCAGCTACCACGATCTTTTCTTCTTCTTTTTTTCTTTTTTAACTTGTGGCTAGCTAGGGTTGCAATGTACTCACCAAGCCTTGCGGCCACAAGCGAGGCCAACCTCACCCTTGGCAACTTGATCTTGAGCTTGCAGCTTCCATGGCCGCTCAGGCTCGTGCTCTAGGTCTATGGCCATGGTGGCTGCAAATTGACAAGGCTGCCTCACCCATGGCTCTTTTAGCTCAACTCACGACCATGGGTGACGCCGTGCAAGGTGAGGATTGTCCATGTTAATAATATTCAACCAAAATCAATTAGATAGACTCAATTGATAAAATGTAAAAATGTTTAAGATTAAATTAGTAAAAATGCAATAATTTTATGATTTTTTTAACAATTTTCCCAACTTTCAACATAGTATATTAATTCCATCACATATTAACATTTGATGACTTAACTACAATACGATTAGATACGTTTATCACCTCTATGCGGCAATCTAAGCATCATTATGAATGGGAGCGGGATAACTTCTTGTTATTCCAAAACCCATCCTATACCTTAGGGGGTTTGATTTAATATCCCAACTCAACTTGATGACGTAATCAGGTTCTCGCAAATTGTCACAATATTGCAATAAATAATATTCATATTTAATATGTAATAAACATCCTCATATTTGTATATATAATTATTTATTTGAAACCCATGCCTTTGAAGTCTCCAATTAGTCCAAAATAAAAGAATGGAAGAATTTAAGGTTGAGATAAAAATCTAACGTCTAATAAATATATAGAAGCTAGGTGTGAAATGGTGGCCATCATTAAAAAAATCTTATATTATACTAAATTTTGTTACTAGCATTCACAATTTTTACAATTAAGTAATCTTGGAGGGTTTAACATTGTAAGAGCAATTTGAAAAATCCCAAAAACGATTAGAAATTCTATTAGAGGTGCTAATTATGGTTACTTACTCAACCACTTGCGGAATATAAAGGAAACAAATAGCATTTTAATAGCCATATTGGCTTTCCCAACTATAACATTATGAAACCCGTCATGAACCTGCCATTTACGTAGCATTAGGTTTTGGGAAGGTTGGATACCCTATTATCCTTGTCCCACTTCTATTCCTAAAAATCGTGGACTCAGTAGGACCGGAACATAAGACAAGCAAAATGACTAGGTAACCGCAAGTCTCATGAGGATGATATATAAAAAGGTTAATACCATAAAAAAAAAATAAAAAAAAACTCCAAATCGATATATTTATGATAAATTTATTCCAAATTTATATTTTAATAGCCCAAAATATTAAATTAATACACGTGACAAATTTAACCTAAGTAAATTTTTTTACCACAAAAATCTTAAACTCATTGCGACAAATTTACCCTTCATTAATTTTTATTAAATTATATTAATATTACGAAAAATCACAAACTAGTACACATGTAATAAATGGAGAGTAAAATCTCAAACTGATAAATTTTCAATTGTCACATGTCATCTCAATCGGTAAAATTTAACGGAAATTGTCGAAAGATAAATTTATCATAAGGGTATCACTTTGGAATCTTTGCTTGTCCAAAACTTAATTTAGAGTAAATTTATCACATGTATACATGTTTAAAATTATTTTGTAGTGTTAATCCAATATAAAAACATAATTATCAAAATGTCTTGCTCTCCTGCTCCGGGTCACCTGATTAAAAACTGCTTTAATAAGCTTTTAAATATGCATTTGCTTATTCTGAATGGCAAATTAGCCTGCTCTTTATCCTTTCTAACAATGCCAAGAATTTTACAAAAGAACAACCTGATATTTAACTATGAACTGCCAAATTAGGCAGGCATGATATTTACCTCTGCTCGCGGAACAGCCTTAATCAGCCATCATGAGAACACCAATTTGAAGATGAGAAACAGTGACTTTGTCGTAAAGTTTGCAGACAATTTACAGAGGAAAGGAAGAGAACGCAACCTTAAAGGTACTTTGCGATCAACGTTTAAACTAGTACGTCCTTAGGAAATAATCATGTAGCCTTAAACTGAATGAATATCCAATGTGCCAAGATATATCTGTCTACGCCTCAAAGAAGAATCTCACTTAACTCTCAAGCTAAGGAACAACCCTCCAAGCATATTAAGCTTGTCCTTAATCCGAATTTGATGGCCTCTCATTTCGTCGGTGCTGGACGAGTAGGGCCAAAATAGTTTGTCACCAACCCCATAATGGCAAACCTGACAAGAGAGAAAGATGTAAATGCAACCATCTAATTAACAGTGCAAAAGAGCCAACGTGATATGATGATACAATTGGAGTGAGATGATCCACTAGAGGGAACAAAAGCACCTAATCTCCAGTTCGCCGTAACTAACAAAAAATAAATAAATAAATAAATAACAGGGTCATACTGTACAAGAATTCACCCACAATGTCACATATTTTGCAGAATCGTTCTCAGAGAACCAGGCAGAAAAAGAAGAACCAAAATAACTATAGCCAACATCTGGGGCATCGGACAAGTTCCGAATGCCTCACTCCTCTCAATTATCTGCCTCAATCAGAAAAACAGTAACATGACATATGGATCGTCACTTCGTTCAAGTTTCTAATGGTAAAGAGACCACAGAGCCCTGAAGAAAAACTATCAGTTGCTATGGAACAAGAGTGTTTTCTTTAATCTCATCATTGCAAAAACAAATCTAACCTCACACGTCCCATGTAAAATATGAATCTGCGAGGGAAAAGGCAATGTGGATTCAACAAGTGAAGACCACATCCAAATGAACACACGCCAAGATGCCAATTACTTCAAATTGGCGCACAACAATACCAACACCATAAACCTCACAAGCCCTCCATTGAACTAGAAATCAAGATCAAGAAGTCTAATAGGAAGCAAACTGGCAGAGTGGTGAGGAAAAAAATCCCCTCACCTGCTACCAACATCTGTTTAGTAGCAGATTTTGATATTGAGCCATGCTTCCCCCCTATCAAACAAGTCACCATGGTATCCTTAACAAAAAGGACATCTTAAGAAATCAGGTCTTATATTTTGGCCAGACAATCTTAATACAACAGGTCAAGATATGCTAGACATTGCAACTGAAACCCCTACAATACCCAAGAAACACCATTCCGCTTCAGATATTGATGACCAGATGAGAATCCATCTTGCTGATAATTGCTTTTTATAATTCAGAAAAGTATGGCAAAGGGTATCACAGCACCGCTCTATTCTTTAAAAGAACAATTTTCTTACTCGCTTCTTCTTCTAAATTTGTCCAATCCATTCATCAAGTGAAGAGCCATTATACCATACTTTTCTGAAAAGAATGATGCATAGAACCCAACTAAACACATCAAACCAACCAAAGATCTTTCCATTTCAGTTCAATATGGATAAATGCAAAAAGCCACCTTCTAACATGCCATATTCATAGCTGGCCAAGGATATTGTTATGTGAAATGAAGAGCAGATTTACGCAAGTTTGTCTGCTAAAACGAAATATGAGCTTCTGATGCTGCAGCTTTCGGGGTCGAAAATGGACTTGTGTAATATGTACGTGTCCAGAAAAATAAAGAGGTTCACATCAACTGAAGCACATATCAAATATACACTCACATCATGGCCATGGAGATCTGTTTGAGATCATTCTCCATGTTCCTCATGTTTGCTAGTGACTGGGCACAAAATATGATTGCGATCCATGAGCTAAGCTTGTACTGCAAAAACACAACAAATAAAGGAAAAGGAATTAAGTAATTTGACACATACATTTATTGAGCAAAATGCAAATGAACAGAAAAACCTAAGGTACTATTCCCCCTATTAATAAGTGACGTAGGACGACGAGTCCCACAATAACAATAAATCTTTAGGCTTCACACTGAAAGCTCCCTAAGCATCACACTTAGAGTTTCTCACGCATCACACGTAACAGAAGAATTGCATCACACAATGCAAAAGCATATATTTGCAAAATTCAAATAATGATCAACTCCATTGAAAAGAAAGAATTATAACGATATTTGCGGACTCTCTAAAGCTCTACTCCTAGGTGAAGTAGGAAACCTCTAAACAACAAACAAAATAAAAGTGAAACCACTAAAAAAGGAAATATAATACCCTACTCAGAATAGAAAGACAAAACTATATAGAATTCCTAGTAGATAATTTACTAAAGAAGAATCTTGATACTTTCAGCACTCATGTTTGAGTTGCAAAGGCCATCTTTCCCAAAACCATGTAGAAACCTAAATATTTGGACAAATATCATCTTGCATGGATTTGTCGGCTGCAGAAATAAATACCCGAAACATGACACCGGCAACACCAAAGACAACAGCAATGAATCCTGAATAATCGACTGGCAGATCTTGGGGAGAAACCAATGGAGGTTTAAATGGTTTGGCTGCCGAGGGCTGCCTTGGGTCATTCGTAGCGCTATTACTGCTGTGCGACATCTCCAACACTCAGATTGCTGTCCCTGCAACTGCCAAAGAAGGTGCTGGTTCATGTCCTCATTCTCAAGCGCAATCATACTCGGTCACTGATTTGATAAATCTTTTACAAATATTTATCGAAGAAAAATTCATGAACTTCTTGACAAAAATGAACAAATATGCCAGGCTCCCAATAAACAACATTAATAACAATCAATATAAGTCGACGGTGGGATAAACAGGACGAGGGGGCGACATGAAAAATAATGCACAATTTTCCCTGAGCAAAGATATACATGAGAATCGCGCAATGCAAAATTGAGAGGACAACAAGCGGCAAGGAAACGCAGCGGCCAACATCCGCACCCTCGCTCGCACAGTAATGGCAATCGGTCCCGATTGAATTGGGGCAAAACCTGTTATTTGCACAAAACAAGCCATATGCAAGAACACGAATAAGAAAGATCTCTGTCGCTTCTTCCTCTTCTCTCGTCCCGCAATTTACGATCTCCATCAACAATGGGGAATTCAAATCTCGAACACAGTTTGCAAGCCAAATTACAGAGAAATAAACGGCAGGCGGGTCGAACGTGCCAAAGGGCCACACAAGCAAACACATGTCATGGGAGAACAGGCTGAACAACGCCAACCCATCCGAAAACCGACAAAGAAGCGGTCGAGAAGAAGAAACGGCAGAGACCCACTTCAAGGGAGACGGAGTGCGGTACGCGGAACCTCCGACCGGACCCGCATCTTGTTTTCTCAGCACGGATCGCCAGAAGCGACCGATTTCGACGGAGAGATCGATGAAACGGTAGGATTCACCGTCATCCACCCCAAAAGAACAAAGACAGCACAAATCATCGCAGAGAAAGACTCACCAAGCTACGCGACCGAGGAATCGATAGAGAGAGGGAGAAATCCGTGGGAGATCGAGTGAGGGGAAGGGAGACAAACAAGAAGGGTGGAACTGGAAGCTACTTCAACTCGGTCGAGCCGACCGGAATCGCCCGGTCCGGATGGCGATCCGATTGGGCCGGGCAGGGGTAGAATCCGGTAAGCCGAGGGTCCTACTTCCCAACCCTTTTTTCTTTTTTTTTTTTTTTTTTTTTTTTTTCGGTCAGAACCCTTTTTTCAGTGGGACGTCCTTCTCCTCTGATTTTTCGTACTATAAACACTTTATGGTAGTCAGCCCCTTCTTCTTCTTCGGTCAAATCAACCTCTTTGGTTCAGCTTTCAAGTAGTAAGATAATGACGTATCAGTAATTGCCATGGCTTTGCAGCAATTCGTGTCGGTCAATTCAATTGAGGATACAAAAATTCAGAAAGCTTCGAAGCCAATGCTCCTTCCTTTCGACTAGCACCAATCAATTTCTCGGCAATTAAAAAAAAAGTTGTATTTTTTTTTTGTTAAGTAAATTTATTATTTTCGAATTAAGATTATTCTACTCTTGCATCCCTTTTATTGATGTGAGTAATCTAGGTTGAAGATGAATCAAGTGGGAGAGTATCCAGCTACCAACTTTCCTTCAATTTAACTACTTGCCACTGTTGGAAGTGACGGTTTCCGGGCTAGGTGATTGAATCGAGATATGAAGCTTTTCAAACATGAGATGAGAGGGTCTTTTGGCTTCCCCGAATCTCCAAGTGCCGTACAAAGCTGAACTTGATTTAACAGTCACACGTGATGATATAATTTCGGGGTAGACATAAGAGCTAGGTAAATTGATAGCGCAGCTCATGTGGTGATACAAATGCGTGGTGAGTGTAATAACCTCCTTGGGCATGCTCCTTATACAACAAAGCAAAGAGCTAGGAAGGGCCAAAATGAGATATCATATGTAGCATAGAAGCGGATCTAAAATTTTTATTAGGATTGGAACAAGCGACGATCGAGTGATCACAAGCTTTGCGTAAGCACTTAACTTGTAGTTAGCTCAAAACATGCAGAGCATTTTGACAACTTTTAAAAAGATATCACATGTCTTGTCTTTAGGAGTATATGTGATTTGTTGGTCTCAATAACGAACTTTATTGGAAAACCCCAAAGAAAGCAAAAAAGTTGTTATTTGCCATTAAAACTTTTAGCCTTGTTTTGAAGCCCGAATATTCAAGAAGTATAATCATTTCAATACTCTTTTTAGCTACACATAAATTAAATAGACAACCAAGCATGTTACATTCAATAAGCCTAGGAAAACTGGTATTCTTTAAAAATATAGAGAAATTAGAATCAAGTAGACCAAGTCATGTCAAATCAATCGAGAACAAGGCGATTTGGATGAAAAGTTCTCGTGATAGAAGTTACGTGCCACATTATGATAGCTACAACGTCCGTATAAAAATGCGTAACGACTTGAAAGGTACTTGCAATCTGCCGCCATATGCTTGCAGATTTCAAATTAAAAAATTCGAACTTGAAGAATACCTTTCGAATAACGTGGACCGTCTATGGGGGCACGCCGAGTATTCCAGTCGGCGGAGGGACTCTAGAGTCTAGATGGGGGATAGAATAAGTAGGCGAGCACGACGAGACATCCCATCGAGCGTTCATGATTAGACCGGATCGCTTTCTTTATCAATGCTTAGGTCCAATGACATGGCCCAAGCGGCACAACAGAACCGACTCCCAGCCCGCCATAGCACTTAAGAATTTCAAATTATCATGGATGGAATAGACTTGGTTGGGAATTTACTTTTATCATATGGTGTCCGACTGATCCGAAAGCATCGTTCCCCGTCATAAGTTGCTGTTGTACTACTTCTACACCGAGTCCTCATGAGAAATTATTGTGCACACCTCGCGAATCGCTTCATCTAATGACCAGAAGGTGCACCAACGTATACAGCTCGCGGTACGTAGCACATGTTTATATTACTCAGCTTTATATATGTGATTTAGGATCAACTTATTAGGAATGTATAATTCGGATTTCATTATTGATGCTCACCACACGTAGTCTTAGATACTAGACGAGGTCGGGAGCAACAACAATGAAATGTTTCGGAAATCACATGTGCCAGTAAACAGAATATCACCAGCATGTGATGTTTGCCAAGCTTGTAGAGCGAGGCCATATGACGAACATCGGCATCGCCTTTTCATGACCTGCCTGTACAAAGTTATCACATTTTGTCCAAATTTTAAGAAGACATTCTGAAGTATATACTCTATGTCAACAAGAATGACCCACGGATGCAGCACTTGGACTAGGACCCTAACCGATGCTTCATTATAATGTGAACTTCAACAACCAGAAGTTGTTCATAAGCTCGGTAAAAGTAAGTGCATGGGTAGACGGGAAATGCAATTCTAGCACACATCCAAGACTGAAGTCTAGCATGGAACAAAAAACTACGTTCAACTGATTTGATTATTAGAGACCGAGACATTCAGAGCTAAAAAGTATGCTCGCATCCGGTAGCACCCACCAAAACTTCAAAAAACCCACCAACAATCAACCAACTTTATCTGAATACCATCAATGAAGTGTATAACATCCAGGCAGCAAGTCGGAGAAATATACACATTCAAAACCAATTGAGGTCAAGGTAAAAACTCAATGACTTCAATCTTAAAGAAATCAAAGATCCAATGTTCGACCAGTCAAGGATGAATAAGGCATGCAGCTAGCGTCATTATCAGTTAATACCACGCTATCAAAGTGGTGTAGGGAAAAACACGGACAAAGAAGTCCCAGAAAGCCCACTTTGTGTAAAGAACTAGGAGAACCTTAGTCAAAGCCATCTTCTTGCTTCCATAGTTGCTTCCATAGAGCATGTACATTAACTTCAAATAAATAGCGTAAGTGGAAAACCCATGATCATCGCAAAAATGTCGAGGATTCACACATGTTGGAAAGAGTAAGGGTAAGTGAACCACAAAACAAACAGCATCCATGGGAAAGGATGACATACCCCTCATATGATGACAGTATCTCAAGCAAATTAATCGGAAAGCACAGATTGTGCTTTGCACACAGGGTGAGGTTAAATCCACTATACTATAAAAACAATCTCAAAAGGATGGAGTACAGTAAAGTTCTGAATGTAACAAAAAGAACAAAGCTATCCAGTTTTAGTTGGACCCACGATTTTTATCGCAAGCTCAAAGCAGGATAAACAGCGCAAGTCCTGCAATGCCTAATTTCATTCTTGTTGATAAACTTTCCAGCTAAGTCAAGTTTATGTATCTGTATTCTCCCATAATATCCCAAATTCCTGCTCTCAAAACCTGAGTCAGAATTTTCATACTGCCGACGTTTTATCAAGATCATTGGTTTCACACCCACAGTAGAATCTCAAACAATAGCAACCAGTTAAAAGAATCAGATTGAAAAATGAAAGCAAAGTACCTAGGTGATTCCAGCGTCCAGACGAAAGTCATCTAATTCACAACAAAAACAGATTAGGGACAAAAGGAAGGAGTGAAACAGAATGCCAGGCCTTTTTTTTGCTTTTTTATTTCAACTCAAGCTGATTCACAAGCAAACGAGCCTCGCCAAATAGCTGGAACATCCAACACTTACAAGAAGTGAAAATCTGCTGGTGCTTCTTTCAGTAAAGATGACACTTCCTTGCCAATCTTCTTCCCCTTCTATGGAGACAGAAGCACAATGTTCTTTCAGAAACAGATGGAATTCAAATAATGAATGATAATTAGTCAGAACTTTGGCGTAAATAGAAAATCATGTATATTGATTTTTTCAGTTCACTGAACAATTGGCAACCCCAGAGAGAATCTTCTTACCTGCTTTCTTAAGTTGGATCTTCAATTCATGAAATTGGAATACTATTTCAATAAATGAGAAAATTACAGGGAACTTGAACTATGCGTAAGCAATTTTCCACCTGAACGGCAGTTCTGTCCTCACCATTTACAGAATTAATGATCGGGCATCCCAGCTCCTTTCTAGGATTTGACTGCAGTATTCCAATATTAGCTTATATTTCTCAGGGAAGACATCAATGGCCTATACGAAATTATCTAACAGGCCTCCTGTTAACTTTTTGAATCCAATCCGCAGACTTCCTTAAAAATGATTCTCGTGGTTCTATCCAGTCAACGCACTGCCTTATAGAATCTGCAAGAAATCAAAGGAGATGGCAAATTGACCAAGAAAATGGGAATACTCCACAGCCAGTCGATCAAATTGAAAGGCATTGCACTTTGTCAGGGAGGTTTCTCGGGATTGGTAGTGCAGTGACATATCTCTGAGGGCAGACTCTCAGAGCACTAGAAGCATCAGAAGATGATGTCCCAGTTCCATCAACTTGTCCCCTGCCATGGAACTTGGCAAAACGATTTATGACAGAGAATTTCTCCAGATCTTGGCATTCCACTCGCAAGTCAACAATCGAAGATCTCTTGTCCAGTCTGTAAAATAGAGAGGAACACGGAACAATACTGTGAGAGAGCATATGATAAGAGCACGGATTAGGAAGATAATATCAGCTAACAACAATTCCAACGACATAATACAGACAACAGTCCTTTACTATATACAAAGTAGGATAAATCGGGCCAATGGTCATTAAACTTAGAAGGATGTTGCAAGTTTATGACCATCCAGAAAATTGACCAGGTTCAGACCAGCAATTGTCAAAAAATTAAAAATTAAAAATAAAAGTTCAGTGCATTCTGGTAATTGATATCAAAGTTC